>CM053789.1:147293276-149693276 GCA_028749045.1 Cupressus sempervirens
GCTCAAGCTCAACCCTCATCTCGATTAAGGTTAGCGGGGTGGTTATGGATTTCAATGGCCTCTTTGAGCTTGGGCTTGAAGAATTGTCCTCTCTATACACGATTTGGGTGTCCTCTAAGCATATGTGATGCTTGGTCGAGGAAGAATGCTTAGCAAGTGCTGACTTAAGAATTCGTTCATGTTTGATGTCAGCAGCATGCTCTTTGATTCTAGTGTTGAAAGAGCATGCTGCTGATATCAAAGAGCATGCTGCTGACATCAAACATGAACAAATTCTTAAGTCAGAACTTGCTGAGCATTCTTCCTCGACCAAGCATCACATATGCTTAGAGGACACCCCAATCGTGTATAGAGAGGACAATTTCTTCAAGCGCAAGCTCAAAGAGGCCATTGAAATCCATAACCACCCCTCTAACCTCAATCGAGATGAGGGTTGGAGCTTGAGCACATCCTGGTGTCCGTTATTATCTTCCATTCGCAGCAATAATCCTGTGTCCTGACCTTCTTTCTATCCTTTCTCCTTCTCTTTGATTTCTTTTCCCCCCTTTTCCTTATCTCCTTGGTTCTCCTTCCCCCTCCCCCCCCGCCCCCGCCCCCCCCCCCCCCCCACCTCTTCCACATGTCGTGGCCTTCCCCCCCCCACCCTCGTCCCTTCTTCCCCTCATCTTCTTACCCTGTGTTGAGGTTCTCGCTCCCTTTCCTATGTTTTTAATCTCTTGGTTCCTATCCCCCTTCCCCCATCCCCACCACCCTTTTTCTCTTTTTTCTCTCTTTATGTTTTGTAGGTCACCTCTCTGCGCTTTATTTTCTTGTCTTGTTTGGTAGGGCTCATCTTGGTCTCCTATCTTCTCTCCCTTGTCTCCCCCTGTGCTTTTTTTTTTTTTTTAAAAAAATTATTCTTTTTCTCTTGTAGATTTATTTCCTTATTATTTTTGTATTTTTCATTATTTTCTATTATTAGTGAGTTTATCCCCCCCTTTTTATTTTTATTTTTTCATTATTTTCTATTAGATCTCGCATTTATATTTATTCTAGTTTTCTCCTTTTGTATGTATTCCCTTTTTTTTTCTTTTATTTATTTATTATTATTATTATTTTTTGTTTCTCTGTTATTATTGGGTCATCTTTTGTCCTCTTTTATTTATGTATGTGTTTTATTTTTCAATTGTTGTTGTTATTTTGTTTTTTTTTTTGGTTATTGGGGCTAGCGATTGCATATATATATATATATATATATATATATATATATATATATATATATATAGTTTTTTAAAATTTTTAAAATTTTTATTTTTTTTATTTACTTATTTTATTTTATTTTATTTATTTATTTATTATTTTTTACATTTCTTACTCCCATCTTCATTTTTCTTTCTCCTTTTTCCCTTCTAGATACTTATTCCCTTACTTGTTTCCTATTCAATATTCTCTATTATTATTTGGGTTATCTTACTATTTTTGTTATTTTCTTTATCGTTATTATTGCTATTGGGTCTCGCACATGCAAATGCATATATATATATATATATATATATATATATATATATATATATATATATATATCATAGTATAAAGATATTTATTTATATTTTTTCATCTTATTTGTTTTGACTTTTTAGTTTTTCTTTTTTGGAGGAGTAGCTTTCATTCTATTGATTTGTGTCTTGTCACCCTTTGTACTTTGTTTTCTCTCTCTTCAACCTAGCTCCCCCCCCCTCTCTTGTGCTTTTTTAGGGGTCTGCTAGATCTGCATCTTATCAGTTTTTGTTCTTCATGTTCTCTTGGATCCTGATGATGGATCATGTAGTATGATCCGAAACGTTGATGATAAAAAAAACTACACACAATCGAATCCAGAAACTAAAACTCAAATACATATAGAGTTAGCTAAATATATCATTGACAATTATTTTAGAAATTTTGGGTAGCCCAACTTCAAAAGGTTGTAACTCTTGAATGGTTGCTCTGATTGGCTATTGTAGAACCAGAATCAGTATGCAAAGAACATTAACAAATAAAGTAAACATTCACAAACGAAAAACTAAATTCACATATATGCTTAGACTAAGAAAGAAAATAAGAAGTGCAAACCTCACAAGAGAAAACACTCCATGCTTTCTTGATTCTGTAGATGTGTCCTTTTGTTGTGGATGTATGCTCAAGATGCTCAAAAGTTGCTTCAATGGAGATGGGTAATGGCAAATTGGTAGCTTTGTGAGCTCTCAATTTGGCATTATAAGGGTATGGTTGATGGCTTTGGTTCTCAAAATAGCATGGTAACTTTAGCTCAAAGATTGTTGATGAAATGGCTTGGGATGGGATTAAATTTATAGGCTAAGGGGTAGAGAGATGGAGGGCTTAGATGCAAGGATGGATGAAGGCTTAAGGAGGGCTAAGATGCACTCAAAGGGGAGCACATGGATTGTGCTTGTTTAGCACCAATGGGAAGGTGACACTTGTCACAAGGAGGATGAGTGTGAGAGGGTAGGGTTAAGGGTTGGTTAAAGGCATGATGAGTGGGGTTGAGTATGTAAGAGGGATGTAAGAGGAATGAGTGTGGAAGAGGGAAGAGTGTGGAAGATGGGTGTAAGAGTCATGAGTGGGCTTGTAAGAGTCTTTATGTTTTGTAAGAGCACTCATGACTTAGTGGTTGGGTTTTTTTGAGGGGAGACTTTGGTTTGGATTAGGAAAGTCTTAAACTTGTTTAAGGAATGTGACAACATTAGGGGGTGGATTAGGCTTGGGTTTAGGATTAGATTAGGGATGTTAGAGATGTGCAAGTGGATGGCATTAATGAGGGTGGGTGAGTTAGTGGCTAAGCTTGGTTAGTATGGGTGGATGGGGTGGATTAGGCTAAATGGAGGATTAGAGATAGGTTAGGGTTTTTTTGAATTTGAGGATTTCATTTATCAAATAGATTTATTTAATAAATGGGGATTTTTGGAATTAGATAGGAGAAAAGGATTTAATTGATAAATAATAGATTATTTGATTTATCAATTAGGACTATAGATGATTAATTAAATTAATAAACTAGGGGATGACAAAGGATTAATTAAATAAGAATTTAATTAATGATGCCTTTAGAGATGGCTAAATTAGATTACCAAAGTAGTGTAATCAAATTTAGGTGTCTACATTTTGCCCCTCTTTGACATAGTGTCAAGACAACACTATTTCAAAGAAGTTTGAATGAAGACAACATGAGGAAGATGTTTTAGCAACAATGTTGCCCCAGTCTTGGATAAGAAGAGGAGAGACTAGACTTAGATGATGCCCCCTCAAGAAGGCGGCGGGGAGGGAAATGAGGCTTGACGACTTCTTGAAAAGTACAAGAAATTGAGATGAGCTGAGACGCTGGTTGGCGAAGAGAAGGGGCGTGCCAAAATGTAGAACCAGAATCAGTATGCAAAGAACATTAACAAATAAAGTAAACATTCACAAACCAAAAACTAAATTCACATATATGCTTAGACTAAGAAAGAAAATAAGAAGTGCAAACCTCACGAGAGAAAACACTCCATGCTTTCTTGATTCTGTAGATGTGTCCTTTTGCTGTGGATGTATGCTCAAGATGCTCAAAAGTTGCTTCAATGGAGATGGGTAATGGCAAATTGGTAGCTTTGTGAGCTCTCAATTTGGCATTATAAGGGTATGGTTCATGGCTTTGGTTCTCAAAATAGCATGGTAACTTTAGCTCAAAGATTGTTGATGAAATGGCTTGGGATGGGATTCAATTTATAGGCTAAGGGGTAGAGAGATGGAGGGCTTAGATGCAAGGATGGATGAAGGCTTAAGGAGGGCTAAGATGCACTCAAAGGGGAGCACATGGATTGTGCTTGTTTAGCACCAATGGGAAGGTGACACTTGTCACAAGGAGGATGAGTGTGAGAGGGTAGGGTTAAGGGTTGGTTAAAGGCATGATGAGTGGGGTTGAGTATGTAAGAGGGATGTAAGAGGAATGAGTGTGGAAGAGGGAAGAGTGTGGAAGATGGGTGTAAGAGTCATGAGTGGGCTTGTAAGAGTCTTTATGTTTTGTAAGAGCACTCATGACTTAGTGGTTGGGTTTTTTTGAGGGGAGACTTTGGTTTGGATTAGGAAAGTCTTAAACTTGTTTAAGGAATGTGACAACATTAGGGGGTGGATTAGGCTTGGGTTTAGGATTAGATTAGGGATGTTAGAGATGTGCAAGTGGATGACATTAATGAGGGTGGGTGAGTTAGTGGCTAAGCTTGGTTAGTATGGGTGGATGGGGTGGATTAGGCTAAATGGAGGATTAGAGATAGGTTAGGGTTTTTTTGAATTTGAGGATTTCATTTATCAAATAGATTTATTTAATAAATGGGGATTTTTGAAATTAGATAGGAGAAAAGGATTTAATTGATAAATAATAGATTATTTGATTTATCAATTAGGACTATAGATGATTAATTAAATTAATCAACTAGGGGATGACAAAGGATTAATTAAATAAGAATTTAATTAATGATGCCTTTAGAGATGGCTAAATTAGATTACCAAAGTAGTGTAATCAAATTTAGGTGTCTACATTTTGCCCCTCTTTGACATAGTGTTGAGACAACACTATTTCAAAGAAGTTTGAATGAAGACAACATGAGGAAGATGTTTTAGCAACAATGTTGTCCCAGTCTTGGATAAGAAGAGGAGAGACTAGACTTAGATGATGCCCCCTCAAGAAGGCGGCGGGGAGGGAAATGAGGCTTGACGACTTCTTGAAAAGTACAAGAAATTGAGATGAGCTGAGACGCTGGTTGGCGAAGAGAAGGGGCGTGCCAAAATGTAGAACCAGAATCAGTATGCAAAGAACATTAACAAATAAAGTAAACATTCACAAACCAAAAACTAAATTCACATATATGCTTAGACTAAGAAAGAAAATAAGAAGTGCAAACCTCACGAGAGAAAACACTCCATGCTTTCTTGATTCTGTAGATGTGTCCTTTTGCTGTGGATGTATGCTCAAGATGCTCAAAATTTGCTTCAATGGAGATGGGTAATGGAAAATTGGTAGCTTTGTGAGCTCTCAATTTGGCATTATAAGGGTATGGTTGATGGCTTTGGTTCTCAAAATAGCATGGTAACTTTAGCTCAAAGATTGTTGATGAAATGGCTTGGGATGGGATTCAATTTATAGGCTAAGGTGTAGAGAGATGGAGGGCTTAGATGCAAGGATGGATGAAGGCTTAAGGAGGGCTAAGATGCACTCAAAGGGGAGCACATGGATTGTGCTTGTTTAGCACCAATGGGAAGGTGACACTTGTCACAAGGAGGATGAGTGTGAGAGGGTAGGGTTAAGGGTTGGTTAAAGGCATGATGAGTGGGGTTGAGTATGTAAGAGGGATGTAAGAGGAATGAGTGTGGAAGAGGGAAGAGTGTGGAAGATGGGTGTAAGAGTCATGAGTGGGCTTGTAAGAGTCTTTATGTTTTGTAAGAGCACTCATGACTTAGTGGTTGGGTTTTTTTGAGGGGAGACTTTGGTTTGGATTAGGAAAGTCTTAAACTTGTTTAAGGAATGTGACAACATTAGGGGGTGGATTAGGCTTGGGTTTAGGATTAGATTAGGGATGTTAGAGATGTGCAAGTGGATGGCATTAATGAGGGTGGGTGAGTTAGTGGCTAAGCTTGGTTAGTATGGGTGGATGGGGTGGATTAGGCTAAATGGAGGATTAGAGATAGGTTAGGGTTTTTTTGAATTTGAGGATTTCATTTATCAAATAGATTTATTTAATAAATGGGGATTTTTGGAATTAGATAGGAGAAAAGGATTTAATTGATAAATAATAGATTATTTGATTTATCAATTAGGACTATAGATGATTAATTAAATTAATCAACTAGGGCATGACAAAGGATTAATTAAATAAGAATTTAATTAATGATGCCTTTAGAGATGGCTAAATTAGATTACCAAAGTAGTGTAATCAAATTTAGGTGTCTACATTTTGCCCCTCTTTGACATAGTGTCGAGACAACACTATTTCAAAGAAGTTTGAATGAAGACAACATGAGGAAGATGTTTTAGCAACAATGTTGCCCCAGTCTTGGATAAGAAGAGGAGAGACTAGACTTAGATGATGCCCCCTCAAGAAGGTGGCGGGGAGGGAAATGAGGCTTGACGAATTCTTGAAAAGTACAAGAAATTGAGATGAGCTGAGACACTGGTTGGCGAAGAGAAGGGGCGTGCCAAAATGTAGAACCAGAATCAGTATGCAAAGAACATTAACAAATAAAGTAAACATTCACAAACCAAAAACTAAATTCACATATATGCTTAGACTAAGAAAGAAAATAAGAAGTGCAAACCTCACGAGAGAAAACACTCCATGCTTTCTTGATTCTGTAGATGTGTCCTTTTGCTGTGGATGTATGCTCAAGATGCTCAAAAGTTGCTTCAATGGAGATGGGTAATGGAAAATTGGTAGCTTTGTGAGCTCTCAATTTGGCATTATAAGGGTATGGTTGATGGCTTTGGTTCTCAAAATAGCATGGTAACTTTAGCTCAAAGATTGTTGATGAAATGGCTTGGGATGGGATTCAATTTATAGGCTAAGGGGTAGAGAGATGGAGGGCTTAGATGCAAGGATGGATGAAGGCTTAAGGAGGGCTAAGATGCACTCAAAGGGGAGCACATGGATTGTGCTTGTTTAGCACCAATGGGAAGGTGACACTTGTCACAAGGAGGATGAGTGTGAGAGGGTAGGGTTAAGGGTTGGTTAAAAGCATGATGAGTGGGGTTGAGTATGTAAGAGGGATGTAAGAGGAATGAGTGTGGAAGAGGGAAGAGTGTGGAAGATGGGTGTAAGAGTCATGAGTGGGCTTGTAAGAGTCTTTATGTTTTGTAAGAGCACTCATGACTTAGTGGTTGGGTTTTTTTGAGGGGAGACTTTGGTTTGGATTAGGAAAGTCTTAAACTTGTTTAAGGAATGTGACAACATTAGGGGGTGGATTAGGCTTGGGTTTAGGATTAGATTAGGGATGTTAGAGATGTGCAAGTGGATGGCATTAATGAGGGTGGGTGAGTTAGTGGCTAAGCTTGGTTAGTATGGGTGGATGGTGTGGATTAGGCTAAATGGAGGATTAGAGATAGGTTAGGGTTTTTTTGAATTTGAGGATTTCATTTATCAAATAGATTTATTTAATAAATGGGGATTTTTGGAATTAGATAGGAGAAAAGGATTTAATTGATAAATAATAGATTATTTGATTTATCAATTAGGACTATAGATTATTAATTAAATTAATCAACTAGGGGATGACAAAGGATTAATTAAATAAGCATTTAATTAATGATGCCTTTAGAGATGGCTAAATTAGATTACCAAAGTAGTGTAATCAAATTTAGGTGTCTACAGCTATTATAACCACTTTTCAAAAATACTAGCTCCTAATCTACAGGTCTGGAACCACGCAGTCACCATACTATTGAATTTTTGGACCTCATCCGGGCACTGTAAGGCCTCCAACAATGAATCTAAAGATTTTTCTACATAATTTTCCACCAAAAATCTACAATAACTTCTCCAATACTTAAGCTGGAGTAATGAGATTTTTATGGTAGGCTTAGAACTCTAAAATGAACCTTCTTGTACAAAATGAGAACATTCCAAGCTTGTATGAAAAACTTACTAAAAATAGCAAGCTCTCATAAATAGTAACCACCTTGTCTACTAGTCCTTATTAAAATAGAAAAGACTAAATTGTATGATTGCAATTGTTCATTCATGTATAACTTTTTTAAATATATAAGTACATGTAATATATTACTTAATTCTCTTGTATAGATACATATATAAATGATAATCTATAAGAAGAATATCTTAATTTAAGAATGATATTTAATAACTTAATATTATGTTTTGTTACGTATAAATTTGTTAAATAATACAAGTTATTAGTATTATTGTGAGTTAATATTGTTATCGAAACATAAATGAAATGAAATGAAATTTAAATATATTTGTAAATATTGAACTTGACGTATGAGCATCTTAGGTGTAAGAGCAATCTTACATCACCCAAAAATATTTTCTTTTTAGTCTTTTCTATTTTAATAAGAACTAATAGACAGAGTGATTACCATTTATGGGTGCTTGCTATTTTTAGTAAGTTTGTCATATGAGCTCAGAATGTTCTCATTTTCTACATGAAGGTTCATTTCAAAGTTATAAGCTTACCATAAAAATCTCATTGGTCCAACTTAAGTATCAAAGATGTTATTGCAGATTTTCAGTGGAAAAATTTGCTAAAAAATCTTCAGGCTTGCTATTGGAGGCCTTAGAGTGCTCTGATGAGGTTTGAAAATTCGATGAAAAGGAACTTGCAAAATTTTTAAGCATGTAGATCAAGAGTTGGCATTTTTGAAAAGTGATTATAATAGCCAATCAGAGTAACAGTTCGAGAGTTATCGCCTTGCGAAGTTGGGCTATCCGAAAAATTTAAAATAATTGTCAAAGATGGATTTGACCAACTCTATATGTATTGCTAGGGTCTCTTGGCCCTAGATATTAAGTTTCATTGTCTAGAACCTTCTTGGGTGGCATAAAATTGCCTATTTAAGAAAGGCTCGAACATTGTTTAGGACAACTCTGGGTGATAGTTCATAGATTGTCTTATAGATTATTGTAATGAAGGCACCCATGTGGGTTAGCATTTTGTACTTGTGAATTATGTAATTCTGCATTTGTGGCTCAAATAAGAAGTCTATATTTTGTTCTCACATTTTTTATTATTTGTTTGTTTTCTATAATGGTCTATGGTATTAAGGGGAACACCCTTCATCAAGTGGTATCAGAGCCAATTTATTGAGTGTATTGAGTTGATTGTGAGACAATTCACATCAGGACCATAGTTTGGGCTAAGTGTGTAGACAGATCGCCGATTGTGAGGTAGTTTGCACTAGGATTTCAGTGAAAGCACGAAAATGCTTGCACAAAGAGAGTGTGGTGGAAGAGCTGTAGGTGTTACACTTGAGGGTTTTAGAGCCCTCCAAAGGAAAATGCAAGCATTAAAAGAACAAATGTGTAGAGGAATGAATCTTCCTATAAGAGATGAAAGCAAAGATGATGATGAAGTAGAAGGAAATGGCGAAGCAGAGGCAGTTCTAAATTGAGAGGAAGAGAGGCTCTTTAAGGCCATCTCCAAGATTGGAAAAAGACCTAAGTTTGAGGTTCCCACATTTTTGGGAAATCTTAACCAAGAGAAGCTGATTGATTGGATCAATGAACCCGAGGAATACTTTGAGTATGAAGATATCGATCTCCTAATAGGGTCAAGTTTGCGAAGACAAAATTGAAGGGACATGTGAAGATTTGGTGGCAAGAGGTTTAGTTGGAGTGAAATAGAAAGGGAAATGACAAAATCACCAGATGGGATTAGATGATAGCTAAACTGAAGTGACAATTTATTCCCATGGATTATGAGCTTGATTTGTTGAAGAAGATGCAAGGGTTGAAGCAAGCAAGAAAATCTGTTCAAGAGTATACTGAAGAGTTCTACCAAGTTCTCATTAGAACTAGCCATGAAGAAGCTGATAAGGAGAAAGTGGCCCACTATCTTAATGGTTAAGGCCAAGCATTCATGATGAGTTGAGTCTAGTTTGAATGAATAGTATTGAGGAGACATACTAGTTTGTCCTAAGAGTTGAGGAAAAATTGAGCAAGAAGTTCAACAACAAGAATAGAAAAAGAGGTAGTGGTGGAAGATCTAGTGAATGATCTAATGGAGGTTGTAATGATGATCAAAAGAACAAGGATGAGGTTGGAAATAGTAGTCAGAACTAGAGGGCAAACAATTCCAATAATTTCTATGATCATAACAATAGAGATTAGAGAGGAAGAGGCAGAGGACAAGGATCTGGAAGAGGATTCTTCCATGGGAAATGTTTTCACTGTGGAGAAGAAGGCCATATAGAATTTGAATGTTCCTAGCACTAAGGAAGGACAAATTGAAGAATAGAAGGAAAGGAAAAAGTTGCACATGTTGATGAACATGCCAGATCCTCACATTTTGAAGATGTTGAAAGAGGAGAAGTCATAGTTAATAGAAGAGTCTCGTTGAGTGGTGAGAATGAACCTGATCAAAGGAGCTTGTTTCACACAAGGTATAGATGTGAAGATAAGTGTTGTGATGTGATCATTAATGGTGGAAGTACTGACAATATGGTGCAAAAAATAATGGTCTCGAAGTTGAAGCTAAAGAGACAGAAACACCCATGTCCATACTGTATTGCTTGGTTGCTAGATGACCACAAGGTCATGGTCAATGAGAAGTGCTTGGTGAATTTCAAGGTTGGAAGATACCAGGATGAGCTACTATATAATATCATACCTTGGACATATGTCATATGTTGTTGGGTATGCCGTGGCAGTTTGACATGCATGCTATACATGATGGGCGAGCAAATACCTAAAATCTGACTAAGGATGGAGTGAAACATAAGTTGAAGCCATTGAAGGATAAAGAAGAAGAGGTATGTAGTGCTACCAAAATATGTTTTGTTCATGGAAAAGAGTTTATCAAAGGTATGAAGTGTGAGTATATGTATTTTGCTATAATTCCAAAAGATAGTAAAGAAGAAGTAAAGGAGGTGCCTGCAGAAGTTGCAGATATCTTGGGAGAGTTTTCTAATATTGTATCAGATAATGTATCTAATGGATTTCCCACAATGAGGAAGATTAATCACCAGATGGATTTGGTTCCGGGAGCTAGTTTTTCAAACAAGGCAACACATATAATGACACCAGCCAAAAGTGAAGAGTTGAACAAACAAATTCATGAGTTATTGCAGAATGAGTTGATTTGAGAGGGCCTAAGTCCATGTATTTTACCAGTTGTATTAGCACCAAAGAAGAATGGAGAATGGAGGATGTGCATAGATTCTCATGCTATTAACAAGATCACAATAAAGTATAAATTTCATTGCCAAGGATGGATGACATTATGGACTATTTGAGTAGAGCTCAGTATTTTACAAAGATAGATCTGAAGAGTGGCTAATATCATATTTGTATCAGAGAAGGGGATGAATGGGAGACTGATTTCAAGAGAAAAGGACTGTACGAGTGGTTAGTCATGCCTTTTGGGCTAACCAATGCATCGAACACTTTAATGAGGTTTATGAATGAGGTACTGAAGGAGTTTCTAGGTAGGTTTGTCATTGTTTACTTAGATGATATTTTGATCTTTAGTAAAACATTGGAGGAGCATTTGATCCATATTTGCAAGTTGTTTGATAAGTTGAGGGAAGAAAATTTGCTAATAAACCTGAAGAACTACAATTTTGTAAAGGAGTTGGTGTACCTAAGATTTGTAGTCTTAGTAGAAGGTCTAAAAATGGACCTAGAGAAAGTGAAGACTATCCTTGAAAGGCCTACTTCAAGGAGTGCAACATAGGAAAAGATCTTTTCATGGACTGGCTAGTTTTTATAGAAAGTTCATAAGAGGTTTTAGCTATATTTTGTGGACCCCTAACTGAAACAATAAGGGGGGATATAAAAGAATTTAAGTGGACTATAGGAGTAGATAAGAGTTTTGATTTGTTGAAACAAAAAGTTATTGAGTAGCCTATTTTAACACTTCCTAATTTTAACAAGGTGTTTCAAGTAGACTGTGATGCTAGTGGTGTTGCAATAGGAGTTGTTATGAGCCAAGAAGGTAGACTTGTTGCTTATTTTAATGAGAAGTTGAATGACGCAAAAAGCAAATATTCTATGTATGATCAAGAATTTTATTTTATAATTCAAGCATTGAAGAAGTGGAGACACTATCTTCTTCCTAAGGAGTTTGTTTTGTATACTAATCATCAAGCATTGTAATATTTGAATAGTCGAGGAAAAATGAACCAAAGACATTTGAAGTGGTTGATTTTTTGTAGAGTTATACATTTGTTTTAAAATATAGGAGTGGGAAGTTGAAAAAAGTTTCGAATGCTCTTAGTAGAAGCCAAATTTTGTTGATAGAAATGCAAATAGAGGTGGTTGGGTTCAAGGAACTCAGTACTTTATATCCAGATGATCCTAATTTTGGTGAAGCGTGGAAGGCTTGTACATAACCTATTACACTTAATAGTAAAAAGTGGTTGTATTTCATGATCCAAGATAGTATGTTGTTCAAAGGAAGCCAATTGTGCATTCCTAAAAGTTTAATGAGAGAGAATCCCATCAAGGAGAAGCATAGTGGAGGATTGGCTAAATATTTTGATAGAGATAAAACTATAGCTTTGGTTGTTGAGAATTTTTACTGGCCACAATTGAAGCAATATGTGAAGAAGTTTGTATAGAGTTGCAAAGTATGTCAAATGGAGAAAGGAGTGAAATAGAATACAAGGTTGTATCAGCCATTACCTGTACCAGAGAAGCTGTGGGAGGATATTAGCATAGATTTTTTCTTGGATTGCTAACGATGCAATGTGGGCATGATTATATTTTTGTGGTGGTTGATAGGTTTTCAAAGATGACACATTTTATTCCTTGGAATAAGACTAGTGATGTTGTTCATGTGACAATTGTTTTTTAGAGAAGTAGTAAGACTACATGGTCTACAAAGAGTATAGTTTCAGATCAAGATACCAAATTTGTTGATTATTTTTGGCATACATTATGGAAGAAGTTGAAGATGAATTTGAAGTTCAGTTCATCACATCATCCATAGACTGATGGATAGACAAAAGTTGTGAATCACAGTTTGGGAAACTTGCTGAGATATTTAGTTGGAGATAAGCCAAAAGGATGGGATATGATTTTACCACAGGCAGGATTCTCATATAATAATTCTATCAATAGGAGTACTGGTAAATCACCATTCTAGATTGTATATGGGAGTAGTACCATAAATGCTTCTGAATTGAGGTAGTTGGATAAAGGAGAGATAAGTAGTGTTGAAGTAGAAAATTTTGCTGAACATTTGAAGAACATCCATGAGGAGGTGAGGAAGCATATCATAAAGATGAATACATAGTATAAGGCTAAGGCATATGTGAAAAAGAGGTATAAGGAATTTTAGGTTAGAGATGAAGTCATGGTTCATTTGAGAAATGATTATTTTCTAGTGGGTACATATAATAAGATGAAGATGAAGAAGTTTGGACCATGCAAGATAGTGAAAAGGCACAATCCTAGAAATGCATATGAAGTAGAGTTGCCTGCTCAATTTAATATTTCACAAGTATTTAACATTTCAAATTTGATAGAGTATTATGAAGGAGGTAATGGAGATGAAGTTGTAGAAGCATAGTGGAGTATTCTAGTAGCTAGTTCGACTAAAAAGGAGATTGAGGAGATACTAGATAGTTGTGTTGGTAAAAGTATCAAGAAGATAACTTATGAGGAATGCCTAGTCAAATGAAAAGGGAGGCCAGTAGAGGATTCGTCATGGCTAACAAGAGAGAAGGTTAACCATCTTGGTTTTCCTTTGAACACCTGAGATGTGATGGAGTCACTTCTCAAATTACCCCCAATGTCTGATGTAGGAGCATCCTGGGTGTAAGAGCAATCTTGCATCACCTAAAAATATTTTCTTTTCAACCTTTTGTATTTTGATAATGACTAGTAGACGGGGTGGTTAATATTTTTGAGAGCTTGCTATTTTTAGTAAGTTTGTCATACGAGCTCGAAATGTTCTCATTTTGTACATGAAGGTTCATTTTAGAGTTATATGCCTACCATAAAAATCTCATTACTCCAACATAAGTATTAGAAAAGTTATTACAGATTTTCAGTAGAAAAATTTGCAGAAAAATCTTCAGACTCACCGTTGGAGGCCTTGGAGTGCCTGGATGAGGTTCAAAAACTTGATAGAAGGGCATTTGCACAATTTTAACTCTGTAGATCAGAAGCTAATATTTCTAAAAAGTGGTTATAATAGTGAATCAGAGAAATGGTTCGAGAGTTATGACTTTTGGAAGCTGGGCTACCCAAAATATCTAAAATAATTGTCAAAGATGTATTTGTTTGACTCTATATTGATTATTAGGGTTTTTTTGCTCTACGTATTAAGTTTCGTTGTCTAGAACCTTCTTAGGTGGCATAAAATTACTTATTTAATAAAGACCCGAACATTGTCTAGGACGGATGTGGGTGATAGTTCATAGCTTGTCTTGCAAATTATCGTAAAAGATGCCCATGTGGGTTAGCATATTGTACTTGTGAATTCTATAATTCCGCATTTGCGGCACAAATAAGAAGTCCATATTTTGTTCTTGCATTTTTTGTTGTTTGTTTGTTTTCTATTATGGTTTATTGTATTAAGGGGAGCACCCTTCATCAAAACTTCTAGGAGACTATGTCATTTAAAGGAAAATTATATATATAGAAATTAAGTATAATGTTATTTTAAATCCTATTATTGAAAATAAAGAGAGATGTTATAATTAATTATTATGTTGTTAGTAATAAACATGAGTTAAATTGCTAACAATCAAATTAACTTTCTTATTTGTATTTATATATGCACCATAAGAGCTATGTGCCTTGACCTTTTCCATTGAGAATATTCTTGCAAGAAAAGGAGGATTGATTACAAATTCAGAGGGATTCTAACACTTCTTCAAAGGTAAAGGAGCTTAGAAGATTGATAATCAGAGGGAGTTTAATACATTCATCTGAAGAGGCAAATAGAGGATATGTTTTAGTTGATCTTTGAAGATCTCGCTCATATCAAATTCAAAGGGTGTATGACACTTTATCAAAGGCAACTTTGGTTGAGGAGCTCAAACAATTGATTTTTAGGAGTTTTGAAAGTCCTTGTGTGTGACTATATGACCTTAATGGGTCTACCCCTTGTGTACATCATGATTAAATGATGACTTCCAAATGATCATCAAATGTAATTGTAGAAGTTATTGAAAGGCGATGATCTCACAATAACTTAATTTTATGTTATGATGGATATCTTATGATGTCTATGCATATCATGATTGATTATACTTTGCATGGTAGATGCTTATATAATAAGAATTATGAAAATGTGTGTGCACATTTCTTATAAATATTTTTTGAGTACATGGTGCATGTTATGCAAATAGATGTTTAGGAGGGCCATTACTCATAGTATTGGTGAATATCTTGCATCTCAACATTGTGGAAGGTCATTACTCAAAGAATGTTTGGTGAATATCATGTGTTGATATTCTAGGAGACCAATACTCATGATATGAGATGTGATATCAAACCTTATATGGGTACTTGGTGAATATCATGTGTTGATATTGTGGAAGACTAATACTCATGATATCAAATGTGATATCTAAATGTTTTTTTATCGCTAAGAGGCCAAATCCAAGGTTAAATATTATTATTTTTTGTAATTAATTATTTCAATTATTAGCTAAGCTTGAGTATATTTGAACCCAAGACCTCCTAATTAAGATGGTCACAATTTACCATTGTGTTGTAGGCTCTTCTAAATGTTACTTAGAGTATTTGTTGAATATCATGTGTTGATATACAAGAATACCAATATCAGAGATTTTTTTAGAGGTGAATCTTCGCCAATTGGTGATTCTATCTCCTTGATTGATTTCCATTTGGTGAATAAAACAATTATAGTTGGTCAATTACATCACTAAAATTTTACATAATTTGGGTCCAAATTCCAGGCTAGATGCCCATTAGTTTACACTTAATTGGTCCAAAATCCTAGTCAAATTTTCAATAAAATATAACTTTAGGGTAAGTTTATTTTAAAATATTCGCCAACTAGCCCCATTTAGCCAACTATTTTATATTTTTGGCTTATATAGGAAGCATCATTTTGCCTACTTTTTACATTCGTGCTTGCAAATCCTATGCAATTTTCCAACATAGTTTGGTATATACACATTCATATGATACTTTTATTTTACATAATTTTCTCTTTTTTGATTTGGAATTTCTTATTGCTACTAAAGTTTCAGAGTGCTAAGTGCATTTCCCAGTGACCAGTCATGACTTGTGGTTTTCTTGAAAGGTAAGTGATTTTTAATTTATTTTTTATGGAGTTACTTTTTATTGTCCACTATGAGTGGGTAGTAGATACCCTTTGGATACCTCATTGCTCACTGCTCAGATAGGATTGTAAATTTTATTGGGTAGTACTGTAGTAGGTATACCCTTTTTATGTGAATGAATCATATTATTGTTATTATATGTAGTCTAAGTAGTCTACTTTCATAGTCTTTTGTTCAACAAATTGATATATTTTTTTGTAGGCTTTATTGGTTTGGAATGTCAAACAAGAGGGGTTCTGGTAGGATTCCCAAAAGCCAAGAGAGGCCACCAAAACATATAACCTTATCAACATATTTTGGTGGTGGAAATAATATCAACCTACAAGATTCACAACTATAGCTCTAGTGCATATTGAAGAAGGGGATTCATCACAAGTTGGAGAGAATTTTGAATAAGTTCAAGTTAATGAACCTAATATCTCAATTGACAATGAACTTGAAGATGATTTTGAGATAGTTAGCTTGAGTAGGGAGTCACAAAATGATATTATAGACTTTGGTGAGAAAAGAAAAGGTAATGCCAAAGATGATATTATAGACTTGGGCAAGAAAACCAAAAGTGATGCCATAAATGATGTTCATGCACATAAGGGGAAAAGAAAACTAGAATTAAACAAATCAATTTTTTTGGAATTTGTCCAAAAGGAAATTTCAATTAGAATGAGTTGAAAAGTTTTGGTTCATTAAACTAGTGCCCAATCCAATTGATGGTGAGCCTCCTATAGAATGCATAGTAATATTTTCACAGAGATATCTAAAAAGGAAAGAGGTTACAACTTAAACTTGATACCATAGAAAAGCATGTCAGTAAAGTTTACAAAAAGGAAACTATAGATGGAGTTGAAAAATCCATGCTAACTTGGAAAATGAAGGAAAATTGTTGGTATATTAGGAATGCCAAATTATAAGAGTTTTATGAAGCAATTATGGGAGAAGCATCTTGTAGTAAAAGGCTCTATTGAAGCTTTCCTTGGAAAAACAATATACGTGAAAAATATGGAAAAAATTGTTAAGTGTCACCTTTTATATTTTGAGTAGAGAGTGTCCTATGACAACTACCCTTCAATGAGCAGTTTATTGCACTTTTTGACAATTTGAAACTATCCAAACAATCACTGGTTAGTAAATAGTGGATGAGAATGGGATAATTGTCTTGCACATGAACTGAAAAAAAAGATATGAAGAAAAACATAAAATAGTCACATTTCATTGCATTGCCTCTAGATGAAGTTACAACAATTGATAATACTTCCTAGGTGTGCATGCATGTTTATACTATAAACGATCTTTTTTGTCAACCTTTTCTACTATTTGTTGCTAAATTGAATTATAGTGTGACAATGAGAATTTTATATAATTCATTAAAGAGTACTTTAATTTATTGTGGAGGTATGGATAACATGGAGATTATCAAAAAGTTAGTGTGTGTTAGAGCAGATGGAGCTTCAGTTATGCAAGGTCATAAAGGTAAAAAGATCGAGAATGATTTGACACCCTATGATATTCCCATTCATTGCATGTCACATGAATAAATCTAGCTTTTGGAATTGTCAATAATTTTGGTTGTGTTTGTAAAGTAGAATCTTTAATCAAAGATACTTACTAATACTTTTGTCAAATTCTAAAACAAGTCCAAGAATTTTAACACTTTTCTCAAGGACTTATTGATGGGAGGAAACTTCTTAAAGATAATGATACTAGATGGATCTCTTTAGATAGACCAACACATCGAGTATTCTCTCAATATCCATCATTTCTTGGATTAATCTACTCTATGCGAGACAAATTTCCTCAGCTCTATTCAAGTTTACCTAATGTTAGGATACTCTTAACTTTAGCAATTATTCTCCCCATACTATAGGAAACGATAAATATTATGAAAAAGGTTCAACATAGAGCTATGTACATCGCATAATATAACATCTTGCATAAAATGACATGTGCTAATGTGGATACTCTGCATCGATTACAACCATTAGATGAATTAAAGTTTGCAAAGTGGATAAAAATCATAGATTTGAACAATCCTGAGAATTTTTTATATATTGGTGCAAACAATGAGGTATGTGCCACGATACATGGAGTTGACATACTAATGCAATACTATGCTTGCATTGACCCAGAGTCTAACCCTAATGAATCATGAAGCAAACCAGAGAAGACACTTTCACATGTTAAAAGTGAAGACTTGAAGAAGATCACAGACTCTTCTTGAGTTTGTCAAGCAAGTTTTCTACATTCTTTCCTCACAAATTAGATACAAATTCTCTCCACAAGAACTTTTTGATGAAATGTCTATTATTTTTCCTCAATATTAGTCTTTGAATAGTTCAAATGATTTTTGAAGAAGGATGATGACTTTGATTAATTATTTTTGCAAAAGTAAAGAAATCAATCGAGTAACTATGAATAGAATTTTAGATGAATCTTAATTGAGAGATCGATCATATTGTTTTGCAAACATAATGAGGGAACACCATGATCTCATGGAGAATCCAAATGAAGAGGGAGCAGTAAAAAAGTTTTGGAAAAACCTTGGTTGGAGAAATTATTTGAGAGAGTCAATACCAGAATATTTCAAACTTATTGATTATGTTTGATAGTGATATTTGGTTCAGTGGAGGATGAGAGAGTTTTCAGTACTTTGGGTTTCTTGAAGTCAAAGAAAAAAAATAGATTAGATAGAAATTTGGACAATTGTTTGAGGCTCTATAATTCTAGGTATGAAGTAGATAATTTCCCTTATGATAGGGCTTTGAGTATTTGGAGAAACAAATGTCAAAGAAGAGGGTTGGCCAAGATTTCAAACCCAAGTGGTAGTGATAGTATTACAAATAATGTCACTGATAGTGTTTCTTGTCCTGATATCGGAAGCAATGACAATGAAGTTGACTTTGGCATGTATATTGATAGTGAAATTGAAGAAAATGCAATGAACAATCAAATGTTATATGAAGTAGATGGTAAGAATTCTAATGATAGTGATGTTGAGTCGAAGTGACAACTATGGTAGCTTTTTTGTGAGTCAAGTAGTAGGCTAGTAGCTCTAGTCTTAGCAATTTCAATTCAAATTAATTTATGTGCTCTGGTCTTACCAATGTCTAAGTTATTCATCTCTAAAGACTAAGACTTTGTCTACTAATTAATTTTTTTTATAGAAGTCAATTTATACCCTTATTTGTGTTGTTGTAGATGTTTAAAATTATTTTTAACATGTTGAGATTTTCATTGATTGTAGTTTCTTAAGGAAATTGTAACATAATGCATTTAACATAATAAAATTTCTTTGAAAAAATTGTTTAATTTATCAATGTGAAACATAATACATAATACATAATACATAATACATAATACTTCATGCATTTAACAAACACAATTATTCAAGTTACATTGCAAAACTTCACGATTTCGATCTTGAGGTCACCAACAACATGGTGAATTTGTGGAAAGATGACAAGGTGAAGGTGAATGGTGTCACATTTTTTATCACAAAGGAGGTTGTCGCTACAGTTACTGAGATTCCAATGGAGGGTTTCAAGTTTTACAAGGATAAAAAAACTCTCAACCAATGCAGTGAGGGATTTTGTAAAGAGCACCGAAGAAATGAATGAACTGATTAAAAGTGAGACATTTTATGTGACAGAATCCATCAAGAAGCTTTGGAGGTATGTTTTGCACATTATCATTGAATACATTACTCTAGACCCTAGGTTTGATCAAGTAAGAACTCATCATTTCATTCTTCTTAATCATTTTTGCCATGATAGTAAAATTTCTTTCCCTTACTATTTATTTAACTCCATGAGTAAGGCTATCATTAGCTTTAAGAAGAAACCAACTATCAACCCTACTTTGCATGAGAGATTATTGCTGCTTATACATGAGTAGTTCAAAGCTCAGATGGTTAGCAACAATCCCTCACTGGATGCAGATGATGACAATGGTAGATCCAACTACTCTTCTGATTTTGATGATATTTAGAGCATAAGCTCAGTAGAGGAGTGGAATGTTTCTTTTGGAAAGAAAATTAAGGGTCATGTTAAGAAGCCATCCTCTAATATAACCTCAAGAAGAAAGAGCCCAAGGGACCACAACCAAACCTCTAGTAAAGATGATATGGATTATAATGAGGATGACGAGGACATGGCTTTTGATGATGAGGGCAAGGAGATAGAAGAGGAGATCAAAGAGGAACATGCTGGGAAGAAATGAAAGAGGGATGATGTGGAGGATGAGAGGATTTTGAATCAAGGGCCAAATGTTATGATTCTCCCTCTTTCCCCTATTCATCCTCATCCTCATTCTCATCCTAAGGAGAAGGAAAAGGGGAAAGTGCTTGTCAAAATTAGGAGAAAAGCTTGGAGGAATTTCAATATTAGGATTGTGATGATGGGAACTTTTAGAGAAGCAATGAATCCTCAGATTCTGGTGGAAAACCAGGAATAGCCTCGGCTTGAAGAGCTCATAGACCCTGCTATTTTGGCCATCATTGATAATGCTAGGGAGATGGGTATGAATCTTTTAAACAATGCTCATAATAGCATGATTGATAATTTTAGATCAATCAAATGGCTATACCATGAGCTAGAAGAGGTCAGAGAGAAGGTTTTTCAGTTGGAGGGCAATAAGAACAAGATAGAAATGAGAATCAGAAGGATCAGGATGATATAGTCAGTCTGGCTAAGAGGAGAATTAAGAATCTCAAAAACTACAATCATAATTTGGCTAGTTAGATGATCTCTCTCCTCAATTTGATCAATGAAAATATTCTCTCCTTAACTGGTGCGTTGAATGATAGAGGTCTACTATTAGGTGAGGATGGAAAGGACAAAGGTAGAGCTAGGTCTGATAAAGATATGGCCACTAATATCACCTTTACCAATTTGAACTAGGAAACTAAGAAAGTCTAGTAGTAGATGGCCAAGGAGCACCAAAAAATTTATGAGGTTGCCTAGACCATGTAGGACCTTGAGAAGAAGAATGAAGAGTAGCCCTCTTGTTCTATCTTTTTGCGTTTTTTCTATTTCACTTTTGGCTTTTGGTTTTGGCTTTTGCTAAGTTATGTTAAAGATAGTTTGTTTTTCTGGCCTTTTTGTTGGCCTCTATTATTGGCTGGGCCTTGTGCTTATTATCAGCTGTTAGACTTGTTTTATTCTGGCTGGGCTTCTTTTGCTTATTTTCAGCCATGCTTATGTAACTACTTTTGGTTTTCAAGGTCCTTGTAAAACTTTTTTATCTTATAAAAAAAAAACACAATACATTTAACAGTATTGTCTCTATGTAGAAATATTAGACAATAGAATTAGACAAATTAAGAGCTGAGAGAAGTAGAATATTAAAACCCTTTGCGAATGACCTTGCATTCTCTTTTACAAATACAAGTGAGCAACAATAGCTACAAGTCATTTTGTAATTTTATATCATTACTACTACATTATGTATCTATAATCACACTACCAATTGTACAATTTTTTCAAGTAGGACTAGGGGAAAAAATTCCAACTGCTCTAGGTAGTAGGTTGTCCAACTATCCAAATTCTTGATTCTTGTAACAATTAACAAAGTTGAAGTTATATTCAAAATTATAAAGATCAACAAGTAACAGAACATTTATATTACTATCACTTACTAATTAGTTAATATTATGATTAAGTAGATGACCCAAGGATGTTTTCAAGGGTGCTCCATTCAACATCGTTTGGAAGCTCTATTTTATTTAGGTTGTACATAAATAATTTCAACCTCATCAACAATGAATACTTCGAAGAGATATTTTTATATGAACTAAGAAATTTATCTATAGTTGCATTCAATGTGGACATTAGCTTGATGCAACTTGCAATTCTTTCTCAAGTGAATTCCTCAGACAAGTTTCCTAAATAAGAGTTCATGATGTTTTGGAAGTATTTCATGTAATCTTCTCTTCCAAGGAATTTTCCTTTTGAATTAGCTAGATTTGGTAATCTAGCATTTAGCAAGTGGAGTATGTTGTGATAAATCTTCATCAAGTCTATGGAGTTAATATCTTTGTCTACTTCCATTAATTTCTCATAATTTTGCATGACAACTAAGGCCATTACATAGGCATCACAACAATTATTTATTCAATTGCTTGATAAAATTCTCTGTCACTGGGTCTCTATACTTTATTTAAAATTTATTTCACAATATTTTCAAAGGAACTGAGGAGGATTCTTTTTTTATCCTCAACAATTTTTTAACATTTTCAAAGATAGCTCTAATATTGCTATTTAAATCAAGCCATTCAAACAAGCTATCAATGTTCTGCATTAATTTGTCCCAATTTTCTTGTTTGATATGCTTGACCATATTTCTTAATTTGTGATTGACATGATGTTCTTTGGAAGATGTGGTTATATTTTTTGCAGTTGCATTCTCCATTTTTTTTTCATTTCAGACATCTCCATTTCACTATTATCTCTTATTTCCTCTACTTTCCCTTTCCAATTAGTTTATATTTTTCTCTCATCCTCCAATTGCTTCTTCAAATATTGAATCATAGCAGTCACCTATTTTTTCTTCTCATCCTCCAATTCCTTTTTCAAATCTTGCATTGTCTTAGTAGTAGTCACCTTTTTTTTCTTCTCATCCTCCAATTCCTTTTTCAAATCATGGTTTGTCTTTGTAGTAGTCCTCTTTTTTCTTCACATTTTGCAATTCCTTCTTCAAATCATGGATTGTGTTTGTATTAGACTCCTCTTTCTTAGCATTCTCCAATTCCTTTTTCAAACCAAGGATTGACTTTGTAGTAGACTCCTCTTCTTTCTTCGCATTCTCCAATTCCTTCTTCAAATCATAGATTGTGTTTGCACTAGATTCCTCTGTCTTCACATTCTCCAATTTCTTATTTGAATCAATGATTGTCTTTGAATTAGACTCCTCTTTTTTCTTTATATTCTCCAATTCCTTCTTAAAATTACGGATTGTGTTTGCAATCGACTCCTCTTTTTTCTTCTCATTTTCTATTTCCTTCCTCAAATTGTGGATTGTCCTTTTAATAGACTCCTCTTTTTTATTTTCATTCTCCAATCCCTTTTTCAAATTACTGATTCTATTTTTGGTACAATACTCTCTCTTTTCATTCTCCAATTTAATCTTCAAATTGTTATTTTCCTTGATAGTAGAGTCTAAGTGACTTTTCAATTCATTGTTTACCTATGCACTATCCTCTATAGACTTGAACAACCATATAGTAGAGGCTTTTATATTCTCAAACTTTTTTTGCACTCATCCAATTCTTTAGTCAATTTTTTTAGTTGTTCATCCATCTTTTCTTTTTGCACAATTTCCTCTATAGAAGACGAATTCTTTATCCTATTTTGCAATTCTTTGAACCTATTGTCTACTGTTGTCTCCTTTGCCTTCACATTATCTAGGTCTTCTAGTAAGTTTTCTATTTGTTTCACAAGCCTTTTATTTTCCCTCTCGACTTTTAGAAGTGTAGAGTAGATCACTTTGTTGGTCTCTTTTGATATATCAATTTTGTCAGTTTTTTTCACTTTCAAGAAATCCATTTGGAGATTGGTAACTTATACATCATTAGGATTTATTGGACTTTCTAGTGGATTATTATCTCTAGCCAGGGGCATAACATCCATGAAGTTCATCATTTCTATGTTTGAGTCATATGTAGCAACCTGTTAGTATTAGATATATGATTTTCAACAATTGCATCACTTTTCAACGTCTTCATAATTTGCTTATTTCTTTTGTTTATTTGATCAAATTTTGTTGCAAAGTGATTTGAACCAAAATCTAGGTTTGTTGACACAATTGAGTGTTTGAAAGGTGAATTATCACTTGTATTGATGTATTCTTGTCCAAGTCCAATTACTCCACCTAAAATTGTATTTTAAGGATTACCAACAACTTGAAGATGATCCATTTAAAATCTTAGTGGTTTAGCAGTATTTTTCAGGGTTTCATCCAGAAGCTACTGGTGCATGCATTGTTGAAGTAACCACTAACATTATTGTCATTGTAATTGTCATAACTTTTTATTTTTTGCACTAGGTTCACCTATACTAGTATCACTAGAATTAGGATCAACTTCAATTGGATTTGAAGATTTAACAAATATTGTATTGGGATGACCTTTAGAAGTAAAACATTTTTTTCCCTTTCTAGATGAATCATCTTCAATCTCATCAAAGAGACCAATGACTAGTTGACTTCCACTTTTTAGTGGATCTTGTAGTACAATTGTATTCCAAATCCTTTCACCACTTGAAGCAAGGGGCCCTATAATCACATAACCCATGTTTTGTATCATAGTTTCCCCTTTAGTATATGTTTGTTTAATAGAATCAATCATTTGAAGTTTACCAACATCTCTTCGAGTCTCCATTGACTTGAGATCTTGAGTACCCTAAATGTCTTCATTAGAGTTAGAGTCATTTTGTCTTTGACTACCACTGTCAATGCCATATTAATATACTACAGATGGGTTCTCTTTATTCCAATAATCGCTAAAAAGTTCATTCTCCTCAATTTCCCTAAAAGGTGTTGAGGTCTCTGGCTCACTTTGATATTTCCTTATTTCGCAAAAATCAATCATTTTGGTTTGACACCAATATTAAGATCTACATGCCTCTTTAATTTCTTTCAATATAGATTTGTTATAAGGTTCAACAACTTTCTTTTAGAAATTGAAGTATGTTATAGGCTTTTGATTTGTGTGACCTTGATATGTGTAATGTCATAATATGGGATGATAATTCTTGCAATGAAATATTATTCTTTGTTGCATGTTTCTCCATCTCTTTTTCAACCTCATCCCACAAATCCATGTTTTTAAACTTTTCTACCAATGAAACCTCCTAATGTTGATATTTTCTTGCAAAGTTCCTATGGGCAATACATCTTTCTTTTATTATGTTGAGTGGATCATAATTCTAGTGACTAACAAGATCAAAGCTAAAATTATTCACCAATTCATTTTTGACTTTCAAAATCTTTCTCTCAAATTTGAGCTCTCTAATTGTGAAAGGCAAGTAAGTAAATATGTTTTTCTTTTTTTGTCCAGTGAACAATTCATCTGCGCTCTCCATCTAGCATACATATTCCAATGCAAAAACCCTCTTTGTCACATGCATTTGAAGTTTTCACTGTTCAACTATGGAACCATAAAGCTTTAACGTAATATAGTCTTCCATGAAGAACCAATCACCTAATTGAATTTGACTTCCTAGTTGAATGCAATCTTTACAAGACACATACAACCTAGGCACCAGAGTGCCCATAAGTTTTTGGTAAATAGGTGCCAAAAAGACATTTAAAAAATAGTTGTAGTTATTATTGCTACTAGTCGTCTTCATCTTTTGTGTCCACTCATATACTAGACTTGGAGTCTCTAATTTCTTTTAGGTTTTCTCATCAAACTTGTAGACCTAAATATCAAGCTTGTTGTTCTTTGTCTCAAACATTTGGTGATGCTTTGCCAAAAAAATAGCACAAGTAACTTGTGAACCTAATGATTTGCATGTAGTTGTAATTTGTTCAATCATTAGCAATTATTCTTGCATAGATTCAACAATATGTTGAACATGTAATATATCTTACTTCTACCTTGTTAACTAAGTCACCTTGACAATGGATGTTATAAATAATTTTAAAAAGATTGGCCCAAACTTCCTTGTTATTGTCAAATCTTGGAAAAGTGCTAATAATAAAATTGTATTCTAAACCCATGACACAAAAATGTCATACTAATAAGGAGGCTTATGATCTCTATCTAGTGTAATAGTAACACTAGTATGATCAATAGATGACTTTGAGCTTATTAAACCCTTGATATAGGAATCTTGAAAAAGTGTTTCTAGTTTATCATAAGCCTATGCTAGTTTATCCAACTCAATGCACACATTAAGACCATAAATTTTGAAGCGTTTCTATGATTGGTTAGTATAACCCCATTCTAAAATCTTCAACTTTTGATCTACATGGCTTAACTTGCACAAGCTCCAATCAACCCCATTTTAGAGAATATCTGGGGCATCTAAGGCTTTCAAAAGTGAGCTTGAAGTTTTTATACTAATTTTTCATACCAAAATTTTGCAATAACTTCACAAATATTTATGATATTGCAATGAGCCTCATTTGGCAGGTTGATCTATCCAAGATGAACCCCCACCTCTAAAATGAGGATATTTTGAGCTCGTATGACTGACTTACCATGTAGCAAGTCTCAGAAAACAACACCTATGCATTGAGAAATCCATTATTTAGGAAACAAAAAGGAAATATTTTGGGTGATATAACATTTCTCTTACACCCTGGATGTTCCTGCATTAGAAACCTAGGATAATTTGAGAAGTGACCTCATCACATCTCAGGTAGTCAAAGGAAAACCAAGATGATCAACTCCTCCTTTTCTAGCCATGATGAATCTTCTACTGGTCTCCCTTTCCATTTGACAAGAGACTGTTCATAGATTTTGTTCCTTGTACTTCTACCAATATGACTGTCCAATATCTCCTCAATCTCCTTTGTAGTTGAAGTAGCTATTGGAATACTCTATTGCACTTCTGCAGCTGCACCTTCATCACCTCCTTTATGATACTCTATTAAATCTAAAATGTTAAATACTAGTGAAATATTTAGTTTACTAGAAAACTCTACTTCTTAGTCATTTCCAGGATCATACTTTTTCAGTATCATGCAAGGTCCAAACTTATTCATTTTTAGCTTATTATAAGTACCCACTAGAAAATGATTCTTCCTCAAATGTACTATGACTTCATCTCTCAGTTGAGACACCTTATGCCTCCTTTTCACATTTGCCTTAGCCTTGTATTATGTTTTCATTTTAAAAATGTTCTTGCTCACCTCTTCATGGATGTTCTTCAAATGTTCAACAAAATCTTCAATCTTCTTCAGCACTATTTATCTCTCCTTTATCCATCTACTTCAATTCATAAGCATTTTTGGGACTGCTTCCATATACAATCTAGAATGGTGATTTACCAATACTCCTATTGACATAAATATTGTATGCAAATTTTGCTTATGGTAAAATCAAATCCCAACCTTTTGTCTTATCTCCAACCAAACATCTCCACAAATTTCCCAAACTCCTATACTTTTATTTTTCCATCAGTTTGTGGATGATGTGATGAATTGAACTTCAAATATGTCTTCAACCTTTTCCATAATGTATGCCAAAAATACCAAAAAAATTTGGTATCTTTATATGAAACTATACTCTTTGTTAGACCATGTAGTCTCACCACCTTATGAAAAATCTACCACATGAACATCATGCTTCTTCTTACGAGGAATTAAATGTGTCATCTTAAAAAATTTATCAACCACCACAAATATTGAATCATGCCCTCATTGAGTCATATATAAGCCAAGATTAAAATCCATGCTGACATACTCCCACAACTTCTATGGTATAGGTAGTGGCCGATACAACCCCGTATTCTACTTCACTCCTTTCACCATCTAACACAGTCTACAACTCTGCACAAACTTCTTTACATCTTGCTGTAAATGTGGCTAAAACTAATTCTTAACAACCAAAGAAATGGTCTTAGCTCTACTAAAGTATTCAACCAATCCTCCACTATGCTTCTTCCTAATGAGATTCTCCCTCATACAACTTCTTGGAATGAAAAACTAACTTCCTTTGAACAACATACCATCTTGGATTATGAAATCCAACCACTTTGTCCTATCAAGTGTAATAGGTACCGTACAAGCTTTCCAAGCCTCATCAAAATCAAGATCTTCTGGATACAGATTCTTGAGTTCCTTGAACCTAATCACCTCAAACTATATCTCTATTAACAAAAGTTGTCTTCTACTAAGAGCATCTACAATTTTTTTAGACTTCATACTTCTATGTTTCAAAACAAATGTATAACTCTGCAAAAACTCAATCCATTTCAAATATATTTAGTTCAATTTACCTTGACTATTCAAATATTGCAAGGCTTGATGGCCAGTTTACAAAAAAAAATCCTTAGGAAGAAGATAGTGTCTCCACTTCTTCAATTATTTGACTATAACATAAAATTCCTAATCATAAACATAATACTTTCTTTTGGCATCATTCAACTATTCACTGGAATAAGAAACAAGTCTAACTTCTTGGCTCAAAAAAGGAACTATTGTAGTACCTCATCACAATATGCTTGAAATACATTATTAAAATCTCAAAGTGTTAAAATAGGTTGCTTTATAACTTTCTATTTCAATAAATTGGAAGTCTTATCTGCCCTTACAATCCTTAAATTCTTTTCTATCCCCTCTCATTATTTCAGTCAAGGGTCCACAAATACTGCTAAAACCTCTGATAATTTTTTTGTGAAAACTAGCCAGTCCATGAAAATATCTTACCTCATTCGCACTCCTTGGAGTAATCCATTTGAGGATAGCCTTCAGTTTCTCAGGGTCCATTTTTAGATCTTCATTTGAAACTAAAAATCCCAAGTACACCAACTCCTTCACAAAACTACACTTTTTTAGATTATTAACAACTTTCCATCCTACAACTTCTCAAGAACCTTTCGTATATGCATCATATGCTTCTCAAATGCCTTAATAAAGATCAAAATAGCATCTAGGTAAACAATGAAAAACTTACCTAGAATCTCCTTCAATACCTCATTCATGAGCCACATGAAAGTGCTTGTTGCATTGTTTAGGCCAAAAGGAATAACTAACCACTCATACAATCATTCCCTTATCTTGAAGGTAGTCTTCCATTCATCTCCTTTGATGCAAATATGATGGTACCTATCTTCAAAGCTATCTTTGTGAAATACACAACTCCATTGAAATAGTCCATAATATCATCCATCTAAGGAAATAGAAACCTATATCTGATTATGATCTTGTTGATAGATTGAGAATCTATGCACATCCTCTATTATCCATTCTTCTTCGATGCTAATACTAATGGTACAACACATGGACTCATACTCTCCCAAATCAACCCCTTCAGGAACAACTCATGCACTTATCTGTCCAACTCCTCACTTACTATTGGTGTTATTTTGTGTGCTACCTTATTTGGAAAATTAGCTCCTAGAATCAAGTCCATCTAGTGACTAATCTTCCTCATTAGTGGTAATATATTAGGTACATTATCTGATACAATATATTGAAACTTCTCCAACAAATATGCAACTTCTATAGGCACCTCCTCTACTTCTTCATTTCCATCTTTTTGAATTATAGAAAAACACATATTCTCACACCTTATATCCTCAAGAAACTTCTTCCCATCAAAAAAAACTAATCTAGCAGCACTACATACCTTTTCTTTTTTGTCCATCAAGGGCTTCAACTTATGTTTCACTCCATATTTTATTAGAGTGTAGGTATTTGCTGGCCCATCATGTACAATATGCATGTCAAACTAACACAGCCTACCCAAAAATATATGATATATGTCGATAGGTATGACATCACAAAGTACCTCATCTTGGTTGGTTCCAATCTCGAACTTCACTAGGCACTACTTATTGACCATGACCTTGTGGCCATCTTGTATCTAGGCAATACAATATGTATGCAGGTGTTTCTGCCTCTTTAGTTTTAACTTTGTTACCATCTTTTTTGATACTAGATTGTTAGTACTTCCACCATAAATGATCACATCACAAAACTTATCTTTGACATTTTACCTTGTGCAAAACAAACTCCTCCTTTGATAAGGTTCATTCTCACTACTCAACAAGACTCTTCTGTTAACTAGGACTTTCCCTCTTTCAACATCTTTAGAATGTGATGATTTGGCATCTTCATCAACATGTGAAACTCTGGCATGACCTTCTGTTCTTCTATCAGTCCTTGCTTGGTGCTAGGAACATTCAAATTCTCTATGCCTTCTTCTCTATAGTGTAAACATTTTCCATAGAAACCTCATCTTCTAGATCCTTGCCCTCTACCACTTCCTATATGATCCTTATTGTTTTGATCATGAAAATAATTCAAATTATATCCCCTATGTTTCTAATTGCTAATTCCAGCCTTATCCTCATTCTTTTGATCATCATTTTGACCTCCATAAGATCATCCACTAGATCTTCCATTGCGAGCTCTTCAAACTTCTTTTTAATTTTTTCCTCAACCCTTAGGGAAAATTCTATGCCTCCTCAATACTATTCATTCAAACTAGACTTAATTTCTCCTAAATGCTTGACCTCACCATTAAGATAACAAACAACTTTCTCCTTGTTAGCTTTTGCATGGTTGATTCTAATGAGGGCTCGGTAGAACTTCTCAGTATACTCCTAAATAGATCTTCTTGCTTGTTTCAACACTTACATTTTCTTCAATAGATCAAGCTCATAATAAATGGGAATGAATTGTCACTTCAATTTAGCTATCATCTGATCCCATTTGGTGATCTTATCTTTCCCTCTAATATTTCACTCCAATTGAATCTGTTGCCACCAGATTTTCACATGACCCTTTTGTTCGGCCTTAACAAAATTGACCCTATCTAGATCTTCTATATCCTCACACTCAAAGTATTCCTCTAATTCATTGATCTAATCGATCAATTTCTTTGAGTTAAGATTTTCCAAAAATGTGGGAACATCAAACTTATGTCTTTTTCCTATCTTGAAAAAGGCCTTAAAAAACTTTTCATCTTTTGGGTTCAAAATTTCCTCTTCTTCTTGATCAACTTGTCCTCCTTCTCTTTCATCCTCACTCTTATCTCTTACAATGAGGTTCATCCCTCTACACATCTGCTCTTGAAATGCTTGCATTTTCCTTTGGAGGGCTAGAAAACACTTAGGTGTAACACCTAAGGCGCTCCATGGAGGCTTTTTTGTGATTCTGGCTAAAACCTAGTGAAAATTTCCTCACAATCGATGATCAGTCTACACATGCAACCCAAACCATGGTCCTGACACAAACTACCTCACAATTAACAATCTATTTACACACTCTGGAACTCCTACTCTAATACCACTTGATGAAGAGTACTCCCCTTAATACCACATACACATAATAGAAACAAAGAAACAACAAAAATTGGTGAGACAAGATATGGGTTTTCTATTATTGTCACAAATGCAAAATTATAAAATTACAATATGAAAACTCACATAGGCACCTTCATTACACTAATTTGTAAGACAAAGCTACAAACTATCACACAAAATTGTCCTAGACAATCTACAAGCTTGAAGTTCTTATACTAAAATTTTGTACAAAATTTTTGCAGTAACATCACAAATAATTATGATGTGGCACTAAGCCTCAATTTGTAGACTACTATATCCAAGATGAACCTCCACCTCTAAAATGAGGTCATTCTGAGCTCATATGAAAAACTTACCAAGTAGAAAGCCTCCACAAACAACACCTTTGCACTGAGACAAACCTTATTCAAGAAATATAAAGGAAATATGTTTGGGTGATAAAAGATTTCTCTTACACCTTGGATGCTCCTGCATCAGTATTGATGAGTGAAACCTAGTATTTTTAGCACTTGCTTGAGTTCTATTATATCTTTCTTTTGGCTTCCAATCATATTGGATTTTTTTTTACTTTTTTTTTCCCATGTGTGCTACTAGTATTACAAAAAATTCAAGCCCTAATTGAAAAAATTGTAGACCTAATACTTTTGCTATTGCAAGTGCACTACAAAATTTTTAAAAAATAAATTAAATACTTGAAATTAAGATTTGATTATTCAAATTTGAAATTTGAGTTGCATTGGACTAGTGCTAATAGGTACTAAGATAATGGGTACTCTCTTATGATCCTCAAATATCAGTCTTTAGAATGGAAATTAGAATTTAGTCACAATCTTTGAAAAGTTGAAAACTGTTGATCTTAGATTGGTTTTGACAATTGAGTGTCAACACACTTAAGTCATTTACTCAGTTCATGCTGAGCGCAATATGTAAATATTAGACTGTGCCAAGTTGCAATGAGTGCCGAGTCACTCAAGTGCCAAGAAGATAGACCATGCAGAGTGATTCAAGTTTTGAGTAAACAATACATGTCGATCAATGTAGGTGTCAAGTTAGAAATAGAAATACAATGCATGCCGAGCATCAGTGACTTCATTTTCCGAGTAACACAATTTTGACATATTTGTTTGTATTTGTACAAATAACTATGTAAACTATTTGCAAGCCAACTTATGTATAGATCTCGATCTTTTGGAGATAAGGGTGAATCTATTTATATTCCCTATGTAATTACATGTAGCGAATGAAAAAATAGGAAGGGTTAAGTGAAAAAGGTGGATAAATCTAAATCATACATTCATATCTAACCCTAAGCCACTAAAGTCTTTATAAGGAAGATGAAGCCCTAAACTTTTTATCAAGTTATAGGAAGGTAACAAGGGGTGAATGATCAAATTTTTTCACAAATAATTCAAGGTGACTTAGCAGTGAGAGTGAATTGTAGAATTAGTTTGAGAAGAACAAAGGATAGAGAAGGATACAACATTGATACATTTGATCACAAAGGATCAAGAAAGACATTGTGCGGAGTTGATCTTTAATTAGGCAAGCTAGTGCCAATCACAAGATCTATGCTAAGACATTTTTATAGGTGATTTCAGCTAAGTCTCCTAGGCAAAGTAGTCCTAACAGGCTATACTAAATCCTTCAACAGGGTGGCATTCTAAGTGAATGACCTAAAGTCCTTTAACTAGACACACTTCTAATAGGGTGCTAAAATCCTCTAATAAGGTGGGACTTAATAGTCTTTGTAAGCCTTTAATAGGCATACCTTTTACAAGGCAGATCATGATTTATGGTCAAACTATTGTAACCTTAATTGGCTACACTTTTTTGCTATAGAAGTAAATATTTATGGGTGTCATCCCCACTATGTCATGCCCTAATTTTACAAGGCAAAACACAATCACAATATATTTTTTAATTATATATATACGATATCACTTAGTATCTGACAAGAAAATCTTACAATAGTCAACTAGGATATTTAAATGATTATGCTACAAACATCTAAAGGTTGTGATTGGAATCCTCACTAGCTTACTAGCTCCAACCATACAGCTGCATATTTGGATTAGAACACTAACCATACTAGCTATCGATTAAGTTAAGGTGAGTGAGTGTAGGGTTTGCTAATATATTTAAACTAGAGCATTGTTGCTTGTCCAATTTAGATATATAATTGTCACCTCACACACTCTACATTATTAACTCCTCAAGTCATGCTCATTCTATGACAATATTATGTATATATACATATATTTTCTACTATACATATCTTCGTTATCTTCCCAGAAAACTTTATATTATAAACTCTAGTATAACTTAAATATTAATGAATCTAATTACACATCACTAGTGTTAAGTGATGAATAATTAACCATGATATCTTTTATTCAATACTTATTCACTAATTACCTTAAATAATGAAGCCTAGTTATTCTAGTCATTACTAATTACTTCCTGATCTACAAGTTACCCATCACTAACAATCTAGGCAATTCTCATCTTACTCCTTGATAACATACGTCATTAAAAAAAATAGAAAATAAAAAATAAAATAATAAATAAATATATATATATATATTCCATTCTCTTTTCAACAAGATGTTGTTCTAACCTATATCCTCATATAATATGATAACGCTATATCCTAACTTCTAGATCCAATCATTTCTTACAACTAACTAGCAAATTTATACAACACAAGCGCTACTATTTAATTTTAAATAATCATGCTATTACGTATAATTTAAATACCTTTAGATCACTACTTTAAAATTTAATTTTATGACAATTATTAATCAATTGTGAACATAACCTGCTACTCCTTTCTAACACTATTATTCCTAATTCCATTTTCTAATTCTAAGTCTTAATGCTATTATTCCTAACCCCTCTTCCCAACCCAAATGTATTATTCCATCCAACCTGCAAAATTCTAATAATATAGGTCATCCTATACCAATTTTTTTTAAAATCAAATTGTTATAACATATGATCTAAGGTCAATATAATTATGATGTACCATATTTTCATATGACTAACCAATATCAATCTTTATAATATATATATATATATATATATATATATATATATATATATATATATATATATATATATGTATATATATATATATATGTATATGTATATATACATATATATATCTATGTATATATATATATATATGTATATGTATATATACATATATATATAATATGTATATGTATATATATATATGTATATGTATATGTATATGTATATATATATATATATATGTGTGTGTGTGTGTGTGTGTGTGTGTGTGTATATGTATATATATATATATATGTATATATATATATATATATATGTATATATATATATATGTATATATATATGTATGTATGTATGTATGTATGTATGTATGTATGTATGTATTTTAAATTAATTTAAAATTTGGAGGGATATCCCATTAGGTACATCCTAGTATTAAAAACATAAATGCTTAGACTTATTATAATCATAGCCTTTTGTTTGTGTTGTTTTATATAAAGGGATTCTAAAGAATATTCCTTGAAATATTTTAATGATCTGTAATTTTGGGGAAGGGATTATTTCATTCTCCATACATTTTCTAAAGAGTTGAATGGGCACCTACAGCTAGTTCATTTCTTATACACTTATCCATTCATGTCAACCATTAGATTTTCTAACCCTATGGTCTAAGGTATTCTTGATATGTTATTACAATGATGATTTGGAGTTGCTCAATATACTATGTATGGTCTAGATTGATGGATTTATTTAATCATTTGGTCAATAAACTAAATACAAGGATATATGTATCATGACATGATCATATATAAAATTAACCAAATTATTCTTATCTATGATTAATGAAGTTTAGAAACCATTGGCTCAAGAATTAATATCATATTCTCATGCAAAGATTCAATTTGAATAAGCATATACAACTACTATACAATAGAGCTGAGATGATAATAACGTTCAACATAGATAATCTTCCTATCATTACAACATCTTCTATGATATTAAATTCAATTGGAAATATTTTGCATGCAACTCAAGAACATCAAGTATTCTAATTCCATGATGGAGATCCATATCGTGACTATAACTAAATTCGATGCCATTATCTATCGAATGCATATTCTACACTTATATAGGAATCAAGATTGATCATGAAATGCCTCCACTTATTTCTATGAGAATGAAGAATAATGGGATAACATAGAGGTAGTTATATTTACATCTTACTATTATCTACAATGATGTTTAACTCTTCTCTACAATACACTCATATCCAAGTTAATGAAACAACAACATCAATACAATGAATTTCTCTTCCATGATACTCTCAAGCTTCCATCCAGTGCACTTATCAAGCATGATCATAAGGTGGTGAAAACACCATATAAAAATTTACACAATGGAAATACTTTTTTACTAAACATAGATGATTCACAACCTCTCCATTGACAATGAATATGATAGTAACATTACTCTTACATTACAATTAAATCCACATAACAAGATGAAATTAACTCTCTATCTCAACACAAATACAATAATGTCTTATTCTCTTATGCAGATGGAAAGACTACAAGAACTCCAAGTTTCCAAGATCATCAAAATAAAACCTGCAATTGAGAGATAAAAATGGGGAACCATGGAGGTTCACCTCCCAACCTAGGCATCAAGGAGGCCACCCACTGAGCTAGGGGAAACAAGGCTCAAACAACATACATTCAATCAAGAATCACCAACAAGAACCAACATGAATTCAATATTTTCATAACTCATTTACAACCCTAACCAAGGTTTGCACAATGATTCACAAATGGAATCATAAACATTGGGTGAAGGTGGGCTCTCCAAGGAGGAGAATTCTATATCCTTATGCTTTAACAAATCTTGCAATTGCAATATGTCCATCAAGGCTTCCAAGAAACACATGTCATCCAAAGCTATCAATAATTACATGCCTCAACAAGGCTATCCATACTTGCTCCATGAAAACTATTCCTTCTCCAAGAGAAGAATTTCTCCACTCCAATGTAAAGCCCAACTAACCACTTCACCCCAAGGCTTCTCTTCCCTCCCAAGAGTGAGTGAAGCCTTCACACCCAACACAACATTCAATCCACCAAAAAAAAATCAATTGCAATTAAATCCAACATGCTCATTTACATACACAACAACAACTACATACACCAAATTCAAACACATAAATCTTACAAGAACACTCTTCCAATTCCCATCTTTCAACTTTCATGAGGTGAGAGAAAACATGGCATGAAGCACTAATCTCCTTCCAAGCTATGGTTATTGTAAGAATTTGCCTAAGGGTAAAATTCACCCAGGAACTAAGAACTCAAAATCAAGCACACAGTAGACCAAAGAGAGAGAGAGTATGATAATAATGATAATGTATTCAATATGCCATAATTAAGAGTACACTAGGAGTGCCTGTATATAAAGGTCTCTCAAGAAGCACCTAGAATGTCTCTAGAAACAACCAGAAGATAAGACAACTAAGAACCTTATCCAACATTCTAGATGAATGGATAAGAATGACAAAGTGTCATATGTGTGTAGAAGATTCCTTTTTTGTAGAAAAAATGTTCTTAAAAGAAGTGCGGACCCCTTGTGATGTCATCATGGTGACACACAAGAGTGCACAAAATCCTAAGTGTCTCACAAATAATATAATGAAAAATAAATAAATAATGCATTAACCTAAGTAAACTTAAGTAAGTGTAATAAGTAAATACTTATTTACACAAACACCCCCCCTTAAGTGCAACTCAGGAGAATTCCCTTAAGCTTACAAACTAGGATGAAGATGCATAATGGGTCCCGACTACTAGGCCATATTAGGTACCCATGTACATAATGAAAAAGAAAATCTTTCATAAAGCGAGGAAAGAGGGAAAACCTCATGGGAAAAACCTTCCCTTAAAAAGAGAGATAAATAGGGATGCATCGATGGATGGAGTAATCAAGACCCCCCCATTACAACATACATTCAGTATATACAAAAGAGAATGAGAGAAGGAAGAGAGACAAAATAGGCTCCCCCCCCCCCCACCAAAAGAAGAATGACAACAAGTGAAAGCTGCTCCAATGAAGAAGCTCATCTAAGAATGTAGAATGGTGTTCCTCTCCATAGGAAGAAACAATGGCAAAGGTACACTCGTGAAGATGTATGGTGGCCCTAAAACTTTCTCAAGTATCCATGTACTAATGTTGATGTTCACCCCTTCCAACTGTGCTGAAAAGAATGAATGCAGATATGGCAAGGATGTCTGTTGAACCTATTCCATTGAACCATCTATCTCCTCAACTGACAAAGAGACCTCCACTAATTTATATTCATAAGGATCCACAATCACACCAACCTATGTAGATTGATCATGTAGACAATGGACATGAGGGTCAAAGTTACCATGTAACAAAAGGTTGTACTCTTTCTCTCATTTTGTGTCCAAGTCTCCTTCAAAGGCCTTGTTATCACAATCAAATTCAAACATGCAATTATGGCATGAGTGGTATGGTCATCTTGACTTCCACTATCTTTAGCAACTTAGCATATACCAAATGGTGAAAGGTCTACCTCAAATCAACTTTTCTAAGGGTGAGTGTTCCACAGATTTAGTGGATATGCATCTAGAGGGGAAGCTACAAAAAGAGGAGTCTTCAAGAGCAACAGGTGTTCTACAAATGGTTCACATGGTATTAGTAGGTCCTTTTGCATTCAGCTAGGGTCACTACATACTCACTTTTATTGATGACTTTTCAAGGTTCACTTGGGTCTACTTTCTGCATAACAAGAATGAAGTGTTGGAAACATTTCTAGCCTTCAAGAATCATGTAGAACAGACCATCAAAGTACTTTGCATGGACAATGGAAACATGGATGTGAACAGAAGACTTATGGACTTTTTTAGACATGAGGGAATTTATCTTCAGACTCTATCAGCATTCAGTTTGAATAAGATAGATATAGCAGTACTGAGGATTAGGACTCTCAAATCTATGGCAAGTTGCATGATTCATGCCAAGTCTCTAGATCCATCATTAGAAGTTGAAGAAATCTCAAGTGCCACTCACATTCTTAATCGTTCTCCTCATCCAACCTTAGATGGAAAAACTCCTTTTGAGGCATGGTGCGCTAGAAAACCTATTGTGACACACTTCAAAGTCTTCGGTTGTCCTACATGGGCAAAGACATCTTCCAGGGGATGCAAGGCATAGTCACCTTGACCTTGTACTTTCATTGGTTATGAAGACGATGTGAAGGCATATAGACTTCTAGATCTTGAGACTCATTAGATATTTGTGGAGAAGGATGTACATTTTTAGGAAAGTTCTCCAATCTTGTCCTCTACTCCTCTCCGCACATCATACAGTGTGGATACTGATAGTGATTTCAGCGATAGTGCTTCAACAAATTTAGACACATGGGGTTCTATCAATAGTTGTAGTGAGAGGTCACTTCATTAGTTCAGTCCACATGCATACATCACCACAGTGATAGGTCTAGAATAGCAGGGTACATTTAGTCTTCCAAATATAGGTTCAGTAACAAATTTGGGAGATAGTATTCATGATCTACCTCTTCTTCTTGATGTAGAATTTCCTTCTTCAGTTGTCACAAGGATTCCATCCAACTCTCTTGTTCATTCTCTACATGATTGATCCTCACAGGTTGAAGTGATTGTGGATACTTATGATCAATAGTTGTAGCAGGGTTCTTCATCAGTTGCAGAGACAGACAATTCTTTGGGACAGGTTCTTCAACTAGTTGAGCAGGTTTCAGAGACATCACTTATCCATGGGATTCTTTCCATGCATAGCAGAAGCATCTCATTTGTACCCTTGGCATTGTTTCTTCCTAAAGGGAGGAACACTATTTTGCAGTCTTGGATCAACTTCTTCATCGGAGCGATCATTGTTCGACATTCTTCTTTGGGGGAGCCTATCCTGATCTTCTCATCATTCTCTTATGTATATACTGGATGTATGTTGTAATGGGGGGGTATTGATTACTCCATCTATCCATGTATCCCTATTTATCTCTTTTTTGGGGTAGGGTTTTTCCCATGAGGTTTTCCCTCTTTCCCCACTTTATGGGAGATTGCATATCATTATGTACATGGGTACCTAACATGGCCTAGTAGCCGGGACCCATATTGCATTGCATCTTAGATTTTGTAAGGGCATTCCCCTAAGTTGCACTTAAGGGGGGGTGTTGGTGTAAATAAGTATTTACTTATTACACTTACTTAATTTTACTTACTTTAATGAATTATTTAATTATTTTACATTATTTTATTATTATTTTAGGTGAGATACTTAGGAGTTTGTGTACTCTCATTGAGTTATGCAACTCTAATTATGCACATGGTGTCTACAACATAGGAGTATGCATCATTCACTGAGTTGTCATTTTGACAACATAGTTATCCGCAATCCTCATTTAGCACATGTTGTCTACACCATTGTAGGCTTATCTTCACATCATCACACTTAATTCTATACTCAATGGAGGATAACCCATATCTAGTGTACATGTGCCTGGTTGTATGACATATCATGATGCTGAATTCTATGCATTCTAGAAGCTCTCCTGAGGCCTTTATATATAGGCACTCCTAGTGTACTCTCAAGTTGGCTAAGCTATCATATTGAATGAATATCATCATTCTAATCATACTCTGTCTATTTTGGTCTACTGTGTGCTTGTGTTGAGTTCTTTAGTTCTTGTGTGAATTAGCCCATGCAGGACAACTGAAGACTTTGAAGTGTGTCACAATAGGTTTTCTGCCGCACCATGCCTCAAAAGGAGTTTTTCCATCTAAGTCTAGATGAAGAGAATGATTATAAATGTGAGTGGCACTTGAGATTGCTTCGACTTCTAATGATGGATCAAGAGACTTGGCATAAATCATGCAACTTGCCATAGATTTAAGAGTTCAGATCCTCAAAGCTACAACATCTATCTTATGCAGACTGAATGCTGAAGGAGTCTGAAGATCATGCCCTTATGGCTGCAAAAGTCCCTAAGTCTTTTGTTCACATCCATGTTTCCCTTGTCCATCTAGAGTACTTTGATGGCTTTCCTAGATTTCTGTTCAACATGAGCCTTGAAGGCTAGAAATGTGTCCAACACTTCATTCTTACTATGCAGAAAGTAGACCCAGGTGAACCTTGAAAAGCCATCAACTAAGGTAAATATGTAGCAACCCTGGTTGAATGCAAAAGGACCTGCTAATACCATGTGAACCATCTGAAGAACACCTATTGCTCTAGAAGACTTCCCTCTTTGTAACTTCCCCTCTAGATGCATATCGACTGAATCTATTGAACATTCACCCTTAGAAAAGTTGATTTGAGGTAGACCTTTCACCATTTGGTATGTGCAAAGTTGCTAAAGGTAGCGGAAGTCAAGATGACCATACTGCTCATGCCATAATTGCATGTTTGAATTTGATTGTAATAACAAGGCCTTTGAAGAAGACTTGGGCACAAAATGAGAGAAAGAGTACAACCTTTTGTTGTGATTCACTTTCCCCACTGCAACCAAGGAATTGTCTTTAAGATTGTGCACCTATATTAAGTCTAGAAGGAACTCAACTCTATGTCCATCTCTGAGGTGAGTGATTTGGTAGATTGATAAGAGATTTAAACTTAGGTTTAGAACATAGAGAACCTCTTGAAACTCTCTATTTTCCATCTCCACATTTCCTTTCCCTTCAACTTCCATTTTTCTATCATTCCCCATGAAGATGTGTAGTACCTTTGAGTGATTCAATGAAGAAAAATCCTCCTTTGAAGAACCCATGTGATATGAGGCACCCAAGTCAAAGATCCATTCCTTTGAAGAGTTCAAATTTTCCATGAGTGCTTGCCCTTTGCCCTTTGAATCTGATGAAGATCCCTTCTCCTTATAAGCATTAAGAAATGGAACATTATGTTTCTTCATGATGTTGGTCAATTCATCAATCTTTTTAAGATAACAATCATGCTCTTCATGACTCGATTTCTTGCAAAAAGTACACTTCTTCTTCTCCTTATTTTTGTCCCCCTTCTTGTTGTTGTTCAAGGACTTGCCTTGTTGATTTGATTGTGGTGTTCTCTTTTCTACATCCTCAGATTTATCTTTCTTCCACTTCTTCTTACCCTTTCCTTTATTTGAAGATTGTGCAGCTAAATTTTGAGAACCCTCATTGTTGGCCACCAATGCTTTAGACCGAGGTGATTTGAGAATCCCCATTAATTTCAACTTCTTTTCTTCATCATCCAATAGTTTAGCATATTAATCAAAAGTGAATTTTTTATAGGTTGACCCTAAGGTAGTCTTTGAGGTGTTAAAAGAAGATAGAAATGTGGAATACTTTGATGGCCACTTGTTATGTATGAGATAAATCAGTCTATAATCTTTGATAGAACTCCCACAATCAGTAAGCTTTGTCCTTAGTTCATTCACCTTGATGATGAAATCCTGTATGGAGTCATATGACTTAGGATCTAAGGATACAAGCTCATCTTCAATTTTGAACACATCCTTGTCAGACACCTTACCATAAAGGCTTTTGAGGGTATCCCAAGCTTCGTTGGATGTAGTACATTTCTTACTTTGATACATTATCTTATCATCTACCCCCAAACAAATATCACCTATTGCTTTCCTATCCATGGCTACCCAAGCTGAAATATCACTATTTGAAACTTTATCACCTATTGGTTTAGGAAGAGTACCATCTACATATTGTGAAACTCCATTATGCATTAAGTGATATTGCATTTTGATTGACCACAAAGCATAGTTATGAAGAGTTAATTTAGGAAACTTAAAGTTTCCCATAATGCATAAAATGAAATAAAAGTACAGAAAAAAGAGAACACAACACCAAGAACACCCCCCCTTTTCACTAAATCAAGAAACCCTCACAAAATAGATGCTTTCGACACTTTATCAGTAGTGCGATTACAATGGGCCACTTACCAATTTTAGCCTTTGTGGAATTCTGATTTTGCTTGTTACAACCTCTTAATGGAGTACAAATCTGAAACTTTACAATGTGCTACAATTCTAAAGCATTACAAAGCAAAAGAAGCTTGATTGCTGAAAGTAAAAATTTTGTCCACACAGCCCTACAATCTAATACCAGATCTAGAAAGTAGACAAAAAAAATGCACTTTCAAAAAAAAAAGAACTTGCTTTCGACTCCAAATGTGCCTGTACTGAGCATTTGAAGTTGCAAAATGTAGGATTATGTAGGTACAATCACCAAAAAATGCAATTTCTAAATAATCCTTCACCAAAACTAGAAAATAGCTGTACCATTGAAAAATTTAGAAAATTCTACCCAATTTCAGAAAAGATTGCACCCAATTTGGAGTCTAGATGAGTGAGATATGGTCTCCCAAAGATAGACTACAAATTCCAAAATCAATTTGGAGAGGGGTTGCACCAGCAAAAGAAAGAGTTAAATTTGATGGTCATACGACCATCGCAGTAGTTGTAATTTGCCCTAGAATGACATCCAAATGGGCATCAAATTTAATATAATGAAGTGATTATGTTAGCAAAATTTTGTGGCCTGATGATGTGGCAGATGACGTGACACTCCATACTATATGGATCTATATGAAAAAATTGACCTGGCGCCTATGTGTATGCTGACATGGATTGACTGGCTACTTATAGGGCTATGCAGGTGGGTCACAGAGATGTCGACACATGTCCCTATGTACAGCAGGCCAGAGGGTAACATGTGACCATTGGGAGCAGTGCCAAATTTTGTTTAACCAATTGCTAGATGGATTGTGAGGCCAGAGATTCGATATTTGTTGCCAAAATCCACTTGCCAAAATTTTGATAGAATTTTCCGGTGCTGGGCTTGGAATAAATGTCGCTGGGAATTGAATTCAATCATAGAGCACCAAATTTTCTTTTGAAGTTAGTCCCACATGCATGGAAATTAGATTGGGTGCATTGTTTAAAAACAATAGTGCTCACCACAAGCTGTATACTTAGATCATCGATGGAGGTTGTTGAGTTTTGTGTGGCTGCCGATGGAAGGTGGTCAGGGTTGGTGATATAACCTAGATTAATATGGAAAATCCATAGAATAATTAATATAGCCTCTGATTAAATAATAATATCCTATGAAATAAATAAATATTCCTCCATCGAAAAACAAAGCCGAGCTAGGGTGTCACTGCCTGGTTAGGCAAAAAAAATTTCTCTACTAGGGGAATTAAAAATATTCTGAAAATACCAAATTCAAAAATAAATTACAGAGAACAAAATAATTGTAAATCTAAAATACAAATAATCATATCAATAAAATGACCATACCTCAATTGCAAATCAGGGCCTCTGATGGTTTGATTTGCAAAATTTTTTGCCTCACGATCAACTTTCACCCAACATAGGTAAATTTATAGTCGATCTTCACCGAATCGATGCTCCAAATGCAATGGAGAGGTTAGATCTGGATCTAGATGCTCTCAATTTTTGGGGATCTTTCGGATTTGTGTTGAGGTGTTGAAGCATGAATGGTCTCAAACAACTTAGTGTAGAGAATCTCCCTTAGATTTCTTAGGTGAATTTTGGCCTAAGCCAAATTTTTATGTGGTATTAGAGCTTTGAGGGAGATTCTCATCACATAGCCATTTGAAACTGTTCATGCTTCAACACCTTGACACAAATTTGGAGGATCCACAAAAATTGGGAGCATCTAGAGCCAGATCTGACCTTACCGTTGCGTTCGGAGCATCAATTCGGTGAAGATCAACTATAAATTTACCTATTAAGGGTGAAAGTTGATCATGAGGCAAATTTATTTTGCAAATTGGAACTTAGAGGCCTCGATTTGCAATTCGGGTATGGTCAATTTATTCATCTGATTATTTAAATTTCAGATCTGGATGCATCTGCAATTTTGAGCTTTTTTTTTGAATTTTTTTTTCAAATTAATTAATTGCATAGGTAGAGAAATTTTTTTTGCCGAACTGGGCAGTGACACCCCGGCTCGGCTCTATTTTTTGGTGGCATCATTTTATCGCAAGGTATTTTATTTATATCAGGTGAGTTTATAGACCCGAGGGCCATACCTACAACAAAATCTAGTAGCGGCATGAAACCTAGATAAGCCACAAATTTATGATGGAAATCCATCCAAAGCCAAGCCCATAACAATTCGGCAAGCTGTCTTTGCTTGCACGGTGTGGTGATTTTCTTTTAAACTTCGGTTGAACCCACACTCCCATGCATGTGGGATCTTTTCCCACACTCCAGTGATGATAAAATAAAATCTGACATTCCCCAACTACTGTCAGCACATCTGTAGGTTCTAGCCACTAATCTTTGCTAGAGAAGTCTATTTATGGCATCAAAGTCTACCTCATGAGAATATTCTATCGCTGTCAAATATTTTGATCGAATCTGCAGACCCAACCATGCAAGACCATGCTGTCAGCCCCATTAGCATGCAACTGTCATCCTAGTTAGAGCCCTGTCGAACCATGTCATGCCTAGCTAGTAGTGATGCAGATAGACACTCCACAACCATACCTACATAGTCACCAAGACACGTGTGCATAATTTGTATAGTTCGTACAATTACATACATTTTGTAAGATCAAGTGGCGACACATCATTCATAGACATCATCATTGGGCTCATTTTTGCTGACATCATCATTTTATTGAGTTTAAATTTGATGCCCATTTGGATATCAAAATAAGGCAAATTATAATTGCTATGACAGCCCTATGACTACCAAATTTAACCCTTTCTTTTATTGGTGCAACCCCTCTTCAGATTGATTTTCAATTTTGATGTCCGACTTCGAGAGGCCATAACTCACACATCTAGACTCCAAATTAGGTGAACTTTCCTCAAAATGTACATCCTTCTCCATAAAGATCTCATGAGTCTTTGGATCCAATAGTCTATAAGCCTTCACATTGTCTTCATAACCAATGAAGGTACAAGGCCTAGGCGTTGGTACCTTGCAACTCTTGGAAGAAAGGTTTGCCCATGCTAGACAACTAAAGACTCTAAGGTAACTCACAACTAGTTTTCTACCGCACCATGCCTCAAAAGGAGGCTTTCCATCTAAATCTAGATGAGGAGACCTGTTAAGTATGTGAGTAGCACTGCTAATGGCTTCAACTTCTAATATAGGATCAAGAGACTTGGCCTTAATGATGCAACTTGCCATGGTCTTGAGAGTCCTAATCCTCATAGCTACAACATCTATCTTGTGTAGACTAAATGTTGGTGAGTTCTAAAGATCAATCCCCTCAATTCTATAAAAGTTCTTAAGTCTTCTGTCTACATATCTGTTCTCATTGTCCACCTTTAGTACCTTGATGGCTTTCCTTAACTTTTGTTCAACATGATTCTTGAAGTCTTGAAGCTTATGAACCACTTCATTCTTATGATGAAGGAAGAAGACCCAAGTGAATCTTGAAAAGTCATCAACAAATGTGAGTATGTAGCGGCCTTGACTGACTAAAGTCACTGCAAAGGGTCCTGCTAATACCATGTGAACTAGCTGAAGAACAATTGGAGCTTGAGAAGACTTCCCTTTATCATACTTCTCCTTTAAATTCATATCCACTAAACAAGATTTACACTCTCCCTTAGAAAAGGTGATATTAGGTAGACCTTTGACCATGTGTTTTGAGAAAAGTTGCTGAAGAGAGTGAAAGTCAAGGTGACCAAACTGCTCATGCCATAAGTTGATGTTTAAATGTGAGTGAGTTAACAAGGCTTGGGAAGGACTCTTAGGCACAAAGTGGGAGAAAGAATAAAGCCTCTTGTCATCATTGACTTTCCCCACTACTACCAATGAATCATCTTTGAGACTTTGCACCATCACTGAATCTAGAAGGAACTCAACCTTATGACCATCTCTAAGGTGAGTGATTTGGTAAACTGATAGGAGATTGGAGCTTAGATTTGGAATGTAGAGAACATCTTTGAATTCCCCATTTTCCATTTCCACATGTCCTTTCCCTTCAACTTCCATCTTAGTATCATGTCCCACAAAGATGTGTGGAACCTTCGACTGCTTCAATGAAGAACAGTCTTCCTTTGAAGAACCCATATGGTAAGAGGCACCTAAGTCAAGTATCCATTATGAAGAACTTGTGTTTTCCATAAGTGCTTGACCTTTACCCTTTGAAGAGGTTGGAGTTGAATCCTTGGAAGTACTTGGCACTTGAATCTTATTCTTCTTGAGTAGATTTTCTAATTCATTGATTCTTTTTGTTTTGCAATGATGCTCGTCATGATTTGGCTTTTTGCAATATGCACAAAAGAGTTTTGCCTTCTTTTCATTACTTCCCTTCTTGTTGGAAGAAGTATTGCCTTGTTGAGAGGAGGATTATTGTGTCTCAGATTGTGTTTTATGCTTCAACAACTTCTTGTTGTTGTTGCTTTTCCCCCCTTGACTTGATTTGTGATCATCAATAGCCACCAAGGCTTTTCTCTTAGATGACTTGAGAAGTCCAAAATCCACCAAGTGAGATTGTTCAACAATCAACATGTTTGAAAATGCATCAAAGAAAGGCTTGTGATAAGAAGATCCCATGGTCAACCTATGAGTATTAAAAATTGAAACAAAGTTGGTGTACTAAGAAGGTAGCCTCTTCAGGATGTGATGAATCAACCTGTCATCCTTCATGGGATTTCCACAATCTTTTAGAAGTGCCATATTCTCATTGAATTTAATGATGTAATCCTGAATTGTGTCATAATTCTTAGGATCCAAGAGAATTAGATCATCCTCAATCTAAAATCCCTTTTCTTCATCCACCTTACCATACAACTGTTCAAGTTTATCCCAAGCTTCTTTATAGTTTGAACAATTTTTAATGTGAAAGAGAAGATTCCCATGTACACAACTCCTGATAACTCTGAAAGTTTGTTAGTCTTTATTTTTCCAATCAATGAGTTCTTTAGCATCAGTAATTTTGGTGATTGTACCATCAACATAAAGACTAAATCCTTTTTCCATTAATCTACTCCATGTAATATCTTTCCATGTAGAATAGTTGTGTGAAGTTAGAAGAGGACATTTAAAAACTATGATGCAAAAATGAAAAGAGCACAAAAGAGAGACACAAAAAATATAGTACACCCCCCCCTTTTCACTCAATCAAAAGACCATTCCAAAAAAGATGTTGTTGGCACTTTATAAGTAGTACATTTACAATGGGCCACTTGTCAAAATGAACAAAGTGGACTTTCTGATTTTGCTCTTACAACTACCTTATAGGGCTAAAATTTGTCACTTAAGCACTGTAGCTTAGATTTACAACAATTCTGAAAATGAATCAAAGCTTTAAAATTCCCAAAAAGGCCTAATTCTAAAAGTGAGAAATTGGTCCACACAATCCTAGAATCTGACTTCAGAGCTAAAAAGTAGACAAAGAAATACACACTTTAAAAAAAAATAGAACCTAAAAAAGTGACCAGATGTGCCCGTACGGAGCTTCTGAAGTTGCAAAACATAGGATTATGCAAGTATAGTCACCAAAAAATGTAATTTCTACAAAATCTGTGCACCAAAACTAGAAAACAACACCACTACTAAAAAATTTAGGAAATTCCACACAATTTCAAAAAAATTATACCTGAATTGGAGTCTGAATGTCCAAGATATGGGCTCGCAAAGTCAGGCTGCCAAATTGAAATGCAATCTGAAGAGGGGTCTACAAAAAAACTATGAGCCTAAATTTAATGGTCAAAAAACCATCACTATAGTTGTAAAATGCCTGAAAATGACATTCAAATGGCTATCAATTTTAACTTCATAAAATGATGACATCAGCAAAAAGATAGTTCCCCTGGTGACGTGTCAACTGACTAGATGTGTCCGTACTGTAAAGATGAACACCTGTCAAAATTTTGTATGATGATGTGGTAGTAATAAATGGATTCAATTAGTGATGTGGCAGTCTCAGAATGCTGACTAGGTGTAAATTTGGACTATTGAGGTGGCAGTACTAGTACGTGCTATAGTGTCCACGTGTTACCGCCGAATAGATTGCTTATGTGTCAATCCACCTGCGTGTCATGCAGAGGTGGGATCTTGTTGGATTCGTGGGCTAGAATAGTACACATAGTTGCTCATGTAGTGTCTACATGGTAGAAGTTGGAGGGGCCATCAAATTCAGTTTGCATGCGGGCGAGAAGAATATAAACATGTAGTTGCCAAAAGTTTGAATGTCCTTGCTGGAAAGAATAGTGGAGGGCTTGTCTGACGTTGGAATATCCAAAGCTACGGGAATCTCGATGCATAGCCTAGAAAAAGGTTTTTGAGCAACAAGAAGCTCATAGCAGTGATGGTCAAAAGTCAATTGTGCCCAAATTTTACAAAAGCGTGGCTGGAAATGGGATATTAATCCCACATTTGTTGGTGCGATTGCCTACTGTGTAGTTTAAGAACTTTCACAGATAATAGCAATGCAAACAAGCTACTTGGTGGATAAGGGCAGGAGGACCAGTTGGTGGGTGGGTGGGTTGGGCAAAAATTGTAAAAATAATTTTGACCACTGATTTAGTTAAGGGTTAGGTTGGCTTCGGTCACTGAAAAAATATTTGCTTCCCACTACGATCGCCCAATGTGTGTTGAAGACCTGCGATAAAATGCAATAAACCCTCCAAATGGTAGATCTAGGGTGTCACTGCTCGAGTCTACTAAAAAATTTTCTCCAAATTTTTGCAAAATGATCTAACAAAAAATAAATGTAGAGAAATAAAAAATTATAGATCTAAAAATAATAAATGAGATCTGCAAATTGGAGCCTCTGAATTCTGATTTGCAAAATTTTTTTTGCCTCACAATCGAATTTGGGCCAAGGTAACCAAGTTTATAGTAAATTTTCACCGGTTTAGTGTTCTGGATGTAATGGCGAGATCAGATCTAGCGCTGGACACTCCCAATTTTTGTAGTACTCCAGATTCAAGTTGAGGTGCTAAAGCAAGCATGGTCATGAATGATGATGTGATGAGAAAATCTCCAAGTTGCTCTAATACCATGTAAGAATTTGAATAAGGAAAAAAATCACCTAGGAACTAAAAACTCAAACACAAGCACATAATAGACCAAAGAGAGAGAGAGTATGATCAGAATGACAATGTATTCAATATGCCATAATTAAAAGTACACTAGGAGTGCCTGTATATAAAGACCTCTCAAGAAGAACCTAGAATGTCTCTTGAAACAACCAGAAGATAAGACAACTAAGCAACTTATCCAACATTCTAGATGAATGGATAAGAATGACAGAGTGTCATATGTGTGTAGAAGATTTCTTTGTTGTAGACAACATGTGCTTAAAAGAGGTGTGGACCCCTTGTGATGTCATCATGACAACACACAAGAGTACACAAACTCCTAAGTGTCTCACAAATAAAATAATGCAAAATAAATAAATAATGCATTAACCTAAGTAAACTTAAGTAAGTGTAATAAGTAAATACTTATTTACACCAACAATTATGAAAATGGTGGTGACAAGCTTTCCTTCTTTGCTTCCAAGTTTCTTCCTCCAAACCATAAGTGTCTCTACAATTAGAGAGTGTGTGAACAACCACTAAGTTTGGCACAAGCTCCCTAAAAAGACCTCCACTTCCATCCCCACCCACCCTCTTACACCCTTGTACCTTTTTGTCAATAGGAACTTAACCAAGTGGTGGGATGAGGATAGAAGTCATGTGACACTCTAATTTTCGAATTGGCTTAAAAATGGCTAGTTTAGAGGGTCTCTTAAGTCCCCTAGACCAACTTATGGTTATATTTAGAACCCCAACCTATACTACTACCATGTGGTGACTTATTTTCACAAAAATAACACTTGGGAATCACTTTTAGTCTCCCTAAAGTTCCTATCAAGTTTGAATTCAAATTCCAACAAGATGGTAACATCTAATACTCTACAAGGTGGGTTAATTTAATTTCACAATGGGGATTAAATTTAGGTTAAGTGACTTCATACCCAAAAACCCTATATGACATGTCATTTATACATAGATAATATAAAGTCAAATGACATACACATTTAGATACTTACACATCATGATGACATGTCTCTAATTACTCATGATCTTAAATGTATACCACCCATGCACAATCACATTACGAAATAAACACAGTATAATGAGGTTTTGAATTTTCCACAGATTCACCTTGGCTTTACTGTGTTCACATAAGTTTGAACCTTGTTTCCCTGAATAATTTCCATGGTTTAATTTTCCTATGCACTCCACTTAAATGTCAGTAGCCCAATGAAATAATATAGAAATACATGTAGATAAGTGCGTAGTAATCCAATATCACTTAATTTGCATTAATATATTTAGTTAACTTCCATCTAATTGTTTCTACAAAATATTCAAAACATTGAAATATCAAAATATGTATATCAACATTAATCTTTCTAATCATAACAAAATTATCGTTCTAATTACCATACAATCCTTTTCTATCATAACAATGAAACACCCAAGTCATATCTATTAAATCATTAAAACATATAAATGGATCTTAGTATATATGTCAGAAGTAAAAATCACTATTGTGCAGACTTGTTAGCTAGTATCCTTTCAAATCAACTGACAAAAGTAACATTTCTAACAATGTCCTTTCTATCTTGTTATGAGGTGTGTGTGCCCCTAGGGTTAATTTCTCATGCCATTGAATGTTTCCATAATTATGTCATCATATTTTAAAATCAATCTACAAATGCAACCATTATATTTTGTTATCATTATAATCTACATTAATTGTTATTATTTCTTACGAGACTGAATGATCATACCTTGAATTCCTTGACCAAATTCCCAGCTTGAAAATTTCAGTCTTGTTCATGTGCTCTTATCTTATCAACTTAATGTTATTGAATGGTATTAAACTTATAATAACCAAAATCTGCATTAGTCTCTAATAGGATCTCATAAATCATTATTAGTAATGAAAATGTCAATCATGTCCCAATTTAACTCCTAATCACATTCATTCCTTATGATTTATAATAGGGTATGAGTGTGGGCCTTATATTTTACCTTCTCATTTGGAGGGTTTCTGGGTAATCATATCTGGTGTTATGTGTGTGTTGACTACATGTCCTAGATGCATTTACTTTACATGTTATTTCAATTTACTTATGCATGTAAGAATGGTAAAAAATTTATGGGTTCAAGTTTAAACTACTAATTCATCCCCCCTCAGAAGTTTACCTTTCCATTTGTAATTCCAACAATTGGTATCAGAGTTAAGTTCTTAGAAGGAGAAGCTTTACAACTTAGAGAAAATATTATTGAGAATTAAGGATTTGAGATACAACTCATTCTACATCAACTGAATGAAGCCAAAGAGGAGTTAAGGAAATCTTTGAAGAGAAGGAAAGAGATTGCTATTGCAAAGAATGACACACAATACAAAGAGATTGACACCACCAAGCTATTTGTAAATGGAGACTCTAATGAATTTTATGTAGTAATTGTAAATCTGATGTAAAAAAATAGAGTACAAGCCAAGGAGATCAAAAATCTCAAGCTAGAGCAAGAATCCCAAGCCATCATGTTATGTGAGGCAACTGAACAAAAGAAGAAAGCTATAAAAGATAAGGCCATGATTAAAGAAGACAAAAGGATTCTGACAAACAAACTTGAAGAAAAATCAATAGAGCCAACCAAAATTTCCAACATGTAATTAGATACTCTAAGCCAGATGATGAATGCCCATTATGAGTTGAATGTCAAAGACATTGAGATAACTACATTGAAGTTGTAGAATGAACAATTGTAGAATGATCTAAAAAGAGAAAGAGAGATTGTTGAAAGTTTCAATAAGCCAAATGAAGCCATCAAGTACTTTGAGCAATTACTAAAATCCATTAGATCCAAAAATGATGTAACAGGATTAGGCTATGCAAGCACTGAAGACGGAGAACCATCCAAAGCTACTGAAGAAAGAAACATCAAAGGTAAGAACTCAAAACCCACTTGTCATTATTGTGGTAAGAAAGGACATACTACTAATGTGTATAGCAACAAGAACCTAAATCAACATGTCAATCTTAAGAATATGACTCATTGCCATAAGTGCAACAAACAAGGTCATTAGGAACATGAATGTAGAACTAGAGCCATGAATGCACCAAGATTTGAAGGATATTGCTACAACTATCAGAAGTATGGACATAAATCTTTTGAGTGCATATCCAAATCTATGTAGTCATCAAATAGATCAGTAAAGGTAAGAAACAATCAAAACTTTTATACTTGGGATTAGAACACAAGACAAAGCTGTCATTACTATCAAGAATATGGACATATCCCTAAGAATTGCATTAGAACACACTTCAGAGGAAACTAAAAAATATGGTTGAGTCAAACTACATGTTTCAACTATTTGAAGACTAGTCACATTACTAAGCATTGTCCAACTAGGTCAAAGGTACTAGTTTGTGAACTAAACAAAGTAAAAGGAAAGGTAGATATCAAAAAACATTAGAGGAGAGATGAAAAAGACATGGAAAAGAGAGATGATTGCAGTACATCAAATCGAGGGATCACTTCTTCCAATGGGTTAAGTGGTCACACCTCATCAAACTAGGCAATCAAGAGGTATGTGGGACTAATATTCAAATAGTCATATCATAAATTAGTTCCAAAAGAAAGTACTACTGAAAATAATACATTAGCATAAATAAAGATGCAAGATGTTCAAGTTAAAACTTCAAGTCTTTCATGTTGTTACTGGGCACGAAATGTTTCTTGTGTACGCCGAGTAGAATGCTAGCCGATGTCAAGCTGTCAGCCTAGTCAATTGATGTCAAACTCACTGTAACTATCGAGTGAAGGAATATTAGTTTATGCCAAGTGAATCTAAAAAAGGTTGATGCTGAGCTTACAATTGTATAAGCACTATGCATTAAATGCAAGGTTTTGAAGGGTATTTGATTGATTTCTACTCACTATTTCTTATTTCAAATTCAAGCAAGATCAAGTGAAGAAAAAGACAATTTAGAAACTCATTCAAAGCATTCATGAAGATCTCAGCAATGATTTCACACTAGCTCATTAGATTTTTCAAGGGATTCTTCACAAGCCGAGTTATGTAGTTTATGTTTGTAAAAACTCTAGTTTTGAAGAATGACATTTAGCTTAAAGAAAGTAGAAGGGAAAGAGGTTTTAAATGTGTAACTAGTTAGTAATGAAGTGAAACAAACCATATTCAAGGCCATCCTCAACATAGCATACACACATGATCCCTCCAATGCACTTTCAATGATCTCGCCCAATGTTATTATGATTCAGGATATAAAGAAATGTTACAATTGTAAAATTGGTAACATTGGAGATCTAGAAATCAAAGATGCTTATGATAAATTATGTTATAAAAATGTTTTGAAAGAAGAATATAAAATTGTTGAGAGAAAGGGTTTGACCTGTGCCCTAGATTCTCGTAGTGTTTTCAAGATTGAATGGATTAAGATTGTGTTAGGCTGAATACATGATGGATGCTTATGGTTAGAAGATGGACCTTAAGATATCAAAGAGGATAGTTCATAGGGTAACTAGCTACCCAACCCTAGATCATCCCAAGACTCTATGAAGTGATTCCAAATAAGTAATAGAGAAGAATACATGAGAAAAAAAAAGAGAGGAATGACAATTGATACCATCACTAATCCACTACTAAACTTTGCTATTAGGGTAGTCTCACACAAATTCTATCAATCCAACAAATTAAATAGTGTAACCTATATTGCAGTGGATGTGGGCTACAAAATTGTAAAGAAAGATCATTCTTATGATCTAGCTAAGCTTCAACAGCAACAATTTATGGAAAACCTTGGAGCTATAAGGGAAACCAAAAGTGCACAATGAAAATTTGGTGCAATACTTGTCTATATATTCTTCTATAAAATATTTTTCCCTCCTTTGGTACAATTGGATGGAAAACAAATAGGTCAAACGTTGTTCAAATAAATGAGTATATTGAATAGATGGGAGAAAAGTTTGAAACATTGATGACTACCTACTTTGAGGACTTTAAAAAGTCAATGAAGAAAAGGATGAGGATACCTATTTCACTAATGAGCAACAAAATAGTGATATATGTTTTCTAGTTGATGTTGATTACACCTTTATACAAGCTACCATACCAAGGGTCAAATGGTTAAGACCACTTGGATATGAAATAAATGTTGATGAAGCATCATCAACAATCACAACACTCCTAGCAAAAAAAATTCACAAGACTGCAAAAAATATTTGGGAATTATGATATGTTGAAATCAAAGATTGAAATGGACTTAAAAAATGCTTCCATACTTAAGAAGAAGGATAGGTTGGTTAAGAAGCTAAAGGCTAAATTTGATGAAGGTACAACTGAGGAAGAAGAGGAAGAAGATGAAGGGGATGAAGAAGAAGAAGAAAAAACACAAGGACCTCTTGCATTAACCCAAGGCATGGGAGAGGAAAAGGAAGAAGAAGAAATAAAAAGTGTTGAGGAAGAAGGAGTCAAGGAAGCACCCACATAAGCTGAGCCAAAGAAGAGAAAGGCTAAGACACAATCTGTGGGTAGAGCAAAGAAGATTGTTAAGACAAGCCCAACCCAGCTAACATCATGTACCACTAGAGAAAGCACAAGAGCAACCACAAAAGGACAAAGAGAAGACTAAAGCTACAAATCAAGGAGGTCAAGTGCAGAAGAAATAGAGAAGAAAGTATATTGCACAACTTGATACAGATGAAGAAAGGACTAAAATCAAAGACACAAGCCAATTTAGAGTGGTAAGTCACAAACCACAATCTGATCTTGAAAATATATGCAAAAATATCAAGAATAATTTAGATTTTTCTGATTTAAAGACTATTGATTTTGAGAAACTTGAAAGAGAAGGAAAAAACCAAGTGGAAGAAACATTATATTCTATGATGTCAAAATTCAAAAATACTCCACTAGAGTTTGATAACACTATACCAAAGAGTTTGTATGACATTGTGGAACTAAAGTGGCACTATTGTTTAAATTTGAGGAAATAGATAAGAGAACCTACATTAGCACAGGTAATGCCAGAGTTGACAAAAGGGCAGATTGCTAAGGCAAACAAGAAATATGGAGGAAGCTTTGCACTGAAGTATAGGGCATTCAAAATTTTTCAAAATAACATTGAGGATGTTGTGAAGAAATCCACCCATATGTGAAAATTGATCTATGGATTAACAAATATGAAGCAAGGAAAAGAGGATCCCTTTGAAGGTAGAAATGATAATGATGATGATGACAAGAAAGATGACAAGGAAAAAGAAAATATAGTTGAGGAGGAAACACAAAGGAAATATGATGACGCGACAATAGCTAAACAATAACAAGAGGAACAAAGTGTGCAAGACACAAATACCAAGTGTCAGCCCTCCTCATGACACAAATGTAACTGCAAAAACTATAACTGTCAAGGATATCTTTGATGCTTCAGCTCAGAACATCAATCCATTGACTGCAGAAGATTTAAAAAAGATATTAGACCAATCTACATTTCATGCTAAGTTATGTGAAACTCTAGTATTTGTCAGTGTAGATGAACTTCAAAAGGAAGTAGTTGATATCACAAGGGACATGGTGAATCTACAAGAACCACCTTCTGTTATCCCTTTAGTCACTCCAATACAACCTCCAATTCAAACAACAGTAGATACACTTACTAAGGTTGACACTAATAAAAAAATTGATACAAGTGACAAAGTTGTTACTATTGAAAGGAAGTGCGAAGAAAAAACACGAGAAATAGATGCATTTGTACCTAAAGCACAAGAACAAGATGCTACTCAAGTCATTGTGTTAGACATGAGCAAATTTGAAGAAAGTAAGGATACACCTAAGGCAAAGGAACAAGAGGCCATCCAAGCATTTCTAACTCTACCAACATCTAATACTCCTACAAAAGTTCTTCAAAAGTTGAGCATGGAAGCTATACGATTGCAAATCTCAGTGCCAGGATCAAGCTCTTCAAAAGTTCAAAAGGTAACTCACTATGGTGATATCACTTTAGATGAAGAGATAGTTATTCCTAAGTATAACTATGACACAATGGAAATAGAGAAAATCAGTCTTTTGCAACAAGAATTAGAGAAAAAGAAGTATCAAAAAATTCTTAGGAAGGAATATAAGCAAAAGAACACACTATAAGAAATTAAAGACATCTTTTTAGGTGCATTTAGCTTGCCTACTCTTGAAGAGACAAAGCCGCTATTAGAAAAATTGTCAGATATTATGGAAAAAGGTCAACAACGAAGATATTGATACAAGTGCTAAACTTTTGGAGTGGTCAGAAAAGAAATTCCAGAGCAAGGTCAATGAGAAGATAGCTGGTAACATAGCACTGACTCAAGTTGCACTAGCAATAAAGGTTGAGGATGTGAAGAAGGTACTTGAGAATATTTTCTCACTGTACACCAAATTGTGTGACCCCACACTCTTCACTCAAGAGACTAGACATAGAATTCTGAGCCTAGAGAGGAATCTAAATATATTAGTTACACATCTACCTTGGAACCTAGCTCAGAGTGAGAAGAATTTTCATACATTGCTTCAATCATAGAGTCAATTAGCTATGTTAACATCAGAAAAGGCTATAAATTGACAAACATTTAGGAATCCCTCACCCCACACATGGAAATACTCCATAAAGAACTAGGTTATGCAAAAACTCTACTAAAGAAAGACCCAAATCTTTCTACTCTAGACACCCTAGTACACCTTGCAATAGAGTTAACTATCCAACTCAAGTCATTGGATGTTGCATGTGACAACTAGGATGCAACTCTTAAAATCATCATGGAAGTCCATAAATCCTTTTTGGACAAATACACTATGTGTATAGCCCATTTGATATAAGTGTCAGGAAAGGCAGAGAATAATGCAAGGGGGAGAATAGCAAAAAGGGGAAGATGGAGCAAAAGAATAGAGATAGAGGGAGGTAGTAAAAAGAAAAAGAATAAAGAAAGGGGGAGAAATAAAAGAGTATCATGAAAAGAGTATAAGTGCATTGAAGTTAGAGAGTATCAGCAGAGATGAATCTACTCAGAATGGAGAATAGATTGTGGATACAAAACTGACTCATTAACTCAGGGGGAGTCATAAATTTTAAGGTATATAGGTTATTACAAAAGTTTGAAAATTTTGAAGTTTTGTATACAAGCCAAGTTGTGCATACATTATGCTTAAGGAAATTAAGATTGATTATGTATATTTAAGTGCTTTTGACGATCATGTCAAAGGGGGAGATTGTTGATCTCATATTGGTTTTGACAATCGAGTGTCAACACACTTAAGTCACTTACTCAGTCCATGCCAAACTAGTAATACATGTCGACCACAATATGTAAATATTAGACTATTTCAAGTTGCAATGAGTGCCAAGTCACTCATGTGCCAAGTCACTCATGTGCCAAGTCACTCATGTGCCGAGTCACTCAAGTGCCAAGTAGATAGACCATGCTAAGTGATTCAAGTGCCGAGTAAACAATACATGTCAAGCAATGCAAGTGCCAAGTTAGAAACAAAAATACAATGCATGTCGAGCGTCAGTGACTTCATATGCCAAGTAACACAGTTTTGACATATTTATCGATAATTGCAAAAACAAATATTTAAATCATTTCCAAGTCAACTTATGGATAGATCTCAATCTTTTGGAGATAAGGATTAATCTATTTGTATTCCCTATGTAATTACATGCAACCAATCAAAATATAGGAAATGTTAAGCATAAAATGTGGATGAATCTCAACTTTAGGTTCATACCTAACCCTAAGCAACCAAATTCTTTATAAGGAAGATGAAGTCCTAAACTTTTTATCAAGTTACAACAAGATAACAAGGGGCAAATGATCAAATTTGTTCACAGAGCATTCAAGGTGACTTAGCAGTGAGAGTGAATTGTTAAATTAGTTGGAGAAGAACAAAGGACAGAGAAGGATACAAAATTGATACATCTGATGACAAAGGATTAAGAAGGACATTATGTGGAGTTGATCTTTAATCAGGTAAGTCAATGTCAATCACAAGATCTGTGCTGAGACATTTTTATAGGTGATTTCAGTTAAATCTCCTAGGTGGAGTAGTCCTAATAGGTTGTACTCAATCCTTTAACAGGGTGGCATTTCAAGTCCTTTAACTAGGCACACTTCTTATAGGGTGTTAAAATCCTCTAACAAGGTGGGACTTAATAGTCTTTCTAAGCCTTTGATAGGGTAGGCCTTTCATAGTGTAGATCATGATTCATGGTCAAACTATTGTAACCTTAATTGACTACACTTTATTGCTACAATAGTAAAGATTTGTGGGTGTCATTCCCACCCCAATTTTACCTTCTCATTTGGAGGGTTTCTATGTAATCATATCCGGTGTTATGTGCATTTTGATTACATGTCCTAGATGCATTTACTTTTCATGTTATTTCAATTTACTTATGCATGCAAGAATGGTGAAAGTTTTATGGGTTCAAGTTTAAACTACTAATTCACCCCCCTCTCTCAGAAGTTTACCTTTCCATTTGTAATTCCAATAGAAAACCCTAAAATCTCAAACACTTGAAAACTTCATGGTCTAAAAACATTAAAAACAAAAGTTTAAAACTTAAAATGCAAGTAATTAATAATTAATAATGGTTTCAAGTAATGTAGTCTATACAAAGTACATGTAAGTTAAAACTATTGAGTTACTAACATTACTAATAGTAAAAATAATGTACATAATGATACTAACTAGCTTATCTATAGTTATATATATAATATGCTGAGAGTCATCCTTCTCAAGGCACCTATTTTAATTCAAATCCTACAATTTCTTTTTGGAGGTTTAGATTTAAATAAAATAGGTGCCTCGAGAACAATGACTCTCGGCATATTATATATAGAACTATATATAAACTAGTAGCAATCATTGCACACCATGGAAGACATTTTTGAAGAAATCTAGATGGTTATGGTTAGGAGAAAGTTATTTCTTTATTATTAAATATAGTTCTATAAGGTCACTATAAAATTATTCTTCAACATTTTATATTTTAATTCTGTAAAAGGTGTTTTCTTTTCATAACTTTAATTTTTTTTTATTTTAAGGATATTTTTACATAAAATGTTACCATTATGAGTAGAGTTATGGTTATGGTTAGGGTTAGAGTTAGGGTTAGCATTACAATAGAGTTAGGGTTAGCCTTACAATAGGGTTAGGGTTAGTTGTAGGGTTAGGGTTACCATTAGAGTTAGAATTAGAAGTAGAGTTAGGGTTAGAATTAGGATTAGGGTTAGGGTTAGAGTTGGAACTAGACATAGAGTTAGAGTTAGGGTTAGGGTTAGGGTTAAGATTAGGGTTAGGGTTAAGATTAGGGTTAGGGTTAGAATTAGGGTTAGAGTTAGGGATAGAATTAGGAATAAAATTATGGTTATGGTTATAATTAGGGTTAGGGTTAAAATTAGAGTTAGAGTTAGAGTTAGGGTTTGAGTTAGAATTAGAAATAGAGTTAGAGTTAGGGTTAAACAAAGCTAGTATTAGGGTTAGAATTAGAGCTAGGGTTAGAGTTAGAGTTAGAGTAAGAGTTAGAGTTAGAGTTAGAGTTAGAGTTAGAGTTAGTGTTAGAGTTAGGGTAAAAGTTAAGGTTAGATTTAGGGTTACGGTTAGAGTTAGAAATAGGGTTAGGGCTATGATTAAATTTAGAGTTAGAGATATGGTTCAGGTTAGGGTTAGGATTAGGGTTAGGGTTAGAATTAGAGATAGAGTTAGGATTACGGTTCTGGTTAGGATTAGGATTAGAGTTACAGTTAGAGTTAGGGTCAGAATTAGGGTTTGACTTAGGGTTAGAATTAGAGTTAGAGTTAGAGTTAGTCAGAGTTAGAATTAGAGCTAGTGTTAGGGTTATAATTAGAATTAGTGTTAGAGTTAGAATTAGAGTTAGAGTTAGAATGAGGATTAGGGTTAACATTAGGGTTATAATTAAAGTTTGGGTTAGCATTAGGGTTATGATTACTATTACAATTAGAGTTAGAGATAGAGATAGAGTTATTGTTATGATTAGAGTTATAATTAAAGTTATAGTTAGGGTTCAAGTTAGAGTTAGAGCTAGTGTTAAGTTAGGGTTAGGAATAGAATTAGGGTTAGATTTAGGATTATATATAGGGTTAGGGTTAGGGTTACAATTAGATTTAGATTTAGACTTAGAATTAGAGATAGAGTTAGAGTTAGAGTTAGGGTTAGGGTTAGGGTTAGGGTTTGAGTTAGAGATAAGGTTTGAGTTAGAGTTAGAAATAGGGTTAGAGCTAAAATTAAAATTAGAGTTAGAGTTAGGGTTAGAATTAGAGCTAGAATTAAGGTTAGAATTGGAGCTAGGGTTAAAGTTAGAGTTAGGATGACAGTTAAGGTTAGGATTAGGGTTAGGGTTAGAGTTAGGGTTAGGGTTAGGATTAGATTTAGAGTTAGAGTTAGAGTTAACGTTAGGGTTAGGATTATGGTTAGAGTTAGAGAAAGGGTCGAGGTTAGGGTTAGGGTTAGAATTAGAGATAGAGTTAGGATCAGGGGTAGGGTAAGGATTAGAGTTAGAGTTAGGTTTATAATTAGGGTTTGAGTTAGGGTTTGAGTTAGAGTTAGAGTTAGAATTGGAGCTAGAGTTGGGGTTAGAATTAGAGTTAGGGTTAGAGTTAGAATTAGAATTAGTATTAGAGTTAGGGCTAGAATCAGAGTTAGGTTTAGAGTTAGGGTTAGCATTAGGGTTATAGTTAATTTTGGGTTAGCATTAGAGTTAGAGTTAGAGTTAGAGTAGGGTTATAATTTGAGTTAGAGTTAGGGTTGGAGCTAGAGTTAGAGTTAGAGTTAGAGTTAGGGTTAGGGTTAAGATTTGAATTAGGATTAGAGTTAGGGTTATATATAGAGTTAGGGTTAGGGGTAGAATTAGAGTTAGGGTTAGGGTTAGAGTTAGAGTTAGGATTAGAATTAGAGTTAGGGTTAGGCTTACAATAGGGTTAGGGTTAGTTGTAGGGTTAGGGTTACAATTAAAGTTAGAATTAGAAGTAGAGTTAGGGTTAGAGTTAGGATTAGGGTTAGGGTTAGGGTTAGAGTTAGAACTAGAGATAGAGATAGAGCTAGGGTTAGGGTTAGGGTTAGGATTAGGGTTAGAATTAGGGTTAGAGTTAGGGGTAGAATTAGGATTACAATTATGGTTATTGTTATAATAAGGGTTAGGGTTAGAATTAGAGTTAGAGTTAGAGTTAGGGTTTAAGTTAGAATTAGAAATAGAGTTAGAGTTAGGGTTAATCAAAGCTAGTATTAGGGTTAGAGTTAGAGTTAGAGTTAGAGTTAGAGTTAGAGTTAGAGTTAGAGTTAGAGTTAGAGTTAGAGATAGTGTTAGAGTTAGGGTAAAAGTTAAGGTTAGATTTAGGGTTAGGGTTAGAGTTAGAAATAGGGTTAGGGTTATGATTAAATTTAGAGTTAGAGATAGGGTTCAGGTTAGGGTTAGAATTAGGGTTAGGGTTAGAATTAGAGATAGAGTTAGGATTAGGGTTAGGGTTAGGATTAGGATTAGAGTTACAGTTAGAGTTATGGTTAGAATTAGGGTTTGAGTTAGGGTTAGAGTTAGAGCTAGAATTAGTCAGAGTTAGAATTAGAGCTAGAGTTAGGGTTATAATTAGAATTAGTGTTAGAGTTAGAATTAGAGTTAGAGATAGAATCAAGATCAGGGTTAACATTAGGGTTATAATTAAAGTTTGGGTTAGCATTAGGGTTATGGTTACTATTAGAGTTAGAGTTAGAGATAGAGATAGAGTTATTGTTATGATTAGAGTTATAATTAAAGTTAGAGTTAGGGTTCAAGTTAGAGTTAGAGCTAGTGTTAAGTTAGGGTTATATTTATGGTTAGGGTTAGGGTTAGGATTAGAATTAGGGTTGGATTTAGGATTATATATAGGGTTAGGGTTAGGGTTACAATTAGATTTAGATTTAGAGTTAGAATTAGAGATAGAGTTAGAGTTAGGGTTAGGGTTTGAGTTAGAGATAAGGTTTGAGTTAGAATTAGAAATAGGGTTAGAGCTAAAATTAGAATTAGAGTTAGAGTTAGGGTAGGAATTAGAGCTAGAATTAAGGTTAGAATTGGAGCTAGGGTTAGAGTTAGAGTTAGGATGACAGTTAAGGTTAGGATCAGGGTTAGGGTTAGAGTTAGGGTTAGGGTTAGGATTAGATTTAGAGTTAGAGTTAGAGTTAGGGTTAGGGTTAGGATTATTGTTAGAGTTAGAGAAAGGGTCGAGGTTAGGGTTAGGGTTGAGGTTAGGGTTAGGGTTAGAATTAAAGATAGAGTTAGCATCAGGGGTAGGGTAAGGATTAGAGTTAGAGTTAGGTTTATAATTAGGGTTTGAGTTAGGGTTTGAGTTAGAGTTAGAGTTAGAATTGGAGCTAGATTTGGGGTTAGAATTAGAGTTAGGGTTAGAGTTAGAATTATAATTAGTATTTGAGTTAGGGTTAGAATCAGAGTTAGGTTTAGAGTTAGGGTTAGCATTAGAGTTAGAGTTAGAGTTAGAGATAGTGTTATAATTTGAGTTAGAGTTAGGGTTGGAGTTAGAGTTAGAGTTAGAGTTAGGGTTAGGATTAGGTTAGTGTAATGCCCCACCAAGGGATCCAAAGAATTTCACTAAGTTTGCTAAACTATTTTTTTTTTAAACATGAAAGATAAACCATTCACAACAACCCATAGTAACGGAAGCAATAGCAACAATTCAAATACAAGTAAACATAACATACATAACAGGTTACATTCTTTAAAGATCCCTTAACGCTGAATCACATCTAATCATAACTATTCATCTAACATCACATCCTTAGCAATGTTACATCTAGTGTTCTTAAACAATATACAAGTGTCGTTTTAGTAATCCCATTTTAGATTGCTCAATCATCCACTGTACATGTTACAAGGTATGAAAGGCTTAAAAGATACATACATCTATGTAAATACAGTACCTTAGCATCCAATATTAATCCATGATGCAATTAAAGTAAATGAAACCACATGTCATACATGATACATCATCATAAAAGATATAAACATCCATCATAAAATATAACCATGAATTACAATCATAATAAACTAAGTGCACGGTTCCTCCCAAGTGTAAATAGCATCATTAGACCATCGTTGATCCTAGCCATCCCTCTATGCATAACATTCCAAAGCACCGAAGAGATCATCGATATTAACATAGTAGGAATGTCACTCCTAACATACTACTAACATGCAATGTAAAGCATAAGAAACATCATCTAACATATGCTAATCATCAATATAAGAAAAACACTAGTAAATACATCCATCATAAGGTATTTCATCTATCATAATGATCCAAGAACATAATGAAGATAAATGCCTACAAAGAATGCATCAGCCACGGTGTCTCAGATAGATCTCAAATGATAAGAGTGGAAAAACACTACCACCCAACCGCGTGGAACCTAAGTGGTCCACTCCTACCATGCTGAGGAGATAATCTCAAGTCCCAAACAGGCTATCCAAATCACATAGCATAAATCTCTATAAGTCTAGGAATCCTAAAAGTATACTAACTCAAAGGTTCCATCACAAAACTAACATCTAATTCTCAAAGGCACACAATTACATGTAGGAAACCTACTCTACAAGAAGGAAAGTATCATCACATATATCATGTACAAGTTACCCTGGCAGTTAGCTAAACTCCATGGGTCAATACTGATCTCATGCGGCCACTAGTATCCTCTCATATTGACGAGGCATACTATGGAATGCAAGGTCGCAAAGATGCGTTCTCTCGATTCCCATCCTAGTCTGTACAAGCACTCGAGGCATGGGTGAGAACCTCAAAACAATTATCTTTTTAGGTTCATTTAATCCCCATTTAGTGTGTAAATGTTATCACATTAACCAAACTTACAATGAGTTACCTTGGCAGCCACTTAGGGCCCCGACCCCCATTGGAAGCCACTTCCTAACACTACAAGTAGATTACCTACCCTAAGCTCATGGAATCATAAAATCACCATAGTCCTGTACAAGTGACTGGAAGAAATACCAAAAGATAATCCATAAAAAGAATCATCAAATAACCATGATAAAAGCATCAAATATCCATAATAAGAATCATCAAATCTCCATGACAAGAATCATCAAATCTCCATGAGCATCTGGAAAAGCATCCATAGAAAATCATGACCACAACAGTTCTCTATTGGCAACTGAAGGCATCACTGATAATCATAAGTATCCATTGGTTCTCAATAACCAAAATATATCTCAGAATAAATCACCATATCCATTGGTTCTCAACAAGCAACCAAGAATATCTCAAAATCATACTGATCAAAGACTCCAAAATGGTTGAGTCAAAACATGTCACAACATGACATCATCAAGAAATAAATCAACATTTTAGTCCCATCATGGCAACTAGAAAATAATCCAAGGATAACTGATCGATGACTCAAAAATGATTAGCTCAAGTGTCTCAAATACATATACATCTTAGCTTCACACATGAAGACTGAAAAGCAATAACAATTAGTAAATACAAACATTTCATAGAGCATACGATCACATTACCATGGTTGGGTTTATAAAGATCGAGGCCAAATAAAATCAACATGCCATCACATCTCATAACCCCTGAGCCTCTGGTGACAACCTAAGACTGGTCAACACTAGTCAACCCAAAACTCAAAACAAATAGCATAGAGAATACACAATGCAAACACATGTTTTGGTTTACTAAAATCACATAGTTGAATTAAGTGTAGAGCTTCAATTTTTGTTTCGAGTATACTTCAAGTGTCTAAGTTTAATCATTTGACCTACAAGTCAACCCGTTTGTTCCCCGATAGCATTATTCTTTCCATCATTAAAATAATATTCTAAGAATAGCTTAAGGATAAATATTTGCTCATTAAACTAATCATCATTGACCTTTAATTAAAATTGTTCTCTTTATTTAACTATGATCCCTATTCTAATTGATTAACTCTTCTTCAATGTTACTTCAACTTAATCAAAGGATCATTATTCGTTATATTATAAGACGGCCAATTATCAATCTTCAAATAAGAAGATTATAACTTTATTAAAATGATCAATTAAATCAATCGATTAACATAGGTACATAATCCATGACTCTTTAACATTTTAATAGTTCTCAATAAAATATTACTAAGTCTCACTATTAAAATATCTAAAGTCATTATTCGAGTCATGAGAGTATGACTTGTCAACTTCGATATAAATATTTTACAATCTCGTTAAAAGAATTATACCAATAAAATCTCTATTACATAACATAATTATTAATTAAATCCAATTAACTTTAGTTAATTGATTTAATTAATAATTACACAACCATACCATCACCCAATGAATATCAGTTGGCTAATAACTAAAAATCAGCCTTAATCCAATACAAAAATATTCATATTTCAATAATAATAATAACAAGTTATCTTGGAAATCTTATCCATAATGACCACATTCGTCATACTAATATTTTCTTAACAATTTCGTATTAATGATAATCATTTCAAGTTAAAACTCTATCACATATTATAAATATATTGACAACTCAATGAATATCAATTGATTAAAATCAGTTATAATCCAAATCCAAAATTTAATAATAGTTCATTTGCTATTTATATATCAAACTTATAACAAACAAAATGCGATTTATAATCGCGTCGGCTGATGAAATATACGGACCGCAGGTACTCTGCGATCACCTAGAGCCTACATTCAATGCTGCCAGAGGTAAAGGGAATGGGGGGTGCGGTGGTTAAAACCCCACCCACCCAAAAGTTATATATATATTTATATTTTATTGTTATAACATTTTTTTAAATAACGTTTCGCGATTCACATTTTAAATGCAATTTCGGATGTAGTGCCTGACCCTGGTTCGCATTTTGTTATCATTGCTGAACTCTTTTAGGGTTAGTTTTATGTGGATGGTTAGTGGTATTGTTTTGAGACTTTCAGATATTATGTTATGGATTCAGTTAATATGTGATGAGATTACTTGATACTTTATATTTCATGGTTGCATGATGATTATTTAGTGATTGTAGTTATTAATGATAATTAGTAAGATGATTTATTATCATATGTGTTTTCTTATGGATACTTACCCCATACTTGCATGTGTATGGTGTGCATATTTTCTCTTATGTATGGCGTGTCTGATATGGTTAAGGAAGGGAGTCGTAGTCACCTGCTAGTAGGGATCTACACGATGCACCACTTCCTGCCATTGCTTGTTTAGTTAGTATATATTGTGCTTGTACATGCATAGTTTTTATGCAGGTTGCAGGTACTAGGTATCGACTTCCCTGAATTGCCAGGATGAGCGTACTCTATCACATTATCTCAATGATAAGAGAGGGGAGATAAATTTCCAAGTCCAAATCTCAATCCTTTAAGCCATTTGTTCTAATTGAAAATTAGGACAAGTATCCAAGTTGATTACCCTCCAAATAGATTGGATAACGTAATTCGTGATATAAACCCTTGGTTTGATTTTGTATGTATTTTGGTTATGATGGATTTTCGTATTTTACCCTTATGAGTCTTTGATGTATTTTTTATTAATTAAGCCTAATTAAAAAATTTAATTAATGGTTTAATTTAATAGAAAATTAATATGGTATTTTAATATTTATTTTATTTAATTGAAAAATTAATAAAATAAAATAATTAAATTGGAAAATAAAAGATATAAGTTTAAATTTGGAATGTGACAATATTTATTTTAATAATAATATATTTGGAGTTCATTTTTAAATAAATGACTAAATAATATTATTATTAAAGCTAATAAATATTTTAGCAATTAAGTTTTGAAAATGAAATTTAAAAGTGGAAAATATATTTAAAATTATTAAAAGATTCTAGATTTCATGTGACTAAAATATAAATATATTAAGATTGAAAAGTGAAATTATTAAAGTTAGTGCATGAGATTTAATAAATAAATAAATAAAATTGGAAAGAGTAAAGTAAATATTATATTAATTATTGTGCATTATTTTAATGTTTGCTCACATAAGAGTTTGCAAATTCTCGGAAGTTTTCATGTAGACAACACAGGAATTTGCACTCTAAGAATGCACTAGTTGTCTACACTTAGGAGTTAGCATATTATTTGTGCACATGGTGTCTACAACCTTAAGACTCATCTAGAAGGTTGGAGTAGACTCATGCTTATATGTCATGCTTATCTTCTAGTTGTTTCTAGAGACATTTTAGATGCATCTTAGAGGCCTTTAAATAGAAGCTCTCCTAGTGTGTTTGGACAAGCTTAAATGGAAGCTTCAAGCTTACATATTGCTCATATGCTTCTACATGCTCATAAATTTCTACATGCTCATATGCTTCTTCTAGCACTTCTAATCACTTGGAAGATTCGGTTGGCTTGGGTCTTGGAGGAATTACGAATGATGGAGAAGGAAGGGATTTTCTATGGACTTCTGAGGCATGGAAAATTAGCATCAGTGTCCAGGTGCACTTGTGATATTCCCATATTCTCTTTGCACTATTTCTCTTCTTGTCTTCATCGTATCTGTTATATGTGTCTGAATACTCTCTGTGATTGAATCTACAATTTAAAATTGGAATCTAGATATGTATGTTATTTGGTTTCAAAAAAAACATTAGAAAACCCTAGCTTCAATTTAAAACGGTTTTGGGTTCAAATTAGAATCAAATTGAAATAGATTTGAAAATGGTTTCAAGATTTATAGCCAAATCCATTAGTGAAATTATTGGATAAATTTAGAAAACAAATATTTTATAAGAAATTATTAAAGTTGGAAGCCTGTTTGTGTATATGCTCGTTATGGAAACATACATGTTTTTATATATTTTCAAATCTCCATATATATATATATGTGTGTGTGTGTGTGTGTGTGTGTGTGTGTGTGTGTGTGTGTGTGTGTGTGTGTGTGTGTGTGTGTGTGTGTGTGTGTGTGTGTGTGTGTGTGTGTGTGTTTATATTGTAAGTACAAAACTCTGTGTATATATATATATATACATATATATACTTTTATATATATATACATACATATGTATATATATATACATATATATTTAGTGGAAAAGTTGAATATTTAAAAGTGCAATGAAGAAGTTGTTTTCAAAAAATCCGAAATCGCATGAAAATGTATTTGAAAAATGTTATGTGTTTTTAACAAAATATATATATGAGAATTTGGGAGGGTGGGGGTTTTAACCTCACCCACCCCCTTTATTTATATAAGCGGTGGCAGTACTGGCACAATCGTACCTACGACTGCAGTCGCAGGGCCGACTACGACCACGGCCTGTCCGCACGGCTTCCCTTAAAAAGGGTGATGTCAGCATTATATGTGTTTTTAAATTTTGATGTTATTCTTGTCAGTAGCAATGACAGTCACAGAGTACGGTACTGCAGGTACATATTTATTAAGTATTATATATAAATAATATATAACAGTAATTATTATATAAATTGATAATTATTATTATTATGTATCATTATATAATATTTTGATGATATTTTCATTAAATTTGTAGAAATTAATAAATAATATAGTTTTAAATTAATCAAAATTACTTAATTAGAATTAGTCTAATTAAGATTAATAAAAAGTTATAAAATAAAATAATAGAGATTTTAATGGGAACAATAGAATTAATGGATGGAGATATTGAATTCATTTGAATATTTTTTGTCTTTCAGTATTTATTTAATGAATATTAAATACTATTTAATATATATTAGATAATTTAGAATTGTTTAATGAAGATGATAATGATAAGAATTTGGAGATTATTCATGTTAAAATCTACAATGAGTCTTATTGGATTGTGATAGGGGTCTTTTTCAAACAACGTTTATATAGACAAAATATTATCAGAACAATTAGAAAATGGAGTTTAATGGTTGACTTTTAATATTGATTTTATTTAATGTATATTAAATAATTGTGAGATGATAATTTAGAGACTCTAAATGATATTGGATTAAGATTGAATTATTATGTTATTGGTTAATACGTTTTGAATTATTAAATAACCTATTGATATACCTTAATGGTGTTAAGAGTTAGCCAAATATTAACTAATGAGTTTATGGAAGGATTCTATAGATCGAGTATTTATAGTTTAACGAGTTTATTATTTATTAATATTTGTAAGGACTAGCAAACTATTAATGGTTTAAATAGTTATCAACAAATTTGATTAGAGTTAATCTAGTGGAGATTATTTAATGATCGAAGTTTTGTAAAAGATATTAATTTTGGATTTGAAGTATAATTGATTTTTAATCAATTGATATTCATTGAGTTGATATTATAACTATGATATTAATAATTAAGTTGTGCGATAGAGTCTTATTTGAAATGCTTATTGATAATACGAATTTGTCAAGGGAATGTTAGTATTCTTTGAAAGAATGACGTATGTGGTCATTATAGAATTCCTATAACTTGCTATTAAATAATAACAAGCCATTTTTGAGCTATTAATATGAATATTAGAGATTTGAATTATAGTTGATTTTTAACTTACAAAATTATAGTTAGTTATTAGTCAATTGATATTGTTTGGAACGTTGCCATGGATATGTAATTATTAATTAAAATTAATTAATTAGAATTAATTAGATTTAATTAATAATCAAGTTATGTCATAAAGTTTTTATTGATATGCTAATATCGATTCCTCTAGCAAGTTGTGAGGTATGTACATCGAAGTTGACAAGTCGTACTCTCATGACTTGAATTATGACCTTGGATATTTTAATGGTTGTTAGTGATGATTTAATCAAGAGACTTAAATTTTAGTGATATTTAACTAAGGACTATTAGAATGTAAAAAGGTCATGGACTGTGTACCTATGTTAATTGAGCTTTTTAATAACGTTATAATATTCTTATTCGAAGATTGATAATTGGTTCTCTTATAAACGAATAATGATCCTTTGATTATGATGAAAAGTTGAAGTAACATTAAAGAAGAGTTATTTAATTAGAATATGGATCATAGTTAAATAAAAAGAACAATTTAATTAAATGACAATGAAGATTAGTTTAATGAGTAAATATTTACCCTTAAGCTATTATTTTAAATAATGGAAGGATAATGCTTTCGAGGAACAAATGGGTTGACTTGTAGGTCAAATGATGAAACTTAGACACTTGAAGTATACTGGTAAATAAAAATTGGAAACCCCTACACTTAATTCAACTATGTAATATAGCAAAACCAAAACATGTATTTGCATCGTGTATTCTCTATGCTTCTTGTTTTGGGTTTTTGGGTTGATTGGTGTTGACCAGTCTTAGGTTGTTATCAAAAGCTCGGGACTTATGAGATGTGATGGCATGTTGATCTTATTTGGTCTCGATCTTTATAAACCCAACCATGGTAATGTGATCGTATGCTCTATGAAATGTTTGTATTTACTGATTGTTAATATTCATCAGTCTTCATGTGTGAAGCTGAGATGTATATGTATTTGAGACACTTTAGCTAATCATTTTTGAGTCATCGATCAGTTATCCTTGGTTATTTTTTAGTCACCATGATGGGACTGGAATGTTGATTTATTTCTTGATGATGTCATGTTTGACTCAACCATTTCGAAGTCTTCGATCAGTATGATTTTGGAATATTCTTGGTTGCTTGTTGAGAACCAATGGATATGGTGATTTATTTTGAGATATATTTTGGTTATTGAGAACCAATGGATACTTATGATTATCAGTGATGCCTTTAGTTGCCAATAGAGAACTGTTGTGGTCATGATTTTTTATAGATGATTTTTCAGATGCTCATGGAGATTTGATGCTTTTATTATGGATATTTGATTATTTTTATTATGGATTATCTTTTGTGATTTTGAGATTTATGATTCCATGAGCTTAGGGTAGGTTATCTACTTGTAGTATCGGGAAGTGGCTTGCAATGGGGGTCGGGGCCCTAAGTGGCTGCCAAGGTAACTCATTGTAAGTTTGGTTAATAAGTGATAACATTTACACACTAAATGGGGATTAAATGAACCTAAAAAGATAATTGTTTTGATGTTCTTTCCCATGCTTTGAGTGCTTGTATAGACTAGGATGGGAGTAGAGAGAACGCATGGTTGCGACCGTGCATTCCATAGTATGCCTTGTCAGTATGAGAGGATACTAGTGGCCACATGAGATCAGTATGGACCCATGGAGTTTAGCTAACTATCAAGGTAACTTGTATGTGATAAATGTGATGACACTTTCCTACTTGTAGAGTAGGTTTCCTACATGTTATTGTGTGCCTCTGGGAATTAGATGTCAATTTTGTGTAATGGAACCTTTAAGTTAGTATACTTTTAGGATTCCTTGACTTATGGAAATTTAAGCTATGTGATTTTGATAGCTTTTTTGAGACTTGAGATTATCTCCTCAGCACGGTGGGAGTGGACCACTTAGGTTCTACGTAGTCAGGTGGTAGTGTATTTTCACTCTTATCATTTGAGATCCATTTGAGACACCATGGCTGGAGTATTCTTGGTTGGTATTTATCTTCATTCTATTCTTGGAGTATTATGATAGATGATATACCCTATGATGGATGTATTTACTGGTATGTTTCTTATATTGATGATTTGCATATGTTAAATGATTTTATCTTATGCTTTACTTTGCATGTTAGTAGGATGTTTTAGGAGTGACATTCCTACTATGATAATATTGATGATCTCTTCGATGCTTTGGAATGTTACACATGGAGGGATGGCTAGGATCCACGATGGTCTAATGATGCTATTTATGGTTGGGAGAAACCATGCACTTAGTTATTTATGTTTGTGATATATGGTTATCTTTTATAATGGATGGTTATATCTTATGTGATGATGTATGATTTGTGGTTTCATTATGTTATTGCATCATGGATTAATATTGGATGATGATGTACTTTATTTACATAGATGTTTTTTTTTTTAAGCCTTTCATACCTTGTAACATGTACAGTGGATGATTGATCTAAAATGTAATTACAAAAAAGAACTTGTATATTGTTGGATGTATCATTGCTAAGGATGTGATGTTAGATGAATAGTTAATTTAGATGTGATTCAACACTAAGGGATCCTTAAAGAATGTAACATGTTATGTATGTTATGTTTACTTTCATTTGATTTGTTTCTATTGCTTCTGTTACTATGTATAAGTTGTGAATGGTTTATATTTCATGTTTAAAAAAAAAAAATTGTTTGGCAAACTTAGCGAAATTTTAGATTAAATTCTTTGGATCCCTTGGTGGGGCATTACATCGAATTTTATTAAAATGATTTCCACTGCGTTGTAAAATGGCATATATATATGTATATGTATATGTATATGTATATGTATATGTGTGTGTATGCGTATATATATATATATATATATATATATATATATATATAAGAGTTATATTATTTGTTAATGTCTGCATGTATATATATATATGTTTATATATATATATATATATACATGTAGACATTAACAAATAATATAACTCTTGTTTTTTTTTATTATAAACAAACATATATATATAAGTGTGTGTGTGTGTGTATATATATATATATATATATATATATATATATATATATATATATATATATATATATGCAGATTTGCATATCTTGAAAAGAGAACATATATAGGATTTTTTTCTAAATCTAAGAGTTTCCTCTCTAAAATAATTGTTCTCTAAATTTAACCATTAATTTCTAAATAGGTTTGACTATAGATTAAGAAACCCTTTTCAAATCTTTTTATCAATTTGATAGAAAGGTTACATCTAACCATTCAAATTTTAGAATTTCCATTTTAATTTCAAACCTTGTCTATCTAATTTCACAATATAAATTCGAACCCAAACTCGATTCAGATCTAATTCCTTTCTCATTTGGAACTAGGGTTTTCTATTGTTTTCTTCTCAACCAAATAAAATATCTAGATTCCAATTTCAAATTATAGATTCAATCATAAAGAAGATTTAGACACATATAACAGACACGATGAAGATAGGAAGTGAAAGAGTGCAAAAGAAATATGCGAATATCATGAGTGCACCTGGACACTGATGCTAATTTTCCATGCCTCAGAAGTCCATAGAAAATCCCTTCCTTCTCCAACATTCACAATTCCTCCAAGATCCAAGCCAACTGAAATTTCCACATGACTAGAAGTGCTTGAAGAATCATAGAAGCATGTAGAAATATATGAGCATATAGAAACATATGAGCATAGAGAAACATATGAACATGTATAAGCATATGAGCTTCTCAAATGCATGTAAGCTTTGAAGCTTCCATTTTAGCTTGTCCAAATACACTAGGAGAGCCTCTATTTAAAGGCCTCTAAGATGCATCTAGAATGTCTCTAGAAACAACTAGAAGATAAGCATGACAAGTTAGCATGAGTCTTTTCCAACCTTCTAGATGAGTCATAAGGTTGTAGACACCATGTGCTCAAATAATATGCTAACTCTTAAGTGTAGACAACTACTGCATACTTAGAGTGCAAACTCCTATGTTGTCTACATGACAACTCTCGAGAATTTGCAAACTCCTATGTGAGCAAACATTGAAATAATGCACATTAATTAATATAATGTTTACTTTTACTCTTTTCAATTTAATTTATTTATTTATTAAATCCCATGCACTAACTTTAATAATTCCACTTATTTCATCTTAATATATTTATATTTTAATCAGATGAAATTTAGAATCTCTTAATAATTTTAATATATTTTTCACTTTTAAATTTCATTTTCAAAACTTAATTGCTAAAATATTTATTAGCTTTAATAATATTACTATTTAGTCATTTATTTAAAAATGAACTCCAAATATATTATTATTAAAATGAGTATTGTCACATTCCAAATTTAAAATTATAACTTTTATCTTCAAATTTAATTGTTTTATTTAATTAATTTTCTAATTAATTAAATAAAATATATATTAAAATATCATATTAATTTTCCATTAAATTAAACCATTTATTAAATCTTTTAATTAGGCTTAATTAATAGAAAATACATCAAGGACTCATAAAATAAAATATGAAAAATCTATCATAGCCAAAATACGTACAAAATCAAACCAAGGGTTAATATCACGAATTATGTCATCTGACGTATTCAGAGGGTACTCAACCTAGATATTTGTCCTAATTTTCAATTAGGACAAATGGCTTAAAGGGTTGGGATTTGGACTTGAGAATTTATCTCCACTCTCTTATCATTGAGATGATGTGATAGGGTATGCTTATCTTGGCAATTCAGGGAAGTCTATACCCAATACCTGCAAGCTGCATAAAAATCATGCATGTACAAGCACAATATATACTAAACTAAATAGGCAATGGCAGGAAGTGGTGCATCATGTAGATCCTGACTAGCAGATGACTATGACTCCCTTCCTTAACCACATCAGACACACCATACATAAGAACAAACATGCACACCATACACATGCAAGTATGGGGTAAGTATGCATAAGAAAACACATATGATAATAAACCATCTAACTAATCATCATCAATAATTGAAAGCAATTTAATAATCATCATGCATACATGAAATATAAAGTCTAAGTGATCTCATCACATAATAAATTGAATCCATATCACAATATCTGATAGTCTCAAAACAATGTTGCTAACCATCAACATAAAACCTGCCCTAAGAGAGTTCGATAATGATAACAAAAATGCGACCTAGGGGTAGGCACTACAGTTAGGGTTATATATAGAGTTAGGGTTAGGGGTAGAATTAGAGTTAGGGTTAGGGTTAGAGTTAGAGTAGGGATTAGAGTTAGAGTTAGGGTTAGCCTTACAATAGGGCTAGGGTTAGTTGTAGGGTTAGGGTTACAATTAGAGTTAAAATTAGAAGTAGATTTAGGGTTAGAGTTAGGATTAGGGTTAGGGTTAGGGTTAGAGTTAGAACTAGAGATAGAGTTAGAGTTAGGGTTAGGGTTAGGGTTAGGATTAGCATTAGGGTTAGAATTAGGGTTAGAGTTAAGGATAGAATTAGGATTACAATTATGGTTATGGTTATAATTAGGGTTAGGGTTAGAATTAGAGTTAGAGTTAGAGTTAGGGTTTGAGTTAGAATTAGAAATAGAGTTAGAGTTAAGGTTAATCAAAGCTAGTATTAGGGTTAGAATTAGAGCTAGGGTTATAGTTAGAGTTAGAGTTAGAGTTAGAGTTCGAGTTAGAGTTAGAGATAGTGTTAGAGTTAGGATAAAAGTTAAGGTTAGATTTAGGGTTAGGGTTAGAGTTAGAAATAGGGTTAGGGTTATGATTAAATTTAGAGTTAGAGATAGGGTTTGGGTTAGGGTTAGAATTAGAGATAGAGTTAGGATTAGGGTTAGGGTTAGGATTAGGATTAGAGTTATAGTTAGAGTTAGGGTTAGAATTAGGGTTTGAGTTAGGGTTAGAGTTAGAGCTAGAGTTAGTTAGAGTTAGAATTAGAGCTAGAGTTATGGTTATAATTAGAATTAGTGTTAGAGTTAGAATTAGAGTTAGAGTTAGAATGAGGATTAGGGTTAACATTAGGGTTATAATTAAAGTTTGGGTTAGCATTAAGGTTATGGTTACTATTAGAGTTAGAGTTAGAGATAGAGATAGAGTTATTGTTATGATTAGAGTTATAATTAAAGTTAGAGTTAGGGTTCAAGTTAGAGTTAGAGCTAGTGTTAAGTTAGGGTTATAGTTAGGGTTAGGGTTAGGGTTATGATTCAAATTAGGGTTAGATTTAGGATTATATATAGGGTTAGGGTTACGGTTACAATTAGATTTAGAGTTAGAGTTAGAATTAGAGATAGAGTTAGAGTTAGGGTTAGGGTTAGGGTTAGGGTTTGAGTTAGAGATAAGGGTTGAGTTAGAGTTAGAAATAGGGTCAGAGCTAAAATTAGAATTAGAGTTAGAGTTAGGGTAGGAATTAGAGCTAGAATTAAGGTTAGAATTGGAGCTAGGGTTAGAGTTAGATTTAGGATGACAGTTAAGGTTAGGATCAGGGTTAGGGTTAGAGTTAGGGTTAGGGTTAGGATTAGATTTAGAGTTAGAGTTAGAGTTAGGGTTAGGGTTAGGAATATGGTTAGAGTTAGAGAAAGGGTCGAGGTTAGGGTTAGGGTTAGGTTAGAATTAGAGATAGAGTTAGGATCAAGGGTAGGGTAAGGATTAGAGTTAGAGTTAGGTTTATAATTAGGGTTTAAGTTAGAGTTAGAGTTAGAGTTAGAGTTAGAATTGGAGTTAGAGTTGGGGTTAGAATTAGAGTTAGAATTAGAATTAGTATTAGAGTTAGGGTTAGAATCAGAGTTAGGTGTAGAGTTAGGGTTAGCATTAGGGCTATAGTTAATTTTGGGTTAGCATTAGAGTTAGAGTTAGTGTTAGAGATAGGGTTATAATTTGAGTTAGAGTTAGGGTTGGAGTTAGAGTTAAAGTTAGAGTTAGGGTTAGGATTAGGTTAGGGTTAAGATTTTAATTAGGATTAAAGTTAGGGTTATATATAGAGTTGGGGTTAGGGGTAGAATTATAGTTAGGGTTAGGATTAGAGTTAGAGTTAGGATTAGAGTTAGAGTTAGGGTTATCCTTACAATAGGGTTAGGGTTAGTTGTAGGGTTAGGGTTACAATTAGAGTTAGAATTAGAAGTAGAGTTAGGGTTAGAGTTAGGATTAGGGTTAGGGTTAGGGTTAGAGTTATAACTAGAGATAGAGTTAGAGTTATGATTATGGTTAGGGTTAGGATTAGGGTTAGGGTTAGAATTAGGGTTAGAGTTAGGGATAGAATTAGGATTACAATTATGGTTATGGTTATAATTAGGGTTAGGGTTAGAATTAGAGTTAGAGTTAGAGTTAGAGTTAGAGTTTGAGTGAGAATTAGAAATAGAGTTAGAGTTGGGGTTAATCAAAGCTAGTATTAGGTTTCGAAGTAGAGCTATGGTTAGAGTTAGAGTTAGAGTTAGAGTTAGAGTTCAAGTTAGAGTTAGAGATAGTGTTAGAGTTAGGGTAAAAGTTAAAGTTAGATTTAGGGTTAGGGTTAGAGTTAGAAATAGGGTTAGGGTTATGATTAAATTTAGAGTTAGAGATAGGGTTTGGGTTAGGGTTAGAATTAGGGTTAGGGTAAGAATTAGAGATAGAGTTAAGATTAGGGTTAGGGTTAGGATTAGGATTAGAGTTACATTTACAATTAGGGTTAGAATTAGGATTTGAGTTAGGGTTAGAGTTAGAGCTAGAGTTAGTCAGAGTTAGAATTAGAGCTAGAGTTAGGTTTATAATTAGAATTAGTGTTAGAGTTAGAATTAGAGTTAGAGTTAGAATGAGGATTAGTGTTAACATTAGGGTTATAATTAAAGTTTGGGTTAGCATTAGGGTTATGGTTACTATTAGAGTTAGAGTTAGAGATAGAGATAGAGTTATTGTTATGATTAGAGTTATAACTAAAGTTAGAGTTAGGATTCAAGTTAGAGTTAGAGCTAGTGTTAATAAGTTAGGGTTATAGTTAGGGTTAGGGTTATGGTTAGGATTAGAATTAGGAGTAGATTTAGGATTATATATAGGGTTAGGGTTAAGGTTACAATTAGATTTAGAGTTAGAGTTAGAATTAGAGATAGAGTTAGAGTTAGGGTTAGGGTTAGGGTTAGGGTTAGGGTTAGGATTTGAGTTAGAGATAAGGTTTGAGTTAGAGTTAGAAATAGAGTTAGAGCTAAAATTAGAATTAGAGTTAGAGTTAGGGTTAGAATTAGAGCTAGAATTAAGGTTAGAATTGGAGCTAAGGTTAGAGTTAGAGTTAGGATGACAGTTAAGGTTAGGATCAGGCTTAGGGTTACAGTTAGGGTTAGGGTTAGGATTAGATTTAGAGTTAGAGTTATAGTTAAGGTTAGGGTTAGGATTATGGTTAGAGTTAGAGAAAGGGTTGATGTTAGGGTTAGGTTTGAGGTTAGGGTTAGGGTTAGAATTAGAGATAGAGTTAGGATTAGGGGTAGGGTAAGGATTAGAGTTAGAGTTAGGTTTATAATTAGGGTTTGAGTTAGGGTTTAAGCTAGAGTTAGAGTTATAATTGGAGCTACAGTTGGGGTTAGAATTCAAGTTAGGGTTGGAGTTAGAATTAGAATTAGTATTAGAGTTAGGGTTAGAATCAGAGTTAGGTTTAGAGGTAGGGTTAGCATTAGGGCTATAGTTAATTTTGGGTTAGCATTAGAGTTAGAGGTAGAGTTAGAGATAGGGTTATAATTTGAGTTAGAGTTAGGGTTGGAGTTAGAGTTAGAGTTAGAGTTAGGGTTAGGATTAGGTTAGGGTTAAGATTTGGATTAGGATTAGAGTTAAGGTTATATATAGATTTAGGGTTATATATAGAGTTAGGGTTAGGGGTAGAACTAGAGTTAGGGTTAGGGTTTGAGTTAGAGTTAGGATTAGAGTTAGAGTTAGGGTTAGCCTTACAATAAGGTTAGGGTTAGTTGTAGGGTTGGGGTTGCAATTAGAGTTATAATTAGAAGTAGAGTTAGGGGTAGAGTTAGGATTAGGGTTAGGGTTAGGGTTAGAGTTAGAACTAGAGATAGAGTTAGAGTTAGGGTTAGGGTTAGGGTTAGGATTAGGGTTATGGTTAGAATTAGGGTTAGAGTTAGGGATAGAATTAGGATTACAATTATGGTTATGGTTATAATTAGGGTTAGGGTCAGAATTAGAGTTAGAGTTAGAGTTAGAGTTAGGGTTTTAGTTAGAATTAGAAATAGAGTTAGAGTTAGGGTTAATCAAAGCTAGTATTAGGGTTAGAATTAGAGCTAGGGTTAGAGTTAGAGTTAGAGTTAGAGTTAGAGTTAGAGTTCAAGTTAGAGTTAGAGATAGTGTTAGAGTTAGGGTAAAAGTTAAGGTTAGATTTAGGGTTAGGGTTAGAGTTAGAAATAGGGTTAGGGTTATGATTAAATTTAGAGTTAGAGATAGGGTTCATGTTAGGGTTAGTGATGCAGAGCCCTTTATATTTATCTTCAAGGACTCTTAGTTCAACTCAAGGGATTCACAATAGGCTGGTACACCCTCAAGGAACCAAGAACATCTCAAAGATTACAACAAAGAACCCTGACATTATACACCGATAAAGACAACATCTTCACTCACACAATCAGATTGCTATGTCTGATTGCATTGTTTATAAATTCAGTTCTAAATATCTTCTTGAAAAACCCTTTGGAGGAATTGTTCCAAATTAGTAATTATAAAACATATCCAAATATGAGACCAATCCAATAAGCAGATTATAAATTATATATTCTGAACCAAGACCCATATTTTCTGTCATAAACTAGAAACAAAACTGGTAACCCTGCCTAGGGCATCAGATATCTTCCTCAAAATAAATCTAAATGAAACCAAACCAATTTCATTTTATCCATTCTTTAGTCTAGTTTCCAAATATGTAAGCCATTCATTTTTCTCATTCATATATAAAGTTTCAAGCACAAATCACTGTCTGTAACTCCAATGAAAATTGTTAAAAACCAGTTTTCACTCAAATGCCCATAACTTTCACAAATCTATATAAAAATGATTCAAACTAGTTGTAAATAAAAGGTAGTTCACATATATTTCAAATGAATATCATTAGAGATCTTGAGTCTCCAAAATATGTCCGCATCACACGCTTTAACATGACTGTATTCAGCGAATCTCAAATCTGCAAACATCCACTTTCACCAAAATACCCATAACTTATTCATTTCTTCATAAAATTGAACCAAACCAAAAGAATGAGAAGAAGGATTAATCATACTATATATCAATTACTATATTACATGGTTTCCAGGCTGTAAATTTCCGTACAATGCCTGGAAACTACTCTAAAACTAAAAAAACCAATCAAAACCACAACAATAAAAATGCACCAAAAATGTATCAAAGTATTTCCTCTTCTCCAAATTGATTTGGTTCGACCATAAAATGGCTTATATATCCATTTGATAGTTATAAACCTTCCTAACTACCCCCAAGACCAACCATATACCCTTTTACATCATTTTTTCTATTATTAACAACTTTCTCAAAGTTGAATTTTACAACCTTTTTACGCAACTTTTACATTTTTGACAAAAAATGGCTTCATAGCCTTTACAACTTGACCCAAATACAATACAAATGACTCAAATGACTTTAGATGGATGTCAATAGATCCATTCACCAATTAAATAAACATTTTTACATTATTTATCATATTAAAACCTCCTTTGACAACTTATTACAAATGGCTTCTCTAGCTTTTATATCTTTGTCTTCTTGAAATTTAGGTGCCTCTGCACCAGTTAGAATTATGGTTAGGGTTAGAATTAGAGATAGGGTTAGGATTAGGGTTAGGGTTAGGATTAGGATTAGAGTTACAGTTAGAGTTAGGGTTAGAGTTAGGGTTAGAGTTAGAGCTAGAGTTAGTCAAAGTTAGAATTAGAGCTAGAGTTAGTCAAAGTTAGAATTAGAGCTAGAGTTAGAGTTATAATTAGAATTAGTGTTAGAGTTAGAATTAGAGTTAGAGATAGAATCATGACTAGGGTTAACATTAGGGTTATAATTAAAGTTTGGGTTAGCATTATGGTTATGGTTACTGTTAGAGTTAGAGTTAGGGTTAGGGTTAGGGTTAGGGTTAGGATTATGGTTAGAGTTAGAGAAAGGGTCGAGGTTAGGGTTAGGGTTGAGGTTAGGGTTAGGGTTAGAATTAGAGATAGAGTTAGGATTAGGAGTAGGGTAAGGATTAGAGTTAGAGTTAGGTTTATAATTAGCATTTGAGTTAGGGTTTGAGTTAGAGTTAGAGTTCGAATTGGAGCTAGAGTTGGGGTTAGAATTAGAGTTAGGGTTAGAGTTAGAATTAGAATTAGTATTAGAGTTAGGGTTAGAATCAGAGTTAGGTTTAGAGTTAGGGTTAGCATTAGGGCTATAGTTAATTTTGGGTTAGCATTAGAGTTAGAGTTAGAGATAGAGTGGGGTTATAATTTGAGTTAGAGTTAGGGTTGGAGTTAGAGCTAGAGTTAGAGTTTTGGTTAGGATTAGGTTAGGGTTAAGATTTGAATTAGGATTAGAGTTAGGGTTATATATAGAGTTAGGGTTAGGGTTAGTGTTAGAGTTAGATTTAGGATTAGAGTTAGAGTTAGGGTTAGTCTTACAAGAGGGTTAGGGTTAGTTCTAGGGTTAGGGTTACAATTAGAGTCAGAATTAGAAGTAGAGTTAGGGTTAGAGTTAGGATTAGGGTTAGGGTTAGGGTTAGAGTTAGAACTAGAGATAGAGTTAGAGTTAGGATTAGGGTTAGGGTTAGGATTAGGGTTAGGGTTAGAATTAGGGTTAGAGTTAGGTATAGAATTAGGATTACAATTATGGTTATGGTTATAATTAGGGTTAGGGTTAGAATTAGACTTAGAGTTAGAGTTAGGGTTTGAGTTAGAATTAGAAATAGAGTTAGCATTAGGGTTAATCAAAGGTAGTATTAGGGTTAGAATTAGAGCTAGGGTTAGAGATAGAGTTAGATTTAGAGTTAGAGTTAGAGTTAGAGTTAGAGATAGTGTTAGAGTTAGGGTAAAAGTTAAGGTTATATTTAGGGCTAGGGTTAGAGGTAGAAATATGGTTAGGTTTATGATTAAATTTAGAGTTAGAGATAGGGTTTGGGTTAGGGTTAGAATCAGGTTTAGGGTTAGAATTAGAGATAGAGTTAGTATTAGGGTTAGGGTTAGGATTAGGATTAGAGTTACAGTTAGAGTTAGGGTTAGAATTAGGGTTTGAGTTAGGGTTAGAGTTAGAGTTAGAGTTAGTTAGATTTAGAATTAGAGCTAGAGTTAGGGTTATAATTAGAATTAGTGTTAGAGTTAGAGTTAGAATGAGGATTAGGGTTAACATTAGGGTTATAATTAAAGTTTGGGTTAGCATTACGGTTATGGTTACCGTTAGAGTTAGAGTTAGAGATAGAGATAGAGTTATTGTTATGATTAGAGTTATAATTAAAGTTAGAGTTAGGGTTCAAGTTAGAGTTAGAGCTAGTGCTAAGTTAGGGTTATAGTTAGGGTTAGGGTTAGGATTAGAGTTAGGGTTAGATTTATGATTATATATAGGATTAGGGTTAGGGTTACAATTAGATTTAGAGTTAGAGTTAGAATTAGAGATAGAGTTAGAGTTAGGGTTAGGGTTAGGGTTAGGGTTTGAGTTAGAGATAAGGTTTGAGCTAGAGTTAGAAATAGGGTTAGAGCTAAAAGTAGAATTAGAGTTAGAGTTAGGGTTAGAATTAGAGCTAGAATTACGGTTAGAATTGGAGCTAGGGTTAGAGTTAGAGTTAGGATGACAGTTAAGGTTAGGATCAAGGTTAGGGTTAGAGTTAGGGTTAGGGTTAGGATTAGAATTAGAGTTAAAGTTAGAGTTAGGGTTAGGGTTAGGATTATGGTTAGAGTTAGAGAAAGGTTCGAGGTTAGGTTTTAGGGTTGAGGTTAGCGTTAGGGTTAGAATTAGAGATAGAGTTAGGATCAGAGGAAGGGTAAGGATTAGAGTTAGAGTTAGGTTTATAATTAGGGTTTGAGTTAGGGTTTAAGTTAGAGTTAGAGTTAGAATTGGAGCTAGAGTTAGGGTTAGAATTAGAGTTAGGGTTAGAGTTAGAATTAGAATTAGTATTAAAGTCAGGGTTAGAATCAGAGTTAGGTTTAGAGTTAGGGTTAGCATTAGGGCTATAGTTAATTTTGGGTGAGCATTAGAGTTAGAGTTAGAGTTAGAGTTAGAGATATGGTTATAATTTGAGTTAGAGTTAGGGTTGGAGTTAGAGTTAGAGTTATAGTTAGGGTTAGGATTAGGTTAGGGTTAAGATTTGAATTAGGATTATAGTTAGGGTTATATATAGAGTTAGGGTTAGGGGTAGCATTATAGTTAGGGTTAGGGTTAGAGTTGGAGTTAGGATTAGAGTTAGAGTTAAGGTTAGCCTTATAATAGGGTTAAGGTTAGTTGTAGAGTTACGGTTAAAATTTGAGTTAGAATTAGAAGTATAGTTAGGGTTAGAGTTAGGATTAGGGTTAGGGTTAGGGTTAGAGTTAGAACTAGACATAGAGTTAGAGTTAGGGTTAGGGTTAGGGTTAGGATTAGGGTTAGGGTTAGGGTTAGGGTTAGGTTTAGAATTAGGGTTAGAGTTAGGGATAGAATTAGGATTACAATTATGGTTATGGTTATAATTAGGGCTAGGGTTAGAATTAGAGTTAGAGTTAGAGTTAGGGTTTGAGTTAGAATTAGAAATAGAGTTAGAGTTAAGGTTAATCAAAGCTAGTATTAGGGTTAGAATTAGAGCTAGGGTTAGAGTTAGAGTTAGAGTTAGAGTTAGAGATAGTGTTAGAGTTAGGGTAAAAGTTAAGGTTAGATTTAGGGTTAGGGTTAGAGTTAGAAATATGGTTAGGGTTATGATTAAATTTAGAGTTAGAGATAGGGTTCGAGTTAGGGTTAGAATTAGGGTTAGGGTTAAAATTAGAGATAGAGTAAGGATTAGGGTTAGGATTAGGATTAGGATTAGAGTTACAGTTAGAGTTAGGGTTAGAATTAGGATTTGAGTTAGGGTTAGAGTTAGAGTTAGATATAGTCAGAGTTAGAATTAGAGCTAGAGTTAGGGTTACAATTAGAATTAGTGTTAGAGTTAGAATTAGAATTAGAGTTAGAATCAGGATTAGGGTTAACATTAGGGTTATAATTAAAGTTTGGGTTAGTATTAAGGTTATGGTTACTATTAGAGTTAGCGTTACAGATAGAGATAGAGTTATTGTTATGATTAGAGTTATAATTAAAGTTAGAGTTAGGGTTCAAGTTAGAGTTAGAGCTAGTGTTAAGTTAGGGTTATAGTTATGATTAGGGTTAGGGTTAGGATTAGAATTAAGGTTAGATTTAGGATTATATAGGGTTAGGGTTAGCGTTACAATTAGATTTAGAGTTAGAGTTAGAATTAGAGATAGAGTTAGAGTTAGGGTTAGGGTTAGGGTTAGGGTTTGAGTTAGAGTTAGAAATAGGGTTAGAGCTAAAATTAGAATTAGAGTTAGAGTTAGGGTTAGAATTAGAGCTAGAATTAAGGTTAGAATTGGAGCTAGGGTTAGAGTTAGAGTTAGGATGACAGTTAAGGTTAGGATTAGGGTTAAGGTTATAGTTAGGGTTAGGGTTAGGATTAGATTTAAGTTAGAGTTAGAGTTAGGGTTAGGGTTAGGATTATGGTTAGAGTTAGAGAAAGGGTCAAGGTTAGGGTTAAGGTTGAGGTTAGGGTTAGGGTTAGAATTAGAGATAGAGTTAGGATCAAGGGTAGGGTAAGGATTAATGTTAGAGTTAGGTTTATAATTAGGGTTTGAGTTAGAGTTAGAGTTAGAATTTTAGCTAGAGTTGGGGTTAGAATTAGAGTTAGGGTTAGAGTTAGAATTAGAATTAGTATTAGAGTTAGGGTTAGAATCAGAGTTAGGTTTAGAGTTAGGGTTAGCATTAGGGCTATAGTTAATTTTTGGTTAGCATTAGAGTTAGAGTTAGGGTTGGAGTTAGAGTTAGAGTTAGAGTTAGGGTTAGGATCAGGTTAGTTTTAAGATTTGAATTAGGATTAGAGTTAGGGTTATATATAGAGTTAGGGTTAGGGATAGAATTAGAGTTAGGGTTAGGGTTAGAGTTAGAGTTAGGATTAGAGTTAGAGGAAGGGTTAGGGTTAGTCTTAGAGTTAGGGTTATGTTAGGGTCAGAGTTAGATTTTGGATTAGGGTTAGGGTTAAAATTAGAGATAGAGTTAGAGTTAGAGTTAGAGAGAGAGTTCTAGGGTGAGAATTATCATAAGGGTTATATTTAAAGTTAGAATTAGAATTAGGATTAAAATTAGTGTTAGGATTAGGGTTAGAGTTAGAGTTAGAGTTAGAGTTAGAGTTAGAGTTAGAGTTAGGGCTAGAGTTAGAGTTAGAGTTAGGGTTAGAGTTAGAATCAAGATTATAGTTAGAATTATATATAGGGTTAGGGTTAGAGTTATTGGCAAAATTAGAGTTTTAGAGGTAGAGTCAGGGTTAGAGTTAGAGTTAGAGTTAGGTTTGGAGTTAGGGTTATCATTAGCATTAGGGTTAGGGTTACAATTAGAGTTGGAGTTAGGATTAGAGTTAGGGTGTGTATTATTATTGTGGTTAAGTTTTTTTTAGGTTTACTACTCCTATCGCAATTGATGTTAGTGTTGTTATTACAATTTAAGTTAGTGTTATGGTAACTATTAGCTTAATATTTTATGTGGGTTAGTCCTACAAAAATGCTCATCAGTAGTGCTATTATGACACATATTATTATATATTTTAATAATGTACTCACTCCTCCCATCCCTTCCCAATCTCTTTAGAGATTTCCTTTAATAAAAACTCTCTCTCTCTCTCTCTCTCTCCCTCCATCTTTAATCTCTAAAATTATCCCCTAATCTCTCTTTCTCACCCTCCTCCTCCTCTCTCTAAATAGACCCATTAATCTCTCTCCCTTTCCACTCTCAAAAGACACCCCATAATCTCTCTCTAATATTTGGATACACCCCATAATCTCTCTCTCTCTCTCTCTCTCTCTCTCTCTCTCTCTCTACCTAAAAATATCTCTCCATTTTATAACATAATATGAACCCCCTCTTGTCTCTAGATATGCCCCCTAATCTCTTTCCCCCTCTATCTATATCTAGATATGCCAACTAATCACTCTCCCCATCTCTAGATATACCATCATATGCCTATCTCTACCCTTATCTCTAATCTCTCCCTCTACTAAAAACATCTCTCTATAAAAAATCATAATATGAGCCCCCTTTTGTCTCTAGATACGTCCCCTAATCTTTCTATGTGTGTGTGTGTGTGTGTGTGTGTGTGTGTGTGTGTGTGTGTGTGTGTGTGTGTGTGTGTGTGTGTGTTTATTCCCCCTATCAAAAATATAATATTATTTCTATTTAGTAGTAGATACAGAGTTAAGGTTAGGTATATAATTTACTAAATGCTTAGTACAATCACATATAGAGTTAGAATTCAAGGTTTACAATTTCATATATATAACACTTAGTGTTATGGTTATATATGACACTTAGTGTTATGGTTAGGGTTGATAGGTGGTTAAATGCTACACTAAAACAAGGGACATGGTTAAGGGAAGCATGCGATTTAGGTGTAGTATTTGAGTATCTGGAGTAGAACTATGGTAAAAATTGGAATATGGGTTTTAAAAATGACTCTAATAGTGGAATATTTTTAATTGTATCTTGTTCATGAAAGGGGAATTATAAATCCCAACACAACTCTTTAGATGATGTAAAAAGTGTGAAAAAAAGATAAGAATCAATTTTATGGAAATAGTTTCTCCATGATGATGTAAGAAGATTATATATTGTTGAATTTTTAATAATGCTAATGCAATTTTTATTGCAATAATTAAGGATTATAAATAATAAACATACCTATCATGAAGGACATCTATGTAGACTTATGATTTTATTTCTAAAATAACATATTTAGTAGCCACATCCATTGAAGACATCTTTTATAAAAATAAATTTATTTTCCTTGTTTTCTTCTTCATAAAAGTTACATAGAACAATGGCGAAACACAACTCTCAATACAAGTAATTAGAAGAAATAAAAGTTTGAAACTGGAGACAAGAGTGAACTATATACATAAAATTTATCTATAATGGTGTAAATACATGTCATATTCTTCAATGATTAGGATTTTTTTATGACTTTTATTTGAACAATGATTGTGAAAGACTTCTTTTGTCGTTGAGGGAAACCTATCCACTTTTGTAAATGTGTCACACATGAATTTTTGTGCATCTTTCATTTGGAGTGCTTCCATTTCCTCAACATAGTCAATTGACTTGATATTGCATTCTCTACCACTTTAATTATATTTGTGTGCAATTCTTTAATTATTTGTTAGCATTTGTCAAACTCTATATCAAATAAATTATTTGAGGCCACTGAAGTAGTTAGGCTAGTATAATTAATGTTTGATTCTCTGTTCAAGGCATCCATAACTCAAATATTAACTTACATAGATAAATAAAAAATAAAAACTATTTGGAATGAAACATTTAGATTGTAATGTTTGAAATATGGTGGCATTGCCTTCCAATTTTAAAATATTACAAGAATATACATTATATACATTTTTTTAATGAAAAATACTTAAATAAAACACATATATAATCTAATTAAATAATGACAAAATATAAAATAAATATATGATTTGTCTATTTTAAGTAAATTATTAACTTTAATTAAATATAAATGTCATTTGTTTGCAACATTACCATCCACAATAATGATAACATTTAATTATGAAACATGAAAATATAATTTTTCTAAAACATGCAAATGTAAAACTACTATGAAACATACAAATCTAAAACATGCAAACGAAAACCATTTCGAAATATACAAATCTAAAACTAATATGAAACATGCAAATCTAAAACTAATTTGAAACATATACATTTAAAAACATGAAAATGAAAAGTATTATCAAATATATAAATTAAATAGATTTTGAATGCAATTCTAATTCTAAATCAAATGTGCAAGTCTAAACTATTATATGTAAATCTAAATAATTTTGAATAGAATTTTAAATTTAAATAAAATTAATTGAAATCTAAATCTAAATCAAAGTAGAATACAACTAATTTTAAAACTAAATCTACATCTAAATTTAAATACATAACTAAATCTATAGCTAATTCTAAATCTAAATTCAAAACTAAAATAAAAATAAATAAAATAAAAGTAGAAATCTCACTTGTTGGAGAAAAAGGTTAATTAAATTAAATTTATTAAATAACTTTTTCTCCCTTCTTAATATTTCACTTTATGCACCTCTTGCATCTCATTTAATAATTATATAGTAATTATTAAATTACATTTACCTTTTAGGTTACCCTTTTACCTTTTAGGTTACCTTTTTCAGGTTTCGATCTCCTATTATAAGGATAGATCATTTGTAATTATCTTACATCTTTTTCATTTCTAAGAATACAATTTGCATATTTTCAAAGCAAAACCCTTGCTTCCTCTTGTCTTTTTCTTCTTTGTGACAAGTTTTTACATGCAAGTATTCTTTGAGCTTTATCGATTTGTATTTCTCAATCCTTTATGGTATTAGATTCAGATTTGTTGTAGCTTCTTCAATATTTGGAGAAAAATGATAACAAGGGCTTTACAAAATATATCTAACATTTTTTGGGCATTTTTCTTTGATTTTTGGAGGTGTAATGAAGATGATTCAGAAAAAATAATTACATAAGTGATTTTTAAACAATGATATCTCACTCATACAAACTTCTTTTTCCAACCAATTTTTTTTTTCTTTTTTTTTGGGGTAGAATTTGGTAATCTACACATTGGTGTAGGTTGTCTATGATCATTGTTTCAAAAAATTTATAAAAATTTCAAATCCTAATTTTTTGCAACTTCAAAGGCTTCATTTGAGCTCATATGAACACATATTCAGGTGCTATTTTTTAAAAAGTGCATGATTTATTGTCTACTTTCTAGATCTAGTATTAGGTTGGAGTAATATTGAGTGGACATAGTACTTTCAGAATTTGGTGATTTTTTGGCCTAGAAAAAAAAGGTATTTGTGATTCATATCTGAAGCTTTTTTACTCTTCTCTCATTTACACATTCCTACTAGTAGTTGGGGTTCAATTTTTTGCATTGTGGGGAGTGTTTTGTCATATTTTTTTTTTTTATTTACTTATGTAAACTAGAACTTTATGAAAAACAATTCAACACCTTCTAAAACAATGGCAGAGACCTCTTCTTGTCTAGAACTTCTTACCTCTCATAACTATCACACACGAAAAACTTGATGACATGACTTCTTTGGTCAAAAGGGTTGTGGTCTTGTTTAGATGTTGTGCAACTAGTTTTATAGAGGCCTTTTGAGGTCATGCAACACAGGAACAAGGTGGATGAGGCAATAGGATTGATTGCCTTACAGGTCTCCGACAGTCTCTAGTTTCATTTTGATGGGTACAATACCCCTCTAACTATATAGACCAAGCTTGAAGGATTGTTTGGTATAGTGAATGAGTTCAGGGCACTTCAAATTGAGGCATATTTTACCTCTCTTATATTAGATTCTTTTTTCTCCATTGAAGACTTCTTGATGAAATTCAAACAATTAAGATCTTTATTGTAGGGTTGTGGAAAAATGAGGACTGACACTAATCGTATCTACCCAATTCTTTCTAAGCTTCATGGAAACTTTCAATTTTTTTCTTCTACCTTCTATTCCACCAAAGATACTTTGGGCAACCAATTCACTATGCCATCATTTGAGGTTTTTTGTGATTGTTTGACTCAAGAGTAGGGTAACCTCTCTTAGTTGGATTCTCTCAAAAGCTCATAGACTTATGCATTGGTAGCTTGGCCATCTTCAAGGATGAAGGAGAAGACACACAATCTCATTCTACAGAGTCTCAGATTGATTCTAGTACTCATAGTTCACCAGGGCCACCTCCTCCTAAGGGGGGTAAATCAAAACTAGAAAGATTAAAATGTGCTTATTGTAATAAGCCTAATCATGATGAGTCACATTACTATGATAAGAAGTTAGATGGCTATGCCAAACATGTTTTTCATTTGACAACTCTCCTTCAAAAGAACAATATTGATATTCCTTCTACTTCTCTTAGACCTTCTTCATCATCATCATTTAGTTAAATGATAAAGATACATGAAAGGGTCATGTACTATGTGTAACCATTATTCCTTATTCTTCTAGATGGTTACTTGATTTCGGTACTTCACACCATATGGAATCTTCTTAGGATTTGTTCTCTTCTTTTGAGACTTCTCCTACTCCACACATTTTGATGGGGAACAACACTATTATGACTGTATGTTGGAAAGGTTCTATTGATATTGATGATGGTACATTTCATGATGTACTTTGTCTTCCATCTTTGTCCTCTAGCCTTCTTTCTATTTATCAAATTACACACAATGGGATAGGGAAGATAGTTTAGTTTGCACAAGATTTAGTGCACATCAGAGATAGTGAGACATGCAAAATTATTGTTATAGGGATTGTTGATCATGCCTCCCGCCTATATTTCTTCTCACATTTTGGTCCACCATCTTCACTATTGGAGACTCACTTTATTTTTTCAAGAGAGTCTATTAAGGTGAAGTTAGGTGGCTTTAACTAATGTGTTATTTCTAAGACCAATATTGTGACTTATACACCTCCACCTCCTATTTATATTCTATCTCTTGCACATGATTACTCTTCAACATTTCCTACTATTGCAGCTCTAGTCATCAAGCCACCTATTGCAGTTGTTAAAGATATATCAAAGGACACACATCTCCTTTCAGATGATGGATTCAACACACTTGTTATTCCACCTCCATTGAAGATTCTATTTTAGGATTCTCATGCTTTCTCCTTTAAGCATCATCTAGGACTTCCAGTTGCACCTTACGTACATGGGTTTTATCATCTTTATCCACTGCCTTTGTTTCCTTTAGATTGGAGTCACATTGGTATGTTCATTGACACAAGAGTTCTTCCATTCTAGAGGGGCTATAAAGTCTCAAGCTTCTATCATGGAGGCTTTCATTGTACTTATGGCCTTGAGAGATTGTCTTGAGATGCTTCATTTGTGCATTCTTTTCTATCTCTTTTTGGAGTAGAGTTTTTCCCACTAGGTTTTCTCTATTTCTCCATTTCATAGAGATTTGATTGTGATTGGGTACCTTATCATGCCTTGTTGTTGGGACCCAAGTTTTTTTTCCACATTACCTTATAGTTTCCTTTCTCTTTCTACATCATTTGTAGGTACATTATTTCTCATCTTAAGGTGGGGTGTTAGAGAAAAAGGTTAATTCAATTTTATTTATTGAATAACTTTTTCTCCCTTCTTAAGATTTCACTTTATACACCTTTTTAATTCTCATTTAATAATTATTTAGTAATTATTAAATAACATTTACCTTTTAAGTTACCCTTTTACCTTTTAGGTTTCCCTTTTTGGGTTTCGATCTCCTACTATAAGGATAGACTATTTGTAATTATCTTACATATTTTTCATTTTTGAGAATACAATTTGCATAGTTTCAAAGAAAAATCTTTTCCTTTTCTTGTCATTTTCTTCTCTGTGGAAATTTTTTACATGCAGGTATTCTTTAGGCTTTGTGGACTTATGATGTAGGAACATCCTGGATTACACTGTTATCCTACATGTTCTCAATTTTTCTTTTCTATTTTTTCCAAGTTTCAATGTCTTTCCTTGTCAAGCTTTCAATAGTTTCCAAGCATTGGAGACACATTGGAGAACCTTTCCCTCATGATTGCATAGAGATTGAATGGATTGAGTTGAAGTTTGAGCCATTTTACCTTGTTATTGAAGATGTATTTTCTAGTTTCTGGGTGGTTTTTGTAGGCTATGTAACTAATTTTTTACTATGAGTTAGAGGATGTGAAGTTTAGCGATTGAAGAGGGCATTAAGATCACTAGTCCATATTCATTATAAGTTGGGAGATATGGCAATTCTCCTAGGGTATCGATTTCTAGCAGTTTGTGCAATGGGTTTATGTGTGTGACTTTCAAGATGAATCTAAAGATATCATTAATGAATTAGTCTTACTAAGCTTAATAGGTTGTAGAGGACCTAAAGTAATACCTTTAGTTTGAAGCACAAGTTCTAATCCAATAGGAGTTAGGAGATATCATAATTTTCCTCGAATGCCAAGTTTTGAACATTTAATTTTTGTTGGAGGCCAACTTCTGGCTCTCCAAGTATTTAATGTTAGGTTTATTTAGTTTTTGGCATACTAGGCAAACTTGTGACTTAGATTGGTATAAGTAGAGGATCCTGGGTAGAGTCTTAATCAATAATTTTAGAGATGATGATAGAAGGAGGATATGAAATTGAAGGGATATGTGTCTAGAAATCCGAACTTGAAGTTGGATCTTGAATTTGAATGTATTTTGTATCTGGTCATAACTTAGAAGGCCTTATAGCTAGGCATGTATGATGATATTTTTATTAATCAATAAAGAATATTTTTCTCTCTCTATTGTGTTTTTCTCTTTTGTGTTTGCTTCTGTTGTGTTAACTCTTTCATAGATGTTTGGGTAGCTGAGTGTGCCAATTGGCCTTAGTTACCCACACCTCCTTGCATCAGGTGGTATTAGAGCTTGAGGTTCATCCCTATGGTGATTGGATCATTTAGAACCCTATTTCAAATTTTTTTGTATGGTGGAAAATTTGCGAATTTGACTTATAATTTGTAAAGGGTTACAATCTTGCAGGAACCTAATTTACAAAGATGGTTTGTGGCAGAGTAAATGTCGATAATGCTATATTGGATCAATTGAGGAAAATTGTAACTAAACTAGATGCTATGGAGATAGCCCAAAGGATATGAGCACATCTTGATGATGTGAGTAATGATGAAGTAGTAGCACTAAACCTTAATCCATAACCTAAAGAAGACCAAGATGAAGCAAGGTTGTTGAGAGCATTGTTTAGGGAAATTCAAAGCCTCCTATAGAAGTAGTTCCTTATGATGGAAAATTGGATACCGATGTAGTCTTAGATTGGATCTCAAATATGGAGAAGTTCCTTGAGTATGAAAACACTCTTGATAATAGGAAGGCAAAGGTTGCAGTTACTCAGTTGAAAGGTCATGCCTCACTTTGGTGTGAGTATTTGCAAATAGATAGACAAAGGAGAGGAAAGGAGAAGATTAGAACTTGGCTGAAGATGTTGAACAAGGTAATAAAAAAATTCCTTTTTTGCTGATTACCAAGTTAGTTTGTTGAAAAAGATGCAAAATTTGAGACAAAAGGACATGACTGTGAAAGAGTATATCAAGGAATTCTATAGAGTAGACATTAGATCTGGACATGTGGATGATGATGTTCAGAAAATTATAAGGTACATAAATGGATTGAGACCTATAATTCAAGATGAAATAATTTTTTTGAAGTTGGAAAGTGTGGAAGAAGCATATCAATATGCCTTGAAAGTTGAGGAGATCTTGACAAAGAAGCATGAATAAAGACAAAGAGGTAGAGGTGGTATATTCTAGAGAGGCATAGGAAGATCTTATGGTGAAGATGGTAGATTTGAGAGTTCTATGCATGATAAAGGAAAATATGAATGGAAAGGTGGTAATTCTTACCAAGGTAGAGGTAATTCATATTTTAGAGGTTGTTTCTATGATAATTATTACAGATGTGGTAAAGAAGGGCATAGATCTTTTGAATGTAGATCTTCTGAAAGTGGGTAGAATAATAGAAAAATTATGATTTAAGGAGACATTAAGATTTCACCAAGTGGACCTGAGGCTAGAGAAAATCTAATGGTGAGAAGAACCTTATGTAATAAGGGAAGTGATGAGGAACCAATTTTGAGAAGTCTTTACAAGACCAGATGTAAGATGACTGGAAAATGCTGCAAGGTGATTATTGATAGTGGAAGTTCAACAAATTTGGCATCAGAAGAGTTGGTTACAAATTTGTAGTTGCAGAGGTTGAAACATCCCAAACCTTATCATGTTTCATGGATCAAGGATGAGCATAAGATATTGGTAATTGAGCAATGTGTTGTGAGGTTTAAGATTGGACATTACTTTGATGAAGTTTGTGTGATATTATGTATATGGATTGTTGTCATATTTTGTTGGGTAGAACTTAGAAATATGATAGATATGTTGTACATGATGGAAGATTGAATCAATATACTCTTTGGGTAAATGGAAAGAAAAAAATATTGTTTCCTTTGATTGAAAGTCTAGACGATGTCAGTTGTACTACAATAAAAGTTTGCATGGTTAATGGAAATAAATTTGAAAAGGAAGTAAAGAAGAATAAAGTTTGTTTTCCTATAGTTTCTAGAGGACTAAATGTTGCTAGTAATGGCCAAGTGATAGTGGAAGCTGGTAATGACAGAGTGACAACATATAGTGGTAGCCAAGTACCTGAAGAAATTATAGAATTGTTGAATGAGTATAAAGATATTGTTGTTGAGAATATTCCTAATGGTTTACTGCCAACAAGAAGTATAAGTCATTGGATGGATCTAATTCCTAAAGCTAGTTTTCTAAACAAAGATAGATTGACACCTATAGAAAATGAGGAACTTATCAGACAAGTGAATGAGTTTTTGCAGAAAGGTTTGATTAGAGAAATTTTGAGTCCATGTGTTATACCTATTGTATTAGCACCTAAGAGAAATGAAGAATGGAGAATGTGTATTGATTCCAAAGCTATTAACAAGATCATAGTGAAATATAGGTTTTCTATGCCGAGGATGGATGACATAATAGATTGTTTGAGTGGAGAAAAGTATTTTACCAAGATTGATTTGAAGAGTGGCTATCATCAGATCAAAATTAGAGAAGGTGATGAATGAAAGATTGCTTTTAAGAAAAAAGATGGTTTGTATGAATGATTAGTTATGCCTTTTGGTTTGACTAATGCACCTAATACTTTCATGAGGTTGATGAATGAAGTTCTGAAAAGATTTTTGAGTAAGTTTGTGATTGTTTATTTGGATGACATTTTGATATTCAGTAAGGCTAAGGAAGAACATCTTGAGCATATTAGACAAGTATTACAAAGGTTGAAGGAGGAGAAGTTGATGATTAATCTAAAAAAGTGTTCTTTTATGCAAAGGTATGTGCAAGATCATGGTGTGCTAAAAAATGGTGATGTGAAAAAAGTGGAGTTTGAAAATGTCTAAAAGTGTTTCAAAATTTGCTTTGACATTTTTCCACCCATCCTGATATTATTGGGTATCCCATATGAATATCAGATACCCAAAACTTGTAACATAGATTTTTTTTTTAAAAATGAGAGCCTTTTCACATTTGCATTTGATGGTTTGACATTTGCATTTTGAGCATGGAGGCAATTCGGGTATTAGATATAAGAATAGCTATTAGATAAGGTAAGTTTTTTTTTTGGTTTTTTAATCTTTTTTTGAATGAATGTTATTATACATTAGTTATTTTAAATTGAATTTGTTAAAAAATAAGTTTTTAAATATAAATTGTTAAAATTTAGGATTTTTTAGTAGAAATTATATTTTACAAATAAACAAGTATGGTTGACCCAAATGGTAATACTGAGGTAGGAAACAATGTTACTCATAATCCTCCACCAAACAATCTAATACCCCCTCAAAATCATCCACCAAACGATCCCATACCCCCTTAAAACCCTCCTCAAATTGAAGATTTTATATTTGAAAATCTCGCCAAACTGAGGGTTTTGTGAACCACATATAATACTATAGTCGCATTGGCTCCCATATTATCCATGTTAAACACCATAGTGGATAATATTGAAACACATACCAATGAACAAAATGCTGCTCTTTGTTGGCATGACCAAATGCATGCCATGTTTGATGATGGGTTGGACTATGATGAGGTTGCAACCCTAAATATAAGTAAAGATGATATAGTTAGCCTTTTTGTGGACCCAAAAGTCGGTAAACAAGTAGAACATACAAAGCCCAAACTATAAATTAAATGGTGCACAAATGAGGCTATGTGTGCAAACTTTTGGGATTGTTTGTGGATGGTTTTTGACATCCCTCCACACAAAAATTTAGAGGTACCATTTTATTTCATTAGAAAATTGTATGCCAAATCTGTGTTGGTCCTTAAGGTAAACTATTGGAGCATGATGCCCAACATGGGTGTAGGAGGAGGAGCTCCTTAGGATAGACCCTTTGTCCAATGGAAGAAAGCTAGCACTTTTATCCCCCTACTGATATCTCCTTCCCCCCTCCAGTGTAACATCCTGATATCATTTTAGAGGCTGGCTCTTAGACTATTCAAGCAATCCATAGATTGAGTAGCCTATTGATATCCTAGGATAGGTTAGTGTTGCCTCCTTGTATCGATGCTGTTGACATGAGTTCATCATCAACAAGCTCATCACATGTTTGTGTGCCCCATACTTGCATAACTCGCAAGAATATTTGGCTGGGTCCCATGGGTGATCTTTCTGAGTATCAGTTTGTATTTGAGGAGGATACACTAGATGCATGTATGGAGGCTACACATCCTAATGTGAGAGAGGAGGGGCATGCAAAGACATGGAATCCTTTTGTGTTGGTATGTGTATACATTTTTTTGTTATGACATATGTGATTTAAAGTTAATCTTTATAATAGAGTAATTTAAATCTTTAACCCATACTAACTTATACATGTATGTGATCTTCATTCATGTTTAGTTGATGACTGAGGAGGAGCTTAGATAGCTTGATAATGTCATGTTCTCAACTATTTCATTTGGCCTTGAGACATGGAAAATATATTATGTTGTGTTCTCATTGTTTTTTCTATTTGATATTGGAGCATATATGGTTTCTAATCTTTCTTTTCTCTTGCAAGCATCTCTTGTCAATTGGGGGAAGAGTGTGGGGAATAGGCATAACCCATTAACAAGGGAAAGGTAATTAGGTGCTTTGAAAGTGATTAAATATTTATACATTCTTTCAAAATGTTTGTGGTATTAAAATACAATTACATTCTTTATTATATAGGGCATGGCTATGGGTAATGAGTCTAGGCGAATTCCATGTCACAGATACTCTACTATTTCCATTCGTAGTGAGAGACACATTAGATGTGTAAGTATCATTTATTTTTTATTTCCTTATTTTCATAAATAAATTAAAAATTAATTTCTATGATATTAACAACTAAGATTTTGTATCTTATAGGAAACAACTAGTGCACACGAGGTTGGACACTAGAGTTTTGTATATTTGCTAACATAGCCATTATATCCAGAGGAGTCGATACAGGTAAGTTGTAGTTTGAATTCTTGATTATATTTTATAAATTTAGCATGATATGAATTATAATTTTATAGTTTAATTTGTAGATTCATCTAAAAAAAATACTTGAACATACACAAGCCACAATCAATGAGGTTCAAGCATTGCTGAGGACATATGAGAGGACTCCTAATTGATGTAGGAGGTCGATAAGAGAGGTATTTATGATGAAAATATAATACTATAAATCTTCATTAAAAGAATGATCATTATCCATTTGAGTAATTCAATGTTAGATACATAGAATCATAATAGTAGTTTAACTTTGGGTTTTCCTTTTTTTTCTTAATGTAGGAGGCATCCAATCCACCTAGTGCAACAAAGAGGCTACATTTTGATCATCCACCAGTAGCATAGGATATTATAGTTGTTATAGGATGCATCATGAGACATTTTGAGATGACATATACCACATTGTATACAGAAACATTAATATTATACACATTCTAATGGCATGATCAACAACATTTTGTGTATAGATCTTTGTATTTTGATATATATTTGTATAATTTGTTTATGGATATATGAAATTTGATATATATTTATGTAATTTTTCTATGGATACATGTATTTTGATATATGTTTTTGTCATTTATGTGCACAATGCTATACATATTAATTTAGTATAATATTGTTCAATTTATCATGGATCATGTGTATTTTTCATGTTTATGGAATATCATTCATTTTGATCATGTTTGTGAATAACAATTTAAAAACTTTTATTATCAAATTTTGATGCAAGGTATAATTTGAAATGTTATCATATATGTTTAATTTGAAATAATCTTTATAATCCCTTAAGATGTCACTATGGTTCACTTGCCCAAATGCACTTAGAGCACCTTAGAAATGAGATAGGTTACTGTAGGCCTCAACATGACCATCTTATAGTATTCAATCTTTCATCGATTGCCAATACAAGCTTTGAGTTATGACCCTCAAAAGATAAACCTCGAAACACACTTAGAGCACTTTGGAGACTCTTTGGTACAGGGTGGCCATGAATGATGGAGGCTTTCATAGTTGGAACAAGAATATCTCTAGGGTTCACCCACCCATCTAGAGCTAATGGAATTGATTATTTGATTTCAAGATTAGCAGTTTCAAAGTTATGCTGTCATGCACCTGTGAACTGAGGCACACTACATATTTTGGCATCGAGCAAGATCATTGTGCCAAATCCAAATAGAATGTGAGCTCTCAAAAATGAGATAGGTTATTTTAGGCCTTGGCATGGCCATCCTATAGCATTTTATGTTTCATCAATAGCCCTCACGAGCTCTGAGTTACAACCCTTAGAGGATCGACCTAAAGATGCATTTAAAGCACCTCGGAGACTTTGGTATGAGGTGGCCGCAAGTGATGGATGCCCTCCATGGCTAGAACAAGGGTGTCACTAGGGTCCACCCACCCATCCAGAGCTAATGGTACCAATGATTCAATTCTAAGATCAATTACAAAGTTATGTTGCAATGCACCTATGAATTGAGGCACACTGCAAATTTTGGCATCAAGCGAGATCATTGTGCCAAATCCAAATAGAATGTGATCTCTCAAAAATGAGATAGGCTATTTTAGGCCTCAACATGATAATTCTATAGCATTGGATGTTTCATCAATAGCTCTTGTGAGCTATGATTTATGACCCTTAGAAGATCAACCTCGAAACACACTTAGAGCACCTTAGGGACTCTTCGATACGAGGTCATCATAAATGATGAATGCTCTCTATGGTTAGAAAAAGGGCGCCATTAGGGTTTACCTACACATTCAGAGCTAATGGCATTGATGATTTGATTCCAAAATCAACGATTTCAAAGTTATGCTATGATGCACCTATGAACTAAGGCACACTGTGAGGTTTGGCATTGAGCAAGATCATTGTTCCGAATCCAAACAAAATATGATCTCTCAAAAATGAGATAGGTTATTTTATTCCTCAGCATGACTCTCCTATGACATTCAACATTTCATCGATAGCCCTCATGAGCTCTGAGTTATGACCCTGAAACACACTTAGAGCACCTTGGGGACTCTTTGGTATGAGGTGACCACAAATGGTGGATGCTCTTTGCAACTAGAACAAGGGTGTCACTAGGGTTCACCCCCCCATTTGGAGCTAATAGTGTTGACAATTTGATTCCAAGATCAGTAGTTTCAAAGTTACACAGTGACGCACTTGTGAACTGAGGCACACTATGAGTTTTGGCATCAAGTGAGATTGTTGTGTTGAATCCCAATGGAATGTGAACTCTTAAAAATGAGATAGGTTATTTTAGGAATCAAGATGACCATCCTATATAATTTAACATTTTATCAATAGCCCTCACGAGCTCCAAGTTACAACCCTCGGAAGATTGACCTTGAAATGCACTTAAAGCACCTTGGGGACTCTTCGGTACAGGGTGGTCACAAATGATGGGTGCTATTTGCAGCCAGAACAAGGGTGTCACTAAGGTTCACCACCCATCTAGAGCTAATGACATTGACGATTCGATTCCAAGATCAGTGGTTTCAAAATTACATCGCGATGCACTTGTGAATAGAGGTACATTGTGAGTTTTGGCATCGAGTGAGATCGCTATGCTGAATCCAAACATAATATGATATCTCAAAAATGAGATAGGTTATTTTAGTCCTTGGAATGAGCATCCTATAGCATTCAATGTTTCATTGATGGACCTTAGGAACTTTAAATTACAACCCTCAAAAGATCAACCTCAAAATGCACTTAAAGCACCTTGGGGACTCTTTAGTATAGGGTGGCTACAAATGATGGATGCTCTCCATAGCTAGAATAAAAATGTCACTATGGTCCACTCACCCATCCAAATCTAATTTATTGACTATTCAATTCCAAGATTAGCGGTTTCAAAGTTACGCTACGATGCACTTGTGAACTAAGGCACACTATGAGTTTTGGCATTAAGCGAGATCCCTGTAATGAATCCAAATGGAATGTTATCTCTTGAAAATGAGATCATTTATTTTATACCTTGACATGAACATCCTATAGCATTCAACATTTATTCGGTGGCACTCATGATCTTTGAGTTATGATCCTCAGAAGATTAACCTCAAACTGCACTTAGGGCACCTTGGGGACTCCTCAATACAGGGTGGTCATGAATGATGGAGGCTCTCCACAATGGGAAAAAGAGTGTCACTAGGGTTAAACTACCCATGTAGAGCTAATGGCACTAAAAATTCAATGTCAAGATTAGCAGTTTCAAAGTTATGTTCTGATGCACCTTTAAATTGAGGTACACTACAAGTTTTGGCATTGAAAGAGATCACTATAATGAATCCAAACAGAATGTGATCTCTCAAAAATGAGATAGGTTATTTTCTTCCTTAGGATGACCTTCTTGTAACATTCAATATTTCATTGATATCCCTCATGAGCTCCAAGTTATGACCCTCAAAATATCAACCTCAAAACATACTGAAAGCACCTTGCGGACTATTCGGTATAGGATGACTGCAAATGATGGAGGCTCTCTATAGTGGGAACAAGGATGTCACTAGGGTTCATCTGCCCTTCCAAAGCTAATGGCACTAACGATTCAATGCCAAGATCAGTGGTTTCAAAGTTATGTTGTGATGCACTTGTGAACTGAGGCATACTACGAATTTTGGCATCGAGCGAGATCGATGTGCCAAATCCAAATGAAATGTGATCTCTAAAAAATGAGATAGGTTATTTTATTCCTTGGCATGACCATCCTATAGAAATTGATGTTTCATCAATAGCCCTCAGGAGATCCAAGTTATGACCCTCAAAAGTTTGACCTCAAAACACACTTAAAGCACCTTGGGGACTCCTCGTTATAGGGTGGTCGTGAATGATGGAGGCTCTCTGCAGTTGGAACATGGGTGTCAATAGGGTTCACCTGCCCATCTAGAGCTAATGGTGCTGATGATTCGATTCCAAGATCAACGATTTCAAAGTTATGCTGCAATGCACTTGTGAACTATGGCACACTATAAGTTTTGGCATCAAGCAAGATCAGTGTGCCAAATCCAAATAGAATGTGATATTTTGAAAATGAGATAGGTTATTTTATTCCTTGGCATGACTATTTTATAGCATTTGAGATTTCATCAATAGCCATCACAAGCTCTAAGTTATGACCCTCGAAAGATTGACCTCAAAACACACTTAGAGCACCTTGGAGACTCCTTGGTATGGGGTGGCCACAAATGATGGAGGCTCTCTGTGGCTAAACCAAGGGTGTCAATAGGGTCCACCGACCTATTTGGAGCTAATGGTGCTAACAATTCGATTCCAGGATTAGCAGTTTTAAAGTTATGATGTGATGCACCTATGAACTAAGGCACACTGTGAGTTTTGGCATCAAGTGAGATCATTGTGCCAAATCTAAATGGAATGCAATTTTATTTCTTAGCATGATTGTCTTGTAATATTTGACATTTTATCGATAGCCCTCACGAGCTCCGAGTTAGGACCCTTAGAAGATCAACCTCGAAACATACTTAGAACACCTTGGGGATTCCTCAGTACGAGGTGGCTGCAAATGATGGAGGCTCTCTGTGACTAGAACAAAGGTGTCACTAGGGTTAATATTAAGTAAAAACATTTTTTTTACCTCTCTTAAGTTTTTTGGCATTGGACACAGTGCAAGTTTGGTGTTAGTATGTATTAAAATCATCATTTTTTAGGTCTCTCCACATAAATTGCGTTAAGTAAAATTATCTTTATTTCTTACATTAAATAAACAAGTTTACATTTACAATATCTTAATTGTTTCATCATTATTACATCAATACACAACTATCAAAAATTGTAAAGTCAAAAATAGTAGTGTAAAAAGTCATTGTATCAAAAAAGGTAGTGCCAAAAATCGTAGTGTCAAAAATAAAATAGATTTTTCTTCATTTTGCTCCTTATTTAGTTTTGTATCTTCATGCATGGCTACTCTTCATGATGAACCTACATTCTAATATCATAAAAAATATTAGTAACTTATTGAATTAAACAAGATAATCATTGGTTCACTAAATCATTATGAAACAAATAATATAAGGAGTAAATATACCTAGTCGAGTGTTCCAATAGGGTCCTCTCTCAATTTTAGGGTCTTCAATAGGGCTTCATGATCAAAATTAGTAATAGTAAAAAGTTCTTTTATTTTTGGTCTTGCTTGATGCTTCAATAATTTCACATTTTTTGCTATAATAAGATGAAAATATATGAGAACATTATTTACTTTTGATAGTATTTGAATGTAGGAATTCCATTCCTTCTAAGCATGTATGTTGGCAGTCATGTTCCAACAACCACTGAGTTAGTAGGATATGTGAATCCATCATCATCTATGATTGGTTGTGCAAGCTTTTTTTACCTATTGCACAATGTGCTAACCAATAATTTGATTTCTAATCATTCCCATGTGGTGCAACCAATGCAAAACATGTCCTGGCTGAAGAAGATTTGATAGATGGTTATGCTCAAGTGAACTTTCCATGTTATTTTTTTTGATAGAGGGTATGATAGAAATGGAGTAAGATAATGTGAAGCCCAGGTTTCCACACACTCACTCGACTCATAGTGATCCCAATCACACTAAAAATAACTAAGAGAAAAATAAGCTAGTTGTCATGTCCAAATGGTCCATGTACTAGAATCAGAGCTCCAAAATGAATGCATTTTTTATGAGTCTCTCATTGTAGCAAAATCTAATTTATCACCTATGGAGCCTTCCTTAACCAACCAAAAGAACTTGTGTACTACTAAATCAAGAGTCCCCCCTGTGATAATGTTGAACTACGCCAATCAAAAATTCTACAATCATCAACAACCTTTTCTCCTAAAATCTTCAATTGCTCCTTAACTAGAGATCTCTTCACACATGCCTCTACTCCATCATGTTCCCCTTTCCCATGGCTAGACTCAAAAAAAATTCAAATATGAGGCACCCCCTCTTATGTGCATCCTATACAATGAATAAAACATGCAAGCATTCTTAAATTGAGTGGTGCAATTATCTAACCAAATGATATGTCTATCCATAGCAATGTCATGCTCCTGTAAGAAATCAAAATAATTCTCAAAACAATATTGTACAAACTCGTGAGAGTGAGATCTATCATCACTCATATAAAAATGGTACTTTCTAATAATCTTTTAATTATCTTCTACACATTCAATAGCATGTCTATATGTTATGTGAAAAAAATAGCAATTTGAATGGAGTTGTAATACTGAGATTGTGTCTTATTTTGAGGCTACAATGTGTAGTTCTTAGCAAAGTCAACAATTGATATAATAGTGCCAATGGAAAAAGTCTCCATGCACATTCTAAATTGTCGATCCAACCACCGAGACCTATGACTATGTCTTGCATACTTGTAGAAAATATTTGTCTTGAAATTTGAAATAATACTAGCCACATTGATTTCTTTTGCAACCAATTTGTATATAGAGCCCTCAACCCCACTCTTCAATATGTATTTCACCATTTCATATACCTTTTTTAACTATTGTCTTCCAAGATTTTGTTCGCACACTTCATGAAAACATGTGTCAAACTTGGATAAGCCACCACATTCTGAACACTTCTCATTTAAGCAAGAATTTCTATAAAAGAAACAACCATCAACTCTATGACATAAAAATTGATCTAGCAAGTGTCTTGATGATTTTAGAAGTCAACTAGCACCACAATTCTCCAACATTATCTTCTATGCAAAGTATAATGGATGGAGCATAATCATTCATGGTACATAAAAACTCAACATAATATTTGCAACAACATGTATTTCAAATTTTAAGTGGCACATAATAAAATGACTTCAAAGATTCAAAAGCCCTTTGTGATATATGCAATCTTGGATGACTCTCTCTAAATTATTTGAACAACATAGTTTAAAATACCTCCAAATAATATTTACGATGTGGTGTGTGGTCTCTGATGCCAATTATCAACTTTAACACATCTTTAGCATTGGGTTATACTCTTGAGCTATAGTGCCAAAACTATGTAATTTCTTCCTTTACATCATCAGACAACTTCTTATCAAAACATAAGTCTCCCACCAAAAACCCATATTATATTTTGAAGAGGATCATCAATTCTCTCTTGTCTACTAAGTGCTCTTCTTAAAGTAGTATGATTTAGGTTTAAGTCAATATAAGTTTGTCTCATATATCTACCCTTTCTCAACAAAAGAGGTTGTAATAACCCTTTGAGAAGCTCTCTTATCTTTCTCCCTACAATTTTTTCCAATACTATTGAGAGCACTAAAAAGATTCTTCACAATAATGACATTTCTTTTCAATTTTTCATTGATATGAAACTTCAATTTGGAAAGCATAGGTCTCATCTTTTGCATCTTTAATAAGTGCATAAAAAGTTGACATTGCTCCACTACTGTCTTGTTGTCAAAAAACATCTTATATAGTCTTGAAGCCCATAACCAAATGGTTCTTTGTGATTTTTCTCCCTACCAAATTGGTAATAATCATTTCATCAATTTCAATTATCCATTTTGGTGTTTTAGAACATTTATGTCAATTGTAATTAGGAGATTTCTAATGTTCTTGTGCATTATCATTTTCAACATTGTCAATCATGCAATTTTCATTATGAACTAGTAAATTTTCATTCTTCAAAATTTGATTCTCTAAATTTTCAATCCCATGATTATCATTATTAATTAGTACATTTTTATTTCCTAATTGTACATACTCATTATCTAATTCTATGATTTCACCTTCAATCAATACATCATCAACTTGACTCACATTTAACATACCTTATCTCTTCCTTTAGTGATGTACCTTGTCCCTTTCCCTATATGTTGCAATGTCTTCATTCGATACCTTCCTTTTTTGTTTAGCCTTTTGATGATTACTGCTCCCCATTTAGAAAACAATATTGGACACCTAATCATACATTATGGAACCTTTCTCAATCATATGGGCCCCAAGAAATCCTTTTTTCTCCAAATCCATGAAAATGGCCCCCAAAAAATATGATTTTTGGGTCTACAGTGATAGAGAATATTTTGGAAAAAGTATGCCAATATTAATAATAATCATCATAACAACAATAATAACATTTCTACTTGAATTCAATGTTCACAAATTCTACAATTTCCAAATTTTGATTTCTCTCCAAAATTTGGGCATCCATTTCGGGTACTCGATCCCATATCAGGTATCTAATCAGGGGTCAAATAACCAATATGGGATTGGGTACCCAAAATAGATGCTCGACCGGATACCCAATCCCATATCAGGTATCCAATCCCAGATATGGGATTAGGTACCCAAAATGGATGCCCAAATTTTGGAGGAAAATCATAATTTGGAAAGTGTGGGCAATGTGAACATTGAATTGAAGTAGAAATATTATTATTGTTATTATGATTATTATTATTATTATGATTTTTTCTATTATAATTTATATATTATTATGAATATTATTATTATAGTGACCTATAAATATAATATATTAATATATATCATTATTATACTATATTATTATAATTTTTACTATTATATTATATTATTATGTCCTTAGGGGCCCTAAGACCTCTAGGGACCCATTTGGTTGGTTTAGATATGTTGAAAGGGGTTAGGGGTTAGCCTATGACCCCTTTTGATGCATTTCATGACAACATATCTCCCTAGGGGCCATAAGACCCCAATGGACCCATTTGGTTGGTTTGAATGCATCGAAAGGGGTCATAGGTTAACCTATGACTCCTTTCAATGTATTTCATGACAACATATGTGCCTAGGGACCCATTTGGTTGGTTAGAATGCATCGATAGGGTCATAGGTTAACCTATGACCCCTTTTGACATATTTCATGATAACATATGTCCTTAGGGGCCCTAGGACCCCTAGGGAACCACTTGGTTAGTTTGAATGAATCGAAAGGGGTCACAAGTTAATCTATGACCCCTTTCAATGCATTTCATGAAAACATGTCCCTAGGGGCCCTACGACCCCTAAGGAACCATTTGGTTGGTTCAAATGTGTCAAAAGGAGTCAAAGGTTAACCTATGGCTCCTTTCAATGCATTTCATGACAACATATGTGCCTAGGGGCCCTAGGACCACTAGGGACCCATTTGGTTGGTTTAAATGTGTCAATAGGGGTTAGAGGTTGGCCTATGATCCCTTTCGACAAATTTTATGAAAACATATGTCCCTAGGGGCCCTAGGACCCTAAGGAACCATTTGGTTGGTTCAAATGCATCAAAAGGGGTCATGGGTTAACCCATGACCCCTTTCGACCTATTTCATGACAACATATTTCCCTAAGAGCCCTAGGACCCCTAGGGACTGATTTGGTTAGTTTGAATGCATTGAAAGGGGTCATAGGTTAATCTATAACCTCTTTTCACACATTTCATGACAACATATGTCCCCAAGGGCCCTAGGATACCTAGAGACCCATTGGGTTGGTTCAAATGCATTGAAAGGGGTCCAAGGTTAACCTATGACCCATTTCAACACATTTAATGACAACTTATGTACCTATGGGCCCTAGGACCCCTAGGGACCCATTTGGTTGTTTCAAATGTGTTGAAAGGGGTCAAAGGTTAACCTATGACCCCTTTCAATGCATTTTGTGACAACATATGTGCCTAGGGGCCCTATTAGTTGGTTCAAATGCGTCGAGAGGGGTCACAAGTTAACCTATGACCCCTTTCGATGTATTTAATGACAACATATGTCCTTAGGGGCCCTAGGACCCCTAGGGACCCTTTTGATGCATATTGTGACAACATATGTCCCTAGGGGCCCTAGAACCACTAGGGACCCATTTGGTTGGTTCAAATGCATTGATAGGGGTCAGAGGTTAACCTATGACTTCTTTCAATGCATTTTGTCACCACATATGTCCCTAGAGGTTCTAGGACCCCTAGAGACCCATTTGGTTGGTTTGAGTGCATTAGAAGTGGTCATAGGTTAGCCTATGACCCATTTCGATGTATTTTGTGACAACATATGTTCCTAGGGACTGATTTGGTTGGTTCAAATGTATTGAAAGGGGTTTGAGGTTAGCCTATGACCCCTTTCAATGCATTTCATGACAACATATGTGCCTAGGGGCCCAAGGTCCCCTAGGGAACCATTTGGTTGGCTTGAATGCATCGATAGGGGTTAGAGGTTAACTTATGACCCCTTTCAACATATTTTGTGACAAAATATGTCCCTAAGGGCCCTAAGATCCCTATTGAACCATTTGATTGGTTTGAATATGTTGAAAGTTATAACCCCTTTTGAAGGATTTTCTAACAACATATGTTCCTAAGGGCCCTAGGACCCCTAAGGACCCATTTGGTTGGTTTGAATGCATCAAAAGGGGTCAAAGGTTAACCTATGACCCCTTTCGATGCATTTTGTGACAACATATGTTTGACTAATTTGGTTGGTTTGAATACTTCAAAAGGGGTTAGAGGCTAGCCTATGACCCCTTTCAATGTATTTCATGACAACATATTTCCCTAGGGGCCCTAGGGACCCATTTGGTTGATTTGAATGTGTTGAAAGGGGTCAGAGGTTAGCTTATGACCCCTTTCAACGTATTTCAAGACAATATATGTCCCTAAGGGCCCTAGGACCCATTTAGCTAGTTTGAATGCATTGAAAGGGGTTAGAGGTCAACCTATGATCTCTTTCAATGCATTTCATGACAACATATGGCACTAGGGGCTATAGGAGCCCTAGGGACCCATTTGGTTGGTTCAAATGCATTGAAAGGGATCATAGGTTAACCTATAACCCGTTTAGATGCATTTTGTGATAGTATATGTCCCTAGGGGCCCTAGGACCCGTAGGGACCAATTTTTTTGGTTTGAATGCATCAAAATGGGTCAAAGGTTAATCTATGACCCCTTTCGATGCTTTTTGTGATAATATTATATTTAATAATATTAATATATTACTATATATTTAATATAATAATAATATATTACTAGATTATATAACAATAATAATCATATATATTACAATATTATATTTAATTATAATAATAATCATATTAATTACTATATTATAATTATTAATAATAATCATAATCACATATAAAAATAATAGTTAATAATAACCACACCACCCAAATTTTGGTTTCCATCCAAAATTTGATGGTTTCCCTCTAAAATTAAGACTTTCAAGGCAACCCTTTTCGCATACCTAATTTTATATCAAGTACCCAATTAGACTTGGTATTTACCAAACCTATTTGGTCAACTCAAAAAACATGTTTGAGAAAGGTTTCACTGACATTCAGACTTGAAGTAGCCATTTGACAATATTATTTTTATCGAAATTCAATGAAATGAAAAGGTTTTTTTAATAACTCTCAAGATTTCATCGATATAATTGCTGTCAAATTTTGAGTTCGATAAGTATTATTGGTTAATTTTTAATGAAGATTTTTGTAAAGTGTTGATTAACATACTAATTGAAAAATAAGTATAACTTTCAAACAGTATAACATTTTTCAAATCCAAAAGTTGTGTCACATTCTATGATTTGCCTAGTATGAGGAAATAAAATATTAATTTGGTAAAGTTTTCAATAGTTATGGTGGTTAGACACGAGGTTTTTTATTCTAAAAAAGTTATAGTAGAAAATTCATACTTAATTATTTATTTGTAATAAAAATACCCAAAAATGTGCATCACATCAGGGCATGAGTCTACTTTTTATATCTATAATTATATTTAAAAATATTATCATTTGGTTTTGATTAAGGTGGTCATACATACATCTACTTTTTATTTTTGCCCTGAATTTTTGTGTAGTACTACATTAAAATCCAAAATTTTGACCAATCAAATAAATTTTTTTCCAGATAAGGCCTAGTAGTTTGGAAACTACACTCAATTTCTTACAGATTATTTTCATACAAATTTTTGATATAAAGTCCAAAACCACTTTAAAATTATGTGTCAAGTTGACATAACCCTGATTTGTTGGTTTTTCATTGCCACTTAAGGCCATAGTTTGGTTGACCATGATCCTGCACATAACCACAAGAGGAGATTATGTATTTGAGGTTTTTGATTTAAAATGATGGTTTGAGAATGGATCTAGAGAAGGTTAAATAAATTTTGGAATGGCCTACACCTAAGAATCTGGGTGAGGTAAGGTCATTTCATGGTTTGGCTAGTTTCTACAGAAAGTTCATAAGAAATTTCAGTTCTTTTTTTTAATGCTATGACTAAGAAAATGAGTGGAGATTAAAAGGAATTCAAGTGAAAACACGGAGCTGATAAGAGTTTTGAGACTTTGAAACAAAGGGGTGTTGAGTTACCTGTATTGACTTTTCTTGATTTTAATAAGGTATTTTGAGTTGAGTGTGATTCAAGTGGTAATGCAATAGGAGTTTTATTAATTCAAGAAGGTAAACCTATTGCTTTCTTTAGTGAAAAGCTGAATGATGCTAAAAGGAAGTATTTTGTGTATGATGAAGAATTTTATGCTATTTTTCAAGCATTGAAGAAGTGGAGACATTATTTGATTCCTAAAGAGTTTATGCTATATACTAATCATAAAGCTTTACAATACTTGGGAAGCCAACATAAATTGAATCAAAGAAATATGAAGTGGGTTGAGTACTTGTAGAGCTTTACATTTATGATTAAGCATAAGAGTGGAGTTGCTAACAGAGTTGTTGATGCATTGAGCATAAGACATTCTTTATTAACTGAGATAAAAGTTGAAGTTCTTGGTTTTGATAAAATGAAAGAGTTATATGATATTGACCTTGATTTTTTTTAAGGCATGGAGAGAGTGCAAAGTACCAGATCTAACAGATCACATTAGTAAGTATGATGAGTATTTCATTTAAGAAGGTATGATTTTCAAAGGTATTTAGTTGTGTATTCCTAGAAGTTTTATGAGGTTGAATTTGATTAAGGAAAAACATAGTGGTGGATTGGCTAGACATTTTGAAAGACATTGAGTTTGTTGAAGGATAAGTATTATTGGCCACAAATATATAAGGATGTTTAGAAATTTGTAAAGAGTTGTGGAGTTTGTCAAGTTGCAAAAGGAGTTAGTCAAAATACTAGTTTGTATACACTTATTTTTTGTTAGAATTAACAAGTGGGAAGATTTACTTTTGAGGAGGGGGGGGGGGGTGTGTGGGTTGAATCAAAAGTAACAAATTCTAACCTTTACAAATCATTTTAATTGATATAATCCACATGCATCTAATTCATCTAATAAACATGAAAGTAAAGTCATGCATGAAAATAGGTAACACACAAATTTGGTAACCTAGAAACCCTCCAAAATGAGAAGGTAAAACTGGGGTGGGGATGACACCCAGAAAATATCACTGCAACAATATGTAACTATTCAAGGTTAAAAAGTTTGACCACTTCTAATGGTCTACAGGCCTATCGAGTTAAAGACTTTACACCTTGTTAAAAGTTACTCGATTAAAGAAAATTAGTACATTCACTTGAAATGCCACCCTATTAAAGGATTTACAAATGGCTGTTAAGCCAACCTATGTCCATAGGATTTCCATTCCTAATACAATTGCTACAGAGTATTAGAAGTTTTTGACCTGATAAATTGCAATCTTTAATTGCTGATTACAGATCCTTGTTCTACTTTGACTACTCTAATCCTTGCTTGATCTAATATGGCACTCTTCGAAGATTTGATACTTTGTTCTTGATCAACTAGAATTTGCAATGTTTCTCTATTCTTTGTTAAGTATTTTCAACCTTCTACACTTCACTATAATTCACCCATATGCTTCTCTCTCACTCATCATTCTTTTCATAATGGGGCTTCATCCTCCTTTTAAATATTTTGAAGACTTAGGGTTAGGTATGAATCTATGATCAATATTAAATCTTCATTTCTTGCTCATTTCTTGCACTTTTCTTATTGGTTGCATGCCTTCTCCATTTTTTTATTGGCTACATGTTGATTACATAGGTAATCCAAAAGATTCGATCTTATCTTCAAGATCCTTGGAGATTCATCCTATGTTTTTTTTAAGAATAGTTTACATATGAGCTTGTAAAGGCAAAAACTGATATGTTGATTTTGTGTTACTTGGCACTTACTAGTTGTTGATGCTTGAAACATATAGGAAAACTAGCTCACTCGGCTCCTATAGTAATTTTGTTTCAATCGGCATCTATACTTTGCTCAACACCTATAGTGACTCAGCATCTATAGTGACTCGGCACTTGAACTTTTCTCGGCACCCAAATATTACTCAACACCTATTGAATTCTCTTTCTTGGCACACACAATAGCTTAGCTTCTATATTATACTTAGCATCATCTTGAAAAATAGTTAAGTGTGTTGACACTCAATTGTTAAAATTAATTTGAGACTAACAATTTTTATTCCTAAGAAACCGTGGAGTGGCATCAGTATGGATTTTGTTCTTGGATTACCTAAGATAGTGAAGGGGTATGATTCCATATTTTTTGTAGTGGATAGATTATCTAAGATGGCTCATTTCATACAATGTAAGAAGACATTAGATGTTGAGCATGTTTGCTGAGCTTTTCTTTAAAGATATTGTTAGATTGCATGGATTACCAAGAAGTATTACTTTTGACAGAGATAGTAAGTTTGTTGGTTATTTGTTGAAAATTTTGGGAAGAAGATGGGTACCAAGTTGAAATTTAGTTCTACATTCCTTCCACAGATAGAGGTTTTGAATAGAAGCTTTGGTAATTTGTTGAGATGTTTAGTTAGGAATAAGCCAAGTAATTGGGAGATGATATTAGCACAAGCTGAATTTACATATAATAATTTTGTGAATAGGAGTATACGGAAGAAACCTTTTGAGATTATTATTGAAATGTAGCTTAAAGGTATATTAGAATTGAAAGATATTGTTAATAAATAAAAGATAAGTGTTGTAGGAGAAGAATTTGTTGATTCTATGAAATCTTTACATAAGGAAGTGAAGTTGAGGATAAAACAAAGTAATAAGAAGTATAAGGAGAATTCTAATCAGTCTATAAGACATCATGATTTTCAAGTTGGCGATTAGGTGATGGTTCATTTGAAGAAATAAAGATTTCCTATTGGAACATATAGTAGGCTAGAGATGAAGAAGTTTGGACCTTGTAAGATCTTGAAGAAGTTTGACGGTGGAAATGCTTATGAAATTGAGTTACTTGATGACATGGATATATCTCCTATATTCAATGTTGTTCTTTTATACAGGTATCATGAGTTAGATGATGAAGTTACTGTATCAAAGGATCATCCTAAGAAGCAAATTGAAGAAGTTGAGCAGATATTGGATCAAAGTTGGTAACAGCACAAGGGGAAAAGATTATTATGAATATCTAGTGAAGTGGAAGAATAGACCTATGGAAGATACTTCATGAATTTATCAATATAATTTGGATTCAACTCAAGTTGTGACATCTCAATTATTCAAGAGAATCATTTCTTCCAACCCTGGTTGTCTGATGTAGGAGCATCTTGGGTTGCACTACTATCCTGCATGTTCTCATTTTTTCTTTCCTAGTTTTGCCAAGTTGTAATGTCTTAAATTGTCAAGATTTTAGTAGTTGTTGAGCATTGGATATAAATTGGAGAACCATTCCCTCATGATTACATTGAGATTGTATGGATTGAGTTAAAGTACTTTGAGCCATTTTACCTTGCTATTGGACATGTATTTTCTAGTTTCCATGTTCCTGTTGTATTTTGTGTAACTAATTTTGTGCAATTAGTTAGAGATGAAAAGTTTAGGGATTGAATAGGGCCTAGAGTACTATCTCTAGTTAATATTGCTAGTCCAAATTCATTATAAGTTGGGAGATATGACAATACTCCTACGGTATTGATTTTTGGTTGTTTGCATGATAGGTTTCTGTGTGTGACTTTCAAGATGAATCCAAAGATATCTTTAATGAATCAACCTTAGTAAGCTTAAGGGTTGTAGAGGTCATAAAGTACTACCTTTAGTTCAAAGTACTAGTTCTAATTCAACCAAAGCTAGGCGATATCATGATTTTTCTCGGGTATCAATTTTTGGACATTTAATTTCTATTGGAAGCTGTCTTGTGGCTCTTCAAGTATATAATATTAGGTTTATTTAGTTTTTAGCATTGTGAGCTAACTTGTGGCCTAGTTTGGTATAAGTAGGGGATATTGGGTAGAGTCTTAATCAATAATTTTGGAGAGGATGATAGAAGGAGGATAGGAAATTGAAAGGATATGTGTCTGGAAATCCTAACTTGAAGTTGGATCTTGGCTTTGAATGTATTTTGTATCTAGCCATAACCTAGAAGGCCTTATAGCTAGGCATGTATGATGATATTTTCATAAATCAATAAAGAATATTTCTCTCTCTCTCTCTCTCTCTCTCTCTCTCTCTCTCTCTCTCTCTCTCTCTCTCTCTCTCTCTCTCTGGTGTTGTTCTCTTTTGTGTTTGCTTCTATTGTGTTAACTCTTGCATGGTGGTTTGAGTAGCTGAGTGTACCAATTGGCCTTAGTTACTCGCAGCTCCCTATGTCAATTAATATTTCTCAAATCCTTCATCACCTATAGAAAAGTTACTCCAAAAATTCAATCAACTCCTCTTTAGAAACTTCAATATGCTCCAATAATCTCCACTCTTCCTCCCTCCAAACACAAAATGAAAATGAAATGATGAGCCTTTTTTATAACTTGTGAGAGGCTCCTCATATCCCCCAATGGATGTCTCTTCATATTCCATGAATTTGTTTCAAATTCCACCACTCTCCCCAAAACATAAGCATGAATGTATAAGAATATATTTTTAAAAATAAATAAATAAATATTTAATTTTCTAATGAATTTATTTAAGTCCCTATTTTTTTGTGTGCTATTTTTTTAGGCCTAATGTTTTAGCCTCCATTTGGCTTCCTATTATTTCAGCCAGCTATTATTTTGAGAATGCTTTATTATTTTATTTTTTAATATTTTAATATTTAATTAAAAAATTGTAACTGCTCCATTTTCTTAGCTATTATTTTAGGAATGCTTTATTATTTTATTATTTTATTATTTAATATTTAATTTAAAATTTTGTAACTACTCCATTTTCTTTCTTTTCTTTTCTTTTTTTTTAAAAAAAAGGGGTAAAAATTTATTCAAGCAAACCCAATATACAAAAGTCTCAAGTTACAAAAGGCCTCAAGCCCAAACAACCAAAACACAAACCCAAGAGCAATTAAATTCTATCATTTTCCACTACCTGCTCAAAAGTCCCACCATAATCAGTAGGAAGATCATCTCTACCTGAAATATCCCAACCAGCTCCTTTCTTTGATGCCCATTTTGCCAAGATATCAACCACTCCATTCCATTCCCTAGGAATATGACAAAAGGAGATCCCATCCAAAAAGCTACTCAAGTGAAGAATCTCTCTAACAATAGAGAAAATTTTCCAATTAGAGTCATCCACACTTTGGTTATTTATCATATCCACAGCAATCTGAGAATATGATTCACACACCATTTTCCTCCATCCTAGAGAGCAAGCCCACTCCATAGCCACCTTAATAGCCAAGGCCTCTATCACATTATTGGAATGAACTCCTTTGTGAATAGATAAAATGAAAATAATATTTGCATCCATGTCTCTCCCAATCCCCCCCACACTAGCCTATCCAGGGTTCCCATGGGAGGAGCCATCTGTGTTAATTTTAAGGATTGCATTTGGTGGGGGTCTCCATCTCCCCACCCTACATACCTTTCTCTTGAGTGGCTGAGATCTCTTACCGCTTATGCTACCCAATCCTTTGTCCACCAAACCCAAATTCCTGACTATATTGAAATCACCAAAATCCACAGGCTTAGTTATATCACACTTAGCATAGATAGTCTCCTAAAGTCTTCTTAAAATTAGTTTCCATATTCTAGTGACTCCCAACCTAGAGTTACAAAAAATATGACGATTATGTTCCAACCAAAGATTCCAAAGAATAAAAGTAGGTCCAACAGCCAAAGCCACCTGGAGGAAAGAAGTTTTCGCTGGGGGTCTGCCAAGGCTTTCCAAAAACTCAATGAGGGATTCAGCATGAATGCATCCATGACACCATGCCTCCCACCACTTATGTCAAATTCTCTAGAAAGATGGAATAAGAAGAATAAATGAGAAACATCTTCTCCATTCAACATATAGAGGGAACAGAGAGAAGGGCCCTGAAACCCTCTTCTCTAGAGATTATTCCAAGTAAGACACTTCTTTTGAGCAACCAACCGTAGAAAAATATTACATTTTGGCCAAGAGAATTTATTTCCAAACCTTCTTCCACTAGGGAACCTCATGCACTCTATTACATTGATTATCCAATCGAACATAGCCCTCGACTGCTTGGCCAAAATTTAAATATTTAATTTAAAATTTTGTAACTACTCCATTTTCTTTCCTATTGACAAAGAATCTATTTTAAATTAAATTCTAAATAAATATAAATTTCATTTGTAACTCCCAACAATTTTTATTTTTATTTCTATTTGTTAATAATTATGATTGCCAAATGATATTAAAAATATTTATTTGGTTTTTTAATATTTTAAATTGATTTTGAAAAATAAATTTCATTTGTAACTCCCATCAAATTTGTTTTCTACATCTATTTGTTACTAATTGTGATTGTCAAATGACATTTCATATTTTAATTTGGTTTTCAACAGTTTTGTGAATGCCAAATGGCATTTGCTATTTTAAAATAATTTTAAAAAGTGAATCTCGTTTGTAACTCTCATCAAATCTTTTTCCTTACATGAATTATTTGTTGGAATATTCTTGTGTTGGGAGTTGTTGCTCCATTGTATATGCCTCTTGACATAATTAATTACATAATACATTTATACAACTACAATTCTTAAATAATTAAATAATTAAAAGAGAACTTAAAAATCAATAACCCAATAATTTTTTTGGGTTGATTTGGGGAATGTTATTGCTATTGGCTAGAGTCATCCAGGATCTTGACATGTGTCATGACTCTAGATGACTCTAACCAACAACGATAACATTCCCCAAATCGACCCAAAAATCATACCAAATTGTCTATCTTTCTTTCAATCCATGGTCGAGAATACGAAAGACTATGAGTACCATTGTCAATATCATCACTTGTTAACTTGTAATTTGTAAAGTTTAAGTAATAGTTAATTGATAAATGAGTGGACACGTCTCATGATTCTGGATGAATCTAGGTACAAGGGAAAACATTCCCCAAATTGATTTAAAATTCATTTCAAGATGTTGATCTTTCTTTTAATCAATGGTCAGACATAAGAAGACTATAGCTATCACATTGACTCTTGTCACTTTAGTGAATTTGGGACACATGTCTTGATTTTGGGTAGAAATAGACTTTGAGTTATAACTTTTACAATTAGGCTTGAAATAGAGTCATGAAAGTTGATCTTTCATTCGATGGTCCAAATAAATTCCTTACATCTTTCACATAACAAATATTCAATTATCTGATTGTTGCATAATGCATTAAATTATTTCTTAGATATACTATATTGACTAGTATTTAAATCACACAATGCACACAGTTAGTTAAAACATGCAAAGGTTAAAACATACAAATTATTTCTTGATAAATGATGATTTTATTACCCAAATAAAAATCAAGTTATAGTAATATACTTAATTTCACTACTTAAATTTTTTTGTTTAAACTTGAATGTCATGTCTAAACTTTTTTTAAGAAAGATTTTCATTTGAGGGTATAATAGAATTTACACTTTAAACAATTTCAATTTGGATTAGAATAAAATTAAACATTAAAAAACAAATAAAAATTGAAAATATAAAATTATAATTGCTTGATAATTATAATATTTATAAAATTATAATCATTGATCAATAATTGTTTGATAATGATAACATCATTTAATAATCATAACATTTTTTACTAACTTAAACATATTATTCAAAATATGATAAAAATAATTATGGTGACATTTAAATAAATTTAGATTGTAATCAATAATTTTTTGATAATGATAACTTAATTTAATAACCGTGACATTATTAGTTTATTCAAAATATGATAATAAAAAATATGACGATATTTAAATAAATTTAGATTTGAAAATAGGAAGTAATGAATTCATATTTTATATTTTATATGAACATTTTTATATAAGTTATAATTTGAACTTTTAATTTTCAAATCAAATTTTAATATAATTCATACAATTTAAATTGTATGATGCATCATAATTTTATCTTCAATAAACTATATTTTTATTTGTTTAATATTTTTATCTAAATTGCTATTAATTAAAATAATTATAACTATGGCCCATTAATTGGATGGGAAGGTGGGGGGGAGGGGGCTAAGACCCACAAACCAAAGAAGGAATGTGCATAATAGAATTTTCTTCATAAGGGATGGATTAAAAATTATCTTTCATGAGGCTTCAAAAGGAAACCTTGGAATTACTAGAGTGAGAGTTGTGGCTCAAAGTGAAGATGAAAGCATAGTTGCTTTTCTAGAAAAGAAATACCAAATAGAACTAACAATCATGTTGAATGTATGGTTACACTTGAGGCAACCTTGCTTAGGTTGAATATTGGAGTTGACAAGATCCACCTTAAAGGTGACACGTAGGTGATTGTCCAAGGTATTGTGAAAAGGGAGCTTGAGGCATGACACTTAGAAAAGTACATTAAGAAAATTTGTAACCTATTTAATTGTTTTGAAGACTTCAGAGTCACACATGTACTAAGGGAAGCGTGTGTAATTGATGCAATGCTACTCTAGATGTACCCTAAAATGAGGTGATCCAGACAAACACACAGTGGAAAATGAACAAGAGGAGCAAGATTTAGATCTAGAGAGACAATATTTCATAAATTCATATCAAGAAGTTTACATCCAACATGCTCGTCTGTATGGCTTTCCAAGTTACAACCATTACAAAGAAGAATACATCTTTCAAAGAAGAACATATCTCCAGACTCAAGTATGAACTTCTACCTCCAATCTTCTCCACCTAAGACTCCTCTACCAAATTCTCTCCCAAAATTATTATTAAGAGTTGGCCCAAAATTCTAAAAACTAAATAAAATTAATAATGAATACTTGAAGAGCCACAAGTTAGTCTCCAATAGAAATTAAATGTCCAAAAATTGATACCCAAGAAAAATTATGACATCTCTAATTCGGGGGATATTTTTCATCAAAATTTCAAGTATCCCCAAAACTCCAACATTTAGCATCAGATTAAAGTCCTCAGAATTTTGGACCCAATGCAATTTGAATAGGCGAAAAAGGAGTTCGTATGCTCAAGTTATGGCCAGTCAAAGTCGGGTCAAACTTAGGTACAAAGGCCATCAAACAGGCAAAAATTCAAACTTCCCAGAATTAGTCAAAGTTGGCATCAAACTGAAGAGTTCATTGAGAGCTTTTCAATAATGTTTGTTTTGTAATAATCAGAGCTCGTACGCAAAAGATATGCTCGATCAAATTTGTGGTCGAACAAGAATCTTAGGGGTTGACCAAAAATAGGCAAAAATATGACCATCTCCAAATTTTCTAAAAATGACATCAAATCAAAGGTCTCATCACCATGATTCTAACAACATTCATTTCATCAAAATTAGGGTTCGTATGCAGAAGTTATGAGTGGTCAAAGTTTGCCAGAGGAAAAGTTGGCTAGTGACATGGTAGCTTAAAATGATGACACGTGGCATGCATAGTCATCACATTATGTAAATGATGACATCAGCAAGTGACATGGCAAGTATAGTCAACAAGGTCCAATTATCTTGTGACATGTTTCATAGCTATGGCAAGTAAATTGGTGCCATGTGGCACCTACGTGGCGGAAGGGGATAGTCTATTTCATCAAAATATTGCTTTGGATTGGAACCCATGACCACCCAACTCCAAACCCTTGACAGTGGCCATTGGGCCACATGTCAACTTCAATATGTATTTGGTGCAAGTAATATTTAAAGTTTACTAGCCAGAAATTGGAGTTAAGCGAAGCCGCCAATGGGGTTGGAACCCTTGACCAGTGGCTCAATCAAAATTTTAGTGATTGTTGTGCCAAATGCACAGTTTATTATGTTAAATGGAAAGTTTATATTTAACTTGTAATAGTCTGCAAACCACCTATGTTAAAATAGGTTTATTTGTTAATTGGTTAGGATGTTAACCCCATTTAGGTGATAAGGCCAAATCCCCTAAAATAATTAAGGGACAATTCGAAGGCCTATTTTGTTATAAGGCCTAATTATGCATATCATTTTTTTAAGCCTATTTTAGGCACAATTGTGGCTATAAAAGGAGGGTTATAGGCCATTTTTATAGAACTGATTGGCACCCAATTCAGTCCATGCTTAGAGACCCATTCCAATTTCTTGAGCATCCCAACGCCATTCCAAAGGAGAGAATTCTAGAGGAGATTTTTGGAGAGAATTTTTAAGAGCCAATCCATGATGTTGATGTTCTGAGTCTGCACTCGAGCCCTATTAGGAAAAATCTTCCTGGCTCTTTAGTAACTGATCTTGTGCCTTAGGAGCTTGTTACAAGATGGTTTCAAGTCAGGATTTGTGTAACAACTTTGTGGATGGATTGTAGCATGTTGTAATCAACTTTTAGAGCATTATTTATACATCGATCACTCAGTTGAGATAGACCCAAAGACGTAGTCCATTCAGCTAGATGAACTTCAAAATAAAATCAGTTCTCTCTCTCTCTTTCTCTATTTTGTGTGCTTTAATGTGCTTTTAATTTTACTTAATTATCATTAAGTTCTTTATTCTACATTGAACTAAATCGAAGTGGTTAAGTAAATTGGCATAAAGTCAGTGTTTTAGCACATTGCACTAGCACATCAGGGGTTCTCTATAATTGCCTTTCTTCTGGTTCCCATCATTCTTAATGTTTAATGCATTTTTAGTTAAACATTAGACATTAAGTATTTGTACACCTTTATGCATTTTCACTAGTATATAATTACCTAGATAAAAATTAGATCAAGTTTGGTATCAGAGCCCAGTTTGGCAAATTGTATACGAGGTGATTGCAGGTGTACTTTTTTTGATGACACTAGAAAAGGAGGAATTAACTCCATCTATGATGGTGAGTATTCATTCCATCACAGAGAAAGTGGAATTTCTCATTCAAGATTATCAAGAAGAAGATGATACAATCTAGGAATTGGAAAAAGCCAATCGTCAACTTTGACTAGAGAATGCAAATCTCAGAAGGCTTCTGGAAGAAGCTAATCGAGAAAAGTAGAGCTTGCATGAGATGTTTCGAAGAGAGAACATTGGAAGAAGTCCTCTTCATTTGGAGAGCGTGGGCATGTATGAACCAAGACCATGATTAGAAGGAATTTCCTCATACTCTCCACTCACCCCACCTAGAAATTCCTCATACTCTCCACTCACTCCACCAGGGAGTATGATTGCATCATTAGTTGTGAAGTCTTCACCAAAGCAAGAATTCCCTTGTGGCCACGACAGATGGGCTAATTATGGCTTAAAGGAGAATGCAAGCCACTATGCCTATTGTGAACAAATAGAGTACTTGAGATAGTTTCAAGCCCCTACCAACCATAGTGGTTGGATAGAGGCATCTTTTGCATTAGAACATAAGAAATAACCTAAACATCACTCCATTGGAAGCTTTGAGAAGCATACAAAGGGCATTAGTGGGAAACTAATGTCCAAGGTGGGATACAATGGCAAAGGCTTGGGTATTCAAGAACAAGGCATGACCTATTCTATTGAGGCAAAGTAGAGGCCTCGAAAGCTAGGATTGGGATTTAGAGAAACTAACAAGAACTCTAAAGCCTTGTTGAAGACAAATTCTCTAGACCATGTTGAGGCTGAGTCTTCTATGAAGAAGGTCAAGATGCATGAAAAGATCCAGAACTTCTACACCCATTTCTAGATAAGTGGCCATTGGATAAAGAAGTGTTGGAAGTTGCATCTAGAACTTTGACACTTCCCTAAGTTCGTTGCAAAATCTAGTCAGCCCAAAGCAGGCAAGGAAGGGATCAAGGTGGCACCTGATACCACCAAGCAAGAGACTAGGTCACAATCAACACCAATAACCTCCACCACTCATGAAGTAGTCATAGTGGAAGCATAATAGAGGAGTGAGAAACCCAAGGAAGGAGGTTCCTTTGAAAAAATCTACAAGAGTTGGGAACAACTTTCAACAAACTAGCATTGTCAGCTTTGTGGGTTTACCTTTTTAGGGTAAATATTGATAGTAAGCTAGTATGTTTTTGAGTATATGACTCTAAATAAAATTGTATGTAATGAAGTTGTAAAATCCTAGGGATGAGATGTTTGTATGGATATTTAAAGCCATGTCTCTTCCAATCCATAAATGAGGGTACTTTGAACTTCTTATTATAGAATTTGTTTGGTGTGAGGCTCTTCAGAAGAAGCAACTGTTATAGCTATTATGATTATGAGTTGCAAAGAATGACTAACTAATGCCTCTGAAAGTTCTTAGCTTTAAGAATTGGTTAAAGATGTTCAATTGGTGACCAATGTTCCTTTAGGTCTTCATCATGACCTTGATGCATATGCAACTATTTGGAGCTTTATGGTGATGTCTTAGTTAGCTTTTTTGAAGAAAAAAGGTGAAGGAGTGTTTCAAGCTGAGGCTTTATTACCATTTCTCATGAAGTTTGCAAGGAAGGAGCATCAAAAGTGACTAGGCTAGAATGTATACATGAACTACCATCTTCAGAAGCACTAAGTGACAGGTTTATCATGCTTAGTTTTCTTCTTACTTTATGGTTGTCAAAATTCCATTTGTACTGTATTCCTTTTTCCATTAGAAGTCCTAGTGTGACTCAAGTACAAGGAAAATGTAAGCATTGTAGCAAAAAATGGCAACAGAACTAAGATTTGTATCTAGGAAGCTAAAGGTTTAATTGTATATGCTTTTGGCAGTCCAAAAGCCTTTTTAGTAGGGAGGCTTAAATCGAGGGATATTTTTCATCAAAATTTGAAGTATCTCCAAAACTCCAACAATCGGCATCAGATTAAAGTCCTTAGAATTATGGACCCAATGCAATTTGAATGGGTGAAAAAGGAGTTTGTATGCTCAAGTTATGTCCAGTCAAAGTTGAGTCAAACTTAGGTATAGAGGCCGTCAAATAGGAAAAAATTCAAACTTCCTAGAATTAGTCAAAGGTGGCATCAAACTAAAGAGTTTTTTTTAGAACTTTCTAACAATGTTCATTTTGTCAAAATCGGAGCTTGTACTCGAAAGATATGCTCAATCAAAGTTGTGGTCAAACAAGCATCTCAAGGGTTGACAAAAAAAAGGAAAAAATTTGACCATCTCCAAATTGGCTGAAAATGAAATCAAATCAAAGGTCTCATCACCATGATTTTGACGATATTGGTTTCATCAAAATTAGAGTTCGTATGCAGAAGTTATGAGCAGTCAAAGTTCACTAGAGGAAAAGTTGACTAGTGATGTGGCAGCTTAAAATGATGACACGTGGCATGCATAGTCAGCACATTACATCAATGATGACATCAGTGAGTGACATGGCAAGTATAGTCAATTAGGTCCAATTATCTTGTGACACGTGTCATAGCTATGGCAAGTAAATTTGTGCCACGTGGCAGAAGGGGATAGTTTGTTTCATCAAAATATTGCTTTGGATTTGAACCCATGACCACCTAGCTCCAAACCCTTGGCAGTGGCTATTGGGCCATATGTCAACTTCAATATGTATTTGGTGCAAGTGATATTTGAAGGCCTATTTTTTTATAAGGCCTAATTATGCATATCATTTATTTAAGCCTATTTTAGGCACAATTGTGGGTATAAAAGGGGGGTTATAGGCCATTTTTATAGAACTGATTAGCACCCAATTCAGTCCATGCTTAGAGACCCATTCTGATTTCTTGAGCATCCCAACACCATTCCAAAGGAGAGAATTCTAGAGGAGATTTTTGGAGAGAATTTTTGAGAGCCACTCCATGATGTTGATGTTCTGAGTCTATAGTCGAGGCCTTTTAGGCAAAGTCTTCCTAGCTCTTCTGTAACTGATCTTGCACCTTAGGAGCTTGTTACAAGATTTTTTCAAGTAAGGATTTGTGTAACAAATTTTTGGATGGACTGTAGCACGTTATTATCAACTTTTAGAGCATTATTTATACATCAGTCACTCAGTTGAGATAGACCTAGAGATGTAGTCCATTTAGCCAGACAAACTCCAAAATAAAATCGGTTCTCTCTCTCTCTCTTTCTCTATTTCATGTGCTTTAATGTGCTTTTAATTTTACTTAACTATCATTAAGTTCTTTATTCCGCATTGAACTAAATCAAAGTGGTTAAGAAAATTGGCATAAAGTCATTGTTTTAATGCATTGCACTAGCACATTAGGGGTTCTCTGTAATTTCCTTTCTTTTGGTTCCCATCATTCTTAATGTTTAATGTATTTTTAGTCAAATGTTAGACATTAAGCATTTGTACACTTATTCTACAATTTTTCACTAGTATATAATTGCCTAGATCCTAGGTCATAATTAGACCAATCTCCTAGCTCCAATTGAATTAGAACTTGTGCTTTGAAATGAAGGTAGTATTATACATACTCTACAACCTCTTAAGGGTAAAAAGGTTGATTCACCAGGGATAAGTGTGCATCCATTTGAAAGTCATGCATAGAAACCTGTTGCACAAACTATCAAAAATTGATACTTTAGGATAATTGCCATATCTCCCATCTAATGAGGAATTAGGACTTGTGCCTTTGAGCTAAGGGATTAATCTAGGCTCTCTTCAATTCATAAAAAATTTATCCTCTAACTCAATGTGAAAAATTAGTTACACAACCCACAGCAAGCACCTAGAAACTAGGAAAACACAGTTCTAGTAGCAAGGTAAAAATGATTCTAACTTCAACATGATGACTCCAATCTCTTTGTGCACATAGGACAAGGTTTCCCAATGTGTCTCTAACACATCCCTAATTATGAAAATCATAAATCCACCAAAATCAAAGCTTGATGCTCCTACATCAAACTCCCCTAGTAAATAGAAAAGTACGTCCCATACTTTGATGCCCAAAGAAAGATTTGCAACCAACTTCATCTTTACCAAAGGCTTCCGGTTCATCAAATTCAATAGAATTTTTTTTTAAAATTGACCATCTCTACTTCATCCATTCAAAAATTAGAATCTCGTCTAACCAATCAACATATGAACTGAACTGAAAATCACAATGCTCCATCTGAAACTTATCATCAACATCAACCATAGCATCATCCTCATACATGAAAACTAGATCAACAACAATATCCAAATCACAAACCTGATCATCAACAAGATATAAATTCACATCCATCATAAAAAAATTATATAAATCCAAAACATAGGAATCCTCCACTAAATCAACAACAAATGAATCTATATCAAGAACATGTAACAATAAGCCTATGTCATCCATACTCATAATAGTATATATATTCATTCTTCCAGCAACATGTAAATCAACAACATCATCAAAATCCACATTATTAGTAACTTCCATATCCTTTAGCATCTTAGCAGCAACATATAGGTTCAGATCCATATCAAGAATAGTAACATCATGTAAATCCACATTAATAACACCTCTAAAACCCTCAACTATATTACTAGCAAGTAAATCCATCTTCTTACCACAAGAAACATTCAGATCAACATCATTCATAATAGAATGAACATATAATTCTAGATCAACAATGACAGCAATATATAAGTCCTTAATCACATCCATTCCAACATTAACATCATTCTATATAACAACATCCAATTCCTTACCAACATAAATGAAGCTCTCAATTCACAAAACAAGATGCTCTACAATTTCCATGTTAGATCTATCCATCTACTCATGAAAACCAAATTATACTTCCTCCATTTCAGAAAAATCATCATGTACTTCCACGATCTATTTTCTCCTCTTCATAATCTTTTTAATCAGCCATAAAAGTTTCTTTCTAATCCTTAGATGCCAAATCATCAATCCTCTCATGTAAATCATCCCAAAAAGAATCATATTCATCAAGATGTCTTCCATGATTTTGTGCTAACTCAATAGCTTCAACTCTGGCTATAAGTTTCCTTAGTGTGTCCAATAAATCTAGATTGAAATTTATCCTTACTTGAACCATCTTTACACATACAAACAAAGAATCAATGGCAAGTCCTTTGCAAGTGTAGGCCAGATTCACAAATCTGCAACCCTACACCAAATTGCCAACTAGATAGGATTTCCAAAATCAAAACCCTTCTCTAATCAACTTTTTTCGACCAAGGTCCTAGTACAAAATACCTCACACTTTTGTGATCTTCTTGCACACTCAAGAATTGTAAATTTTCCTTAGGGCAAACTAAGAACACAAACACAAGCACAATTGTAGACCTGAAAGAGTATGATCAAAATATCAATATGTATTTGATTCAATATGCATGAAAGTACACTAGGAGTGTCTGTATATAAAGGCCTCTGAGACACATCTAGAATACCTAAGAATCAACATCATGATAAGTCATACAACTAGGCACATGTCCATCAGATATGGGTTATCCTCCATTAAGCACGAAAGTAAATGCAATGATGAAAGGATAAGCCTACACTGGTGTAGCACACAAATTTATGTTGTAGACAACATGTGCTAAAAAAGGAGTGCAAATAACTATATTGTAGACACCATGTACTAAATTAGAGTTTCATACTTCTATGTTGTCAACATGACAACTCATAAAGGTACAAAAACTCCTAAGTATCTCACAAAAATAAATAATAAAATAATGCATTAAAGTAAGTAAACTTAAGTAAGTGTAAATAGTAAATATATATTTACACCAACACCCCCCCCCTTAAGAACAAGTTAGAGGAATACCCTTAAGCTTACAAAAACTAGGATGAAATGCATGATGGGTCTCGACTACTGGGCCATGTTAGGTACCCATGTACATAATGAAATGCAATCTCTCATAAAGTGGAGAAAGAGAGAAAACCTCATGAAAAAAAAGATGCATGGATGGATGGAGTAATCAAGACCCCTCCATTATGACATACATCAAGTATATACAATAGTGAAGAATGAGAAGAACTAAACCTCATAAGAGGAAAAATTCCCCCTCATAAGAAAGAAGAGGAAGAGAGACAAGGTAGTCCCTTGTCCCCCCAAATGAAGAATGATGACTAGTGATTACTACTCTAAGAAAGAAGCTAGTCCAAGAGTGCTAAATGATGTTCCTCCCCTTTGGAGGAAACAATGGCAAAGGTACAATCTTGAAGATGTATAGTGGCCCTAAAACCTACTCAAGTGTCCATGTGTTGATGTTTGTCATCACCCCTTCTAACTGTGCTAAAAAGAATGAATGCAAATCTTGTAAGGATGTCTATTGAACCTGTCCCAATGAGCCATCTGTCTCTTAAACTGATAAAGAGACCTTTGACAATTACTATTCATAAGGATCCACAATCACATCAACCTATAAAGATTGATCATGTAGAGAATGGACATGAGGGTTAGAGTGAGCCCTCATAACAACTGTAGAAGGATCATCTTCATCAAAGAGAAGATGTGAATCATCAAGGCTATCTTCCAAATCTATATTGTGTGACTCCATGAACAAACCTACAATGTCTACCATGTAGTCATCCCTTGTTGTTGTAGCTAGAAGATAATGTGTACCTTGTTGTGTTGGACCTATCATCATGACAATGTAAGCATGTGGAATAGACTAATGTTGTGACCTCTCACTTCAACTATCGATAGAACCCTACGTGTATGAATCTGTTGAAGCACTATCACTGTTGTCACTATCAGTTTCCATAGTGTATGAAGTGTAGAGAGGAGTAGAGGATGAGCTGGGTGAACTTTCTTCAAAGTGAACATCCTCCTCCACAAAGATCTCATGAGTCTTTGGATCCATCAGTCTGTAAGCTTTAACACAATCTTCATACCCAATGAAAATACAAGGCCTAGGTGCTAGTGCCTTGCATCCCCTAGAAGATATGTTTTCCAATGTTGGACAATCAAAGACTCTGAAGTGACTCACAACTAGTTTTTTTCCGCACCATGCCTCAAAAGGAGTCTTAATAGCTAAGGCATGATGAGGAAACCTATTAAGTATGCAATTAGTACTACTAATGATTTTAACTTCAAGTGTAGTATCAAGAGACTTGGATTTTATCATGCAACCTACCATGGTCTTAAGAGTTCTAATCCTCAGATCTACAACAATTGTCTTGTGTGGACTAAATGTTGGTGGATTCTGAAGATCAATTCCCTCAAGTTTGCAAAAGTCCTTAAGTGTTTTGTCAACATATTTGCTTTTGTTGTCCATTCATAGAACCTTGATGACTTTCCTAGATTTGTGTTCAACATGAATCTTAAAGGCTTGAAGCTTAACAACCACTTCATTCTTTTGATGAAGTAAACCCATGTGAATTTTGAAAAGTCATCAACAAAAGTAAGGATGTAACAACCATGGCTGACTAAAGTCACTGTAAAAGGACCTTCTAAAACCATGTGAACCAACTGGAGAACAACTGGTGCTCTAGAAGAATTCCCTTTATCATACTTCTCCTTGAGATGCATATCCATTAAACATGAACACTCACCCTTAGAAAAGTTGATGTTAGGTAGACCTTTGGCCATGTGTTTTGAGCAAAGTTGTTGAAGATAGCGAAAGGCAAGATGACCAAACAACTCATGCCATAAGTTGATGTGTGAATTAGATTGAGTCAACAAGGCTTGAGAAGGAAACTTAGGCACAAAGTGGGAGAAGAAATAAAGCCTCTTTTCATGATTGATTTTCCCCACTACAACCAATGAATCATCTCTAAGACTATGCACGATCACTAAATCTGGAAGAAACTAAACTTTGTGTCTATCTCCAAGGTGGGTGATTTGGTAAATTGAGAGGAGATTTGAGATAAGATTTTGAATGTAGAGAACATATTTGAATTCCCCATTGTCCATTTCCACATGTACTTTCCCTTCAACTTCTATTTTGGTATCGTCTCCCACAAAGATGTGTGGTATCTATGACTGCTTCAATGAAGAAAAGTATTTCTTTGAAGAACCCATATGATAGGGGGCACTTGAGTCAAGAATCCATTTCGAATAAGAACTTGTATTTTTCATAAGTGCTTTCCTTTTTCCCTTTGAAGAGGTTGGAGTTGAATCCTTGGAAGTACCTAGCACTTGAATTTTGTTCTTCCTGAGTAGGTTTTCCAACTCATCGATTCTTTTAGTCTTGTAATGATGCTCATCATGATTCATCTTTTTACAATATGCAAAAAAAAATTTGTCCTTCTTTTCATTACTTCCCTTCTTCTTGGAAGAAGAATTACCTTGATATGAGGAGGATTGTTGTGTCTCAGATTGTGATTTCTACTTCCATTACTTCTTGTTGTTGCTAGAATTTTTTCCTCCTTGACTTGATTGGTCCTCATCACTAGCCACTAATGCTTTGGTCTTTGATGTCGTGAGGAGTCCCAAATCTGTCAAGTGAGATTGTTCAAAAATAACCATCTTTGTAAATGCATCAAATGTTGGCTTCTGGTAAGCACTTCCCATGGTCAACATGTGATTATTATAACTCAAAAGAAAGGAAGCATACTTTGAAGGTAGCCTCTTAAGGATGTGATGAATCAACTTGTCATCCTTCATGGGACTTCCACAATCTTTAAGTAGTGCCTATAATCATTGGCTTTGTTGATGTAATCTTCAATTGTGTCAAAGTTCTTTAGATCCAAGAGAAGTAGATCATCCTCAATCTCAAAACCCTTTTCCTCATCCACTTTACCATACAATGATTCAAGTTTGTCCCATGCAAGTTTGGATTCCATGAAATTGGCAATGTGGAAGAAGAGATCTCTATCTACACAACTCCTGATAATTCCTAAAGCCTAATTGTCTATAATTTTTCAATCAATAAGTTCTTTACCATCGGTGGGTTTTGGAATTGTACCATCAACATAAAGATTTAGACCTTTTGCCATTAATCTACTTCATACAATATATTTCCATGTAAAATAATTGCATAAGTTAGAAGTGGAAATTTAGGTGAACCCATGATGTAGAAAATGAAAAGAGCACAAAAGAGAGACAAAAAAAATAATACACAACTCCACTTTTCACTCAATCAAAAGACCCCCACAAAAAAGATCCTTTTGGCACTTTATATGTAGTGTGTGTAGAATAGTCTTGTCAAAATGAACAAAGTGGACTTTTGATTTTTCTTTTTACAACTACCTTTTGAGGCCCAAATCTATCACTAAGAACTCTAGCTCAAATGTACAATAATTCTAAAAATTAATCAAAGTAATACAATGTAGAAAAAACCCTAATTCTAAAAGTGAGATTTTTGTCCACACAACACTAGAATCCGACTACAAAAATGGAAAGTAGACAAAAAATAATGCACTTTCAAAAAAGTGAAACCTATTTTTGTGTCTAGATGAGCCCATACGGAGCATTTGAAGTTACAAAATGTAGGATTGAACAAGTATAGTCACCAAAAAATACAATTTTTGAAAAATCCTTGTACCAAAACTAGAAAATAAAACCACCACAGAAAATTTAGGAAATTTTACCCAATTTCAATAAAAATTGCACCTGAATTGGAGTCCGAATGACTGAGTTATAGCCTCACAAAGTCAAGCTACCAAATCAAAATTCAATTTGAAGAGGGTCTGGAAGGAAAACTATGTGCTTAAATTTGGAAATCAAATGGCATTCATAGTAGTTATAAAATGCCTAGAAATAATGGTCAAATGATCATCAATTTTTTACTGTGAAATACTGACACAACCAAAAAATTAGCTTGGTGACATGACAATATGGCTTGGTTGAGTTAGCTATACAAATGGTATGGAAAAGTACATGTCACTTGTATAGAAATGACATGGCATAGGTCTGCATTAGATGATGGTCCATTTGAGCACTAACAGTGAGGCAGTCCATGTAGGCATTGATTGGATAGTTGTGCAAACATGGCAGGGTCGTCAATCTACACTACTACTAAGGTGAGCTTCAACCATGGTGACACATGTCACTAGCTGAATGGGGCAGGTAGATGTGTTGGTGAGTCATTGTATGCCATGTGGAAGTGAGGATGGTAGGTTCTACAAATGTGGTGCCTGTTGGAAGTTATCCATGGTGCCAAGAAACTGGATGCCAAGGTGTTTTTTCTCACACTGGGAACCTGTTATTGGAGCCAAAATTAGGTCATCACCAGTGTCAAAATGGTCTATCTAATGCTAGAAAAGACTTTGCATTGTCCATGAGTGTGGGTAAGTAGAGGTGCTAGAAAACTATGTGCCTTGCTAGAAAGTCATAAAAATGAGCTGGAATAAGAGTTTAGCAAGCTAATTATTTTGAGATTTTAATCCCACATGGGGTGTATGGGTAGCCCAGCCATGTTTTAAAACAAATAACTCATGGGGGTTAAAATGAAAAAGGCCATTGGTGGAGGGTTGGCCTTGCTCATTGGTTGTGGTTCCCATTGGGTTTAAGTGGTCAATTAGATTTCCTTGTGCTGATGCTAGAATATTGAGGAATAATGCCAATCGAAGAAGCCAACAAATATTCATTGATTCTTTGTAGAATATTCTCTACGTAGGGTGTAAGGCTCGGATCTGACTACCCAATACCTATACCAAAAAAAAATTCTCTATTGGGCTAATTGGCCAAAAAGAAATTTGCAAATTTTTTGAAAAGCAAAGAAGAATAAAATTACAGATCCAAATTGAATGAAATTGTAGATCTAAAATATCATACCCATGTTGCAAATTGGGTCCTCTAGGTGGTAATTTGCAAAATAAAAATTCCTCATGATTAACTTTGGCCTAGGTTATGAAATTTGTACTGAATTAGCATTCCAAACACAATGGTAAGGTCATATCTAGCTCTAGACACTCTCAATAATAGTGATACTCTGGATTTGGGCCAATGTGTTGAAGCAACAATGGTGTCAAATGACTGTGTGAAGAGAAATTCTCCAAGTTTTGATACCATGTAAGAATTTTCCTTAGGAAAAAAATTCAGCCAAGAACTAAAAACTCAAACACAAGCACAACTCTAGACTTGAAAGAGTATGATTAGATTATCGATATGTATTTGATTCAATATGCATGAAAGTACACTAGAAGTTTATGTATATAAAGGCCTCTGAGATGCATCTAGAATGCCTAAGAATGAACATCATGATAAGTCATACAACTAGGCACATGTCCACTAGATGTGGGTTATCCTCAATTAAACAGGAAAGTAAGTGTGATGATAAGAGGATAAGCCTACAATGGTGTAGCACACAAACTTATGTTGTTGACAACATGTGCTAAAAAGAGAGTGCAAATAATTGTGTTGTAGATACCATGTGCTGAATTTAAGTTGTGAACTTCTGTGTTCTCAACATGACAACTCATAAAGGTACACAAAATCCTAAGTGTATCACAAAAATAAATAATAAAATAATGCATTGAACTAAGTAAACTTAAGTAAGTGTAAATATTAAATATGTATTTATACCAACAGGAGCAACTAAGTTCTAATACCAAATGATGCAGTGCTAATCTAGATGTACCCTAAAATGAGGTGATCTAGAAAACAAGCAAACAAACACATAGTGGAAAATGAACAAGAGGAGTGAGATTTCGATCTAAAGAGATAATATTTCATAAATTCATATCAATAAATTTACATCCAACATAACCAACTATACGGCCTTCTAGGTTACAACCATTACAAAGAAGAATTATTCTTTTGAAGAAGAATAGATCTCTAGACTGAAGTGCAAACTTCTACCTCCAAGTTGCTCCACCTAAGACTCCTCTACCAAATTCCCTCACAAAATTATTATTAAGACTCTACCCAAGATCCCTTTCTTATACCAATCTAAGCCACAAGTCAACCTAGAACGTTAAAAACTAAATAAATCTAATAATAATTACTTTAAGAGCCACAAGTAAGCTCCAATAGAAACTAAATGTCCAAAGATTGATACCTAAGAAAAATTATGATATCTCCTAGCTCTAATTGAATTATAACTTGTGATTTGAACTTAAGGTAGCATTTTAGGTCCTCTAAAACTCCTTAAAGGATCAAAGGCCGATTCACCAAGGATAAGTGTGCATCCATTCCAAAATTCATGCACAAAAACCCATCATGCAAACTATCAAAAATGTATACTTTAGGAGAATATCCATATCTCCCAACTTATAAGGAATTAGGATTTGTGCCTTTTATATAAAGGATTAATCTAGGCCCTTGTCAATTCCTCAAATTTTTAACCTCTATCTCATTTCACAAAATTAGTTACATGGCCCACAATAGGAACCCAGAAACCAAAAAAAACACAGTTCCAATAGTAAGGTAAAAATGGCTCTAACTTCAACATGATGACTCTAATCTCTTTGTGCACATAGGAAAAGGTTACCCAATGTGTCTCCAACAAATCCCTAGCCATGAAAAGCATAACTCCACCAAAATCTAATCTTGATGCTCTTGCATCAGTAATGTTGGAAATATAAGAGGAGTAACTAAGAGGGGAGGGGTGAATTAGTTACTACAAAAATAAATCCTAGATCCCTTAAATGTTAGTACAAAATAAACTCTAAAAATTGAAATGTTGATGCTTGGCATATACATAGTTAATGTTGTAACTTGTTAAATATTGAATATACTCAGTAATGAATTAGTTTTTTAGAACTTAAGATGTTATTAGTGATTATCATTAATTTAACTCAATTGCAAGTATAAAAGAAATAACATGAACATATTTGACACCAAGATTTAATGTTGAAACCCAATTTGGAAAAAACTACCAATTGTAACTAGTTATTGATTTTCACTCTTTTTTAGTGTTCCCTATTAGGAGCCAACCCTATCAAAGGTTACAAAACACACTATTAGGCGTGACCCTGTTAGAGGACTCAATCACCCTATTAGGAGTGGCCTTATTAGAGGTCTTTAGATAATTTAATAGAACTGCCACCTTGTTAGAGGATTTATAAATAGCTATTAAGCCAACTCTATTAAGAGATTTAGATAATTGCTACAATGGTTAGAGAGTAACAATGATATAACCTTATTTGAATGAAACTGATTTGCTAGTTGTAGATCTCTGTTCTAGCTTGTAGTTGATCCTTCCTGATTGAATATAGCTTTTCTACTTCACAAGTAACATGAGATGACCTAATTTAGATGCAACTAAATTATTGATTAAAGATCTCTATTTTGGGTTGTACTTGGTCCCACCTAATTGAATGTATCCTTTCAGCTCCTCAAACACATCCTTCTTATCTTTTGATTCACTTTCTTAGAGCAATCCTCAAATCTTAAATATTATTCTTACATACATTACCTCACAACTTGACCTTATACTTATATCCTTCCTATTTTCAAGTTAGCTAGAATACAACTTTGATTCATTAACATTCATCATCGTAGTCAACTAGAATCAATAGATAAATTAATTAAGCTTAATATGCAAAAATAGGAAAAACCTTCATTAGCCAACCCAGCTCAGTAGACACTAACACAAAAATGATTTCCCTTTGTTAACCAATAGTAGTTCAATTAATACTGTAAACTTGCAAAGTTCCTTTTCTAACAAAGTGAACTTAGTTAACGCACATTCCATCCAATATTTCCTTCATTAACCAAGTAAGCTTGGTTAACACTCATCTTTTGCAGACTTTCCTATGATGCTTGAGTGAACTCGGTAGACACTCATCTTCTATAGACTTTCCTTCGATTCTCGAGTGAACTTAGTTAACACTCATCTTCTATAGAATTTCCTTCGATGCCCAACTAAACTTGTTAGACATTGTCCACTAATACATTAGGGGTCAATTTGCGATGTTAATTTGTGACGGCAAGAAAAGATAATGTGGTTTTGGCTTTTTTTTTCAATTTTAGCCCGATGGCGTCGCAATTGTGACGGAAGCGGGATATAAGAGAAAAAAAAAAAGCCAAAAACCCTCATTTGAATGAAATTACGCCACACAAGGTTCTTCTGAAAGATGCGCGCGGGAGAATATCAGAACTCATTTGCATCAGGCATCCTTAAAACTAGTTCCATGGAGTTCATTTTTTGAATGCAATGACCCATTCTATTCTCTATGTTTGGGTGGCAACTTGAATGAGAAGATTGTTTACATATTTCCAATGCGTGAGATCTCCATTCACAGGTGAGTCCCAATGACTCAAAAAGATTTTAAGGCACTGACATTTTGCGCACTTTGAGGCTGCATTTTTTCAAGGCAGGGCACCGTTTGCAACCTATGTGGATGTTTTATCAAATGGGAGCAGCTGGTTGAAGGAAGGGTGATTAGCAGGAAGAAGGATCTCACTGCCAATGTCTGGTATGTACATGTAAATGTGATAAATTTGTTTATTATTTCTGTGTTTTTTGGATTACTTATTATACAATCTCCTTTAATCTGTCATAGAGACCTGACTGGTAGCCTAGTAGCCCAAAAACCTTTGTATGACTATTTTGGGCCAACACCAACATATTTCTATGGCAGATGCTCTATTTTAATTGCATAAATTCACCAGATTAACAAAGGAACTATATGTAAGACACTTCCTAACACCTTCAACTCTTGGAAAATGCCTACTTATACTATCAAATGGTCAATTCCAAAAGGAATTAGCCCCAAGAATTCTGCAACACCCGAATCCCCAAATATGGACTCCAAACCCCTATTTTAGGGCCTCTTTGATCTCTTGTCTGCACATACTCTTGTAACCAATTAAAGATGGGTTCACCATCTACTAAACATCACATAATATTCCCAATCACCACCTATCTCCTTTTCTTGGCAGATTAGCCGTTGCTACACTTTGTCACACCTTTACAACACATGGTCGGACTATTCTCAACAATGATCACCTCTGTCCCAATGAATTATGCATATGCATGGTCAATATTATATAATAAATGTTGAATTGATTCATTCCATGAATATCAGGCCTACATATTCATGGAATGATCACCATTTCTCTTAAAACCTGACTGTGGTAAAAAAATGGTTAAAGAAAATTACTGTTACTTCAACAGGCGCCGCAGCAGTGAATTCAAAACAATATGGAATTCATCAACTAGTAACTGCAATAGTTAAAGAAACTCTTGTAAAATCCTATGAACTCCAATGAATCAATAAAGACTTCCAAAAACCAAAGAATAGTAGAAATCTTAGAGTTTTTTTTATTCACCAATGTTACAAACCCACACACCAGTCTCATTCACTGTCGCATAACAGAGACTCCACAAGATTAAATAAGTTAAGAAACTATCTCAACCAACTTGTCATTGAATTGAGAATAATTCATTAAACAAAGCACAACTAAACTCTAACTTCACTCCAATCCCAAACTAGTTGTTTATGTTTAAATATTTGAATATTTAACTAACAAAAGGTTTTATTTGAATATTCACCCTTAATTTTAATGTCTTGGGATTACGTCCTACCCAACCTAGACTTATCAAACATTATTAAACATTACATCCCAATACTTAGTCCTTTGTGGACATGACCAACATTACACAATGAAGAGTACTCCTTTAAGGACCTTGTAAATATGCCAATGTAGTGTACTACTTGAAGGTCATGATCGATGCTAGGTTCTTCCAACTGATCCTTGGACTCTGCTTATACATTCCACACCTCTGATTTGCTTGGAGAGTTTTGAAGGTCTTCATGATCCTTAAGCCTGACTTGAGTGTTTGAGGTGCTCTTGCACCAGTATATTTATTATTTCCACATATATATTAAATATACAAATATATATTCAAACTCATATCCATTCCAAATAATAACCAATATAGTTCATATAGAATTCAAGATTAATTCTATATTAATCCATTACTAATCTGACTGAAACTATAACACTGACAGCAATATCATAGATTCATGAATTCAAATACAATTGGCCACAAACAATACAGGCTTTTAGAACATACAGGTATATACCTATGCTCCACAGTATAATGGCCCACCTAGGGCAAGACATGAAAAATAGCAAACTGCATTTTTTCAACCCAAAAAAGATATAATACACTATACATTGAATGCCCTCAAAAAGTTGTGAAACACTGTGGGAGTTCAAGAAAATGGCATGTTTATTCAAGAAACCCTAGTTCTGGCAGTGAACAGGCTAGTGGGTTTGGAATTTTATTACACTGTGCCAAACTATTCACAAAGATCTACCAAAACATATAGAGCAAGGAATCAAAGAAAACTAACTAATAATAACAAGAAATTGTGAATTTCAATTCATATTAAGGTAGTTTCTCGAGTTGCAAGCCAAACTGTGACAAAATTGCAGTGTAAATGTTATTGCTTGCTATTAAGGTTTGAGAAAAACCTCAACCAATGCATACACTAGGCCTTGGATGACCTTATATATCTCCATATTCCATGTTCCAACTATTGGAACTGACCCATAACCACCTTTGGAGATTTTGTAAAATCTTTCCCAAATGTTGAAGTTAAAATGACAACTTTTCAGCATCTTGACTCCTATCAACCTACCATCACCTCAAATTGATGTAGAATGCCTTCCTCAGCTACATGAACCATGTCTCCATCCTTTTCAAAAAATTATGCTAAAAGTGTTAGATGATACTCATCAATGGCAAGTTAAAGCAATGTAAAGTTCTTCTTTGCCTGCAACACATATAACAGCAATGTAAACTTATCTTGAAACTTCTTCTTTTCCTGCAACACATATAACAGCAATTATAAGTGCTTGCAAGGTATATACTTATGAATAAATATTACATCCCGATTTAAATGTATGAAAATAATTTTCATTCCTTTTAAGCTTCATTCATCTCGAGGTGCAATTCAAAAACTCAAGAATAGTGGCTTTTGTTCTTCAGGATACCTTTAGGGGAAGAGTATGTGAATGCCCCCTCGTGTCTAGAGTCCAATTTAGAGAAGATGGATATTTACACTGCTAAGGTTTGTTGAATCTAATTCTGAATAACATTGCTTGCTATTGTATCATGACAGAAATGAAAGAAAATGATTTAAGAGTTAAAAGAACAAAATGGATTTTTTGAAAAGGCTTTAGAAACTTTCAACTAAATACTATTGCTAATGATTTATTGCTACTCTATTTTGGTATTTGATGATTTTCCATGCTTAAACATTTAATGTCATTATGGTTAAATGAATGGATTCTTTGCCTTAGAACACTATCATCTTCAAAATCCCATATGAAATCTATATGACCATATCATTTCTTCAATATGCCCTATGGATGTCCCTATCTAACTTTATATCTTTTAATTTCACATAATAACTAATTTATTTGCTTTTTCATGACTATGTTTGACTTATATAATTGTGATCTCTCTAGCACTATGTTGTCATTTAATATTTCTTGCTAAAGCTTGTAAATTTTGTTCCTTTTGCCATGTCATGTAATATGTCTTGCCTTGTAGCTTATATGTTTTGAAATTTTTGTTAGGCCTTGTAGCTTGTATGATTTGATTACTGGAGAGCTTCTACAACTAAGAAAGAAGGTCGTTGCACGAGTTATAGCCGCGCGTTTGGGTATGAAAATTGTATATTTTTTAATCTAATGTATATTTTAACTAGACTTGTAGCTTATATGTTTTGAAATTGTTTTTAGGCCTTGTAGCTTGTATAATTTGATTGTTGGAGAGCTTCTATAGCTAAGCAAGAAGGCTATTGCATGAGTTATAGCCGCGTGCTTGGGTATGAAAATTGTTTTTTTTTTATTCTAATGTATATTTTAACTAGACTTTTAGCTTATATGTTTTGAAATTGCTTTTAGTGGCTTAATGTTGTAAGGTCTCTTGAAATAAGACCTTTAGGCGGTTGGTCAAAGTTTTACAAATAATCTTAGGAATAAAGTCAAAGAAAGTATTTTTAAAATATTAAAGTATTTAGCTAGGTCTAAGAAGATTTGTGTACTTTTGACAGTTTTGCTTAGTTTTTGAAAGTTGTAGTAGACCGAAGTTTTCATAGCCCAATTTTTGCTTCCTGCAAAGAGCAATCATGTCAGATAATATAAGTGAAGAAAAAAACAGGGAGACAATTGCTAGATTGTGGTCTAACTTGAAAAGAAAAGGTGATGGAAAATGTTATTGTCCTTCCAATATTTGTAAGGGCTTAAACCGTAGAAGACTGCTAATCAAAACAGTTAAGAGACATTGTAGGGAGAATGGTCACATTGAAGGGGGGCATGACTATCATCCACTGGTAAGTCGTTCATTATATCATTTTAACAATTTATATACATATGAAATCACTTGATGATGAGTTGATGATCATGGTTTATTTATGTTAATCAATTTTATATAGGTTGATCTTCCCAAGGAAGTAAATGATATGAACCACAACAATTCAAAGAATATGGTTTTCAAAGTGGAGGAACATGGAGGTGCAAATATCCAAGGTGAAGATAATGATCCCATGGAAGATGAAAATCATGTGCTAGAAAACACAAATGAAGAGGATGGTATAAATACATTGATCCATGACACATCTAGTCCAAGCATATCTGATCATGATGATGATGATAGCCTCAATGTACCTCTACTTCAGAAGGCATACGAGCCCCTATACAAAGACTCCCAAACAACTCTTCTCTTTGTTGTATTGTTGTTGTTGCACTTGAAGGTTATGAATGGTTTATCCAACATAACAATGTCACGTATGTTAAGGTATGTCATATATGTCTTTATAGTTAACAAAGGGTGAATAATGTACCACTAATATTGTTTATATTAACAACTTATATTTTTTGTTGTAGATTGATAGGTGAGTTTCTGTTACCATCATCAAATATTCTACCTCGCTCATATCAAGAATTAACTGTTGTTATGAAAGATATTGGAATGGAGTATGAAGCAATACATGCTTGTCCCAATGATCATATTATATATTATAAAGAACATGAATATGCAACACAATGCCCTATATGCCATATGAGTAGATATTGAACAGATCGACTAACAAAAAAGGTGCCTCAAAAGGTTCTTCGTTACATCCCCATTATTCCACAGATGCGACAATTATTCAGCTGTAGTAGCTTGGCTCAATTTATGGATTATCATGTACGCAATAGAAGTCGAGATGACATTATTTGAATCCCTGCGGATGGTTCGGCATTTATGCACATAGAGGAAAAGTGGCCACACTTCAAAGAAGAACCTCATAATCTCAAGCTTTCATTGGCAGCGGACGGTGTCAATCCATTTGGAGAGATGAGATCTGTTTACTCGGTGTGGCCTGTTTTTGTTATCAATAATAACATTCCTTCGTGGATGTCAATAAAGAGGGAGCACATTATGTTGGCAATGATTGTTCCAGGTATCTTATCATTTGATAGTTATTAATTTACACGTACTTACAAATCTTGTAGTAAAACAGTCACAATAACTATGTAATGTTACTGTTCATTCAAGTAGGTAAATATCAAGTAAAAGATATGAATGTATATATTGAGCCTCTTATTGACGAGTTGGTGGAGTTATGGAATGGTGTCACTATGTATGATGTGTTTAGACCAATACGACAAAGACAATTTCAATTCCATGCAATACTTGCATGGACAATACATGATGCCCCAGGGCTAACACATTTTTGTGGTATGTTATAGTGAATTCAAGTTGCGCACAATAATTCTAATTATAAAAATAAACATATTTAATAATCCAATTACATCATTATCTTGTAGGTCTTCAAACAAAGGGAAAAATTGCATGTCCAGTTTGTGGTCCAAAGATGAAATCTCGTCATTCAAAAAGTTTAGGAAAGCAGGTGTTTGATGAGTGTAGACACTTCCTCCACAGGAATCATAAGTATCAAAGTACGGAAAAACATCTTTTCAATGAGAAAGAAGAGACTACATCAAAGCCACGAAGAATGACACCTCGCCTATGGAAGTTGGAATATAATAGAATTAATCGTCGAGGTAATGCCGTTCCACCTAATGGTTTATGTTTGTAATTTATATATTTCTATTGTGATTTTTGTTGACTAATTGTGTAATTGATGATCGTGAAGGTCGTCAAGGCAATACTGAAAACCTTCCAAAGGGACTAAAAAGCTATCCCAGACAATTTAGTAGGTTGCCCTACTACGAGCACTTACAAATTGTGCATTTGTTTGATACTATGCATATTGGAAAGAATATAACAGAGACATTGTGGAAAATATTGGATGGAAGGCGTGAAAAAGAAAAAATTGTCAAAATTTGTAATGACATACATGAATCCAATCATATTGCATTGAAAAATTTCATTCACTCAAATAGCAACAGAGATCAGATTAATATAAGTGCCCTTCCATGGTTATTAACGAAGCAACAAAGTGATGCCATAAATGAAGTCATACAAAAAATTTGATTTCCCGCAGGATTTTCTACGAACATAAACAATCTCATATAAAAAAAAAAGTGAATTTGGGCTAGGGCTCAAAACGCATGATTGGCATACTTTCGTCAAGGTAAGTTATGTTTTTCTGTATTTACAATATATTAATAAACTACGTGAATTATTTGTTATGTTATGTTAGAAAACAATGAAATGATTGGTTTATAATTACTGCAGTACGTGCTTCCTCTATCTCTCCCAGAGAACTTCAAAAATAACATCAAACAAGTGATATACGATCTTGGAAAATATATGAGGTAAGCAGTAATATATGTTCAATTTGTTGTATATATTTATTATATTCGTGATTTGTTTTTCTTGCTATGTAATCTATTGTATATTATTTTGTAAAGTCTCATATCTATATATTTTTTGTGACTTGAATCTCTTAATGTAGGTGGTTGTCATCTAAAGAAATCCATAAAGAAGATATAAACTATTGGAAGAGAAGAATTCCTCATTTACTGTGTGAAATGCAAAAGTGTCTACCTCCAAATTTTTTCAATGCACAAGAACACTACCTCATACACCTAGTTGAGGAGATTGAATTATGTGGACCTGTACACACTAGGTCAATGTGGATGGTTGAGAGGCATTTGAAATCTTTGAAGGCTTTGGTTCAACAAAGAGCACAACCTGAGGGTTCTATGGTAGAGGAATATATGGTATACCAGACTATGGTGTACATTACTGAATATCTTCCTAAGTTTGCATCAAATATCCATGTACATCGCATTTGGGATCTCGAGCCTTTTAAAAAATTAGAAGGGGAGTACTTGATGGGGAAAGGTACATTGAGGAAAGTGAGAGGTAATAAATTATAAGATGTTATTGTAATAATTATTTCTTAATCTTCAAAATAAATCGGTTGTAAGTTGTCTATTTTTTTTTGTACAAGTGCTCGAGAGTGGGATGCACTACATTTGTATATTGCAAACAATCTTGATTGGATGATGGTATGGATTGAACGATGTCAACATTCTAGTCGCACATTAACATGGGAAGGTGTATCTTCATTGGTTAAAGTAGCTCATCGTAATGGAGATTCCAATGTTACACAAAGGGAAATAGATTTAGCACGTGGTTCAAGAGATTTCTAGGTACGTACAAATTTATTAATCACCCGTATGTTTATCAACTCATGATACAATAATTTTGATATGTTTCACATATTATTGCAGGTTAAACACCATAAGGCTATGTTCTGTAATGGTCAAAAATTTCGCATCAAAGTGTTGGATGACACGAAGAAAACTTGTGATTTAGGAATAATTGCAGTCTTTCAAGTGACTAATATTTCATCTAGAAACGACTTACATCCTCAAGAGTCTGAAAATCGATACTATGGCATTTTGGATGAGATAATTGAGTGTGACTTTAGTTCCTTCAAATTAGTACTCTTCGTTGTCAAATGGTACAGGCTACGACTTAATCCAAATGATCCTGATAGAACTGTTATTGAACATGATAATGGATTTACAATGGTTAATACAAGGTTGTTTGAGCCAATTGGGGATGAGCCTTATGTTCTTCCAAACCAATGTGAGCAAGTATTTTACTCAGAGGTTCCACATAAACCAGGTTGGTCATTTGTTGTTAGACATGAACTGAGAGGAAGGCCAATAAAGTATAATGTGATGGAAGAAGAAGATACCGAAGAAGTAGAAGATGATGTAGATGGTGATCACGATCGACAGTTATTGGATGATGTTCCTGACACAAATTTTCATGAAGAAGAAGAAGAAGATGATGACGATGATGCTGCTACTGATGATGATAATGAAGATGATGTTGATGTTGATGATGATGTTGATGATGATGACAATGACGATGATGGTGAGGAGGATGATGATGACGACGAGGACGATGATGATGAGGATGATGATGATGATGATGATGATGATGATGATGACGACGAGGATGATGATGATGGAATTTAGAGGTATGCCATCAATCCTTAATCTATTTAATATTCATTTCTTGCTAGAAATATATTTGTCTTATATATATGGTTACATATTTTATTCATTGTCTATTTAAAAGCTACAAGTTTCAACTGCAAATAGAATACTGTTAATCCATTTTAAAATTATTATAATGGGTTTTGGAAGAAATTATAGTTATCTTAATTAATATAAAATATCTAACTGAATTTCAAAATGTTATGCAAGTGGCTTTAGTCTAGGTGTTTCCTCCACCTCCACACACATAAAACAACTTCAAATAGCATGTCCCCAAGGTGACTAAGCCCTCAACTCATCAGCTGATACAAAAACCCAGTTTTAGCCCTTCACTAGGCCTACTTCCCTAGTAGGCTTATAATGTGAGCCTGATTTAAGTGTTTTATTGTGTACCTTTTAATGTTTTTAATTTTTATGTGATGCTAATGATGGATGTGATTATGATTATGATGTGATTATGCTCACGATAATTGAATTACATTTGCAGGAAATTGAACCCCTTTCAAGAGCATCCTGCACAGTCTCATGGATCGACAGGTATAAGTCAATACTCCTTATAGATAGTCTATTTAATACACTTATCAATAGTAAGATTGATGTCTTCTAAGATCTCTCCCATTTGCAGGTACCAGGGAATAGGTATTTGTCAGAAGTGTCTTCCTCGAGTGAGGGAAATATAGGAATAGAAGAGGAAAGTGAGACATGAAGTTTATCTAGAACAAGGAGATTAACTAGAGGTCAAAGGACTAGAAGGAAATTCAATAAATGCATGAAATTTTTCCTTGCTCAAGGGGGGTCATGTTCTTATGATGATGAGATGAAAGGCAACATCGAGGTGACCTTGAGGTACCAACATCTACAAAAACATTGGGTACCCAAGGAACTTCCTCCAATAAACACTAATTTTTGTGTTAATGAGAGGATATATCACATAACACCATCATCACTACATGGTTTGGGCCTATTTTCTATGGATGGCATAAAGGTGTCTTACAACAAAGTTTCTGAATTGATGGAGTATGTTGGACCATGTTACGATTACAAAAGTCGGATGCATAGGTATGCCCTCTCGGCAAATTATATACAACAGCAAGACAATAATCAAAGTAAAAGTGTGGCTATATACATTGATGGAAGGCCAAAAGCAACAGGGAATATTGCAAGTTTTATAAATAGTACATGACCTGGGTCAACTATAAAGCAACCCAATTGCATATTTGAGGCGCAGGAGGGAAATCGTGTATTCATCTATGTGATAAAATCAATACGTGCAGGTGAAGAGCCTCTTATTGATTACAATTTGAACCGCATAGATACAAATGAGGCTACTATCATGGGGGTGGTACATACTATTAAACCAACTTCTAATCAATGACTCCAACATACCATTTAGTCAATAAATTTTTGGCTAACATTTTTATACTTCATCTTTGACACAGGGGCACAATATGGAGCAACCCCCCGGAGGGGATGCTGACGATGCTCCCAGCTCATCTACACATGAGCAGGTAAAACTCATTTGTAATTGTGCAAACTAGATAGAAGCAAAATGTTATTTTTTTAATGTTGTTTTCTTTATTGTTTTGGAGTAATTTTGATAATACTAATACTATTGTTGTCACAGAGGGCTAGTGGTCGGAGGGAGGGAAAGGAACCTGCAGTCCCTCAGCAGGCCCCCCCCTGAGGAGGACCCTTTCTATATCGATTTAGCAAAGACCGATGATCCGATCGGTTCGATTAAAATTAATTTAAAGAAAATTAGCAAAGAAATTCTACATTTGGCAACCATAAAGCCTATGACTCAAAAAATAAAAGATAGGGCATCTGAATTGTTGCACACCTCTGAGTCCTTAAAAGTAAGTATTAATGAAATTTTTAATTATAACAAGAGTTCAATAATGGTTTTTATGTTATGCTCTTTTATGGCATTAATTAAAATATGGATGCATTGTCTTTACAGAGTTTTTTGCTTGATTTCGATCCCCGTTCCCATGATGAGGGTGCTGCAGTTGGTTCAGGTAGATCGCATGTTCCATTCGCCACTTCTATTTTCCACTAAATATATATAGGAATGATCATAATCATTGACAATACATGCTCGAACAATCATTTTTTTTAATTCTCTAACAATCTTGTCCATGCTAGTCCATGCATTCTATATTTATGCATGCTCTAACAATTTTATTCTTCAACTTCACATCAATTGAATCCTACAATGACACCACCTCCATGCAGGACAACCACAAATCTCTTTCTGACTGCTGAGTCAGCAACACACAGCTTACATGCATCGACTATTGCACCATCTGCTGGTACACAAATCCCTCTTTTTCTCTCTTATGACAGCAACAAACAGTTTCTTTTTTACAACTTTATAACATCAATTATCATTTTTTCTTTTATACTTCGATCATGACAAAGACTTATGAAACTTATGAAATTTTTTGCAATAGGACCTGCAACATCATTTCTTGGATGTTCCTATGTTCCTAGTACAGGAACAGTGAAGGATGTCACATTGATCGTCAGCGACGAGGAAGACATTCCATTAAAAGTAGCCAAAGTTCTAGGTACTTTAAATTTATTATTATTCTATAGTGATATAATAGTAATTTAGTTTTTGATCACTCTTCATCGACTAATGATCCCATGATTGTTTTGTAGGGAATGATCTTTTTTGGAGAAAACTTGGTGATAAGTGTTTACGAATATTTGGGCCCACCATGCGTACCTGGTGGAACATCATATCCTAACTAAAACCCCAAACCACTATTTTGATTTCATATCATTGCTATAATAGTTTTCCTTTTCGTCCATTTCTTGAACTATATTAAAGGTAGCTTCACTTCATTTATGAGTCTAACATGTTTTTTTTTACTTAAAAGGTGGAATCAGCAACACAAACCGTTGAAGGATGATCTTATAGAGAGCATGACCCAACTCTTTGGACCTCGTGCATTCGAGAGAAACAAGCTCCTTGAAAAAGCTAGTTTATGTTTGAAGTATATTAGGGACCAGTACAGAAAAAATTTATGGGATAACCCCAGGTATGAGCGTCCGCCCTATGTTCCTGAGGCTGAGTGGCAGGCTCTGATTTTGGATGGAAAGTATAAAGCTGACAAGAAAAATAATATTACACCAATGGAGAGTACAGCAAGGTATGTGATACTGTTGAGAATCTAATTATGTACTAATTAACCTCCATATTTATACTATCTAACATATTTCAAACTTTTCATAGATTGCCTGACACATCAAAGGCAACAAAGGCAAGACTAAAAAAGCACGGGACACACAAGCTCGGCTCTGGTGGTTTTTCGAAACTTCAAGCAAGAGTTGTAAGTATTAGTAAATGAAAAATTTTATCAAATTTTTTATATAATGTGAAGGGAAATGCTAGGACTCCCTTATTTAGCTCATCAATTATAAATAGGTCAATAGAATATAATAACAGTAGTGGATTTTCATATTCAATATAAACAATTCAACAATTGAAGTCAAGACTCTACAATCTAGATTAGTGAAGAAAACTTGTGATTCACTAATATGACATTATTTAAAATCTCACCCTTGACTGAATTTTCCTCCAATAGTTGAGAATAAAGGCAGTGATTGAAAGAATGAGGGAATGCAGCAGCACTTGCAGCCATTTTTATTTCCAAAGAGCTGAACTAACTCTTACCCAACTTAAGAATTTGGAGAAAATATGTTGGTACAAGAAAAGCATACAAACAGGCAACATTTATATAGTAGATTGCTCCATCAAAACTACTCGATTTTTGTCCTATTATATTGTGATGGATATAGATGATTTTTTGTTGATATTTTAACTACCGTCCATTGGTTGATGAAACAATGCAAGTAAAATTCACCATACCATGCAAAAATGCAGGGCTTAGATTTCAAGAGATGCCTCATAGAAGACGATAAGAGAATTGGCTTCCAACAAGGCTATAGAGCCATGGCTGAATGGCTATGAGCTGAAATTAGTGTGGAAGGTTCTAATACTGATGCATCTCAGCCACAGGTAAATAAGCTAAATGAAATTTATTTCAAATTTAATACTTTACCAATTAGTCTATTTGATGTTAAGTTCCAATATAAAGTGAGTATATCTGTTTTAAGCAAGCAATGATAACAATGCATAGGATGTTGGAATGCAGCCTAACAATCCTTCTACACAATCTTTGGATGTCGAAGGTTCACATGATGTGCATCCCAGTGGTGGAGGTATACATTTGCTATTAAATTTTTTATATGTAATTGCAATTGGTGTTTGGATTAACGTAACATTTTGTATAGCAGCTGTAGAGGATCGAAGGGTCGATGTTCATGACCGTTTTGATGTTGAGTCCAAACAAAATGATGTGGTCAGATCAGGTAAAGAGACACAGTTATGTTATTTAAAATAATTAAATACTTGTAACAATTATAATAAATTATTTTTAATTTAATTCTTTTATTTTTTATTGCAGAGGACCCCCCTTTGCAACAACATAGGAATTTGAGATCATCAAGAATAGAGAACAGAACAATTGATGAGGGGAGAATTGATGATGACACTGATGCTCCTCTTAGAGCTTACATAGAAAAAAGAAATAGAAAGAAAAAAAAGAAATGATTTTCACTACATACCTTAATTGATAATGACTTTATTTTATGTCTCAATGAATTTAATTATGTGCTAATGAATGTTCATGAATTATGTGTTAATGCAGAATATTGATGAATGTTGCATGTTAACGAATCTAATGTGTTAATGAATGTTATCATGTGATATTGATTGAATGTTACATTTTATTAATGGTTGAAAGAATGAATGAATGTTAGATGTTAACGGGGAATGTAGAGTGATGTTAGGGGGAGGGGAGTGGGGCCAAATGAGCTTCCACCTTCACGTGGTTGGCCCTGTTTAGTAGAGAATATTAAACTATTCTCGAAACAAAGTGAAGCTCAATAAGATGTAAGTGAAGCTCAAATTGGCACAAATAGGGAGTCTATATGATGTAAGGGGTCATTTGAAGTCCTAGGGTGTCCTAGGAAGAGTTATGGGTGGATGGTAGTGTTTACATGATGTAATAGGCTATTAAAGCCCCTAAATGATGTAAAATGCACTCAAAGTGCAAGATCCGTTATTTCCCGCTCCTTCCCCAATATCAAATGCTTTAATTTTGATCTCCCTGAAGTCATGTTGGAGGCTCCCAATTACACTGATACATGGATGCAAGAACACTGGCAACAACCTCATGTGTTAATAGGATATGGCATAAAGCTACACAAGATAGATATTTTTGTTCTCAATAAGATATCACAGATAGACTTGAGACTTGATACATATTCCAAATTGAAATAAGTCACCATCTTTTCCTGAAGTAACCAAATTGTGTAAATATGTTACCTTGGATATTTTAGTCTTACAATTTATGTACAGATTATTTTATAGTATGATTAAGTATTGTTAACTGTGTATATTTACTATTTAATTGTATAGGATACGTAATGAAATAAATTAATGTAACTTTTTTGTTTTTTTTTTTTGTATGGAGTTACCCAGCCCCAAAAAAAATTGTTGTATTGGTATGTTGTATGCAACTACCCATTCCCAATTATGATTCCAATTTGGCAACTTAGGAGTTGTGAGAGCAGTTCAAATCACTCACTAGGGAAGATGGTTCGTAATCATTTCCCCACTTGCTTCCTTGTATTGTCATAATTGGAACATAGGCATCTCTCTCTAATTAATGCTTACCTCTGATTTATTAACCGTATTGTTACTATGGATATAACACAATTAAATTTAAATCTCTTGATATCTGGATCATCAATCCAAGCATGGCTGTAGAGAATCGTAGCTGTGTAGACACCAAATTTGAACAGTCCACTTACAATTGAGAAATAGATTATTGGTAGTGTCCTCATCTACTTGACAAATTGAGATGCAAAAGCTTGGTAGGTGCCTCAAACCTAGCCCTAGTTTCATTGCCAACCATAAATTTGGTGTATACACGAAAGCTATTTTGATCTTGTGAGCATTGAATATCAGGATCTCCATTCGAATTCTCATTATTAATGCCTTGACTCACTATTGCTGGATAAACAACCTAGTTGAAGTCCAGTGCAAAGAGGTTGCTGGCTACCAAAGATTTGATAAGTATTATGAAAATATTCACTGTAACAATCTCCTTCTAAATTGAACTCCCGATGAATATTAATCTGGAATTCTTTTGGCACCATCTTTTTTATTTGTTTTTTAATATTCTAAATTCCTACTCTAGCCTCATTGCTCTATTTTTGTTTTTATTCTATTTAATTATATATGTAATATTACAATGTGAAATTCAATGTTCAGATGTTTGTGGATGAAGTAATGGAACTTGTGGAGCTCACTTCTTTGAGAGGTGCCTTGGTTGGGCTTCTTGGATTGAATGGCCTATCTACTGAATAGCGTAAGCGGTTAACAATAGCAGTAGAGCTTGTGGCTAATCCTTCAATTATATTCATGGATGAGCCAACTTCATGCTTGCATGCTTGGGAAGCAGCTATAATTATGAGAATAGTAAGAAATATAGTTGACACAGGGAGAACTATTGTTTGCACAATCCATCAGCCTAGTATTGATATCTTCGAGGTATTTGACGAGGTAAAGATTTGGTTTTCTTAAAATAACTTTTTGAAGCATTTGAAATTGGCATCTTCTTAAAGCTAAATGAAATATGTTGCAGCTATTCTTAATGAAGCAAGGAGGTCAGCTTATTTATGTAGGTCCACTTGGTCACAATTCTAACAAACTTATAGAATATTTTTCGGTAAGATGCCATCCACTACAGTTTTATTTTGTTGAGAGATTTAGATCTGAATTTGGTACCTTTTGATGAGAAATTTGAATTTTGGAGTTGTAAGTAGTCATAGTTTATTATACTAGAACCAATAGGAAGTTGATTTTATATACAAGGAATTGGTCATGCCGAATAGTGTTGACCACTAAGCTTTTAGCAAACATTCTCAATACATTGAGCTTAAGAGTCAAGCACTAGCTGCAATCATCATATATGTTTCAGCTAATTGAAAATAATTCATGTAGGCCATTGAGGGGGTTCCACAGATCAAGGAAGGTTATAATCCAGCTACGTGGATGTTGGAAGTAACTTTTATGTCAGAAGAGCACCGTCTAGGTGTCAACTTTAGTGAAATCTATAAATCATCAGACCAGCTTAAAGCACAAAATTTTATTTTATTTTTTACTCCTTCCACCGTCGCAATTGCGACGGTGTTTTCGTCGCACCTACAGTAACCCCATCGCAATTGGAGGGGTTGGCGTCGCAATTGCGACGAAAAACACGAGAATTGTGAGGTAGTTGCCGTCACACCTACCCTCCAATTGCGACGGGGTAGCTATAGGTGCGACGGCAACCTTGTCGCAATTGCGACAAAAAACACAAGAATTGCGACGATGATGACGGGACAACATGGTGGCTGCAGAGTGATAGATAGGCATCGCAATTGCGATAGTGAGGGTAGACGTCGTAAATTGCAACTAAATAACTACGACATCTATGTCTGTCGTAGTGGTGACACATTGCTGTCATAATTGCGACACATAGCCGTCGCAAATCGATGCCAAATCTATTAGTGGTCTTTTGAACTAGGCAAACATAGGGACGCTCAATAGACATAATAAATTGTCTTCACTATCCAAGTGAGCTAGATATACACTGACTGATAATGATATGATATTTCTATAACATCAAAGACAATAAAAATTTAATCAATTGTATCCAACAAAGTAATTGATGATAAGCTTTCTAAAATTGGGGCTTGTGATAATTGCTCAAAGATCTTGGAAGATTAAAGAGGGATTAATTCTCATAATTTGGAGTTTCCCTCACACCTCTTTTCACACTAATGATTAATGGGAATGACAATTATCAACCTTAGGAATAAATAAATAAAATATAAAAATCCATTTGGAGGCCACTTAAAGTGGTGATATTTGGAGTTTAATGCAAACTTTTATGGTGAAGTGACATTAGAATCATATGTATTAATGATTAGATTCATTTACATGTTCAAGCACAGATTAATTCCTAGCCTTAGAGTTGGAGCTTCTCAAATGATTTGAAGTTCTGGTCTATTAGTTTCTTTTTGATGATACTATATGAAGAAAATTTTTAAGGACACTATTACCTATATATGCTATTAGAGTTTTTGCAATTCAAGAACTAAAATGTATTCAAGGGAATTATCTATCACTTGAAGATCTGGTAGGTAGACTTACTACTTTTGAGTTGTCTAATTTTGATAATTACAAACCTAAAAAGATTGAATCTACTTTCAAAGCTAAAATGTCATTGAAGGGACCTGATGAGAAAAAGAAAAAGAAAAAGAAGTATGTATCACGTGATAGTGATATAGATGAGGAGGATGTTGAACAACTTGAAGCACTACTAGAAAGAAGATTCCACAAAGGTAAAATAAAGTTCAAAGGTAAGTTACCTATCATTTGTTTCAATTGTAATGGGGTTGATCATACTACTACTAGATGTCAAGAGAAGAAGAACTACAAAAGTGGTGGAAATTTTAAAAGTAGAAGAGATGAAGATAGCAAGGATTAAAAAGATAAAGGCAAGAAGTCCTACTACATTGCTGAAGAGGAAACAAAGGATGATTCTAATGAACATGATGACAAAGTGGTGTATGTTGAAATGAAGGATGAACCTGATCAAGATGAGGCAACTATACTCATGACTTGTGTGAACAAGAATGATAGAAGAATCATTGATAGTGGGTGCTCACATCATATGACTGGAGACAAAAGTAAGTTCATTAATTTAAATTGTTATGAAGGAAATAGTGTAAGATTTGGTAATGATAAACCATGCTTGATAAAAGAAAAAGGTTCTATCAAACTCTCAGATAAGATTTTATGTGACAATTCTTAATATGCTAAAGGACTTAACTATAATTTTTTGAGTGCAGTGCAACTAAATAATTTAGGATGTAAGGTTGAGTTTGCAAACAAGATTGCTAAGATATATGATACTAATGGGAAATTGATTGGAAAGGGTGATCAAACTAGAAGTAATCTATTCTATCTTGATATAGAGGATGTTACTTTTTTTGTTGTAAAATTTGATGATGTATGCCTATGGCACAAGAGATTATGTCACGTTAACTTTGATAACTTGATTAGTATCAGTAACATGAAGAGACTTAGAGGTTTTCCTAAGTTGAAGAAACTTAACAATACAATGTGAAAACAATGTCAGTTAGGTAAAATGAAAAAGTCAAGTTTTAAGAGCAAAACTTACACCTCTAAAGAAATACTAGAGATTGTTCATATTAACTTGTTTGGACCAATTGATGTGCAAAGCTACAAAGGACATAAGTACATTATTTTATTTATTGATGATTATTTTAGAATGATGATTGTTATGTTTCTGAAAAAGAAATCTAATGCCTTATAAATGATTAAGTGGCACTTGGCAAGAGTTGAAAAGAAAATAGGTAAAAATTTGAAGTGTTTAAGATCGAACAGAGAAGGAGAATGCACATCAAATGAATTTGAAATATTTTGCAATGATAGAGGAATCAAAAGACAAAAATTTGCACCTAGAACCCCTCAAAAAAATGGAATTTCTATAAGAAGAAATAGGTCTATAATGGACTATAATGTTTCTTTGAAATACTAGAGAGAAGCTATAAGTATAGCTATCTATACCTTGAACCATGTACAAGTCAAGAAAGGTACTCATTCAACACCTTTTAAACTATGGTATGGATACTTACCCAATCTAAAATCCTTAAAGGTATTTGGAAGAAAATGTTACATTCTAAAAGATTTTAGAAATGGAAAACTAGATGCAAAAACTGATGAAGGTATATTCCTAGGCTATTCCACTAGAAGTAAAGCTCATAAGTGTTCGAATACTAACACTCAAAAAAATTTGGAAAGTGCAAATGTAAATTTTGATGAATATATAGAAGTACATGAGGCTAAACCTATGAAAGAACTAAAAGAATACAAATCATTTGTAAACTTTTATGAAGGTATTGTAGAAGTTGATAAAGGCCAACTTCATAGCTCACCAAGATTACTTGCATACAAATAATCTGTCGAAGGGAAACTAAAGAAGGAAGAGGTGGAGCTTGGAAAAATTAAAGGGACTAAGAGAGAAGATATTGCAAAAAAATAAAAATGCATTGCTATACAATATGCCTTAAAAATGATTTATTAGTTATGATGAGAGAGCTCGAATATAAAAGCCTCAAGGAAGCATGTAGAACAAGCTTGAAAGTGCTAGAATATAAGGTTGACAACTAAGCATGCATCCACAAAAGGTGGAATATCCTTGATCAAGGTGAAAGGATAAGTATAACTTAGATAGGAACAAACTCTCATGTTGTCAACAACTCATCAACTACAACTATTAACTGAATGCATTAACATAAGTAAACTTAAGTAAAAGAATAAACAATTAATAAATAATTATTTACTCTAACACTCCCCCTTAATTGCAACTTAAGGAGAATTCCTTAAGCTCACAAAAACTAACATAAAATGCAAAATGGGTCCTGGCAATGAGGCCATGTTAGGGACCCATGTATAATGCAAAGAAATGCAACCTTTGAAAATGGGGAAAGAAAGAAAATCTTATGGAAAAAACCCTCCCCCAAAAAGAGGTAAGAAAACCTAGTGAAGGACTGAAGAAGCCTCCAACTAGAGGAATGACCCATAAAATAGGAACAAAGAGAAGATCATGAAGAGCATCATTGAAGCATGAAGAAGGCACAAACTTTTTCATTAGAAAAAAACTATTGATCTAAAGAACCTCCATAGAAGAAGAAGGCATGAACTTAGCATGTCTATATGGTAGATGATCCATCTCACTAAAATTCATAGGTAGCCAACCACTATAATTGCCTAGTATATAGGATCAAATATTGAATACATAGCTCATGCTATTGAACCATTGAACCAAGGAAGCATTAGAAAAATAGAATAACCCCCCTTTAATGTAGACAGGGTGAGATGGCATGCAACTAAAAAGGTGGGCCAAGATCCTTTGCAAAAAGAACCAAGAATGATGAGAGAGTTGAAGAGCTACAAACACCTATAAAGGCATGGTCACCAACACTACATAGGGAAAAAAAGGAATAGGGCACAAAAGTGTCAAACAACTAACCCCCCATGGTGCTTTATAAAATAGTGTAAGTGCAACTATCTCAAAACAATGTTCATGAACCTGAGATGCAAGAGTGGCACTTTATCTTAGTGCATTTGCATAAAGATGCTTACAAATGATAGCTACAATTATTAGAAAAGGAAAAAAGCTAATATAAAAGATAGTACAACCCAAAAGAAAAGATCTTGTGCCATAAAAATGATCCTCAGACTTGGAACACCCAAGATATCCACCATAGAGAAAAAATGCCAAAAATATGATAGAAAGAGCATGGGGTAGAATCTAAAGGAAAGGACAACATTTCTAAAAATATGACAAAACCAGCTTTCTAAAAATATAACATTTTCAAAAAATGGATATGGGATGCAAAAGATATGCTTGCTAGAGTGAAAAAAAGAACTTTGGACTTTGACTACAAAAATGAGCCACAAAACTACATCAAAACCTAAAAATACCTTCACCAATGTCTCTGTCTCAAAACCAGCTTTATGGTACTTTTTTTGAATTGGAAAAATATGACGCAAGCAAAAGGGTGAATGACTAGGTCCAAAGGCTCACCCAACTATCCAAACCACCTAAAAGAGTTAACACAATAGAAAAAAACACAAGGAATAACAACTAAAGGAAGAAGAGAGAGAAATACTTTTATTGATTCATCAAAACATCTTCATACATACCTAGTTGTAAGGCCTTCTGGGTTACGGCTAATTACAAACACATTCACATTTAAAGCTCCAACTACAAATTCGCACTTTCAATTCTACTCTCAGAATTCCTCTTCCCCAAAAAAACTTACCTAACTCTAAGCCTAAACACTCTATATATGCTTGCCAAAAATGGCTTACAGATTATTCTAGAACATTGCATAAGAGAAAAGCTAACCCAACAATGGTCTCAATGCATCCCAAGAAAATATCCTAACATAAATGTCACAATCAAAATAAATCTCACAAGTTGGCTCACAAAAATCATGTCCAAATGCTGACACTCAGTATACACTGGGTAATTCAGCACATGAAGAGTCACTTGGCATACACTGGGTAACTTGGCACATGAAGAGTCACTTGGCATACACTAGGTATCTCATCACATGAAGGAACACTCAATCAATACTAGATTGCTACAATAACTCAGCATCCATTAGAGCTAGTGTAACTCAACATCCATTAGAGCTATAGTAACTCAACATCCATTAGAGCTATAGTAACTCAGTACCCATTAAAGCTATGGTAACTTGGCATCTATTAGAGCAATAGTAACCTAGCATCCACTAGAGCTATAGTAACTCAGCATCCATTAGAGCTATAGTAACTCAACATCCACTAGAGCTATAGTAACTCGGCATCCACTAGAGCTACAGTAACCTGGCATCCATATGTAGAATGAACAAAAATGAGTAGAATAATAATGCAACCTAGGATGCTCCTACATTAGACAACCTATGTTGAAAGAAATTATTCTCATGAATCATTGAGATGTCACAATCTAAGTTGAATCCAACTTAGATTGAGAAATCCATGAAGTATTTTCAATGGGCCTATTCTTCCACTTCACCAAATATTCATAGTAATCTTTTCCTCTTGTGCTCTTGCCAACTCTCTGATCCAATATTTGTTCAATTTCTTTAATCTACTTCCTACAATAATCTTCTAATACAATAACTTCATCATCTTACTCATGATACTTATACAAATCAGCAATATTAAATATAGGGGATATATTCATGTCATTAGGTAACTCAACTTCATAAGCATTACCACTATCAAACTTCTTCAAAATTTTGCAATGTCCAAATTTCTTCATCTTCAACTTACTATATGTTCCAACTAGGAATCTTCCTTTCTTTAAATGAACCATCACCTCATCACCAACTTGAAAGTCATGGTGTCTTCTAGACTGATTAGCATTCTCCTTATACTTCTAATTACTTTGTTCCAACCTCAATTTCACTTCCTTATAGAAAGACTCCATAAAATCATCAAATTCTTCTCCTATAGTTCTTTTCTTTTCTTCACCAGCAACATCTCTCAAATCTAATATACCTCTAGGATGCATTTTAGTAACAATCTCAAAAGGTGTCTTCCCTATACACCCATTCATAGAATTGTTATATGCAAATTTAGCTTGTGTTGATACCATCTCCCAATTACTTGGCTTATTCCCAACTAAACATATTATTAAATTACCCAAGCTTCTATTCACAACCTCTATTCGTCCATCTATATGTAGATGGAATGTGGAACTAAACTTCAACTCAGTACCCATCTTCTTCCACAAAGTCTTCCAAAAATAACCAACAAACTTACTATCTCTATCTTAAATAATACTTCTTGGTAATCCATGCAATCTCACGATCTCTTTAAATAAAAGTTCAGTAACATGCTCAACATTTGATGTCTTCTTACATGGTATGAAATGAGCCATCTTAGAAAAATTTTCCACTACAAGGAATATGGAATCATACCCCTTTACTGTCTTAGGTAATCCAAGAAAAAAATTCATACTAATGTCAGTCCAAGGTTTTTCAAGAATAGTAATAGGTGTATACGAACTATTATTTTGACTCACCCCTTTTCCAATTTGACAAATTCCACAACTCTTCACAAATTTTTAAACATCCTTATACATTTGTGGCCAATAATACTTCTCTTTCAAAAAACTCAATGTCTTATCAATTCCAAAACATCCAACTAATCTACCACTATGCTTTTCCTTAATTAGATTCAATCTCATAGAACTTCTAGGAATACACAATTGAATACCTTTGAACAAGATACCTTCTTGAATGAAATACTCATCATACTTACTTATGTGATCTATCAAATTTGGTTCTCTGCACTCTCTCCATGCCTCAAAAAAATTAGGATCAACATCATACAACTCTTTCATTTCGTCAAAACCAAGAACTTCAACCTTTATTTCAATCAACAAGGAATGTCTTCTACTCAATGCATCAACAACTCTATTAGTAACTCCACTCTTATGCTTAATGACAAATGTAAAACTTTGCAAATACTCAACCCACTTCATATGCCTCTTATGCAATTTACGTTGACTTCCCAAGTATTGTAAAGCTTTATGATTAGTATATAGCACAAACTCCTTAGGAATCAAATAATGTCTCCACTTATTTGATGTTTGAATAATGATATAAAATTATTGATCATACATAGAATATTTCCTTTTAGCATCATTCAAATTTTCACTAGAGAAAGCAATAGGTTTACCCTCTTGACTTAATATAGCTCCTATTGCATTACCACTTGCATCACATTCAACTTGCAATACTTTATTAAAATTAGGTAAAGCCAATATATGTAATTCAACAACCTTTTGTTTCAAAGCCTCAAAACTCTTATCAGCTCTATGCGTCCACTTGAATTCCTCTTTATCTCCCCTCATTGTTTCAATCATAGCATTACAAACAACATTAAAATTCTTTATAAACTTTCTATAAAAACTAGCCAAGCCATGAAATGATCTTACCTTACCCACATTCTTAGGCCATTCCAAAATTTCTTTAACCTTCTTAAGATCCATCTTCAATCTATCATCTAAAGTCATAAATCCCAAATACACAATCTTGTTTTGCATAAAAGAACACTTTTTCAAAGTAATCGACAACTTTTCTTCTTTCAACCTCTGCAATACTTGTCTAATATGCTCAAGATGTTCTTCTTTAGTCTTATTAAATACCAGAATATCATCCAAATAAACAATCACAAACTTACCTAAAAATCTTTTTAGAACTTCATTCATCAACCTAGTGAAAGTACTAGGTGCATTAGTCAAACCAAAAGGCATAACCAACCATTCATACAAACCATCTTTTGTCTTGAAAGTAGTCTTCCATTCATCACCTTCTCTAATTCTAATCTCATGATAGCCACTCTTCAAATCAATCTTGGTAAAATACTTTTCTCCACTCAAATAATCCATTATATCATCCATCCTCAGCATAGGAAACCTATATTTCACTATGATTTTGTTGATAGCTCTAGAAAGTACACATTCTCCATTCTCCATTCTTTTTAGGTGCTAATATAGTAGGTAAAACACATGGACTCAAGCTTTCTTTGATCAAACCTTTCTACAATAACTCGTGCACTCATCTATTAAGTTCTTCATTCTTTGTAGGTGTCAATCTATATGGTGCTTTGTTTGGAAAACTAGCTCCAGGAATCAGATCCATACAATGACTTATACTTCTAACTAGAGGTAAACCATTGAGAATATCATCAAAAATAATGTCTTTATACTCATTCAACAATTCTATAATTTCTACTAGTACTCGGCTATTACTATCTATTGTCACTCGATGATTACTAGCTTCTATTGCTTGGTCGTTACTACCAACACTTGGTCCTCTAGGAACTATAGAAAAACAAACTTGATTCTTCTTTACTTCCTTTTCAAATTGTTCCCCATTAACCATGCAAACTTTTATTGTAGTGTAACTAACCTCATCTGGACTTTCAATCAAAGGCAATAATGTTTGTTTCTTCCCATTTACCCAAAGATTATATTGATTCAATCTTCCATCATGTACAACATGTATATCATATTGCCAAGGTCTATCCAACAAAATATGACATAAAACTTCATCAAAGTAATGTCCAATCTTGAACTTCACAAGGCATTGTTCACTTACCAATATCTTATTTTCATCTTTGATACATGAAACATGATAAGGTTTGGGATGTTTCAACCTCTACAACTGTAACTTTGTAACTAGCTCTTCCGATGCCAAATTTGTAGAACTTCCACTATCAATGATCACCTTGTAGCATTTTCTAGCCATCTTACATCTGGTCTTGAAAAGACTTCTCCTTAAAATAGGTTCCTCATCATTTCCCTTATTACATAAGGTTCTTCTCACCATCAATTTTTTTCTAGCCTTAGGTCCACTTGGTGAACCCTCATCATCTCCTTAAATCACATCATTTCTGTTACCTTGCCCACTTTTAGAGAATCTACATTCAAAAGATCTATATCCCTCTTTACCACATCTGAAACAATTACCATGAAATCCACCTCTAGAATAGGAATTACCTCTTTCTTGGTAATAATTAGTGCCTCCTCGATAAGATTACCACTTTTCCATTCGATCTTTCCTTTGTCATCGTTCTTCCATTCAGATTTATCTTTATCCTGCACAAAATTTTCAGATTTGCCACCTTCACCATAATATCTATCTCTACCTCTCTAGAATCTACCACCTCTACCTTTTTTTCTTTGTTCATGCTTCTTTGTTAAGATCTCCTTAGCTTTCAAGGCATATTGATATGCTTCTTCTACACTTTCCAACTTCACAAAACTTATTTCATCTTGTATTCTAGATCTCAATGCACTAATGTACTTTACAATTTTGTCAACATCATCATCCACATGTCAAAATCTGATTTCCAATCTATAGGATTTCTCGATATATTATTTCATATTCATGTCCTTTTGTTTCAAATTTTTCATCTTTCTCAACAAGCTAACTTGGTAATCGGCAGGGAGGAATTTTTTCTTTACCTTGTTCACCATATTTGGCCAAGTTCTAATCTTCTCCTTTCCTCTCCTTTGTCTATCAGTTTGCAAGTGCTCCCACCATAGTGATGCATGACCTTTCAACTTAGTGACTGCAATCTTCACCTTTCTGTTATTAGGAGTGTTTTCATACTCAAAGAACTTCTCCATATCAGAGATCCAATCCAACACAACATTGGTATCCAATTTTCCATCATAAAGAACAACTTCTATAGTAGGCTTTGAATTTTTCCTAGACAACACTCACAACAATCTTTCTTCATCTTGATCTTCTTTAGGTTCTGGATTATGGTTTGGTGTTATTGCTTCATCATCGCATATATCATCAAGATGTACTCCTCTCCTTTAGGCTATCTCCACAACATCTAATATGGTTGTATTTTGTCTCAACTAATCAAATATAGCATTATCAATATTATTTCATCTACCATGAACCATCTTTACAAATTAGGTTCCTACAAGTTTGTAACCCTCTGCAAGTTATAGGTCAAATCTGTAGATCTGCAACCCTACAACGAAATCTAAATCAGGGTTCTACACAATCCAATCTCCATAAGGATGAACCTCAAGCTCTAATACCAACTAACACAAGAAAAAATGTGAATACTTAGGGCCAAAGGCTCACCCAGCTATCCAAACCACCCTACAAGAGTTAACACAATGGAAGCAAACACAAGGAACATCAACCAAACGAAGAAGAGAAAGAAATACTTTTATTGATTCATCAAAACATCTTCATACATGCCCAATTGTAAGGCCTTCTAGGTTATAGCCAATTAAAAATACATTCACATTCCAAGCTCCAACTATAATTTTGCACTTTAGTTTTGCTCTTAGAATTCCTCTTCCACAAAAAAAACTTACCAAACTCTAATCCTAAACACTCTATATATACTTGGAAAAAATGGCTTACAAATTATTCTAGAACATTACATAAGAGGAAGGCCAACTCAACAATGATCTAGACATATCCCAATAAAAGATATTAACATGTGATCAAAATAAATCTTGCAAGTCAACTTGTAGAAATCACATCCAAATGTTGAGACTCGGCATATACTAGGTAACTTGACACATGAAGAGTCACTTGGCATACACTAGATAACTTGGCACATGAAGAGTCACTTGGCATACACTGGGTAACTCAACACATGAAGGAACACTCAATCAACACTAGATTGCTACAATAACTTGGCATCCATTAGAGCTATAGTAACTCAACATCCACTAGAGCTATAGTAACTCAGCATCTATTAGAGCTATAGTAACTTGACATCCACTAGAGCTATAATAACTCAACATCCATTAGAGCTATAGTAATTCAGCATCCATTAGAGCTATAGTAACTCGGCATCCACTAGAGCTACAACAACTTAGCATCTATTAGAGCTATAGTAGCTCAACATCCACTAGAGCTATAGTAACTCGACATCCACATGCAAAATGAACAAAAATGAGTAGGATGACAAGGAAACCCAAGATGCTCTTGCATCAAAATACCTCTGTATACTCAAGTTATGTAGAAAAACCAAAAGTAGATCAAAAGGTACCCTATAGAGGTGTAGGAAGGCATTGATGCAATGCTGACATTATGCTGATATCATTAAATCATGAGCTTAAAATTGATAGCTTCACAACCATTGCAGAAAAAAAGAGAGCCACATGGCATGCCAGATGTGGTAGGAGGCTGATGTGGCAGGGGCCACATGGCAACTAGAGAATAGGTCAACTGTGCTAAAGACTCAATGTGGGAAAAACTATTGGTGGGGCCACAAGTGGGTGGCAACTACTGGTGGCATTGGCCATAGTGGTGGTAGGGACCAATGTCGTTATGGTGGAGGCAGTGGGCAGGTGGCACCAAGGTGGCTATAGTATAGCAGTTGTAGGTGAGTTGCATTGCAGTGACTCTATGGTGTTGCAATAGTGGAGGAGACTACAAAGTGGCATGGGGGTGTTGTGAAAGTGGAGCTCTCTTTTTTTATTTTTATATGCCAAAAATGTCTGTACGGCTAGCCCAAACTAAAAAAAATTGCCTCCTAGAGCTCTTATCACCAAAATTGAAATTTTTTATATGAATATTGATTGTAATAGGCCTTTTGAACTCAATGGCAACATCCATTTAGGCCCAAAGTGCTCCAAAAAAATGCTCTTCTACTGGATTGAAGAAAAAATAAAAAACAAACTAGAGTTTGTCTCTGAATCGCGGCTTCAAAAACCTTTCAGCTAAAAAGTAGTAGGGAGGATTTGATACCATACAGATGTTGATGAAAACTAACTTTATAGCTTGCCAATATCACCTGCATTCAAATAACCTGTTAAAGGGAAACCAAAGAAGGAAGAGGTTGAGCTTGGAAAAACTAAATAGACTGCGAGAGAAGATATTGCAAACAAAGAAAAATGTATTGCTATACAATATGCCTTGAAAATGAGTTATGAGTTACAATGAGAGAGACCAAATATAAAGGCCTCAAGGAATCTTTTAGAACAAGCTAAAAAGTGCTAGAACATAAGATTGACAACTAAGCATACATCCACAAAAGGTGGAATATCCTTGATCAAGGTGAGAGGATAAGTATAACTTAGATAGGAACAAACTCTCATGTTGTCAACAACTTATCAACTATAACTATTAACTAAATGCATTAACCTAAGTAAACTTTAGTTAAAAAAATAACAATTAATAAATAATTATTTACTTTAACAGGTATGCCTACTAAAGGAGATGTTTCAAATCAAGCTACAAACCAATAGAAAGTTTTAGTGATAGCTGAGTCACACCCCATAAAAGTCAAATTACATTAAGGAACCAAGCCACATTCAGATGTTGAGTTATGGAATGAAGTCAATGCACATTTTGATTTTGAGATTAGTGTACATGAAAGAGATTTTGAGCTACCTAACAAAGATGGACACAATGATTCTAAAGTTAAAAGACAAACTAAAGAAACTAGAGCTGAACCAAGATTGTCTAACTATGTTAAAAGAAATCATCCTACTACATAAATCATTGGAGATAAATATGTTAGACCAATGACAAGAAATAGATTAAGAAGTGATACATGTTTTTTGAGCATGAAGGAACCTAAATAAATGAAAGATGCATTAGAAGATTTCAATTGGAATAAATCCATGGAAGAAGATATTGAACAAATTGAGAAAAGAAAAACATGGAGTCTAGTTCCTAGACTAAAAGGCAAAAATGTGATTGGCACCAAGTGGGTATTCAAAAACAAGCTAGATGAAAATGGTGAAGTCACAAGGAACAAAGAAAATTGGCTATGGAGAGACATTTGCCCCAGTTGCTAGATTGGAAGGACTAAGAACTCTACTTGCTTATTCTGCATACAAATGTTTCAAAGTCTATCAAGTGGAAGTTAAATCTGCATTTCTGAATGGTATATTAGAGGAAAAAGTCTACATAGAACAGCTAGAAGGATTTTTTGATATTAAGAATAAGAACATGGTATGTAGACTACATAAAACTCTATATGCTTTGAAAAAAGCACCAAGAGAGCATGGTATGAGAGACTTCATAAGTATCTTATGAAGATTGGATTTGAAAGGACTAATGATAACAACAATCTATACATAAAGACAAAGAAAGGAAAAGGCATTTTGTTATCTATAATTTTTTTTGATGATATCATATTTGGAGGTCAAGATGCTTTATGCAAATATTTTTCAAATCAAATGAAGTTAGAATTTGAAATGTCTATGTTTGGAGAGATCAAGTTCTTTGTGGGTTTGCAAGTATATCAAATGAAATATGGTATATACATCACTCAATCAAAGTATGTGAAGGAAATATTAAAAAATTTTGGATTAGAGGATTCCAAACCAATACGTACACCTATGGTGATAAGACTTAAGTTTTTAAAGAATGATGATTCAGCTAAGGTGAATCAAATAATGTATAGGTCTACAATTGGCAAGTTACAATATGTAGTATATAGCAGACCTAATATTGCATTATTTGTAGGGATAGATGCAAGGTTCTCTACAAATCCCAAGGAGAATCATTTAATGATTGTAAAGAAAATAATGAGATATCTGAAAGGAACATAAGAGTTTGGTCTATGCTACAAGAAGAATGAAAATTTTGAATTGAGAGCCTACACTAATGTTAATTGGGCTAGAAAGATTGATGACAGAAAGAGTACCAATGGAGGACCATTTTTCTTAGACAAAAGACTAGTTACATGGACTAGCAAGAAACAAAAATGCACCTCACAATCTATTGTTGAAGTTGAATATGTTGTTGATGTTGTAAATTGCACAAATATTGTATGAATCAAATAGCTACTCAAAGGAATGAAGGAAGAAATCACAAAACCAATGATACTTTATTGCGATAATACAAGTGTTATAAATATATCAAAGATTCCAATGATTCATACAAAGACTAAGCCCATTGCAATCAAGTATCATTACTTGAGAGAATTACTTCAAGATAAAGAGGTGAAGATGGAATATGTTAACACAAAATAGAAAATTGTTGATATCTTCACAAAAGCATTAGCTAAGGATGCTCATGAGTATCTAAGAAGTAAACTAGGGGTGATATCCCTATCAAAGGCTAGCTAAGAAATAGGAGTGGGCTCCATCAAACAAGTTGATTGCCATATGTTACAAATTGATGTAGAAAATCTTACTTTAGGAACTACCTAAAGTAATCAAAGAGCTGAAATTTCAAAATAGTCACAAGCAAGGTGATAGAGGGAGAAACTTAAGAAACTATAAAAGCCTATATCTGCATGTTTAAGATGACAATTTTTTGGCATATGTCTTTGGCATTGTTGTCAAAGAGGGAGAAAGAGTTAAATTGATCATCATAGTAGGGAGAAAGAGTATTAAACTAATTATCATCAAAGGGAGATATCAAGATATTATTGTCAAAAAATGATGAAGTGTTACTGATCTTAGAAGGAGATAGAAAAATTCAAGAAAGAGGGAGAAATCCTAATATCTACCTAGTAAGAAGCAGATAAAAAAGAGGAAGCTATAAGAAAGAATTTTTGTAACCTATTCAGAAGATGGAAGCTATTGATAGAGGGAGATATTTCAATACAAGGAATTATTTTCTCTTTTGCATCAATATTATCTTATTGTTATAACCTAATTAGTTTGGTTTAACAAGGTGTTTACCATTTGGTTGATTTGGTTGATTAGTTTGGCTTACCATCAATTCCAAAGAAGGAGATTGTTGAAAATAGATTGAAGAAGAAAATCAAAGGGGAGATTGTCAAGAACATATAGGTATGTGTCAATCATTGTTTTGTCACTAGTGTCAAACCTGCTATTTGCTAGTGAGACAACTACTTATAAGATTTAAGTACTATCACTTCTTTGATTGATGAAGAGGATTTGATCAAAAGATGTAACAATAACACCTAGAGGAAAGGTTGAGTTATGATTATATAATGAAGTACAAGGATTAGTTAAGATAGTAATGACATAATGTATTGACAATCTACTTAAGGTTACAAAGGTTGGTTATAGTAAGAAAGTTTAGAAGAACAAGTTACATAGAGTTTGTCTGCCAAGCTTGACTGAGTGGATAGTAGGTGCTGAGAAAAGTTAGTGCAAGCTGAGAAAAAAATTAGTTGGAGCTGAGTAAAAGTTCATTCTAATGTATACTGAGTAGAATAGTGGATGCCAAGTAAATTTTAGTTTATGCTTAGCACTAGTAAACTTTAGTTGATGCCGAGTTATATTATAGAGGATTTTGAGCAACACAATATGTGTCAAGCATCAGAAGGTTGATAATTCTGAGCTACTATATTATTTGAAAGATCATGGATTCGATGAATCTAAGCCAATAAGTTCATTTTCTTGGATTGTTGGAACCAAGTGGAAGATAAGGATGATGAGTTGGTGGCACAAAATTCAAGGTAAACCATTTTTAAGAAAATTCAAAGAGGATTCTAGGAGAAGTTTCTAGAAGAGAGACGCAATGTGGGGTAGATACATTGTATCCTACCTAATTCATTCTAACCCTAATTTGGATGATGGAAAATGAGTAGACAAATATCTTAATTTCCTATTTATAGGAATGGCTAGTCATGAAGCATAGAGAGTTGGATATGAAAACCGAAGGAAGCCAAGGAGTCAAGGGCTTTGCTTCATCAAGTGATCTAAGAGGAGACTGCATTGGCATATTAACCAAGAAGGCTTAAGAAGATGAATGCTTGAAGGGTGAACAAGCTATCAAATCTGCAATGTATGAAGGCTAAGTAGAATGGAGGACTAAATAGTTACCTATAATCTGTAATGAAGTTATAAGTTGTATCAAATCAAGCATTATTGTTACTCTCTAACAATTATATCAGTCTGGAGAAAATCCTTTGGATTAAGGTTGACCTAACATTCATTTGTAAATCCTTTAACCAGGTGACATTCCAAGTGAATGGTCTAATGTCCTCTAACAAGGCTCACTCCTAATAGGGTGATTGAAATCCTTTAATAGGATCACATTTAATAGTGTGTGTTGTTTTTAGAAATATAGATGGACTAACTAAGAGGGGAGGGTGAATCAATAACCACACAAAAAAATACCCAGATCCCTTAGATGTCTTAAAAACTAGTTACTACTGTCACTTGGTAGCCACATAAAAAAATGTTGTAACTCGATAGATGTATTGTATGTGTTAACTTATTACTGATCTTTAAGCATTCACAAAAATTTAACATGGATGCATGAAAGAAATAATATGAACACAAGAGACACTAGATTTAACATGGAAACCCAATATGGGAAAAACCAAGAAGCAACTAGCTACTAATTTTCACTCTTTTAAAGTGAACTTGGTTAGGAGCCAACCCTATTAAAGGTTACAAAACACATTATTAGGTGTGACCTTGTTAGAGGATTTAATCACCCTACTAGGAGTGGCCTTGCTAGAGGACTTTAGAATAATTCAATAGAACTATCGACCTTGCTAGAGGATTTACAAAATGGCTATTAAACCAACTCTATTAAGAGATTTAGAAATGACTGCTACAATTGTGATAAAGTAATAATGAAGTGACCTGAATGAGATGCAATTGAACTTTGCTAAAAAAAATATTTGTTCTTATTTAGTAGATCCTCTCTAATCAAACACACCTTTGTTACTCCTCAAGGATATCTGATCCTTCTTCAAAATTTGACCACACTTTTCTCTTCACATAATTAGTATGCTTGCATGCTCACTCATTATATTTTAGATTTCACAACTTGACCTTTTATTTATACCTTACAAGTTATCAAGTTGGCTCATTTACAAGTTACATTTAGCAATAATCATTACATCGGTCATCTATAACAATTACATAAAACAATTAAACTTTATTTCCAAAACAATGAAATCCTTCATTAGTCAACCCTGCTTGGTAAACACTACTCCATAAATGATTTCTAGTGTAACCAACTAAAGCTTGATGAACACTGCAAACTCTGTAAAATTCTTTGGAGACCAAGTGAACTCAGTCAACACTAACTTTCCTTCATTAACCTTGTGAGCTTGATTGCCACTATCTTCTGCCACAAAATCCTTGAACACCCAAGTGAGCTTGATAGAAATTGTTTCCACAGAGTAACTTTTAGGAACACTCGATAGACTCTATAATTTGCTTTGCTAACCAATTGAGCTCTGTAGACTCTATCTGATAACTAATATGACATTTGTGTAACATCAAAGACAACACACAATTGAACAATTATATCCAACAATCTCCCTCTTTGGCATTGATGGAAACACAACATGTCATAATAGATGAAATTTGAAACAAGTCTTTTTCTAACAAAATATTTCTCCCTCTTAGATTTTATGCCAAAAAATTCTCAAATATAGTAATCTCCCTCTATGAAGGAATTTCATACCTTCTTTTCAAACAGTAAACTCTCCACAATCAAATTCAAATTTTAGAAGGATATGATAGTACACTCTCCCTCTTTGACAACACATGCCAAAGACAACACATACCAAATGAGTCACTATGTACCTTGAGTACTAATTCATATGCAATGTTCCAATGATTATGTTGCATCAACTAATAGATTCTCAACTTGGTACCTATTGATGCATCACTAAAACTTCATTTTAGTGGGCTTCAGATAGGGGAATGATACCTAACTTACCTCTTAGATACAAGAATGCATCCTTAGGTAATGGCTTGGTGAATATGTCAGAAATTTTTTCTTTTGTATGGACATATTCCAATATGATCTCCTTATCCTGCACCAATTCTCTGATAAAATGATATTTTATTGCAATGTGCTTGGTTTGTGAATGCATCACTAGATTTTTAGATATGTTGATTTCACTTGTATTATCACAAAACATAACAACTATTCTTTTGATTTCCACCTTCATGCCTTCCAATAATTGTTTGAACCTGTAGATGCTCAAAAATGGTTCACATCTATGGTTTTGTCACTTCTTCCATACTAATTCATCCCATTTTCTCATTCTACTAACTTTGATCTTTTGGCCAAATTAATCATATTTCATCATTTGTATCCTTTTTCACATCAATTTCATATCAACTCAAAATCACCCCAAATCAACTCAAAATCACTCAGAATTAGTCCTAATCAACCTAGACCATATCAAACATCCCAAAACAATTGTCATTTATCCAATCCTAGGTATTTTTGTGGCTTTCAGTGCCTTGGAAACCTATCAACCTATCAATCTTATCAATATGACCTTAGTACTGTCGTGGCTCTCAGTGCTAGGTCAAAATATCATTCATGTCATTCAATCTTTGACATTTTTGAGGCTTTCAATGTTGGATCATGGCTTCATCAACCATTTTAATAATATTGATAGTGTCTGTCAATGTTATTATGATCAAACCTTTTCAATCAATTTCAATCCTGTAGCATTTACAATGTCGATTAAATGTTAGATATCGATTAATTCATGTCATGTGTCCTTAGCATGTTATCAATTTCAATCAATCAATCTGACCATGGCTTTGGTCTACTTGTCATCATATTATTTGATATCCATTATTGTCACATTTTCATCAAAGGATACGGTCGTATTTGTTTAATAAATTTGGCCAATCATTTACTAATTTTCTCTATAGGATTAAATAACCCATAATTTAATTCTATTATGCTTACTAATTATTCTTCCTAATTATTGTCCTCAATTAATTGATTTTATTAATTAATTGATTCATTATCCACAAACCATGGAAATTCTTAATTTCCTAAGTTCGATTTTCCATCATTAATTCCATTTTCAACCAATTCTTATTTTGTGGAATAAAAGGATTTTTAATTCAAATATTCCATAAAATATTGCATCATAGTGACACTTGCATATGACACCTCATCGATTCTCCTTTGACACTTGGATAAGATATGTCATAATCAAATATTCTTATTTCTTACGCATGTCCCTATTTGGCTTATTTGTCATAGATTCTTGGCTTTAAGTGGGATTGAGGTGTCTTATGATGCATCATAGATTCTCTTTCCCATTTAGTCAAGTTTGACTTTCATGCATTATAGAATCCTAGATTTGGCATCTTTTGTCATATGCATCATGGGTTCTCAAAGGAATCTCTTGCCACATCACATATCTAAGGGTGATAAATCCAATGCTCTCACCCTCCATGCAAATTATAAAATGAGCATTCCTCCTCTTATTTTTGGTCCCTAATTCTTGAGCATTTTTCAAGTTCTTAGCTTCTTTGCATTTTCACACCATTTTCTCTCAAGCTTAAAATCACACTTCTAGTATTCTCATGGCATTATCCCTATCATAGACTTTGCTTCAATATTGTGTGCATTATAGACAAGTTGGAGCTACATAATTTGGAGAAGAATGAAGAACATGGGAGCTACAAATGAAAGAGGGGGTTTCTAACCTTGTGTTTGCTTCTTTTGATTAGTTTGTCTTTCATGGTAGACTAGTGGGTGCTAATATATATTGATTGAGTTGGTGATTTCTCATAGTATGTTATGCAGTTAGCCCATTTTCTAGGTACTACATTTGGTGAACCTGACATGAACATGCATATCTACCTTGGGTTTTCTTTTTTTGTGCTTGTAGGTGCAAGGAAGGAGCTCACTTGGAAGGGTATAAAGACTATCTACTCTTCATCTTCACACCTATATTAATTAAGGGGTCTAGTAACATGGTTTTATGCTCTTGTTTCATGCATTTTGTTAGCTTTCCATCCTAGGGTGCATTCTACTCTGTCAAGGTGCACTTTGGACCCCTAGGAGCAGTTTTAGGAGTCTAGGAGCCACCAAAACCATTTTCTACTATTTCTAACTTACCAAATACATCCAAAAATTACCAACTATGTCATTGACATATTTTGCACTATTTGGGCACACTTGGGAGTGTAGCCTTCAAGATTTGTAGTTTTAAGGTCTCATTTAGGGCACCATTTCCCCATAGTTTGCACTTGATCTCCCAACTAAATCCTAAAACTACCAACTACACCCAACTAGGCCCCAACTATTTCATTAATGTATTCTAAACCATTTGGGCACACTTGGGAGTGTTCTGAGCCAGTTTGGCCTTCTGGGGTGCCACCTGCTCTGTCAGAGCACACCTGGTTCACTGTAAGCACATACATCAATCAGAATCTACACATAAGGTTTCCAATTCCTTCTAGAACATATATTAGATTTTTTTTGTTGCTAATGGTCTAATTTCAGCATGTGGCCATCATGGGATGAAGACATGATCATAAGAAACTACTAATGCGCGCTTTGTAGGACGTTGTCAAAGACTTTGTGTGTCTGTCAAAACTATGTGTGTGGATTTCCTAGATTAGATAACACATCATTTGGTGCTCAAAATTAAATTTTTCTTTTTTTCCTAGTGTTTCTATAGTGTTTAAATCCCTTTACATTGGGTGTAACCTCTCCCCTCACCATTTGTGGATCTTGGGTGTAAGAGAAATCTATGTAACTTCTATAGGAGGCTTGCCTTGGACCAAGATTCTCAATATTGGGTATACTAGGGGAGAACCTTAGAGTGGTAACAAGCCAAAAGCAAGGTCAACATTCTAGTCACTATATAAAATTTGATTATAGTGAAAGTCATGTCGACGGTATTGCTGCATGATAGCTCTCCTCCATTACCCTTGTGGTGCATCAAACCCCAGTTCTTGAGGCTGGGAGACCTTCTACAAAAGTTTATTATTCACATTCCAAATGGAATGCCCTTAATAAAAACCATGTTTTAGTGGCCAAAATCCTTTCTATCCACTAGCTCAAGGGGTCACCCATGCGCATGAAGACATCCTACAATCTCGTGGTCCTTAGTAGAGGCAACAATCCCTTGGGAAGTCATGCCCCTTGGGAAGTAGATCTTGGTAGCCCTATGAAGTGAGTGCATTGTAAGGGGAAGCCTATGGTGCCAAGATCCTAGGTTGTCCACTTTGGGTAAGCATGGCTGAACTTCAGTTCAAGTAGGAATTTAGTGGATACAGTCTTAAAAACCTAGGTTGTGGTGTGTTTGTACACTTTTAACAATAGCTATTCTTGTCTTAATGTGTCTTGCATGTCTATAAAACATAATCAAGATAATAGCCAACATTCAAATTTAAAACTTGAACCTTCTCCAAATATTACACATTGTCAAAACTTTACAACCTTTATCAAACTTTGCAAACTTTTTTTCAACAAACTCAAACCTTGCAAAACATGGCAGCTTGTGCTCCTAAACATACTTGGCAAAATGTAGATCTTACCCTCACATAAACTCCACTTGCATTCACCCTAGTCTAGGCCTCATTCTTGCATCATATAGACTTCATATTGCACCTTTTAGTCCTCATTTAGTATCTATTACCTTTCATATTGCATCCATTTAGGTTTAGTTTACCTCCCTTAGTCTTTGCATTCCCATCTCAAAATTTGCACTTTGCATCCACCACCTTGCATCTTTGCATACCTAACCCTCATCTTGACCACTTTAACCATAATTCTAGGTTCCCTAAACATCATTTTGAGCATTCATACTAGTCTTAACACTATCCGCTATTGTTTACCTCCCTATGACATCAATCTGGAAATCATAGCTCCCAAAATTGCCTTAGTTTCAACCTAGTTTACCAAATACATCCTGAAATTACCAACTGCATCATTGATGTAGTGTACACTATTTGGGAACACTTGGTGGTCCTCAGACCTAGTTTGGGATTCTAGATAAAATTTTGGGGCTTTAGTTGTGTCTTTAGGTACCTGGTTAGCTCCCCTTGCATTAGCTTGCCCAGATCTGCATTCTAGATCACCTAGTCTTCATGACCTTCACTTAGGACATCATTCCTTAGGTCATAGCCTCTATTATAAATCTCCCAACCCATCATAATAGCAACCCCAATATCTTAGCTTCCTGGCATATCAGTTTGGTAACCATACCACTCAAAATCATACAACCTTCATCCTAACTTACCAACTATGCCTAGAAACTACCAACTATGCCCAAACTGGCTCCAAGTGCATCAATTATGTATTTGGTACTATTTGAGTGCACTTGGCACTATTGGGATGCACTTGGGCACCTGCATGACCATTTTGGGCCCCCAAACTGCACTTCAGGACCCCAAAACTGCATCTAGGAGCCTCTGTACTTCCCCATTCTGCACTTGACCTTAAACCACACTTGGCACCCAAAATCCCATTTTTGATCATAGGAATTGTCCATATTGCATATCTTCTCAGCATCACCACCATTTTGAGTCCCCACAACATCATTTTGAACCCCCAAAATCTTTGAACTTAGTCAAAAATCTAAACAAAAGTATGAACTTTAGAGTATTACATTGTGTCAACGGATGATGGATCTTGACCATGGTCATTTTATCATTTTCTCCTGTAATTTTCTTTGGTCAAATTCTATCTAAATCAAGGTAGATTTGGCTTTGTCATTTTGATCTTATCACTTTTTGTCTCTTCTTTTTTTGGTCAAGATCCAAAGTCTATTGTCATAATGTTAAACTCTTAGGTTAATACCTTGTAAAGATTTCACCTAAGTTCAAAGCCTTGCATATACCTCTATCATCAGCATAATCATATCCCTAAATTTAATTTTGACTTACCCTAGTGGCATATCCCCATCATCTTGCATTGTCTAATATCCTAGCATCATTTTCATTATCAAACCCTATCAAATTGCCCATCAACCAAATTGTCTTCTTGATCATTTACCTTCGTTTTGCATATCCCAAATGTCATTATCAACTGTTAAACACCACCCCTTTCATAGTATAACTTGCATACATCAACCTTTGGCATCCTTATAAAGTCCAAAACATAACCCTAAGTGTCATTTTGCACACCTAAGAGTCATTTTCATCCCCTCTAGTCCAACTTCAAAACAACACCTTGCATTTGCATTTGCATAACATCCCTAGCACATTTTCACTTTGCATGTTAAAACCCTAATTCATTTAGCATTTCCTTACATTTCATAACATCCCTAAACACTTAAAAATCCCAAAAACACTCATATCTTGCATACCCACATCTTAGTTATCAAGTTTTGACCTCTTTTACCAACTGCAACCCTATTTACCAATCGCAACCCTATTTTACCAACTGCACACTTCAAGTGCACAATTGGTATTTTTAGGATGAACTTGGTAGTTTTAGGATGCACTTTGTAATTAGGTGTTTCATTCTATGTTCCAAAACTCTAATCTGCACTTCCACACCTTCCATTGCATCCCAAGACCTTAAGAAACACTCTAGATCACTCAAAACACTCAAAATTTGCATTTTAGGCACCCTAACACCTCTATTTACCTAGTGCATGCCTCTTACCTACCAACTACTCACCTTCAGACCCCCAATTGTGTCATTCTAAGAATAATTGGTAGTTTGGGTATGCACTTGAGAGGCAAAAAAGTCCATTTAGGTTTCCCTCCATTGCATCTACATTCTTAGATATCATGCCAACACTTACTAGGACATAATCAGCTTAGAGACGTAAGGAACTATATCAACCTTTATTTTCTAAGGTGCAAGCACAACCAAAACCTCATCCATGACAGAAGAAGAGAAAAAAAACCCAACAATCATTTGACAAAGACCAAATCAAGGCGTCACAACCTTTGCTAGTAGACCCTTTAAACATGTATCCACAAGATCATCATTATCAAGCTATGGCACAACAAACCTTAAACAATATGCCTAATATGAGGTTTCCTTCAAACACTTCCCCTACACATGGGATGGTTCAATGGAGTCCAAACTTTGAACCCATATTCGTACCAATACCTCTGGGAGGAGGAAGTGTACCAACCACACTCAAAGATGAACAATCAAATTCCTTCAAATTTAGCCAACCTAACACAAGTACCTTCCACCCTAACACATCAAACATACAACAAGGTATTGTACACCTCAATGATGACTCTGATACTGATTATGGCATCACTAACAAAGAAATGGCTAGGGAATGTCAAGACAAAAAAATTTGCAATAAATTTAAACTTTTGGTAGTCCAAGAAATTGTCAAATTGAACCCAAATGTAGAAGGACCTGATTCCAAACATCAAACTAATAGAACCATTGAAAACATACAACCCATGATCAATTTGGAATTAGACAAGGGAAAACAACCTTTGGAGCTTTCAAACACAATAATGGCACCTATAAGGTCCCATCAAGAATCCACCATCAAGATCCTCCAAAGTAAATTTGAACACATCAATGTTAACCCCTTGTTCAATGAAATACCACCAATTCCTAAACACCCCAAAAGAACATTAAGACTTGATTTTAGCCACATGATGCAACAACAAGATGCACCTAAAGGGACTTGTGCTCTCAGGATGCCAGACATACCTTCTTTGGAGGCAAATCAACAAAGTGCACCTTTTCTCCTAACCCTACCAAGTGGTATGACATCAAGTGTTATGGAGCCTCCCACGAGTACACTATGTGCAACATCAACTACAACAATCCCTATTAATGCACAAAGGAAAAGCCTTATTGATATTACACCTATTCCCAAAATGAATGCACCTCATTGCCAAGTCAATATGATGTCCCAAGTAGAAACCTCTAACACACAAAGGTGCCAAAGCAAAAATACAAACATGATGGTCAATTCCCAAGGATACAACCAACCACCTTGGCAACATCAACCTACAATAGTCCCAGGACCTAATGTTTCCAACACACATTCAACATATCAACATCAAACACAATAGCAACAACCTCAAGTGGTGCAAACATCCAACATCCCTAATACACAATCCAACATAGACCCACTCAATTTCTATGCAATGTATCAACAACAACAAGCCATGTTCGCTAAACAGGAAGAGAAACTCAAACAACAGTATTGTCACAAAACATAACAACTAGTTTTTTGATTTCCACCTTCATGCCTTCCAATAATTGTTTGAACCTATAGACACTCAAAAATGGTTCACATCTATGGTTTCATCACTTCTTCCATACTAATTCATCCTATTTTCTCATTCTACTAACTTTGATCTTTTGGCCAAAGTGATCGTATTTCATCATTTGTATCCTTTTTCACATCAATTTCATATCAACTCAAAACCATTTCATATCAACTCAAAATTGCAGTCCTAATCAACCTGAAACATATCAAACATCCCAAATCAATCATCATTTATCCAATCCTAGGTATTGTTGTGGCTTTCAATGCCTTGAAAATCTACCAACCTATCAATCTTATCAATCTAACCTTAGTACAATCGTGGCTCTTAGTGCTAGGTCAAACTATCATTCATGTCATTCAATCTTTGACATTGTTGAGGCTTTCAATGTCAGATCATGGCATCATCAACCATTTTAATAATATTGATAGTTTCCATCGATGTTATTATGATCAAACCTTTTCAATCAATTTCAATCCTATATCATTTACAATGTCAGTTAAATGTTACATATCGATCAATTCATGTCATGTGTCCTTGGCATGTTATCAATTTCAATCAATCAATTTGACCATGGCTTTGGTATACTTTTCATCATCTTATTCAATATCCATTATTGTCACATTTTCATCAAAGGATATGGTCACATTTATTTAATCAATTTGGTCAATCATTTACTAATTTTCTCTATAGGATTAAATAACCCATAATTTAATTCTATTATGCTTACTAATTATTCTTCCTAATTATCGTCCTCAATTAAATGATTCATTATTTGCAAAACACGGAAATTCTTAATTTCCAAAGTTCAATTTTCCATCATTAATTTCATTTTTCTACCAATTCTTATTTTGTGGAATAAAAGGATTTTTAATTCAAATATTCCATAAAATATTGCATCATAGTGACACTTGGATATGAAACCTCTTGGATTCTCCTTTGACACTTGGATGAGATATGTCATAATAAAATATTCTTATTTCTTATGCATGTCCCTATTTGGCTTATTTGTCATAGATTCTTGGCTTTAAGTGGGATTGAGGTGTCTTATGATGCATCATAGATTCTCTTCCCCATTTAGTCAAGTTTGACTTTCATGCGTCATAGAATCCTAGATTTGGCATCTTTTGTCATATGCGTCATGGATTCTCAAAGGAATTTCTTTCCACATAGCATATCTAAGGGTGAAAAATCCAATGCTCCCACCCTCCATGCCCATTATAAAATGAGCATTCCTCCTCTTATTTTTGGTCCCTAATTCTTAAGTCCTTAGGTCCTAATTCTTGAGCATTTTGCAAGTTCTTAGCTTCTTTGCATTTTCACACCATTTTCTCTCAAGCTTAAAATCACACTTCTAGTATTCTCATGGCATTATCCCTATCATAGACTTTGCTTCAATATTGTGTGCATTATAGACAAGTTGCAGTTACATAATTTGGAGAAGAAAGAAGAACATGAGAGCTACAAACAAAAGAGGGGTTTTCTAACCTTGTGTTTGCTTCTTTTGATTAGTTTGGCTTTCTTGGTAAACTAGTGGGTGCTAATGCATATTGATTGAGTTGGTGATTTCTCATAGTATGTTATGCATTTAGCCCATTTTCTAGGTACTATAGAACCAAAAAATATTAGAATAGTTTACTACTATGCTTCTGCTGTGGATTGAGATGTACAATTTTTCTTTTTGCTTGTCCAAGAAACCAACCTCTTTCCAAGAAAGAATGCTCCTCCACTTGTACTTTTTTTGTCATCATTGTTTCCTACGCAATCTACATTAGTAAACACTTTCAAGTACAGATTATCTCCAACTTTGTACCATAATCCATAATCTTTAGTGCCTTTCAAGTATCTCATGATCCTTTTTATTGTCATCATGTGATTTTCTCTTTGTTTTACTAAAAATCTTGCTCCAATACCAATTGCAAGAGCAATATCTAGCCTTGTATGAACTACATACTCTAGCTTTCCAATCATTGATCTATATAATGTTTGATCTACCTCTTTTGATTCATCAACCTTGGTAAGCTTTAGTCCATTGCACATGGGAGTTCTAACTAGTTTACAATCTTCCATACCAAACTTTTTGAGTATCTCCTTGATATATTTAGATTGAGTGATGTAGATACCATTCTTACTCTATTTAATTTGAAGACCAATAGAGAATTTAATCTCACCAAATATTGAAATCTCAAATTCCTTGTTCATTCACTCTAAAAATTCTTTGCATAGATCATCATTTCTTGTAAACAAAGTGTAAACCACAAATATTTATTCCAAACCAATCTTGTTATCTAGTTCTTCCTTGATATACAAGCTAATGTTATCATTAGTTATCTAAAAACCAATATGAATAAGATAGTTATGCAATCTTTCATACCATGCTCTAGGGGCTTGTTTCAAACCATACAATTCTTTGTGTAATTTGTAGACCATGTCCTTTTTGTTTGGATCAACAAAACCTTTAGGTTTCTCAATGTAGACTTCTTCATCCAGAATACCATTGAGAAATGTTGATTTGACATCCATTTGATATACCTTAAATCCTTTGTATGCAACATATGCAAGTAAGGTCCTAAACCTTCCAATCTTGCAATAGGAGAAAAAGTCTCTCCATAGTCTATTCCTTCTTGAGAGTAGCCTTTACATACTAGTCTAGCTTTGTTTCTTGATACCTTACCATCTTCATTCAACTTATTTTTGAATACCCACTTAGTTCCAATCACATTTTTATCTTTAGGCCTAGGTACAAGAGTCCATGTTGTGTTCTTTTCTATTTGCTCTATCTCTTCATTCATGACCTTAATCCAACTTTCATTTTCTAATGCATCTTTGACATTTCTAGGTTCAAAATTAGCAAGTAAACAAGTACCTTTTAACTTACTTCTTGTCATAGTGCCTTTAGATTTGTCTCCAATAATCTAATCCGGTCCATGATATCTCCTAACATTCTTGGCTTATACAGGTTCCTTGCCTTTTGACTGAGTTCCACTGTCTTCATTTTGAATTTTAGTTTTTGGCTCTGGTTGATCTAACTATTGCTTGCATTCTTTAGACTTGGTAGGCATTGGCTTGATAGCATCTGAATGTGACTTAGGTTCCTACTTCTCAATTTGAACTTCTTGCAACTTGGTGACTAAAGACTTGTGAGTAGAAGTTTCCTGATTGACACATGTGATGCAGAGTAAGCACAAGGAAGCAAAGGTTACTTCAAATCTTCAACCCAGACCTCCAATCTTCACAAAGGGTTACTCAAGTGCTTGACTCACTTTCCAATATACCATACCCTAATTCCACAAACTCTTCAACAAGTTTACAATCCCAACTCTTCAATCAAGACATAAAACCAACTACTTCCTACATGGAGCAATAAGGCTTACTACCCCCCAACTTGGCAAAAATGGGTTTTTAATGTTCCCAACCTTCCTAACACCAACCAAGGCTTGATACAACTCCAACTTGATCAAAAAAAAGCAAATCAATAGTTGGATCCACTTCCAACAACCCAAAATGAAAGATATTGCATTTTACCTAGTAGCCCAATTAGGCATCCAAATTCAGTTTTTCACCAATAACTCAAAATCCTTCCAAAGAACCTAGAAAAAAAGATATAGTTTTGAATACCCTTTTGCAAGCTTTGATAGACTCCAAAGTTACAAGGTTTCACTCCTCTCTAGCATGCCTCAACCCAAAACATCCACACAGGCCTAATTAGTTACTTAAGGCATGGTCTACAAGGTAATGGACAAGAAATGGGTTCATGAATTCAAACCTTCAGCTTTAGAGTGCTCTCTTAACCCAAAAAAATATGTTTTGTTCTTACACCAAGTCCCCAACTTCCTTCCTTCTCATTTCTCAACTAAATTGCATAAAATAATGTCTAATACATAAGGAATATTAAACCTAGGGCTTGCTCCCATAATTCACTGCTACAACCTCCTATCCCAAGACTTTAAAAATAAGAAAATACATTACCCTAACTTGATCCATGCCAATTTGGAATAGATTCCAATGGTGGAGTTTCAAGTTAGGGCCATTTCTTTGGCCAAACCTTGATTTTGAGGGTTTCATAGGGTAGTGAACAAAGAAAATTGATAACTTGAATATTAAGATTGATAGAAAATTGAAATCAAAGCCAAAACCTTACAATTTAATAGGGCTATTAGATCAGTACAATGTTATTACCCTCTAATCTTCCAAGGCCATATTGTACGAAAAAATCAGATAAAAATGTCCAAAAAATGGTAGATTTTATTCATCCAAAGAGCAAGTACAATCAGTGTCTTCATCCATTGGATGCTTAGAGAATTTATAGGCCATTCTAGGTGGATAGAACCACCCTATATCAGTTTTAGCCATTGGGGATGGTTGTTTGAAAAAGTTGTAAAAAATTTGCAAAAGTTGCTAATGCAATTTTTTGCAATTTTTTCCATATTATCAAATCTTCTTGCTAACTAAATTCCAACCATTCCTAAATGTTATTCTAAAGCTTTAAACACTTAAACTACCCTAGAAAGTATTAAAAAAACCAAATTCCACCTTATTTGGACCAAATGATGCCCAAGTTTATAATAACACCATGGGGTCTTATATCGATTACATGGGTGGATGGTCTTAGGGAGATCACATGACCAACCCCTAGACTTTATTACATTAAACAAAAAAAAACTTGTTCTTAGGTGCTTTACACCAAGATATATCTGGCACTATATCAGGTTCAATGAAAACAAATCTCTTGTAATCTTCTGGTTCCTTTTTGCTTTCTTCTTCAGTCCTTTCTGCAAACTCATCAACTTTCACATGTGCACTTTCTATGACTTTGTGAGTAGAAAAATTCAAACATCTATATGCTTTAGTCCCAAGAATATCCCAAAATTACTTTATTTCCTTTAATATTGTTCAAAATGTATTCAAGAAAAATACTTAAGCGTTATACAAGTAACACTTAATGTTCACATTGATTTAGAAAATGGTTATAAAAAAATAGTTTTGGTCTATGAAAAAAGATGACAAGCTTTTTTATTAGATAGGCCCCAATTATTATACCTTTTTGTAAAGTTCTTTGAGTTAGCTAAAATGGGTCTTTGTTATTTTTTGCATAACACTTGTATGGAAAGAGGAAAAGTTTGTTTATCAGAAATAGTTACCAAATTATTATGACAATTTTAGTAGTTTTTAGCAGTTTTGGTCTAATGGAAGTTTGGGTTATGTAACTACCTCAAAAATTTCAAATTTCTTGGTTTATAAGTAGAGGATACATTCCTTTAGAACAAACAATAGGTAGTTTTAATAGAAGTTGTAGGATTGGTGTGGAATTCCTTGTACACCGAACAGTTTGCAGGCAAATTTTTAACAGCAAAGAAGAGGGTAATGTTTTATGTTTTTATTTTCATATTGTGATTTGATTTTCATTGGAGAAGTTTATTAGGGGTAGAAGAAGGGTTATATATTGCTTCTTCATTCATTCATATCAGTATTTGACCATATATTTTTAATGGAAAAAGAAAATATATTTGGATATTGGATGTTTTGAGGAGAATAGAAGTATATCCTACATTATGTTTTCAACAAGAAGTTGAAACTAATGATTCATGATTTGTGTTGTAACACAGATGATCCTCTAATTTTATATCTCATTTTTTCATTTTGGAATTTGGTTCTTCTTGTATTCATGGAGTTGGTGCTTCAGGTGTAAGGGATTGGTGTTTCTAAAACAAGGTGTTCGTGCTTCCTAGAGTTGTAGCTCTAAAAGATTTTCCCAAAAGACCAATAAAGTTTCAGATTCAAAGTATTTTTTTACCCTAAGGGGTTTCCCACATTAAAATATTTTCACTTGGTTATTCATTAATTATCTTGCTCATGTGATAAATTTTTATAAGTTGTAATTGTTTCAAGTTTTGAAAAGTATTTTAAACCACTGATTCACACCCTTCCCCCCCCAGTGATGTTTGTATTCCAACAAATAAAAAATTCATGCACTTGGCTCTTAGAGGATTGAAATTTCCACACAAATTTGATGTTTGAATATTGATCCAAAATAAAGAGCCTACTCCTCTTGAGATAGCTATGAAAGAGATACAAGACTTGAAACTTGAAGAGAGAGAAGGAAAAGCCTAAGTCCTCCTTAGCTATGGAGTCTATATGTACATTACCTTTTAATAAAATTCTCTATATGATGTCTTTTCCTTGACACATTACATCCCTAATTATGAAAAATATAATGGAAATAGTGATCCACATGACCACATAAGGCAATTTTATGCTCTAAGATGAGCTTTATGCACGATGATACTTTTCTCATGAGACTTTTCCAAGGAGTTTGAATGGTCAAGCTATAGAATAGTTCATATAAGATCACACCCATACTTAAGTATTTTTATGAGCTTTTCCAAAGGTTTATTCAATATTACTCCTACAACATTTAGCATCTCATTATGATGCTTGACCTATGCAACTTTAATCAAAAATCAGGAGAACCTTTTGTTACCTAATTGCAAAGGTGGAGAAAGTTATACTCTAGATATCCTTGACAACTTCATAAGGATGAGAAAATTGACATTTTTTTCAACAACCTTATACCAAAATTCCACTATGGCCTTAGGAAGAAACTATTCCTCACATTCAATGACATGATTGAAAGCATTTTTCATATAGAAGATGTTGAAATCAAGAAAAGAGATAAATTTGAACAAGGAAAAATCTAATAATTGTAATGGAAAATACAATAACAAATTTTGGAACAAGAACACATATGATATCAATGATGGAGTGTTTGATGTGCTTAAAACTAATTAACCTATCTTCAACTTGGTTAGTGTTGTCCTAGCTACGATACAACAAGAGGTTTCCAATCCTAACAACTCCAACAATTCTAAATTCACATGAACATCAAAGCCTAAATTTGACTTCACTCCCTTGGATGATTCCTTTGATATGATCCTTAAAAAATTTCTTGCCAATAATATTATCAAATTACCAAGAAACTCAAGACCATATGAACCTAATGTTAAACCTCCATGGTGGACGGATGATCATTATTGCAACCATCATAGAAACAAGTGTCATTGGAAATGCAATAGGGAAGTAAAATATGGGGGGGGGGAGGGGGGTGGAGGGTGAATCAACACTTAAAACTTTCAACCTTAAAATCATTCACCACACATCCATCTCACAATCTATGCATATAAATTGAAATACCAAATTAAAAATATACAACCATAACAAGAAAGTAAAATATTCAACACATGTATGAAACAAGATATTTGATTACCCAGAAACCCTCTAAGGAGAAGGTAAAAGTAGGGTGGGGATGATACCCACAAATCTTCACTACTATATTAATAAAGTGTATCTAGTGAAGATTACAATGTTTGATCGTGAAACGTGATCTACCCTATGAAAGGTCTACCCTCTAAAAGGCTTACAAGATTGTTAGATCTTACCCTATTAAAGGATTTAAACACCTTACTAAAAGTGTCCTTTACTCCCTGTTAAAGGATTTACAGTAGCCTATTAAGACTACTTTGTTAAGAGATTTAACTAATTCACCTATTAGAATGTCTCAACAATGATCCTTTGGTTAGTAATATGTTGAATGATGTCAAATCACCTCTATATTGATGTGTACTTGATCCTTCCTAATTAGATGTCTCTCTACTATCTTCTAATTCCTTTCCTTTGTTCTCCTTTAACTGATTTTGTACTGTAACTCAAATCATAACACCTTAATCACCATGAATGTTTTGTTTGTGCATGTAAACTCTCTTCAATTCTCCTTAAGCATTCATAAAAGTTTTAAGGTTTTTCCTCCATAAGAAGACCTAGGTGACTTAAGGTTTGGTATGAATCAATGGTAGTGATTCACCCATATTGTTGCTTAAACCTTCCCTTTTTTTATTGGATGCATGTAACTCATAAGGATTCACAATTAAGATTTTTCCTTATCATCAAAGATCATAAAACAATCCTTAAGTTATCCCAAAAATGGTTTACATGGAAGTTTGTGCCATTACAAACATCTATGTCAAAACTATGTAACTTGACACTTGAAGTCCCCGATACTCAGTATCAACTATAACTTCAATTTTAAAACTTAGTCTTTGAATGATTCAGTATCCATTGATCACTCATCATCTGAATACCTTGGCATATACTATTTTTGAGGCACTTGAGTGTCTTGGCACTTATTGTAGACACCTAGATTTGATTACACCATTAGGTAATCTTATTTAGTCATCTTCTAGGATAGTATTGATTAAATATTTATTATTTAATTAATTAATCACCATCCCCTAGTTGATTAATTTATTTAATTAATTATATTTCAATTGATCAAATCAAATGACAACCTAAAATCAATTTATCAATTAAAACCCTATTCATCTATTAAATTAAATCAATCCTCAAATTTATTTAATTTAACTCCACATCCCCCTCTTTATTAAATAAATCATCATAACCCTTAAACCATCCCTAAACCCTATCTCTACCCCTAATCCAACCCATCCACCCATACTAACCTCACTTAGCCTCCTAACCACCCATCCCATCAAAGCTAAGCCACTTACCCCTAACCCCCTTTCTAAGCTAAGTATTATCCCCTCCTAAACATGTGCACAACTTTAAGCAAGGATTAAGACTTGCTAACCCAAGCCAAAGTCAATAAGTCTCACTTTTCCTCTTCCATAATGCCTCTTACGTCCCTCTTACATACTTCCTCCCTCATAACTCTCTTTGACCAACCATCTTTCCCATCCCCTCACACTCATCCTTCTTGTGACAAGTGTCACTCCTTGATTGACTACAAACAAGCACAATCCATGTGCTCCACTTTCAAAGCATCCTAGCCCTCCCTCACCATTTCTCCATCCTTGCATCTTGACCCTCCATCTCACTACTCCTTGTCTTATAAATAAAGCTCTTCCCTCTCACAATCAATATATCAACTTTCATGCGAACTTATAATACCCCATTAAACATTGCAATATAGCCATTTTACACCATTATCATGTAAAAATCCACCTTCACATCCATTATTGAATCCTCCATTCACCCCATACTTGATAAACACCCCGTCCCTTGAAGCTTGAGTACATTGTGAGCATACATCCCCTATCTATAAGGGACATACTGACATTATCATATGCAATACATTTGAGGAGCTTACCATTCTTGATATGTTTCCCTCCATAATGTTTACCTTCGTCCTATTGTAAGTGTTAACTTGTTTTGTATTGTGGATGCTTTTGTTAATCTTAGTATTCAATTTGCTCTACTAAAATAGGTGATGCATTTTGGCACGCCTGGTGGAACCCCACGTTTAGGTCACTATAATCATGTTTTTTACTTATTTTTATTAAACTAACCCACCTAACATTTTGCACTTTTTGTATAGACAGGTGGCTTTCTAACATTTTTTATAGGCATCAAAGTCCTTAATAAAGAAGTGCATTCTTGGCCATACAACCAAATACTAGCTCAAACGCACTTTAAACATTTTTTTATTTGCGAACCCATGGCCATGAAATCATGATTTTATATCAGCAAGAGTGCAAATGTGTATAGGCGAGATTGCAATTTGTCCTCAACCCTTCCACCACATGGCAGTAAAGACCATCCCCGTCATTCCCACTAACCAATCATCCCATGGGAACACACATCTTTACTAGCAGGATCACTGTAAAAACCTACGAGAACACTTGACCAAAATAGTTGAGCCCAACAATCCAGTTTTATCTTTTTTCCTTCAATCTTGTGGATACACTTGTTAGCGGGAATGCTTTCCATAAACATATGAGATCACTCCTTTGTGGGATTGTACTGTGATTATTTTCTTGCAGCCCTTTTTTATATAATTTTTACCAATCTTTGTACCACAATCTCATGTTATTTAATTACATTCACACACTATGAGATCTTAGGTTTATTCCTATGGGTCCACTGGTTTTATTAACCAATTTGGCTTTCTGATCTTTTTTGCAATGATGATAGTTTGCTAGCTTGTAGGAGTATTTTATATTATTATATTTAAGTGTGTGTTTGCATTTTTACTTAGATTTCTTCAAAAACCAAATTTTTTTTTATCGAAAATTTAAAATCAAAATTTGACTTTTAGTGGTTCCATAGGATAGGGGTTATTCTAAGCATTTTTACGCATATCAAAGTTAACTAAAAAAGTTAAAATGAATTTTTTCATAGTTAAATATTCATTTTAGTGAATTTTTTGGTCACTAATCATTTTTTTTTGTAGCATTGTAACTTGGAGCATCTATATACACCTAACCATGTTTTTTGTAGGTTTTTCTTAGGAATAAATTTGAATTCTTAAACACTCGTCTTTGAATTCATGTTGCACTTAATTCAATCAATCAAACAAATTCTTGAATGACTAATATCAATGAACCATTGCTATGATTAACACCTCAATTTGGGCATAAAACACTTTTACTCAATCTTGAATACCAATAAATCAATGAACATTGCAAATTGACACACTTGAACTTTGGGGCTTTAAAAAGAATTCATTCAATCTTGAATGCTCTAAAATTAAAAAATTCTTATTTCCTCCTTTTCAAAGCTTTCAAATGCGAGTTTCTTATGTTTATGTTGATCAATTTATTTTTGTTGATGAACCCTCGACTTATTATGTTGACGATGTTGTCAAGTTGGAAATAACTTTTGCATGTTTAAACACATGTCTACAAAAATAGATAGAAAATATAAAGTTTCAAGTGGAAAAAAAAAAGTGTAGTTTCATTTTACTTCTTAGGAAGCCTACTTGGGGATTTCATCACCCCTTGGGATGACCTCAACTCTAGCATTTTGGTGGAGTATAAATATTGGGAGGTGAATTGAAATACACCTCTCTTGGAAGCATAATCTTGTCACTCTTGGCTAAGCCCCAAAGAAATTTATACCTTTGGGAAGTGAAGCTGGAGATTTGGGTTATCATCTCCTCCTAGTTGTGTGGCATTATTTTCTTTCATCTATCAATTTGGGCCTCATATACCTTGCATATATTGAGGATACCCCTAGTTGAGTTTTTATATCCTAGGTAAAACCTTATAGGATTATTAGTGTGTTTGACATGCTTGAGTATTCAAAATCCCCCCATGTTTTAGACAAATCCAAGAACATCATATAAACATACACATTGGTTACTATCAAATCCTTTTGCTAAAGAGATCAGCTGTCTATCTCTCTCAAAGTTGATTTGTCCTTTGAGAGATTTTTTTCTCACAATACACAATATCCATTTACGAAAGATTCATATCCTTGTTGTTTCTAAAATATTTCTTAGAAAGTCCATTCGCAACAACCATCCATCTACTCTGCTCCACTTTATATTTTTTATTTTCTATTGTTAAATCATTCAACCCAAATGAAAGGCATACTTGGCATAGTTGTTACCTCATCAGAGATTCATCCACACTTCCAAAAACATTTTCATCCTAATCACATTCTTTCTTACATCATTCTAGTCTTCCATAAAGTCTTCCTTTCCTGAGATAGCTAAGTCTTCTTAGTCATCCCCACCCTATTTCCATATTTTTTGGAGTCATTCTTTCCTTCTATAACAAGCTTAATCCAAATCCATATATGATCCTATGTACTTATTCTAATCTGTATTTTTGTACTCATCTATATTCATCCTTCATCCCCACAACATAATTTCACAATGATATTATAATAAGTTTAGTCATCCCACCATTTCTCCCACTCCATCCTATTCCAATGATGATGAAGATCTTGTCGATTATGATGGGTACATTGAAAGCCTTGGAGAGATTGTCCCCAAAATCCTCCAAAATTCAAGCATTCCTCCAAACTACTCCATCATTCCTTCATGCATACCCACTAGTACCCCTTACCATGCCTTTGACAATGGAAATTCATTATTAAACTCATCCACACCTCCTTTCTATATTGTGCCCACATATTCCTCTTATACATCAATCATATCTCCATCTTCCTCCACCTTCATATCCCAATCTCCACCATTCCATAATAATTCTAGTAGCTACATCCCTAGTCCAAGCCCACCATCCTAATATCCTCCAAACCACTTTCCAAATCCTCCAACCAATCCTAGTCATAAAATGCATTACCCTAATCCCCTTACTCTTCCTAGTCCAACACACACATCTTCAAGGAGTTCTACAAGGAAACCCAACAAAAATCCATCTCCCACACCCATCATTCCTCTTACATCATGTTATTGCTATCATCCACTTATCAAACCTATTCCACCTCCTACCTCACATCCATTGAATCCATCCAAATCCCATCTACATCTCATGCTCCTAGCATTACCAAAATCCCATGTAATTAACCTAATGATCCCCTCCCCCATCAGCTCATCCCCATTAAAGTACCTCCTACCCATCCATCTACCTCACTTAAAGAAACCATTCATACTTTTCCTATCATACCATCTATTCCCATCCATTCATGTCAAGATTTTGTCCAAAAGCATGTTGAAATATCCCACTACACAAAAGAAGATCCCACCATCCCACATATTCCCCTACATGATCCACTTTTACCGTTCACTCCATCCAATGAGTAGTCACCATCCCCTACATATCTGAATCTTACCATTATTTCTACTCCATCTCAAGATCCATTCCCATCAACCCATCCAAATCAATATCCTATCCTTCCATCCCCTCTACTTCATGGTTATACATACCCTATAATCCATGATGATAGATCCATAGAATAAGAACTAACTATCATATCTGAAGCTTTGACTCCTTCAGCTAGTAATGGACTCACATCTTGTGTTCCAAATAATGAACATCATATTGAAGAAAAAATAAAAGTGTATCTCTAGATGTTGGTATCCCTTCTATCCTTACACAATCACAAATCCTTCCATCTTCACCCCAAATTTCCCATCCATCTTGTTCGACATCTATTTTGGGCTATTATCCTACTACTTGTTTCCAACCCTCCATTTTGGGTCGCTATATCCCTCACCTAAATCCTCCACCCATTCCATCCATTTTGGGTCCTTATATACCTAATATGAATCCTTTGTCTCCTCCATCTATTTTGGGACCTACTCTTTCCCTATTTCCATCTATTTTAGGCCAATATCCTTCATTCCCTCTATCCCTTTTGAGCAACTATATGCATGCATATCCTGTATTTCAATCCATCATTCCATCCCCTTAAGTCCACAAGCTAGATCATCAAAGGCACTCATCCTTGAATCCCTTCCAACCTTCAACCTCTATCACTCCATCCATAATCCTTCCATAGCATCCATGCTCTTGTTCCCATACCATGGCTAATAGAAGAAAATTGGATGCCAAAATCAAAAAGCATAAATCTAAAAATCCACAACTATCCAAGTATCGACATGTCCCTTCTAAAATACATGTTCCAAAAGAGAAGCATTTGATCCAAACCAAAAGAAATGTCAAGAGGCTACAAGGACCCAACCTACAATCCCTTCCAACCTTCAACCTCTGTTACCCCATCCATAATCCCTCCACATCATCCATGCTCTTGTTCCCATACCATGGCTAATGGAATCAAATTGGATGCCAAAATCAAAAAGCATAAATCTAAAAATCCAAGTATCGACATGTCCCTTCTAAAATACATTTTCCAAAAGAGAAGCATTTGATCTAAACCAAAGGAAAAGTTAAGAGGCCACAAAGACCCAAGCTGCAAAAGTCAAAAATCATGTGGATACCTAAGATGCTCATAAAAGAAATACGTCTCAAAGAAAAATCTCAATTGGCATCCATTCATGCTACTCAAAAAACATCATCGATTCATACTTTATCCAAATCTCCATCTAAACATCCTTCATCCCCTCAATCCATTATTAGTCCATATACTTCTTATCCTAGCTTTTCAATCCTCCATCTTCCAACTTTACTATTAGTCCTTATATTTCTCTTCCTCTATTTTCTCCCTAACCTTGGTCAACATCATCTTTCCCACTACTTCATCACCTTTCAAGGTGTGTGCCAATGATGATCTTTCCAAATTCCTCATCAATTTACCCACAAGTCTTATGTCTTCACATCCCTTATCTACCATTTCCCACCTAACATTCCACTCATTTAATCCAATCTTTTTCCACCCATCCTACCAACATCTATGGTTAAAAATGCAAAAAAAATTGAGTAAAGAAAAATAAGTGTCCATTGGTGAAAACTTGGCAATTCAAGTGTGTTGGACAAGCACCATGATAAAAACTTGGCAAACAAGCATCATTGGTAATCCCTTTATCCAAATTCTATATATACTTGGGGGAACATTCCATCACCCATCATACCCTTCTCATCCCACCATACCAACCACATCTTATCCATTTCACCCACCATCCTCCTTCAGATCTTGATAAAAATAAAGTCCACTACCATATACATGCTTTTGGTCATCCTTTTGACATCCATTTCCCATCAAATTTTGTATCCACCTATCCTTTATCCACTCATTATTTTGTCCATATCATCCCTCCATCAACCTCATCCACCTATCATACTTACCCTCTACCTCATTCACCTTTTACATCCTAGCTTCCATCTATCTCCCTTATCTTCTTGTTGAGAAATCTTCCATCCTATCACACCCCTTATAAAACCTCAACTTGAATGAATATATAATAACTAGGGGCACTATATTCCTTAGATACCATGTCATGTCCACATTTTCATCCCCCCATTCTAGCCCTATTTTCATCTTGTCATCCCAAAAATTAGTCATCCCCCTTTCTTCTATCCTTGCACTTCTCACCATCTCTCCATCTTTTCATCATTTAGTACATCCACTTGTCATTGGTATTTAGCTCTAGGCCATCCCCAAATACCCCAATATCATCCTTTCATATCCTAATACTCCTAGAAATATACCATCAATTGCACCATCCTATTGCACATCTTTTAACTCATCTAGTCACCTTCTTAATCCTCTACCTAGCCTTGTTGCAAGCCTTGGTCACACTTCAATCATCATCATTGGGATGCATCCTTCTATCTTTAGGTATATTATTCCCTTATTTGCATCACCCTACCCACCCTCAATCCACTATCTTCTCATCCCAATCTTTTCATCCCCTTTATTTCCTCATCCTAGGGTTTTCCTCTATCTCCTTATCCCACACTTTTCCCCTTTATCTACTCATCCCAAGATTTTCCTCTATCTCCTTATGCCATGCTTTTCCCCTTTATCTACTCATCTTGAGGTTTTCCTCTATCTCCTTATCCCATGCTTTTCCTCTATCTACTCATCCTAAGGTTTTCCTCTATCTCCTTATCCCACGCTCTTCCTTTCTCTCCTCATCCCAAGCTTTTCATTTTCTATCTTGAGCTTTTTATCTGATATCTCCTCATCTTGAGATTTTCATCTGCTAAGCTTCTCACCCTAAACCTTTCATCCACTATCTTCTCATCTTTATCTTTCCCACCACTATCCTATCATGCTAAGATTTTGCATGGTACTCTCTTGTAAATACTTTGGTCTATTAGTTGTCTATTCCTTGTACATTAGTCCTTATCTTAGTACCATTGTATATCTCTCATCTCTGCTTGTTAGTTCATGTTTGATTGCAAATTGTAGTTCTCTTGGTTAGGTGCTTTAGCGAATCCTCGTATGAGATCCCTTGTCATCAAAATGTTTTCCTAATTTTTTTTAATTGCACATTTGATCCTAGTCCTTGATATTACTGATAGATCCTTTTAGGATGCATCCTTCCTCTCATTTGATCTTGGTCTTTTAGAATCTAGTCCTACCAATCTCTTTGGCAAAAGTTTAATTCTTTCATGGATTTGCATTTTCTTTTTATTTATTTTCTTTTTGGGATTTTAAGTTTGGTTCTTAAAGTATCTCTTCCAAGTGATTTGGGTTATTCCCTCCTCAAGGTTGAAATTATCTTTTTATATCATGGTGTACTATGAATGGGGAAATTCAAGAGCAAGTATTTGATTACGTCTTTTTTGTCTTATTTTTTGCTTGTGTGTCAGTCAGATGTGACTCTTGTATGTTCCAACCATGTGATCACTTGTCATGACATGATGCACTTGGGAAATATCATTTTCTTGTGGGTTATCCAATATCATTTCCACTATGATTCCTCTAGGATTCATGTGTGATGCTGGGGCAATCCGAGCATGTTTGTTTTGAGACAGTCTTATGTCATATTGGTAAATGAGCCTTGATTTTTTTAGTAACCTTGGCATATCTCCAATATTCCTATCTAAAAGTAAATGCTCAACTACATGGTGGTGCTCCCCTTTGGAACACCCCCACACTCATGCTTCAATGGATTCCTTCACACTTCTATCCCATCCAAGCATCCCATCCTACCAAACATCCAATCCAATCCAAGCATCCCATCCAATCCATCCTACAATCATGATCCAATCAATCTATCCATTCCATAGTATCCAATCCTACATCAATCATAATCATAGCTCCCACATCAATCATAATCATAGCTCCTACCTCAATCATAATCATAGCTCCCACATCAATCATAATCATAGCTCCTACCTCAATCATAATCATAGCTCTTGCATCAATCATAATCTTAGTCATCACCCAATCATAATCCTAGAATCATAATCTCCCCAACCCTGCCATCTTCTAAATCACTTCCTTGTTTTCAATTAAGCAACCAAATCAACCCCCCCCCCCCCCCCCCCCCTCCCACTCCCATCCCCCTATAACTAGTGTTCTTAACACTTGGTTGTCCTTGCACACAAGGATTTCCTTTGTATCATTCTCCCATAGTAAGAGTATGAGCTTCCTTAAACCCCCTCTCTTAGCCAATCTAAGTCCTCCTACTCACCCCAGATTCTTGTACCTTTCAAGAAGTTCTTGGGCCTTTCCTCCTCTCCTTGCCACCTTCTTGAGGGTGCATCACACAATCCATTCTCTCCTCTTCTACTAGGGATTGGGGCAACCATGTTGCTTTCAAAATCTTTTTCACTTCATTTATATTCAAACTTCTTTGAAATAGTGGTGTCCTAACACTAAGTCAAAGAGGGGCAAAATGTAGACATCTAATTCTGATTACACCATTAGGTAATATTATTTAGTCATCTTCTAGGACATTATTTATTTAATTATTTATTATTTAATTAATTAATTGTCATCCCCTAGTTAATTTATTTATTTAATTAACTATAGTCCAATTGATAAATCAAATGATAACCAAAAATTAATTTATCAATTAAAACCCTATTCCTCTATTAAATTAAATAATTCTTCAAATCTATTTAATTTAACCCCATAACCCCCTCTTTATGAAACAAATCATTTAATAAATCATCCTAACCCTTAAACCATCCCTAAACCCTATCTTTACCCCTAATCCAACCCATCCACCCATACTAACCTCACTTAGCCTCCTAACCAACCCATCCCATCCAAGCTAAGCTACTTACCACCTAACCCCCTTTCTAAGCTAAGTCTATTCTGCCTCCTAAATAAGTGCACAACTTTAAGCAAGGGTTAAGACTTGCTAACCCAAGTGAAAGTCAATAAGTCTCACTTGCCTTCTTCCATCTCTATCCAAGAGCATTAATGGCTCTTACATGCCATTAATGCCTCTTACTTCCCTCTTACACACTCTTCCTCCCTCATAACTCCCTTTGACCAACCATCTTTCCCACCCCCTCACACTCATCCTCCTTGTGACAAGTGTCACTCCCTAATTGGCTACAAACAATCACAATCTATGTGCTCCGATTTCAAAGCATCCTAGCCCTCCCTCACCATTCTTCCATCATTGCATCCTAACCCTTCATCTCACTAGCCCTTGGTTTATAAACAAATTCCTTCCCTCTCACAATCAATATATCAACGTTCATGCAAACTTATAATGACTCATTAGCCAATGTAGTATAGTCATTTTACACCATTATCATGTCAAAATCCACCTTCACCTCCATTGTTGAATCCTCCATTCACCCCCATACTTGATAAACACCGCATCTATTGAAGCTTAAGCACATCATGAGCACACATCCCCTATCTATCAAGGACCTACCAATATTATCATAGGCAATACATTTGAGGAGCTTACCATTCTTGGTTTATTTCCCTCCATAATGTTTGCCTTCATCCTATCATAAGTGTTAACTTGTTTTGTATTGTGAGTGATTTTGTTAATCTTAGTATTCAATTTGATCTTGTAAAATAGGTGATACACTTACTAGTTACTCGGCTCATACTAAATATCTATTTCTCAGAATATACTATCTGACAACTTATGCTTGGCATGTATTACTTGTTCAACATGAATTGAGTAAATGAATTAAATATATTTTCACTCATATGTCAAAACCAATATGAGATTAACAATCTTCCCCTTTGACATGAGTGGAAAAATACTTGATCATGCATGAATAACCTTTAGCCTTTCAAGCATAACTCAAATAATATCCACTTAAAAAATTTCAAAAACTTCAAAATTTTGTAAAAGCTTACGGCTCATCAATCATACCTCAAAATTAAATAACTCCTCTTGAATTGATTGTGTTGTTCTATAGCTAAATCAAAATCATTCCTACTGCTAAGTATATTTGTATTGACTAATCTGTATCTCCTTCAAAAATATTATCTACCCTATACTTCTTATTTCTTCCATTCTTATTTCTCCCTCATTTTGACACTTATGTCAAAGGGTTATGCACTTAGAGTGTGTTTGTCCAAAAATATTTGGTGGACCTCAAGCATTATTTTCAATGCAGCATCCCAATTATCATAGGCTACCTCCAATAATTTGATCTAGATGATGAGCTTAACATCAAGGTGGACTAAGCCTTTATGAGTAGAAATATGTAGATCTTTCTTCCTGGGTGTTTTAGAAAAGGCTAGTTCCTTGTGAAATATCTCCATATGTGGAGTCAAAATAGATTGGATGCTAATTAATTTAGCCTTGATGTTTGCTTCATTTGTATGTAACACTGCTGACTGACTTTGGGAGTTCAAGAGATTCTTGAAATGTTTGTCACTCTGGGCTAGAGATTTTGTTAGAGTTATACCATATGACTATATATGACTCTTCAAACTTAGTATGTGACTCCTTATTTATTGTATGAAAAGTGTGGGATTACACAATTTGGTGTACAAAGATAAAATGTTATCTAGTACCATTTTCACATTGTCAATTTTGGTTGTTAACTCAACCTATGATAGTGTAATATCACTTGATATCTTTTCATCAACCTTGTGTTGAAAATTTATTTTAGACCATTCAAGTAATTTGACATTTGTTTCAAGGTCTGCATCATTTAACTTCTCAACAAGGATGGTTAACTGCTCTATGATCTACTTAGTTTCTTCTAGTGCTGGTAGACTAAATGTATCAAGAAAAATATCCTTGCTATCTATCAAAGCTTGCTTCTACCTTTTCTTTTCTCTAAGTAGTTCTTGTTTTTTCTTCCTTGCAAGAGCATCCTAGAGTATTCTCATTTGTTCAATAGTGATGGTTGCAAAATCAAGCTTGGGCAACTCAATCACCTCATCCAACTTCACATTACATATGATGTAACTTTATCTACCTTATGTGTGCTTAGACTTGGCCTTGATGATTGTAGGGGTATAGCTTCTATACTCAGCCTATGAAGAGCTTGATTAGGAGGAGGAGTTTTTGGTAAAGTTACCAATGTTTGTATTGAAATTTTCTCCTCAGGTTTGGTAGTCATACCTAGCTCTTTAGTCTTATCCTTTGGCTTCTCTACATTCATAGATGCACCTTGATCTTGTGTTGTAGGTGCAAGAGTATCTACCTAACCTATTGGAACTTATGTTCCTTCACTCTTTTCTATTTCATCTTTATGCTCTCCAACTATCTCATCCTTGTCATTTTCATTTTCCTATATATTGATTGAGATTGGAGTTCCTTGTACCAATGCACTAATCATGGAAGTGGTTGTCTCCTTCCTTTGATATACCACAATGAGTAATGTAGGTTGTACAAATGTGAATTGAGGAGGGGTTGTAGATGTCACTTATTTTTGTACTTCCTCCCCTACAGATTCCTTGTCTACCTTCTCAATTTTTTCAACACTCACTAGTACAAGATTTTCACATAGTTTGGCCTAGATAGTGGATTCTACCAGTATCTTCTTCAAGTCTTCCTCTGTAAAGGGATTAATGTTCTGAGTGATAGTATCAGAAACATCCTTAATCATTATAGTGTCACTTTTTGTGTTCACCTCATGTTGTAGAGTGGCACTGAGCACTAGAGTATCTTGTACACTTTGTTATGTTTGTTGCTCATCCTTAGCTAGTGCCTATGTATCTTCATGTGTTTTAGTGCCTTCCACTTGTGTAACTATCTTAGTATCAATTATGATTATCTTAGTTACCTTTTGTTTCTATTCTTTGTCCTCACCTACCTAAATAGGTTCTATTTTTTTAAAATCAAAGTGGTCTTTTGCACAACATCGTCAACAGTGTTCTGCAATATGTTGAATGCCCTATATTTTGGTGCAAATTTTCCTACATGTTTCTTTATTTCCTTAGAGATTGTCACCCTATCCAACTCTGGCATTACTTGGGCAAGTGTAGTCTCTCTAATTTGTCTTTCTGTTGAGAGAATATATTACCACTTTTTCTCAACTCTATCAAATAATTCCTTTGGTAGAGAGTTGGTAATCCATCATGGTATATATTGACTTCTCTACTTGGTTCATCTCAACTTTTTCAAGTTTATTAAATTTAATATGTGTGAGACTAGATAAATCAATAGTATTCCTTATGTTCTCACATATATTGTCTAAATCTAAAGAAGGATAGTGACTTACCACTTGAAATTGGTTGTTATCATCAAATTTTGTCCTCTCTTCATCAGATTCAACTAGAGCTATATATTTTCCTTGATCTCTTCTCAAGATCCTCTTCATTGATAGCTAGTCTAGCTCTCTTCCCTTTTGGATTATCTACTTCTTGAGCATTCTTGGTAGTAGTTTTTATGCTTTCTCTTGTGGAGGGAACTATAGGCTTAGGTTTTGCAACATTCCTTTGTTTTCTAGCACCTAGGGTCTTAGCTTTCCTCTTCTTTTTCTCAGGTGTTTCATTGGCTTCTTCTTCCTTGGCACTTTCTTCCATTTCTACTTCTTCTACTTGGTCTTCTCCTTGACCTTGAGTTAAGGTCATGCTTGAATAGGTATATCTTCTTCTTCTTCTTCATCTGCTCCTTCACTAAATTTTTTCTTTATCTTTTTGATAATTTTTTTCTTCTTTCTAATGAATGAGGTAGTCTTCAAATCCATTATTATGTTAGATTTAGCCACATCATAGTTGCCAAAGGTAGTAGCCTTAGAATCTACATCTTCTACAAGTAATGTTGTGATTGCTACAGAGACCTCATCCACATTGATTTCATAGCCTAGTGGCCTTAGCCACCTTACCCTTGGAACTATAGCCTAAACATTAGTAAAATCAATGTCAACTAGAAAGAAAACATCATTGAAATGTTTGTCAACTAGTGAAACTAGTATCCTCAATCTTTCCTTCATTTATTTCTTGAAGTCTTCAAAGTAGTTGATCATACTTGACTCAAAATTATTTCCAAGTTGCTCAATAAATTCACCTATCTACACTACAATAGATCTATTTATTTTTCATCCAACTTTACCAAATGTGGGGAATGTATTATGTACATAAAAGAATATACATACAAGAATTGAGCTAAATTTATATTTTATACTTTTGGTCTTCTTTATTGCTCCCAAATTTTTTGACAACTATTGCATCTACAACTCGGCAAGGTCATAGGTATGATCCTTCTTAACTATCTTATAGCCAATGTCAACAAAAATACATGGTACACTATTGAGCCTATTGGATTGATAGAATTTATGTGTTTTTATCCTTACTATAAAATTAATTAGGAGATCTGAGATTGTATCAATTGTCATGCCTCATTTGTTCAACACTGCCCCTATACTCTTCTCAGTGACCTCTTTAGATTCACTCCTCATGGTTTTAGGTTAGTCAAGTGTTGGATGCCTAGTCACTCTATGTATAATCCTTTTTGTGATTTTCACTGGTCCATTATCCAACCATATAGAATTATCATGAATTCTACTCAAAACTATCTTAATCCATTCAATCTTGAAAAAATTGGGGAAATTTAGGGTATGGGTTAACCCTTTTGATTCTACAAATTTGAATTCATCTCTCAACACTCTATTTTCACACAATTTCCCAAAGGTTTCCATGATCTCCATGTCTCCTATGCTACCCACCTTGCATGTGTAGCAACTTATTACATCTTCAATCATTAAAATTTGAGGTGGTATCATAGACAATGCATGAGAAGGATCTTTCTAGTAAGAAATATCAAGAATGGATCTAAAATTAGGTTGTCTGATCTCATTGCTTATCAATTGCACATTCAAATCTTCTTTACCTTCTTTAACCTTAGGATTTGAAGAACTAGATGTCATTCTATAAACTAGGGTTTACAAAAATTCAAATTGTGTAGTTCAACAAACGATAAATACCTTTGAAAATCTATTGTGATGGTGTCGAGTGACTATTGAATCCTACTTGCAAACACTGGAATGATCTCTCTTCATGCTCTCCTTCAAATTCAAATTGTGTAGCTCAACACATGATAAATACCTATGAAAATTTTATGTGATGGTGTTGAGCGACTATTGAATCCTTCTTGCAAACATTGGAATGATCTTTTTCAATTCTCCTTTCACTCTTCGTACTCTCCTTCAAATTTGAATGATGTCAAATCAGTAAAAATCGATCATATAGACCTTAAAACCTCACATTTAATGCTTACTTCTTACATGGCTATATATAAACTCAACTTGAATAGAGATTTTAACTCACTAAGCTTCCATGATGTTCCATTTTTTCTCGGCAACCACTATGAGCTTGATCAACACTATCACCTTGTGATAGCTTAACATCAACTAAAATTTCACTCGAAAACCATAGTGAAACTTTTCATGCTTGGCAGTAACATGAAAGCTAACAAAACTTAAATATTTCTTCTAGGTTCTAATCAACACCTTACATCTTTATTCATGCATGTGTAATCTTTTCAAAACTAAAACCTTGGAACTAATGTATAGTATATCCTTTTAAATATCAATCCCACATACCTCTTGGTTACTTAATTGGAGGTGGTGTGATCACCTGACCCATTGGTTGAAGTGATCCCATATAAACTTGATGCACTGCAATCTTCCTTTCTCTTCCATGTCTTGTTCATCTCATCTCTTAACATTTTCAACATATGCCTTTCCTTTGCCTTTTTTGAAGTCACTACTTGATGCCTTTGACCTTGTTCCTGCTTATGTAACCAATCTTCAAACAACTAAAACATGTGGTTTGACTTAACCATCTATTGTAGTCACTTATGAAATGTGTTCTTATGTAGTTTTTAGCAACATGGCCATATTCTTGACAATAATGAAAACTATACCTAGTATTATAATCCCAATTATAAGAGTTGTAATTGTGCTTTACCTTTGACTGTTTGTTTGATGACTATTTAGGCTTGGATTTGCACTCATATTCTCTACATCCATACTTTTGACAGTTATAGTAGTATCATTCAAATCATTGTGTTCTTATGGTCTTGGTTCTACATTCACATGCCTAATGTCCTTGTTTGTTGCATTTGTGGAAATGACCCCTAAACTTTTGCTTAGGGTTCTAATTTTTAGGCTTTCTCCTACAAATATTAGCAGTATGACCTATCTTACCACAATTGTGACAAGTAGGTTTGGAGTTCTTACCTTTGTTACTTTTTTCTTCACCACTTTTGGATGATTCTCCTTCTTTAGTACTAGTGTAACTCAATCCAGAAGTATCGCTATTGGATCTAGGGGATCTCGTCAATTTTTTAAAGTACTTGATGGCTTCATTAGATTTATTGAAACTTTCAGCAAACTATTTTTCTCTTTTTAGATCATTTCTCAATTTTTCTGCAACTTCAATGTTGTGATCTCAATATTCTTTGCATTCAATTCATGATTTGTAATCATCATTTGACTCAACATTTCCAATTGCATGTTAACAATCCTACTTACCTATGATGCTTTCTCTTCTAGTCTATTTGTCAAAATCCTTTTGTCATCTTCAATCATGACTTTGTCTTCTTCAGCTTTCATTTTATGCTTGGTCACTTCACATAGCAATATTGATTGGACTTCTTGTTCTCTTTTCATATTTTTGACCTCTTCAATTAGGGTTCCATTCTTTTCCATCAAATATGTAACTATTGCATCAAATTCATTGGTGTTTCCATCTACAAAAAATTTGGTAGTGTCAATCTCTTGGTATTGTGTGTCATTCTGTTGAATAGTTATTTCCTTCCTTCTTTTCAATGATCATTTTAACTCATCTCTTGCTTCTTTCAGCTGATGTAGGGCAAGTTGTATTTCAATCTTTTGGTTCTCAATAGTTTGTTTAAAATTTTCAACCTTAAAATCATTCACCACACATCCATCTCACAATCTATGCATATAAATTGAAATACCAAATTAAACATATACATCCATAGCATGAAAGTAAAATATTCAACATGTGTATGACACAAGATATTTGGTTAACTAGAAACCCTCCAAGGAGAATGTAAAACTAGGGTGGGGATGACACCCATAAATCTTCACTACTACAATAATAAAGTGTATCCAATGAAGGTTACAATGTTTGATCATGAAACATGATCTACCTTGTGAAAGGTCTACCTAGTAAAAAGCTTACAATTTTGTTATATCTTACCCTATTAAAGGATTTAAACACCCTACTAAATGTGTGTCTAGTAAAAGCACTTTAACTTACAATAAAGTAAGCACCATGTTAAAGGATTTACAACAACCTATTAAGGCTACTCTTTTATGTTAGAAATTAATTCAATACTCCCATCAGGATTTGTGACAAGGGCTTAACCACCTCCTCTATACTATAAGTTGAGTGGTTATATCGAGCATTGATAGATTGACCATTTGGTGCAATGACAACCCCACTCTAACAAGTGGTATTAGAGCTTGGTCACAAGTTTGAATCTTCAAACCCTCAAGTAATCCTAAGGGGGAGATTGTTAGAAAAAATTTCAGTGCTCCCATTGGGATTTGTGAGAAGGGCTTAACCATCTCCTATGTACTATAAGTTGAGTGGTTGTAGCGAGCATTGATAGATCAATCTTTTGGTGTAATGACACTCTAACATTTTAAAATATTTAACTAATTCACCTATTAAAATATCTTAGCAATGATCCTTTGGTTATCACTCTATTGCTTGATATCAGATCACCTCTATATTGATGTGTACTTGATCCTTCCTAATCAAATGTCTCTATGCTGTCTTTTGATTCCTTTCCTCAATTCTCCTTTAACTAATTTTTCAATATAACTCAAATCATAAGACCTTAATTGCCATGAATTCTTTTTTTGTGCATGCAAACCCTCTTCAATTATCCTTAAATATTCATTAAAATTTTAGGGTTTATCCTCCATAAGAAGACCTAGGTGACTTAGGGTTAGGTATGAATCAATAATAGTGATTCACCCATATTGTCGCTTAAACCTTCCCTTTTTTTGATTGGATGCATGCAATGCATAGGGATTCAAAATTAATATTTTTCCTTATCATCAAATATCATAAAACAATCCTTAAGTTGGCGCAAAAATGGTTTACATAGAAGTTTGTGTCATTACAAACATCTATGGAAAAATTGTGTAACTCAACACTTGAAGTCCCTGATGCTCAGCATCAACTGCAACTTCAATGCTATAGCTTGGCCTCTAAATGACTCAACATCCATTGATCACTCTACATCTAAATACCTTAGAATATACTATATGCTCAGCACTTGAGTGACTTAGCACTTACTAGTTACTCGGCTCATACTAAATATATGTCGATCGACGTATACTATCTTACAACTTGTGCTCGACATGTATTACTTGTTTGACATAAACTAACTAAATGACTTCAGTATATTGTCACTCATATGTCAAAACCAATCTAAGATTAACAAGTCATAGTATTGACAATTGTATCAAACTAAAATGTATCATCCAAGATCTTATTGAGAAAGAGAAGGTTAGTGTCGATGGACATGTCAAAAATGTTGATCATAAGGGTTTCAAAGAGCCTCTTCCTAAGTATGAACAAGGAGAAATGTGAAACACTAACAAGAAAAATTGCAATGCTAAAATTAACTACACTTACACAAACAAGGATAATGACATTCACATGCTTGAGCTTGTAAGTGAAAGAATTCACATGGTGAAACTAAAATATGATGAGCCCAACTAAGATTCATATGTTGATGCAAGACCTAAGGTTGTCTTGAGAGGTGTTGGTTCCACACAAAGACAAACTCCTAGTGAATACAAACCCATGATCATGCTTAGAGGTGCATACCCTTCTTCACATGGTGAAAGATTTAATGGTGTTACTAGGAGCCAACCTAAAGTTATCCTTAGAGGTGTGAATCCTTCCAAAAAATTCAATTCTAAGAAAGTGGGTTCTTCATCTTCCAAACAAGATTCTATCACTACCAAGTCTACTTACAATCTTGTGGGTCAACTTCAATGTATCCCTATACAAATATCTATCTTTGAGTGCTAGAGTTGTCCCCTTTGCATAAGGAGATCTTAGAAAAAGTGTTGTGCATAGTTATTGTCCCCACTAATATTGACTCTAATAAATTCCAATATATGGTTAACTATATTTCAACTCCACACTACCTATCATTTTCTTGAAGAAGATGACAAAGCTCTTAGCTATCCACATAATATTTCTCTTCATATTGAGGTTCACATCTATCAAATCCATGTCAAGCATGTGATGACGAACAATGGTGTTGGGTTAAATAATTTTTTTATTAATATTGTACAACAATTGGGTCTATCTAAATTTTCTATTGACCCTAGGAGAAATATTATAATAAAATCTTATGATGAGGTTGAAATATCATTCAAGGGTTTAATGGTGTTACCTATTTGAATTGGTTCAATTGAAAAGGATATGGTCTTCCAGGCTCTTGATATACCTCTTGCATACAACATTATGTTAAGGAGACCATGGATACATATATGCAAACAATTCCCTCTACTTATCATTAGTTTATTAAGTTCCTTTTTAATTGCATAGAGATATATATTCCTAGGGACAACTCTATGTCTATTAATACACTTACTATTGTTGAATCTTTGGTACCAAACAATAGAGTTGTTGATGAAGCTAAAACTACACTTGTTGATTGTAAAAGAAAACTCAAAATTTTGAGCATTGGCATGGGAGAATATACACTTGATTATATGATTGCATTTCTAGTTTTGCCTCATTCCTATGGGTAACCTTTAGAAAAACTGAGACCTTCATCTTCTTTCATGACAATCTTTGATACTTTTTTCTAGTCCTCGGTACCATCAAAAGATGAGAAAGAGGATCAACCTATTAAAGATTGGGCTTATAGAGAACAAGAGATGGCTAATGAGTTCACACTTGCTACTCCTATTTCTCTCAAACATTGTGGAAAAGGCTATGTGCTTATTAAGAGAATGGGATATCTAGAACATGGTTGTTTGACTAATAACAAACATACTCTTGCTAAACCTATGAGTCATAATAATGGACAAAGGAGAAAAGATACCACTAGTCTAGGTTTTGTTGTTGATGATGGTTTACCCATTTATGGTCAAGAACCTCCTACTATAAGTGATTCAAAAGGAGAAGTCCAACCTATTAGTATTGATAGTCAAGAAGATGAGGAATTCATTTCCTATACCTCTATTCTTTGGAGGGAAATTGAACAATCAAATTATCATAGTGCTGAAGTTTCTACTTCTAGATGATTTGATGAATTAGTTGTAGAAGATCCTAATGGAGATAGAATTAGGAGAAATATTTCTCATAAAATGTGATCATATTACTAATTATGATGAATATGAATGTTATTCTTTCTTAGTTGCATCTCATGCATTGGGGGTAGATGCTATACATAATTATGCTAACCAAACTAGTGTAGTAGATGTTTCACCCATAGGGCTTGATGAGTTGAACATGCATATTGTCTTAGTGGACCATGTTGACCTCACCAAGAATCAGTTTGGTATGAGTAACTTTGAATACTACCTTATAGACTTAGAATTTCTTGACATTGGAGATGACTCCCTCTACATCAATAACTTAAATTCTTCTAGTTCACTTGCACTCATGTATCATTATCTCATTGAGTAGTCCTAACAAAATTAGTGACCTGAACTACCTTCTTTCCAAAATGACTATGTGATTTCTTCCGACCTTAAAGTCATTAAACACATAGTCTCTTCCACCAATGAACCAACTATCAACATGAAAGAATAGAATATTGAGTACCTTAGTCATAAAATAAAATAAAAAATTAACAAAGAATAGGCACTCTGATGGTAAAAACCACTTTGTGGTGGTGTTAGAGCCAAAAATAGTAAAAAACATAGATGTATCTAAGGGTGAAAACCTCTTTGAGGTGCTCAAGGATGAGGTACTTGTAGTCTTCCCTATTACTTTTAGGAGAGATAATTAGTATTGATTGAGCCTATACAACCTATTAATCTTAGAACATAAGAGGCTCTTAAGATGATACATCTAGGTTAGTCCTTGTCAATTTAAGAAAAAGAGTAGTTCACTAAGTTCTTCCAAGGGAAAAGGATCAATTTTTCTTGGAACTATGTAAATATGCCAGAACTTAACACAAAACTAATTATGAATCATCTATACATAGCTCTTGATGTTAAGCCAATTAAACAAAAATTAAGAAAAATGCATCCACATGTCACCCTCTTGGTGAAAGTTGAAATAGGAAGACTCCTAAGTATTAAATTTATATGAGCTATAGACTATGTTAAATAGATTTCCAACATTTTACATGCATCCAGGCATGATAAGTCCATTAGAGTTTTCACATATTTTTGAGACCTAAATAAAGCTTTCACAAAGGATGATTTTCCACTACCTAACATTGACATTATTGTTGATATGATTATAGGTTATGAGACTCTTTAATGGATGGGTTCTTAGGTTACAACTAGATTAAGATAGCTCCATAAAATCAAGAGAAAATTGCTTCCACATGGGCATGGAGTACCTTGTGTTGGAATGATATGTCATTTGGGTTAAATAATGTTGATGTCACCCACTAGAGAAATATGACCACTATTTTCCATGATATGATGCACGAGAACATGGAAGACTATGTAGATGACACCTTGAAAAAATCTAAAAGAAGGAACACTCATCTTGAAGATTTGTGCTTGATTTTGGATCACATGAAACAATTTTAGCTTAGATAAATCCTAAGAAATGTGTCTTTGGTGTTACCTTAGATAAATTATTGGGATAAATAATATCTGGTAAAGGGATTGAGGTTGACTTTGAAAAGGTCCAAGCAATCATGAAATGTTACCTCCCCAAAACATTAGTCAGCTAAGGAGTCTTCAAGGATGTCTTTAGTCAATCAAGAGGTTTATATCATGGCTAGCTGATAGGTGACAACCTTTTAATAGAAAATTACACAAGGGATACGCATGTATATGGAATGAAGAATTTGAGAGAAACCTCAATCAAATCAAATAATTCTTGGCTAAACCTCATGTTTCGATGCCTCCTCTCCTAGGAAATCTTTGATCTTGTATATTTCAGCTACGACCACTTCCTTGGGAACATTACTAACACAACAAGATGAACATGGGAAAGAAAGAGTTGTGTACTACATTACAAGAACACTAGTTTCTTATGAATTTAATTACAACAACATTGAGAAGGTTTTCCTTTTTGTGGTGTTCACATACTAAAAATTCTAACACTACATGATTTCTCATACTACACACTTGGTTGTTAAGATTGATCCTCTAAAGTGCATCTTACATAAAGCTACCCTTATTAGTTGACTAGCTAAGTGGAAGATGATTATTTCAGAAGTTGACATTTAGTATGTTGATCATACGGTTATCAAAGGATAAGCTATCTCTTATCAACTAGTTGATTTCCCACTATAGGAAAAAACTCCAATGTATATTGATTTTTCTCATGGATACACTATTCCCAAATCTTACAAGTTTTGTTTCCTTGCACCAATAAAGTAGTTGAATATAAGGCTCTTACAAATGGGATTAAGCTAACTATTGAATGGAAGATTACATAATTGCACATCTTTGAGGACTCTCATCTTGTTATCAATCAAATCAATAATGATTATCAAACTAAAGATGACAAGTTGATCCATTGTAAGAAACTATTTGATGCTTTAATAAATCACTTCACTTTTGTGACATTCCAGTAGATTCCTAGAGCTGACAATAAGGTTATAGATGTTATGGCTACTTTTGCATCTATACTACAATTGCAAGAATATGAGTCAAGATTTGAATTCTTGGTGCAAGAGATACATTTCCCTGCCTATGACTCCCCTAATAATTGAGTTATTTGTACCATTTTTTTCATGACTCTTTCTAATACACCACTATCTACTCATTTTACCATAATCAAATCATACCTGATAACTTAACCTACAATAAGAAATGACAACTCATTCATAATGACTCCCATTATACCCTCATTTTTGATGACTTGTTTAGGAATGGTCTAGATGGAACACTTCTTATATTCTTAGAGAAGGATAACTCTAAACATGTGTTAGCTAAAATCTATGATGAAATATGCAAGTCTCACTCTATAGGCCTTGCACTAGCTCAAAAACTACTTAGGACTAATGTTGTGTGATATGCTAAGTCCTAAAAGTCAACTTCTTGGAAACTTTATTTGTGCTTTTGGATGTGAGTTGATACCTTCCATCACAAATTGTCCTTTTTAGTAGTGGGATTTTGACTTAGTGGGTAAAATTCATCCTAGTTCTTCTAGTGGTCACAAGTTTATTATCATGACTATTGAATACTTTACTATGTGGGTTGAAGTTGTCCCTCTTTCTATTGCTATGTGAAAGTGTGTATCCCTCTTCATATAGAATCAGATAATCTCCCACTATGACATTCCTTCATCTCTAGTCACTAATAATGGAGGATAGTTCAAGAACAAAGATCTCAAAAATCTTTGCAAGAAATTTAATCTTAAACAACACTGGTCTTTGATCTACTATCCTCAAGGGAATGGACAAGCTCAAGCATCTAGAAAAATACAAAATCTTGCATAGCACTATTCAAAAATTAGGAAGGGATTGGAACTTATAGATTAATCATGTATTATGGGCTAATAGAACTAGTATTCACATACCTACTAGAGCTACACCTTTTGCATTAGTCTATGGTTTTGAATTTTTTTTGCCACTTGAGGTTGTGATTCCCTTTGTACAGGTATCTTAGAAAGGTTTGATTACTAATGAAGACTATAGACCTATGAAGATTCAAGAATTATAACTCCTTGAGACCCTCTCTCTTATGTCCATCAAAATATTTCTTTGCGCTCTGAACTAAATCCATCTCATATTCTTTTGTCTCGACTAGTTTGTAATTGGTCTTTGTCTATGTCTAGGGGGAATGAACTATACAACTTATTGGGTCTCTAGGCTGCATTCACATTTCTTTAACTACTATATAGACAATATTTTATACTTTCCCTTAACATTGAGAGTTTTTTAGCACTTGTCAGATACTTTACCTTGAGTCGACACTTTTTCTACAATCTAGGATGATGTAATATTTTTCACTTGTAAACATGAGTCCTAGGATGATAGACACTTGAATTTAACATAAAACACTCAAACTTAAAAATGACTAAGATATCCTTGGCTTATTTCCTTTTTGTGTCACCTATGCTAATTTTTTTCTAAGTGTTCCCTCCTTCATCTTTCAAGGATGTCAATTGAACTAGAGGATTGGGGGCATGGGGTATGTTTTCCTTAAATTTTTGTCCATGGGTCTACTTTACAGATCTTAGTTGTCTTGGGCATCTTGCTTTGACCCACTTGACACTTATGATCTTCAAAGGTTTTTCCTTGTTTGTTCATTATGCTTGATGCGTAAGACCATGCTTATGGCCATCTCAATGTTTTGTATCTCAATGTGAGCATAATCTTGCTATACTAAACCTAGTGAATCTAACTACACTATCATCTTGACCTTTATGTATTTGATGCACAGGTTAGGTTACCACAACTTATCATATTCATATCCTCATAGTTAACACTCGTGATGATTATATGATCTTGTGATGTCCCTAATAAGTCTCAATGATAAAAACTAGGACCTACTTAGCTTATTGTCTTAAAATTGAAGCACTTATATGTTAAGAATGTTTATCCCTTTGAGTAAATGGTTTGGGGTCATGTCAAGCACCTTGAATGGGTCTTTGCATGGATCTAGTTTTTTTTGCCCTTGTTATGCTTCTCTCTCTCTCTCTCTCTCCATTTCTAGCCTATTTTTGATGACTTCCTCTATGAAACTGAGAACTTTGACTTTTTGGGTCAATGACAACCTTTTAGGTCAAGGTCAATCTCAACCTTGACCTAGGTCATAGATGACCTTGACCCTAACCTAGGTTAGGGTTGACTTTTTCCTTGACCGTGGGTCTATTTTTCAATTTCTAGGAGTTTCGAGACATCAAGCTTTAGAAAGTTTCATTTTGCCACTTCTGGGTCGGTTGTTTTGGGTTTCAAAATGGTAGACTCTTAAATAACATTTAATCTAGGTCTATTCCTAGGGGTTAAGGTTAAAGGTATTTAATGCTCCCATGTCATCCTTCTCTAGGAGTTAGTGCCTTAGATCTCTATATAATGAAGCCTTCTTCCCCCATTTTGACATCCACCTACTATGAAGTGAAGATCTGCTAGCATTCAATCACTCAAGTGTTCAAGCATCCAATTCATAAAGGAGATCCATTAGCCATTGAAGGATTCAATCTCTATGGAGCCCCCTTGTTGAAGATTTCTCCATCCACATTTATTCAAGCCTTCTTCTATGCAAAGATACATTCAAGATTGATATTTAAGATCTAATGCCATTGATTGAGACATTCTTTATACATTTCTACATTTATTTGGAGCATCTATACTTGTTGATTCAAGGATTCAAATCCTCCACAAGGATTTCAATATAAGCAAGGTGAATAGTTCCATTTACTTTGTTTATATATATTACAAATTCAATTCTTTTTCAAGGTTGATTCTAAACTAGGGTTCGACTAAGGCAAAGCCCCCATCCAAATAAAAAAGAACCCTTTTTTCTTGTAGATACGTGTGTAGAACAACAAATTAAAGATCAGATTTGGATACCCTTTTCATTGAACTTGCAGGACTTGCAACCAAAAATATTGTTGGAGCAGTGCAGGTCAAGGTCAAATTTTTGGGGTACAGTTGTGCCATGGGGTAAGATTGTGCCTTGTTATTAAGGTCAAGATAAACCTCCCTTCAAAAGGACAATTTTTTTTGGGTTTTCTTTGTCTCAACATTTCTAGTCCAAAACAGGTTGTAGAGATCCTCGAAATTATACACAAACACTAGAAATTAGCATTTTCAAGAATTATTCTACTTCATAGTTAGTATTTATCTTTTATCTATTTTAATATTTAAGCACATACTTCTCAAATAGGATGATCATAAGACCTCTTTTCTCCTTATTTTCCATTACATGATCCACTTGTGCATTGATCACTTTCTTGTGTTTAATAAATTTAGATAATTCCTAATAGAAATTAGATTTGAGGATAGGACATATTTTCACCCTATTCATTTTGGTGAACTTGACATGCTTACCCTATTTTCTTCTATGTAATTGGATGCCCTATTGTGTTTTGTGGTGTTAGATTTCCTTTCATATTATCTTGCATGTTCACCTTCACTATTCATTTTGGTGAATCTGACACGCTTACCCTTTTTTCTTTTGTGGAATATCAAATAGGATGATCATAGGACCTATTTTTTCCTTATTTTCCATTACATGATCCATTTGTGTATTGATCAATGTCTTGTGCTTAATCAATTTAGATCATTTCTACTAGAAATTAGGGTTTAGGATAGGACCTATTTTCACCCTATTCATTTTGGTGAATGCAACACACTTACTCTCTTTCCTTTTGTGGAATTGGATGCCCTATTGTGTTTTATGGTGTTAAATTTCCTTTCATATTGTCTTGCATGTTCACCTTCACTATTCATTTTGGTGAATTTGACACACTTACCCTCTTTTATTTTGTGGATTTGGATGCCCTATTGTATTTTGTGGTGTTAGATTTCCTTTCATATTATCTTGTGTGTTCACCTTCACTATTCATTTTGGTGAACTCAACATGCTTACCCTCTTTTCTTTTGCAGAATTAGATGTCCTATTGTGATTTGTGGTGTTATATTTCATTTCATATTTATTAGGTATTTGCTTGCATTAATATTAGATTTCCTTTATGCTCTTGCATTTTAATTCAAAAATACAAAACAAAAATGCAAATTTTCTTTCAAGATACAAAAATATTTATGCTTTATGTTTTCTTAGCTTATTTCATTTACATTGCATTGGTTTATGAGCTTTATTGCTTCTAGTCCTACTTATAATCTTAGGGTTAGATGTAGTTGTAGACTTATGGGTACCTTTGAGCCTGACTCTTCTTCTCCTTTCCTTAGGACTCTGGATGAGACTTTGATTCTTCCTGATTCTAATCCTCTTATGGAGAAAAGCTCTTCTCACTCATCTCATGATGAGGATGATGCTTTAAGAGTTCCTCCTAAACATGTCCAAAAACTTTCAAGTGAACTTGATAAAATGGTAATTGGCTTCTTCAAGAAAACCATAATCAAGATTCTATTCAAGCTATTGAGGCTCTTAAGAAAGTTATTTGTGATATTGACCAAGGTTTTAATCTCTTGTGTGGTATTACTCACCTTGTGCATTCCAGTGTTAGTCCTTTAGCTCAAGAAGCTCAAGATTTAGGGTTGTTTCCTCCTGTCACTAGTGTAGAACCTTCTTCTATTCCTCTTCTTAGTGTTCCTGTTTATACTCCTTTGGTGACTGTGATAGTTCCCTCTATCCCAATGAGTTTTCCTTCTATGTCCCTTCCTACATCACAACCTTCTTATCATACTATTCCTTTTACTTATTCTACTCCTATGCCAATTTTAGTTCCTAGTGTTCCTCCAATTGTGTCTTCTATTCTTATAGCTTCGTACACTTTACCTAGTGTTTCTAATGTTTCTAGTTCTCCTATTTCTTCACATGATTCTGCAATTATTAGTTTGTCTTAAACTATGTCATCTTTACAACAACAACTTGCATCCTTGACTCAAAACAAGTTTAGTATTCCTATGTGTGACATGGGAAGTCCTTTGTCCCAGGATATTATTTGTACTTCCATTCCTTAACAAGTTGATATGCCTCATCTTAAGAATTATAATGGTAAGGGAGATAATTTTCATCATGTTAAAACATTTCAAATCCTTTGTAGTGATTATGCTCATGATCATAGGATTTTAGCTAAGTTATTTTCTTGAACTTTTCATGACAAGGCATTACAATGGTTTTGTTCCTTGACTCCTTATTCTATTACTTCATTGCCATAAATTTCCAATTTTTTTATTCAACAATTTCAAAATAACATTGACCCACAAGTGTCTTTGACTAATTTAATGCATTGTAAACAAAACTCCAAAGAAAATTTGACTGAATTTATTGGTAGATTTAAGCATTTCCATGCTCAGATTTCCTACCATGTTCCTAATACTGATATTCAACATATGTTTATTTTAAATTTGTAAAAGGATATTAGAGATAAGATTCTACTTACTGAATTCACTTCTTTTCAACAACTTTGTGCAACACTTCATCATTATCAATTACAAGTGAGTCAATTTGAGAGCACCACTACAATGGCTCCTATTCTAGTTGATAAAAGTGATGTTACTCCTAATGCAAATAAAGTTAAAAAATTTAAAAACTATCTCAAGATAAATAAACAAGAAAATACAGTTGTTGATCAATTTTTTGTTGCATTTCAAAATGTAACTTCTACATCTACTGCTTTTCAATTGAATCATATTTTTACTCCTCTTTCTAAATCTTTACACTCTATTAGGAATAGGTTTTTAATTGCTAATATGATTACTTTACCTCCTATTCAACCTCTTTTACTTGCTAAAATAGTGGCTAAATATTTTGATCCAAAAGCTTTTTGTCAATATCATCATCAGAATGGTCATGATAATAAGAAATGTTATTCTTTTAAAACATAAAGTTCAAGACTTAATTGATTCTAATGCTTTATTTGTTGATAATTTTGATGCTAGTGGGAATAAGTTTGTTTCTCCTCCTAATCAAAATCTGCAAGTCTATATGAATCCTTTACCTACACGTGATACTAATACTATAGCTCAACCATCTTCTATGGATATTGTGTATGATTCAAAGATTGATGATTTTAATCATGTTGTTAATCAAGTGGAGCATGTGGTTCAATCTATATCTCCACCTCAGTCTCAACCTCTGCTTCAATCTCAAGTCTTAGATCTACCTCAATTGAAACCTAAGCCAAAATTGAATCCTCAACCTAAACCTTGACAACAACCTAAGAAAAAATGACTGCAAGAACTTTTGATTACCTTTGATGATTCTGAGACTATTAAATCTCTTCATGGTCCCCTTTTATATTTATGCTAAGATTGCTAAGATAGCCACTCGTGGTTGTCTTCTTGATTTTACGTCTTTAATTAATGTGATTACAAAAGAAAATCTTTTTATGAAAGGTTTGCAACGTGATTTTTATAATACATTAGATGTCTAGATTCAAACTTGTAATGATTTTCTTTATCCATCATTTGGTTCTATTAATTTATTGGCTGAACTTTGTGGGAAAATGGTAAACACTACCTTTTTTGGTGTTCATACTTTTGATTAGTTTCAAGTTAAGCTTGGTTTGTCATGGTTAAATGCCATGCATGTTGTTGCTTCACCTATTCATAAATGTCTAAAGTTTTTTTATGATGATGAAGTGAAGACAGTTAATCATAGTTTATATCATACTTCGAGACCTAGGGATTCTGCTACCATTGACTTCTTTTTGCCTCCATTACCTACTTCATGTCCTTTTTGACCTAATCATCTTTTTTGCTCACATCAAGCCTATAAGGATTGAAATATTCTTGAGTTAATTTTACCTCCTATGGATCTTAACCATGGCTCTTATTCCTACACCTTCCATACCTCCACTACGTATAGCTTCTACATATGTTAATTAAGCTCCTCCTATTGCTTGTCAGTCTCTTGATAATCCTATTAATCCTCTTATAGAACTTGTGAAGGATCTCGTAGTTGTTCCTCTTAGTTCTCAACACATTTCAAATAAGAAAAAATGTAATCGATCTACTAATGAAGGCTATAAAAAACACCGTGTTCAAGCTAAGGCTTGTAATTCTATTCTTCAAAAATATTTTCCTTTGTTGGATATAACTATGCATGATGTGTTAAAAGAAGTTATTGCTAATAATGATGTCCAGTTGCATGATTTTGATGATTCTATTCATATCTTAGATCCTATTTTGATTAATCTAGATGAAGAAGATACTATTAATGATGTTGATGATGTTAATGATGAATACGAAACTATTGGCATTGATATTGATTTACCTAATATGCTTTCCTCATAATTGAAACTTACACCTAGTATTGAACATTGTGATCCTCAAGAGGAGCCTTTTTTGGAACTGGCTATCATTCCTACTATGTTGGATATAATTCCTCTTGTGAGTTACCCACCTTCCCTAAATGATACACAATGAGATGGGGAGAGTAGGTAGTGCACTTGATTGGTTAGTCCTTCATGGTAGCCTTTGTTGTATGTTTGTCTATTGTACTATACTTCTCCTATGATATGTTTGCTAAATGTTGTTAGATTCTTTTATATGATCTTTGTTGCTCTATTGGTGCAAGGTGATAAAAAAATTGAACCTGTTGTAATATTCCTCTCTATGTATCTCTATTCTTCTATATGTTGTTTCATGTTGTGTTGTACCTATGTTATTGTTCATACATGTTTCTTTGTGTAATCTTCTTGGATTCACAACTTGGTAGCATTAATTCTTTTTGGTCTCCAATTGATGGTATGAAAAGATTCTTCTTTGTATCTCTTATGTGATCTTTCCTCCTTTGTAATTGTAGTTCTACTTTCTTTGGGGAATGATGTCAATTCATTTGCAATTTTATATATATATATAATCTTATGATCATACTAACCCCATAGTAGGTAGATCCATTTTGTGTTCCCTGTATGTTTATGTGTTATGTCCCTTGATTTCTCTTTGTCTAGGGGCATCTCATAGTGGAAACGTAATCAGTAGAGTTGTTTATATTTGAGACATATGCTTTGCTCACATATTGTGCACACGCGCGCGCACACACACACACACACACACACCACACACACACACACACACATATGTATTTTCAAGATACATTTTTCTCCTTTTTTGGATTAATGACTAATCCTTAAAGCACGAATTTATATATTAGGATCTCTTGATCCCTCCAGTTTCAAATATTTGTGATCCCTTAAGGTCTAAGGAGTCCTTAAGAATGGATGTCTTTTGCTTTTTGGTTTTACTCTTATAGAATAGAATATTCTTGAGAGTGAATCCTTGATGGGTTGACTACTAAGTAGCCACATTCACGATGCAATTCAATTCCATCTCTCCAGTTGTGTAGTTTCCTTGTGTGGTTCATAATGAGACATAAGTTCTCATTAGGCAAGATAATCACACTTTTTTTTCCCCTAGTGATGTCTCTCTTATTGCAATCTTAGAATTGACGAAGACTTGAATCTCTTGGGGCTTGAGGATCTCTTTGTCTCTTTGATTTTAATAAGATTATATTTTCATTACGATCTACTTTACCAAGAGTTTTCATCGATTCCATACTCTTGCTAAAGTGGGGGCTAAATGTAGCATCTTAAAATGGAAACACCTCAATGTTAAGAGTGTGTAGCCCTTCAAATAAGTGGGCTAGGGTCATGTCAAGTGCCTTGAATGGATCTTTGCATGGATCTGGTTGTTTTCCCCCTTGTTTTGCTTCTCTTTGTCTAGTTTCAACCTATTTCTAATAACTTTCTCTATGAAACTAAGGACTTTGACTTCTAGGTCAAGGATGACCTTTTAAGTCAAGGTCAACCTCAATCCTAACCTAGGTCAAGGATGACCTCGACCTCGACTTAGGGCAGGGTCAACCTCATCCTTGACCCTAGGTCCATCTTTTAATTTTTGGGAGTTTCAAGACATTGGGCTTCAAAAAGTTTCTTTTTCCCACTTCTAGATTGGTTGTTTTGGGTTTTGAAATGGTAGACTCTTAAATTACATTTAATCTAGGTCTATTCCTAGGGGTTAAGGTTAAATGGTATTTAATGCTCCCATGCCAGCCTTCTCTAGGAGTTACTACCCTAGATCTCTATATAAGGAAGCCTTCTTCCCTCATTTTGACATCCACTATCTATGAGAAAAGTTATTATCTACTTTTCATGAGAGCATCCACCTACTAGGAAATGAAGTTCTACTAGAATTCAAGCATAAAGTATTCAATCATCAAATTCATCAATGAGATCCATTGTTAGCCATTAAAGTATTCAATCTCTATGGAGCCCCCTTGCTGAAGATTTCTCCATTCACACTCATTCAAACATTCTTCTATGTAGATATATATTCAATATTGATGTTGAAGATCTAAAGCCATTGATTTGAGACATCCTACATATGTTTTTGCATTCATTTGGAGCATTTTTACTTGTGGATTCAAGGATTCAAATCCTCCACAAGGATTTCAATATAAGCATGGTGAATAGTTCCATTTACTTTGTTTATACATATTGCAAATTCAATTCAATTTCAAGGTTGATTCCAAACAGAGGTTTGACTAAGGAAAATTCCCCATCCAAGCAAAAAACCCCTTTTTCTTGCAGATATAGGTGTGGAACAACGAATTAAAGAGCATATTTGGATACCCTTTTCATCAAACTTGTGGTATCCACAAACAAAAATTTCATCAGAATAGTGCACATCAAGGTCAACTTTTCAAGGAACAATTGTGTCTCAAGGTAAGATTATGCCTTGCTATCAAGGTCAAGGCCGACCTCCCTTCAAAAGGTCATAAGTTTTCTGGGTTTTATCTGTCTCAACATTTCTAGTCCAAAATAGGTTGCAAAGATCCCCAAAACTGTACACAAACACCAAAAATTAGCATTTTCCAGAATTATTCTACTTTAAGGTTAGTATTTTTCTTTTATTTGTTTTAATATTTAAGCACATACTTCTCAAATGGGATGACCATAGGACCTCTTTTCTCCTTATTTTCCATTACATGATCCATTTGTGCATTGATCACTTTCTTGTGCTTAATCAATTTGGGTCATTCCTACTAGAAATTAGGGTTGAGGACAGGCCCTATTTTCTCCCTCTTCACTTAGATAACCCTTGAAATTACACTTTGTATACTAGTTTGCATTCTTAGGTTTTATTTGAGCTTAGTTTTGCACTTTGAGTTTAAGAGAGTCTCTTTCTTGGATGCGTCATCAACTACATTTGATCATCTTAACTTATATCTCTCAATCATGCCTTTATCACCTTTCTTGGTCTTTAATCACCATCTTTATTTCAATATTTATTCTATCATGTCATCAAAAATATTTGATCTTATTATTATATCTATCTACCCTTTTGGATCCTTTATATAACATTTTGACCTAAAATTTCAAAGTTTCATTTTTTTGCAAAAATTGCACCATTACCTAATGTTGACATCCTAGATCCATTTTCAAGATCAAAATTGAAATTTGGATTCATCTTTCTTGTTTAAATCATGATTTAAACTACCTTTAGTTGTGCAGTTGATTGACTTTTTGGAGCATAATCTTTGAATCTTTCTAAAGTAATCATCATTTATTCCTCCTATATTGTTTCCATCTTTCTTATAATCATTTGTCTTTATCTTTCATCCTCATTTCATCACCCTTCTTCTTGCTTTGACTTGATTCTCATGGTTCATCTTTCTTGGTCAAACTTAAACAAACTGGGGCATATTATCAACATTTGGTGGTCAACTATTAATCTTAATATTTTATCTACCATCTAGGACTTATCTCGATTGATCATACCTATCTCATTACTGTATCTCTTATTTATCTTTGATTTTGATCCCAAGGGGGTAGGAATACTATATTTGTAATTCTGCAAACTCATTCTGACTATATCAATCTACTTTGGATTGTTAGTTCTCATCTTATTTTTATGGGTCCTAGTTTGTCTTGGCTTGATCTACTTTGATGTATCAGTTCTCATCTTATCATCATAGGTTCTAATTCATCTTAACTTAGCTATCTATCTTAGACTTATTAGTGCCCATCTTATCGTTATGGGTTCTAATTCATCCTATCACTAGCTGCTATCCTAATATCATCGTTCTTTAATGTAATGTGTTCTCAAATTGATCACACACTAGTCAAAAAGGGGTAGGTGTAGTCACCCAAAAATGGTCTAGTAAGCTATGAGACCCCTTTCTATATTTTTAATTCTTGAATGCTTGAGTAAATCTCTTGTATCACCCATCTTTGATCAAATCTTGATTTAATTCAAAATACTTTATAATTGGCCACTTTATCCCACATTCCTATTTAATTAAAAGAACTTGTCCCCTTTTAATTAAATAAGTCCCACTTTATTCCTATGTGCACACATAAAAAAATAATTCTAATTTAAAATAAAAGATAATTTATTTACGTATATATTTTGAATGCACACTTTCCATGGCAATGGAATACCTCTTTTGTCATGTATTCTCCTCTGCACATCTTTTGCCTCTTAAATGCGACTGTTAATTTTTCCTCTTGGAGATTTGTGCATAAAGTCAACATGATATTTATTCTTCATCATATCTTTTTCCTCTTATTCTCTACTATCCATTTCTCTTTAAAAGGAGGCTCTCTCCTCACAACTCATACCTTATGCTTGCACTCTATTGTAATGTTTTCATTTTACACTTGCACTCTTCAAAACTTTGCACTTATTTTACTTTACTTGCATTCTTAGTTTAGATTTCCTTGATGCATTAGCTTAGATCACATAGTCTAACTAAGGGTTTTGTCACTCTCTCATTCTTTTTAGCTTAGCTTGCATAAATGGCATTGCATACTTGTGATTCTCGGATATTGTCACTCTTGCCTCTATACCTTTGAATCTTCTATTCTATGGTGCACCTTACAAGGGTTTCTTTATTAGGTTAATTTGAGAGCCATCATAGCCTATTTTATCCTTTCACATCATAGATAGGAAGCTATATGCCACCTCCTGGGATGTTCTTCATCATGGGTTCTCTCAAGAGTAATGGTCTAATATGTGTATTCACCTTTTGAGCATACAAGTAGTAGTTGGAAGCTAGAAAAATATGAAAGAACAAACTTTTAAAATATGAAAAACCCATGAATACATCTACAATTTATCAAGAAAACAAACCCTCAATAGAAAACTTGAAACCCTTAACAACAAATTTAATAAACAAGGAGGCAAGAAAAATACCCCAAAAATACCTTTTTAATGCAAATAATAAAACTTGCAAAACCCAAGTTACTAGAAACTTTTAAAAGTTGTTTAAGTGAAAATGCCAAAATTTAGTTAGCCATGAATCAGATAGCTTGTGATACATTTAAGTCTAGTAAATTTTGTGACCCATTTACAATCATGGTAAACCAACCAACATGAAAGCTCAATAGACCCTTAAACCTCATTATTTGTTGTTATCAAAACGAATGAATTTTTTTATCAAATAAATAGTACAACACATATATGTTAGATAACTATGAGAGAAGGTGGGGGGGGGGGGGGGGGGTATCAGTGATCCAGGCAATATTAGAAAAATTGACTATATCAACACCATATTCAACTTTAGTAGTAGATTGTGAAATACAACTATGTTTCTTGCTTATCCATGTTATCAATCTTTCTCCTAAAAATAAAGGTCCACCAGTTGTGCTTTTTCTATCATCAACATTACCAGCCCAATTAACACCCATGTAGACTCAAATATTAAAGTCATCATATTGTTTATACCATAGGCCATAATCTTTAGTTCCTTTTAGATATCTAAATATCTTCTTCACAATAATCATGTGTGTTTCCTTAGGATTAGATGAAAACCTTGCAACTATGCCAAAAACTTGTGCAATATCTAGTTTACTATGTACAACATATTGTAGTTTACTAATCATAGATTTATATTATGTTTCATTTACCTCTCTAGTGGTGTCTTCTTTTGATAATTTCACTCTAGTTACCATGGGTTTACTGACTTACTTAGATTCATTCATCCCAAATGTCTTCAAGGTTTCTTTCACATATTTGGACTGAGTCACATATATACCCTTCCTTGTTTGATAACTTGTAATCCAATGAAAAAATTAATCTCACTAAACATAGACATCACAAATTTTGTACTCATTTGATCAAAAATGTCTTACATAACATGTCATTTCCTCCAAATATAATGTCATCTACAAAAAAATCAGTAATCAACATCATACTTTCAAATTGACTTTTCAAATATAGATTACTATTTTCACTTGTTCTAGAAAATCCAGTCTTAATCAGATAAGTATGTAACCTTTCATACCATTCTCTTGGTGCTTGCTTCAGTCCATACAATGCCTTGTTCAATTTGCAACCCATGTTCCTTTGATCAGGCACAATGAATCCTTCAAGTTGTTCATTATAGACTTCCTCTTCAAGTATTCTATTTAAAAATGCAAATTTCACATCCATTTGATAAACTTTGAACTTCTTGTAGGTAGCATAGGCGAACAATGTTCTTACTTCTTCCAATCTTGCCACAGGTGCAAAAGTATCATCATAGTCAATTCCTTCTTCTTGTGCATAACCTTTGTAAACTAATCTCACCTTGTTTCTTACCACTTCTCCATTTTCACTTAGCTTATTTATGAAAGTCCACTTTATTCTTATCACATTCTTGTTAGTGTCTCTCGGTACTAACGTCCATGTGTTGTTCTTTTCTATCTATCATTCATAATATTTATCCATTCTTCATTATCCAATGTAACCTTCACTATTCTTGGTTAAAAACTAGAAATGAAACATTTATTATCTCTTAACTTACTTCTTGTCTATACTTGAACGCTTCTGTCTCCAAATTTTTTTTTTTTAGGTGAATGATTCTTCCTTACATATTTTGCCAATATAGGTTGAGATCTATGACTTTCAAAAAATTTCATGACTTGGTAGGGGTTCAACTTCTTACCTAGGGAGTACTGTCTAGTGCTTGGGTTTTATTGTTTAAAGCTCCAATAAAGCATTTTGTAACTCGGATAAAATTGACTAGTACTTGGTGGCTCTCTATTGTAACTTGGGTAGTGTGTCTAGTGCCTCTTCATACACATACACAAACTTTTTGTAATCTTTAGGTTTCTTTTTTCTTTCCACATCATTTTTATCTGCAAACTCATCAATTTACATTTTTACTTTCAACCATTTTGTTAGTAACTTTTTTCAAATATTCATAAGCTTTACTCTTAGATGAAAAACCAAAGAATATACCTTCATCTGCTTTGAAATTAAATTTACCATTCTTTGCATCCTTATGAATGTAACACTTACTTCCAAAGATTTATAAATATCTTAGATTCAATGTATGACCATACCAAAGTTCATAGGGTGTTTTATTTGTTCCTTTATTCAAGTGAACTCGATTGAGAGTATAAACAATAGTACTAATTGATTCTCTTCAGAATATATGTGCCATGTCTTTCTCAATCATCAGTGTTCTTGCACAATCCACAATTGATCTATTTCTCTCTTAGCAATTCCATTTTGTTGTGGTATCTTTGGGATAGATAATTGCCTCTTAATACCACTCTTAACACAAAAGTTAGTGAATTAAATAAACAAAAATTGACCACCTCTATTAGACCTTAAACATTTCAATGATTTACCATTTTCTTTCTCAACTCTAGCCTTTTATCATTTGAACATATCAAAAGCATTTGATTTCACCTTCATGAACATAACAGTCATTCTACGATAGTCATCAACAAAAAAGATAAAATGTATGTCACCATAATAACTATTCACAACTATTGGTCCATATAAATTAGCATGCATTAGTTCCAATATATCATTAGATATGTGTGTCTTGCTTGAAAAACTATATTTTTTCATCTTACCTAGATGATGTTCTTTCTGTAGACACCTAAAAACCTTTAGAAAATAAAGTATTTTATTTTCTGAAAAATTCCTGATGACATCATCATTTATTAATTAATTAATTAATTAATTATTTAATTTATTTTTATGCCATTAAATCCCTTTATCTTAATTAAAAATATTTAATTAAGGAATCCCTCCCAAAAATGTTTAAATCTTATTTAAACATTATTTCCTTATTTATTAATTATTTAATTAATAAATTGACCCAAAAACCCAAAAAAAATTTTAAAAAAAATTTTTGCCCAAAACTTGGCCAATTTCCTTAAGACCACTAACCTCTTCCAAAATCTTCTAATCCTTCTTTAATTTTGATTAAAGGCTAATCCCACCATTTCCTACCCCTAATCCCAACTCAAAATATTTAATTAAGATTAAATATTAATCCTCATGTTTATTAAAAAAGTTTTAATAAATATCTCCTCAACCCAAACCCTTGAAATAAATAAAACTTTATTTATTTCCTAAAAATCTAATTTATCCTCATCCTAAGAAGTTCTAGACTCTTCTAGAAAGTCTTCATCCTCATCCTAGGAAGTTCTCGACTATTCTAGAAAGTCTTTATCCTCATCCAAAGTCTAGACTCTTCTAGAAGATGTCTTTAAACCTAATCCTAATCCCCTCCTAACCTTGTCACATTCCCTAAAAATGGGTTAAGTCTTACTAACCCAAGCCAAAGTTAACAAATATCTCCTCCTTCACCCACCCTCATTAAATGCCATCCACTTGCCTATCCCTAAACTAATCCTAAACCATCCTAATCCATCCTCTAATCATTTGCACAATCCTAAGCAAGCTTAAAACCTTCCTAATCAAGCCCAAGTCGAAATTCTTCTCATCTCCTTCAAAATATCCCAACCATAAAACTTTATGAAGCCCACTAGGCCATAAATGACTCTTTCAAGCCCTTTTATTGCTCTTACAAGCCATTATGAGGATCTTTATGAAGATTTTATCCCTTGAGCCTCCTTTGTTGACTCATCCTTCCCCTTTCCTCCATCCTCTCACCCTGTGACATGTGTCACTCCCTGATTGGCTATGAGGAAGCACAATCCATGTGCTCTTCTCTCATGCAATCTGAGCCCTCCATGAGCTTTTTCCCATCCTTGCATCTTAGCCCTCAATCCCTCAAGCCTCTTGCCTATAAATTGGATCCTTCCCCTTTGCAAAACAACACAGTCCATGAAGTAAAGTCATAATGCCATTTTAAGAAGCCATTTTACATCAAAACCATACACTCACACCCAAATTTCAACTCCATTTGAAGCCCTTTTTGAAGCATAAGCTTGAGCATACATCCTATCTATTTAGACAAAGCTACTCAACAAGAGAGCTTCTCATTGAGAGAGCCCATTAATGGCTCATATCCTCAATTGAGAGCTCATCTTAGTCTATCTTGAAGTTTATGAATTTTGTTTAGTTTGTAGAAGCTTTATTTAAATTTGATTTCTATTAGCATACTAACATTGCTCATATACATTTTGGCATGCCCGATGGGACCCCGCATGGGTCATCTTCATTAGCTTTTTTAGTCAAGTTTTGTATGTCATTTGCTAATTTTGGCTAATTTTTCTTGTTTTTGTGATTGGTAGGATTGTATACATTGGTTTTGTAGGTCCACATGAGCATGAAGAAGACAAAGGAACTCATAGTCTATCTCATAGTATTTGCAGATTTTTCAAGCTTATAAGTGGACAAAGCACTTGGAATTCTTCTTCCTCTTATTGTCTATATTCTTCTTATTCCATCTACTTCTTCTTCTTCTTCTTGTGGGAGATCTTGGCCATTTTTTTTAAGGAAGAAAAATCATACACACTTCTTTTTAGTGCTTAAAATGAACCCCCAAATCATACTTAAATCCATTAAAAACTAAAAATTTGCAAAAAAAAATAAAAATCTTTTAACAAGTGAAACTAAACCAATCCAATCATTTGCATCCTTGCAACATCAAGATTTTAGATGCATTCATGCAAAGTTAGGAACACTTCATTTTTTGGAATTGAAAAAGAACTTCAAGTTTCCATTTCAAAAAGGTTCAAAATCAACACTAAGTGCACACTAAAATTTAAATCAAACTCAAAGCATCAATCAAGGATAAAATGAACCTCATTTGCAAATATTTTAAAGTTCTTTTAAAAATCTCATGAAAACTAAGAGTCCTAAATGGTTGCCAAAATTGTCCTAAAAGCTTTGTTATTTGTTCCAAACAAATGTCTTGTTGCAAAATTTTGAATGTTTCTTAGGTTTTTCATGCATCAAAACAATCTAGGAATATCATTTTTGAGCTTAAAACATGCAAACTAGAACACAAAATCTTGAATGAAAGCAAAGTCCAAAGAGTCATTTTCACTTTTGAGTCCAAAACAATCTTGAATGATCTAAGGTTAAAACAAAGCACTTCAAAGTTCTTAAAACAACACACAAAATCTCAATCTTGAATGCTCAAAGGAAAAAACTTGAATGTTTAATCACTTGTCTTTGAATGCATGTTGCTAAAATCACTCTTGAGTGCCATGGATTAAAATCAAGTTTTTTTTTTTTATGAATGCATGATTAAAACAACAAATCCAATCTTGAATGCAAAAGGTCAATTAATTATTACAATATCTCACACTTCATCTTTTGGGGCATAAAAAGAATCTACATTCTAGGAACTTCCTAAATTATAAAAACCAAATCAAGATGCTTTAAGTGAGTTTGTAATTGGACTCACCCTCTTTAATCACCCATCAATTTAACCATTGGTTGCAATCTCAGCGCCATCTATGGGGATGGGTCCACCTAAGAGGGTGTTAAGTGCTCCACAAAGATCAAACTTCACTTACTTGCATTTTTATTAGTTTTTCTAACTTAGAAAATTCTTTGAATGCACATTAGGCTCGCTAACACTTCATTTGGGCATTAAAATTTGAACAAATCTTGACATGGAGGGCCTCCAGGCGCGCGCTTGAAATCGAATCTCACACACTTTTGTTTTGGGCTTAAAATAAAATCACACCAACTCTTGAATGCCTTAAAGAAAATTAATTGATACTTGATGTGGACGGCCTCTGGGTGCGCGGGTTTACTTTTTTGTTGACCCTAACTCTTCTTCTTGTATTCATTCTTCACTCGATTTTACTTTTGTTAAATGCTTGAAGTTGGAATTGAACATTGTCTCTTAAACATGAGTGCTTGCAAAGTCTAGATCAACACACATAAGAGTCAATTGGTAAAAGAACAAGTGTGTTTTTAGCCCAAGGTCATCCAAGTCTTCTCTCCCCTTGTCGTCTTTCAAGGCCATCTTGGGTGCATAAGATTAGGATCCAAAACCTTATTTCTCTTTTTAGGAGGCTTGCTCGGGGATTTCATCACCCCTTGGGACGACCTCAACTCCAACGTTCCAGCAAAGTATAAAGATTGGAAGGTGAATCCAAAGACACCTCTCTTGGAATCAAGATTTTGTCACTCAGGCTAAGCCTCAAGGAACTTTATACCCTTGAGAAGTGAAAGAGGAGAAGTGGGTTACCGCTTCTCTCGGCTGTGTGACATCTTTTTGCTTTCATCTATGGATTTGGGCCTCACATACCTTGGGTATATCGAGGACTCCCTAGCTAAACCAACTGTCAGCCTTGTAGACAACCATCTAGAGTGTTGATGTGTTTGAAGTGACTGATCAAAACATTTGTAAAACATACACACTCCTCAGTGCAAGTATCACATTCTGAGAATCAAAAACTTCTATTTGGTTGTTCCTATCTATTGCTTTATTTTTTATTTTTTGAATTGAATGTTTGCCAAACTTTGTCAATCCTAGCTTAGGGCACACTTAGCGTAGTCACTGCCTATTCCAAAAGTTGAACAAGTTGAAGAAGAACAACCAAGATCTCTCAAAGCTAAGCAGATTCAGGAATTGATGTCAGAGCAACCCAAACCCAAATAGAAGTTCCAAAAAGTTAAACTCAAGCCATCTCAGGCATACCAAGAACTTTTAGCCAAGAGAAGGAACTAACACCAAGCCCTCAAATTGCCAAACTCCACAAAGCAGAGGACAAAGCTGCTAATGAAGCCCTTCAAGACGCCTGGTTAGATCGCACCATCCAATTTAACCAACATCCAAGAGTTAACAATGCTTATGCCTTACCAACTAGGTATGATTTCTATGACTAGACCCCCTTGTTTCTCCACATCTTCTTGCATAAGCTTCACTTTTGCATTAGAGTCATCTTTGTAGGTAAGCTAGCCATCTTTAGTCATCCCCTAAAGCATTTTAGCTCATTCATCTCATTTAGAACCAAACCATTTAGCCAGCAATCCAAAAACTTCACATCCAAGCCTTCAAAATTGTTGTCACTTTGCTAAAAGTTTGCCATTCCTAACATCTTTCAAATCCACTAATCTCACACAGGTTATCCCTTTGACAGAGCTTTGTTTAGGGTAATTTAGCTTTGTCACTTGTTATCCCTCATCACCTTGAGCTAAAGGTTTGGATCCACAAGTGGTCAATCTCGTGTTCTTCCTAAAGGATCATCGGTCTATCCTTAAGTTGACACAATCACCACCAAGCTTGCACATAGGAAAGCAGACCTTTCATAATTTGGAAACATATCTTTGAAGTTAGAATCCTCAACCCAATCCTCCTTAGGTTTTTTCATACAGCTTTGCCTCAACCTAGGAAATCATTTGCATATAAAAGCCTTCCTCTTTTGCCTCCATCAGCATTGTTGCATCTCATACCTAGGAAACATTATGCATTTTTTATGCCACCCATCACTCACTTAGGCAAGAAGAAGAAGGAAACAATGGATCCCTATCATTTGGATCCAACAGCATCGCTCCCCTTGAGCACCCAACCATCCTTCAACCCAGAGAACACCATACCATCACCTACTGACATTGAAGCTTTCATGAACCAACCAAGAAATGCAGTATTGGTGAATGCCATTATAGACAAAAACAAGGAAACAATCATGGCTAACTTTTGAAGGGACAACATTGGAGCCTTCGACTTTGGAAGACCTCCTCCCCTATCAGAGCCATCTCACCCATTGTTTGGACAACTCCCACCATCCATAGGCTCTTATGATTCAAATTATCCTCAATATATGCCAAAAGAAGAGCCTCAACCCACCCCATATGATCCAACAGACGCAAACATACTAGCCTCCACTCAAGTTGAAATCTCCCTTCCACAAGCCAATCCAGTCACCACCACTCCACCATTGGTCCATACCACTTCATCCCAAACCCCCTTCACCTAAAACACCTCATCATTCACTCTCTTCACTATTGTTGCTGCTGCCCCCCAACCCAGCCTTCCAAATCCACCCATCTCCCAAATCAATGCTAGCATCTTTGTCCAACCGCAACAATATACAACTAGGATGCCACCCATGGGGCCAAGTAATCAACCTTTTATCACCCCCAACATGTTTACCTCTGCTCAGAACACAATTTCATCATTTCCACTAGGTCCTTGGAGCTCAGTGCCATTAGCCACAAATCCACAAGCTACTACCTTCACTCCACAAAGCTATCACACCCCACAAGCTACTACAAATGTTCTGCCAAGCTCTCAAGTGACCCAAGCTCCTGCCACCACTTTACCAAGCTTTCAAATCCAGCCACCAAGCTATCAAACCCCATCAGTTCCATTCCAAAGCTTTCAATTCCCACCGCCTCCACCACCAACCAATCCATTACCTCCTATTACCAACTATTTTTCTATGCCACTTCTAGGAGGAGATCCACCACCACCAACCACCAATTACTTGGCCTCTTTTGTCATGCAGACACCTTCCCAAATAGGGGCACAACCCACATATATTGGTCAAACTCCTCAAATCCAAAGTCAAGTTCCACAAGCTCCCCGATCCTTTCCCCAAGCTTCACACCCATCTTATACCTTACCTCCACAAAGCAATCCATTTATCCCATAGCTAGCTTATGTTCCTCAATCCCAACCTCAAATCCAATATCAATAGCAAGCCTCGCAACATATGCAGCAATATGTGCCACCTCCACCTCAACAACCCATCATCCACCATTCAGTTGCCCAAGCCATGTACAATCCCTACCAGCCCATACCTCAAAGCCATCCATATTCCATTGCCCCATCTAGCACATACCTACCTCAGGGCACTCCTACATTGGGGGCACCCCAGATGTCACCCATTAATTCAGAATGGGAAGCCATGAAAACAGCTTTGAAGAACATCCAAGAGGGAAATGATCCAAAAACCTTCAAGTTTGAGAATGTGTGTCCTTACCCATTTGACAGAGCCATTACCTTGACACCATTTCCCAAGCATTTTGAGACACCCAAGTTTGACAAATTCAGAGGAAAAGGAGATCGTGTCACACATATCAAAGAATTTTACATGCACTGCCAAGAAGTGGCATATGATGACATCTTCCTCTTGCATCTCTTTCCCAAAAGCTTGGCTGGACCAGCTCTTGAATGGTTTTATAGAATCCCCTATGGCACAATTAAATTTTTTGCTGAATTATCTGAGGCATTTGTAGCCCAATATGCCCATCTTGTTGAAACAGAGCTACCAGTAGTTGATCTTGTCCACACTAAGCAAAAAGGTGGAGAAAGCCTTCCTGAATATCTGCAAAGATGGCAAACCCTTACCACCCGCATATCTTGCACCTTGCCAGAGCGCCATTTGGTGAAAATGTTTATTGATAATGCCCATCCTAGCTTGGCTCACCACATGACCATGAACTATTTGCAGACCTACAAAGAAATCAAAGAAAAAGGAATGACCCTTGAGCAAGGACTCATTAAAGATGGTGTGGTCAAGATTTACAAGGAAGCCAACCAAAATCAATCACATTCCAATGACAAGTCTAGGTATTGGAACAAAAACAAGCACATTGCAACAGATGGTGTCACTGACACCAGACAAGTGGATATTGTTGGTCCTTCCCAAAATCAGTCTAACCCACCATATCAATCAAACAATCAACAAGCTATCAACTACCAATAGCAGAATAACCAAAGCTATCAAAACCACAATCCAAGACCCAACTTTCAAGGGTCTAGCAATCAAGTTAATGCCATCAATGTAGTTGTAGGGCAAAAGCCCAGATTCCAACCTGCACCTAGAAATTATACACCCCTTGGTGAACCTTTGGATGTCATTTTTGAAAAATTAGTCAAGGAAAATCTCATCAAATTTCCTCCTACCTAGCAAATTGACCCAAGCCAATCCAAAGCTACATGGTACAAAGACAATGAGTACTGCAAATTTCATAGGGTAAAAGGTCACACTACCCTCAGATGCATGAAACTGAAAGATTATGTGCAGGACCTCATTGATCGCAAAGAAATCACCGTTGGTGCCCAAACCTCTCCCAATGCAGGCTTATAGATATATCAAAATGCTTTTCCTCCTCACAACAACCAAAATCTTGGAAAAGCACCTATCCAAGCCAACAACAACAACACCAACAACCGCCAGCCAAACCAACAACATGGGAAGAACAATGACCACACTTCATCCTATATAGACTATGGTAGCCTCATAGGTTGTATATCTGAGAAAGAGCCTTCTGTCAATGTTATCAATATTCAAGGACCAAACAATGAGTGTGCAGTCACCACTCGAAGAGCGCGATTTAACATCGCAGGCCCACTAGTTTCACCAGCACCATCAACTCCATCAAAAAGCTAGTACAATATCTTGGAACACCTTGGGAACATGCCAGCCCAAATCTCCATTTTAGACCTTCTTCGCACCAGTCCCGTGTACAATAACATCCTTGACAGTGCTCTTATAGAATCTTGTGTCCCTTCAGATATCAATGCTACTGATTTTCATAATCTTGTTGGACACCTATCCTCCTCATGTGCCCTATCTTTCAAACCCACCGACATACCCATGGTCGAGCCAGATCACACCCTTCCGCTTCACATAGCCATCATGGTATCCAATTTTTTCGTGAAAAGAGTAATGATAGATAATGGATTAGCTTTGAATATTTGCACCCTAAAATTCATAAAACAAGCTGGGTATACTAAGGCAGATATCATCAGTGAAGTTATCACCATCAAAGCTTATGACAACTTGGAAAGAACCATAGAAGGAACTATTTTTCTGCCAATCAAGGTTGGGCCAGTCATCCGAGAGACACTTTGCCATGTTATTGATCTAAACCTACCATTTAACATCCACCTTGGTCACCCATAGATTCATGCCATGAAAGTCATTCCATCCACTTACCATCAGTGCATCAAATTTTCGCATCAAGGCACTGAGGTAACCATCCATGCTGATCCAGAACCCTTTGCTTACTGCAATGTGGTTAAAGCTTCATATACAAACCATTGCCCTAGAATTGATATCGGCACATCCATCGCCAGCTCATCGCACACTTGTAATGACCCAGAAACCATCCTCGCCTCTACCCTGTCTACCGTGAAGATCAATAACAAAGGCTGTGGAGAGTATAGTCTGTCGGATGCATTTGCTGTCGAGGCACTCCCACTTGATCCACATGCCCATGGACGACCGACATATCAAAAAGCTAAGGAGATTCCACCTCCTCAATACAAATAGTTTGGCCCAACAACCTTTGTATCCTCGAAAATCCCTCTTCATGAGGAGCTCACTCCAGATATCAACAATTGGTTACATAAGGATGCACCTTAAAGAAATCAAGCACACCTTGATCACTTCAGCCAGAAGTATCCCCAAGAACATAAGCTCATCATTGACAAATGGAATTATCAAGGTGGTGGTCTAGGACTAGAAGAAAGAGGCATGCAGTGCCCCATTGATGCACACAAGTGGGAATCAAAGTTAGGTCTTGGCTTTGGCAACCCACAACTAGGGGCACCAATACGGATGGTCACGCTTTTTTAAACATTCACCGTGACCTTGTCAAAATCGAAGACATTCCTGGGGAAGTTGAAAAGAGAGCCTACGATGATATCCCAGACCAAATCTCCCTCGAAGACTCTATTCTCCAAGAACTATCCATCCACCTCATTGACCTACCACTCGCCCATCCACAACTCATAGATTGGGACCAACCAAGCGTCATACACATTGATGAGTTCACATCAGAGGAAGCACTTCTGAGATTCATGGGAGTTGAATCTCCTAATAAGCAAACAAAGCTAGATTCTGCCTATATCTACAAGCTAGATCCCAAGGGGTATTTTGGAGAAAATCCCCAACCTAGTTTCGATACACCCAAAACTGGAACTAAGGTGAATTCAAGACTAGCTATGGCAGCGAAGAGAACCCCTCAGCAAGAAAATCTAGAGCCACAAGTAGAACATGAAGATTTAGCATTGCCTCCTCAAGATAATCGACTAGAGGTGTCTTCTATTCTAATTGAGGATACTCGAGAAGTCAACATTGGTTCTTCAAAGATCCCCAGACTTGTTCACATTGCTGCATCCCTATCACAAGACCAAGCTGATCTCCTCTTTGAGGTCTTAAGAGAGAACATTGGCCGATTTGCATGGTCATATCAGGACATGCCAGGACTTGATCCAAAGCTTGTAGTTCATCATCTTGCAGTTGATCCAAAGATCAAGCCCATTAGACAAAAGCTTAGAAAAATGCACCCCAAGGTGGCATTACTGGTCAAAGCTAAATTAGAAAGAATGTTTGCTGCTAAGGTTATTCGACCTATCGACTACTCAAAGTGGATCTCCAACATGGTCCCCGTCACTAAACCTTCTGGTGACATCATAATCTGCACTGATTTCAGAGATCTTAGCAAAGCTTGTCCAAAAGATGATTTTCCCTTGCCCAACATAGATATGATTGTAGATCTTACAGCTGGACATGAAATTTTGTCCCTCGTGGATGGATTTTCTGGGTATAATCAAATCAAGATTACAGAAGAGGATCAGCATAAGATAGCATTTACTACCCCTTGGAGAACCTTTTGTTACAACATGATGCCTTTTGGCCTAAAGAATGCTGGGGCTACCTATCAAAGAGCTCTGACAGCCATTTTTCATGATCTCATCCATAGCATTTTGGAGGATTATGTGGATGATATCTTGGTCAAATCTCATACCTTCATGGATCATCTTGCTGACCTGGACAAAGTCTTTGATAGGTTAGCCAAATATCATCTCATGTTGAATCCCAAGAAGTGTGTCTTTGGGGTCACATCTGGCAAGCTTCTAGGCTTTATAGTCTCTAAACAAGGTATAGAGATTGACCCCAAGAAGGTCAAGGCTATCTTAGACATGCCTCCTCCCTAGACACTGCGACAACTTCGCTCTCTTCAGGGAAAGCTTCAATCTATCTGGCGCTTCATCTCCCAGCTTGCAGATAAGTGTACACCATTTTCACATTTACTGAAGAAGGATGAGAACTTCAAGTGGGATCCTTTATGTCAGCACAACTTTAGTCAGCTCAAGTAGTATCTCGCCAATCCCCCTATCTTGGTTCCACCAGTTCCTGGTCATCCCTTGATTTTGCACATATCAACAACACCTACTGCTCTAGGGGCACTTCTAGCACAGCTCGATGACTACGGTAGAGAAAGAGCCATCTACTACATCAGTAGAACCCTAGTTGGTTATGAACTCAATTATACTCCTATGGAAAAAGCTTGTTTGGCAGTTTTTTTCTCAACTCAAAAGCTTCGCCACTACATGCTAAGTCATACCATCCAACTAGTCTCCAAGATCGACCCTCTCAAGTATATGCTCCAGAATAGCACTTATAGGCCATTTGGCCAAATGGGTTATGCTCCTTAGTGAATTTGACATCTAGTATGTGGACAGAAAGGAAATCAAAGGGCAAGCTATAGTAGATCACCTAGCTGATGCACCTCTAATAGATGCTTATCCGTTGATCATAAAATTTCCAGATGAGCATATTTGTCTAATTAAAGAACAACCCCCATGGAAACTTTATTTTGATGGCTCATACACATCTCATGGATCAGGGGCAGGAATATTATTGGTCACACCTCAAGGATATTACATTCCAAAAGCCTTCAAGCTATAATTGCCTAGCACCAACAATATAGCTGAATATGAGGCCCTCATAGCAGGATTAAAGATAGCTGTAGAATGGAACATTGCTGAGTTACAAATCTTTGGTGATTCTCAGCTCATCATCAAGCAAGCCCTAAATGAATATCAAACCAAAGATGAAAAGCTATTACCCTACAAAGAGCTAGTTGATCGGCTAACCCAACATTTTACAAGGCTTCAGTTTACACAAGTGCCTCGAATACAGAACAAAGCAGCAGATGCTATGGCTACTATAGGCTCACTCTTGGAAATTCCCCAAGCAGCTACACAGTATGAGTTTTTAGTCAAGCAGCTCCTCACACAAGCCTATGCGAATGAGGATTCAAACCGTGTTTGTATCTTGGTTGGTCCCCAATCCCCTTGGTACCATGAGATTCACGCTTACCTTAACGATGGTATCATATCCCCTCACCTCACATGTACCCAACGCCAAAACCTCATTCAAAAATCATCCTGCTATGTTATCATAGCCAATACCCTATATCGTCGGGGTTATCACGATACTCTCTCTCGATGTTTAGACCAAAACAAGGCTGTGATGGTGTTAAAAAAAGTACACTCTGGACTTTGCGGTGCCCACACGAGTGGTATTGTCCTAGTGCAACAAATCCTTAGAGCAAGCTACTATTGGCCTACCATTGAAGAAGACTCCTATGACTTTGTCAGAAAGTGTTTCCCATGTCAGCAACATGCAAATCTTGTGCACACTCCAACACAGGATCTACAACCTATTGCACCACCTTGGCCTTTCGCTTGTTGGGGCCTTGATCTAGTTGGAACTATCACACCTCTCTCATTTGATGGACATAAATGGATAATAACAGCTATAGACTATTTCACTAAGTGGGTGGAAGCAGTCCCCCTAGTCTCAGCTACAAGAGTTCAAGTCTCCAAGTTCATCTTGTACCACATTGTTTGCCGCTTCGGCATCCCATCCACCATCTTCACCGACCACGGAGGTAACTTTGAAAATCTCAACATGGAAGAATTATGCACTTCCCTCTGCATCCATCACCGCTTTTCTAGCCCATATTTCCCACAAGGTAATGACCAGGCAGAGGCAACTAACAAAACCCTCCTCAAAATCCTAAAGAAATTTGTCAATGATTCTGGCCGCGATTGGCACCTACAAATAAATCCAGCCCTATGGGCCTAGTGAACTTCCTTTTGTACATCCACAGGCGCAACTCCATACTCCCTAGTCTATGGTGCCGAAGTGGTACTACCTATAGAGGTTAAACTTCCCTCCTTGCGCATATCTTTGCAAGGGCTAATAACAGATGAAGAATACAGAGTAGCTCGGCTCACCCAGCTAGATCTCTTAGATGAGAAGCGACAACAAGCCTATGATCATCTCACCGTCTATCAAACTCATCTCAAAAGGAATTTCAACAAGAAGGTGCTTCCACGACACTTTCGGCCAGGTGACATGGTCCTCAAAGAAAACATGAAAGTCCAAGCAGATCGAGAAAAGAAAGGCAAGTTTGAACCTACATGGCTTGGTCCTTATGTTGTCACTGCATCCTTTGGCTTCGGAACCTATCAGCTATCTACACCAGAAGGAGAACTCTTGAATGATCCTACTAACATCATTCATCTCAAGAAGTTCTATGCTTAAAGATCCTTGGTATACCCAACTTTTGAAAAATACAAAAAAAAAAAAAATAGTAAAGAGAAATAAGCATCCAATGGTGAAAACTTGGCAATTCAAGCGCCTTGGATAGGTACCTTGGTGAAAACATAGTAATTTAGGTGCCTTTTGTACTAAGACTAATCCATTATCTATCACTATCCTATCCCTCATCCATTCACCCACCATCCCATAAAAAACCTTCTTATTCCCTTGGTGTTCCAACCAAATATCCAAAATCTAATGGAGCTTGTAAATACCTCCTGTACAGCTTGTAAATCTTGTACCTCAGCTTGTAAATCTTGTATCATCCCTTGTATCATACCTTGTATATCCAAATCTTGTCCAAAGCTTGTACCATATTCCAGCTTGTAAATAATCTTGTATCCTAGCTTGTATCCTATCACATGCACACAAAGAATCCCATTTTCCTCAAGCTTTTCACAAACCATCTACCTATCCGCCTATCAACTATTGTAGACATCCCACCCTTCACAAACATTTCCATCTCACAAAACCCAAACATGAACAACCTTGTACATTTGTAACATATCTTGGTCCGTCAGCTTGTACATCCTCTTTAGCTTAGTAACATTGTATCTATCCAGTTTTCGTGTCAGATCGTCCTTGCTCAACATCTTGCACACATCGCACAACCCTTGGTTAGCTATCCCAATGTATCCTTTAGCTAGATCTCCTGTCACCAAAGTGTTATCCTTCTTAGTTCAGCTTGCCAGACACATCACTCATCCAGATCCACTAGCTTAGGTGCTCTCCGATAGATCCTTGTAGGATATAGCTTTCCTCATGTTTGATCTTGGTCCATTAGTACCTCATCCTACCCATCTCGTTGGAAAATGTTTCTCTTTTGGATTTTCACTTTCTTTTGATTTGGAATCTTCCCTTTTGGGTCTTGAAGTATCTTTTCCAAACAATCTTTTTTTTCCCTCCTCAAAGTTGCCACAATCTTCCATATCATGGTATACTACGAATGGGGTAATCTGGGCGTAAGGTCTTGATCAAGTCTTTTGTTTGTTTTTCTTTTCTACTTGTGGGTTACCCAGTGTCGGTTCCACTCTGATTCTTTCGAGATTCATGTGTGATGCTGGGGCAATCCTTGTGTGTTTGTTTTGAGTTAGTCCATTAGTCCTCTGGACAGTTGGTGAAAAGGCCTTGATGTTCTTGGTAACCTTGGCAATTAACCAATAGTCCTATAGCAAATCTAGTGCTCAACTACATGGTGGTACTTCTCTTTGAAGTATCCCCCCCGCTCAAAAAGCTTCAATGGTTTTCCTTCATCTCCATTATCCCCCATCCATATCCATCATCCATCTCTCCTACCCCAACTTATGCATCAATATCTCTTTGAATCACTCCTCACCTTTAGCTTTAGGGATCCACAATCCTAGTCTTAGGGATCCACCAATCCAAATCAATCCACCAAGCCTCATCTTTCGAGATCCACAATCCTAGTCCTAGGGATCTCCGAAACCCATCTTCCGCCAATTTGACTCTTTGTAATCCTGTTGCATCAGCTTTTTAATCCCCTCATCCATCTCCCCATCCTGGATTCCTTTTATAGCGCTCCACTCCTTCATCCTCTGCAATCCCTGAGAACTTAAGCTTACTTCCTCTTGTGCCTCTAATTCTCCCTTTATCATTCTCCCGTAGTGAGAGTTTAAGCTAACTAAACCTCTTCTCTTAAGCCAATCTGAGTCTTCTTGCTCATCTCAGATTCTTGTACCTTTGAAGAAGTCGTCGAGCCTCGCTTTCTCTCCCCGCCGCCTTCTTGAGGGGGCATCTTGCAGTCCATTCTCTCCTCTTCTGCTCTAGCCTTGGGCATCTTATTTTCTTATCTTTGATGCCATGCCACTTGCGGCATCACATCAAAGAGGGGCAAAATGTAGACACCTAAAAACCTTTAGAAGATAAAGTTTTTTTATTTTCTGAAAAATTCCTGATGACATCATCATTTATTAATTAATTAATTAATTAATTTATTTATTTATTTTTATGCCATTAAATCCCTTTATCTTAATTAAAAATATTTAATTAAAGAGTCCCTCCCAAAAATGTTTAAATCTTATTTAAACATTATTTCCTTATTTATTAATTATTTAATTAATAAATTGACCAAAAAATCCAAAATAAATAAAAAATTTATTTTTTGCCCAAAACTTGGCCAATTTCCTTAAGACCACTAACCTCTTCCAAAATTTTCTAATCTTTCTTTAATTTTGATTAAAGGCTAATCCCATCATTTCCTACCCCTAATCCCAACTCAAAATATTTAATTAAAATTAAATATTAATCCTCATGTTTATTAAAAAAGTTTTAATAAATATCTCCTCAACCCAAACCCTTGAAATAAATAAAACTTTATTTATTTCCTAAAAATCTAATTTATCCTCATCCTAAGAAGTTCTAGACTCTTCTAGAAAGTCTTCATCCTCATCCTAGGAAGTTCTAGACTATTCTAGAAAGTCTTTATCCTCATCCAAAGTCTAGACTCTTCTAGAAGATGTCTTTAAACCTAATCCTAATCCCCTCCTAACCTTGTCACATTCCCTAAAAATGGGTTAAGTCTTACTAACCCAAGCCAAAGTTAACAAATATCTCCTCCTTCACCCACCCTCATTAAATGCCATCCACTTGCCTATCCCTAAGCTAATCCTAAACCATCCTAATCCATCCTCTAATCATTTGCACAATCCTAAGCAAGCTTAAAACCTTCCTAATCAAGCCCAAGTCGAAATTCCTCTCATCTCCTTCAAAATATCCCAACCATAAAACTTTATGAAGCCCACTAGGCCATAAATGACTCTTTCAAGCCCTTTTATCTTACAAGCCATTATGAGGGTCTTTATGAAGATTTTATCCCTTGAGCCTCCTTTGTTGACTCATCCTTCCCCTTTCCTCCATCCTCTCACCCTGTGACATGTGTCACTCTCTAATTGGCTGTAAGGAAGCACAATCCATGTGCTCTCCTCTCATGCAATCTGAGCCCTCCATGAGCTTTTTCCCATCCTTGCATCTTAGCCCTCAATCCCTCAAGCCTCTTGCCTATAAATTGGATCCTTCCCCTTTGCAAAACAACACAATCCAGGAAGTAAAGTCATAATGCCATTTCAAGAAGCCATTTTACATCAAAACCATACACTCACACCCAAATTCCAACTCCATTTGAAGCCCTTTTTGAAGCATAAGCTTGAGCATACATCCTATCTATTTAGACAAAGCTAATCAACAAGAGAGCTTCTCATTGAGAGAGCCCATTAATGGCTCATATTCTCAATTGAGAGCTCATCTTAGTCTATCTTGAAGTTTATGAATTTTCTTTAGTTTGTAGAAGCTTTATTTAAATTTGGTTTCTATTAGCATACTAACATTGCTCATATACACTTTCCACATAGCATTCTTAGGTTTTTATAGATTTGGTAAGCCTCTTACACTTTTTTTTTTACTCACATTCGCCATGTTCTCAAAGTTTACATGACACAACCTTTTATTCCACAGCCATACATCCTCAACTTTAGCAAATAAGCATGTCTCAATAATAGGACCATGATAAAATAAGTTACCTTTTGTTTGCATCCTAGTTCCATTCAAAGTTTCTTCGTCATCATAGATATTGACTTTTCTATTATGAAATTCTAGCTTATAGCCTAAATTGTTCAACTAACACTCAAAATATTATACTTTAGTCCTTATACCGAATATGCACCATCACATCTACTATTATCATTCAACATTAGTAATCCTCTACCTTTCATTGGACATGGAACATCATTAACTAGCTTAACAGTTCCATCATTATCAATTTCTTCAAGTTTGTCAAACTTACTTAGACCATGAGTGATGTAATGTGAGCAACCACAATCTATAATCCATGAATCATTCTTGCTAACATGTGATATAAGGGAAATTTCACTTTCATACCTTTCTCAATTGAGATCTTCCTTGATTGCAACATATACCATCTCAACTACTTCCTTTTCTTCATCAGTATTGGACTCGATGTGCTCTTCTTCAAGAATATAACATGACTTCTTCCCTTTGTCTTTGTAATCCTTGTTCTTCCTATATTTGTATTATTTATTGTCATTTTTTTCACTTTTACTTCTGTTAGGACACTTAGCAGCAAAATGATCAACTTCACTACACTTGAAACAAATCAGGGGTAGTTTACCTTTACTTCTTGACAACCTTCTTGCAAGCAATGATTTAATTTCATCCAAAACATCTTTAGTTTTAGAATCACTCTATTCTTTACTTTTCTTCTCTTTCTTTGAACTAGCAATGGTTAGTAAAGATTTAAAGGAATTTACAAGTGTAATCATGTTGTTATCATAATTATTTATTTCAAATGTAGTCAACCAACCAACTAAACTATCAAGTGTCAACACATTACTAGGCATAGCTCTTACTTCTTGAATTACAAAAAAATTGATAACATAAACATGCAGAAGAGTTGTGAGAACCTTATTTACAATTTCACTTTCACTCATAAGTCCTCCAACAACTATTATTGCACTCACAACTTCTTTGATTCAGTTCACACATTGTGCAACACTTTATCCTTCTTTCATTCTCATATCATCATACTTACCTCTAAGACTCTCAACTTTAGCTCTAAGCACATTTGGATCTCCACTGTGTACAAGTGCAATCTTATCCCAAATCTATTTAGCATTTGTACAATTTTTTATATCATCAAACTTGACATCATTAAGTGCAAATGCAATCTCAATCATTAGGCTATTATGGTTCCTCGTCTCACTCATTTGATCCACAATTATAGGAGTGGGAGGGGCAATGCATTCATTGTCCAACCGATGACATTATCCCCAACTCTAGATAGGTGCACTAGATAGGTGCAATCTCATTCTATCTTTCCATGAGGAAAAGTTTTCCTTGTTCAACTTTGGTACCTCTCTCTTATACATCTTGTGATATTTAGCTCAAGTTCTTTTGAACTTCCTTCTCCAAGCACTGTGCTTTGATACCAAGATTAGATAACTGAGAGGGGGGTGGGGGTGAATTAGTTATGTTTAGTTATCCTACAGTCCTATTCAAACTCTATAGTACCCAAAAATGTTTATAAATATCACAAGCTTTCACTCAGTATACTCATTCACGTTCACAATTGACTCACTTAATCACTTTACTCCAAACTATTCATTCACTATTCTATTATAATCGACTAACTGTACTAAAACTTAGTTATCACCAACCATTAGCTTAGTTGTTATCGAGTTATAGTAAAATGTAAATAACATAAAAATCAACTTGCAACATAGCAACATTCACACATTTGAAACCAAGATTTTTAACATGGAAGACCTGTAAAGGGAAAAACCATTTGGGACTGACAACCCATAATTTTCACTCTTCTAAAGTGACCTCTGTTAGGAGCCAACCTTGTTACAGGTTTATTTACACAATGTTAATGTGACCTTTTTAGAGGACTTACACCAAAAAATCATCGAGACCTTGTTCATTCTTTGGTCATGTCTAAAGAATGGCCTTGTGATAGGTCTTACAAACACTAGTAATTGATGTTACCATATAGGATTTCAAAGACTTGTTAGATCCACTTAGTTAAGAGATTTTTCTGCTATAATGATTAGAAAGTAACAATATAAATGATCTTTTAGGTATTGCACTACCTTGCTTATTCATATCTTCTTTCTACTAAGTCTCTTTTAAATCTATATCCTCTGATCTCTTTACTAGCTGATTCACTCTTTCACATTTTCACTTTTCTATTCAACTCTGCTTGATCTTCACATTTCTCTACTCATTTCTTACTTGCTTCTTTTAGCTTCAATAACTTCGCACTTTGACCTTATCCTTAGCAACATTGACAACCAAAAAATTGATTTGACATCTCCTTAAATAGTAGTCTTTGTGCTTCTAGATTCTTCCAATTATTGTCACTTAATCATAATTATCGATCTTAGATTCAATGCGTTAAGACACTTAGAAAATAGAACTTTCATAGAACTTTGTGCTCATCCTTATCCTTCTTTAATCTCCATCATCGAATCTTCATTGTGTTTTCCATCTGTAGATCTTGAAATAGACTTTGTCTCATGCCTTTGAACTTCTTGATCATTCTTAATTTCCATCAAAAGTGGGCTAAGATTTTGTCTTTACAAACTTTTTTCTTCTTGTTGATACTTGGTGAACATAACAATTCACTTAGGTAATATACCACTTGGTCAAGTACTAAGCTTATGAGTGGTTAATACTAAAGTTCCAACTTTGCTTTGCCAACCACTCAATGAAGATTGTAGTCACTTGACGAATATTATCTTCCTTCTTTAATCTTGTCACTCAATATAGCTTGTATAGCTCAATTCATTACATTATTGCATGATTGTAAACCGATCAAACTAACATTACATTATCACCGTCCAACTCATTCAAGAACCCATTGAATACCATACTTATCAACTCTGCCATCAACATACTTTCTTCAAATCCTCTTCATCAATCAAACGATATGGCACTCTATTGAGTTAGCATAATGTCTAGCCAACTAAGACTTGATATTAATGACAACATAACAATTGATATGACTCTTTTACATACATTCATAGCATCATCAATTACATTATCAATTAGGACTAATAATATATATTCATAATACGACACTGAAAATGAACATGGATGCTTCACAACCAAAGAAAATGCAAACTTTCTTCACTGAAAACACACCACTCCACTAGAATAGAGGAGTTTGATTCCCTTGAAGGAAATAGTGTTAATGAACAAAGTAAATTGTGTTAAAAAACACAATTCAATATATGTAAGTTGTTTCAAACCAAACACATGCAAAACAACATATATTGGAGAAATGTGTTAACAAAACAACCAAAGGAATGAAAAGAAGTGAAACAAGCAAAGAAAAACAAAAAACACACAGATTTAAGTGGGCTCAATAGCGAGAGGTGACCTTAGTTAGCATAGTTATCCTCACCTTCGTCAAAGATTGAACGATATTCAACCCCCCATAGCTCCTCCCTCAACTACTCCTTGTCTACCTCCATCTCAAAATCTCCTACATTATGAAGAAATAGGAAGAATTAGCGTACAACCACAAGAAACATCAAAGAAAAACAAGACAATAGTTAGTAGTCATAGGTAAGTGGGAAAAAAAGGAAATAACAAACTTAAAAAAGGAAAAAACCACATATATACCTGCAAAGTCGAAGAGGAATGTAGTCCATTCGCGAGCAAGTATGCCAACATTTAGTCTTTGCAGGGATCTTTGTCAAGCATGTTTGGGCTCCCAACTAATCAAATGCTCGAAGATAGACATGAATAAGGCCCCGTTTGGTTGGGGAAGATGAATTTGTGGCATAACTAGGTTTTCGAAAACTTGGTTTTGTGGTTTGGAAAGCCAATAGTCCGTTTGATTGACACGGAAGATGAATATACCGTGGACCCCACAGTATTATTAAAAAAACTGTCATAAAATTCAAAACTTGGTTTTAATTTCAAATTCCACCTTTTTATTGGAAGAAACATCTTCCAATTTTTGACCAAAATTGGAAGATGAAATTGAAAACCATGTTATAATTTTAACAAACCAAACGCCCATTTTTTTTGCAAAACCTGATTTTACCCCTGATAACCCGATTTTGGCCCTCATCTTCCAACAACCAAACAGAGCTTAAAAGTATTGTTCAGTCTTGATTCGTGAAGAAGAAGGTGTATTAAATGGAATTGCAATTAGAAATACAATCCAAATAAAGGAAATTAAGGTGACTTGATGCGTAGTAAATGTAGCTACATGTTGTAGTATTGGAAGTCATGCTAGAGGATAAGGTAGAGCACCGACGATACGCTATGCATCCACTGTATCGTGTACCTAAGGTGCCGCTCCCATGACTAGCTAAACGCACATGTGAAAAACCCAATCTTACTTATGTCATGCCAATCATGTCTAAACACACAACTTCCGACTCTCAAATGGACTCAATTTTGATTTTGGACCAGCTGAAGTGGAAAATTTTTAAAAATATTTTCAAGTGTCCACCTAGCTCCTCTCCTATTGAATTTTATGAAAATATAATAATCATCTCGTGCGACACGCGTGCATAAACCCTAATCTACTTTGCTCAAATGGCCTTCAATACCGATGGCCGCTATTTGCAGTGATCCTCCGATAATGCGATGGCAGTTTTGTATACAAAATTCTTTCTTTCTTCAATCAGATGTTTGCCATGCCTACCTCTGAGGCTTCTACGGTTTGCACCATTTTCATCATCATCATCATTTCCATCCGCACCCTCGCTCAATGTCATTTCAGATTTTTTAACAGGAGAATGTGGGTTTTCTTCTTCTCAGGTGACAGCTGTCATGAGAAAAACACCAAAGTTGTCGAGGACCAAATCCGACCACACTGCTAGAGAAGCCATTCGTATCCTTAAAGACTCCGGATTTACTGAGAATCAGCTCAAGAGAACCATTCTTAGTTGCCCAAGTGTTCTTTCTCTCAAAGTGGATGGGCAGTTGAAGCCCAAGATAGAATTCATGAAAACTTTAGGCTTGGCTTCTGAAGACGTCCCATTTATTATATCTCATAGACCTAGAATACTTACTGCGAGCGTAGAAAACACTCTCGCTCCTAGAATTCCCCATTTTGGAAGCCTGTTTGGCTCCAATGACCATCTGCGCAAGGCTCTCAGACGGATACCTCACCTTTTGTTATGTGATTTCAAGGAGGTAACACCTAAAGTGGAGTACTTGAAGAATAATTTAGGCATTGAAGAAGGTTCCGCAGCATTTGTGCGAGCCCTTAGTACGGTTCTCTGTGTTAGTTTTGAAACCCTGGAAAAGAAGACTAAGAATTTGGCGAGCCTTGGTCTGGCGGAGGAAGAGATTCGTCTAATTGTTTGGAGTAATCCTAGAATCCTTCTGAGTTCAGCTAAGAAAATAATGGAAAACATGGATTTTTTGATAAACACTGCAGGTCTGGTGCCCGAGATTATTGCATCACGTCCTTTTATCCTGAATTACAGCCTGGAGAAGACACTCAAACCTCGCTATGAACTCTTTGAATATCTGAGGGTAAATCCGCACTGCAACTGTGTACTTAGTCTGGTTGATTTTTTAGCATTAAGTAAAAAAAGATTCTTTAAATATTTTGGTCAGTACAGTACTCAAATCAAGTCTAGCGATCATACAATCTCCTAAGGCAAAGCATTTTATGGAAGTGATGAAGTGTCAAAGTAAAAGTTACCGCAGATTCTTCAATGGTTGGACTGAAGTAGAAGGGCGTAAAACTCGTCTAGGTCAAGGTAATGTTACTGATACCCTAATTTGATGAAGAAAACGTTAAATATATCACTTCCATCGAATTACGGCTAATTAGTGAAGTGCAAAATAAGAATTTTGAAACGTCATGTCTATTGAGACTAAATTGTGATTTTGTTTCCCTGTTCTTTTTAAGTATGCTCTGTTGCTCTGTGTTTTGTCTAAGCGCGGCTTCTACGTTTCAAGCTAGCTGCTAAACATTAGACACCCATTACCTCACTATATAATGTTCTTTAGAAACTGCAGATATATTTAAAATCCATGATATATGGTGCATGCCATTCAGGCTTTTAGTGTCATTGCGAAAGGGAAGCAACCTTATTTTACTTAGAAGGATGTATGTAATCGATTCATTAGATTAAAGAATGAAAATTATTTGCCATCATGGGCTATAAGGTTCTATGGCGTGTTCCTTTCTGTATGAGTCATGGACATATTGACATCAGTTGAAGGGCGAGTCATATGGATTTTGCTTAAGCTTTACTTCAAATTCTTTCATGTTTGGATCATTCTGCTCTAGATTAGATCAAAGAGAACAATTACTAGATCAGGTTAGCTCCACCCATAGTTTTCTCTCCAATCTACAATTGAGATTTACACTTACAGACCATTGAAACAATTGCTTTCTTCTACATAGCTTGAACTTCAACAATAACAGTGATAATCAGAAAAGTCTTATTTTCTCCAAGCCCAATGGCGTTCATAGTATCATACAAAGTCATATTGTAATCCGAATAAGAGAGTGCAGTCAAGATTTTTCTTCAGTATTCTACTTCGTTTTATTGGTTAGACATTGTGATATACGTAATCTACTTGAGTTTTGATATAGATTTCAACCTGAGTAATCTTTGAGCTTCTAAGTCAACCTTGGATTCTTCTTCTCACGCGTAAATTTTTCCCTGCTTGCAGCTAGTAGTGGCCTAATATCCAATCTGCAATATTCTTTCTACTTTTGCAAATCAATTTTATTAAAACCCTACTCAATTTCGTTCTACTTTGAGACTATCAATATTGCTGTCTGAGATTTCTGATTATGCTTTAGTTTGATGGAGTACCTTGGATTTTGACATTTCTATGCCTTGGATGAATTCATACTTTAGCCTGCATAATTTGGAAATGGTTTGCTAGAGCTGCTATTATTTGCATCGTCCATTGGTTTCTTGCTGCCTTTGATATGTCAGAACACTAGGTTGCGTTAATTAAAAAGTGCTACTTCAATTCCTGAAAGGAAGCCAGAAAAAAAAGCTCCATGTAACTTTCATTTATATGAAGTTCACATTGCTTGTAGTCATGTCATTTCATGCCTCATTTATTTCATTTTGTGAAACAGTGATATTGTTTTTAGGACTGGAAGAATATGATCTTTAGCTAGAGACAGTTAAATCCTTGAAATTATAGTTGGCAGTTCACTTTTTTGAAGCATTAATGTGGAAATAATGTTTTCTATTAACATTATGGTAAATAAAAGTGTATAGGGAAGCCACTTCTAGCTAAATGCTTGAACCTTTCACAGGATATGATTTGATTGCAAATTTTCAGCGACATAAAAGAACGATATTGTTAAGAATGCCCTTTATTTAAATGGTATTGAATAAAAGCTTCGGCATGTTAGTGCTGGGACTCTTTTTCTTGTGGATTACTTCATCATATATGTTTGTGTTAGTCATGAAAAAGTTGTATTGAGCTGGATTTCACCATAAGTGAGAAGCAATAAACAACCAGACTGTATGCCATGGACTTTCTACTTTGGCAGAGGATGTGGTCACAGTATTACTAAGTTGTGAGATGAATTTTTCATGTTTTCACAGATTTTGACGTTTATTTTCAATTTGTACTACAATACATCAAAGAGGTATCCATGTAAGGAGCTCCAATCTGTAATCCTAAACATATACATATAAACAATGAAACGTATAGCATGATCACAAAGGTCAAGGCAAATTTTTGGACAAAATAAAGGTCCTTTTTGGAAAGATTTTTCTTAGATATGGACACGGGAAGTTTTAATACTCCTGATCACTTCTCCATTTTATTTGAAATAGCCAGATTATCGATCAAGGCTGCCAAGTTAACTTTGACCAAGTCAGAGATTTTTCTGCGGAGGATCTTGATAATATTCTTCAACAATTAAGATCGCAATATTGCTGTTTTCTTTTTTTTGTTCATGCACATTTTGAAATTTTAAAGATCACATTATAATAAGTCTTAAGAGAAAATTGCTATAAGCTGAAAGGAAATCAACATATTGCTAAATGGTGAATGGACTGAAGTGCTGGCTAAACATGTTATGTGTGCATGTAATAATGCAAGAGGTATTTCGATGTGGTTCATATTATATTACTAACATTTGAGCTAAAGGGAGGTACAATGGTTATGCCGATTGCATTTTTATAAAACATTTTATAAACTTATTAAATAATTTATTATTAATTTTATAAGTACTCTAAGCAAAAACATGATACAACTTTGTAAGTGTTCATTGATTATTATGATGTAAACTTGCTGGGTTGAGGCCCTGCCTCCCCTCCCATTTTTGTACCTGTCTTTTTGATCAATCGATATATAATATTAAAATAAAAAACATTGTGCCCTGCAGTATCTTATTCATACCCTGTTTCATTAGGAAATGACAATAATGATGAAAAAATACAAAAGTTAATGAATGCTGTGTGAAATTGCATTTGTAATTAAAATGAAAATTGAAATTTGATAAATCTTCTTGTGTAAATATATTCAGGTGGAGAAGATGAAGGGAAGCAGAAAAGAACTGGAGATATATCTAATATGGGAAAAGTAGCAGGATCAAATATGGACAAATGAATATGAACCTTGCAAAGGTGTGGCTCCTGCTGATGGAGAGTGTTATAATTAAGAAAAATTGGACCTCTGACAGGATTAAAAACAGGGATGGCATGGGAGATAGTCAATTGGAAATTCTGAGGTCCAATAGTGAAGTCTGTGTGGTTGACAGGGAAGTCAACCACATCGGGTTTCCTTTCACCTCTTTGCCTTGGCTTCTTAAAAAAAAATTTCGAACTTAAAACAAGAAATACATTTACTATATTATCAGCTGCCACTCCTAAGCACAAAGGATGATATTCTGCAGAGGAAGAAAAGGGGGCCAATCAGTTCTAAAGCTTTAACAAAATAGGTGGTCAGCATTACCTTACGGTTCGATGAAGAGCATTTATGGCCAGAGCAATTTAATCTCAATTAGATCCCATCCAAAATAATTTGGAGCTCTCAGAATGACTGTTGTTTCCTGGTGTGAGACATTACTTTTTGCTAGTAGGTTTTTCACAAATGATAGCCTTTCGCTAATTATAGTATACAGTTATCGATTTAGTGAAATTATAGTTTGATTATTATTCTGTGTATGCTTATGATTTTCAATACTTCCAGAACAATTATCCTTTATATACCTGTGAGTAGGAAGTGAATCCTTGCCTTCAAGCAAAGAGCATTCATAAAGGAGAACTCAGAGAAACATAGGCAGTGATTGAAGTCGAATACAAAGTTACTTTGAAAATATTTCTGTGGATCCATCACTGCAAGCTTGATGAAGATAGTCTACATATTGTTGGGCTACGACAAATACAGAATTTCAGCCAATTTTGACGGAGCATAGAACAGAGTCTGTTGGTCATCCTTGGAGATTTGGTTTAGGTTTTGTTCCCAATGGTCCCTAGAGTTTTCATCACAACATTATTCACTACAATCAACTCTTAAGAATGACAGCAAGAGCACAAAAAAATTTGTATTATAAATGAAAATATAGAAAGGCTACAAGAGTGCCTATGAATTCATGCCTTGATAGTTCAGCTGTATGTAAATTTTGTGCATTGAGGGAAAGCTTTGCATATTTTATTAAGTCACAAGAGAAGGAATAAACTACCTAGAAAGCTTCTAGTCTGAGATGCCCATAGCAAGCTCCTTTCAGAGACTGGTACAAGGTATGTTTCTAAAATATTTTTCTCTGATCTTTAGATAACTGTTTGGATAAAGAAGCATAAACAGTCGTGAAAAAAATAAGTAGAGGTAATTTAAATGATGGTGTGAAACTTCAATTAATTGGAATTGAGACATTTTGTCACAAGTAGCTCAATTGGCACATGTGCTTAACTTTAGCCTTCAAGGACGAAGCTTCAATTCTGCTTGGTGCTAATTGTATTATTAGTATTTAAAGTTTGATTTCAAAGCTTTTGCTTTATATAATTTACCTTAGTAAAATTGGAGATAGAAACTGATACTGAGGGTTCCTCAAAGAAACGAGACCTTATTATTTTTTTGTTATCTTTGTAACACATGGTTGGCATGAATATCTTCAACGCTCAGTGTGTCATTTGTCATGAAAAACAAAAATTTGAATTTAAAGGTGGTTATGAAGAAAACATTGAAAATAATGAAGGTAGTTAGTAGAGAATTTTTAGTTGTGAAGTCTTAGGAGATCAAAGGAAATGGTGGTGGACATCAAAGGTTGGAGGAATTTTTTTTAACCTTCAGCTAGTTTCTCGCTTTGCAACAGTATTTTCTTTGGGAAGCATCACCGCATTCTTGTAGGTAGGGGTGGTTGGTAGTTTTGTGACAATGGACAGTTGAGAATGGAAGTTCACACTTCGAAGATGGGCAGAGATCTAGTGTAGATGAAGCTAAACATGGATGGTTGTTTATTTAGTTTAGGATTTCGTGGATCTATTCTTTTGCAAGGGTCATGAGACAACTTGATGGAGCACCATGGAACTAGTGCACCATGAATGATTCTTTTTTAATTTGAAATTTGGAGAGATGGAATTTGGGAACTTGTGTATATATTTGATTCGTTAGATCACATAATAAAAATCTATTCTCATCAAGAGATTCTTCCTTTTCAGGTGAGCCATTGACATATTTTGAATACTTACACATTGTGTCATATTGTTCAAAGTGAACAATCACTAGAAATCTACTATAAAGATTCCACTTATGGAAGAAGTCAACAATTTCTTTCTTCTACATAGCTTGAACTTCAACAATAAAAGTGATTGTCACAGCAGCCTATATTTTCTGAGTCCAGTGGTATTTCCACAAAGTTAGGTCATATTGCAGCTTTAATGTAATATTGCACTTAAAGACTTTCTTCAATATTATACTTATTTTGATTGTATAGTCCATAATTGGAAAACTCGGATTAAGCATTAACTTAGCAGGCCCAAAAATATTTAACCACGGCACTTGTAAAAAATTAGTAAACATTTGAAAATACATCAATTTGAATATTCTTCAGAAACATACATTAATACTAAATTATTAGAACATATTACTGATTACTATCATATGTAAATCAATGATATTCCATGAATCCTTATCTTATGATAATTACCTTGCATTGATTTTCTTAGATTCCTAAATGTCAAAAAACATGGAATGGTTTCTCCCCAAGCTTCTTTCTCCCTCTTTATCATTGCTTTTAACTTTTAACTTGAAGTATCCATGAGTAAGGTTTTTTTTACAGCGAAAATATGTTATTGTGTTGTTCTCTAGTGTTGTGAATAAATCTGTTTGATGAATGTTGATTGTTGTATATATGAGATTCTTCTTTGCTGAATTTCAACTGCAACTCTAGTTTTATTTAAAAATTTATCAAAGGAAATGCAACTAAATTTATGTTCTTGCTTTGTTTGCCTTGCATATCATTAGCTAGGGACTAGAACTATATATAATTTACAGAAGAGACTTAAGCACAGAGAGTCAATTGTGAAGATATTCGAAAACCTTCCTACCAGTTTTTTATGAATATATTCAAAAGTAACATAATGAATAATGTCACCATGAAGTGTAGAGGTGTATCTTCCCTGGTAAGCATCATATTTCTAAATGGGGCTGTCATTGCAAAATTTGGTTGTTCAAAAGTAAAGCAACTCCAAGTTCAAAATTACTGACCTCAAGAGATCAAAAGCTTTCAGTTTTGATAACTGGTGCTTGCTAAGGATACATTATTAAAAATTCAACTGTTGGCTCCAACAATGAAAGTTTGTTCAACTGTGAACTGTAAAAGAATTAGAATAAAATCTCTGTTAATTGTCTGTCGGTAGCTGTACACAGAAGAAAATGAAGTTCTCTCAGTTCCTGACAGAAAGTAATGTCTTGAACACGAAAGAAAACCCCAAAATAAAATGCAGAAAATTCACATTTATACGGGGTATGGTGACACATTTATGAAGAATTTTGCAAACAAAACCCCACTTAAGAGGGAATTTTTCCCAAAACAATCACAAGTTTTTAGAAAACTTGGTGATGAGTTATTTGGAAATTAAGTGGCTCGTGTTAGAGCTGTGACTGCGAGTACTTGTGACTGCGAGTACTTGTGAGTTCTGTGAGCATATTCACAGGGTTCTGCATCTTTGATCCAACAGTTATTGTGCTATTCTTAATCTAACAAGTCATTGGGGTATTCTTATTCTCCCATGTGTAGTCTACCCCTGCTTCCAGTTAATTGTGGTATAAATTTTTTATTTGCAGTCTTATTACTCCTTTGTCAGATTTACCCTGAATCGTACAGTTGGAAATGCACAATCCATGTTTTAGAGGCATACAAATGTCATTGTTATTAGTCCCTGCAGAAACTAATGTTTTCACTTGCTCATTTAATTTTCTCTGAAGTTTGTGACAGGTTAACTATTAAATTGAGTTTTTTCAATGCTTTTCCCAAACTCTCTTATTGGCCAGCAACATTTTGCTGGTAGTTCTATGATTTTTCAATTAAAAATATAACGAACTAATGAATAACGAAGAAAAAATTACTTGAAGTAGGCCTAATGTTTTGTTTGGGACTTTTTTATTATAAAACTTTAAATTTCCATTATTTGTTGCCATACCATAGCAGGTATTGTGCTTCTGAACTGCTCCATTTCATCTGGTGTTGCTGCACTACAGCTGGCGGTGGTGAATGCAGAGCTAATGAATTAAATTAAAAAACAATTCCCATAAAAATAACTTTCATTGACAGTTCTTGTAAAATGTAAAGTGAAAGATTTCCAGAAATTTCTATGTGAATTGTTGCAGACAGAAGACCTTCTATAACACATATCAAAATATTCTGGTAGAGATTTGAAAGACCTTCATTTGAGAGGGCAGACAGAAGACTTTGTATGATACATTTCATTCTGGTAAAGATTTGAAACCTTCATTTGAGAGGGCAGACAGAAGACTTTGTATGATACATTTCAGAATCTTCTGCTAAAGATTTGAAGTCCCTAATTTCAGAGTGGCCTGATAAAGATTTGAGATCCCGATACTACAAACAGAAGTGAGTATATATTAATAATATTTTTAGTTGTTTCGAGTCAGGATCAATATTCGATGATGTATAAAATGGTGCATTGGCAATTCTAATTTTGGAATATAGAGATTTTTTTGTTTTTGTTGTGGCTTTTACTTTTGTATTCCTAGCAAAATTGTTGGAGGGTACTTTAGTTTTCTATTTTGTCATTAGAACCTTCATTTTTGCACTCTTTTTTTCTAATTGTCTAACGATTATTGGTTTTGGGTATTTTGTTTAGGGTTTTATTATTATTTTATTTGGCGAAATAGGATTTTTCTAGTGATCATCTCTAGTAGTGTTTTAAATTTTGGTCTATTTATGTTTGATGGTAGTCTGATACTGGATTATGGTCTACCTTGTTTTGGCAGACATTGTTGAAGACAATGGTCTAATAGGTATTAGTTTGCTTAAAAGGGTTGACCCTTCTCTAAGGCAAGGGTCTCATGAAGGGTGCTTGCACTCTATGTTTTAGGGAATAGAGGCTTCATGAAATTTTTTTGGGGGCTAAAGGATTATTTAAAAAATTTTCCTCTAAAATAGGAGCCCCTATTGACCTGGTGAAAAAGAGGTGGGGCTTTTCTAGCTCCATCAAGGCAGGGAAAAGTTTTGCCACATGGTAAGATGTGCTCATTTTTTCCAAGTTTTTAATATTAAAAACTATTTTAAAATTTTAAAATCTTCTCAACTTCCACAAATTCAAAAGATAAAATTGTAAGTTACAATACATGAGACCACTCACCTTGTTACACTCTAGGTAGCAATATTAGTGTGTAATCAAACCTCGTAATGCTCTTCAACTTTGAAATGTCCTTTTTCTGATTTTATATGATATTTCAAGCCTCTAATCAGATTTTTAAAATCAAACAACCAATCTTTCAAAAATTCACCAATTTCTCAATAAATCCCAAATTGGGTATGCCAGAAATAGTGCCAAAAACTTCACAGCTTCACATATTATTAGTAAATTTGAAAGTGGACATTTTTATAAAAATTTTAGCAGCATAACAGCCTATAAAATGACATTTTTAGATCTGTATAACATTTACACAATAGCTTCCAAACGGAGGATAAAAACAATGCTCACCGGGCTCCCGAAAACAACATAGAATAGTTCGGAAACACCACAAAAACACTAATAATCTATCATAGAAGTATAATCATGACTAAATACATATATTCAACTCTATCTTAACATCTAAAAGTTTGAAATACAGCAGCAACCCAAACTGATATGAAATACTCAATCGGAAACACCAAACTCTTACAAAAAACACACCCGAAAAATCACAAATCTGCACTGTTTAGCACAAAGGCAAACTCTGCATGAGCATGCACATGAAATGGCTTCAAACTCCTGTTCTTAGCCTTCCTGGAAACTTGCAAACTCCCGTTCTTGACTCTCCTTCTCCACAAGTTTGGCAGTCTTTGAAGAATAACAAAGAAATGAGCAAAAATCAAGTTTTAGAATGACCCCAAAATGCTTCCAAACCCCTTAAAAGAGAGCATAACCCTAACTCACGTCCAAGAGGGGTTAATAAAACATATTTTAATAATAATTTTCATTTATTAGTTCATTCACTTCCAAAGATTATCCCCTTTTGCTGAAACGTCACCTTTTTGGGCTTGCCTGCCTTAGTAAAGATTATTATTTTTAATTATTTGAAAAGAAGACATGACAAGTCCTCCCCTCCCAAATATTGCTTGTCCTCAAGCAATGGCTGAATAATAAACCAATCAATCCACCTGGATCCCAAATGTAGTCATGAACTATACTATTGCCAATTAACACAGGCTCCTGCAATATCCTCTGCAATATGACTAGGAGGAATCCATAATCAAACTGACAATTATAGCTCAACCAAACTCCAAAATCACAACTTCCAGAGTCAGAAACCCACAAGAAACAAACTCTTAGAACATTAAAATCCAAGTAAAGTGGACAAATCAAACTGCCAACATAGTAAATACCATCAACGCATCCCACTGGCTTATACAAGATGTACAATCCAACTTTGCAACAATGGTGAACGCTCTCGAATGAAACTGTACCAAGTATGGAGAATCCACACACTGTACAACTCCTGCAGTCAACACAGCTCTGCAGATCATCGACAACTGTCTCATAACCATAACTCCCATGCACCCCTGATGGTGAAAAGCCATCACAAGATAAACAGCAAGAAATGGAACCCAAACCAAATTTGCTTGCCATCAACTCCTGAACACAAGGATCAAATGCTAACTGATGTACATACCCTACAATATAATGTTGATAAAAAAAACTAACCTCAGTCAATAGCTCACCATGAACAAGTGATACAACTCATTGTGTCTGATCACCAGCTAAGTTAGGAGATGTCATAGCCAAAGGAGTAGAATCAATAACAACACCCGTTGAAGCATCACTCCAAAACTCTTGCTCTAAGTCATGTATTATCAAACTGTCAATTGCAGAACTTATCGCCATGTCGTGCCCATCACAACTCTCATCCTGAGGCATCAAACTATCCCATAACTGATGATAAGCACTAGGAACCAAAGTACACCTCTGTATCATCATTTCATCAACATGGTCATCAAAGGTGAATTGATGAGCATGCCTCACAATATAATGTCGATAGAATGCGCCAATCTCAGTCAGTGGCTCAGACTCCAATCCAGATGTAACTAATTGCAATCGATCACTAACCAAGTTGGAACTGACTACTACCTTTGAAGACATCACCAAGGGAGTAGTATTACTAGCAGGAACCATGCCAACTGTCAGCTCACCAACATCACACATGGTCTTTGATACAACATCTCTAGTCTCCGTGCCATTACTACTAGAGGTCACCACCATGTCAGGCATACCACAACAATCTGTTGCAGCACCCAACTCAACTGAACCTGACTCTAGTGGGGACGAACCCGATATGCTAATGTTAGTATTAAGGATGGATGCATCCCCATCTCCACTATCTTTGACAATCTCGACCATGGACATCCTCGGATCACCAGACACCATAGCTTGTGACTGTACAGAATCTACTAAAGACTGTAGTTGCTCTAACTCTATGGTCACCTTAGCCAAATGAAATTGTGACTCTTTGAAAGCCAACTGTGTACTCTCAAGAATCTCAGAAGTCACCTCATGTAGTGCCTCTTCCATTTGACTTTTGTAAGTCGTCCTGATGGATGCAACCTTGCTAATCTTTTGTTGTGATGGGATCATGATTGTGACTTGAGTGGTCTACACCATTGAGGTGTTTGGATTTATGTTTCTTTATCAGTTGCTTTGTTTATGCTTTTGTCTGATCTTTGAGATTATGATGTGATTCTTGGTTCACTGACGTTTGTGCCAGTGGTTACTAGGATCGATGTGGTATCATGAGGTTGTTCCGTGATTACCTTGAGATGTGTGCAGAGATTGCACTATGTTCTTTTACCATGCTACACTGGACTAGGTTCCTGTAGCAGTGGTTAGTCATGTTTTTTACTGTGTTTGCTTATGTGTTTTAAATGCTTTTTTATGCAGAGTAATCAATCATTATTAAATGTGTAAGTAATTAGAATGGATTGTCCATGTTGATTTATTGGGTTATGTGCTAAGGCATTTACCTTGTTATATTTCTGATTAGAGAGATATTTGTTACTCATGTTATGTTTACATTTGAGAGGACCCGATGGTCAAATGCTACACTTTGATTCCAGTATCATGGATTTTAGACTACTATGCTGTTCAATTAATCATATTGCATGATGATGCCATTTTGAGATGACAGTGTGTTTTCTGATGTTATCTGGTATTTGGACATATCTCTTATTATGTTGTGTGATAAATTTAATGCTATGGTTATTTACTTCATTCCTGCATTGTTATGCTTTATGCGAACGTGAGTGATGTAAATAGATTATTTTAATATAATTAAATAAATGGTTAAATTAGGTGATTTAATGCATTTATTGCTTCGGCTATATTATTATATGCAATTGCACTTGATCGTGTTGTTTAGTGTGCAGGATTTATATTCCTGGCAGTGGCACATGGAGTTAGTGATTCAGCCGTTCATATTTTACCAATGTCGTCCTTATATGGTCGACGTATCCTTTATTAAAATGTTTAATTTAAACCTTTCGGTGATTATTAAATCCGAACTCATTTGCATTATGTGATTAGACCAGTAAGCGTGTCTGTGCATTTAAAGGTTCGCATTGTCGCGAAAGTTGTTAAGGTGATTTTTGTGTTTTTGGGTTTTCGAGCTTTTAATTGATTTATTTTAATTTCTGGCAGCTTTGCCATATATGAATTCCTATTTATAGGAATAGCCTGTTTTCGTTTGGGTCGATTCGGGGTTTAACTAGATTGGCTGGTTAAATGCCCTAATCGATTATTCACTCGAAAAGTGAATAAATATCCAAAGAGGAATTTAATTCCTCACTTCTCACTTTTGAATTGGAAAGTTGGAGAGTAAAACCCAAAATCCTCTTCATGAGGATTTACTGTTTTGTTCGTTGTGGGAGCTACGGGTGTGGGATCGTCGCGAGGTTGGGCTCGTTGGATCCAGCTCGGAGAAACCTTGGATTGCCGCGATTTTCAGCTACTTTTGCGGGATATTTATTTTATGGTTCAGATTTCCGTTTTGCCCTTTTGGCTGTGAGGTAGGGCTTTCCCGTTTTATTGGTTCTGCTCCGTTTCTGCTTCTGTTTTTGGTAGCCGTTTGTTTGGAGGCTGAGAACTAGTGTTCCCCTCCGTTTCTGTATGCTAGTTCTACCCGATTGGGTGGGTATGAACGTTTCTCTGTTTTTTGAGATGAGGGTTTGGGATTTTATGCTGTTATGCTGGCCGTTTTTGCATACGGTGTCTGATTTTATTTATTTTTGGATTTTTGGGGTTTTTGAACCCAAAGGCCAAATGGGTTTTTAATTTTGAAGTTTTTCAATTTTCAAAATTTTTACCTCGTTTTGCGTGTCGCCATGTTTTCTCGAGTTTTCTTGGCACAATGTGGGTCGTGGACCTTGATGATCCGTTTGGATATCAGTCACACCACTTTTGCACTGTTATGTTGCATTGGGATGCGTGTTGCATCCGTACGCTCGACATTGTGTTCGGTTGAGTGATTTTATACCTGGTGTTATGGTTTCTTTTAGACCTTTGCTTTTGTTTCGTGAACGCTAGGATTCCTGTAGAATCCATACTCTCGGATTGAGGCCGATTGAGTGAGTTCATGATGTTTGGTCTTGTTACAACATTGGGATTCTTGTAGAATCCATACTCTCGGATTGAGGCCGGTTGAGTGATTTTATGATGTATGGTTTTGTTGGCTTTGGGATTCGTGTAGAATCCGTCCTTCCCGTGTTGCTTTCGGTTGGGTGTTTTCTTTGCATTGTGTTCTCATTCCTGTCCTTGTGTTATGATCTTCGTGATGATGGTGCGCCACACACGAGTACGTACGCGTACATTTGTTGGGTGACTTGCGAGGCCCGATCTTCCGTGGATTTGCTGGAAGTTATGATCATTGGGGTTGGGATGGGAGTATGCATGCCCACGGGCACTTGTCGTAGGATGAGCATGGGTAGGGTAGGGTAGCATATGGAGGGGGCTTCTACCTCGTAGTCTGGTGATCATTGTGCTCAGAGGGTTGGCGAAGGAAGCTTTAATTAAGTGAAAATTAAATATAATGTGTGACTGGTAATAAAACTTAAGATAATAAAAAGGTCTGGGGTGCAAGAGCCTTTCCGTTAAGGGATGTTGAATCTGCGCAAGTCCTAGCTTGGGCTTTTTGATGCCAAGCGACTCTCCATGATGTTAGTCCCTACATAGTAGCCTATTGAGTGTCTGACCAGGACCTGTACTCCTTGCATTGTCTTAGGTTCTTGGTTGCAGCCATCATACTGTCTGGCGTGAGTGTTAGCCATGGATGTTGTGTTTTATGTGTGTTTGTGGTTGGATCATTATCTCCATCAGCACTGTGGGTGTGGACCTACAGGTGCCACGTGGTTGGGAGGCGTAGCTACCTTCACCACTGTTAGGGATCGGTGTACAGAGACGATCTTTTGTCCTAGTGCGACCGTTGCTGGATGTCTTCACTTGGTACTTTGGGTTCCAGAGTATGCTTTCTTTTGATTTATGCTTTCATTGGGATGCTTGTATATCATGTTTAGATGATGTTAGTTTACTTGACGCATTCCCTTATCATGATGTTTAGCATATGATTATATGACGTTATTTGATTTAGTAGTATATCTGTTGCTTACTGCTATTTAGCATGTGATAGGTGATGTTATCTATTGTAGAATTATCTTTATGCTTTACTACTAGCATGTTAGATTTCCTTATGATTATATTGTTGCATGTTTTAGTAGTGACATCCCTATTACGACAGTACTGACGATCTGGTCGGTGGCTTGGGATGTTACGCACAGGGGATGGCTAGGACCCACGATGGTCTTATGATGCTATTGACGGTTGGGAGGAACTGCGTACTTAGTTTGGTTGTTTTGTTCCTGAGATGTATTTATGTACATTGCGATGTTGCTTTTGTTCTCTGCGATGTTTATATTCAGTGTGTTCTATGCTGTTGTAGTTTAGATGGTTGATGTTCTCCATTTTTGTGTTGTTCTTGCACTCGAGTGTTCATTCCTCAAGCCTTTGTGGATCCGGTACTCCCTGGTGTAGAGGTTCTTTGCTCTATTTTGGTCCTTTTTGCTTATGGGAGTGTTTTCGTGTTTCTATGGGCGACATTTGTTCAGCATGGTGCGACACTTTAAAAAGTATCGCACGCCCATGCAAACTATGTCGTACGACACTGTAAAGTATCGCACGGCTTCTTGAGAAATGTCGTACGACACTGAAAGAGTGTCGCATGCCTTCTTGAGAAATGTCGTACGATGCTGAAAAGTGTCGCATGCCTTCTTGAGAAATGTCGTACGACACTGGAAGAGTGTCGCACACCTTAAGGAGAAGTATCGCCCTTCCATAGTAAAAAGTGTTGCACGGTTTTTGTGAAAAACCTGCACGTGCCATCAGCGGGCACTTTTCTTCGTGATCCGATCTTTTTGAGAGTGGTTTTGGATACCCTTTTGGGCGTTCTTCGAGCCTATGTTGTTGCATTTTGAATTCAGGAGGTTTCTTTTGAAATTCAGTTTTTGGGTTTTTGTTGTAGTCCTTCGGGGTTTAAAATATATCGTTTAAGTATAAGTTGACGTATATTTAATTCTTAAGATATATTTTAATATATGCGACAAATCGTTTGAGATAGGTTTTAGACCTCTCAGAGATAAGTTATGGATTCTAGGAAATTTCAGGGCTTCAGAAATCCAGACTTAGCCAATTTTCAGGGCTTCAGGATTTCAGGCTTAGCCAAATTACGGGATTCTGCATTTTACCCTAGCTTGGTGTTTTGTTGATGAGTGGTCATTTCTTGTGCCCTCATCTTGTTGTTGTCGTTGTTGGCTTTGTTTGTGTGTGTCAGTTTGGTAGTGGCGTTCGGAGATTCGTTGGTTGCCAGGATTGTGTGGAAGTCTTCCGTTGCGATTGTTGTGATCCCTGTATGATGTTGTCATGTGCATTCATACTTGTTAAAAAAAAAAATATATATATCTTGGCTTGATTTGAATCCTTGTTTCCAAGGATCTCCGGGTGGGGCATTACACCTCAAACTATTGAGTAAGCTCACTCACCTCATCTTCCTTGGCCAACAATGCATCGTATGCTGTACTGCCCCACTCCATAAGATAATCTCTATCGGCTACCAACTGCATATAATCCCGTCTCAAAATCTGGAAAGCCTCCCATAAAGAGTGGAACTCTGTCAAGGAAAGATAACTACCTCCCTGCTCATCACTAGTAGGAGAACCCCATCCATAAACTGCCAACAATTGACGAAAAATATCAAAATGTTGGCAAACAATACCAATGTCTCACTCACTAACTCTCAACTGACTAGACACATGATCGCACTGGCTAGACTGTATCCTACAAACCTCCTCTGACGACTATCTAAAGGAGTATCCTCAAGGTTATCGGTCTCTAGAGTATTACCATCCATATCATGCGAATCAACTCCAAAGCTCATATCATCATACAAAGTATCAAAAACTGTAGCACTGCTATCCAACTCCTCTGTACCAAAAGAAACCACCAAGGAAACTAAGTCTTCAAAACTACCCACTGCATCCTCCTGGATGTCATCAATGCCAATATGATCTTGAGACTCATCTGTACACACTGCCAAATATGAAAGATCATTAACAGATTCCAGCAAAAATGGTCGACTGGATATATGAACAAAGCCCAACACCGGTGTATAAAAACTAATACCAACATCAGACAAGCTGTTGGCACAAGAAAAGACAACACCGTGCAATCTGCTAATCAAATCCATTATAGCACCCAAACAAACACTACTACCAAAAAGTGTTAAAGATCTCCAATCAACTGAATCCCAAATGCCAATATAACAATCTTGAGTCCATATTCGTAAACTAGAATCAGCTAGTAACTCAAACAAACTCCTCACCTGAGTAATATGACCAATACCAACTAACTCCACATACTTGTCATGATGAGATAATGAAGTCACAATACTGTCTTTGTTCACTTTCAGCTAGCTAGACAAATCATGTGAAGTACTACCAGCCTCAACCTCATGTGATGAAGCATCTAACTGTGCCTGGTACTCTTTCTCAGCAAATTCATGAATGCTCAATGTTTGCTCATCTCTACCAGGTATCTCACCATCATGCACAACAACATCCTCATAATCATCATCTGAACCCACTACCTCCTGTGGTAGAGTAGAATCTGAGACCTCTGCCTGGCTATAAGCTTGTTTCTCAAACTCCTCATGCAAGTTCTTGGTAATTGTGTCATCTGCCCTGTGAGAAAATCTGCCAAATAGAAATCTAGTCAACTTATCCACCTTAGCTAGGTCGGACAACATGTCATTCATCATACGGTGGTGCTCAACCAACTGTTTAGACATGTCATGGCTTATTTTCCTAAGTTTATCTCGAATGTCTAAATAACCATCCTTTCTACTGTTCTGACTCTGGATATCAATTGTCCAAGATCGTGTCCTCTGAGACTCTGTACTATACCTGTCCATTCTGGATAAAGTAGAGTGTAACCCCAATAGGTTATAACTTCTTCAAACACCAAGAACTAACATGCAAATGATTAGAAGTAGCATGCAACCATAGATTTTGACATGCAGCTGATTAGAAGCAACATGCAACCACCAAATTCACTAAGAACTAACATGCAAATGATTAGAAGTAGCATGCAACCATAGATTTTGACATGTAGCTGATTAGAAGCAACATGCAACCACCAAATTCACCAAGAACTAACATGCAAATGATTAAAAGTAGCATGCAACCATAAATTTTGACATGCAGCTGATTAGAAGCAACATGCAACCATAAATTATGACATGCAAGATTTGGGTAGTTCTCAAAACTGACATGCAAACTTCTACAAACCCTCAAGCTGGTAAGATCATAGCTCTGATACCACTGAAATGTCCCTTTTCTGATTTTATATGATATTTCAAGCCTTTAATCAGATCTTTAAGATCAAACAACCAATCTTTCAAAGATCCACCAATTTCTCAATAAACTCCAAATCGGGTACGCCAGAAATAGTGCCAAAAACTTCACAGCTTCACATATTATTAGTAAATTTAAAAGTGGACATTTTTATAGAAATTTCAGCAGCATAACATCCTACAAAATGTCATTTTTAGATCTGTATAACATTTACACAACAGCTCCCAAACAGAGGATAAAAACAATGCTCATCGGGCTCTCGAAAACAACATAGAATAGCTCGGAAACAACACAAAAACACTAATAATCTATCATAGAAGTATAATCATGACTAAATACATATATTCAGCTCTATTTTAACATCTAAAAGTCTGAAATACAGCAGCAACCCAAACTGATATGAAATACTCAATCGGAAACACCAAACTCTTACAAAAAACACACTCAAAAAATCACAAATCTGCACTGTTCAACACAAAGGCAAACTCTGCATGAGCATGCACATGGAATGGCTTCAAACTCCCGTTTTTAGCCTTCCTGGAAATCTGCAAACTCCTGTTCTTGGGTCTCCTTCTCCATAGGTTTGGCAACCTCTGAAGAATAACAAAGAAATGAGCAAAAATCAAGTTTTAAAATGAGCTCAAAATGCCTCCAAACCCCTTAAAAGAGGGCATAACCCTAACTCACGTCCAAGAGGGGTTAATAAAACATATTTTAATAATAATTTTCATTTATTAGTCCATTCACTTACAAAGATTATCTCTTTTTGCTAAAACTTCACCTTTTTGGGCCTGCCTGCCTTAGCAAAGATTATTATTTTTAATTATTTGAAAAGGGGACATGACAAACTTATAAGAAATGAATAAATAAAATAAATGTAAATTTGATTCCTAGGATATGGTTGAAATAAGTTTTTTCAAACAAGAGCTCTTGGTGAGCTAGTCTATGAAGTTGAAAAGTGTCATAAATTAAATTTGTATACTATAATTTTAATATGTGAAATTAAATATTAAATAATATAGATTAAATGATATATTATGCTTAAAATAAAAAGAAGAAAATGTAAGAAAAAATAAAAATATGTAAATGTAAAAGCTTATTTAGTCAATATTAATTTATTTTAAAATTAACTTGAAATGAGAAAATGAATTTACGAGATCATATTTATATGCATCTTAAAATAAACAAGTCTATCATAAAAAATAAACTTATAGTTAAGATTATAAATTCATTTTTAAATTAACTTAAAATCAAAATAAATAAATATATCTATCTATCTTAAAAAATAAACTTACATAATTTAATGTTATAGATTCATTTTAAAATTAACTTTATATGAAGAAAAAAGATAATGATATTATAAATCTATCTCAAAACACAAGTGTACGTAAACAATATTATATAAAACATATTGTCAAAGGTCTAATTTTGTTTGGTGATTGTCATGTATATGTGCCTTATATGAATTTGTTGTTATGTTTTTATAGTATAAACAATGATTTACATGTATTTACTCCCTCTTACATGAATGAGTGTTTGCCATACATGTCTAGTGATTTTTCTCGAAATTGATATAACATGGCTTTGACCATATGTGTCAACAAATTTAGCATATTAAATATAAAAAAGCCTTGCTTGCTAAACTTCCTAACAAAAAACTTGCTTGCCAAACTTCCTGACAACAATAACGTCTGACAAACATTTATTTCACTCTTAGCCTTTTAATCCGTTTTTTTCATTCTAGAAAATATGATTCTTCCTACAATAAGAATTAAGAAATTTAAAGGGTCTAAATGAAATAAAAGATATTATATTCAAAACCTTAGTTTCAAATATATTTTTGCCATAAATTTTTTAATAGCGATTAAAGTGGGGGCTAATAGGAACATTAGTTCACTACCTTATATATAAGACATGGATTAATAAACTTCCAAAATGCTTCTACAATGAACTAGCATCTAACAAAGTAATTACATTATAAGTCTTAGGTTGAACCCTAGTTTGTCATTATTTTGTGACTTTTCCAATGCACCATATATCAATTCAAGAAGTAAATATTGTTTATTTCCTTCTGTTGGTGTAATTAAACATTCACTAATTACGCTTACTTAAGCTTACTTAGGATAATGCATTGCATAGTAGTTTATGATTGAGACACTTAGGAGTTTCCACCTCAATTAAACACATGGTGTAGGAGAATTAACTCTAGGTGGTCATAGTTGTTATCTCATTCCACCTTTAGTGCACTTATCACATTATCATCCTCATCATTGCACATACTTTATTGCATAATGGAGGATGATCCACCTTTGGTGGACATGTGATTCCACCTTGTGTGGGTGATAGCTTATCTTCTCCTTATCATTGTCTCCTATGATCTCTCCTAGATAAGGAGGCCTATTATGTATATTTCAAATCAATTCATTGGATGTTAATCAAGTCTATTATCAATAATAACATTCTTGCATCTTCATGCAATTGTCTTGCCAATCTCTTATGGAAGTTGTCTTGGTCTTTCATTCGATCCTAGGGGTAATGTAGAGTCACCTAAAACTCTAACATGGTATCAAAGCTCTCAAGGGGTAAAAAACTCTTCTCAAGAAGTGCAGTCTTGGTCTAACTCATTGTTGGTGCAAAATTTGACAATTTGGACATCACAATTTGGAGGAGATTTTGGGAGTCCTATTTTGTGACCTTCTATTGCAAGTGAAAATTGGAGCTTTCTGGTGCAAATCAGAGGTTGGCATCATATAGAGGAGGTCCAAAAACTCCTAAATTGAATTTTGTTTCATCCAAATCGGACATCTGAGGCCAACTCTAGAGCCATTTGATTTTTGAAGGTGCAGTGGCTGCAATTCAGAGGAAATAATTTCAGAGGCGATTTTCAAATAGCGATATCTCCCTCATATAGGCTCCTTTTTTTGAGTATTTTATTTTTTCTTTTGGAGTATAATTTCACAATCTACACAGTGGTGCAAGTGATTTTGGATCTCTGTCTTTGAATTTTTCTGAAAATCACAAATCCCATTTTTCACAACTTTCAAGGCTCTATTTGGGCACATTCAGTAACATTTTTAGGTGCAATTTCTTTTGAAAGTGAATGGTTTTTCCTCTATTTTCTAGATCTATAATCATATTTCAATGATTTGGAGTGGACATATCACTTTCAGAAATAGGTCTTTTTTGGCTATATTTGCACTTGTTGAACACTTGGATTTCAGTTTTCTTAATTGAATCAATAATTTGAAGGAGTCATCAACTTATTTTAGCTATCATTTGATTTCATTATGGATTTTTCAAAAGTTTCATTACTCACTCCATATAACTATCATAAATGAAAACAATCAGTTTCTAATCAATTGATGAGTATTGGATTGCCTAGAATGATTCTTGGGATAGGATCTAGAACCATCTACAGGTATTGCAAAAAGAAGGAAATGGTTTGATCAAAGGGATAAAGCACTTGGCTCTCTTAGATCCACCATATCTCATTATTTGCTATATCATATTGCATCCTAGACACATCCTCATGATGCATGGACTACATTGGAAGGAATCTTCGGTAAACCTGATAGAATAAGACAATTCGAATTGGAGAATGAGCTTATAGGTTTAAGTTCGTGTAATTTTAACAATATTCAAGACTTTTTCTCTAAGTTCAATTCTATTAGATTAGATCTTTCTAATTGTGGTATTACTAAAGATGATGAGCAATTGATATTATCTATTCTTTCCAAGCTAGGCCTTGAATATTCAATCTTTGTTTCCACATTCTATGCTACTATTGATGCTCTTGGTAGTGCATACAAAATGCTTTCTTTTAATGAATTTGTAGCTCAACTCACAAGGGAACAAGCAAAGTTAGCACACATGGGTCAATTGAAGCCTTCAAAGCATCAAGAGTTGGTTGCAAATGACTCCTCTCCAAAGGCTTCCAAAGGAAAGGAAAACAAACAACACAAGGATCCTAAGCAACATAACAAAGGTGATGAACCTCCTTCACAACATAATATTGAATCCAAGTCCTCTTCAAGAGAGGAAACATCTATAAGAAAGAGAGATAAATGTTCTTATTGCAAAAAGTTAGGACATGATGAGCATAAATGTTTCCATAAGAAGATTGATGAGCTCACTCACATTCCTCAAAAGAACAATATCTAGTTGCCCTCATCAGTGTCTTCTCCTTCTTCTCAATATCAAGCAACTACTACATCTACATCATCATCTAGAGGCAAAGGACAAGCACTCATTGCTTCCACACATTCTGAGCAAGCTAAATGGCTTCTTGATTCAGGTGCATCACATCATATGTCATCTTCTATGGATATGTTTTCTTCTATTAAGCCTTGTACTTCTCAACCTATATTGATGGGTAATAATGCATACATGAAGGTTTGTGGGAAAGGTTCTATTCCTATGGGAGAGGGTACATTTAATGACGTTCTTTCTGTACCATCCTTGATCACTAATATCTTTTCCATTTTCCAAATTACTCATGAGGCACAAGGTAAAATTGTTAAGTTCACTCCTAATTATGTCTATATTAGGTACATACATTACGCTTGTATTCTTTTGCACATTTTGTTGATAATGATGTACCTAACCCTTTATCATGGGTGAATAATTCATGTGAGAACATTGAACACTTGAATAATTTTGTTTTTGAGACAAGTGTTGAACTTCCTACTCCTCCACCTCTTGCTTCTTCAGACATGAGTTCTACTATACAACAGGATGATCTTTATGCTTTAGCTCTTGCAGTGTGGGAGGAATTCCTGGATGCTCTTTTAGATGAGTCTCATAATGCAGATTTGGTTAATACATCTGAGGAGGTTTCTCTTTGAGATACTTCTTCAACTTCTTTGGAGATTGGATTTTCCAACTCTTCATGTTCTCTTGATTTTTCACATCTCATAGCTTAGCTTGATGGTGATAGAATCTTTGAGGTTGGAGACACCTATTCAGTCTTCATAGATGCATACATGGAGACCTTCTTCCTCCTTCCTCACTTTTTACATGGAGTAACTTTTTCATCATTTGATGTATTTATCTCTTCCTAAGGAGAGACATGTTTCTTGTAGGCATTGGATTATATTTTTGTTGCAGGTACTCTTCATCTACATTGAAGCTTCTTCATTATGGGGGGGGATATCATGTCTCCTTATTTCCTTCCTATGGGGGAATCATTTTTTGTATATACATGATGTAAGCAATTTTTGGGGGGTCTTGAGTACTCCATTCATCCATGCATCTTGTTTTCATCTCTCTTTTTGGAGGAGGGTTTTTCTCATGAGGTTTTCTCTCTTTTTCCAATTTATGAGAGATTACATTTCATATATTGCATTGCATATTGTACATGGGTACCTAAAATGGCCTAGTAGATCCTGCATTGTGAATTTAAGTGCATTCCCTTAAGTTGCACTTAAGGGGAGGTGTTGGTATAATTAAATATTCACTAATTACACTTAAGCTTACTTAGGATAATACATTGCATAGTAGTTTATGATTGAGACACTTGGGAATTTCCACCTCAATTAGACACATGGTGTAGGAGAATTCCACTCTAGGTGGTCATAGTTGTTATCTCATTCCACCTTTAGTGCACTTATCACATTGTCATCCTCATCATTGCACATGCTTCATTGCATAATGGAGGATGATCCTCCTCTAATGGACATGTGATTCCACCTTGTATGGGTGATATCTTATCTTCTCCTTATCATTGTCTCTTATCACCTCTCCTATATAAGGAGGTCTATTATGTATATTTCAAATCAATCCATTGGATGTCAATCAAGTCCATTATCAATAATAGCATTCTTGCATCTTCAGGCAATTGTCTTGCCAATCTCTTGTGGAAGTTATCTTGGTCTTTCATTTGATCCTAGGGGTGTTGTAGAGTCACCTAAAACTCATCTTCCTTATCCCCTCTTCCCTATGTAGATCACCTTTGGTCATCCAAATCTCTTTTACTTCAATTCATGGACATGTAAAGAGGCATTTCCATTTAATCTTTATGCAAATCATAGTATGGAAACAATTCAATTTATTAAAAAATGCCCCTTTTCAAATCACAAATGGCTTAATGACTTCAAATGGTGCTTTGGTATGAGTTCTTACACATTGCATCATGATTCTTTCATAAAGATTAGCATCTATGTCAAAAATGGTATTGGTGATTTTCATTGACTTTTCAACGTGTAAACTAGTTTTTAAGAGCCTATAAGTGCAAACTTTCACAAGGTTTACCATCATTTATAACTTAAGCCTAGAATTCTAGTAAAATGTCATAATTGTAAGGATTGTAGTTGCAAGTTGTAAATTTAATTTCGCCTCTCAGTTTTATAGAGATTACATAAAGATAAAACATCATTACAAAAACCTAACTACTACAACCCCTTTTTACGTAAGATTAACACACACACACACACACACACAACCTTTATCTACCAACACCTTCCACCAACATTACAAGTAACAAATACTTAGCTACATTGGTTGCCTTTCATAAGGCCTTACACACACAAGACACTCATACACTTTACAATGATCACTGCTTTTAAACATGCAAAATTATAAGCTTGACATCATCCTCCAATACTCGGAACCAAAACTATTAGCTAGTTCCAAACATCTTTACCTTGACTACAACCACTTTGACCATCAACAACCCGTTCACATCACTTGGCTTCACATTATCACACAAGCTTAGACCCCCTTTTGTCTGCACCATTTCTATCTATTTCTTCATAGTAGGAGAGGTCATTAAAACAAAAACATGACCCTTCCCTTCACCAAATTTTATTTCCCTCTAATAAAAAAACCATGGTCCTCTCCAGCCTATACTATCATTCTTGCCCATTCAAAACCACCCTTCAAACAAAACTTATTTGCCTTCATCCCCCACCTTTGATTAATCCCTTCCAAAAAGCAAAAAGCTCACTTCTCCCATCACACATTTGGGAAACTCACCTACACCACCATTCTTCTACATCGAGGGATAGTAGACCTACATCGACAAGGGTGTGCCATTGGGAATCCTACCACCCGTCTTGACCCAGTGCTTCTTGATACCCATGAATTTCCCTCTTCAACTTATCCCATCCCACAACAAGTTGTTTCTTATAGGCCTTTTGATTATAATTTCCTAGCCACCACAAGAAAGAGTAAAGACCCACCTCAACAACCCATTCTAGCAAAGAATCTAGTCCCACAATCAAATCCTTTGGGAAAAGGGATTCCATAACCCACTTAACCACCTCCTCTAACTCCTTCAATTCCAAACCCAAGCCATTATCGTGGCTACAATGTTCGTGTTCACTTTCTAGTGATGTTTTCCTTGGAATAAGTTCCCTAGAGTCAACTGGACCACTTAGATGACACCAAATGAGGGGCATTTTAGCAAGAGTTTCAAACGGTGCTCAATCACAAGGCCAAACAACACCTTCTGTTGCTTCCTAGTTTGAAAGGTAAAAGTCAGCTCCATTGCAAAATTCATTTCTTTCCTTGCAAGTTTTGCTAAGAACCACTGAAAATACTGTGTAGATGCCACTCCCAACACATGTTTGAAGTCATCTCACATGTTTGACCTAGTCAATCTGATTCCACCTAATTAATGTCCTTTTATAATTACCAAACCAACAATGTCATTCTTTCCCTTTTAATCATTCTAATAAAAAAATACTCTACCACCTCACGACCTCCTTTAATAAACTAAAAAACACATCTAAACAAGGTCAAATTAAAAATAATTAAAACACAAACTCATCCAAGACACCATCCAAACAACCAAATCTTTCAAAATTTTAGCCCACTAATTTTTTCAAATTTCATTGCCCACTTTGATAAAGTGTTTGTCTTTCTATTGCCTTCCCTTTTAATGTGACTAATCTTAATATCCTCAAAGCCATTTAAAATTTAACTAATCTGCTACAAATAGTTCCTCAAATGCCACACTTGAATCTACTTTTTTCTAATGGCTTCAACCACTAACATCAAATCTCTTCTTTTACATGCAACTTCTGCAAACCTAAAATTCTAGCACATTGGACAACTAAAAGAACCACCTTCATTTCAGCTTAATTATTTGTTCCCTACTGTAGTCTTTAAGTTGCAAATGTAGTGACATCCCCTTTTGTATCTTTGAAAATCACCCTAGCCCCCAAAGGACTAGGGTTCCCACTTGCAACTCCATCAAAATTCACCTTCAACCATCCCTCCTCAAGGGTAGCCCATCTAACTTCCTCTAAAAGGGTGTCACTCTTACCTTCCAATTTAAAACAACCCTCCTTTTATGATCTTGATACACAAACACATTCTCTAAATCACACTATCTTCTTTTGTAAACAAGAGTTTTGTTTGGCTACACCTAAATGTGGTTGTGCTCATAACTTCCTCCACATATTGATTTATTCTTCAAAGAAAACACTCTTGAGACTTCTCTTTCTCCTAGAATATCATCCCATTCATTTCCTTCCAAATTTCCCATAGATTAATTGAAGGGGTTACCGGCCATATGCTTGACAAAAATGGTTTGAAAGCTGGCCTTGACCAACTAACAAAAAAATCTTTCATAGAATTCATCCAAGACCCCTATCACTCGAACTTCTTCCTTACCATATCCCAACGATCTTGAGCCATTTGAAATTGTAGAAGAAGATGGTCCATAGATTCTTCCTCCTGTTTACACATCACACATCTACTAGGCCCATAGAAACTCAATCACTTCCTTTGGTCATCAGTTAGAATGCAACCATGCACAACCAACCATGCAAAGGTCCCTGCCTTTGGAAGGTAGTCCTTTTCCCAACATAGATCTTCATCCTCAAAATTTTTTACTTGTCTCCTAGAGATCAAACCATAACCCAATTTCACCAAGTAACACTTGAAGAAGCACACCAAAAAACCTTGTCTCCCTTATTAGTTGTACACACTTCCCTACTCTAAAAAATATCTAGTAATAATTCTTTTTGTTGCATTGTGAACCCCTTAATTTCACAAACTCTTCCATTTTCACACCTCCCCAAGAGGCCCATTTATTCTTTCAATACAATCTACCACCTTATCCCCCTACAGTCTAGACATAACCTCTTTGACCTCCTTATATTCTGGGGAGACAAATAGAGCAGGGTAAGTATTCCAAGCATCATCCCATAACTTTGACTTCCTTCCATCTCCCACCAACAATGACACATGATTAGTGATAACATATCAACAAGACATCATAAAGTTCCAAATGGTGACCCCAAAGAGGGATTTCTAATAGGCAAGACTCTTTTCGACTCTTGAGAATCCAAATATTTAAATCTGATAATTTTCACCCATAATTGAGCAGAGCATTGATAAAGACTCCATACCAACTTAGCTCCTAAAGAAACATTCATCAAATTCTAATCACACAAAATTGCTCCCCCATACTTTTTAGGTTTACAAATATTCTCCCATGCCAACAAAGGGAGCTTATCTTCCTCACTTACACCATTCCAAAAAAAAATTCTCATCTTCTATGCAATCAATCTAGATACCTTAATAGGAATATTCATACACATCATTGAGAAAATAGGGAAAACTAATACAACAAATTTCAACATCAAAATATGACCCTTTCCAACCTTCCATTTTTTTCACAAATCATCTTTGTTACGCCCTTGGAATAGTAGAATACCCAAATATCTACTTAGTAGAGATCCAAATTGAACATTCAAGATCTTCTCAATGGCTATTTGCCTACACATTAGCACATTAAAAAAGAAAAGTTCAGATTTATTCTAACAATTTTTCTAACCTAAGACAGTACTAAAGTTCCAAAGTCCTCTTCATCTCTCTTGCTTCATTTTTTGTAGTTGTCTAGCTAAACAATTATCATCTACAAATTGTAGGAGACAAACCACCTCCACTCCTGCTGCAACATTCACACCCTTCCGAGATCCTCGATCTCTCTAATGAGTAATTGGTCTCCCTAACATTTTAGCCATAATAATAAAAAAGAAAGGGCGGGGGGTGCTTTTTTTATTCCTTTCTCCAACTCAAAAAAAAAGGCTTGTGGACTTCCATTTACCAATATGGAAAAGCGAGGGGTAGTAGTACAACTACCTACCGAGTCAACCCATTTTTGATCAAGACCAAACTTCAAAAGAACTTTCAAGAAGAAGTCTTTATCTATCTCATCATAACTTATTTAAATATCTACCTTCACCATCATTTTCTCCAACTTCATTGTCTGAATTGAATGAATCATTTCATGAGCTATAATCATCCCCTCATAAATGAATCTTCCTGAGGAGAAACCAATTTTTTTAGAAGAAATAACAGAGTTTAAAATCTCTTTTAAATGGTTTTCCATTACATTTGAGATAATCTTATAAATGGTTTTGCATAAGGCTATCAGGGAAAAATCCTCAAAGGTCTCCAATGAATAACACCAAAGGAAATAATGGTGTTATTTACTTTTTTTAGAACAAAACCTCTTGACCAAGATTTATCTACCACTTATCAAATTTCCCTACCCACTAAATCCCAAAACTCCTAAAAAATTAAGCCAAAAACCCATATGGAACTAGAGATTTATCTTTACCTAAGCCCCATAGAGCTAACTTTACTTCATCCACTAATACCTTTTCCATCAACATTTGATTCTATCCCTCTAAAATCTTTTTAGGGATAAAATTCAAAACCTCATCTACCTCAACATAAATTACCTCTCCTCTACGCCCTCTTCTTTGGAAGAAATCAACTACTTCCTTGTTAATATCCCCTAAATCCCATAGAACCCTTCCATCTTTCGCTTGAATGAATTTTATTATTATTAAGAACCCTTCTCATTCTGATAGAATTATGAAAAAACTTTGTGTTCTTGTACCCCTCATTATGCCATGTTTTCCTTGACTTGTGTCTCCAAAAAAAACCCTCCCTTACCAACACTTTCCCATATTCTTAACTTAAGGATTTCTCTTATTCAAAATCCTCTTCTCTCGTCCCAAATTTAATCACCTTATCATTTACCACTTTTAAGGATGCCTCCAATGTCAATTTTTTTATAAAAGATATTATGAAAATGTTCCCTATTCCAAATCTTTATCTTTTCCTTTAGCAAATACAACTTCTTAATGAAAATAAAATCCTTATTATCTTCAATCTCTAGAGCATCTAACCACCATTCCTTGACCAAGTCCCTAAAGTTATCCACTATCATCCACATAGCCTCAATTTTGAAAGGGCACCTATTAGGCAAAGACTAATCACAAACCAATACAAAAGTGATCAGAACTAGGGATAGAAAAAATCTATGCATTACATGACCATTTAATCTTGACTAGTCCCCTACCAACATAACTCTGTCAAATTAAAGGAAAAAAGGAAAATCCTCCAAACCTTCATTTGATATGTCTTTACATTCTCAAAAGACTGGACCAATATGTAAATCTTGATGGCCCATGGCTTCTTGGGTTGTTTTCCCTTTTGTTGGGAACTTTGTTGAGTTCCTCTAGTTTGTTAGGTGGTTTTCTGCTATTGTTTTATGATGTTTTATGATCCTTATTCTTATATATTTATTGTCCCTTTGTACAAGGTTTTGGGTTCTTTCACAACCTAAATTTACTTAATGAAAATATAACTCTATTAAGCTTCTCTGTAATATTAACAAAAATAGGATGCTTCGTTGTCCATGTAAACTCCCCTTTTTTGAAAGAATATCAAACATACCATTAACAACAACAAAATCATTGAGATCCACTTGATTGGTTGAGATCCAACCCCAACCCCCTAGCTTCTCATTTGGGCTAAGAATTGCATTAAACTACCTCCCACCCCTCAACAAAACTATCTCCTCACTCCCAACTTGCAACACCCTAGAAAAAGGCCTCCAAAGATCTATTTTCTGTCTATCTTGAGTTGGACCATAAACATTGATTAGATTGAAACCAAAACTTAACTATTTTGAAAAGACTCTTACCCATTGCTAATGTTGCTATTTTTGAACCAAATCCACCATTATTGATTCATTCTTCCATAACAACCGTATTGGTGTAGGAGCACGTAGGTAAGGCATTGAAAATTCTAGGTCTACTAGTCAATTTTGGCTTGTAATGGCCCTGGCCCTAGCCAAGCTACTAGTGAATAATGGGACACTTAGAGTCCTAAATTTGTGAGTAGATGATAGGAAGATCCAACAAGGTGATAGGTTGTACTTTGTCAACCTAGAATCTACAATTGTTCAAAGTTGCAAAAATTTGTTCTAATGCAACTAGGGGGTCAACTTGGTCTTGGCACCCAAATTGAAGAAGGAATTTTTGAAAGGTGTACTGTGGTCCATAGGTCTAATGTAGGTCTAATTGTAAAAAAGTTGTCAAAGTTAAAACCTGGTAATGTTGTCATGATAACATTTCTTGTACAATTTACATTCTTGAGCATGGTTAGTTATGGATATGTCACAACTGATGGATAATGAGGAGGAGATGTATATAAGACCATCCACAACCTAATGTAGAGGTTGATTGGTGTTTTGAAAAAAATTTAGTAGCAAGTTATTGGTTTTGTTTGCACTTTTCCTATCACAGTCCATTTGCAACATGAGATACTTGTCCTCAATGGATTGATCTTGGTATCTATAAATTTTTGTTAGTTATATTGGTGTGTTTACTCATATCTTACAATAGATTAAAAGTTGAAGTTTTTATTTTCATTAGTTTTATAAATCTTTTGGGAGGAACTAATTTACTATTCAGGTTCTAACTAAACATGGAAAAATTGCTCCTCCCATAAAATCCCACCATGGGATCATCACAACCTATTGCAACATGGGAGGGAAATTAATGTAGAATTTAAATATGTAGTTTTAGGGCCATAAGAGTTGGATAGATATTTTTAACTTCTTACCCTAGGCGAGACAACAGGGTCTCGACAAGTTGCAAGAAACATCACAGTAAGTGATTATGAGCATGGTTTGATTGGAGAGCATACAAATGGAGTTGGGATTTTCTCTAGAGAGGTGTCATAAGGAGTCATAATCATTAGATTTATGGTGTGTGATCAAACCCATGAAATCCATAGCCAAATCCACTAACTTGTTGATTTCCTTTACAACTTGAGCTAGTTAGGGTTTAGGGATGTACAAATAGGTTGAGAATCCTAGAGTAAATTTTTTTCTACAAGAATAGAAAAATGGGTATCAGGATTGGTGACATTTTTGGGGTGTTGTTAAGGAAGTTTTCAAGTTATATTAAAAAACCTTAGTTTTGGAGGGCTAATTGCCATTAGGTCTACTAGGGCTATTTTATAGGGATTGTAGAGATCATATTGAAGCTAAAGATTGTAATAGCTAAAACCTTGCAAGAATAAAGTGTTAACACATTCTAACAACCATCCATCCATGAGGAAAGCCAAGTTGTAGTTGGAAGCTTTGGAATGCATTGTGACTTTAATGAGCTAGAGTGAAGTTGAGACCTTTGAAATTGGTGGAGAGCTTTCTTATGGAGGGGAGATAACAAAGATCTCCTAAGGGATAGGGAAGTCTAGAAGATCCCTAGGGACTAGAGAAGTGGTCTTGAAGTAGGATTAGAGGAAGAGCACCCTAAGAGGAAGCCTAGTGGTTAGGGATATCTTGGGAAGCTCCACAATAAATTAGTATAAGAGCCCTAACAAGATTTGGGCTAGACATAGTATATGTCTAAATTATTGGATGAAACAAGCATGATGACAAATGTTGAGTTGGAAAAAGAGATGTCAGAATAGGAGGAGGAGAATAGACTCCTTAAGAAAGTGCTAGAAGATTTATTGAAGAGAAAACTAGAAGAAGTTGCATATAAGGATGTTAAGACTAGTGAGAAACTCAAAGATGGTGATGACAAGTAAAGCCATAACCCTTGAGGATGAATTTCTTGAACTAGAACCATCATTGTAGGAAGAATTTTTTTTGAAGGCACTTAAGGCATTAAAAGGAAAAGAATTGGAAGGAGTTCCCTTACTCTTAGGAAAAGTAGAGCCATAGTTGGTCATTGAGTGGCTAGAATGGATGGAGAACCCTTTTGAGTGTGAGGGCATTACAGAGGCACAAAAGGTGAAGGTGGCCAAGTCTAGATTGAGGGGATCATCCCTGATTTGGTGGAATTTTTTGTAGGTAGAAAGAGAAAAGGAGGCCAAGAAGCCCATAGTCTCATGGAAGGCCATGGAAGATAAGGTGATAGAAAAATACCTGCTAGAGGACTATGAAGTATAGTTGTAGAAGAAGAGAAAGATCTTTAGGGAGAAGGATATTTATGTCACTACCTAGATAAAGGATTTCTAAAAAGTAAGCCTAAGGTCTCAAGTGAAAGAAGATGAGAATCTCAAAGTAGCAAGGTACTTGAATGGTCTAAGATATAACATATAAGAAGAGATTAGTCTGTTGAGTTTAAATACTATTCACAAGTGCCTCCAAATTGCCCTTATGGTGGAAGAGAAAGGAAAGAAGAAGAATGATACACAATCAAAGGGTAGTGGAAGAGACAAAGATACTAGAGGCCATAGCAGTGGTTATGATGGTAGAGGTAGTGATAGTATGTCATAAGGGGATACCAAATTTGTGGAGTAAAGTAATGATTCTAGTTCAAGAGGGGGATCAAACAGAGATAGAGGTTTTAGTGGCAAAAAAGGATGAGGAAAAAGTTGTTCTCATTTAACAAACATGAAGTGTTACAATTGTGGGCAAGTTGGGCACCTGCTTATAGCTTTCCAGAGAAGGGATCTAGCTCACAATTAGAGAAAAGGACAATTTATATCCAAGAGGATGTAGGAAGAGTGAAGTCTCCTAAGGTCAACTTGGATTCAAAGAGTGGAGAGAACATGTTTTTTAAGAGGATCCTCATGAAAGAGATAGTTAAGGAAGAAGCTAGACAAAGGGGAGCCTTATTCAAGATCAAATGGAAGATCTTTGATAAGGTGTGCAAAATGATCATTGTTCTAAGGTCCATTGAAAAAATCAATTTAGAGGAGAAAATGAGTAAGATAAGATTGAAGAGGATCACTCACACTCATCCTTATGGAGTCACTTGGTTGAACAAAAGACATAGTGTCTTGGTCAATGAGTAGACTTGGGTGGACTTTACTATAGGAGGCTACAAGGACAGAGTTCTTTGTGACATATTTATTACGGATGCTTGTCATCTACTTTTAGTAAGGCCATGGAAATATGATAGGAAATTCATGCATAATGGAGAGAAGAATACCTATTACTTCAAGAAAAATAGATTTACCTATCACATCCAAATCCCTAGCAGATGAGAAAGAATAAAAAGCAACACCTAATGTACTTTTGGTCAGTGGGAAATACTTATTGAGTAACCTCACAAAGGAGGAAGATGAGATAAAGATTTCCATAGTGCTGATACCTAAAGAGGAGGACAAACAGAAGATGGAACTCATCCCAACAAAGGTGAAGTAGTTGCTTGATAAGTTCTAGGAGATAGTCAATGATGGTAGCCCAACTAGCCTACCACCTAAGAGGGCCACAAGTCATCAAATTGAATTCATACCAGGAGCTTATTTTCCAAAAAAATCTACCTACAAGATGACCCCAAAGAAAAATAAAGAGATTTCAAGACAACTATAAGAGTTGCTTGACCAAAGGTTGATCATAAAGAGCTTTAGCCCATGTGTAGTACCAATGGTGCTACCCCCTAAAAATGGAGGTTAGTAGAGATCATGCACTAATTCTAGAGCAATAAATAAGATAACTATTAGATATAGATTTCCTATTCCTACAATTGAATACCTTATGGATTGTTTAGGAGGTGCAAGGTACTTTATAGAGATAGACTTAAAAAGTGGATATGACTAAATTAGAATTTAGGGAGATGAGTAGAAAACAACCTTCAAAACAATAGTGAGTTTATATGAATGGTTGGTCATGCCCTGGCACATCCAAGAGATTAATGAATGAAGTGCTTAAGGGCTACATATGTGTCTTTGTAGTAGTATACCTAGATGACATACTCATCTTTAGTAATACCAAGGAGGAGCACCTAAAGCACTTAGAAATTGTATTGAAAAGGGTACATGAAGAAAAGTTCACTATTAACCTTGAAAAATGTGCATTTATGAACCAGGGCCTAGTGTATTTAGGCTTTGTAGTCTCATAGGGAAGCCTAAAGATGGATCTAGGAAAAGTTCAAGCTAACTTGAACTGGCCCACTCCCAAGAAAAAATTGGGGTGAGATTTTTTCAAGGATTGGGTCAATTTTATAGGAAGCTCATAAGGGGGTTTAGTGGGACATGTGCACTATTCTAGACACCATAAAAGGTAGGTTTTAGAGTAATTTTAAGTGGACTAATGAAGCCAATAGGGGGTTTGAATTCCTCAAACAAAAGATAACCACTCAACCTATTCTTGTTCTACCAAGATTTGCCAAGTTATCCATAGTAGAATGTGATACCAATAATGTGGTAGTAGAAGAAATGCTCAATCAAGAGGGTAGACCAATAACCTTCTATAGTGAAAAGTTAAATGAAGCTAAGAAGAAATAATCCTCATATGACTTGGAGTTATATGCCTCACTCCAAGCCCTCAAGAAGTGGAGGCATTACCTTTTACATAAGGAGTTTGTAGTCTTTATTGAAAACTAGGCTTTAGGATTCATCAATACTCAAGACAAGTTGAGTCATAGGCACCGTAAGTTGGTAGAGTTTTTTCAATCATGCACCTTTACCATCAAGCATAAGAATGTTCAAGCCAACAAGGTTGTGGATGCCCTCAGTAGGAGGTTCTTGTTAGTGAATGAAGTGCAATTGCAAAGTATAGGGGTCGAGCATTTCAAGAACCTATACAAGGAGGATGAAGACTTTGTAGAATCCTATGAGGTGTGTGTGGATTTCAACAACCATTTTAAGAGTGATTATGCAAATTACACCTTATAGAGTTGATTTCTCTTCAAGGGTGGATAGTTGTGTTTACCTAGGGGATCCATGAGAGAGAATTTGATACAACAGAGGCACAATTGGTGTCTTGATGGGCACTTTGGACTGAACAAGACATTGGAGTTAGTCCAGAGGTTCTACCATTGGCCTAAAATGCAATGGGATGTGAGGAAGTATGTGGACGAGTGTGGTGTTCATTAGAGCAAAAAAGAAATTGCTACCAATGCAGGGTTATACCAACCACTTCCAGTACCAAATAGGCCATGGTAATGCATCAACATGGACTTTATAGTTGGATTACCTAGAACTAACTCTAGTTTTGACAATGTGTTTGTGGTTGTAGATAGATTTAGCAAGATGGGCCACTTCATCCCTTGCAAGACAATTCATGATGCCAGTCACATTACTCAACTCTTCTTCAAGGAGGTGGTGAGAATGCATGGGTTGCCACTAAGTATTGTCTTAGGCTAGGATCTCAAATTCATAGGACATTTTTGGAAGACCCTATAAAAGGAAATGGGTATCAATATTTCCTTTCCATCATCTTACTACCCACAAAAAAATGGCCAAACAAAGGTCATAAATAGGGTCCTAGGAAACTTGTTAAGGTGTTTGACCAAGGAGTATGGACAAGTATGGGACAAAGTCTTAGCTCAAGTAATATTTTTTTATAATGACAATGTCAAAAAGACCATAGGGAAGAGCCCATTTGAAGTAGTCTATAGGATACATACAAGGGGTGTATGTGAGCTAAGAGATCTAGGAGACATGGAAGGAAAAAGTGGTCATGTAGAGACTTTTCTCAGTCCATGGAAGTGGTCCATGAACAAGTTAAGAAAATATTAATGGAGGCCAACCAAAAATTGAAAGTGAAGCTAGATGAAAGAAAGTAAAACTTGTAGTTTATAGTAGGAGACTTGGTGATAGTATATCTCAATAAGGCTAGGTTGTAGAAGGGAGTTGAAAGTAAGGTACAAATGAGGAGGATAGGTCCATTGAAAATCTTAGCCAAGTATGACCAAAATGCATATAGAGTGGAATTTCCCATAGAACTAGCCATGTCACGAATACTCAATGTACAAGACCTTGTTAAATACAATAACCTAATAGTAGGAAAGGAAGATTATACTATATAGGTAGATAAGGACTTGATGGAGGTACCTATATGATAGAGGGAACAACCCAAGGTAGAAAAATTGTTGGATTCTAGAGTGAGAAAAAAGATGAGGCATATAGTGTACACAGAGCACCTAATCAAGTGGAGAAACTTACCATAGTCAAATGCCACTTGGGTTTTAGTCATTGAGTTCAAAAATGGGCTTTGGAGAAGACCTATTACCCTTAGAGGTAACTTGATTTCCTTTGTGGGGGAGAATGGTGCAAGAGCACCTAGGTAAGGTATTGTAAAGCCTAGGTCCCCTTGTCAATTTTAGATTGTATTGGACCCTGTCCAAGCCACTATGAATAATAGGACACTTAGGGTCCTAAAAGTGTGAGTAGGTAATAGGAAGTTCCAATAAGGTGACAAGTTGCACTTTGTCAATGTAGAATGCACAAATGTTCAAAGTTGCAAAACATTTCTCTAGTGCAATTAGGGGGTCAACTTGGTCTTAGAGCCATAATTGAAGGAGTGTTTGAAAGAAGGTGGAATGTGGTCCATAGGTCTAATGTAGGAATGAGGCAAAGTTAGAAAGGCAACTAGACAAGTGAAATGACAATTGTAAAAAGTTGTCAATGGCAACATTGCAACTTGGCAATGTTGTTATGACAACATTTCTTGTATAATTTGCATTGTGGAGCATGGGTAGTTGTGGATATTCCACAACTTTTGGATCATGAGGAGGTGTATATAAGACCATCCTTGACCTGATCCATAGGTTGGTTAGTGTTTTGAAAAAAATTCAATTGAAAGGTATTGGTTTTGTTTACACTTTTCCTATCACAATCCATTAGTGACATGAGAAACTTGTGCTCAATGGATTGATCTTGGTATCTATGCATGTTTTTAGTTATGTTGGCATGTTTACTCATTCTATACAATATCTTCAAATTTAAAGTTTTCATTTTCATTAGTTTTATAAATCTTTTGGGAAGAACAAGTTTACTGGTAAGGTTCTAAATGAACACAAAAAAAATTGTTCTCCCATAAAATCCCACAGTCAAATCATCACAGGCTATTGGGACATGGGAGGGAAATTAATGTACAATTTAAATATGAATTTAAGGGCTAGAAGAGTCAGATAGCTATTTTAAACTTCTTTCCCTGGGTGAGATAGTAGGGTCCTGATAAGGTGCAAGTAGTATCACGATAAGTGATTGTGAGAATGGTTGGATTGGAGAGCATACAAATGGAGATGGGATAGTCTCTAGAGGGGTATTAGAAGGAGTTAGAAGCATTAGATTGATGGTGTGTGATCAAACCTATGAAATCCATAGCCAAATCCACTAAGTTGTTGATTTTCTTTACAAATTGAGCGAGTTAGGGTTTAGGAGTGTATAGACAGGCTAAGAACACTAGACCAAGAAGATTTGCAAGAATGGAAAAATGGGTATTAGGATTGGTGACTTGTTTAGGGTGTTATTAAAGAATTTTTAATTTTAGAGTAAAAAACCCTAGTTTTTCAAGACTAATTGGCGTTAGGTCTGTATTTTATAGGGATTGTAGAGATCGCATTGAAGCTAACTATTGTAATAGCTAGGACCTTGCAAGAATAAAGTGTTAACACACTCTAACACACACCCATCCATTGGGAAATCCAAGTTTCATCTGTAAGCCTTCAAATTCCTTGTGACCGCATTGAGCTAGAGTTGAGTTGAGACCTTTGAAATTAGCTGAGAGCTTTCTTGTGGAGGGGAGATAGAAATGATCTCCTAAGGGATATAGAATTCTAGATGACCCCTAGAGACCAAAGAAGTGATCTTAAAGTAGGCCTAGAGAAAATGTCTAAGAAGATGCCTAGTAATTAGGGATATCTTGGGAAGCTCCCCAACAAGTTGGTATCAAGTCCCAAAAAGGGTTTGGGCTAGACATAGTATATGTCTGAATTAGTGGGTGAAGTAAGCATGGTGACAAATGCTGAATTGACAAAAGAGATGTCATAATAGAAGGAGGAGAATAGACTTCTTAAGGAAAGTCTAGAAGCTATATTGAAGAGAAAACTAGAGGAAGTTGTAGTAGTGAGAAACTTGATGATGACAATTATAAGGGTAAAGCCATAGACCTTGAGGATGAAGTTCTTGAACAATACCCAATGTTGAAGGAAGAACCTTTCCTTAAGGCACTTAAGGCACTAGGAGGAAATTTATTGGAACGAGTTCCCATACTATGTGAAAAGTGGAGCCAGAGTTGGTCATGGAGTGGCTAGAAGGGATGGTGAACCATTTTGAGCATGAGAGAATTATAGAGGCACAAAAGGTGAAGATGGCCTAGTCTAGAATGAAGGGATCAACCTTGACTTGATGGAAATTTTTGCAGGTAGAAAGAGAAAAGGAGGGTAAGAATCCCATAGTCTACTGGAAAGCCATAGAAGCTAAGGTGGGAGAAAACTATCTACTAGAGGACTAGAAAGTCTAGTTGCAGATAAGAGATAGAGCTTGAGTTTGAAGGATCTTGATGTCACTACCTATACAAAGGAGTTCTACAAAGTAAGTCTAACCTCTCGAATGCAAGAAGATGAGAGTCTCAAAGTAGAAAGGTACCTGAATTGTTTGAGACGAAACATACAAGAAGAGCTTAGTCTCTTGAGTCCAAATACCATTCACAAGTGCTTCCAAATTTCTGTCAAGGTGGAAGAGAAAATCAAGAAGAAGAAGAATACCCAATCAAAGGGTACAAGAAGAGACAAAGATACTAGAGGTCACATAGGTGGTTATGGTGGAAGAGGTAGTGATATTAGGTCACAAGGGGACTCCAAATTTGTGAAGTAGAATAATGATTCCAATTTAAGAGGGAGTTAAAATAGAGGTAGAGGTTTTAGTAGAAATAGAGGACAAGGAGGAAGATGTTCTCACTTAACAAACATGAAGTGTTATAATTTTGGGCAACTTGGGCACCCTTCCTAAAGGTATTTGGAGAAGGGATCCAACTCACAATTAGAGAAGAGAGCAAGTTATATCCAAGAGGATGTAGGAAGTGTTAAGTCTCCTAAGGTCAACTTGGATTCAAAGAGTAGAATGAACCTTCTATTTAGGAGGATCCTCATCAAAGAGCCAACTATTAAATAACCTAGACAAAGGAAAGTCCTATTTAGGATCAAATACAACATCTTGGATAAAGTGTAGAAAATGATCATTGATAAGGGTCCACTACCAACATCATTTTAGAGGACATAGTAGTCACTTGGTTGAGCAAGAGACATAGTAGCTTTGTCAATGAGATGACTTGAGTAGACTTTACTATAGGAGGCTAAAAAGATAGAGTTCTATGTGACATATTTCCTATGAATTCTTTCCATCTATTCTTGGGCACAACATGGAAATATGACATGAAATCTGTTGGTGTTTGAAAATGTTATTGGTTTCCAATTACCCTGATGAGAACAAAACACATCTATGGGCAGCTAACTCCCATTTTTCAACATGCCCATTCAGGCACCATGCCTTCTTCTTCTTCAGGCTCTGCTAAACCTAGGCAAGTAGACCTTAGATTCAATTGATACCACACCAGTGCAAAACATATCCCTGAATCTATTAAGCAGATGAGAACCCCTAAATATCTCCTAATAACTCATGAAATGACACAGATCTACAGTAGCTAAATGCAAATCTATGAATCTCATAAGTTGAGTGAGGGTTAGTCCTTTAAGTCCTTCAACATGAAAGGGTAAAACATGTTTGATTAATAATGTTGAATTCAAAAAACCCTCAGATATGCAGTAGTAAGACTTTAATGATCCTGTAGCTGACTAGTGCCTAATCTATTGGGCAAATCCATGAATCAAATGCATACATATGGAAATCTAATACTTATGTATATATTCAGATATATGATCTATCTATTTACCTTGTAAATAAACATTTGTGCTCAATCCAAACCTCACTCTTACATGATATCCTTCTCAATAAACCTGCAACCCTGTTGATTCATTGAAGCATTTACATAACCCTTTGAGTTACAAGCAACAATAAGACAACATACAACCTTAAGGGATGACAACTATGATCTAGGCTCTTTGTTCAAAGATCGTAAAACATTGAAGCTCACTGAGATAGGAGACAAGATTCAAGATGAAACTCATCCTGATATTCTTTGTATTAATTTCTTTGAAACAATACAACCATATGCATGAAATGAAAATATGAAAACACCTAACAGATATGAACTATCTATATTATCCTTCCTAATGCTGTTCATGCAAAATAATTATGCTGAAAGAAATGGTGTCACAATCATGGGAACACATAAAAAACTAGAACCAAAACCTGGTATCACAGTAGTGAGTGGTTTTTTTGCCAAAAAATTGGAACCATGAATGGTCTAATAGTGCAAAACTGGAACCCTACTAGTATTACCTAGAGAAAACTGCCAACCCTTACAATGAAAGAAAGATAGAAAGATATAGGAGAAGATGAATTCTCGGATCTGATCTATGCTTGACATGTGTCCACTTGGAATTCAATCTTCTATAACTAAATAACCTCTCTCTTCCTTCTCCCATTTTGATTTGATTTGGTGTCATCATTACTCACAACTGATTTGAAAATATCCTTTGCTTAATGATGAAAACTCTTTGGATCACCAAAAATATTTGATTTGCCAGATGAAATGCTAGTGAAATCTTAGTTTTTATTGAATGAATATGATCAAATTTGACCCAAATTGAGTTTTCATTGCCTCTTAACCACATTCAGGTCATTAGCTTATAAAAAATTAGTTCTAAACTTCTTGGCTTGAATACAGTTGCAAAAGGGAAAATTGAGAGAAAACTTTGAATAACTCAAACATACTGCTTCTTGTGTAGAAACTAACTACATAATTAGAAAATTTAGATTCTTCCAGTTTTAGTGGTGTATTGGAGTGCCCATTTGGTTAAAAATTGCTCTAGTTATGGCCGTTTGAAAATCAGGCCTCTGTTCATAGTTCCACATTAAAAACCAAGAGATTGAAAACTTTTAAAAATACTATAGTCTAAACTATAGATTATTGATTTTTGAAACAAAATATTTTCAATCTTTAACTGAACATGACAAAGACAGAGGATATCATTATTAAAACATTTTTTAACCCTTATATCCCCTTAGCTTCTGAGAAAGCACCATGTGTCATCATCTAAATGGCTATCTATATCAGTGCCATGTCTTCGCCACCTCATCACATTCGCTATGTCGCCATACTTAACCAGTGAGCAACTTTAGTTAGTGACATAGCGAATGTTGCACTATCACCCACGTGGCACGATTTGGTGCATCCTTGATTATGCATCACCACTGACTCATCTTGCTCATTGCCACTTGTCGCATGTTGGTTTGTCAGTGGATCTGCAGGTGGGACCCACATTGCATTTTACCTTGGCTTTTACTTTCACCAGGTTTTGAAGGTTTTTTGATGACTCGCTATGTCACTAGCCAGAAAACCTGAAATTTTTTGGCTAGCGAGATAGTGACTAGCCATATTTTAAAAACTTTTTTGGCAGCTCATTCCTGCTAACATCATTGATTTGTGCATGCGTTTGCATTCAAAATTTTGGCTCTAACTACATCCATCTGGCCAACCATGGGCCCACCCACCACTTGCATGCCTTTTAAAAGGCACTTCTCTTTAGACTCTTACCATCTTACCGCCATAGTATTTGAAGTTTAAACATCAATACCACACAAGCAATGTGGGAACAAACTAATTTTATGGTTTTCCACTCATCCCTATGGCCTTTTAATGGCTGTTCCCACTTTCTTCACACATGCAAAACATGGATTTTCTCTTTCCTCATGGCGCTTCTTTTGAATGCGTGAAACTCCTTTTATGCTCTACTTTTTACATGGTGTGCATTCTTCTTAAAAGGAGGCTTGTTTTAGATGCGTTGAATGTTCCTTTCCTAATGGCGCGAGGAGCTTCATTTGAACATGCCCAAATCTTCCTACATGGGCTTTGTTCCAAGCCACAGGGTCTTCATTTTGATCATGCATGGGCTTCTTTGTTACATTGGATGCTTTTCTTTTGACTTGGCGTGAACATCCTTTTGGTGGGTCCTATTCCTCTCCTCTAAAACATGGCTTCTTTGGTCTCTTAGCGCTAACTGTTGATTTGATTTTACATGCCTTTGACAATAGCTTGGGTTTGCTTAGAGTGATGTCTCTATTAAAGTTCCTGCCTTCCTTTGCCACATGGGGTCTCAATTTCTCCCCTTTTCATTGCTGAGTCTTTTCTTATGCCTTTGCATTGGGTACGAGGGCTTCTTCTTAACATAGCGACTACCTTTAACCTTGCCACTAGATATTCTTTATGAAAGCATGCGTTGACTATTTTTACATCCCTTGCTGTGTTTTCCTTTTAAAAAGTGCCTTCCCTCTGCCTTGTTGCTTGGTGGCCTTTTCCATATGGGTTATAGCTCAATCTAATTCCCAAGGCGCCTACCACTGGGAGCTTTCTCAAATAATTTAATTCAACCTGGTTTCACTAACACATCCTCTTAAATACCTTTTGGTTGCCTTCTTAAGATTGGTGATGCAATGTTGACTGAGGGTACACATATTAGTAAACTCCTTAGTACAACCTTGACACTTCTTGTTTATTAGTTCATTAGTAGAAGAGTGATGAATAGTTTTAGTCGTATCCCTATCATCCTGAGGACTCTGCCTTTCTATTTTATCACATGCCAATGCAACAGAACCTGGGGTTTTTTGTACCTCAGCAATCCCGAGAGAGCTTGCAATAGTGTCATTTCCACTCTCTTCAAAACCAAATGCTTTACCAATTTTTCTTTCTCTACTGACACCTCCTTCCTTGGCAGAGTCAAGCACATCATTGACAGTATTAAATCGAACAAGATAAAATGGACTCTTCACTGGTCCAAAACACCTCATCAATGAATCCTAGGGGAAACCTTTTCTCTTCACTCCAAAGTATTGTACCTTCATTAAGAGGAGTATTACACTCCCTCCCTTCCACAACTATAGAAGTACATAGCACAGAGGCGATTACACTAGCAAGTTGAGTTTGATGATAACTCTCCCACTTTCTTCACTGGAGGAATAGGTGGTAGGACCTCAAGCTTGTGCTTTGACCATATAGGTCCCTTGGGAACCTCCTTGTCATTGCTACCAAAATCATAATCCAAGTTTCCTGCATGTAATTTACAATTGAAATTATAACACTTCTTAGTGATGTAACTCCACTTGCAGAGCCTTGCTTAGAAGATGAGGTGTATTTGTGCCTATTGAATGACATGGATTGCTGAGCTTGTTGTTGTTGTGAATCAATCCAAATTGAACTAGCCATACTTTTATCATAATCCTCACTTTCTATCAAATCTGATAAAATTAGTCAGGCCCCAAACTGGGTCCGGCTAAATTTTTTTCGTTTCTAGACAATTGATACTCCACACTGACAGCTGAACATCTCGAATTGATTAGAATCAAGTTCAATCACTAAACCATCATTTGAAACTCATTTAATCCTTTTTTGTAACCTATCACTTTTGTGTCAGGAGGTCCATTGACTAGCCTTGAAAACTGACCCAAACACCTAATAGAGCTTTGAAAATTGTCAAACTGATTCTTTTGTCTGCAAACTTGCACCACGTCGAATGCTGTCTCATGAAGAATTCAGGGTCAAAAGATATTCGCTACCAAGTTGAGCTCTTAGAACTACCTGCAAGAAAACATGTCAGAAAACCATAAATTGGGTTTAGAGTCGGCTTCGAAAATGGGTAAATTGACACTTGGGAAGATGAAAATTGGGATGTTGGTTCTCTGTCATGAGAACATTATGGATCTATGATTTAGGTTCATGATGCATAACAAGACACGTTTGGTGAATGGTCAAAGTCAGCTACTTAGAAATTTGTAGATTGGAAACACTGCCAAAAAGCATTTTTTGCAAATGGAATGGACCTTGAAAAGTGTGCAAATGGATTTGTCATGATTTGTGAATTGACACACTTGGAGTATTTTTTGTAGAAAACACAATAGTATAATCCATTTGATCTAGGTGACCACAGATCTCAAGTTATAATATCACAAATAGGGGTTCCAATCAATCTGCACTTTATGACACTAGTAAAAAGATAGAGATTGCATTTGAAATCGCATTTGAAAATAGATCAAACGGATTTGTCATAAGCTGAAACTTGAAACATTATAAGTATCTGATGCTTGTAATGCAACACAATAGGAATTTCAACATTTTTGTCAGCTGGTCAAAATTATAACTCATCAAATAGGGCTTCCCAGAAATATGAACATTTTGCAAATTTGTGAAAATAGTAAACTACCAACTTTGAGGAATTCAAAACCTAGTCAAACGAACTCAAAACAACTTGAAATCTGAAACATAGGTTCTCAGGTATGGATGCTAGACACTCACAAAGTAGTGAGTCTTGAAACATTTCAAGGTGCAAGATATTCAATGGCAAACATAGCTTCCTGTTGCTGTTTGACACTCTGGCAAAAATGCTGAATTGACACTAGCTCAAAACGAGACTTCACAAAATGACTCGGAATGGAAATTTTACTTCATGGAACACATAAACACACTAAATGGAGGGTGTTAGAAACATTAAACACCTTAGGGGCCTCAAAGGTATAGTCAGGTACATATGTATTTATGGGCATTCATATGGGTTAATTTCTCAATGGTACACAAAATTGACCATGCAATTTTTAGTCCCAACAAAATCCATGCATAATGGAAAGAAGAAGTCCTATTCCTTCAAGAAAAATAGTGTTACCTATCACATCCAATCTCTAGAAGATGACAAAGAAGAAAAAACAACTCCTAATGTACTATTGGTAGGTGCAAAATAATTATTGAGTGACTTAAAGGAGGAAGATGAGATCAAGTTTTCCATAGTGGTGAAACCCAAAGAGGAGGAAAAACCAAAGATGGAATCCATACCCATGGAGGTGAAAAAATTACTTGATAAGTTAAAGGAGATAGCTAGTGATGATAGCCCAGCTATCTACCACCTAAGATGGCCATAAGTCATAAAATTAACTTCATACTAGGAGCTTATTTGGCAAACAAGGTTTCTTACAAGATGACCCTAGAGTAAAACAAGGAGATTGCAACACAAGTGCTTGAGTTGCTTGACCAAAGGCTGATAAGAAATAACATTAGCCCTTGTATAGTACCAATGGTGCTAGCCCTTGATAAGGGAGGTAACTAGGGATTATGCATTCATTGTAGAGAATAAATAGGATAACTATTAGATATAGATTTCCTCTTCCTAGAGTTGATGACCTTATGAATTGTTTAGGAGGTGCAAGGTACTTTACAAAGATAAAATTAAAAAGTGGATATGACGAAATTAGAATTAAGGAGGGAGATGAATGAAAAATAGCCTTCAAAATCATAGAGGGCTTATATGAATTGTTTTTCATGCCCTTTAGGCTTAGTAATGCACCTACACATTCAAAAGATTAATGAATGAAGTGCTGAAGGACTACATAGATGTCTTTGTAGTAGTATACTTAGATGACATACTCATCTTTAGTAAGATCAAGGAGGAACACCTAAATCACTTAAAAATTGTATTGAAAATGTTACATGAAAGAAAGTTGGCTATTAACTTTGAAAAGTATGCATTAATGAACGAGAACTTGGTGTATTTAGGCTTTCTAGTCTCGCAAGGGAGCCTAAAGATGGATCCAAGAAAATTTGAATCTATCTTGAATTGACCCACTCACAAGACAAGTATTGAGGTGAGAAGTTTCCATGGATTGGCTCAATTTTATAGGAATTTCATTAGGGGGTTTAGTGAGATATCTGCACCTATTCTAGATACCATAAAAGGTGGGTCAAAGACTATGTTTAAGTGGACTAATGAAGCCAATAGGGGGTTTGAAGTTCTCAAACAAAGGATAGTGACTCAACCAAATAGGCCATGGGAATGCATCCTCACAAACTTTATAGTTGGATTACCTAGAACTAACTCTAGTTTCTACAATGTGTTTGTGGTTGTAGAAAGGTGTAACAAGATGAGGCACATCATCCCTTTCAAGAAAAATCATGATGCCATCCACATTTCTCAATTATTCTTCAAGGAAGTGATGAGAATGCATGAATTGACACTAAGTGCCGTCTCAGACTGGGATGTCAAATTCATGGGACATTTGTTGAAGAATTGGGTACCAATATTTCTTTTGCATCATCTTACCATCCAAAAATAGATGGCCAAAAAGAGGTCATGAATAGGGTCCTAGGAAAATTACTATGGTGTTTGACTAAGGAGTATGGACTATAGAAGTTGTGAAAACCAACTTCATAGATCACCAAGAACACCTACATGCAAATAACCCATTCTGAAGAGAAACCAAAGAAGGAAAAAGTAGAGCTTGGAAAATCTCAACAGTGTGAGAGAAAAAATGTATTCCAAGATATTGAAAATGTAAATACAAGAGTTCAACCTTAAAGGTGAATGAAACCCTAAAGCCTAAGAAAGCTAGGTTGCACATTAATAATTAATATAAGAATTAATTATTAATGCACCAAAGAGAAAGATTAAGCACTAAAGAGCAATAACTTAACTAACTAAATGAAAAATATTTAAGTAGTAAGAAAGAAAAATATAACTCTAACACCCCCCCTTAAGCTAAGTGAAGGGGAAAATCTAACCTGACACAGCTATGAAAGTAGGAAATGGGTCCTGACAACAAGGCCTGATCAAGTACCCAATACAAGGAAATCTCTGTAAACTAGAGAAAAAGGGGAAAACCCAGTGGGAAAAAATCCTCTCCAAAAAGAGATTTAAAATAAAATAAAAATAAATGGCTCAAGAGATTCTCTTAAAACCATAAGTATAACCAGCACCCCCATGAGAGAGAGAAGAGACACCAAAGCCCCCCTAGAATGATGGAGCCCCTATAGAAATGAGTGAACCAATGGAACTCCAATGTAAAAGAAACAAGGGCATAGAACATGGAAACCCTTGAATGATTGGGGCCAAACTAATGCTTAAAGGAGAAAACATGAGGATCTTAAAATGGAAGCCCTAATGCAGGTGTGCTAATGCTATCATAAAAGAGGAGATGAATGTCATCTGTAGAATCCTCAACAAGTATACCTGGAGGCTCAATGAATGGAGCTAGTGGGTTAGGCATAGTGGAAGAAGAATCCTATTAAAGAGAAATGACCTCAACTAGATGTGGTGTGGTAGTCAAAATGGGGATCTTAGGAACAATACAAAGGTTCAAGTGTCCTGACTACACCACATGATGCTCTCATGAAAGAGAAGAGTTGTGCTCCTATTTTTGGCATTGAAGTAGAGATGGTGGACCAAAATGTGAGAAGGTGTAGAGACAAGTGGTATGATCTACTATCCCTACAGCAAGAAGACCTCCTATTGCACTATCCCGAATGAAGACTGAATCTATAGTGAGCTAAGCTGTCTTCCCTGATCCAATGTGTGTAATCTGATAAATTGAGAGAAGGCTTGTAGATAGAGATGGAACATACAATAAATCATTGAATGTTCCACCTTGAATGCCAACTAAACCTTTACCATAGAATGTTAGGGTAGTGTTATTCCCCATGAGAATATGAAGAATGGGAGAAGCCTCAATAGTAGAAAAGACCCTTTGAGAAGATGCCATATAGTGAAAATCATCAGAATCTAGTATCTATAGGACCTAGGAAGGGGATGAAATGGATGCCTGTAATGCATGACCCTATCAACCAAAATTTAGTGTAGATGATGAAGAGATGGAAGAAGACTAAAAGGTAGACCCCTGTGAGGTAGAAGAGGATGGAGAGGAAACAATGCTCTTCTGAAGAAGAGCTTGCAAATCTACAATCTATTTCTCATAGCCATCAAATCTCTTTTAAAAACAATGTGACTCATCATGAGGTCCCTTCCAACAATAGCAATAGGTAGGAGTCTTAGTCTTCTTTTTCTTGTTCTTAGAAGAAGATGATCTACTAGTAGAGTGCTGAGAAGAGGAATCTGATATCTGCTTCAGCTTTGGCTTCTATGTATCCTGAGGTGACTTGGCAAGAAATGCTTGTGACTATGAACCTATAAGTGAATCCATCTGAGTAAGCTTGGAATACTTAGAAGTTAACCTGTCACAAAATGTATTAAAAGAGGGCATAACAAGTCATCCAACTAGAGCATCCATAGTGGAGGAGAACATAGAAGTAAAAATTTGATAAGGACTTCAAAGCTTTGAGAGTATCAAAAAGATACACTCATCATCTGACTTTGTATTTCCAACAACCTGTAAAATAGATCAAAGAGACTTAAATTTTATCAAGAAGTCCTCAATATTGGTGAATGATTCATGAACAAAGGAGGTGAACTTTGCATCTATCTATAGAACCCTGAATTGATATATGCCAAACAAGGTGAGAACCTTATCCTACATAGCCCTAGGTGTAGTCAAACCATCTAGGTGAAATAGTAACCCATCAAAAATATTCATTACAATGAGCCCACTACCTCATCCATCTTATTGCACTACATAAGAACCTCGTAAGGCCTCTATAGAACTAACTGAGCTGCATCAAGGGATGGCCATAACCCCTTTGCTATAAGCAATCTGGTCATCTATCCTTTTCAAGTATGGTAGTTTTGAGGTGTAAGGAAGGTGAAAAAAGAGTCTACCATTGAGAGAAGAAGATAGAAATAGAAGGGTTGTTTCTGAACTATATGATAGAAATGAAAATGCACCCCCCAGAATGTATAAATCTATCCCTCTTAAACCAAAAATAACTAAGGAAAGCACAAAAAATGAGAAGAAAACCTAGATGCCAGATGTAGAGAAGGAGGAAACAAAAGCCTTTACTTCAATTCCAAAAATAGGAGCTCAAATAGCCTTGTAATAAAATGAAACTTACATCATCGTCTCTAGCTTAAAACTAGCTTTTTGATGCTTCATTTGGATCGAAAAAAGACCTCTGTATACTCAAGTTATGGCTAAAAAATGAATTGCTCCTCCAAAATGAAGCTCTCTAGAAAAATATAGTCACAGGAAAAAATTGATGGCCATATGGCCTTCTATTAGAAAAAATTCTAGTGGTTGTAAAATGATGTCAGCAATTGGAGAAGTGATGTCATCCTATCAAAAAGTGACATCAAAAAATTAAAATATCCCGGGCTAGAATGCTGATGTCAACCTATTTAAAAGTGACATCACCATTAAAAAAAGTGATGTCACCTATCGCAAAGGTGATGTCATGTCGTTAGGTGGCAGGAGGTCATTGGTGGAAGTCGTTGGGTGGAGCTACGTTGGCAAAGGTGGCCAAAGGAAAGCCCACCAGTGATGGTTGGGTGTGGGCTATGTAATGTCCCCACTTTCCAATTAGGTTCAAATGTTGTAACTTACAACCATTTGTCAGTATAATATCAAAAAATTATATGTAAACCTATAAGCAATATTAGATTTTAGGAAATACTAATCTAAATGCTACCCAAGCTACCCTTCCTAATCCTTTAGAAGAGACCTTTTCTCCAACCACCTAACCCTCTAGTGAGAACTACATCTCGATTAGGTAATTGTTATAGAAAGTGATTCTCCCTTAGGTCTCTTTGGGATCTCTGATAACACTACTTGGTAGACATCCCACCTCTACCAAGTCTCTATCTATGACATATGCATATGTTTGACCACTATAATATATATTGTCTCTAAAAATCTCTCTCTGGGACTCTAATCCCAACATTCATTTCTAAATGATATTGCCTCTAAGAGATTCTCTAAAATCTCAATCTGGGACTCTAATCTCAACATTCATTTCTGAATGCCCTTTAATCTCTAAGTTCTTGTAGGAGAACTTGACATTCAAATTTTGAATGTCCTCTACCAAGTTTAACCTGGTCTCTATAATAAATATCATTATAAGATCTCTAATTTAATCACTATATTGAATCCCAAGATAATATCTCTGAAATTGTTTAGCAATTGATATCCTATACATGCTACCTAATGTAATACCCTTGCACCCATGAGGACTATTCATACTTAGAGTATAGTGTATGTATTTGGAGAGAAAACCATTTATATTTCTATGATTATATCCTTTCTTGACTATGATTGTTTTGATTATCCATGCCGTGGTCTCTTCTCTAGTATTGTCCTCTAGTCTCTAAATTTCATTAGATAAATCTCTTTTACCCAAAGGCTACTTGATCTCTTACGATTTGGAGCCCTGATGAGAAGTTCTACATCATACCCCTATTTTGGAACTACTTAGTCCAAATTTTTATTTGTTTACATGAAACTGGTCTTGAATGCTTGCTCTCCTATGGTATTGGTTTAGGAGGATTCCTTCTTGATGCCAAACACATTTTTGAGGTATCTTCTACTAATGTGAATATTATGTTACTAGTATTGTCACCTTGAATTCCCTTCCCTAATTTATGTCTAACGTGATGTATTCCAGATGTGCTATGAGGTGTTGACTTATACTGCAGTTGCATTGTCTGTGTCATTTGTAACTGATGGACTCTTCCTTCAAATTGATATAAGACTCTTCACCTCCAATAAGAGATGGACATAATGCAGATATCTACAATTCTTCCCTCTCACGTTTTAAATATGAGTGTTGTATACACTTTTCTCAACATAACTCGTGCTTTTCACTATATTTTCCCATGTTGGTAGTATTAGGTTTGTGTTTTATATTACTTTGTGAACTTTCTCCAAGTTGGATGTGCTTGACCCCTTATTCGATGCCTTCCTTCTCTCTCATATTGGTGATGGTGGTTAATCTCAGATGGGTTCCTTATGCATTTTTTTGATGAGGCTGGTAGAAATGAAGTATTGATGACTATCTATTATATATGCTTTCTTTGGATGCAATTTAATTTTCTTATTATATGTTGCTAGATTATAATCTCAGTCCTCTTGTCTTGTTCAATAGTATTAATTTTTTTCTGAATTATGTCCCTATCTTACTTAATCATTTTTCTTAGAACTTATGGCTATGATTCATCCTATTCTTCCTTCTTCCATAAAGGTAGAAAACTATCCTTTTCCCTCTTCCAAATCTCCTCGTGCCTCCATAGTTATATGGACTCCTATTCACGAGTCACATTGCTTCATAACTGACGACTATTGATTATATTGATATAGCTAAGTCCAATTACATGCTTCATAATTTTATCCTTAGAATCACTTTAGTAATATAAATTATTCCTTATATTTCTTTTATTATTATTATATATTATTGATTATTAACTTAATACTAATATTAGTCATATTACGAATACAACTTTTATATTATTGTATCCATTAATAATTTCTTATTTCTTTTTGTCATTTAATAAAATAGTTTAAACCTATTTTATTATTTATTTATATTTATTTCTATTATATTGAATCTCAAAGAGGGTGTATTATAGTCCTACCCTCCCCAAAATTTCTTGTCCTCAAGCAATTGCTATTTTCATTAGCTTTCTTAGATTTTAACAAGCATCGCTTGGTTTTATCTCTATGTTAGAATTAAATGATGCAATTAAGAGTTGAAGATAAATTGAATGAATATTATGAGTCATTCCATTTGATTTATATGCTAATCAAGGTGGTAAATATAAGATAGATTTCTTTTATGAGTTATCCAAAGCTTAGATGGATGGATTAATTCATCTTTACGCTAAAGGATGGCAAGATCATTGCTCTTATACCACTGTAATGTCCCCACTTTTTGATTAGGGTCAAATGATGTAACTTACAACCATTTGTTAGTATAATAGCAAAAAATTATATGTAAACATATTAGCAATATTAGATTTTAGTAAATACCAATCTAAATGCTACTCAAGCTACCCTTCCTAATCCTTTGGAAGAGACCCTTACTCCAACCACCTAACCCTTTGGTGAGAACTACATCTCAATTAGGTAATTATTATAGAAAGTGATTCTCCCTTAGGCCTCTTTGAGATCTCTGATAACAATACTTGGTAGACATCCCACCTCTACCAAGTCTTTGTCTCTGACATATGCATATGTTTGACCACTACAATATATATTCTCTCTAAGAGATTCTCTAAAATCTCTCTCTAGGACTCTAATCCTAACATTCATTTCTGAATGATATTGCCTCTAAGAGATTCTCTAAAATCTCTATCTGGGAATCTAATCATTACATTCATTTTTGGATGCCCTCTAATCTTTGAGTTCTTGTAGGAGAACTTGGCATTCAAATTTTGAATGTCCTCTACTAAGTTTAACTTGGTCTCTATAATAACTATCATTATAAGATCTCTATTTTAATCACTAGATTGAATCCCAAGATAATATCTCCGAAATTGTTTAGCAATTGATATCTTGTACACGCTACCTAATGTAATACCCTTGCACCTTATGAGGACTATTCATACTTAGAGTATAGTGTATGTATCTGGTGAGAAGACTATTTATGTTTTTATGATTATATCCTTTCTTCACTATGATTGTTTTGATTATCCATGTTGTGGTTTCTTCTCTAGTATTTTCCTCTAATCTCAAAATTTCATTAGATAAATGTCTTTTACCCAAAGGCTACTTGATCTCTTACAATTTGGAGCTCCTAATGAGAAGTTCTACATCATACCTCTATTTTGGAACTACTTAGTCCAAATTTTTGTTTGTTTACATGAAGCTGGTCTTGAATGCTTGCTCTTATATGGTATTGGTTTGGGAGGATTCCTTCTTGATGAAAACACATTTTTGTGGTGTCTTCTACTAATGTGAATATAATGTTATTGGTATTGGCACCTTGAATTCCCTTCCCTACTTTACCTTTAACGTGATGTATTCCAAATGTGCTATTGTATTATCTTTGTCATTTGTAATTGATGAACTCTTCCCTCAAATCGATATCTGACTCTTCCCCTCCAATAAGAGATGGACATAATATAGATATCTACAATTCTTCCCTCTTGCATTAGAAATCTGAGTGTCGTATACACTTGTCTCGCCATAACTGGTGCTTTTCACTATTTCTGCCCATGTTGGTACTATTAGGTTTGTGTTTTATATTACTCTATGAACTTTCTCCAAGTTAGATGTGCTTGACCCCTATTCGATGCCTTCCTTCTCTCTCATATCGGTGATGGCGGTTAATCTTAGTTTTCTTCCTTGTACATTTGTTCAATGAGGTTGATAGTGATGAAGTATTGATGATTGTCTATTATATATGCTTTCCTTGGATGTGATACCTTTGGATGCAATTTGATTTTCTTATTATATGTTGCTAGATTATAATCGTAGTCCTCTTGTCTTGTTTAGTAGTATTAACTTTTTCCTAAATTATGTCCCCATCTTACTTCATCACTTGTCTCAAAACTTATGGCTATGATTCATCCTATTCTTCCTTCTTCCATAAAGGTAGATAACTCTCCCTTCCCCCCTTCCAAATTTGCCTCTGCCTCCATAGTTATATGGACTCCTATTCACAGGTCACATTGCTTCATAACCAATGACTATTGATTATATTGATATAGCTAAGTCCAATTATATGCTTCATAATTTCATCCTTAGAATTATTTTATTAATATAAATTATTCCTTATATATTTATTATTATTATATATATATTATTGATTATTAACTTAATAGTATATTAGTCATATTACAAATACATCTTTTATGTTATTATATCCATTAATAATTTCTTATTTCTTTTTGTCATTTAATAAAATAGTTTAAAACTAGTTTATTATTTATTTATATTTATTTCTATTATATTTAATTTCGAATAGGGTGTATTATAGGCTACACCATTGGCAGTGCAATAGCTACGGTGAGGCACATGCTAGGCGCAAGCAACAATGGGGTCACTCAAGTGGCCGTTGGGCAGAGTGGTCGAAAAAGAAGCTTTTTTGATTTTTTATATTTTTCTTAATTTTTGTGTCTATATAGCCCCTAGGAGGCCAAATTTTTTTTCTAAGGGCTATAGTGGCAAAAGAGTCATAAATTTTATATGAATTTCGACTATATCGAGCCTTTTGAGCATGATGGTAGCATTTTTTTTTGCCCAAAGTGAACCAAAAAAAGGCACCTCCTCCCAATTGAAGAAAAAACCTCAAAAAAGCTAGGGTTTCTATCTTCAAATTGTGGCTTCAAAATCTCCAAACCAGGAAGTAGTAGGGACACTCTGATACCATGTAGAAGTTGTGAAAACCAACTTCATAGATCGCCAAGAATAGGACCTGCATGCAAATAACCTATGCTGAAGAGAAACCAGAGAAGGAAAAAGCAAGGCTTGGAAAATCTCAATAGTGTGAGAGCAAAAATGTATTCCAAGATAATGAAAATGAATATAACAGTTGAACCTTAAAGGTGAATGAAACCCTAAAGCCTAAGAAAGCTAGGTTGCACATTAATAATTAATATAAGAATTAATTATTAATGTACCTAAGAGAAATCTTAGGCACTAAAGACTAATAACTCGACTAATTAAATAAAAAAGATTTAAGTAGTAAGAAAGAAAAATATTACTCTAATATGGACAAGTATGGGACCAAGTCTTAGCTAAAGCATAATTTTCTTATAATGAAAATGTTAACAAGACCAAAGGGAAGAGACCATTTAAAGTATTCTATGGGATACATCCAAGGGGTGTATGTGATCTAAGAGATCTAGGAGACTTGGCAATAAAAAATTGTCATGTAGAGGACTTTTCTTAGTCCATGAAAGAGGTCCATGAGCAAGCTAAGACAACATTGGTGGAGGCCAATCAAAAATTGAAAGTCAAGGTAAATGAAATCAAGAAGGAATTTTTGTTTGTAGTAGGAAACTTGGTGATGGTATATCTCAACAAGTATAGGTTGCAGAAGGGAGTTCCAAGAAAGCTACAAATGAGGAGGATAGGTCCATTGAAAATACTAGCCAAGTATGGCCAAAATGTATGCAAAGTGGAATTCCTAAAAGAACTAGCCATGTCACTTATATTCAATGTACAAGACCTTTTTAAATACAATAGACCAACTATAGGAAAGGAAGATCATACTACATACTTAAATAAGGACTTGATTGAGGCACTTATAGCATAGAAGGAACAACTCAAGGTAAAATAAGTGGTGGATTCCAAAGTAAAATAGAAGACAAGGAATGGGTTGTACATGGAGCACCTAATCAAGTGGAATAACTTATCGGAGTCATAAGCCACTTGGGTTGCATCCAATGGGTTCAAGAAATTGGGCATTAGAGAAGACCTATAACCCTTAGAGTTAACTTGATTTCCTTTGTGGGGGACAATGATGTAGTAGCACCTAGGTAAGGCATTAAAAACCCTAGGTCTCCTAGTAAATTTTGGCTTGAAGTGGACCTAGTAAAGACAATAGTGAATAATGGGATACTTAGGGTCCTAAAAGTGTGCATAGGTGATGGGAATATCTAACAAGTTGACAAGTTGCACATTTTCAACCTAGAATGCGTAGTTGTTCAAAGTTGCAAAAAGTTACTCTAGTGCAATTAGGGGGTCAACTTTGTCTTGGCACCAAAATTGAAGAAGGAATGTTTGAAAGAAGGTGGAATGTGGTCCATATGTCTAATGTAGGCATGAGGAAAGGTTAGAAAGAAAACTCAAAAAGTGAAAATGATAATTGTAATAAATTGTCAATGACAATATTGCAACTTGGCAATGTTGTCATGAAAACATTTCTTATATAATTTTTATTCTTGAGAATGGGTAGTCCTAGAATTGAAACAATTATTGGATCATGAGGATGATCTTTATATAGGACCATCCATGACCCAATGTAGAGGTTGGTCAGTGTTTTAAAAAAAATCAATATCAAGCTATTAGTTTTGTTTGTAATTTTCTTTTTATAGTCCATTAGTAACATGAGGAACTTGTGCTCAATGGGTTGAACTTGGTATTTGTACATGTTTGTTAGTTACATTGGTGTGTTTACTCATTCTGTACAATATGTTAAGAGTTAAAGTTTTCATTTTCATTAGTTTTATAAATCTTTTGGGAAGAACCAATTTACTAGCCAAGTTCTAACTGAGCATGGAAAAGTTTCTCCTCCCATAAATCCCATGATGGGATCATCATAGCCTATTGGGACATAGGAGGGAAATAAATTTATAGTGTAAATATGAAATTTGAGGGAAAGAAGAGTTGGATAGCTATTTTTAACTTCTTGCCCTTAGTGAGATAGGAGGGTCCTGACAAGGTGCAAGAGTCATCACAATAAGTGATTGTGAACATGAATGGATTGGAGAGCATACAAATGGAGTTGGGATGTTCTCTATAGGGGTGTTAGAAGGATTAGAAGCATTATATTAATGGTTTGTGATCAATCCAATGAAATACATAGCCAAATCCACTAAGTTATTGATTTCCTTTACAAATTGAGCCATTTAGTGTTTATGGGTGTATAGACAGGTTGGGAACACTAGACCAAGAAAATTTTTGAGAATGGAAAAAAAGGTATTAGGCTTGGTGACTTTTGGGGTGTTAAGGAAGTTTTCAAGTTAGAGTAAAAAAACCCTAGTTTTAGAGGGCTAATTTCCATTAGGTCTATTAGACCTATTTTATAGGGATTATAGAGATCCTATTGAAGATAATTTTTTTAATAGTTAGAACATTGAAAGAATGAAATTTTGACACATTCAGACACCCATCCATCCATGTGGAAAGCCAAGTTGCAATTGGAAGCCTTGGAATGCATTGTAATCCCAATGATCTAGAGTGGAGTTGAGACCTTTGAAATTGGTGGAGAGATTTCTTGTGGAGGGTAGATAGATAGGGAAGTCTAGAGGACCCCTTGAATAGAGAATTTTTCTTGAAGGAGGCCTAGATGAAGGTCCTAAGATGAAGCCTAGTGATTAGGTATATCTTGGGAAACTCCTTGACAAATTGGTATCAAAGTCCTAAAAATATTTGGGCTAGACATAGTATATGTGTGAATAAGTGTGTAAAATAAGCATGGTGATAAATATTGAGTTGGAAAAAGAGATGTAAGAATAGGAGGATAATGGATGCCTTAAGGAAGCTCTAGAAGCTATATCAAAGAGAAAACTAGAGGAAGTTGCAAAGAAGGTTGATAAGGCCAGTGAGAAACTCAAAGATGGCGATGACAATGGTAAAGCCATAGGTCTTGAGGATGAATTTCCTGAACTAGACCCACCATTATAGGATGAACCATTCCTAAAGGCACTAGGAGGAAAGACATTGGAAGGTGTTCCCAAACTCTATGGAAAAGTAGACCCAAAGTTGGTCATAGAGTGGCTAGAAGGTATGGAGAACCATTTTGAGTGTGATGGAATTACAAAGGTACAAAATTTGGAGGTGGCCAATTCTAGAATGAGGGAATAATCCCTAACTTGGTGGAAAGTTTTGCAAGTAGAAAGAGAACTAGAGGGTAAGAAGCCCATCGTCTCATGGAAGGCCATGGAAATTAAGGTGAGAGGAAACTATCTACTAGAGGATAATGAAGTTTAGTTTTAGTAAAAAGATACAGAGTATAAGATAGAAGGATCTTGATGTCACTACCTACATAGAGGAGTTCTACAGACTAAGCCTAAGGTGTCAAGTGCAAGAATATGAGAGTCTCTAAGTAGTAAGGTACTTGAATGGTCTAAGATGGAACATACATGAAGATTTTAGTCTTTTGAGTTGAAATATTGTTCCCAAGTTCTTCCAACTTGTCCTTAAGGTGGAAGATAAAGGAAAGAAGAAGAAGGATACCCAATAAAAGGGTAGAGGAAGAGAAAAAGATACTAGAGGCTATAGAGGTGGTTATGGTGGCAGAGGTGGTGATAGTAGGTCACAAGGGAACTCCAAATTTATGGAGCAGTATAATGATTCCAGTTCAAGAGGGGAATAAAATGGAGGTAGAGGTTTTAGTGGCAATAGAGGACAAGGAGGAAGATATTCTTACTTCAAAAACATGAAGTGTTACAATTGTGGGAAACTTGAGCACCTTGCCTATAATTGCCCAGAGAAGGGATCCAACTCACAATAAGAGAAAAGGGTGAGTTATATCCAAGAGTATGTAGGAAGTATGATGTCTCCTAAGGTAAAATTAAATTCAAGGAGTGGAGATAACCTACTATTTAGGAAGAACCTCATCAAACAACTAGTGAAGGAAGAATCTAGACAAAGGAGAGCCCTATTCAGGATCAAATGCAAGATCTTGGATAAGATGTACAAAATGATCATTGATTCAAGGTCCACTAACAACATAATTTAAGAGAAGCAAATGACCAAGCTAATATTGAAGATGATCACCCACACTCATCCCTATAGTCACTTGGTTGAACAAGGGACATAGTGTCTTGGTCAATTAGAAGACTTTGTTGGACTTTTCTATAGGATGCTGCAAGCATAGTGTTCAATGTGACATATTTTCAATGGATTCTTGCCATTTAATCTTGGGCAGACCAATACAATATGACAGGAATCCCATGCATAATGGAGAGAAGAACTCCTATTCCTTAAAAAAAAATAGAGTTACCTAACTCATCCAATCCCTAGTAGATGATGAAGAAGAAAAAAAAACATTACCTAATGTATTGTTGGTCAACAGGAAATAATTCTTGGGTGACCTCAAGAAGCAGGAAGATCAGATCACGTTTTCCACAATGGTGAAACCCAAAAAGGAGGACAAACCAAAGATGGAACCAATACCCATAGAGGTGAAGCAGTTGCTTGATAAGTTCAAGGAGATAGTTAGTAATGGTAGCCTAGCTATCCTACCACCTAAAAAGGCCATAATTCATCAATTTGACTTCATACCAGGAGCTTCTTTTCTAAACAAAGCTTCCTACAAGATGATCACAAAGAAAAAACAAGGAGATTGCAATGCAAGTGCAAGAGTTTCTTGACCAAAGGTTGATCAGAAAGAGCATTAGCCCATGTGAAGTACTAGTTGTGCTAGCCCCTAATAAGGGAGGTAAGTGGATAGTATGTATTGATTTTAGAGAAATAAATAAGATAACTATTAGATATAGATTTCCTATTCCTAGAATTGAAGACCTTATGGATTTTTTAGGAGGTGCAAGGTACTTTACAAAGATAGACTAAAAAATTGGATATGACCAAATAAGGAGGGAGATGAGTGGAAAACATCCTTCAAAACCATAGAGAGTTTATATGAGTGGTTGGTCATTCCCTTTTGACTTAGTAATGTATGCAGAAAATTCAAGAGATTAATGAATGAAGTGCTCAAGGACTACACAGGTGCCATTTTACTAGTATACATAGATGACATACTTATCTTTAGTAAGAACAAGGAAGAACACCTAAAGCACTCTATTGAAAAGGTTACATGAAAAAAGTTGGCTATTAACCTTGAAAAGTGTGCATTTATGAAGCATGACATGGTGTATTTAGGCTTTATAGTCTCATAGGGAAGCCTAACGATGGATTTAAGCAAAGTTGAAGCTATCTTGAACTAGTCCACTCCCAAGACAAAAAATGAGGTGAGAAGGTTTCATGGATTGGATCAATTTTATAGGAAGTTCATAAGGGGGTTTAGTGAGATATGTGCACCTATTCTAGACACCATAAAAGGTGGGTTGAAGACTAAGTTTAAGTGGACTAATGAAGCCAATAGGGGGTTTGAAGTTCTCAAACAAAGGATAGCCATTCAACCTATTTGTGCTCTACCAAGATTTTCCAAGTTATTCATAGTAGAATGTGATGCCAATAATGTGGCAGTAGGAGGAATGCTCAGTCAATAAGGTAGACCAATAACCTTCTATAGTAAAAATTTAAATGATGCTAAGAAGAAATTCTCCTCATATGACTTGGAGTTATATGCCTCAATCCAAGCCCTTAAGAAGATGAGGCATTACCTTTTGTGTAAGGAGTTTGTAGTCTTTACTAACAACTAGGCTTTAAGTTTCATCAACACTCAAGATTAGTTGAGTCCTAGGCACATTAAGTGGGTAGAGTTTCTGAAATCATACACCTTTACTATTAAGCATAAGTTGGGTCAAGCCAATTATGTTATGAATGCCCTCAAGAATCCATACAAGGAGGATGAAGACTTTATAGAAGCCTATAACTTATGTGTGGATTTCAACAACCATTTTTAGAGTGAGTATGCATATTAGACCTTACATAATGGATTGCTCTTCAAGGGTAGATAGTTTTGTGTACTTAAGGGATCCATGAGAGAGAATTTGATATAGGAAAAGTGTATATGGTGAAATCATGTATTTATGAGACCTTAGTGCAGAGTGTAATCATAATAACAATGAACTAATATAGCTCCCAAGAAATCATTGTTAGATAAAGACTCCATAGATATGTCATATTTCCCTGACTATAATTGCTAAAATTCATCTCAAACCAGCATCTTAGTGGTAGTTCTAGAATGGGAGTATGTTATTAATGTCAATCTAGGAATGCCTATATGAGATCTATATGAAAATGTGAATTAGATGAAGATAACAACACTAGAATGCTATGATATGTGCATGCATAAGACTAAACAAATATTAAGTAATGCTAAATAAATGCTAGAATAGTACTAAAATGACATTAATACTCTATAACACCAATGCTAGATGCTTACTCTAAATATGCCTATAGTCTGGATGCATAAAACTTGGGTCCCTTCACTCTTGAATTTCCCTCCTATTTATAGGGTTTTAGAAGGGGGATGGGGTAAAGGTCTAGGGTTTATTTTTTACTAGGGGTAATGGTGAAACTCAAAGTATCTCATAAGACACCACGAGGAACAATCCAACATACTTAGTTTGTAAGGATAAATAAGGATTTTCAATTCTTTATAATTCCAAAAAGGTGAATTTCACTTTTGAGAGGATAAAATGATTTTGTTGATTTATTAAATGTTGTGTTTACTTTCAAATTTTTTGTTTACCTTTTTTCTTTTTATTTCATTTTATGATTTTATGAATTGTTTTTCCTCTTTTTAAAGTGATTTTGATTCTTTTGGATTTGATAGGTGATTTCATTGATTGATTGAATTCTTGAATGACTTGATGTTACCATTGATTTAAAAGTCTAATGTTTCCTTTGTTATCTAATTTTGTGCTTAATTTGCATTATTTGGTCAAAATTTGTGTTGTTTTAGGTCTTTGCCAAATTTAGGGTGTCTACAAATTCCCCTCTTTGAGCTAATATGTGAATCATATTAGTTCAATAAATGTCTTGATTTACTATTTTTGAGCCAAATTTTGTTGTTTGAGTGTCTGATCAAAGATGTTTTCTTGATTGTTGGTGTTTGATTACTGATGTTGATATGATGTCTAATTCTTTATATTGTTTTGTTTAAAATCCTTTGTTTAGAGTAATTTGCTTGAATGTCCTAGTTTATTTGATTAATGTTGAAATTGGCTATGGTAGAACATTTTTTTATGTTTGGAACATTGTGATGCCTTGATTTGATGTAGGTTGTAATGCCTCCTCAGAAATTAAATTGGCAAAAAATGATCAGCAATATGGGAGATTCCAATTTAATTTCTAAAAAATGTTGATGATAAATTTGGATAGTGGATTAGGGTGGACATATATGTTTGAGTTGAAAAGGAATAATACCTAGGTCAAGGAAATAGGTAAAAAGGAATTAATTGGGTATATAATGTTGAAATAAATGTTTGAACATGCTCCAAGGGAGGGTCAACTATGTCAAAAGACCTTTTACCCATTTCATTTTTACACTCCTCCTTTAGTTTTTGTGTCTTGGAGCTCTGAGTTAGTGAGGATGGTTGTCCCATTGCAATAGCATATATTCAAGAGGGGTCACAGATATGAGTGTCTGACTAACTATGATGCCTCAACAAGTGATTGAGATCCTTTGTAAATGTATATTTTTGAATTTTGGTGTGAATTTTTAGATTTTTGCACAAATTTGTCCCATAAATGCTTAAATCCAATGTTTTAGCATATTTAATGTTTATTTTAATGCATTTGAAATGTTTTAGCACATATGTAGCATCTAGAAATGCATCTATGACGTAGAATAACATATTTGGAATTGGAGGGACATAGTGAAACAACATAGGTATAAACTGTAGCACATATGCAGTGTTTTGAAGTGCTTTTGACTTTTGTAGTGCATATAAAATATTCTTTAGCATGTATAACTGATAGGATAGCGCATATGCATGTTGAGTTAAGTGGATCATAGGCCATGAGTTTTTGTAAGTGCGGTGTTGTTTTCGTGGCTTGTAGGCATCATTCTATAGCACTTTTTATTTTGATAGTGCATTTGTGGGATGGGATCCCACAAATGATGGATCTAGTAGCCCTTCAAAGGCCAAGAGTGCATCCAATCAATTTAATAATGCATGTGCTTAGTTTAAGAGCACCTATGACTATTCCAGCACATCTGTGGGATGTACCAGCGCATGTGTGATAGTAAATAGAACATTTGAATCCTATAGCACCTTTGTCTAGTTTAATAGCCTATATGAAGTGTTAAATAGTGCAAAGAACTTTTGTATCACATTTTATGCATACGATAATGCAAAGGGATAGATTAGAATGCATCTAATAGTAGAATTTCCAGATAGCTAGATTCAAATGTGCACAACATTGCTCAGAGTATAGGATAGAAGCCTAATGTGAAACTGATGAGTCTGTAGTTGCCATAAGGCACAGTTCATGTAATGAGTCAAATGATAGGGAATATGTGGGCACAAAGTGATGTGTAGGATCAACCAAGTGATATTGGATAGATAAAAAAAAGTGCCCCCCTCATGATATAGAGTAGGGAAAAATTAACATGTCTGTCTCTAGATACAAAGCAAGGAAAATAATAGGTTCAATATAGAACCATTAGCTGGATAGCTAGATGTCTATTTTTTATTAATGTATGATAATAATTTGTTATGAAAAATGATGTCATTTTTGGACTATTTGGTGAAATAGGTATGTACATGAAAGCTCATAATCTAAGGATTGTATCCATGGCCACTAGAGTTGATAGGTAGACTTTTAGCAGTCAAGTGATAGGCAATCCATGGATGTGGGTTCACATACCTGCTACAGATGCCTCAATTCCAAGTGAATAGAGGATTATTGACATCTATAGTTGAGTGGTGGCACTCGAACCACACCATCTTTCACATGCCCCTGGGAGAGATGATAATTACACTTGAGGATGTATACAACATTCTCCAAATCCCTACTATGGGGGATCTAAACTATTATGATCAAGGTGTTGATTGGACAACATTCAGAGATGTATTTGGGGATGATGGTATTATTGGTGATGATAATGTACCATGGTTCCAGATGTTATAGTATGAGCCATTTCCTACGGTATTAGATAGCTGTTGTGGTCTCCACAATACATGCCCCATTCCTCACTAGGAATGGGGACCCCCTACTTTTTTTGACTCCTAGACTCACAGTTCGAGAGTTGGGAGCAAATTTTTACAGTTAAAAATGTTAGAGTCATCAAAAAATAAAAAAACACAAAAAAAACAAAATTTTTTTTTAAAAAAGATCATGTGCGGGTGTGGGCGGAGTGTGCACCGGGCACCTGACCCAGTGCAGGGGGGTTATAAAACCTTCCCCCCCAATGCTTCATATATCATTGTTTTCATTTTGCATCAAGTTTTGGTGATTTCTTACTCCCACACAAGGTATTCACTCATGCCCACACCACAAAAACTTGCTTGCGGCTTAATGCGCGTAGCACCCATGGCACCTGAAGCACTCACAAAACATATGCTAGTGGTGCTATTGTGCGTGGTGCCCTTGATGCCCATAGTGCTAAAAATAAACTTGCCTGTGGCTTAATGCATGTGACGTCTATAGTGCTCACAAAACATATGCCGGTGGTGCTATTGTACGTAGTGCCCTTGGTGCTCACAACACCACTAGTAAGCTCCACCTGTAGTACTACTTCACTATGCAACAGTGCTAAAATGAAACCATGGTGGCACTAAAATGACACCACGCCCATGGTGGTAGTTTATGCCCATGCAACCATTGGGTCGTGCGCATTTTTCATAACCCTTAGACACATCATTTTATTTTATTTTATTAATTAAATTTTTGAAAACAAAAAAAATATTATAAAATTTCAAAAATAAATAAAAATGATAATTTTTTTTAAAAATAATAAAATAAAAAGGGATAAAGTGAAAAAATGAAAATAAATAAAATGCCCAAATAGGGCATTTTTTTCCCTTTATTTCGATTCTTGGCTTTTACATTTTTTTTTCTTTGGACTAATAATCATTTTGTTTTTTCTAACAATGTGTAGGTAATCAAATGTCATCCACATCTAGAGTAGAACCCAAACTTGTTGGGTTCAAATTCAAAGGTGTACCCTCGAAGTCAAGATTCCATGATGACCATGCAGAGATCTGAGATACTGAACTGGGACACATAGAATTAGGAGAATTCTTGAGAATTTTCAATAAGCCAATAGAGAGGTCAGCCATGATGTCTGCATTGATCCATTCCAGATTGGTGAATGCAGTGTCACATCCTGTGTCAATACAATTAGCTGAGTTAATCATGGCCCTACCACAACATTTTTTTCTTGATGAAAGAGTAGTCATGAGTGTCACCAGAGAAGTGGTCTTGGATCTACAACCTTACAACATTGAGATGGTCTTTCATCTTCCTAGAGTAGACTAGTTCATTCGACTTTCCTATGAAATAGCTGAAAGGTGGTACAAGGAGCATCAGTAAGAGGCCATTGACATCATACAATTTGCATACCTTATTGAGAAGCCTATAAGGGGAAAGATAAATGCCAAAGTGGATATGAACTAAGCATACATGAAGGAGGATATTGGTTATTCCATCATTCTCTTGAGCAGAGGCATGGGCTTACCCATAGCGGGTCACCTTAGTACCTTTATGGTCACCTTCATTGAGACCATTAGATAGGTGAAGATGCCACTGGACTAGGTGACCACACTAAGTGAGAACTTGTGTGAGCAGTTGAGGATGATGAAAGACAACAAGAAGTTTTACATGAATTCTTACATGGTGTTCTTTCTTGTAGCAAGGGTGACAAACTATCCTAGTTTGTATAGGAGAGGCAATATGGAAGACCCCAATGCCTAGATATATATAGTCTATCCCTAGCTAGTAAAGAAGCTCTTAGGGTAGAGCAAAGAATATAGAATTGTAAATGATGCATTCATCTTTGTGATGATTTGATTCATTGAGGGAGACTATGAGAAGAGGTTATCTAATGAATCCAAAGCACAAGTCACAACTCTCAAAGCCTACTTCATCTAGTTCAAGACATTCAAATATCTTTGGGTAGTCGGTGCCTCTATTCATCCTAAGAAGCTCCAAAGATATCCTAGTGACAAACTGGTTCTCTTGGAAATTTATTGAAAAATTGAGTTAGCCTATGAGAAGATAAAGAGGCAATGAAGACCTTATTGGGCATGGCCATTGGTCATTGGACCATATCAGGTGAAGCGGCAACAAGACATTCTATCTTTTGAATGGGAGTGGGAGAACTATCCCCTTGAAGAATACAACTCTCCCTAGCCATATTTTGACAATGTTGGGAAAGTGGAGAGTCTAGCAGGAAGAGACTTCCATCATGAGGATGTTGTTGAAGATCATTGGATGAAAACCACAAATGACTATGATGGTCACATTAGGGACTATTGTAGGATGACTTTGCATCTAGCAGAAAAGGATCTCTAGTTGGATATCTCGAAGGAGATAAAGTAACAAGATTCTAAGGAGTTACTGGACCCCCTATTCAATGCTGACAAAATTGGTGAAAGATCCATTATGAATGCTAAGGATGACAGTAAGGAGGCCAATGATATTAATCATCACATGAGGTATGTCATCAGAATGATAAAGGATTGGATCAAGAAATCCTTTCCACTTGATCCAATTCCTAATACTGTAATCTTCCATGCTCATACTCACCCAGAAAGAGGTGGAGGAAAGAAAGTAACAATTCCTACCTTTGCAACTCAATCTCCTATCAGGCCAAAGACAGTGTACTAGCTTGATTGCTTGGTTGGATATTATCACCCTCCTAAAAAGCAAGGAAAGAATAAAAGAAAAAGGACCTCTCCTTAGAGGATTCAAATAGAACAGGTGCCTCCCCAGCAGTAAGAACAAAGTGCACAAGGGTCCTAAGATACTGGAGCTATCCAAGTCTAGGATGAACTATAGTTTTCTCTCGTTGTGTCTAGCCAACTAGAAGAGGGAGAGATTCTACAAGTCTCCATTCCTCTTGCACAAGATGATCTAGCTTCTCCTTCTACCTTCAAGAAACATGAGAAAATAATTAAGATTTGGAAGAAGAAAAGACAAAGGATTAGTAGAAGATTAGTGCCTAATCCATCTATTCCTAAAAGTATTACAGAGGGAGATGAGGACGAGGAAGAAGAAGAATTAGAAGAGGAAGAGGAACAAGTGCCCCTACAGGGAAGAACTTGGTTAGTTAGAGCCATAGAGTTGAAAAGGAGAAAGAGTACCACGGGCACCACATCATCCACTCAAGTAGAATCTTTAGAGCTCTCTTCTTTGAAAGATGAAGTATAGTAGTGGGTGGATGAGTAGAGTGAAAAAATGTGATGACATTTTATCAATGTTTGATTTTGTTTTCATCATCATAGGTATAGATTTGATTGGGGATAAGATTAGGGACACCCCTATAGGTGAACCTTAACAAGAAGACTGGATGAAAATTATGCCAGATACATAGGGTATTGATCTTACTCCTCTATCTCCACCATGAGTTACAATGGTAGAACAGGGCTCAGTGACTCCTCCACCTTAGAGTTTAGAGGAAGAGAATGTTTAGAAGGAACCATTATTAGAGGAGAGACCGAGACAAATGGTGACCGGTGAAGTGTCAGAAGGAAAAATAGTGAAATATTCTCAACCACTTTCCCATGACATTAAGGTTTAGGCTATAGGCTCTACTAAGACTATGGATATAGAAGGAGAGCCCTCACAATAGGATACGAGTCCGGCCAGGAGTGGTAAGTGGAAGGAAACAACAGAACATACTCCTTCATTATCAAGAGCTAGGTCCTCAGTAGGATGCATCCCAAGGTGGACTTGAAAGGAGATAACGAGGAATACTAAGCCTCAATTCCATGCTTTAGAGGAAGACATTTGTGATATTGTAGAGATCTTGAAAAACCTGAGTCTCCACCATATAGAACCAAGATTTATTTGCACAAGTGGCTCTCCCTCCTGAAGGCATAGATGTAGAAGGCCTTACCCTTGAGGATTATGAGTTGAAGGATGTTACGTTGGGAAGGCCTACATAGGATTCAACTCAAAAAATGATGACTATTGGAGTTAAAGAGGTCCTCAAGTACATGGAACAAGAGGAGATTGAACTCGAAGCACTTCAAAGGTAGGTTGAGATCTTAAAAGGATATCTAGCCAAAGTCATTGGTCCTCTTGATCCTAAACAACCTGAGTAGACTTTGAACACTATACTTAGAGAAGGGGGAGCTGTGCAACTTGACCCATTTTTGAAGGCTTCATAGGTGTAGGACCAAAAAATGGGCTAAATGCATTACATACTATGAGAAAATCAAAAAACTCAATAATCATATATTAGCACCCACTAGTCTACCATGAAAGCCAAACTAATAGAGAAAGCAATAGAAACCCCCTTTTTCGTTTGTAGCTCCCATGTTCTTCTTTCTTCTCCAAATGATTGTAGCTCCAAAGTTGCCTCTAGTGCACACAAAATTGAAGCAAAAGTCTATGATGTGGATAATGCCATGAGAATACTTGAAGTGTGATTTTATGTGAGAGCAAGAATGCAAAATGCAAAGAAGTAGAGACTCAAAGATTTGGATTTCCAAAACTTCAGCATTCGGATTCAAGGACTCAAAATGAGAGAAAGAGTGTTCATTTTATAATCAACACTCAAAGTGAGAGCATTGGATTTGTCACCCATAGATGTGTGATGTGGCAAGAGATTCCTATGATGCATATGACAGAATATGCCAAAAGTAAGATTTAATGACACATGAGAGTCAAATTTGGAAGAGAATCTATGACGTGTCATAATATTCCTCAACCCACTTAAAGCCAAGAATCTATGACGAATAAGCCAAATAGGGACATGCGTAAGAGGTAATAATATTTGATTATGACAAATCTCAGCCAAGTGTCAAAGGAGGATCCATGAGGTGTCACATCCAAGTGTCATGATGATACAATATTTTATGCAATATTCGAATTAAAAATCCTCTTATTCCACAAAATAAGAATTAGTAGAAAATGGAATTAATGATGGAAAATGGAACTTAGGAAATTAAGAATTTCCATGGTTTGCAGATAATGAATCAATTAATTAATAAAATTAATTAATTGAGGATGATAATTAGGAAGAATGATTAGAAAGAATAGGATTAAATTATGGGTTATTTAATCCTATAGAGAAGATTAGTAAATGATTGGCCAAATTGATTAAATGAATGTGACCATATCCTTTGATAAAAATGTGATGATGATGGATATCGAATAAGATGATGAAAAGGTAGACCAAAACCATGGTCAAATTAATTGATAGATCAAAATTGATAACATGCCAAGGACACATGACATGAATAAATTGATATGTAACATTTAACCGACATTATAAATGCTACAGGATTGAAATTGATTGATAAGGTTCAAGCATAATAACACTAACAAACATTGTCAATATTATTAAAATGGTTGATGATGCCATGATCTAAAATTGAAAGCCTCAACAATGTCAAATATTGAATGGCATGAATGATATTTTAACCTAGCACTGAGAGCTATGATAGTACTAAGGTCAGATTGATAAGATTGATAAGTTGATAGGTTTCCAAGGCACTAAAAGCCACAAAAATGCCTAGGAGTGGATAAATGATGATTTATTTGAGATGTTTGATATGTTTTGGGTTGATTAGGACCGATTTTGAGTGATTTCAAGTTGATTTGGGGTGATTCCAAGTTGATTTGGGGTGATTCCGAGTTGATATGAAATTGATGTGAAAGGGGATACAAATGATGAAATATGGTCAATCTGGCCAAAAGATCAAAGTTAGTAGAATGAGAAAATGGGACAAATTAGTATGAAGAAGTGATGAAATTGTAGATGCAAACCATTTTTGAGCATCTACATTTTACCCCTCTTTGGTACAATGTGATTTAGAGCGTTGTATCAAAGAATAACTGATGAGAAAGCCACAACGTGCCCCAGTAGGGATGATATATATGGGTTCCCCCTTGAGAAATTGACTAAGATAAGCATATGATAAGTTAATTTATCAATAGCAAGAAGATAAAACCATAGCAATTGATGGATCACAAATCAGAGCTAAGATGCGAAAGTTATAAGGTCTAGAGTGCAAAACAGGGTCAATTAGGAGCCCGAGAGTGATTGCATGGGTTACCACTCAAGAAAAACAAAAAATGATGAAAATTATATTTCATGTTGTCCGTAACGAAGATACGAATCCAATGCAATTGATGGATTGCAAATCCGAGTTAAAACGCAAAAGTTATGGGCTCCGGAGTGCAACATAGGGGCTCCGGGAGCAGTTCTGGCTATCTTAGGTCCCCAACTACGCCCAAAACTCAACCAAGTGCGTCATGACAGTACCAAGTGCGTCAATGATGAACTTGGGAAGCCCAAGTGGTCTCAAAAAGTGTAAAATGTGCCCGAGAAGGCCCTAGAGACCAAAATCAACATGACGGGGGGCAACTAGGAGCCCAAGAGTAATTGCAAGGATTAATACTCCATGTAGTGACAAAATAATGAAAATGATAGCTCATTTTGTTCACAAGGAAGATATGAGTCCAACGCAACTGACAGTTCATAAATCAGAGTTGAAACGCAAAAGTTATGGTCTCCGGAGTGCAACCTAGGGGTTCTGAGAGCAGTTCTGGACATCCTAGGTCCCCAACTGCGCCCAAACTCTACCAAGTGTGTCAATGATGCACTTGGCATGACCAAGTGCATCAATGATGCAGTTGGGAGCCCCGACTATGCCCAAATAGTGTAGATTGCACCCTAAAAGGCTCTAGGGCCAAGAATCAACCCGATTGGACTTGGAATGACTAGAAACTGTGCGTGCATGCCCAAAATGATTGAATGATGTCATAACATGAGAGAAATCATTAAAAATGGTTGTATTTGGTCAAAGATGATGAGACAAATGTCAAACTAAGGTTGAACCAGGTGGAAAGCCATAGAAAGTTGATTGACAATGTAGGATGATGCAAGAATGCTTGAATGCAAGATGAAGATGATTTGGTGAATTAGAAGACATGATTATGGTGATGGAGAATGAGATGAAGAAGAAAGATGAGACGAGGAGATGTTAGTATGATGGAAAGACTTTTGCTTCTAGAAAGTGCACTATATGTCAAATGGAGCTTTATTTTGATATAGCAAATGGAATGCAACACATCATGGCATAAAGGGCTAGAGTGCAAATGCAAGCCTTTTGCGTAAACAAGCACAATGCAAACAGAGAATGACCTTGTCCTTCCTGAGGCATATGTACATGCCCCAAAATCTCAAAGGTACATTGTAATAGACAAAAATGGAAAAAGATGACCATGAACTATCCCGGCCAGTCTCATAGATTAGATTTATATCATCGAGTGGCATAGGAACATGATCAAAGAAAAACAAAGAAAAAAATAAATCACTCACTAAACAACGTGAGCCAACAACTATTTTTGTCCATTTTTACTTTCTTTTTAGTGTTTTAGGTGTTTAGATGGTGTTTGATAGGTTGGTAATGTGATAGCACTGTTTGTGGATTCAGTTGATAAGTTCATAGTGATCTGTTGGATTAATTGTTGGTTCACATTGCCCAGATAGTGTGATTGGCATGAAAGTGTAGTGCTTTGAGTTTCAATCTACAAAGTGCAAGGGTGAACGCAAAAGGGAGGGTTATCCACAGTGAATATGTACAAGGTTTATTGCAAAATTTTGACGATTTTTGTGATTTTTAGGGTTTTTGAAGATATTTGATGTTTTTGCATGACTAGTTTCTTTAGGACATTTTATGATTTTTATGGTTTTTTTTTCAGGACATTTTATGATTTTTAGTGATTTTTTCAGGATTGTATTTGAATGTTTAGGATTTTTTTAGGACATTATGCGATTTTTAGTGATTTTCTCAGGACATGTTATGATTTTTAGTATTTTTTCAGGATCGTATGTGAATGTTTAGGAACTTTTCAGGACATTATGTGAATGTTTAGGATTTTTTCAAGACATTATGTGATTTTTAGGGATTTTTTTTAGGACATTTTATGATTTTTAGGGATTTTTTCAGGATCGTATAAGCATAAATAAGTGTTAGCTCCAATCCATTATGTGATAGGTCTAATGGATAAAAAGCACTTAGGGATATTCCCCTAGTTCAAATTCAAACTCATGCACCATGTAGGTAATATGCCCCCAGACAAGACACAAACTATGTACAAAGGCCAATGACAGAGTGTGTGTGCAGACTGGTGATGCTTAGGCAAGGTAACAAAGGACAATAACTAGTTCATGGGCCATGATAAGGGACCAAGGATATCTTGTAATATGAAGGATATGATCAAGGAATGATAGAGGGGGAAAAGACCAGATGGAATCCTAATAGATGGAGGAGCGACACTGATTACACATGGCGCCTGTTTGTTAGGTTTTCTCCATGGTACTTGCCCAAAGTGCCTGTTTGCCAGGTTTTCACTTTTGGACGGAATTTTTCTCTTGACTCAAATTTTTGTGCCAAGATGCCTGTTTGCCAGGTTTTCATCAAGGCATCCATTTTTTCATGACTTTTTTCACTTTTTTCTTTTCTTTTTTCATGACTTTTTACTATTTTTTTTCATATGTTTTTAGGACTTTTAGATGGAATCAAGAATGTCACTAACAAATGCAGAGAAGATATCTGTTGTTGGTGCTGCTAGCTGATGAGCTCTGGATCCATGACTGGCCATAATTATGGAGGATTTGTTCCGAGTCTGTAGCTAAAATCAAACCACTAGAAAGGCCTCGAGAGATACCATCGTGTACTGTATGTAAGACAATGTTTATCTCTTGCGAATCAAGGCATCTAAGGATAAATGGGTCGATAAAAATGTCATGTGGGATGTCACTGATGATGACATATGCAAAGGCTTGTGGGATAAAGGACTGATTTTGGTTATAGGGCAAATTAGGTAGCTGAATTTGGGGATAAAAAAATGGATATAAGGGAGGGTTGGGAGGGTTGAGACCAATGACCTTTCGCATGAATGCTGATTGAGAGAGCTCCAAAAGACTTTGTGGCATGTTGAACACTGGAACACTAATATTCATGGCATCATATTTTTAATTTTGTATCATTGGTAGTTGCTTAGCTTTTGATTTTTTATGGTCTAATGGTGCCTTTCAATTTTCACCAAGAGACTTATGCTTGTTATTTCTTTCTCTTTTTGCTTTGTAACTAGAAGGTGGAGTAGGCTCCCCAAAGTATGCCAATGTGTTCTCTTTACAAGAAATTGCTTCTTTATGATCTTCAATCATAATTCCTTCAAAGTCTATTATGAGAGTGTCATCATTGTTCGAATTGATAAAAAATTAGTGGTCCACATTGGTCCCAATCCAAAGGTTTAGGATAACTTGAGGAGATGTCATCATCAGTGTTGAATGGGCTTTGGTTGAGGGTAGATATATGGGTAACTAATTCAACTGGGTCATTGGGGTTATGCTCAAAGGCTAGGGGTTTGTTGGTTTCAAGTGGGATATCCTTAGATGCCTTTTCATCATTCAAAACATCCATAGTCTTACATGTAGGTACTGTGGTACTAGGAGGACCTATTCGTAATGGTTTAAAACCAAGCCCCAAACTAGGAGGTTGTCCTTCTATAGTGATAGGTTTAATGATTCCTTGTTTTTGAGATCTAAGACCACTGTAGCCATCATAGCCTTGTTTCTGCATGATAGTAAACCCAAGTCCATACTTGCTAGGAGATATCAAAGTGGGTTCTCATTCTGCTTTTGCTTTCTCAATACATATGGATGTATTCTCATTGATAGAATTATAATTCTTTGTACTGATGGGAGAAAGTGGTGACTCCCTAATGTGAGAGACTTGAGACATAAAGTACTCTCCACACCCATTGTCTTCAATCTTCATCTTTTCCTTGGCTTTACTGAGCAGTATATCAACATCCACATACTTAGAGGAATTTGTGGGTTGTGCTTCATTGTTTGTTGGGATTTGGTATGCAATAGCATCTCTTAGATTAGCATAAAATTGGAAAGGGTCTGGATCATCGGGGATGGTAACCTCTATGTTGTGATAGGAAAACTTCAAACATTGATGATATGTAGAAGGGACTGCTTTTATAGCATGAAGCCAAGGGCGTCCTAGTATCATGTTGCAATTCATTTTGATGTATAGGACATGGAACAATGTGTCTTCAGTAGCTGGACCAACTCTAATAGGTAATGTGATGATGCCCCTAGAGAAGTGTTCACCATCATCATAAGCTTTTATTGTGATTCTTTGAGAGGGATCCACATCATCTTCAGAATAACACAAATTGTTGACAACCTTAAGAGTATAGATGTTTAGTCCTGCTCCTCCATCTATTAAGACACGTTTGACTTTGGCATTATGGATGACTTCAAGATAAAGGGGATCATTATGGTTAGGTTTGTCCCTAGGAATATCTCGGGGTGAAAAAGTGATATGTTGTGACGCAGATAGGTTCCCAACCATGGCTTGGAACTGGGCAACATCAATGTTATTTGGGACAACTGACTCTTTAAGGGCTTGATCCAAGATCTTCTGATGTTGGGGAGACACACATAGTAGGTCCAAAATGGATATTTGTGCAGGGGTTTTTCCAAGTTGTTCAACAAGGCTATAATCAGATGAAGTAGGAGCAGTAGGTCTACTTGGGGGTGTAGGTCTAGTAGAAGTAGTAGGTCTAGATGGGGCTCTAGGTAGGGTGATCTTGCTACGGCATGTAGTGACAGCACAACGAGGGTCTTCAACCTTTAATGTGAATGTGGATATGCGGAAGTCAGACTCATTAAAGAAATTGATGGTGTCGTCATAGTTGGTGCATGTGTAATTCACATTACCTTGTGAGTTTGAGTTTGAACTTGAGGGTTTCTCTTTGTCATGATTACCCAAAGGATCTTTGAGAATAGTGTGATTAGAGTTGGATGCTAATAGTGATGGATCAACTATGATGACACCATCATCAATAAGGTCTTGTATTGCATGTTTCAGTTGGAAGCATGATGAAGTCTTGTGTCCTTTGGTGCGATGGTAATCACAATACTTTTTGTCATCCCACCAATTTGCTTTAGTCAATGGTTCATCTTTGATTGGAGGTAGTTGCAGGAAGTTATTACTCAGTAACTATTGTAATGCAGTCTCAAGTGGTATTCCCAATGGTGTGAATTTTCTATCCTTGGTTCTAGGATGTCTTTTGTCTTGTGTGGAAGTATCAGTTTTCTATTGTGGAGCTGATGTTTGATTAGAGGTTTGTGAATTTGTAGGGTTTACACCTTTCAAAGTCAGTTGAGGTTGTGCTGTTCTAATCGTGCAGGAATCTACAATGCCATCATTAGTCACATTCTTGTTTATGGAGAAAAATTTTGCCTTGTCATTAGACGAGTTGGTATTTGTGTTATCTTTGTTTATCTTGAGGATTCCCTTATGAATAAGAGCATCTTCAATACTAGTCCCTTTTTTCATCAATTTAGAAATGGTGCTTGGACTCTTGATTTTGAGTTCATACATTAAGTCTGGGACTAAGTTTTCAATGCATAAGTTTACTTGTTGTTCTTCAGGAATGTCTAGTGAGCATTGACTAACTAGGCTTCTCCAACGCAGTAAGAATGTGATGAATGATTCTCTAGTCTTCTATTTACTTAAGCAAAAAATAAAAAAGTGTCACCTCATTTGTGATGTTAAAGGCAAAGTGGGAGATAAACTTATCTTCTAGCTCTGACCAAGATTTGATATTACCAAGAAGTTTGGAGTACCATTCAAGTGCGGGCCCCCCTAGAGAATGAGGGAACAATCTCATAAGGTAAGTGGGTTCATCACTGAGTTCAGTACATGAAGCACAAAATTCTCTGATGTGGTCAATAGGGTTGCATTTTCCTTGGTATTTTTCAAACCTTGGAGCTTCAAAGTGTTTTGGGAATGGAGGCATAGATAGACTTGTATCGAATGGATTAGGACGTAGGTCCCTTTTTGTATATAGAACCTATTTCTTTTGGACTCCCAATGCCTCGACTTGTTTGGAAAGTTGTTTAAATTGTTGTAATAGTTCCTCATTGGAGTTTTGCATGATGGTCTTTCCTTCAAGTCTTTTGTGTCTATGAGTAGACCATTTTCTATGGTGAGAACTATGTCTACTTGGTTCTGACATTTCTGTGTCTGATGAGTCTGATGAAGTGTTGCTAGGTGGTGGAGGTATGTTGGCACCTCGAAGATAGAAAGGTCCCTATTATTGGGGAACTTGTTGTGGTATTTGATGTGGCACTTGTTGTGGTATTGACTATGATTGTTGTACCATGTGTTGTGGTTGTTGTTGGGATACCTCTATTGATTGTATGTGAGACCATGTACGTACTTGTTGTTGTAGAGGTATTTGTTGAGGTTGTTGTGGCACATGTTGTTGTTGTAACAAATGTTGTTGTTATGCAATTTTTTTCTTAAGGAATCTTTGGTATTCCAATTGTTGCTTGAGTTGCTCTTTTTGTTTAGCAAACATCATTTTTTGTTGATAAATTGTGTGCAAGCCAAGTGGGTTCACATGGGACTGCGTATTATGAATGTTGGATGTTTTCCCTACTTGTGGTTGTTGTCGTTGTGTTTGATGTTGTTGTTGATATGTGGGATGTGTGTCAAGTGGATGTAGAATTGGTTGTGCCTTGGAAGTTTTGAGTCCTTGTACCATTGTAGGTTGTTGTTGTCGTGGGGGTTGACTAAGTCCTTGAGAATTGAACATCATGTTTGTATTGTTGTTTTGGTATCTTTGTGTTTTAGATGTTCCTACTTGTGACATTATATTAACTTGACTATGAGATAAATTTCTATTGGGAATGGGTGTAATGTCAATAAGACTTTTCTTTTGTGTGTCCATAGGGATGGTTGTGCTTGATGTTTCACATGTTGTACTTATAAGAGGTTCTATAGTGTTTGATGTCATAGCACTTGGTAAAGTTAGGAGCAAAGGTGTACTTTGTTGATTTGCCTCCAAAGAAGGTATGTTTGGAATTCCTAGAGCACAAGTCCCTTTAGGTGCATCTTATTGTTGCATCATGTGACTAAAATCAAGTCTTAATGTCCTTTTGGGGTGTTTAGGAATTGGTGGTATTTCATCAAACAAGGGATTAACATTGATGTGTTCAAATGTACTTTGGAGGATTTTTATAGTTGACTCTTGATGGGACCTTATAGGTGCCATTATTGTGTTTGAAAACTCCAAAGCTTGTTTTCCCTTGTCTAAGTCCAAATTTATCATGGGTTGGATGTTTTCAATTGTTGTGTTGGTTTGATTTTTGGACGTAGGACCTTCCAAGTTTGGGTTAAATTTGACAATTTCTTGTGCTGCCAAACGTTTGAAGTTCTTGAAATTTTTTTTGTCTTGACATGCCCTAGCCATTTCTTCATTAGTGATGCCATAATCAATTTCAGAGTCATCACTTAGGTGTACAATACCTTGTTGTATGTTTGATGTGTTAGGTTGGCTGAATTCAAATGCATGTGATTGTTCATCTTTAGGTGAGGTTGGTACACTTCCTCCTCTAGTGGCATTAGCACGAATATAGGTTCAAAGTCAGGACTCCATTGAACCATCCCATGTGTGGGGGAAGTGTTTGGAGGAAATCTCATGGTAGGTGCATTGTTCAAGGTTTGTTGTACCATAGCTTGATTATGAGGATCTTGCGGATACATATTCAAAGGGTCTAATAGTAATGGTTGTGATGCCTCGATTTGGTCTTCGTCAAAGGTTTGTTGGATTTTCTTTCTCTTTCTTTGTCTTGGATGAGGTTTTGGTTGTGCTTGTGCCTTAGAAAACAAAGGTTGATAGAGTTCCTCGGGTTTCTGAGTTGCTTGTCTCCTAGTAAGTGCTGGCATGATACCTAAGAGTGCAAAGAGTGGTGAGTATGCAAGATATGAATGTTTTTGGGATTTTTAAGTGTTTAGGAATGTTATGAAATGTGAGGAAATTCTAGATGAATTATGGTTTTGATGTGCAAAGTGCAAATGTCCTAGGGATGTTATGCAAATGCAAATGCAAGGTGATGTTTTGAAGTTTGACTAGAGGGAATGAAAATGACTCTGAGGTATGCAAAATGACAATTAGGGTTATGTTTTGGACTTTCTAGGGATGCTAAAGGTTGGTGTGTGCAAGGTAGACTATGCAAAGGATGGTGTTCTAGGGTTTTTAATGACATTTGGGATATGAAAAATGTGGGTAAATGCTCAAGAAGACAATTTGGTCGATGGACAATTTGATAGGGTTTCGTAGTGAAAATGATGCTAAGGATTTTGATCAATGCAATATGAAGGGGATATACCACTAGGGTAAGTTAAAATGACATTTGGGGATGCTAGGTATATGATTATGCTATGACAAGGGTATATGGAAAGTTTTGAACTTAGGTAAAATCTTTTAGAAAGTATTTTGTCTAGGAGTTTAACCTTGTGATAAAGGACTTTGGATCTTGACCAAAAATTGATAAAAGACGAAAAGATCAAATTGAAAAAAGATTAAAAAGTCAAATATATCAAGACATAGATTGATTTTGACCAAAGAAAATGATAAGCAAAGAGGTAAAAAGACTAGTCAAGATCCATTATCCGTCAACACTAGGAGATACTCTAAGACTTATACTTTGTCTAGATTTTTGACTAAATTCAAATGTTTTAGGGGTTCAAAATGATGTTTTGATGACTCAAAATGATGGTGATGCTAAGTAGATATGTGATATAGACAATTCCTATGATGTAAAAGGGGATTTTGGGTGCAGGATACAGTTTTGGGTCAAGTGTAGAACAGGGAGGTCTAGAGGCTCCTAGATGCAGTTTTGGGGTCCTAAAGTGCAGTTCGGAGGCCAAAAATGGTCATGCAGGTACCCAAGTGCACCCTAACAGTGCCAAGTGCACCCTAATAGTACTAACTACATCATTGATGCACTTGGAGCCAGTTTGGGCATAGTTGGTAGTTTCTGGGCGCAGTTGATAAGCTAGGAAAAATGCTTGTTGATTCTAAAGGGTATAGTTACCAAACTGACATGCCAGGAAGCTAAGATGCTGGGGTTGATGGTAGGATGGGTTGGGAGATGAAAAATGAAGGTTATGACATATAGAATGATGTCTTAAGTGAAGGTGATGAAGATTAGGTGCTATAGAATGTAGATCTGGGAAAGTTAGTGCAAGGGGGGCTAACCAAGTACCTAAGGACACTTTTGAAGCCCCAAAATGTTATCTGGAACCCAAAATTGGATCTCAGGAGCACCAAGTGTGCCCAAATAGTTCAAACTACATAAATGATGTAGTTGGGGCCCAGTTGGGTGCAGTTGGTAAGCTAGGCTGAAACTGAGGCAATTCTGGAAGCTATGGTTTCAGGATTGATGTCACAGAGAGGTAAATGGTAGAGGATAGTGTTAGGGCCTATTTGGATGCTCAAAATGATAGTTAGGATACTCAAAATGATGAAAAAAGTGGTCAATATGATGAATAGGTATGCAAGGGTGCAAGGTGATGAGTGCAAAGTGCTAATTTTGAGATGGGAATGCAAAAACTAAGGAAAGTAAACTGAACCTAAATAGATGCAATATGAAAGGTAATAGATACTAAATGAGAGCTAAAAGGTGAAATATGAAGTCTATATGATGCATGAATAAGGCCTATACTAGAGTGAATGAAAATGAAGTCTATGCAAGTATGAGATCTATGTTTTGCCAACCACATTTAGGAGCACAAGTCAACATGTTTTCCCAAGTTTGTGTGTGTTGAACCAATGTTTGCAAAGTTTGATAAAGGTTGAAATGTTTTGGCAATGTGTGGTGTTTTGACAAGTTCAAATGATATCCAAGGTGTGAATTTTAAAGTTTTTCTTTTATCTTGATTATGTTTTACACACACGCAAGACACATTAAGACAAGAATAGTTGTTGTAAAAAGTTAACAAACACACCACAACCTAGGCTTTTAGGATTGTATCCACTGAATTCCTACTTGAACTGAAGTTTAGCCGCACTTATCCAAAGTAGACAACCTAGGATCTTGGCACCACAGGCTCCCCCTTACAGTGCACTCACTTCTCGGGGCTACCAAGATCCACTTCCCAAGGGGCATGACTTCCCAAGGGACTGTTGCCTCTACTGAGGACCATGAGAATGTAGGATGTCTTCACGGGCATGGGTGACCCCTTGAGCTAGTGGATAGAAAGGATTTTGGCCACTAAAACATGGTTTTTAGTAAGGGCATTCCGTTCAGCAAGTTGATGACAAACTTTCCCAGAAGGTCTCTTAGCCCCGAGAACCGAGGTTTGATGCACCACAAGGGTACTGGAGGAGAGCTATTACATAGCAATACCACTAACACAACTTTCACTGTAATCGAGTTTTATATAGCAGCTTGAACGTTGACCTGGCTTTGGCCCATTACTACTTTGAGGTCATCCCCTAGCATACCCAATATCGAGTATCTTGGTCCAAGGCAGGCCTCTTATAGAAGTTACATGGATTTCTCTTACACCCAAGATCCATGAATGACGAGGGGAGAGGATACATCCAATGCAACTCCTAGGGATCTAACACTGTAGACATGCCAGGCAGAAAAGGAAAAGGTTCTTTTTAAGCACCAAATGAAATGTTATCTAATCTAGGAAATCCACACACATAGTTTTGAAAGACACACAAAGTCCTCGACAATGTCCCACAAACAAAGCATTAGTAGTTTATGATCATGTCTTCATCCCATGATCACCACATGCTGCAAATAGATCATCAGTAACACAAAATCACCTAATCTATGTCCTAGAGAGTGGTAGGAGCTTGAAATGCAGATTTTGATTGGTGCATGTGCTTACTATGAACCTAGGTGTGCTCCGACAGTGCAAATTGCTCCCCAGAAGGCCAAAATGGCTCTGTACATTCCCAAGTGCACCCAGGCAGTGCAGACTATGTCAATGACATAGTTGGGGCCTAGTTGGGCACAGTTGGTAGTTTTAGGGCGCAGTTGGGAAGTCAGGTGTAGGGTGTGGGGAAATGGGTGCCTAGTCAAGACCCAAAAACTGAAAATTTCAAAGCTACACTCCCAAGTGTGCCCAAATAGTGCAAAATACATGAATGATGTAGTTGGGGCCCAGATGGGTGCAATTGGTAAGTTGGAAACATCAGAAGGAGGCTTTGGTGTCTTCTGGGCTCCTAAAACTGCTCCTAGGGGTCCCAAGTGCGCCCTAACAGAGCAGAGTGCCCCCTAGGACAACAAGCTAATAGATTGTATGAAACAATAGCATATAAGCATTTTACTAGACCCCCTGATTAATCTATGTGTGAAAAGGAAGAGCAGATAGTCGTTATACCCTTCCAAGTGAGCTCCTTCCTTGCACCTCCGAGCACAAACAAGAAAACCCAAGTTAGATATGCATGTTCACATCGGGTTCACCAAATGTAGGACCAAAAAATGGGCTAAATGCATAACATACTATGAGAAAATCACAAAACTCAATAATCATATATTAGCACCCACTAGTCTATTATGAAAGCCAAACTAATAGAGAAAGCAATAGAAACCTATAGAGACAATTGTGGAGAATTTTAGAAAGATTTTTGTGGAGATTTCTGATGATGAGGACATCCAACAAGCTTTTAGGATAGAAGAAGGCATGTTAGAATTGGATACCAAACTTGGAGATTTTGTAGAAACTCAAATTGAGGTAGACAATTACAGGCAGAAGGTAAAAGATAAGTAATTGGCTTTAGATCTTCTAGATGTGGCTAAGATTGCTGAGATGATAGAGAAATTCAAGAGAAAACATCCAAACATAGCTTTGTGATGAAGAAGAACAAAACCTAGATGCCAAAATTTCAATTTTAACACTCAGTAAAATTTTGAGATTTTTGACCCTGTCGAGATCTGTAGCTCCGTAGCTCTGCAAGTGTGCAACTCCATAACTGTGCAATTTAGAGGGGTGCTGACAGTTAACAACCTATTCTAAAAATAGTGCTTTCCATGCAAGGGGAACACATTTTGATGATAGTTTAACTTCGACACACGGTTAGTAAAGGACCAACTTCTATTTTTGGCACCACCAGAAACTCTTACTTTGACTTAAGGCTTCCTCCTACTTTCTCTCTCATGTTTTCTCTATTTTTGATATGTAAAGGGATCATGCATCCAATTAATGAATACAATATGGATGAAGTCCCTCTAAGCACTAGATTAATTCTTAGTTTGCATATATTTAGTTTTTTTTATTAGTTAAAAGCATTTTATTACATGAAGATATCTCTCACTCTCAACACAAATTGAAGAGACAATTTCTTATAAATACCCCATTATAAAATGTAAAAAAGGCCATCGTTATTATACAATAAACTTATGCTTTTGGTGCTTGCATTTGGAGTGTAGTGATTCTTGCCTGAATTTGTCATTGCTTTGTGAATTCAATTCATGAGATTGTGATTGAGCTAAAGGTTTATTATGTTGTTTTTGGTTGTGAAATCTTTTAGTTCTAGTGTTTGCTATAGATTTATGAATTTCGCTAACATAAAAAACTTGAGAAGAGATCATCAAATTGCATCTGCATAGCTTTTTGTCTAGCATGAGTGCACTTTCTGTGGCCTTGCAATTTGATGAAAGGTGAAATATCATACAATTGTTAAAGTTTCTCACTGACGATTTCATCAATGGATTCTAGGAAGTGCCGCTCTTGTTTTCATTGGTTTTCTATCGATTTCTTCAAAAGTTTAACTCATAGCGTGTTGTTTTCTATAGCTTATGTCCATTTAGGATTTTAATTTCAGGTTATTTCAATTTCATGTTATTTTCTTTCAATTTCATTATTTTCTTTGCTAACCCCTTGTTAGAATAGAAATTTATTTTAGTTGCACTATTAGAATTGCATTCATTAAAAAACTAGAAAATACAAAAATATTATTCTTTTTTTGTATTATTTTAAGACAATGAATAGATTTTACTTCATTTCAAGATTATAATTAGAACCAGCAAAGGCCTCCTCGTGAACAATCACATTTATCTTCAATTGAGTAGATTTTGGTACATCACAAGACAAATACTAAACCTTGGAGTTGATTACAAAAGATCAACTTTTCAACAAAGGAATTGTGCAATGGATTCGTGCCATTGACCTTGTGAAAAATGACTACACAATAGAAGTGGCACTAGAAGGAGGCCCCTTTAGACTCCCAGAAAGGAAGAATATTTGTCAAAGTTTCAGAATTTTTTACACTTCTGCAATAATCTGCACTTCACACAAGTTCAAAAAATTTCTTGAGTTTTTGATAAATTAAGATCCTTAGCTTTGTAGCTTCATAGGTATGCAGGTTTGTAGCTATGTAAGTCTACAGATCTACAACTTTGCAAGTGCATAGGTGCACAAAATTTAGAGAGGTGAGAAACTGTACATGCTAGCTGCACATGAGTTTCTCAAGCTTGCTCACTTCTGTAAACCATGTAGTGACAAGGGAACATCCCAAGTTCAACCACTTCCATTCGAGCTTTCATCATCTTCTTCAACTCCACCTCCACTCCTACCACCGGATGGACCACCACATATTCCAATAGCTACTCCTCAACAACCACTATTAGGTTCGCCAAACCCTCTAATGGCCTTTTTTGCAAATGCTATAGACTCATCGATAAACTTGGGAGGTGCATTTCATGACCTCCCTAAGAATTTTGAGAAGTTTTTGCCCAGATTCATCTATGGTGAAACATGAACTACTGAAGATCATTCCAAAGTATTTAAGGAAATTTGCAACTGAAAGCAAGTTGCTAATGAGGACATGGTTCTTCATTTATTCCCCTACTCTTTGGGGGAAATTGCCTTCAATTGGTACATCAATTTGCCACCTAGATGCATTGGAGATTGGGATACATTCAAAAAATTGTTTTTGGAACAATTCAAAACATTCATCAACCCAAGTGTGATACATCAACAGTATATATCAATTAAAAGGGACCCAACTGAGAGAGTTTCCCACTTCAACCATCACTTTCATAAGGGCTACCACAAGTTGGAAATGCCATACACCATACCAGTTGAAACTATTATTTTCATATATCTAAAAGCTATGGACCATCTTATTGCAATTTTTTTGAGAAGACTTCCTACAGAAAATATTGACACATTGGATAAAGTCTTCATAGGTGCAATCACATTTACGAAGCAAGCTAGTCCTAATGGAGGAGGAATGATACTTCCAACACAAGCAGTCACCACAATACCAACATACCCTATGGGAGCACCCATAGTGCCTAGCCAGTTCATACCTATGAATCCAATTCCATTACAGTAAGAAATCGCTCCAAAAAATCAAGTGATAACATATCTAGGGTATGAGCCTCCAAAAATAGCTTTCCTTGAACAAAAGGCTACAATTCTCATGGAAATAGACAATAACCTTATTCTAGAAGTTGGTCAAATGAAGAAGACTATATCACGAATGAACAATGAATTGACACATCTTAGATTGTCATAAGGACAAAATAACAACTTCCAAAGAAACAACACTAGCCCCTACAACAATAATTTTGGTTAGAATTATAGCAGGAACTTCAATGGGAACAATAACAACAACAATGTAGGAAACAACAGTGGAGGGAACAACTTCAATCCTTTTGATTGCAACAATAGCTTCCAAAGATAGAATCAACAATGGAAAACTTGACTAAATAATGGAAGCATTCCTATTGATAACAACAACAACAACATTCAATATGCTGATATCAATCAGTATGATGATAGCCAAAATGCACTTAACAATGATGGTTCGTACTATAATGTCAATTAGGAGATGAATCAAAATTCGTAGGTAAATGACAATCCCCCTCCTATATAATTCAATGCTATGCTATTGGAATCTTATAATTCTGCATAGAATACACAAGTGCAATAACTAGCAAGTGAGGAATTTTCATTCCCATTTAGTCAGGAACCTAATATTCAACATGATGAAATTTTTTATAATTTGAGAAATACAAAGGAACCTTTGATGGATGGAATTCCTCCAGGTTTACAGTCAACTCCACCTAATCCAAGAGCAAGTAACAATCTGCCACTAGTAAGACCAATGTATAGAGGACAACAAAATTATAATCAATTGATTGTACAAACTATACTAAAGAATCCCACTTGGTCCACTAAAAAGTGCAATGTAGTAGAGGATTTGAAAAGGACTAAAGCCAATATGTCCATGTCTGACATGTTGCAAAATTGTCCACAACAATAAGAAGCTCTTATGAAGACATTGGATCATACCAAGGTTTCCCACAATATGAATGTTATTCCTCAAAAGAAAATATCTCAACAAGTGAATGTTGTAGAAGCAATGCCCACTATGTTCAAAGACAAAGTTGAAGTACCCCTGTTTCTACTCAACATTAGGATATATGGGAAGAATCTCCACAATTGCCTCATTGATTTAGGAGCTTCATGTAACATAATGCCATTATCAATAGCTCAAAGGCTAGGAGTTAGTCCTCAATCCTCTAATTGAGTGGTGATATAGTTGGATGAAATAGAGGTAAAAGTCATTGGTGTATTGAAAGATGTGCTGATACAGTTGATAGTTGACCCTAGGATTTAGGATGTTATTGACATACATGTAGTTGATATCTAAGAAACATATGGGTTTCTTCCAAGGAGAGAAAGGATGAAATGTCTGAGAGGATAGTTTTCTATAGACTTCACTCAAATGTGGTTTCCATGGAAAGGATTGAATAATCAAATCAAGATAAATGCTAAGCCCAAATTGAAAACAATGATCACAAATTACAATGTCCTGAATGAGATAGCATTCTTACAATTAGATTTGGGTTCATACAAGGTGATGGCATTTGACACTATTCCAACCAATACATCTCAAGATTAGAATGATGAACATAAGGTGCCAGTACCCAAAAGCGAAACTGTGACATAGTTCATAGACAATATGGTGACTAATTTACAATGTTTAGGAGAGGAAGTTGATCCTAGCATCCTCCTCATTCCAATATTTTGTCAGTTACACAAACTTAGTCACTCTAAATTTGAATTTTCATCATGCCAAGGAGTAGCAAAGGTATTGACACACATAATGGGAAACAAGGATAAAAACACCTCAACAGGTGAACTCACAAAAAGCCAAAATTTAGTGAACTCATCCAACCTTGTTGAAAAGATAAAAGAACTGATAGGGGAAATTCAAGATAAACAAGAAAAACACAAACTTCCTCTATCTACAGATTAGGAAGGGGAATCATCAAGTTCTACACAAGGAAAGTTACAATGGGTTCCTAAGAAACAGTCATTCAAGGCTGAAGTGAAAGAAAAGTTAAGGACGAATAAGCACAAAGTTAGAAAACCCAAGGAAAATGCAATTTGGACACTCCACTTTGATGGTTCCAGGTGCAAGATGGGAGCCAGTCTAGGTATCAAATTGGTCAACCAAAAAAGTAGGTCTTTCTATGCTGCATATCGATTACAATTTAGATGCACTAACAATGTTGCAGAATATGAGGCATTAATTGGAGGACTTCTCTTTGCACTAGAGAAAGGATTCATAGCTCTCATAATTGAATGGGATTCTCAATTGGTTATATAACAAGTAAAATCCATATACTCTTGTAACAATATAATATTACTTTCTTACAAAAAAGGGTATGCAATATATTGGATGATTTTGAGGCTTTAAACATCAAATCCATTCCAAGAAGAAAGAACATAGTAGTAGATGCTCTCACCATTTTAGCAAGTGCTTTGCAACTAGTTGAAAGAACCAAGTTGAAAAGATTTCCAATGGAATTGGTCACTATTCTATCCATTCCTAAAAATATCATTAACTTTTAGGTCTTTCAAGATGATCAACATATACTTGAGTTTATCATGTGTAGTTTCCATTTTTAAGGACAAGAGATTCATGATACACTAGATGACAAACCTAAAGATGATGGGCTTGAAGATGAAGATGAGATTCTTAATCTAAAAAGAAACACTATTCCAAAAGGGATGGTTGAACTAGAATGCATCTTTGATCATGATGAATCAACACTCTATAGAAGGGTAACCCAAGAAAAGGGAATTGAAGAATGTGACTGATACAATTTGGGTACTGATAAAGAACCAAGAATGGTATAGATAGGAAAAACATGAAACTCACAAGAAAGGGATGACATGCTCAAATTACTCACCAACTATAAGGATGTCATTGCTTGGAGCTATGAAAAGCTAAAGACTTATGATCCAAAGATTATCACACATGACATCCCACTGAAATCAGATGCCAAACCATTAAAGCAAAGAAAAAGATTTGTAAATCCTATCATTGAACCACTAATCGTGAAAGAAGTAAAGAAGTTACTGGATGCTAAGATCATATTTCCTATATGCCATTACACATGGGTAGAAAATTTGGTTCCCATACAAAAAAAGATTGGAGAGATTCATCTTTGTGTTGAATTCCATAACTTGAATCTAGCATCTCAAAAAGACAACTATCCTTTGCCCTCACTAGATGAGGTTCTACAAATTGTAAATGATTCAAAAATGATGTCTTTCCTAGATGGTTACTTAGGATACAACTAGGTAATGGTTGATGAAGAAGATTGTTTGAAAACAACTTTCACAACTAAATGGGGAACTTTTTCTTACAGAAGAATGCCTTTTGGATTAATTAATGCAGGAGCTACCTTTCAACAAGTGATGGATGAATCTTTCAAAGAATTGATTAATAGATGTATAGTCATCTACATGGATGACTTATCTATCTTTTGAAAAGATTGAAGTACCCACATTTTTGATCTGAGATAGGTATTCAATAGATGTCATAAATACCGCATATCTCTCAATCCAAAGAAATGTTTATTTGGCATTACTAAAGTAAAGCTCCTGGGACATGTTACTTGTGATACCAGAATCTCCATTGATCTAGATAGAGTTGGATCTTTTTTGAAATTAGCACCTCCACACAGTCAAAAGGAATTGAAGTCTTTTTTTGAAAAGATAATTTTTTTTTGAAAATTCATAAGTGGATTTGCAGAGATAGTTTGTCCCCTTAATGATTTACTCAAAAAGGGGGCTAAGACAGAGTGGGTTTTGGAGATAAGAAATCATTTGAAGATATCAAGATTTCCATTTCTATGGCCCCAATTTTGGTAAGTCTAGATTACAAGTTTCCTTTTAAGATCTATTCCTTTGTTTCTGAACACTCATGTATAGGGATCCTAACATATAAAAGGGAAAAGGAGGATGAAAGACCAATTGCTTTTACGAGTTGTCCTTTGAAGAATGTAGAGTTGAATTATTCAAACCTTAATAAACAATCTTTTGCATTAATCAACATAGTAAAGAAGTTCTATCACTATGTACTAAGAAGTAAGGTGTATGCAATTGTACCTAATCCAATAGTAAAAACACTCTTGATGTAGAATGAACTCGGTGAAAGGAGAGGAAAGTAGATGGCTATACTTCAAGAATTTGATCTTGAAATTCAATCTATGAGATTAGTCAGAGGTCAAGGGTTGTCAAAGATGATAGCTAATAACCAAGATGGAAATGAAAAGGAATTCAAGTTTGATGATTAAAAAAATGAAGATGATAAAAAAAAGATGGTGGTATGGCTAGTTGACATTAATCAGGGAGTGGTAATAGACGTTTGGTATCAAGACATTTTTTATTATCTCCTACAAGACCAATGCCCAAAGTGGATGAACAATTCACAATGTAGGGGACCTAGAATGAAGTGTGAATCTTATATGTTGCATGACAACAAGTTGTACAAGAGAAACTATGAAGGGATATATCTAAAGTGTTTAGGCCATTAGGAAGCAAAAGAAGTCTTGGAACACTTTCATGATAAGTATGGTATAGGACATGGTTCAGTAGAAGCAACGACCCACATGATTCTAAGATTGGGTTATTTTTGGCCCTCAATATTCAAAGATACTTTTGAGCATGTACGCTCTTGGCATATTTGTCAAACTAGTGCCAACAGAGAAAGGAATTTGGAAATGCCCTTATAGCCTATGTATGAGATACGCCCCTTCGAAAAGTGGGGCCTAGATTTCATTGGTCTAGTCAACCCACCATCATCAACTAGACATGCATTTATTCTCACAGCTATGGATTACTATACATGATGGATGTAAGTAGAAACATTTAGAAATTACATTGCTAAGGTCGTAACAGACTTTTTGGAAGAACATATTGTTACTAGGTTCAGAATGCCATTTGCCCTTATGTGTGATAATGGGTCTACTTTCACATTTGCATTCCTAACCCAGTGGACATTTGAAAATCAATTCATTATCAAGTTCTCTTTAAATTACTACCCACAAGGAAATGAGGTAGCAAAATCTACAAACAAGAACTTAATCACAGTGATAAGATGATTGTTGAAGGAGAATCCTAGGGATTGGCATACACAACTCAAATATGTCTTATGGCTAGATCAAGTGAAAGTCAAAAACACTTTGGGAACTTCTTATTTTCTCATCTCTGTACAAGAACCAGTGTTCACACTTAATCTTAGAATTCTCATTTTGAAGTTCATGAGTGGGTATGCTGAAGATGTTAACAAAGTACAAATTAGATTGATGAATCTTTTAGAGATGGATGAAAAATGAATAGCTACATTGGAGCACATTGCTAAACATTAGGTTATTGTGAAAATATGGTTCAACAAGAGAGGCATGATTAAATCATTCAGGATTTAATCGAAAGAAAAGTTGGGCAACCATACCAAGTTTCAATGCTTGTGGACGGGCCCTTATTAGATTGTGAAAATTCTTGGAGAAAACACTTTTAGGCTCAGTTCCTTATGGGGGAATTTCTTCCCCTACCTGTAAATGGGTATTTTTGAAGCATTATTTTGAAGCCTAAAAGACAAAAGAAATTAGTTAGATTTTATGTCTGTATTTAGCTTAGATTTTTATTCTTGCAAGTGTGTTTGCTTTCATGTTGCTTATTTTCTTTCAGTCACGTGTTTCCTTTCAAAGTTGTGTCAATCCTGGGGGGTAAGGTGTACTTGAGATTTCTCTCAAGATTTTACTAACTACTCTATGGTTCCAATTTCAGGAAGAGGTATTTCTTTGTCAAAACATTTAGATGATTGTGTGTCTTATACCAACTAAGCAACCAACATTTCTTGTAGAAATTGGGGATTTTCAATCTGGAAATTAGAAGCCTAGACCAATATGTTCTCAACACTTTGAAAATTTAAATATTTGATTGTCTTAGGTGTTATGAAATTGAAGTCAAAGGTGATGAGGGATGATCTAAACTTCGACTAGTTCAAACAAGAGGGGTCTCCTCGAAAGGTTGCTAAGATCATTATTTGGCATGAGAGTTTCTAAAATGTTCTAAAAGAGGAACACAAGGGGAGTTTATAAGAGATCGAATCCAAGAAATGACAGCAATGTTCTAAATACATAGTCTAAGCATAGTTAGGATATAGAAAAGGAAGGAAAAAAAAGAAAAAGAGAAATACGATGTTAAGACAGAAGGATTCTAAAGATTTGAAATGACAAAAGATACATTCTCAAAACAAAGTATCTTGTATTCAAAGTATTGTTTCATCAAAAGTAAAATTTTGAATGACATGGAGCAATTGTTCAAATAGCCAGTAAATTAAAAGAATGTGACATCCTGCTAAGAGCTCTCAAACTGATTCTCTCATCTAGTCAAGCAATTGATTGATGAAAAGCCTTCCTGAATATTCTAAATGAATGAGCTGAGAGGAATGGAAGATTGTTCTAAGTTGTTAGACAATTTTGATAGACTACATCTTGAGGCATCAAAGGGAATCAATACACAACACACAGATTGAGTTTGAAGGTTTCAAATTATGAGATTTTGATTGTAAAGTCATCCAAAAGATGCTTGAGATGTTCAAAGTTTGGTTGGTGTTTGACACAAGTTGGAGGAATGTTTTATAATGAACAAATGCCTTGATCATTTCTTCCTTTTTTCAGGACTATTTGTTGTGGTCTCCACAACACACACCCCATTCTTCACTAGGAATGGGGACCCCCTACTTTTTTTGACTCCTAGACTCATGGTTCGCGAGTTGGGAGCAAATTGTTAAATTAAAAAGTTGTTAGAGTTGATGAAAATTAAAAAACACAAAATACACAAAAAAGTAGAAAATTAAAAAAAAAAAATCATCACACACGAGCACGGGCAGAGTGTGTGCTGCGAATTGGCACATGCATCAAGGCATGCCAAGCACCTAGCCTAGCATTGGGGGGGTTATAAAACCCTCCCCCCCAACACTTTATACTTCATTGTTTTCATTTTGCATCAAGTTTTTGTACTTTCTTACTCCAATGCAAGGTATTCACTCATGCCCGTGCCACAAAACTTGCCCACAGCTTAATGTGCATAGCCCCCATGGTGCCTATAGTGATCACAAGACATATGCCATTGGTGCTAGTGTGCGCGGTGCCCTTGGCACCCACAACGCTAACAATAAACTTGCTTGTGGCCTAATGCACACCCATGGTGCTTGCAACACTCACAAAACATATGCCATCAGTGCTATTGAATGCATCACCCTTGGTGCTTGCAACACCACTAGTAAGTTCTGCCCATACTGCTACTTCACCACATGGCGATGCTAAAATGAAACTGCACCCACAATGGCGCTTTGTGCACATGCAACCATTGGGCCATGTGCATTTTTCATAACCCTTACAAAAGTCATTTTTCATATTTTATTAATTTAATTTTTGAAAACAAAAAAAATGATAAAAATAAAAATATAAAAAATATAATTATAAAAATTATAAAATTTCAAAAAAAATAAAAATGATAAATTTTAAAAAAATAATAATAAAATAAAAAGGGATAAAGTGAAAAAATGAAAATAAATAAAATGCCCAAATAAGGCATTTTTTCCCCTTTATTTCAATAATAAAATGGCATCAACATCTAGAGTAGCACCCAAACCTGTCGTGTTCAAATTTCAAGGTATACCCTCAAAGTCAAGATTCCATGATGACCATGCAGAGATCCGAGATACTGACTTGGGACACAAAGAATTAGGAGAATTCTTGAGGATTTGCAATAAACCAATAGAGAGGTTAGCCATGATGTCCACATTGATCTATTCTAGATTGGTGAATGCAGCGTCACATCTTGTGTTAGTACAATCAGCTGAGTTAATCATGGCCCTGTCACAACATTTTTTTTCCTAATGAAAGAGTAGTCAAGAGTGTCACTAGAGAAGTGGTGTTGGATTTGTGACCCAAAAACATTGAGAGGGTCTTTCATCTTCCTAGAGTAGACTAGTTCATCTAACTTTCCTATGAAATAATTGAAAGGTTGTAAAGGGAGCATCAACTAGAGGCCATTGACATCATACAATCTGCATACCTTATTGAGAAGCCTATGAGGGGAAAGATAACCAGCAAAGCGGATATGACTTGAGGATACATGAAGGAGGATATCGATTATTCCATCATTCTCCTGAGTAGAGTCATGGGCTTACTTGTAGTGGGTCACCTTAGTACCTTTATGATCAACTTCATTGAGACTATCAGACAGGTGAAGATGCCATTGGACTGGGCCACCACACTAAGTGAGAACTTGTGTGAGTAGTTGAGGATGGTGAAAGACAAGAAGAAGTTTTACATGATTTCTTACATGGTCTACTTGCTTGTAGCAAGGGTGACAAACTATCCCAATTTGTATAAGAGAGGTAGTATGCAAGACCCCAATGCTTGGCCATATATAGTCTATCCCAAACTAGTAAAGAAGAAGCTCTCGAGGTAGAGCAAAGAATATAAAATTGTGAATGATGCATTCATCTTTGCAATCATTTGATTCATTGAAGGAGACTATGGGAAGAGGTTATCTAATGAAGCCAAAGCATAAGTCACAACTCTCAGAGTCTACTTCATCTAGTTCAAGACATTCACATATCTTCAGGTAGCTAGTGCCTCTATTCATCCTAAGAAGCTCCCAAGATATCCTAGTGACAAATTGGTGTTGTTGGAGATTCTTGGAAAATTGACTCGGCCTATGAGAAGATAAAGAGGCAACAAAGACTTTGATGGGCATTGCCATTGGTAATTGGACCATATTAGGTGAAGTAGAGGCAAGATATTCTATCTTTTGAATGGGACTGGGAGAACTATCCCCTTGAAGAATACAACTATCCCCGACCATATTTTGACAATGTTAGGAAAGTGGAGAGTCTAGTAAGAAGAGACTTCCATCATGAGGATGTTGTTGAAGATCACTGGATGAATGCCACAAATGACTATGATGTTTGCATTAGGGCCTATTGTAGGATGATTTTGTATCTAGCAGAAAAGGCTCTCTAGTTGGACATCCTTGAGGAGATAAAGCACTAGGATTCTAAGGAGTGATTGGACCCTCTATTCAATGCTAACAAAATTGGTGAAAGACCCATTATGAATGCTGAGGTTGACAGGGAGGAGGCCGATGATATTAATCATCATTCGAGGCATGTCATTAGAATGACAAAGGATTGGATCAAGAAACCCTTTCCACTTCATCCAATTCCTAATACTGTAATCTTCCATGCTCATACTTTCCTAGAAAGAGGTAAAAGAAAGAGAGTAACAATTCCTACCTTCGTAGCTTAGTCTCCTATCAAGCCAGAGACAACGTACCAACTTGATCACCTAGTTGGATATTATCACCCTCCCAAAAGGAAAGGAAAGAATAAAAGAAAGAGGACCTCTCCTCAGAGGATTTAGATAGAACAGGTGCCTCTGCAATAGCAAGAAAAAAGTGCACAAGGGTCTCAAGATACTAGAGCTACCTAAGTCTAGGATGAACTATAGTTGCCTCCCATTGTGTTTAGCCAACCAGAAGGGGGACAAATTCTACAAGTCTCTATTCCTCCTATGCAAGATGAGCCAACTTCTCCTTCTACCTCCAAGAAACATAAGAAAAAAATTAATATTCGGATGAAGAAAAGGAAAAGGATGAGTAGAAGATTAGTACCTAATCCATCTATTCTTGAAAGTATTCTAGAGGGAGAAAAAGAGAAGGAAGAAGAAGAATTAGAAGAGGAAGAGGAACAAGTGCCCCTATAGGGAAGAACTTGGTTAGCTAGAGCCATAGAGTTGCAAAGGAGAAAGAGTGCAACAGGTACCCCACCATCCACTCAAGAAAAACCTTTAGAGCTCTCTTCTTTAGAAGATGAAGTACAATAGTGGATGGATGAGTAGAGTGAAGAAAGAAATGATGTTTTTTGAATGTCAAATTTTGATTTAATGCTTGTAGGTACAGAGTTGATTAGGGATAAGATCAAGGACACCCCTACATGTGAACCTCAACAAGAAGACTAGACACAAATATCACCAGATACACAGGGTTCTAATTTTACTCCTCTATCTCCACCATGAGTTACAATGGTAGAATAGGGCTTGGTGACTCCTCCACCTTAGAGTTTAGAGGAAGAGCATGTTCAGAAGGAACCATTATTAGAGGAGAGACCAGAACAAATGGTGACTGTGAAGTGTTAGAAGGAAAAATGGTGGAATATTCTCAACCATTTTCGCATGACATGGAGGTTCTAGCTACAAGCTCTACTAAGACTGAGGATACATAAGGGGAGCCCTCACAAGAGGAGATGACTCTGGCTAGGAGTGGTAAGGGGAAGGAAATAGCAGAACATGTTCCTTCATCATCAAGAGCCAAGTTCTGAGTAGGATGCATCCCAAGGTGGATCTAAAAGGAGATAATGAGGAATAATAAGCCTCAATTCTATGCTTTAGAGGAAGACATTTGTGATATTGTAGAGATATTGAACAAACCTGAGTCTCCATCACATGAGGCAGCACCATTGGTATTGTCACCACCATACAAAACAAAGATTTATTTGCACAAGTGGCTCTCCCTCCTAAATTATAGATGTAGAAGGCCTTAGCCTCGAGGATTATGAGTTGAAGGATATTATGTTGGGAAGGTCTACATGGGATTCAACCTAACAAATGATGACTATGAGAGTCAAAGAAGTCCTCAAGTACATGAAACAAGAGGAGATTAAACTCCAAGCACTTTGAAGGTAGGTTGAGATCTTAAAGTTATATCTAGTCAAAGTCATTGGTCCTCTTGATCCTGAACACCTTGAGCAGACTTTGAACACAGTAGTTAGAGAAAGGGGAGGTGTGCAACTTGACCCATTTTTGAAGGTTTGTTAGGAATGGCAAAAATTTTTTTAGGAGAAAGGTGTTATGATTATCACAAGGAATTTGAAGTTACTGCATGCTACATAGGAGAATGTAAATAATATCATAGCAATTTTGAAGTAGGACTTCAGTATCATGGATGAGGTACATGCCTAGAGTAAGGATTTTCAAACTCTACAAGCTATAAAAGGCCAAAGATATTCGGTTTTGATTGATGTATATACTGGAGAAGAATTAGAAATGATTGATGATTGGATAGAGAAAATAGTAGATAACAATAAAGTAATGGATACATTACATGAGAAGATTCATCGACTCAAGGACCAAGCCCAAGAGTGAATTTTGGAAGCAAAGAGACACTACAATGATGCATGCTTGGATATTTTTGAAGATGAGGAACGAGAGAGTTTGTTACCTATAGAGATAGTAGTGGAGAATTTTAGAAAGATTTTTGTGGAGATTTCTGATGATGAGGACATCTGACAAGCCTTTAGGATAGAAGAAGCCCTTTTAGAATTGGATACCAAACTTGAGGATTTTGTAGAAACTCGAATTGAGGTAGACAATTATAGGCAGAAGGTAAAAGACAAGTATGAGGCTTTAGATATTTTGGATGTAGCTAAGATTGCTAAGATGATAGAAAAATTCAAGGGAAAACATCCAAACATAGCTTTGGGATGAAGAAGAATAAAACCCAAATGCCAGAATTTCAATTTTGACACTGAGTAAAATTTTGAGATTTTTGACCCTGTCGAGGTCCATAGCTCTATAGCTCCACAACTCCCCAAGTGCGTAGGTCCGTAGGTATGCAGCTTTGTAGCTTCATAATTTAGAGGTGCACCAATAGTTAACTGCTTGTTCCAAAAATAGCACTTTCCATGCAAGGGGAACACATTCTAATGACAGTTTAACTTTGACACATGCTTAGTAAAGAACTAGCTTCTATTTTTGGCACCTCCAAACACTCCTACTTTGACTAAAGGCTTCCTCCTAGTTTATCTCTCATGTTTTCTCTATTTTTGACATATAAAAGGCTCATGCATCCAATTAATGAATAAAATATAGATAGAGTCCCTCTAAGCACCAGATTAATTGTTAGTTTGTATATATTTAGTTTGTTTTATTAGTTAAAAGCATTTTATGGCATGAAGATATCTCTCACTCTGAACATAAATTGAGTAGATGATTTCTTATAAATACCCCATTATAAAATCTAAAAAGGGCCACCATTATTATGCATTAAAATTATGCTTTTGGTGCTCACATTTGGAGTGTAGTGATTCTTGCCTAAATGTGTCATTATTTTGTGAATTCTATTCATGAGATACTGATTGAGCCAAAGGTTTATTGCAATGTTTCTAGTTGTGCAATCTTTTAGTTTTGGTGTTTTCTATAGATTTACAAATTCTGTGTATGTAACGAGCTTGAGAAGAGATCATCAAATTGTGCTTGCATAGCTTTTTGTCTCGCATGAGCACACTTTCCATGGCACTACTCCTATTTTCATTGGTTTCCTACTGATTTCTTTGAAAGTTAAACTCACAACATGTTTTTTTCTATAGCTTATGTTTGTTTAGGATTTCAATTTCAAGTTATTTCAATTTCATGTTATTTGCTTTCAGTTTTGTTATTTTGTTTGCTAACCCCTTGTTAGAATAGGAACTCATTTTAGTTGCACTATTAGAATTGCATTCATTAAAAAACTTAAAAATACAAAAATATTGTTCTTTTGTGTATTATTTTGAGATAGTGAATAGATTTTACTTCATTCTAAGATTATAATCAAAACCAACAAAGGCCTCCTCATGAACAATCACATTTATCTTCAACTGAGAGATTTTGGTATGTTGCAAGACAAATACTAAACCTTAGAGTTGATCCCAAAAGATCAACTTTTCAAGAGAGGAATTATGCAATGGATTCCTACCATTGACCTCATGCAAAATGACTTCCCAACAATAGGCAAGGGTGTGAATGTCCTATTGGATGGGGTCACATTATACAAGATATGACCGATTGACTATGAAGGTTTTCATGGGGGAGCTGCATATTAGCCCACTTATATCATGATTTATGCCAAGTAATGTATTATTACAAATATGGACATGTGAACATCTTTTTATTACCTTAATGATATGTGTTCGCTAGTGACTACCATATATGTCATATATATATGTATGTATGTATGTATGTTTGTATACTCAGGTGTGATCATTCAGCCCCATCTAGGCAAGACAAAGTATTGGTGGTAGATGTTGGATGACTTTGATGAGGTCGTATGGAGGCCATACATATTTATAGAGCCATGGGCCAAGGCTGATGATGAGATGGTGTATTTCCTTTTTCCACAATCTTTACTTCGTTAGATTCCCTTGGTGATAGAGAGATTTTGTTTTAGGTGGGTAGTGAGATAGTTTGGTCAGCAATAGGTGATGCCCCAAGGAATGACACATTATGCCTGTATTCAGGCCAAGATACAACTATGGGGTCTAACATTGGAGTATGAAGCATGCTAAGAGGAATTCAAGCAAATGATAGTGACACCTCATAAATGGGCTTTGAGGGATGGGTAAGAAGATGCAAGGGTGGAGCGGGATTACGGTTGGTAGTTTAGAGAGAATCCATTTCCTAGATACACAAATTCGATAGAGCCAATACTTGGGATTGAGGAGTAGTCAAGAAGAGGGGAGGATGATGATGGTGGTGGATGAGGGAGTCATAGGGGTAGAGGCAGAGCTAGAGGTGAAGCTAGAGTACATGGGAGATATGGAGGCAGGGGTAGGGTAGTGGTGTTGCCACAATGGATGGTTGGATTATAGGGCCCAATACAGAGGCTAGGGGATTCCAAAGAAGATAGACCTAGAGAGGTCTATGGGTGAAGTGGGGTTGTGATGAGAGAAGGCATAGATAGTGGTGCAAGACCAAGCCAATGAGCAGATGAGATGGTTCATGGTAGGACAAAGCAACCTGGGGCCATGTTAGACAATGATGTGTAGTTTGTCCAAAGATAGAGGCCACAGGTACAAGGTCCCATTATAGATGCATAGAGTTCATAGCTACAACCACAACCATAGGTTTTTGTAGCACTAGAGCCACCACTAGGTAGAAAGGATAGACCATTTGATATGGAGACTCAAATAAATTCCATGAAGTTGCATATGAGTGAGTTGACCAGGACAATACAAACCTTCATAGTGATGATGTAACTGAGGCCACCACCTCCACCTCCACCACCAAACCATAGATGGGGTGACCACTAGCTAGGTGCCTTCATCCATTCTTGGGACACAGGCTATAAGTTCATCCAATCAAGGACCTCAAGATGAGAGAAGTGTTCCTAGTGATCAGGCACCTCCTAATTAGACATGGACAAATGTGGCAGGTAGTGAGACATCGTATTAATTTTTTGGACCATTTTGTATAACATATATTAACTCATTCAGATGTATCATTTGAGACAATGACCTTTTGATATATTATTATATCAATTTATCTTTTTTATTGATGTTGGACTTTTATGTTTATGTATCATGGAATATATATTATTGATGTGATTTGAATATGTTGTTTTTACTTTAATGATATTTTTAGATGTGGATGATTAAGAGATGCATAGTGTGTAGGAATAGATGCTTAATATAATTACATAATATGTGGATAATGAATATCAAAATGAAATGTGTAATAGATGTATGAATGTAATGTAATGAAAAATAGAATAGTGGAAGAATAGATGATAATGTATAAGAATGAAAATATTGTAATGGAAAGAGAAAAAATGACATAATGAATACATTGTTTTGATATGATTAAAATAATGAAAAAGAAAAATGAATGAATGTGATAAAATGTAGATGAATTAAGAAAAAAAAAAGATGTAGGAAAATGATGTGATGGAATGAATATAAAGAGAAAATGAAGAATATAAGATGAACTAAAAATAAGGATGGAAATAAAAATGGATGAAAGAAAGAAAGCAACAATGACTAAATAAAATGAAACATAATGAAATGCAATGGAATTGATGAAAAAAAGATGAAAAAATAGTGATAATGAAATGGAATGTATAAGAAAAATGGAAGGAAATGATAAAGATAATGTAATAAAAATATGAGATGAAGATGTAACAAAATGAATATGAAATAGTGTCAAAGGAAATTAAAATGAAGATGATGTAATAATGAGATAATAAACTAAAAATGGATGGAGGGAATGGAAATGAATACAAAAATAATGTAATGTGATGGAATGTGGGTAACTTAGAATAAATGTAATGAAATAAGATGGATGACATGAAGATGAGAGGATGTGAGTAAGTAATAAAAATTAAATGAGGAATAAAATAAGGTGAGGGGATGAAGTGGAATGAAATAAATTGAAAATGGTGAAAATGATAAAATAAGGTGAAATGAAAAATGAAATGATAAAAGGAATGAAAGGATATAGGTAAGATGGAAATGCAATTGAGATGGAAGTGCAACTCATGATGGAAAAATTGCCAATGTTCCCCTTTGGGATTCATGACATGGCTTAACTATCTCTTGTGTCCTATAAGTCTAGTGTTTGTATCGAGCATTGATAGGCCAATTTTTTGGTGCAATAACAACCTTAGTTTGCAACAAGTGTTATCAAAGCTTAGCAATAGGTTCAAATCTCCTTGGTTAACACTAAGGGGGTTTTTTGGACTAACCACCAAATTTCCCCTTTGAGATTCTTGACATGGCTTAATTGCCTCTTGTGTTCTATAAGTCTAGTAGTTGTATCAAGCATTGATATGTCGATCTTTTGTTGCAACAGAAATCGTAGTTTGTAACAACTCAAACATTTTAGATTCGAAGGCCACAAAGAAACCTAATGAAACTAGTAAGAAAAGTGGAGGAATGGATGAATAGAACATGAGTGAGAATGAAAGAAATGGAATGAGATAGGATGAAATGGTGACCAAAACATTTGAGATTCAAAGGTCATGTAATGCGAAAGGTGACAAGACTAGTGTGGGATAATGAGGTAATGAAGTATGAGATAATCTGATGATGTATCCATGATACTTAAAGGGTGGAGGCTCATTGGGATGGTGATGTTGTCATTGGTCATTTTCTATCAAATTTTAGCTTTGTTACCAATCTAATAGATGATGGTGTATGAGAGATCCTTTTTATTCCCTATTTATGTCTCAATTGTTTGTGTTAAGGGACCCCATATGAAATGCAAACTAAATGAATGCAGCTAATTGTCACATTTTGTAAGAGATGCAAATTAACTATCATCGTTAAGCACCTAAGTAAGAGTGATATAGTAAAACCACCAATAGCTTAGCTATGGTAATATGAATACTTTATCATATTGATTATTTCCAAAAAAGAGAGCAAATAATGTTCAGAAAAATTATAAATAACAATATTTACTATAGTACAAGAAAGCATACACATAAATAGACACATGTTAGACAAGGAACCTCCCCTGAGATGTCATACGAATTGGTCAAGGTACCCTTAGCTTTCCAAATGAGAGGTGTATATGTGAAATTGGGGGCCTTTGATCCTCACATATACTTCAACATGGCCATTACCTATGAGATCATCCTGAAATAAACATTCTATTATTTATTTGAAAAGTCTAACATAGTGACTTGTTGCCTTCTAACTAGAAGGATTATGCCTTTGCTCTTAGAATAAGAAGTAGGCAACCAAACCTCTAGAATAAAGGATTTATGCAGCTAAATGAGAGTGCAATTAATCTAGATGAGAGATGGAATTATTAATCTAAGAAATAAAGAAGCATAGTATGCTAAATGGATGCATATTTAAAATCTAGATGATATTACCATGAAAGAAATAAAGCTATGCAAATGTGAGCAAAGTGAGTAAGAATTTCAGCATAAACTTGACACAAATTCCAAAATTTATCCTTTGTAATGAGGAATGGAGAGCTTCTTTTATAGAATCCAAGAGGTGATTGAGAGTCAAGATTAATTGAAATAGACAGTCAAGATTGAAGAGGAGAGCTAGTCATAAAAGGCAACTTCCTCATGAAAAGGGAGTTAATTGGTTGCCTTTGAGTGATAAAAGGAGTTATCTGAGTCCTTTTTGGGTGATAAAAGGAGTTAACTAAGTCATTTTTGAGTGATAAAAGGAGTTAACTGAGTGCCTTTTGAGTGATAAAAGGAGCTGATTGACTGCCTTTTGAGTGATAAAAGGAGCTGATTGGTTCCTTTTTTTGAGTGAATATTTAATTTAATAAAATAGAATATGACCTCATAAATGGATAACTTTAACTAATTGAATACTTAAATTCAATAATTAAAAAGAGGAGATATCTTATTAAATTAAATGTATTTAATTCCTTTGTATATTAGCTAAAGAGGTAATTTTAATTTAATTAAAGTAGAACACTTATAATTAAATTAAATTAAATCAATAGGTTTGTGTAGCTAATTTGAGTTGATATTTAGGAATTAAATAAATATAATGATTAATGCAGATTAAGATTTTTTGCATTTGACACCTAGGTCAAGTAGTGATGATCAGAATTAGAATTGCCTAGTAAAATAGGACTTTAACATTGACCAGAATAGACCAGAATTGGTAATCATGGCAATGAGCCAATTTTGGGGTATTACATTTTTCCCCTCTTTGAATGAATGTGCAAGTAGCATTTTTAATTCAAAAAAAATCATAAAGCATGATGCAAAGATCAAGAAAGGAGATTGGTTCTAAAATTGATGACACAAAGACCAATTGATAAGCTTTTAAAGATTACCTCCAGAACGAAGCTTAACCTTTAGGGATCTAGATAGAACACCTAGATACCTAATGATAAGATTTTCAAGATTATCTCTAGAACAAAGCTTAATCTTAAGGGATCCAGATAGAACACTTAGATACCTAAGTTGAATAAGCATTTTAAAGGTTTCCTCTTGAATGAAGCTTAACCTTTAAGGATCTAGATAGAACACCTAAATACCTAAGCATAAAAGATAACATGATCTAATCATTATTCATAGAATCATCCTTAGAATGAGGCTTGATCCTCAGGAGTTAGGGTTTAGACTATCCTGATACCTTTCTATCAGACTTTGACTAGAAATGTTATAAGATGTGATCAATTGATGAAAAGTTGAGATAGATGACAAATGATGCCAGATAGAGGGGAAATAGATGCCCCTAGTGGTGAGAACATAAGATGAAAAGAAGATTCTCTAAGTAATGAAGATGCCCTAAGTGATGAGGACATAAGATTTAGATTGAGTTGAATTTTAGATTCAATGATGTAATCATCTTGCCCCCTCAGGAGTGAAATTGAAAGATGACACACCAAAAATGTGATGTAGCACAGTATGCTAAAAGATACTAAATAAATACGAGGTTTAGAAGAACATAAAAGAGATCAAAGTGATCAAAAGAAATATAGAAGAGATTAGAATGATTAGAAGAAATATAGAAGTCAATTTGAAGAAATCTTGGAAAATTTGAAGAAAGTGTGATTTGAAAAGATTTCAAGATTCATAAAGTATCAGAAAAAATGGACTGCACAAGCATTCAATCATGATGGTCCCAAAATTTTAAAATGTAATTTTGAGCGATTTAAGTGTGTCAAATTTTGAATTTGATCCCAAAAATGGATTTAGAGTAGTCAAAGTAACCAAGAGGGTGATTAACCAATCATTTGTGCAGTCATGAAGAAAAATGATACTCTGAAGAAGCTGACAACCCCACATCACAAAGAATGCATGTAGATCTATGATTGAACAATTTGCTTATGCAATGCAATCTTATGCTAGATACAATCTTAAACTAGATGCAACCCTAGGTCTGGTTACCAAGCTTCGATAATTATCATCATTGAGCATATAGTGAATCCCATATGTCATACAATCCCCACTAACATTGCAATCATAGGAATATGAATAGGACATTTGTTCTAGTTTTGTCGGGATTAAATGTAAGCATTCAAGGAGGAAGAAGCCAAAATGACTAGAAAATTTGTCGCTTTTAACATAGCAAGTGAACATAAGCATCAGAGCATAACACTAGGATGACCAAAATGTTTCTTGCATGCAGACACAATAGACACACAAGAGATCCCCCTTATGCTAAGTAATCAATAAGTATTCTATCTACAATGGCCCTTGTGTCTGTAACCTAACAATAGAAGTTTCCATATATACTCGCAGTGACCCATACGTTTACTTGGTAGGACAAGTATCAATATTTTTTGTAGCATAAAGAGTTCACTCCAACAAGCAAGGAGAAGAACCAACCTCATCGATTTATCCATATAAAAGGAGTTGAGGTACATAGGGCCATCTAATACAAGATGGAGGCTCTTATAGTGGACACCCTATTTATATGTATGCCTTAGATCATTGGAACTAAACCACAAACATAAAGAAAAGAAAAGATCATACCCCTAGTCCTTGCTTCTCTATTTGAAAATGACATCATTGAGTTGCTCAAGGAGACATGATGAAGCAAAAATGAAACAAACAAAAAAAATACTCAATACATCCAAACAAGTATGTCATTTTGAGTTCATGTTCTTGGGATTGATGTCAAGTGTTAATGTCTATAACATAGATGAAAGAAATCTCTTCAGTAGGGTGACAACAATAGACAAATTTAGCCAACATGATTGGTGACTACGGTCAAAGAGGAATCTTTAATGTGAAGAACCTAAAGAGAACTGACTGATAGTAGACAAACATAGCCAATAATGACTAGTGACTGATGCAAGAGAGATCTATCATTAAGGAATCTCAAAAAGTGACATGAGCGACAATAGGTAGACATAGCTGAAACAATTGGTGACTATCACAAAAGAGATTCTATGAGGAGAATCTCAACAAAGCATGACACTAGTTATAGTAGGTAGACATAGCTGAAACAACTAGTGACTGTCATGAAAGAGTTTCTATGAGGAGAATCTCGACAAAGCATGACACTAGCGACAGTAGGCAGACATAGCTAAAACAACTGGTGACTGTCATGAAAGAGATTCTAAGAGGAGAATCTCAACAAAGCATGACACTAGAAATAGTAGATAGACACAGCTGAAACAACTATTGACTATCATGAAAGAGATTTTAGGACACTAGAGAGTAGTGCCCTTGAGCTATAACAAGACTCAATCCATGGATACATGAGCAAAAAGCAGTAAACTAAAGCAGGAAAGCAATTGTATAGGGAGCTAGAAGACACATTGCAAGATGGAGCATTGGGAACAAGAGGTACCTATTTGCCAAGTTTTTCACCTTCTTGGTAGGGCTTTTATTTATTTTTGCTACCATGATGCCTATTTCCAGGTTTTCACCATGGCACTTTCTTGATTTTAAATTTTTTTTTGTATTTTTCTCTTTTTTTGTATTTTTGAAACTTTTCAATTTTTTTGGTATTGCCAAGGCACCTATTGCTAGGTTTTCACCAAGATAATAATTTTTTTCAAGACTATTTGCAATTTTTAGAATTTTTTTAGGACATTTAGATGTGTACAAAGAGCTTCTAAGATTAGATCAGCTGTAAAATTGCTTCAGGTGGAAAGTGTTGACAGATTCCTTGAGCACTTCTCCCTTAGCTATAAAAAGCTGGTAAGCACCAAATCCATACACTATAGTAATTATGTAAGGACCAAGCTAGTTTGAATAAAACTTCCCTTTTTGAACCCATTGTTATTGATTCTTAGGATTCTCTCTTAGGATGAGATCACCTAGTTGGAAGTTGCATGGCTTAACTTTCCTATTGTAGCTTCTAGACATTTGATGTTGATAAGCTCATAGATGATCACATGCCACTTGTCAACATTCATCTAGTAGTACTAGCTCTTGAAGCCAAGCTATTTTGTAATCTTCATTAGTAATAAGGCCTTTCATAGAGATTCTTAGAGTAGGAATCTCAAACTCTATTGGAAGCACAACATTTACTCCATAAACCAAAGCAAAGGGCATTGTACCTATCAGAGTCTTGATGCTTGTCTTGTATGCCCACAAAGCTAGATTAATCTGGAGGTGCCAGTCCCTCCTAGATTTTTTGACTATGCAATGGAGGATCTTGAGGATCACCTTGTTGGATGCCTCTACCTAACCATTACCCTAAGGGTAATAGATAGAAGACCAATGTTGTGTGATTTTGAATCTTTTGCATAGTTCCTTGAGTTCTTTATTTTTGAGCTATCCTCTATTGTCAGTAATGATGGAGGATGATACACCATACCTGCATATGATGTAATTTTTGATAAAAAGAGCTACAATTATGCCATTTGTGACTGTGAGGGCCTCTACCCATTTCATGAAGTAGTCTGTAGCTATAATAATAAACTTATGTCCATTAGAAGAAGATGGGTGAATTTGACCCACCAACTCAAAGGCCCATTTTTGAAATGGCCACATTGTGGTAGATGGAATCAACTCCCTGGATGGAGCATGAATCAGATTCCCATCAAGCTGGCACTGCTTGTAGGACTTGGCATACTTGATTGCCTCTTGCTCCATTTTAGGCCAATAGTAACCAGCTCTAATGAGTTTGAAGGCTAGTGTCAAGCCATTTGAGTGGGATCCACAAATGCCCTCATAAATTTCAATTAATGTGTGTTTGGAATCTTTGGGTTCTAAAACCTAAGGAGTGTTCTGTTCAGACCTCTCCTAAATAAGTCATCAACAATAATGACATACTATGAAGCATTATGGATAAGGTAACATTTTTCATTTTGGGTTAGACCGTCTGAAATGGTTTGGACATGGAGATAGGAGTAAATGTGATGGTAGCAAGATGAGTCTTGTCCTACAATAGAATAGATCATCCTAGAATTAGGGGTATCATAGGGCGGGTAGTGTAATGCTTATACTAGGAACTCATGTTAGAGATCATTATTGGGCATCTATAGCAAGGAGGCCAAAGTAGCCATTGCATTAGCCACTTTGTTATCTACTTGAGGAATTTACTAGAAGGTGATGTGCATAAAATACTTCTTTAGGTCATCAACCATGCATTTTTAAGGGATCAATTTCTCATCCTTTGTTTGATACACATCATCAACCTGGTTGATTATGAGCTGGGAGTCCCCGAAGATATCTAACTGATTGACTCTCCATTCAGCTACAATCTTCATGCCATTAATCAAGGCCTCATATTCAACAATTTTGTTTGTACAAGGAAATAAAATCTTGTATGCTTTGGGTAATGAATATCTCTATGGAATTATGAAGAGTAATCAAGCTCTAGATCCCTATTGTGTGAAGGACCCATCAAAGAACATCACCCACGTTTGGTATGTGAGTGTCAAAATTGACTCATCAAGGAAATCAATGTTCATCAAGAGAAGACTCTGCATTGGTGCATCTGCTAGCTAATCCACAATTACTTGTCCCTTGAGAGCTTTTTGTTCAATATATTAAATGTAAAACTCACTAAGTATCATGACCCACTTAGCCAATCATCCTATGAGAGCCACCTTACTAAGAAAGTACTTTAGTGGATCTATTTTAGCCACTAACCATGTAGTATGGGCAAACATGTAGTGTTGCAACTTTTGGGAAGTAAAGAAAACTGCCAAGCAAGCTTTCTCAATGATGTTGTAATTCTTCTCATAAGATATTAGCATGCAACTTAAATAACAAATAGCTCTCTCCTTGTTATCATTTTCCTCTTGAGCTAATAAGATTCCTAGAGATGTTTCAGTTGCTAAAATGTACAAAATCAAAGGCTTCCCATAGATAGGAGGCATCAATATTGGTGGATTAGAAGGATATTGTTTTACCTGTGTCAAGTTTTTCTTGTAATCCTGACTCCAGTTGAATTTCACACCCTTATGTAAAGTCTTTGTAAAAGGTTGTGATCTATCCACCAATTATGAGATGAATCTACAAATAGATTGGAGTCTTCCTTGTAGACCTCTCATTTGGTTGATGTTACAGGGTGGAGGCATATCCATAATTTCTTGAACCTTCTCTAGATCCACCTCAATCCATGTACTCCTCCATGGTCTTATGCATTATGTCATGAAAAATTGTAGTTACCACTCTCTGATAGGTAGTATTAGCATTTTTCAAGTCAAATGGCATTACATTCCAACAGAAGGATCCCCATGCACATGTAAAGGCAGTCTTTTCCTGATTTTCTGGTGCAATTTTGATCTAATTATAACCAAAAAATCCATCCATGAGTGAGTGCATCTCATATCCTAGTATCATTTCCACTATCATATCAATGTTGGAAAGTGGAAAATCATCCTTAGGAAATGCTAAGTTGAGATTGTGGAAGTCAGTACAAACTCTGATAGATTTATCATGCTTGGACACTGCCATAATGTGGTTTTCACCATCAAACCTTCTATAATTTTTCCTTTTAATTGTATGAATGAGATATTTGATGTTAGCTTCATTCATGTTGATGTTTTATTCATTGGTGGAAGACATTATAGGTTTGACAACGTTCAGGTAGCAGGCAAGAGCATAGTCATTCTAGAATGTGGGGACTTCACTAGATGCTTCAGGATTCCAGTCTATAACCTCAGGATATGTGAATGAAAGAGTAGTGGTAGGTTCAATTGCATTCATGGTATAGTTATTAAATGCTTGGACCAATAATTCAAGACCAAGAGTGGCTTCATCCACAAGTGTGTCCAAATGCCTTTGAGCACTAATGTCATCAACTAAAGATTCCAGGACACTAGTTGGATCAAACCCATCTAACCTAACCCTAGATTCTTCACCCACTTCGAGTTGGTTTTCATAGACATGAACTTGGTCAATTTCTTTATCTATAGTCACTTCTAAAAGGGAGTCAAATTCATATTCCTTACAATTAGTGCTACATGGTGACAGCTATAAAATTTCCCAATAGTGATAGGCACATCCTCTCCTTCATCATCTAGATTTTCACATAGGTATTCAACATGTAACACCTGACTAGACTCACCTTGTTCTGAATAGGCATGGTGTGGATTAGTATTGTCCTCAAAAGAATCACTAGTACCATCCATACTGCTAATACATGGCACAAAGTCATTTGGCTCAGCAAAGAATTTAGTAAGATCATGAGGAATAGGATAAGGATAAGAATCCTCATCGTCAGTATTATCTTCTTGAGTATCAAACATAACTTGTGACTCATTTCTAGATGAACTCTTTGGCTCTGGTATGAATTTATTAGCCCCTAAATAGAAGGGAACCTTCTTAAAGCCTAGACTAGATGTATCTCTATTTCTTTGAGCTATTGCTTTGATAGGATCAACTAGATCGTTGTTATTGCACCCAATAGGACCAGTTCCCTTATAGCCAAAGTGCTTCATGAGTCTAAGATTAGGACCATACTTCTCAGGAGTGATCTCATGAGCTTGTTCTATTAAGTCTATTGGAGTCTTTTCTTTGTAAAGCCACATAACAATGGCTTTGTTTTCACTTTCATCTTCTAAGGGAACTATAGTCTTGAAAAAAGTGCCATTATACTTGGTTTGAGGTGTCAACATAAATGGCTTCTTTGCCTCAGATGGTCTTCCATAATGATGGGGAGACTCAGGAAGAGATGTTAATGATAGCATTATTTCAATATGGTACTCACCTATGCTAGTTTCTTTCAGGTTGACAAACTACTTAATTTGTTTTAGCTTGTTGTCATGATAATTAATAGATTCCCAATTAGTGGGGACAAAATTCTCAGTAGCTTTGAGCATATTATAGGTGTAACTACTACTCACAAGAATAGTGACTTTGGAACCACGAAATGGGAATTTGATGCATTGATGGTATGTGGAGGGCATAGAACACATCTCATGTATCCAAGGCCATCCTAGTAGAATGTTATAAGCTAAGGGAATGTCAAGGACCTAACAAGTGACATCCCTTTCTATAGGACCAATGCGAAGGGGGAAGACCACAAGACCGAGAGACTCTCATTCAACTTCATCATACACTTTGATAGTAATCCTATGGCAAGGATCAATAGAGTCCTCAAAGTAATTTAATTGTCTAAGAAGAGTAGCAGAGACAATGTTTAGCCTAGTGCCATTATCAATGAGTACTTGGCAAACATGTGTCTGATGTATCATGACCTCAATGTGTAGAGGTTGATTGTCTAGGTGACTTAGTGAGTTATCCTCCTCCTTAGAGAAGGACATAAAGTAAGGCGAGGTCAAGTGACCTACCATAGATTGAAATTGCTCAAGATCAAGATCTTGAGGAACATTTTCCTATGAGTAGGCAAGATTTTAAGTAGCTAAAAGATTGTGATTTGAGCATTAGTTCATTTTAATTGATTGATAACACTATAGCTAGTTGTTGCTGAATTTGTTGTGAGTTTTGCACCTTTGCTAGATGGACCGACAAGGGTTTTGTCTTTATGTTGTTCAAGATAGAAAGTAGAAGGCATAGGGCCTTTGAGTACCAACTTGGCACGAGAGCCTGTAATAGTGTTGGCACAGTGTTGTGAAGATGTATTGTCCATTGCATTGGAAGTAGGGCCCCTCAAGACAAATGGTGTCTTGCATTTAGTGGTATCTTGCTTTCCCTTTATGGTAATGTCATCATAGTATTTAAAATCCACAAGGTCAACCATGTTGATCACATTGTTGTCATTAGAGTATGTGTAGTTGACCTTGTTGTTAGGTTTTAGTTTTGAGCTCTCTCCTTTTTCATAAGCTGGGAAGGGCTCTTTGAAAGCCTTGTGATCCAATTTCTTGTTATGTCCATTGACCACAATGCCACCATCATCAATCATGTCTTGTACTTTGTGGTGCAAGTTTATGTAGTTGCTAGTTTTGTGCCCCTTATTTTGGTGGTACTTGTAGAATGCAATTTTGTTCCACCATGGTGGGCATGGTTGCAGATCATAAGGACAAGCATTGCCCAATGGTGAAATAAGCTTGTTCTATAACAAGGTTTTCTAAACCATATCCAAAGGTTCACCCAGAGGTGTATACTCTCATTTAGGGTGTGTAGTCCATGAGTTTCTTGATCTATCATTAGATGTCTTTTTGTTAGGAGGAGGTTTCTCAATATTCTTGGCTACATGAAAGTTTAGGAGTGACATTATAAACAACCCCATCATGTAAAATTTCTCAGTTCTTGTTGGCATACTTGAGTTTGTCCTTGTTAGAGTTGGAGCCTTGTTTTGTGTCCTTTTGAAAAGTAAGTTCACCCTTCTTGACTATGAATTCCTCTATCCGGATAGCCTATGTGACCATGTCTTTGAAGGTACATGGACCTTGAAGTTGGACTCTATACCCAAAATTAGGTAAGAGGTTATCCATAAAGATGTCAAGTTTCTCTATTCCTAGGATTTTGCATGAGTATTTAGTATAAAGCTGTCTCCACCTCTGAAGGAATGTGAGGAAAGGTTCCCCGACCTTCTGCTTAAGATTACACAAATCTTGGATGTTAACAGGGTGTTGAATGTCATGAGAATACTATTGGACAAACAAGTTGGGAATTTCATCAAATTTTTTGATACCAGGAGGCAAGTGTGAAAACTAGTCCATAGCTTGACCACCTAGACTTCTTGGGAATAAATGCATGAGATACATCTAATAATGCATAAATTCCATAGACAAGGCACCAAATTCCTACAAATGATCTTGGGGATTAGTAGTTCCAAAGTATTTATCATACTTAGGTAACTCTACTCCTTTTGAAAAAGGAGGCATGTCTATGCTCTTGTCAAATGAAAATGGGCAAAGAGCATCTAAGGTGTATGTTTTTTTGGGTTTTTCTTTCTCACACATCATTTGAGCTAGTTGGTCTTGCATAATTTTTAGTTGTTTTTGGAGTTTGGAAGTCTCAATTTCCTCTTCAGACATGATGATAGTTTCCACATTGAAATGATGAGGTAGCTTAGCTCCCTCTTGGGCAAGTTTGAGAAAGTATTTTTCTTTCTCTTCATTGAGTAGTATTTCCATGACCTTTCGAAAGTTTGTGTCTTTACGACACTTTTCTATGTGTTCAGGAAGTATTTCCACCTTTTCCTACTCCTCATCAATGTCATGGTCTTTTTCTTTGTCATTTCAAGGTTGGTCTTGGTTTCTACTATGTTCACCATGTTTAGGTTTGTAATCAGCCATTGTAAGAACATGTTAAATTTTAGTATGTTGTGATTGGAAAAGTCCTTTGAAAAAGAATTAAAACGTGCTGTTTAGAGATGTGGGAACTTTGCTAGTTTCAGGATCCTCTTGATAGAAGGGATTCCTGGTTTGTTGCAAGTTTATAGAGAACATTCTATGGACTCGAGATGATCTAACAGGTGAGGGGGATCATGAAGATTCCTCACTAGATGAACTAGAGATAGAACATGTATGGACTAAAGAGCAACCTCTGCCATGATTAGTACCCCTAGCTCTACCTCGTTTAGGTCTTTGGGGATAAAACACTTTGCCACTTCTTGTTGCCATAGTCATAGACAATGACAAAAAGTGAAAGCTTAAAAAAGGACCACACTAGAACATAGGCTCAAAAATAAAGCAAGATAAGGGTACTATATACTAAGGTATGAGTCATCTGAGTAATGGCTAGAACAACCAAAGATTATGACTATTGTAACACGAAGAATGACAGGCACCAAAGACCAAAGACAAAGTGAATAAGAGACAAGACTAGTATATGTGTAGGTCACAAGTCATTAGCTAAGAAAGAAGCCACTATTTGACATTGTTTGCAGACAAAAAAGAGATAAAAATTTGTAGATAACAGACCAAATTTAGAGCACAAGTAGCTTTGACAGACAAGATATTTAATTTTGAAGTAATTTTTACAAATTTTAGACTATTCTGGACAAATTGTTATTTTTTTTGATAGATTTTAGATAGGTAGCAAGATTGTTTTCAAGTTTTGGACAACATTTTGGTTGTTTTGAACAAGATAATTAGTTTTCAGATAAACACAAGAAGCAAGCAGTAGTTTCAAACAACCCAACTAAGGAAAAAGCAACTTGGAGGGATGGGGGAGTCTTGACATTTAGTTTGTTTGATAGATTTGGACAATGTTTAAAGACTCAATAACAAACATGCTTTTATCCCTAAAATAGAAAATTGGTAGAGAAGGCAAAACCTTTGTCCCACAACTTATGTGCATGCATGCACCTCACACAACTATATCACCCCCTAGAGGGTGCCTATGTTTTTGGTGTATTCAAAGGGCTTAATAACATATATGCTAAATGAACACCCTTGTGGAAGGGGTCAAGTGTGTATAACACCTTTTGATGCCCAGTTGCATGACTATGGTGAGTTCTATAGGAGAGATTCTTCCCCCTCCTTGCACAAAGATTATGCCTCCTTTCAGAGCTAAATTGAGTAGCAATTAACAAAGAGCTTTTTACTTGGCTTCCATTCATACTAATCCCTAGTGGCTTCACAAGCAAAGTTAAGGCCAACAGCCCACACCAGCATCTGTAAATGCACACTCTTGTCTAGCAAGATTGTTAGAGTAAATTATTTATTACTCTAGGTGCTTTAGCTCTCTTAGGTGCATATAATTAATATTTTATATGAATTATATTGTGAAAACCTAGCTTTCTTTCCTTTAGGGTTTTTTTCACCTTAAAAGGTTGAACTTTTTTATTTTGTTTGTATAACTTAATAAACATTTTTTGTTCTCACATTTCTGAGAACTTCTAAGCTCTGCTTTTTCTATTTTCTGGCTTCTCTTCATTGTAGAATATTTGCATGCAGGTGTTCTTGAGGGTCTGTGAAGTTGGATTTCACAACTTCTACATGGTATTAGATTGGGCTTGCTGCTTCCTCTTTTGAAGATTTTTGAAGCCATGATTCATAGTCAGAAACCCTAGCTTTTTTGGAGTTTTCTTCTTTAGAAGGGTGAAGGGAAAATTTTTGGGGCACTTTGGGCTCAAATGGATTCCATCATTGGATTTGGAAGGCCATTTGCAGTCAAAATACATTAAAAAACTTGCTATTTTTGGCCTCGAGGCATCTGGGAAATTTTTTTTGCCCCTCCGGAGGCCATACAGACACATTTTTTGAGAAAAAAATCAAATTTTTTTAAAAAGGGGCAGGTTTTGGGTTGCTCTGCCCACTGGCCACCCCAGTGCCACCTTGCAGCTGTCGAAGCACTGCCCACGCTTGGCCCCAGCTTTGTTATCGTCGGCGCTCCACCTACGGCACGACCTCTACCCCGCCGCCACCAGCGGACTGCCAGCCTGCCACCTCCTCTGGTTGAGCCACTAGCCCAGCCCTACCTTTTCCCTGCCACCACCAGTGGCACTACCACAGCTGCCTTGCTGGCTGACGTCAGCATCTCGACTTCTGACATCAAAAAATGGTCACTGACATCACTTGTCGGCAACATTTTCTGGCGAATGCTAACATCACCTTTTCAGTGGATGACATCATTTTTAGGCAATCGGATTTTTTTCCTAGCAATGTCCTAGAGACAGCCATAGGGCTATCAAATTTAATATATTGTCTATAATTTTCCAGAGAGTTGTTTTTCTAGACATGTAGTTAGTTTTTTGGCTATAACTTGAGCATATAGAGGTCTTTTTCTGATCCAAAATAAGCGTCAAAAAGATGACTCAGAGATGGAGACATTGGTGCTAGTTTTGTGTGATTTTGAGTTTGTTTAAGCTTCCAAAATTGGTGTTGAAGTAGAGGCTTTTGTTTTCCTCTTCTCTGCATCCGAATTCCAAGTTCTTTTCTTAGTTTTTGTGCTTTTCCATAGTTGTTGCTTTGGCTTTGGGGGATATTTTTTATTCATTGTGGGGAGAGAATTTTCTATTTTGTAATTTTCTTCAGAATTAGACCCTTCTACTTCTGTCTTTTCTTTTGCTCAATGTCAGATCTTTCTATGATCTGGCTCACGACGCACAACTATCACACCTAGAAGACACAAATGACTAGACTTCTCATGTCAAGAGGTCTATGGTCTTGTCTGGATGTGAATCAGCCTACTCTTATGTGACCTTATGAGGTTCTATAGCAATGGAACAAAATGGATGAAGCCATGGGACTAATTGTACTCAACATTTCAGATAGTCTGTTATTTCACTTGGATGGTTTGACTACTCCATGAGCTTATTGGCTCAATTTTAAGACTTTGTTTGGCCAAGTGAATGAGTTTTGGGCACTTCAACTTAATGCAAAGTTGACTTATTTGACACCTGCTAGCTTTCCCACCATTGAGGACTTCTTGATGAAGTTCAAATCTCTGCGCACAATTTTGCAGGGATGTGGTAAAAACAAAATAGATGATGAGTGTATTTTTTTGATACTCTCAAAGTTGCGAGGACAGTATTAGATCTTTTCTTCCACTTTCTACTCCACCATGGATGCCTTGGGTAACAGACATCAGATGCCCTCATTTGAGACATTTTGTGATTGGTTGACATGGGAAAAGGCTAAGATCCAATAGGTGGATGACTCTCGCTCTTCCAGCCAAGCATTGGTTGCTCAGACTTCTTAGGGGAAACCAAAATAGAAAGCCAAGCCAAATAAAGATGCACAAAAAACTAATGCCAAACCTCTAGCTAACCCTTCCAAGGGTAAATCTTCTTCAAAGTCTACTGAGTCTACCTCCAAGACTAAGAAGAAATCAACTGAGACCTGCAATTTTTGTGGAAAGGATGGACATCCTATTTCTAGGTGTTGGAAATGTTTGGAGGTCATGCTCTTACTACACAAGCTATGACTTCTGGGCCTACTTGGATTCTTGATTCCGGTGCCTCTCACCATATGACAAACACTCAGTAGTTGGTCACCTCACTTGCCCCTTCTCCTACTACCTAGATTGCTATTGGAAACTCATCCCATCCTTTTGTCATGGGTTCTAGTTCTATTGCATTAGCTGGGGGCTCTCTTTAGGATATTCTTCTTGTCCCTGACATTTCGATGAAACTATTGTCTATCTATCAGATTTGCCACTATGGCTCTAGTAAGATAGTTGAGTTCTCACCACATGATGTGGTTATTTGGGACTTACATGATTCTGAGATGATTGTGGCTACTAGGAGTGTTGATTCTACATCTCACCTCTGTAGATTTGATGAATTTGAGTTTTTTGATGACACAGGTTCATGTCTTGTTGCACATACAGATTTAGTAAGCAGACTTTGGCATGAGTGTTTTGGCCATGTTAATTACATATATCTTCAGCAGATGAGCACACAGGCACTTGTTCTTGGGCTTCCCCAAATTTCCTGTACAGATTCTTTTTGTCAGGGTTGTGCTCTTGGCAAACAACATAGGGATCCTTTTCCACATGGACGAGCGACTCGTGCTTTTGCACCACTAGAGTTGATTCATAGTGACCTCATGTCATTTCTCACTCCTTATTTTTTTGGTGCCAAATATGTGCTTACTTTCATTGATGGCTTTTCCAAACGTGCATGGGTGTACTTTTTAAAGTACAAGTCTGATGTCTTCGATTCATTTTGAGTCTTCAAGACATTTGTTGAGAAGCAATCTGGTCTTTCTATTTGGTATATATGCACAGATAATGGGGGGGGGGGGAGTATGTAAACCAAGCTTTCAAGGATTTTTGCTTTGAACATGGTCTTTAATAGTAGTTTTCAGTGCCCTACACCCCTCAGCAAAATGGTGTGGCCGAGAGGAAGAACAAAACCCTTCGAGAGATGGCAAATTGTATGATTCAGTCTAGATCCATGGATTTGTGTTTTTGGGCAGAGGCTATCAATTGTGCCAACTACATTCAGAATCGAATGCCTCACAAGGCAGTTTGAAATATGACTCCTGAGGAGGCTTGGTCTCATGTCAAGCCTAATGTATCTTCATTCTGAGTTTTTGGTAGTAAAGCATGGGCATTTATACCCGATGCTCAAAGGAGAGCAATGGAGTCGAAGAGCTGACACCTCATTTTTATTGGCTACTATGAGGATGTTAAGGCCTATAGATTATTTGATCCTGATTCTTGTGAGGTCCTATTTTGATGGGATGTCTAGTTTGATGAGCGCCTTCCTGTAGTAGATACCTCGCATCTAGAGTCTACTTCACTTATCACCACTCCCTCATCTCTTCCAGTCTCTTTTTCGGATGATGAGGATGATGATCATGTTGATCTCCATTTACCTCTACCACAAGATCCTCCCCAGATGCCTAAATGGGCTTGAGCTACAATTGACACTGTAGGATCACTAGCTGATGACCCTACCACTTCTTGTAGCACCCATTCACATATTGCGGGTTCTAGTCTTCTCAGTCATGCTATTTGTGATGATCCTCAGACTTTTCCAGCAGCGACAGGACATCCTGAGTGGGACAATGCAATGGAGGAGTATTCTTCTTTGATGAAGAATCATACTTGGGATCTTTGTTCTCTTCCTAAGGGAAGAAATGTTGTGCAATGCAAATGGTTGTATCGTACTAATTTTGCTGCTGATGGTTCCATTGATAAGCATAAGGCCCGTCTTGTTGTAAAGGGTTTTTCATAGGTTTAGGGTATTGATTACACTGAGACATTTGCCCCTGTCACCAAGATGAACTCTATTCACCTTGTCTTATCCCTCACAGCTTGATAGGGATGGCCCATTTTTTAGATGGATGTGAAGAGTGCATTCTTGCATGGTGATCCTACTAAGGAGATTTACATGGAGTAGCCTCAGGGATTTGTGCAAGATTCTACCTTGGTTTGCAGACTTCGCTGCTCATTGTATGGTCTCAAATAGGCCCCTCGGGCTTGGTATGAGAAGATGGACTCTTTTCTACTTTCTACAGGCTTCACCCGTTGCCATTCTAATCCTACAGTCTACATTCAACGTCTTGAGGCTGAGGTTTTGATCCTTGTGCTATATGTTGATGATCTTCTTCTCATAGGTAGCTCGTCCTTTATGATTAAGGATCTTTAGAGAGCATTAATGGACTAGTTTGAGATGACCGATCTTGGCCTGCTACACTATTTTCTTGGTCTCCATATTGTTCAGTCCCCTATTGGAATCTTTTTTTACTAGCAGAAGTATGCTCTTGACATGCTTTGACACTTTGAAATGCCTAATTGCAAGCCTACTCCTACACATTTTTAGTCGGGTGTTAGTTTGTCTATCTCTTGCACTTCGCCTTTAGTGGATCTCACTTTGTACTGGTAGTTGGTTGGAAATTTGTTGTACTTGACACACACTCATCTTGATCTCTCCTTTACAGTGGGTCTTGTCTCTCGATTCTCCCATGAGCCTCATGAGAGTCATTGGCAAGCTGCCAAGTGTATTTTGAGATACATTCAGGGAACCTTGATGTATGGCATTCATTACATAGTAGGGACTCCTCACATTATTGGCTACACTGATTCAGATTGGGCCGGTGATGTCGATGATTAAAAGTCTACTTCTGGCTTTGTTTTCTATCTTGGCTTTAGTCCTATCACATGGTCATGCAAGAAGTAGTAGGCTCATGCACTTTCATCTATAGAGGCTGAGTATCGAGCCCCAGTGCTTGCTAGTCAGGAGATTTTATGGCTTTGGTAGTTGATGATTGAGTTTTGTTTTCCTCCTGATCATCCCACTATTCTATGGTACGATAATCACAGTGTTATTTACATTTCCCGCAACTTGATGGAGCATCAATGCACTAAACACATTGAGCTTCATATACATTTCATTCGTCATTTGATATAGGATGGTGTTCTCTCATTGGAGTACATTTCCACTGATGCACAAGTTGCTGACATCTTCACCAAGTTATTTCCATCGCCTCACTATCTTCAGTTGCGGTATATGCTTGGGATTACAAAAGTTGTCCTTGGGGGGTCTTCTTGAAGCCTTCCTTCCTTTATGTTTTTTTCAGCATGTTTATTCTATCTCTTTTTAGAGAGGGGTTTTTCCCATTGGGTTTTCTCCTTTGTCTCCAGTTTATAGAGATTTCCTTGTATTGGGTACTTGATCAGGTCTTGTTGTCGAGACCCATTTTTTTCTACTTTCATAGCTTTGCTAGGTTAGCTTCCTCCTAAGCTTTACTTCAGAGGGGGTGTTAGAGTAAATTATTAATTACTCTAGGTGCTTTAGCTCTCTAAGGTGCATATAATTAATATTTTATATTAATTATATTGTGCAAACCTAGCTTTCTTTCCTTTAGGGTTTTGTTCACCTTAAACGGTTAAACTTTTGTATCTTGTTTATATAACTTAGAATAAAATTTTTTCTCTCACATTTCTGAGAACTTCTAAGCTTTGGTTTTTCCATTTTCTAGCTTCTCTTCATTGCAGGGTATTTGCATGCAAGTGTTCTTGAGGGTTTGTGAAGTTGGATTTCTCAACTTCTACAAAGACTGGGGCCGGTACCAACTAGTGTAATTTACAGAGCCTTTTCCTAATATGTGATATCAGAATGAAGATAAGGAAATTAATATGGCTTTGGAGTCTTTCACTCAACAAAGCTTCTTTATTATAGTGAGGTGGAATCTCTAGCAAAAGGAGTGTGCTCACTTGGGTCATCCCTGGAGGTTGGATCACTCCAGTAGGCCCTCTAAAGGACTAACTCAGATTGGTGGTTTGAATCTAAGGATTAAAGTTTCTAATTTTCCTCAAGGGGAAAGAGCATACTCCTCTACCTCATTTCGTCACCCAAACACGCAAGACATGTTAAGTTAGCTTAATCAATCCCACCTTGTCCTATTCCAAGACTTTGATCCCCTAAAAGGAAATCATCATCTCTTTAATAAAGGCTTCATTTGGGAGAACCACTAACTTGCTTGCCTCCCTTGGATGTCATCTTTCATAGGCTTATAGGTTTCTAATTTACCCTTGGTCATGACCTCCAAGTGGTAAAGAGCATACTCCCCTATTCCCCTATCTTGCACCCTACGAAGTTCACAAGCCCTATTTATACTATGTGTGAAAAGTAGTAAAAGAAGACACAACATTTATGTGGATTTGAAACAAATCTTCATCATGCATATCCTTGAGAAGCATCCTACATTCACATAGTCAGTATATGTTTAAGTGTTTGGATAAAAGGTATCTTCATCAAGTGTCTTGCAAACCACTATTAAGCTATTGAAAACCGAAAATTAGAAATAAAATGCTTTAGAAAACACCATTAGTCAAATGGAAGCTTAACTATGGGAAAATAAAATTTAACTTTCTTTGTTCTTTTTTATACCCATAAAAAAACTTTAAAAAAGCCAAAACCTATGAGAAAGTCAAAAGTCAAAATTCAAAAAATACTCTTTTCTTTTTTTTTAAAAAATAAATTTTTAAATTATAGATTTTTCAAAATGTCCTGCAAACCACTATTAAGTTGTAGAAAAAAAATAGAAATTAGAAATAAAAAATGCTTTAGAAAACACCATTAGTGAAATACATAATGATAAATCTAAATTCTAAATTCTAAATTCTGAATATTGAATTTGCATATGTTCTTAGATCATGCATAGGCTTGTGTGAGAAAATGGTATGCACTACACGAGGAAATGTGCATTTATGCAAATTTTTGCGTGAGAAAGCACAATGGAGGCAAAATCCTCAGTTCCTCATGTGAAAATGAGTTTTCTAGCATGAAAATCTAGAAAATTGTATGGACAACTGCGAAAATCTAGAAAACAAAATCATAAAAAGTGCAGAAAATAGAATAAACGAGGCCTGAAAATTTGATTTTTCCTACCCCATGGTGGGTGCAAAAAATGTATATGCAAAATTGGGGGCCTCTGATCCTCACATATACTTCAACATGGTCATTACCTATGAGATCATCTCGAAATAAACATTGTATTGTTTATTCAAAAAGTCTAACAGAGTGATTTGTTGCCTTCTAACTAGAAGGATTATGCCTTTGCTCTTAGAATGAGAAGTGGACAACTAGACCTCTAGAAAAAAGGATTTATGTAGCTAAATGAGAGTGCAATTAATCTAGATGAGAGATGCAATTATTAATCTAAGAAATGAAGAAGCACAATATGCTAAATGGATGCATATTTAAAATCTATTGGATATTACAATGAAAGAAATAAAGCTATGAAAATGTGAGCAAAATGAATAAGAATTTTAGCATAAATTCAACTCAAATTCCAAAATTCATCCTCCATAATGAGGAATGGAGAGCTTCTTTTATAGAATCCAAGAGGTGATTGACGGTCGAGATTAATTGAAGTGGACAGTCAAGATTGAAGAGGAGAGCCACTCATAAAGGTAACTTCCTCATGAAAAGGGAGTTTGCCTTTGAGTGATAAAAGGAGCTAACTGAGTCCTTTTTGAGTGATAAAAGGAGTTAACTAAGTCCTTTTTGAGCGATAAAAGGAGTTAACTGAGTGCCTTTTGAGTGATAAAAGGAGCTAAGTGGTTCCTTTTTTTTGAGTGAATATTTAATTTAATAAAATAGAATATGACCTAAAAAATGGATAACTTTAACTAATTGAATAATTAAATTCAATAATTAAAAAGAGGAGATATCTTATTAAATTAAATGTATTTAATTCCTTTGTATATTAGCTAAAGAGGTAATTTTAATTTAACTAGAGTAGAACACTTATAATTAAATTAAATTAAATCAATAGGTTTGTGTAGCTAATTTGAGTTGATATTGTGGAATTAAATAAATAATATGATTAATGTAGATTAGTATTTTCTATATTTGACAACTAGGTCAAGTAGCGATTATCAGAATTAGAATTGCCTAGTAAAATAGGACTTTAACATTGATCAGAATAGACTAGAATTGGTAATCATGGAAATGAACCAATTTTAGGGTATTACAAGAGGAGGTACTTATAGATGGAGACCAATAATGCATAGAATAAAAGGATCATAGGATCAAAACAATGATATCAGAAAGAAAATAAAAGATCATGGCTTCATCCTGATTCCTCTAGTCAAATACATCATCAAGGTACTAGAGCACATGACCGAGAAAAAGAAAGTATTTACAGACAATTGTGTTGATAATTATGTGCAATAATGTCAATTTTTTAAATTCTCTATGGATAAAATCATTGTAGGATTCTTCAATCCTGTATTGTAATAATGACAATGTTGCAATAGGAGGCACAATGAGTGATAAAGTATGTCATGATACAATAATGTCAGAGTGTAGCAAAAAGTGTACTTGGTATTGGTGTGGAAGGAATCATAGAGTGAATGTGTGGTAAGTCTAGGAGAAGTGTTGTGTTGGTAAAGGGATGGCTAAAAATAGTTGGGTATTTAGTGTGTGGAATGAAGCACAGTGAAAGGAGTAGTAGGATAGTCAAGTGTTGGGAAGGCAAAGTGGTTGTAAGGTTGCTAACGTGGTGGGTTCACTAGACCAATCAAAATAGAAAGAAAAGAGGGGAGATGTTAGTTAGGGTGGATGGATGAGGTAAGGAAAAAGGGAAAAGTGTGCCTATTAGATGTCAAGTGAATTGGTGTATCATCTAGAGCTCCAAGCACTAGTTCATGAACATGGTGAGTCAAGTTAGATAGAGCCAAGAAAAAAGGCTCGGTGGCTCAAAAGTCAGAGTGGAAGAATCTCCTTTATCAATATTGTTAATATTTTTAGGGAGTGCAATACAATAGGTGTTGTAGGAAGAACTAGATGAGGACAGAGTGAAAATAGAAGCTAGATGATGTCAAGTTGTGTTAGATGTAGAATGGGAAAGAGTATGATCATTGGAAGCTAAACTATAGGTAGAGAGATCACAAGCTGAGGAAAATGATACAAGTCTATGGATTGAGCATGCTTGGTCACAAAGTTTATAGGATGATCTATGGATGACACAAGAAGGTTTGGAATATATGTAGAATGAGAAGGTGTTATTGTAGGTGTACTCAGAGTCATTTAAAGATATAGTGTCAAAGAGGAACACCATGTCATTGTAGCTATATAAGTGATAGAAAATAAGGGAAGGGTGAGGCAACTACAACACTAGCTTAGCAAGAGGAGAGAGAATGTGGAACACTATAAATGGCCATCAAAAAAATTCAATAAGAATGTAACATGGTGCAATGAGAATAAACTGTGTCAAGTATCAATAAGCTAGTGGATGATGTGTTCACCAATATGCAGAGGACCATGAAAGTTCATCAGGAAGCCATGTATTATATGGGAATATATTACTAGTCTTCCATGATGGAGTGGCAACATGAACTAATCCTTCATATAATATTATGATCTAATTGCATCCATGAAAGAATAAAAGCAACAAAACATTCATAACACTTTGACATAAGATATGGTGACCTAGAAACCTTCCAAATAGAAAGTAAAACTGGGGTGGGGATGATACCCACAAACTTTAGTAATGCAGTATAACATTAACCTATTAAAGCTTACGATTGACCACTTCTAGTGATCTACCCTATTAGGAGCAATAATGACTATAAGGTCCACCTTGTTAAATCATTTACAAACATAAAATGAAGTATGCACTCGATTTAGAGATTTAGTAAAAGACTATTAAGTCTATTTGACTGATGTACCTATTAGGATGAACTAGTGGCTGATCTCTAATTTGCTGAATGAGATTCCTTGTATTACAATCATCACTTGAATGTGATAGATAAATCTATGTTGTTTGTTATACTACTTGTAGCATTCTTCAATTTGCACTTGTACTCATCATATTCTTCTTCAATGACATACTTGGATATGATACAATGCATTACATATATACCAATCCAAATAACAACTTACTAGAGTTTGCTACAATACCAATTTCATTATAATTCACAAAGTCAGCCCAAATTCTATAACTTGGGTTTTGAAGACAAACTCGGTGATGTTTCGATACATGAAAAACACTATCAATGTTCAACAATCTTTGGCACTTGGTTGAACTTGAAGCTTGGTCCATACTAATCACTTCCAAGTAGTTAGAACTTGTGTTGGAAATATTCAAGATATGTTAAGTTACTGAGAGGGGAGGGGTGAATTAGTAACATCAAAACTTTAAACAATTCAAAATTTTAACTATTCACCATTCATTCATCTAATCTACTGCATATATGAGAAATCAAACATCCATAACACATGTACACAGTGATTTGGTAACCCAGAAACCTTTCAAATAGAAAGTAAAACTGGGGTGGGGATGATACCCACAAAACTTCATTACTGCAGTATGAATTTGGCCTGTTAAGGCTTACATTGACAACTTCTAGTGATCTGCCCTGTTAGGAGCACAAAGGACTGCTAGGTCCACCTTGTTAGAGGATTTAAAAACATACACTAAAGTATGCACTCCGTTAGGAGATTTATATAAAGACTATTAATTCTACCCTGTTAAAGGATTTACAAAATTGATTCACCTATTAGGATGAAACAATGGATCTACTTACAAACTTGATTTTCTAATTAGATCCTTGAAGTATAGATCACCTCTTATGACTGATGAATCTGTACTACTCCTTGTAGACCTTGCTGAATACTCTGCACTTTTTCTGATTTGCATTTATACTTCTCAAAACATTACATGTCTCTCTTGATACTCTCATCCATATTACATACCTCGTGCAAATGATATAATACATTACATATATACCATTCCAATAATTACAATTGTAAGGTTGGCCAAAACACAACTGAACAAAATAATATTGAGTCGGCCCAATAGTAAATAACTCGAGTTCACTGAATTGACTCGGTGACCTTCTGATACTCGGTGTCCACTGCATTACTTGACATCATCATGCACTTGGTAGAAGTGAAGGCTCAATCCATACTAATCACTCAGTATAGTTCTAAACTCGGTAACCACAGGTGACTCGGTAGATGTAGTGTCACTCAGTAAAAATTGAATTCTTCGTTTACCTTGATTTCACTTGATAAACACTATACTTCCATCACTCAATAAATGTTATACTTCCATGACTCTATAAATGTTACACTTCCATCACTCGATAATCGTTACACTTCCATCACTTGATAATTGTTACACTTCCATCACTCAGTAAATATTGGATTCTCATGACATAGTCTGACTGCTCGGTAGATATTGAGATGCTCAGTGTAAACTATGAAGCTCGGTAAATACTAGAATGCATGGTGTGAACTGTGAAGCTTGGTAGATGCTGGTGGGATGCACACTCACTCGGTAGCATCATGAATGCTTGGTATGAACTATTTAAGTGATGAACCTACAAGGTAACCATTGAATGCTCGATATACATTGTAGACTGAGTGATACACTCGGTAATCATTTAGAATTGAGTAAGTGTTGTCACTAATGGAAATAATAACTTAATGCCAACAACTTGGTCAATACTATGTGACTCAGTGAACATTGATAAACTTGGTAGTTATTGAATCACTTGGTTGACACTGCATGACTCAATTAACACTAGATTCACATTGTTAACACTGTAAGATTGGTAGACATTTTAGGACTTGGTTAACACTACAGAGCTCAGTTAACACTATAGTCTTCATCGGTTCCACTAAATAACTTAGTAGACACTACTATGCTCAGGCTATACTAAAAACTATCTTTGATGCTTGGTAGATACCATGTAGCTCGACATGAACTAAAAATTATCTATTTAGCTCAGTAGAAATTGAGGCACTTGGTTAATATTGTTGAATGAATGATAGGCTTGGTAGCAACTATAGAGCTTAGTAGAAATGTAACCTTTTGACTAAGTTTTGAGTCATTGATAGAAAAATTGACCTTAATGTCAACAATCTCCTCCTTTGGCATTAGTGACAAAGATACTTATCAAACCAAAAATTTGATCATTCAAAACTATAAGTCAAAAAAATTCCTTCATCATCATTATTTGTCTTCAACTTAGTTTTGGCTTCTTGCTATTGTTGCTTAGTAACATACTCTATTTTTTTTATTTTTCAAAATTGGTTTTGTAAAGATATTTTTTGCTAATTTGTACATGCATCTGCATATTACTATACTACTCCCCTATACATATATCTCTCATATATACATACATCTATAGTATAGCATACTTTTCTCCCTTTGTCAATATATTTTCCCTCTTTATACAATAATACAATATCTTATATCTTCCCTCCCTTTTTTACATCAATGCAAAAGGTGTATAATATCTATATGTTAATACCAAAATGTGACAAGAAATTAGAATGTAACTTTAGAATTAGTACCATATTCTTGTCCCAATTCTCTTGTAATACCTTACTTGTATGCAAGGCTATTTGAACTTTTGTTGATAAATCCATCATGTGGTCAGCTATAGAGAAGTTGTTATCATAGATGAGAGTTTTTGCATGAGCAATGCATTTCTACAATGCATCTATGTTTGGAAGAATCATGCCCTAAATTTCTACAAGTGTGGCCCTACTTTTGGCTTCTTCACTTAATAATTTTTCCTAAAAATTTGTTAGATATCTGATCCTTTTGTAACGTGCAAAACTATAACTTAGATCAAGTGATAGTTGGTGTGCACTTGCCTTCATCTCTAAATCTATCTTGGACAATTTATCCTTGATCTCCTTTGTGAAGATAGAATGTGATATTGTTGACAATATCATTGCCTATACCAATTCTGATAGTGAAGAGGAAGAGAAAAATAAGAAGGAAGAAGAAGAAAATAAGAGAAAGGAACATGAAGAAAAGAAAAGAAAAGAAGATGAAAGAATAATAGGAAAAGAAGAGGATAGAAGAAAAGGAGAAGAAGTAGAAAGAAGAAGAAGAAAAGAAAAGGATAGAAGAAGAAGAGAAGAAGAAGAAAGAGGATGAGGAAAAGAAGATTGCAGAGGAACATATAAAGACTATTGTATCTTCAGTAATATTAGCAGTTAGAGCATCAACACCTATTCCATATAATGATGAAGACCAGAAAGAGTTCATGGGCACCTTAAGAAAATTATTTGAGAAAAAAAATTCTATAAAGTATTTGGAGAAGACTCTTGCCAAAGTCTTGGAATGCATGTAGAAGACAATTTTCACAACTGTAGCTAATCTATTCTTGTAAGCCAAGGAAAAAGAGTTGATGAAGATCTTTGATGGGGAATTCAAAACCTTAGCTAAAGTAGCAGTAGTGCAAGCATAGAGTAATTATGATGAAGCCCTATTCAATACAATGTGCAATAATTTGAAGGCACTTGATGGAAACATCAAGTAATTGAGATAGTATGTTGCTGCAAGTAAGAATTTGTATGGATAGTATGTAATGTCCTATACTTATCTAATTTTGATGCAAAGATCAAAGGCCATATGAGTGAGCTTCAATCAATAACTACAATATTACAATAACTAGAGATTAGAATTGAAGATTCTAAGAATGAGATTGAGAAGATCCACAATGTTTTTAGAACAATTGAATTTGACAAGAAGAAGTTAATAAGAATATTCTTTGTATTTAGAGAATATTTGGCACCCAAGGTTATAATTTTGTAGAGGCAATTGGAGGAATGCCTTTTAGCAAATAATTCCTATGACAAATTCACCTATACTGACTTGAGCATAGGTGAAGTGAAATCCTATGCACTTTATGCACTCATCAATATATCATATACAATCAAAGGAAATTGGAAGGACTTTGAAAGAATGAAGATTGATTTTGTAGATTGCATATCTAGAATGATGAGCTGATCAACAACAGGCAACAAGTTTTTGTGATACAAATTTTTTGACACCTTTGCCATTGATGTCAAAGGGGAGTATTACTAGAGGAAAATTGTATAGATGTCAATGTATATGTATGGGGGAGATTATGTATGTATTAATGTAAAGAAGTGATAAAGAATGCAATGATCCATCAAAATATGAATAAAATTATTATGTTTTGAAGGCAATTTGTATGTAGTTATTTTATTTGTTTTTGTTTTCTATGACATCATTTTGGGACTTAGCCAATTTCCTCAATGTTACCATCAATGCCAAAGGGGATGATTATTGACAATATGGTCAATTAGATGTCTTGATGATTTTCATTTATGGCAACATATACTTAACAGTGTGCAGAGATAGCTTATACACAGTTGAGGAAAGGTTTCTAATATTTTCATGATGATGTGTACTAGTGTGCATGTGTGTAAGGTTAGTATGACATAAGTTATAGTAAGTTTAACCATGTTGGTATTTAAAGTGTAAAATAGAGCATAAAATAGAGTTGTATGACTTTAGGAATTATTTTTGTTTCAAAATAATTACTAATTCATGTTAAGATGACTATGTGGATATTATTTTATATTATGTCAAGCATGTGAAGACATGGAAGCTAATTGAAAAATAATTCATGAATGCACAAGATATAAGTAAAGATCTTATGTTGCATAGATAATGGGAAATAGTGGGTTGTGCAGTGAATGTGTGTAATTCGTAGATATTGTGAAAGTTGAATGATTAGATGTGACATGAGAAATAATGTGAGAACCATTTGCAAGCCTTATATGATGAAAAATCTAATGTAAGATTAGAGCAAGTGTGAGTTACAACAAGAAGAAAGTATTGTATGTATATCTATTTTGTAAAGGAACTTAATTATTTAATTACAAGTTAGGGCAGTGGGCTCTTCTTGCATACATTGTATTTGATCTACCAACTCCTAATAGGTTTGAGGCTTCTGACAAAGCTTAGTCCTCTAACAAGGACTTGAGAAATGATATGTACTTCATAGACTTCTAATAGGGTCAATATTCTTAAAAATATCCTATTGTTTAGTGAATCATCTAGTGGGTATCATTCCCATAGGGGTTTTCGCTTGGCGAGGGTTTCCCTAGTTAAAAAAAAATAGTTTTATGAGTTTTCTATGAGTTTTATGGGTTCCCCTAGTTAACCAATTAATCCTTCATATAATATGCTAATCCAATTGCATGCATGAAAAAATGAAACCAACAAAACATTCATAATACTTTGACACAAGATATGGTGACCCAGAAGCCTTCCAAATAAAAAATAAAACTAGGGTGGCAATGATACCTGTTGATCTGGTTTTTGCAGAATAAATTTCCTTAAAATCATGATAAAAAAAATTAGATTTGAGTCCTTGGTTAAAATTAGGGTTTTTGAGCTTTTGTTCCATAGGTTTGAAAAACCTTGAAAACCCTAAGTAAACCCTAGGTCTCCTTTGTTTATTTAAATTTGGGTGTGAACATTTTAAATTTTCAAATATTCCCTTATATACTTTAGCTTTCATGCCCTACATCACTTTTTCCTTTTTAAGGAGCACCGACCGATCATGGAAAGATCGATGGCTATCATTTTGTCGTTATGATAAGATGTGAGTGAAATAACCATCACGACATAGTGACTACTATTAAACTAAGTTGTTGTGCTTGGATAGATGGAGGTAGTGATTGAAAAGGTTTCACATTGGATTTTTCAATCACATGTACTTTGTTTTTTCTACCTGAGCCAGAAAAGGAACCATGGATCCTAAAAAAAATTTAGGCATTGGTAGTCATGTCATCGCTGTCAAGAAAATCAAGCTTCTTGTTGATAGCGGGGTAGCGATCAACCTAGAAACCCATGTCACGGTGGTTGCCAAACTTTTCAGTGGTCATTAAGAGTTCCAAGTAGCATAATAAATGATTATATCATTTTCGTGTCAAAACCATGAAGTGGGTAGTTATGATGTGACATGCTTTTACTTTCTAGCACCAAGATAAATAGAGGTCACATTGTCGCTATTGAGAAATTTGTAAACTTTGCTGTCAGTCACATAGCAACTTGACAGAAAGTCATCAGGTAGTGACATTCTCAAGAGATGGGTCCTAGACACTTGCTTTGTTAGATATTAGTTACAGGACATGTGGCATCTTTTAGGATGTGTGAAGGCATCAAGAAAGATTTAGGTATGGCAGTCACGATGTCACTATAAAAAAAAGTGATCCTCCTTGCCATTAGCAATATAGCACCAAGCCAGGAAATTTCAAGGCACAGTGAGACCCAAGTGACTTGGCAACACAACTAGGACCCAAATATATTTTTATATACTAGTTGTGTAGTTGTCAGCACCTCATCAATGACCTAGTCCTATTTCCATTTGTATGACAGATTCTGATCATCCGATCAAGCATGGATCAACAATACTTTCTATCTTGTTATGGAAAGATGTTTGAAGATTATGCATAGTGAGGTAGTGAGTAAAGGACCCACCATAGCTTAAAAAATTCATGCAGTTTCCATGCCCTCAAATCAACTTCCAATCTATAGCTATCACTATCTCACTATGAAGATTTGCACGAAGATTATGTATAGTTAGATAGTGAATGAGGGACCCACCATATTTCTTATAAGAGTCGTATCAAATATCTACCATGCGATCAAAGCAGAATCAATGGTTATTGCTATCTCACTATAGAAAGATGCTCAAAAGTTATGTGTAGCAAGGTAGTGAACTGTTGACACATGTCACTAGTGGATCCAGATGAAAATTCCAACATTGAAGGAACTATACATGTGGTTAGTTCTAATTGGGTTGACTGGCCAAATTGTCAAGTGGAATGCTTGTCACCTTTTTTGCATCCCTCGATCGTAAGATTTTAAAAAGATCAACGATGCAGATTTAAGCACAAAAGGTGGTGCCACTCTGTGTATTAATGAGATATGAAAGCTTCACATGTAAAAAATGAGAGTATAACATAGAAGATTTTCTTAGTTCCACCTTGTGCGAACAAAGATTTTGAGTTTTTTCTGAGCAGAAACCATTACTGAGAAGATTGTATTGATTTTGGAAAGTGTGTGAAGCAGTTTGTTCAAGGAGAAGTTACAAAATTATAGAAAGGAACAAGAAAGAATTTCAAGTAAGTAACTATAGTATAATTTCTGTTGTGCTCTAGTCTTGCAAGATATAGTCAAAAAATGTCACCAATGGACACATTAAATCCTAGGTTGTGGATAGTAGAGGGATTGCTTAATGAAGGTAATTGGGTCTGAGATGCTAATACCTCACAAACTAGTTTAAATTTTTTCAAAAGATGGTTTGTAGAGATGAAGTTGTTTGCCTCACATGCTAGTATATGGAATTTTGACCAAGGAAAACTAGTAATCCCAAGTGTTTTTATGGATTATGATCTCCTTAAGAGTGTGGCAAAGAGCTGTGATCAAGCTACTAAGGTAGTGAGAAGAGAAAAGGGTGAACTTGGAAAAATTAGAACCCTGTCAACAATAACATCATTCTCTAAAGAATTTTTCAAGAAAGCATACTTCAATGCTAGGGTAGTAGAGATATATAGGACCTTGTGCAAAGTTTTTGGAGAGGGTGAAGACAATTTTATACCCATGAGTTTCATGTGTATAGTTACTCTTACTTTTTGTTAATGCACATCTTTCTTTTTAAGGGGGTGACATATTTTGGTAGATGAATGGTTTTGAATGCATATATGACTAGGGAAGTAGAAAATGCCCATTTTTTAATATTTGATAGCTACATTGCCTCCAAGCTTAAATGCTTCACATTAAGTGATAATCCCATAACCCTAGGATGCTGATATAACCAAGGAAGAGTGAAAGGTAAAAGTGACTCTTACGGTATAGTATAACAATGGTGAAACCCATGGTTGAGGTTAGTTTGCAATCATCAAAAAAATTTCATCATTGGTGGGCTTAGCAGTTGCTTACATGGAGGAATCAGAGTAGCAACCAAATTAGCATAAAGAGATGTAACAAAAAGGGACCCACAAAAGAATTTTTGATCTACATGTCTTTCTGCTATTTACATTTTTGTCATTTTGTGATAGGTGTATGAGAATATCTCTTGTCAAGAATCCTATCAATTCTCTTAGCCTAAAGCTTGTTGCATCTCAGATTATAGAAGTGAGATTCCAAGGCTAGAGAAGGGTCCAATTTTTAATGCTTTTTAGTCATATACTTTGTTTGTTTTTGGTCCAATAATTTTGAGCAAGTCTTATGATGTATTTTCTCTACAAGTTTTTTGAGAATACATGAATATAGACTAATCTCTATGTTTCTTTCTAAGGTCATTCTGAGTTAACTGCATATGTTTATAATTTTCAAGGAAAATGAATACAAATTATGAGTTGTCCCCATATCAATTCTTTCTAAATTCTATTTCCTTTTGATTACTTAGTTATCTTGATGTTGTGTGAGTAAAAGCTTGTTCAATTGAATGCAATCCATTTAGGTTGTATATCTTTTCATCACTACTATAGTTCAATGAATTAAGTAAAAGCTTTGATGAATTTGATAAGGTTGTTGTAGTAATGGGAAGGATGTTTTGAATGATGAATTCTAGTAAGAATTACTAATAATATTTGTTGTAAGGCAACAAATCAGATCCATGGAATTGTAGTAGACTCTAAACCCCAATGAATTAGGCACTGGTCAAATTAATTCAGCCGGAAGAGAAATAGATCATAGATGAACATCAAATGCAAAGTTATAATCAATTTCACTTTTATTTCCTAAAGATCTTCAAAGTTGGTCAATACTTGTTTGCATGAAATATTCTAGCCTTAGTTAGCCACTATTGTAGAGAATACTTGCAGATCTACAAAAGAATTTATGACCAAATCTATTATATGGGATGTATTCTATTTAAAATGTCACAATTGTCTATGTTCTTAAGGTTTGAGGATGAGAATCAGAATGAAACTAAGATAGTTCTCATACAACAAAATTCAAATTAATTCATCCCTTAGATATACCCACCTTGGTTTTGCAGAGCCTAAAGAGAAGGAAACCATTCTTGGTTTTATTAATGTTGGATCCAAACGGTTTGCATGTGTAATTAGAAATAGGAAATGGCTAATTCTTAGGTTGCATAAGTGTTATCATTTTGGTATTGAAGCACTCTATTGCTCAGTAGTTTTAAAACTCCAACAATACCTACAAGATTTAGTACTGTAGTATAAAGTTAACCTATTAAGGCTTAAAATTGACCACTTATGGTGATCTTCTCTATTAGGAGTAATAAGGACTATGAGGTCCACCTTGTTAAAGGATTTACAAACATAAATGAAGTATGCACTCGGTTAAGAGATTTAGTAAAAGACTATTAAGTCTAATATGTTAAAAGATTTGACTAATGCACTTGTTAGGATGAACTAGTGGTTGATCTTTGATCTATAACTCTGATTTTATGAATAAGATTCCTTGTATTACAATGATCACCTAATTGTGATAGATAAATCTTTGTTGTCCCTTATATTGCTTATAGCCTTCTTAAATTCACATTCATGCTCATCATATTCTTCTTTAGTGACATACATGGATATGATACAATGCATTACATATATAAATCCAAATAACAACTTACCAAAGTCAACTACAATACCAATTTCATCATAATTAATAAAGTTAGCCCAACTGCTATAACTTAGGTTCTGAAGAAAAACTCGGTGATGTTCTGATACATGAAAAACACTATCAACACTTAGCAATCCTTGGCACTTAGTTGAACTTGAAGCTCGGTCTATACTAATCAGTTCCAAGTAGCTTGAACTTGGTTAGCACTATGTGACTCAATGAGCACTAAGAAACTTGGTAGATGTTGAATCACTCAGTTGACATTGAATGAATTAGTCAACACTAGATTCACATTGTTAACACTATGACCTCAGTAGACATTTTAGGACTTGGTTAATACTGTAGAGCTTGGTTAACACTCGAGTCTCTATCACTTCCACTGAATAGCTCAGTAAACACTGCTACACTTGAGCTATACTACAAAGTGTCTCTGATGCTCAGGAAATATCATGTAGCTTAGCATGAATTAAAAATTACTTGTTTAGCTTGGTAGAAACTGAGACACTTGGTTAACACTATTGGATAAATGATAAGATCAATAGAAACATAACCTTTTGACTAAGTCTTGAGTCACTAATAGACAAATTGACCTTAATGTCAACAAATGCCCCTAGACAAAATCCATCACATTGCACCTCTACGAGGGAGGCAAGAATAAATGTGTCATTGGGATGTAATTTCTTTCCATATTAATAAACAAAAAGTGTATTGTTCATGGCAGTAGAAAGATATACTTGTGTGCTTTGTATATTACTACGTGGTAGAAAGTATTTGTTCAAGTTTGGTTTTGGTATTTTCACAAATATGTGGATTTTTTTGGAATTTTGTGGGAATGTTTCAAATATTGTTGGAATTTTTGGCAAGTATTTCGATGTTATGGAATTTTTGGAAAGTATATGGATATTTTTCAAACTTTTGGTAAGTACTTGGAAAGTTGCTAAGACCCACGAAAAGTGTGAACTAGGAACATGGAGAGGAGGACTGACCTTCACTTATGTGTAAAAACAAGGTGTGAATAAAAATAAATAGTGGGCACTCCATGAAAGATGAGTACGAACTTGTGCAATATTTGGAGAACAAAAGCACTTGAGGTGGAAAGTAGGAAATGCTAACTCACAAAAGGATGGTTAAGCTTGATAGAGAAATTTTGTGTATATTGATAGCCTTTATAGACAAGTGATGGCCATAGTTATGATTATTCTCTAGGGGTGAATTGGGATGGGTACCTATAGGGCTTGAAAATGCGTCAGATAGCCTAAAAAGGTTGAAAAGGCATTTAAGGGGGCCTGAAAAAGGGTAGTTAGGCCAAAAAATGGTGTTGGATGCCCAAAAAGGTAGTTAGGCACCTAAAAAAGGTGCGTGGTCCTTGAAAAGGCATTGGAGGCAGCCAAAAAGGTGGTTGGACCTTGCAAAAGGCACTTGTGTGCCTAATAAGGTGCTAGAGGGTGCCAGAAAGGCATTTGGGACTTGAAAAGGGTACTTAGGGCCTAAAAAGGTGCTAGTGGGGCCTAAAATGGTGTTAGAGGATGTAGCAGCCTCTCAAATGAATGCTTACTTATTATATACTACCATTAGGTGGTGATGAAAGAGTTCGACAGATATCTTTGACAATCTAAGGGACACCCAAATGGCCAATACATTTTAGGATAGCATTGATAGATTTGTTTGAAGGATATGGGGTTAATCATGGCCTCTACAACATAAACAAGTTTGGAAATCCTTTTGGATGGATTTTCTTGATTAAGGGAAAAAAGGATGAATATGAAAGGCCTTGTTGGCTATCCATGTTGTGCCAAATTCTCCCAAGCCCACATATATGTTTCAAGACATAATGATGTTGCTGTTTAACTTCTAGTGGGAAAATGAGTGATATTGATAGCCACACTTATTAAAATAGAGTAAGGATTCTACCATAAAATATTTAAATATATTTCAATGTAGGGGCCTCACCATTGATTTCATATTAAACTAGTCAAGGTATTGAAGCCCATCCTAAAGGAGTGACAATTATAGATGGACACCAACTCAACATGAAATCAGTGGATCAATGGATTGAGATATATAAAAATAATTTATGCAAAATTAATAACATACTCATGATTTATGTTAGGAAATATTTATGGCCTGTTTGAGATATGTTTTTTTATTGTTTTTGATATTTTTTGGGTATTTTGAATGTTTTTTACAATGTTTGATATTTTTTAATGTTTTTAAAGATGTTTGACAATTTTTGAATATTTTGAATATTTTTTGAATGTTTTTGATAATTTTTGACAATTTATGGATGATTTTGATCATTTTTGGCAATTTTTGAATGTTTTTGATATTTTTTGACTTGGTAATAATGAATAGGGGAAGGAAGTGGGATTTGTTGGAATATGGAGGTTGAATGGGTAGCCACGAGGTCTAATAGTGATAGATGGGAACACATAACAAGTGATGGAAATGAAAAATGGATTTTTGGGGAACACATGGATTTATGAAGGCTAAAATGGATTTTTGGGATCACTAATGGATTTATGGAGGCACAAAGGGATTTTGGGGATAACTGAGATTCCTATAATTCATGCCTATGGTATCTTAAAACATAATTGGGCTCTATTTTTCTTTCAAGCAGCCACCTGGTGTGTTATAACCCATTGCAAGCCATTTCTAATGCCAAGTAACTATTAAACCACCATCCACAAGTGTTTCTCAATTTGATATGTGCACACTCAACATCCATGTCTCCTTTTCCTATCTTCTATTAATTGCTCTAGATGGCACTAAAACAAGCAATAAAAATGCTACAAATAAGTAAAACTTGTGTAGAAGAGTCAATTATAGTTGCTATTGTGTTGTTTTTCAAATTAAAGGACTTCTGTTGTTTAGGAAGCCCAAAAGTATTATCTCTCACTCCTTTTGTACCAAAATTATTTAAATAAATAAATAAATTCTAGAGTTCTTCCCCATCACAAATGGCTAGTTTGTATGTACCTATCCAAAAGCATCCGATCATAATATAAGGGATAATCCAATTAGCTTCCCACTTACCCTTCTTTTCTCTTGCTTCCTAATTTTTGGGTTTTCACAGAGGACTAGATATCTAATTTAAAAAACACAGGGCTTAACTTTCTTGTTGTAGTGTCTAGACAACTTATTCTGATATACTTTAAGGTGGTCATGTGTTGTGCATTAATGTTCTTCTAGGAATTTTAGTTGTTCTAAGTAGGGTATTGTATAGTCTTCATCTAATAAGACATCATAGAGAGTGACTCTTAGGGATGAGATTTCAACCTACAAAGTGAGAATCTCTTCACTGTTGTAGACCAAAGAGAAGTGTGTTGCATGCATAGGCATTCAAACACTCATCCTATAGGCCTATAGGGCACGATTTAATTATAGATTCTAATTCCTACCAGTATCATTGATAGTTCTTATGAGGATGTTAATGATGTTTTTATTGGTGGCCTCTACTTGGAAATTGCCTTGGGGATAGTAGATTGACGATGAATGGTGGATGATGTGAAAATTTTTTTTGCACAATTTGTCAACTATTTGTTTTTTGAAATATACGGAATTATCTATTAAGATGGCATGAGGGATGCCAAACTAATATATGATATAGTTGAGGATAAATGAGTTAATCATTTTGCCGGTGGAGTTTGTGAGTAGTGTTGCTTTGACCCATTTGGTAAAGTATTTGGTGGCTATAATAATCCATTTGTGTCCCTTGGAAGAAGGCATGTTAATCACACCAATCAAATCAAAACCCCATTGAAAAAAAGGCCATGGTGTGGCCAAAGGATTGATTTCTTGTGTTGGTGCATGTATGAAGTTATCATGGATCTAACACTTCTTACAGGTTTTGACATAGTCGATAAAGTCATTTTCCATGGTGGGCCAAAAGTAGCCCATTCTAAGGATTTTCTTTGCTAAGGTGAACCCACTAGAATTAGACCCACAAATACCCACATGAACTTCTTGTAGAGAAACCTTAGACTTACCATGTTCTATACATCTAAATAAACTACCATCGAGACCTTTCCTATACAAGGTATCAGCCACCAAAGTGTAATGCAAGGTTTGTCAGATGAAGTTACATTTTTGGTTCTAGGATAGGTTAGGAGGTATAATGTTATGCTAAAAGTATATGAAAATAGAATCATACTAGAAACAAGCGAGAGTGTCTACGTGGAAAATGATGTTAGATTTGAGCTGAGTAAACACTGGTTAAACCACCTTCTCTACTAAGGATTCATATCATTCATACTAATTTGGTAGCTAGAGTAAGGAGGCCAAGGTAGCCATAACATTGACTACCCTATTCTTATCTCTGGGAATTTATTTGAAAGTAATCTGAATAAAGCATGCCTTAAGTATATCAACCATGTGCTTGTAGGGTAACAATTTCTCATCCATGGTTTGATATGTGCCATTTTCTTGATTAATGACCATTTGAGAATCTACATGGACTTCAATTATTGTTAATTTGCATTCTAAAGCTAGCTTGAGACCTAGGACTAAAGCTTTATATTCTACCATATTATTTGTACATGCGAACAATAGTTTGTATGATTTTGGAATAGTGATTCCTAGAGGCATGATGAATAGGATTGCAATACCTGAACCATGATGTGTGTATGAATTATCGAAGTAGAACTTCCATGTGACTAGCTCTACTTAAAGGATGTGGGTGTTTGGAAAGTCTGCTAGGATAGAGTTTGAACTCTCTATGGGTGCATTTTCTAATTGATCTATAACGAATTTCCCTTTTATGGCCTTTCTATCAACATACTCAATATCAAACTTACTTAGAATCATGATACATTTACCCAATCTTCCTATTAATGTTGTTTTTCTTAAAATACACTTGAGAGGGTCAATTTTTGGTATGAGTTTGACTTTGTGTGTCAGGAGATAGTGACATAGTTTTTGGAAAGAAAAGACTACTACCAAACAATCCTTTTCAATAAAAATGTATTTTAACTCATAGCTGACCAAGGTTTGACTAATGTAGTAAATATCTCATTCCTTGTCTTGGTCATTCTCCTAAACTAAGATATGTATATGTATATATATATATATATATACACACACACACAAATACATATATATATATATATATATATATACACACACACACAAATACATATATATATATATATATATATATATATATATATATATATATATATATATATATATATATATATATATATATATATATATATATATATATATATATATACAAATACATATACATATACATATACACACATATATATATATATATATGTATACATATATATATATATACGTATACATATATATATATATATACATATACATATATATATACATATACATATATACATAAATATACATAAATATACATATATATACATATACACACACACATACATACATACATACATACATACATACATACATACATACATACATACATACATACATATATATATATATATATATATATATATATATATATATATATATATATATATATATATAACAATAAGTGTTTGTGCAACATAGGAGGCACCAAGACTGGTGGATTCATTAGGTAGTTCTTGAGAAGATCAAAGGTCATTTGACATTGTTTGTCCCAATTAAAAAATATATAAAGGAGATGGGTAAAAGGAACACACTTCTTAACTAGCTAAGATATGAATCTATGAACTGACTATGGTCTCCCCTAGAGGGAACATAGTTGGCTCAGGTTCTTGGGGGGTTGCATGTTGACAATAGATTGCACTTTTTTGGGACCAAACTCTACCCCTATGGAAAAGACAATATAACCTAGGAGCTTTCTATATTGTATGCCAAAATTACATTTCTTAGTATTAGTCTAACTTTTAAGGCTTATAGGTGTGTGAATATTTTGTCTAAAATGGAAAGATGGTCCTCTCAGGTATGATATTTTTCCATAAGGTCATCTACATAATCTTCCATAAAGGTATGCATCATGTCATGGAATATTGTGGTCATAGCCAACTGATATTTAGCTCTTACATTCTTAAGGCTAAAGGGCATGACATTCTAAAAAAAAATCCCCATACACAAGTGAAGGTTATTTTCTCTCTGTCTTCAGGTGCTATCCTGATTTGGTTATAACAAAAAAACCATCCATAAGGGAGAACATAGAATGTCCTATTGTTAATGTTGGAATTCTTTAGAATTACCAAGAGTGGGTGAATTAGTTATCCAAGGTCTAGATGTACAAATAAAACTTTTCAATACTAATCAAATCCACATCCATTAAACCTCAACATGCATGCATCTATTAGATCTTACAATACTTAAATTGTGTAGGTTATTGTCCTAGGTCAAAAAAACTTTGCACAAATGTAAACATGAAATACCATAAGAACATTCACACAATTTGACACAAGAAGTTTATGTGGAAGTCCAATCCAAGAAAAACTACTAGTAACATGTTACTAATTCTCACTCTTCTGAAGTGATGCCTTGTGAAAGGCCAACCCTATAAAAGGTTACAATACACACTGTTAGATGTGACCTGATAAAGGATTTCAATCACCCTATTAGGAGTGAGCCTTTTTAGAGGACTTTAGACCATTCCATTAGAATGTCACTTGGTTGAAGGATTTATAAATGACTGTTAGGTTAACCTTAATCCAAAGGATTTTATCTGCACTAGTATATTTATTAGAATGTAATAATAGGACTTAATTTGAAAAAAAATTACAACTCAATTGAAGATTATACATCTTTTTTTTGGTCCTCTATTCTACTTGAATTCATACTCTTTAGCTTTGATAGCTTGTTGAGCCTTCAAGCATTCATCGCCTTATGCCTTCTTCCTTTGCATGCAAATTGCAGTCTCTTTTGTTTGGCCACTTAATGAAGCAATACCCTAGACTCCTTGTCTTCCTTTGGTTCTTTCACATGACAACATTTGCTTCTAACCAACTATCTCTATAAATAGAGAATTTAGATCTTTTTCTGCTTAACCACAATTGTCCATTTTAGGGTTACGTAGGATTCAATGAATCTACCCATGTTTCCATTTGGTTCCTCTAGAAATTTCCTCTAAAATCTTCCTTGAATTCACCTCAAAATGGTTTACCTTGAATTTTTTGCCACTAGCTCATCATAGTTATCTTCCACACACTTCACATAATTCAAGAAATCAAGTTAATCATCTTAGATTCATCAAATCTAATATTTAACACTAGTTCACTTAGAAAATACTAAAGTTTACTAATGATTAGTACCAAGATTTACTTGGCATATACTAACACTCACTTAGCTTGCAATATTTTCTTCTTTTCTTGGCACCTCTTGATTTTTACTTAGCTTCAAGTGATTTTTACTTGGATTGCACTAACTACTCGACGAGGATTAGTAGACACTTTTTTTTGTGATGTGGAGCCTAATCAGACTCATGGGTTTATTTAGCATGGTTTTATCCCCATATTATTTCTACAAGGGTTTGGGGGCAGTGCCCCCAAGATGGGGTCAAGGGGCAGTGCCCCAAGTGTACTCCCTCTAACAATACAAGGTGGGATCGAAGGGTAACACCACTATGGGGGTTTTTAGGGGCAGCACCCCTGAAGCCAAAAATGACCTTATATTGTAAAAGGAACTGGCTGCCATTTTTCCCATTAGATGACTTATTCTAGCCCTAATTTTGTAAGTGGCAAAATCTGCTTAGGATTAGGGATTTCATAATGTAATAGTGATATTGTAGCTTCTTGCAGCAATATTAAGTTGTAAGGGATTGTAGATTGTAATCACTAGATAATAATAATCAAATTCTTCCAAGTACCTTTCTATCTAAAATCTCCTAGTCCTCATCTGACATAGATTCTTGTTTCTTGGATTTTCCTTCCAACGACTTCCATAAATCCTTCTAATAAAGATAGTCTTCTATTTGCATCTTCCATAACTAAAAGTTCTACCCATTAAACTTCTCCACTTTAAGCTTACCCTCATTTTCCATTGCTCCCACTCAACCACGAGACTCCTACTCAACTATGAGACCTTCTTGTAGAGGATCCCTAAAAAAAATGATGACAGTTTGGCTAAAACAAATAATGACAGTTTGGCTCTGTTTCTTTTCTAGGGCTGCCCCTTTCCTCTGGGTCTTGTATTTACCATTTATCTTTGATATCTTTTTATTTCCTTTCTGATTGCATTCATGGTTAGGAGAATTTTCCTTCTTATCATTTCAATGGAACTATTTATCATGGTTCTCGTGTGCTTTCCCAAAGTTTCTAGTAGTGTCTCTTTTGTAATCAAACAAACCATCTCTACCATGATCACTTCAACAAGAGTTTAAATTTTTAGATTTACGATCTCCTCATTTTCCCATCATTTCAAACCTTTAGTGAATAGGTACAAACATTCAAAATTTCCCAAATTAGTGCACTCCAAGTCCAACACTTGAAACACCTTGACATAGTCTCAGCTAGTGCCATTCTACTTCAAGTTTCCCATCTTCATCTGGATGATACAATTCAAATTGCTTAGCTTGAACTAATTGTGCAAAGCCTTCTTCAAATCTTCCCAAGACTTGATATCCTTCATTGGCTTGCTAGCATGCAAACATGACTAATGTGTCCTCCACCACAACTTAACACTTCCTGTCAAATGTGTCATCACCTCTTTGACTTGAGCTTCATTGTTTAAGTTTTGTGAACTTGCTAGATACTCCACATCCCAAAAGAAGTTATCTAAGATGTTATCATCATGGTCCTATAATACCCTAAAATTGGCACATTGCCATATTAACCAACTTTGGTTTATTCAACTATTCCTAAGTCCTATTTTACTAGGCAATTCTAATTCTAATAATCACTACTTGGCTTAGGTGTCAAATGCAAAAAACCATAATTTGCATTAATCATATTATTTATTTAATTCTTAAATATTGACTCAAATTAGCTACACAAACCTATTGGTTTAATTTAATTTAATTATAAGTGTTCTAGTTTAATTAAATTAAAATTACCTCTTTAGCTGATATATAAAGGAATTAAATACATTTAATTTAATAAGATATCTCCTCTTTTTAATTATTGAATTTAATTATTCAATTAGTTAAAGTTATCCATTTATGGGGTTATATTCTATTTTATTAAATTAAATATTCACTCAAAAAAAGGAACTAGTTAGCTCCTTTTATCACTCAAAAGGTAATTAGTCAGCTCCTTTTATCATTGAAAAGGCACTTAGTTGGCTCCTTTTATCACTCAAAAGGCACTTAGTTAACTCCTTTTATCACTCAAAAAGGACTTAGTTATATCCTTTTATCACTCAAAAAGGACTCAGTTAACTCCTTTTATCACTCAAAGGCAACCAGTTAACTCCCTTTTTATGAGGAAGTCACCTTTATGGTTGGCTCTCATCTTCAATCTTGACTGTGCATTTCGGTTAATCTTAACCGTAAATCACCTCTTGGATTCTATAAAAGAAGCTCTCTATTCCTCATTATAGAGGATGAATTTTGGAATTTGCATCGAATTTATGCTGAAATTCTTACTCACTTTGCTCACATTTACATAGCTTTATTTCTTTCATTGTAATATTATTTAGATTTTAAATATGCATCCATTTAGCATACTATGTTTCTTCATTTCTTAGATTAATAATTACATCTCTCATCTAGATTAATTGCACTTTCATTTAGCTACATAAATCCTTCATTCTAGAGGTCTAGTTGCCCGCTTCTTGTTCTGAGAGAAAAGGCATAATCCTTCTAGTTAGAAGGAAAAAGGTCACTCTATTAGACTTTTTGAATAAACAATAGAATTAACATAATCAGATTTCCACAATCCATTAGTATGTGAGCAATGTTTCTGGATTAGATTGTGTGAGTTTTTTTAGCATCAACATTTCAGATCATACTAGATGATCCATCATCAGGATGAGAGAGCATCAGAATATGAAATGTGATGCTCTCTCATATTCTAATGCTCTCTCATCCTGATGATGGATCATGTAGTATGATCCAAAACGTTGATGCTAAAAAAACTCACACAATCTAATCTAGAAACATTGCTCACAAACAATACAATGTTTATTTTGAGATGATCTCATAGGTAATGACCATGTTGAAGTGTATCTGAGGATCAAAGGCCCACAAATTCATGCATACATTTTTGGTGCCCACCATGGTGCTCAAAAGGTCAAATTTTCTAGCCTTATTTTCTATATTTTTTGCATTTTTTATTGTTCTGTTCGTGCAGGTTTCTAGATTTTTGCGTGAGAAATCTAATTTTTGCAAGAAGACCTAAATATTTTTCATCTTCCTCTACACTTTCTCAAGCAAAAGAAGTGCATAATCATGTGAATTCTCATGCGGTGCACATCATTTCTTTGTACGGGTTTGCGCATGATTTCTCATAAAATTTTGCAACAGTAATATGAAATATAGTTTCTCAAATTCCAGTTTATCAAGATGTTTGTTTGACTAACAGTTTTCTCTGAAGTATTTTATTTCTAATTTATATTTTTTTCTGTAGATTAATAGTGGTTTGTAGGACATTTTGAAAAAGCTATAATTTTTTTTTTAAAGAGTATTTTTCAAATTTTAACTTTTGACCTCTTCATAGGTTTTGGCTATTGTTAAGCTGTTTTATGGGTATCAAAAAGAACAAAAAAATTTCAATTTTATTTTCCCATAGTTAAGCTTCCATTTGACTAATGGTATTTTCTGAAGCATTTTATTTCTAATATCTGGTTTCAACAGCTTAATAGTGGTTTTTAGCATGCATGACAAAGATACCTTTTATCCAAACACTTCAAACATATACTAACTATGTGAATGCAAGACACTTGCCAAAGATATGCATGATGAAGATTTGTTTCAAACCCACATAAACATTGTGTCTTCTTTTATTTCTTTTTGCACATTGTATAAATAGGGCTTGCGAACTTCATAGGGTGCAAGATAGGGGAATAGGGGAGTATGCTCTTTTCCACTTGGAGGTCATGACCAAGGGTAAATCAAAAACTTAGAAGCCTTTGAAAGATGGCATCTGAGGGAGGCAAGCAAGTTAGTGGTTCTCCCAGAAAAAGTCTTTAATGAAGAGATGATGATTTCATTTTAGGGGATCAAAGTCTTGGAATAGGACAAGGTGGGATTGATTAAGCTAACTCAGTGATTAACATGTCTTGCATGTTTGGGTGAAAAAATGAGGTAGAGGAGTATGCTCTTTCCCCTTGAGGGAAATTAGAAACTTTGACCCTTAGATCTAAACCACTAGTCTAAGTCAATCCTTTAGAGGGCCTACTAGAGTGATCCAACCTTCAAGAACAACCCACATGAGCACACTCCTTTTGCCAGAGATTCCACCTTACTATAATAAAGAAGCTTTGTTGAGAAAAAGACTCCAAAGCCATGTTAATTTCCTCTTCTTCATTCTAATATCACATATCAAGAAGAGGCTTAGTAAACTACACTGATCAATGTCAGCCCTAGTCTTGCTAGTCAAGAGTGTACCCCAATCTCATCCCTATGATCCATAACCATGCCCACCATGGTGGAACAAAACCTCATTCTATGAGTACCACCAAAATAAGGGGCACAAAACTAGCAACTACATAAACTTGCATCACAAAGTCTAGGACATGATTGATGATGGTGACATTGTGGTTGATGGACATAACAAGAACTTGGATCACAAGGCTTTCAAAGAGCCCTTAATAGCTTATGAAAAGGGAGAGATCTCAAAACCAAAACCTAACAACAAGGTCAACTACGCATACTCTAATGAAAACAATGTGATCAACATGGTTGAACCTATAGATTTTGAGTACTATGACATCATTACCATTAAGGGCAAGCAAGATACCACTAAACCCAAGACACCATTTGTCTTGAGGGGCCCTACTTCGAATGCAATAGACAACACATCTTTACAACACTATGCCAATGTAGTTACGTGCTCTCATGACAAGTTGGTACTAAAAGGCCCTAGGCCTTCTACTCTTCATCTTGAATAACATAAAGAAAAAACACTTGCTAGTCCATCTATCAAAGGTGCAAAATTCACGAAAAATTCAGTAGCAACTAGCTATAGCATTCTCAATTAATTAAAATGAACTAATGCTCAAATCACAATCTTTGAGCTGCTTAAAATCTTGCCTACTCATAGGCAGACTCTGGAAAATGCCCTCACTGAGGAAAATGTTCCTTAAGATCTTGATCTTGAGAAATTTCAATCTATGGTAGGTCACCTAACCTTTCCCTACTTTATGTCCTTCTCTGAGGAGGATGATAACTCACGGAGTCACCCACACAATTGACCTCTACACATTGAGGTCATGACACATTAGACACATGTTTGTTGGGTATTCATCGATAATGGCACTAGGCTAAACATTGTCTCTGCTACTTTTCTTAGAAAATTAAATTAGTCTAAGGACTCTATTGATCCTCACTTCAAGATTACTATCAAAGCATATGACGAAGTTGAACGAAAGTCTCTCGATCTTGTGGTCTTTCCCCTTCATGTCAGTCCTATAGAAAGAGATGTCACTCATCAAGTCCTTGACATTCCCTTAGCTTATAATATTCTACTAGGAAGGCCTTGGATACATGAGATGCAAGTTGTGCCTTCCACATACCATCAATGTGTCAAATTCCCATTTCATGGCTCCGAAGTCATATTCCTGCCAGTACTAGTTACACCTACAATATGCTCAAAGCTGCTGAGAATTTTGTTCCCGCTAATAGGGATTCTATTGATTATCATGACAACAAGCTGAAACAAATTAAGTAGTCAATCAACCTGAAAGAAACTAGAATGGGTGAGTACCATATCGAACCAGTGTTGTCATTAACATCTCTTCCTGAGTCTCCCCATCATTATGGAAGACCATCTAAGGAAAAGAAGCCATTTCTGTTGACACCTCAAATGAAGTATAATGGACCTTTTTTCAAGGCTATAGTTCCCTTAGAAGATGAAAGCAAAAATAGAGCCATTGTTGCATGGCTATACAAAGAAGAGACTCTAGTAGAGTTAACAAAACAAGCTTGTGAGATCACTTCTAAGAAGTATGGTCCTGGTCTTAGACTCATGAAGTGTTTTGGCTATAAGGGAACTGGTCCTATTGGGTGTAATAACAATGGTCTAGTTGATCCTATCAAAGTAATAGCTCGAAGAAACATAGATACATCTAGTCTAGGCTTTAACAAGGTTCCCTTTCATTTAGAGGCTAACAAATTCATACCAAAGCCTGAGAGTTCATTAAAAATGAGTCACAAGCTGAATCTAATACTCAAGAAAATAATACTAATGATGAGGATCCTTATACTTATCCTATTCCTTATGATCTTGCTAAATTCTTTGCTAAGAATACATTACCCAAAGCATACAAGATTTTGTTTCTTTGTATAAACAACATTTTTGAATATGAGGCTTTGATTAATGACATGAAGATTGTAGTTGAATGGAGAGTTGATCAATTAGGTATCTTTAGGGACTCCTAGCTCATAATCAACTAGGTTAGTGATGTGTATCAAACAAATGATGAGAAATTGATCCCTTACAAATGCATTTTTGATGACCTAAAGAAGTATTTTGTCCACATCACCTTCCAATAAATTGCTCGAACAGATAACAAAGTGGTTGATGCAATGGCTACTTTGGCCTCCTTGCTATGAATGCTCAACAAAGATCTATGACATGAGTTCTTGGTGGAAGCATTACACTACCTGGCCTATGATACCCTTGAGTCTAGGATGATCTATTCTACTATGGGACAAGACTCATCTTGCTACCATCACATTTACTCCTATCTCCATTACCAAACCATTTAGGATGGTCTAACTCAAAATGAAAAATGCTACCTTATCTGTAATGCTTTATGGTATATCATTATTGCTAACAACTTGTTTAGGAGAGGTCTCGATAGAACACTCCTTAGGTGTTTAAAACCCAAAGAGTCCAAATGTGAATTAATTAACATTGATGAGGGCATTTGTAGATCCCACTCAAATGGCTTGACACTAGCTTGCAAACTCATTAGAGTTGGTTACTATTGGCCTAAACTAGAGCAAGAGGCAATCAAGTACACCAAGTCCTACATGCAATGCTAGCTCCATGGGAATCTGGTTCACGCTCTAGCTAGGGAGCTCATTCCATCTACCACAATGTAGCCATTTCAACAATGGGCCTTCGACTTGGTGGGTCAAATTAACCCATCTTCTTCTAATGGACATAAGTTCATTATTACAGCTACATACTACTTTACAAAATGGGTAGAGGTAGTACCCCTCACAATAGAAAATGGTAAAACTATAGAACTTTTTATCACAAATTACATCATATGTAGGTATGGTGTACAATCCTCCATCATTACTAACAATGGAGGATAGTTCAAAAAGAAAGACCTCAAGGAACTATGTAAAAGATTCAAAATGACACAACATTGGTCTTCTATCTATTACCCCCAAGGTAATGGTCAGATAGAGGCATCCAACAAGGCAATCCTCAAGATCCTCCATCACATAGTTAGAAAATCAGGGAGGGACTGGCACCTCCAGATTAATCCAGCTTTATGGGCATACAAGACAAGCATTAGGATTCCAATGGATACAAAGCCCTTTTCTTTGGTTTATGGAGCAAATGTTGTGCTTCCAATAGAGGTTGAGATTCATACTTTGAGAATCTCTATGAAAGGCCTTATTACTGATGAAGATTATATAATAGCTTGACTTCAAGAGCTAGTGCTACTAGATGAATGTCGACAAGTGGCATGTGATCATCTGCAAGCTTATCAGCAACAAATGTCTAGAAGTTACAATAGGATAGTTAAGCCACGTGACTTCCAATTGGGTGATCTTGTCCTGAGAGAGAATCCTAAGAATCAACAATAGTGGGTCCAAAAATAGAAGTTTGAACCAAAATGGCTTGGTCCTTACATAATTACTATAATTTATGGATCTAGTGCTTACTAGCTTTCTATAGCCGAGGGAGAAGTGCTCAATGAACCTGTCAACACTCTCCACTTGAAGCAATTTTACAGCTGATATGATCTCAGAAGCTTTTTGTACATATCTAAATGTCCTGAAAAAAAATCTAAAAATTTCAAAAAGTCCTAAAAAAACCATTACCTTGGGGAAAAGCTAGCAATAGACACCTTGGTAATACAAAAAAAAATTGAAAAATTTGAAAAATTTTAAAAAAATTTAAAAAAGAGAAAAATACAATTTTTTTTTTTGAAAAACAAGAAAGTGCCATTAATGAAAACCTAGAAATAGGCATCATGGTAGCAAAAAAAAATGAAAGCCCTACCAAGAAGGTGAAAAACTAGCAAATAGGTGCTTCTTGTTCCCAATGCTGCATCTTGCAATGCATCTTTTGACTCCCTATATAGTTTCTTTCCTACTTTAGTTTATTTCTTTTTGCTCATGTATCCATGGATTCAATCTTGTCACAGCTCAGGGCACTACTCTCCAGTGTCCTAGAATATCTTTCGTGATAGTCACCAGTTGTTTTAGTTGTGTCTGAAATGTACCTCTACTGATTTTATATGACATTTCATGCCTCTGATCAGATTTTCAAAATCAAACAAATAATATCACAAAGATCCACCAATTTCTCAATAAACTCCAAATCGGGTATGCCAGAAATAGTGCCAAAAGCTTCACAGCTTCACCTATTATTAATAAATTTGAAAGTGGACATTTTTATATAAATTTGAACAGAATAACAGCCTATAAAATTACATTTCTAGATCTGTATAACATGCACACAATAGCTCCCAAATGGAGGACAAAAACAGTGCTCATCGGGCTCCTAAAAATAGCACAAAATAGCCCGAAATCACCACAAAAACTTAATAATCTATCACAGAAGTATAATCATATCCAAATACATATTTTAAGCTCTATTTTAAGATTTAAAAATCTGATATACAGCAGCAACCAAAACTGATATGAAATACTCAACCAGAAACACTAAACTCTTACAAAAAAATACACCCGAAAACTCACAAATTTGCACTGTTCAGCACAAAGGCAAACTCTGCATGAGCATGCACATGGAATGACTTCAAACTCCCATCCTTAGCCTTCTTGGAAACCTACAAACTCCCATTCTTGGGTCTCTTTGGAAACCTGCAAACTCCTGTTCTTGGGTCTCCTTCTCCACAGGTTTGGCAGCCTCTAAAGAATAACAAAGAAATGAGCAAAATCAAGTTCTAGAATGAGCCCAGAATGCCTCCAAACCCCTTAAAAGAGGGAATAACCCTAACTCACATTGAAGAGGGGTTAATAAAACATATTTTAATAATAATTTTTATTTATTAGTCCATTCGCTTCCAAAGATTATCCCTTTTTTCTAAAACTTCACCTTTTTGGGCCTGCCTGCCTTAGAAAATATTATTATTTTTTAATTATTTGAAAAGTGGACATGACAAGTCCTCCCTTCCCAAATATTGCTTGTCCTCAAGCAACGGATGAACAATAAACCAATCAATCCACCTAGATCCCAAATGTAGTCATGAACTATACTACCGCCAAATAACATAGGCTACTGCAATACCCTCTACAATATGACCAAGAGGAATCCATAATCAAATTGACAATTATAGCTCAACCAAACTCCAAAATCACCACTACCACAATCAGAAACCCACGAGACACAAACTCTTAGAAAATTAGAACCCAAGTAAAGTGGACAAATCAAACTGCCAACACAATAAATACCATCAACATATCCCACTGGCCTATACGAAATGTACAATCCAACTCTGCAACAATGGTGAATGCTCTCAAATGAAGCTATACCAAGTATGGAGAATCCACACACTGTACAACTCTTGTAGTCAACACAACTCTGTAGATCATCAACCACTGTCTCATAACCATAACTCCCATGCACCCTTGATGGTGAAAAGCCATCACAAGATAAACAGCAAGAAATGGAACCCAAACCAAATTTTCCTACCATCAACTCCTCAACACAAGGATCAAATGCTAACTGATGTACATACCCTGCAATATAATGTTGATTAAAAAAACCAACCTCAGTCAACAACTCACCATGAACAAGTGATACAACCCACTATGACTGATCACTAGCTAAGTCAAGAGATGTCATAGCCAAAGGAGTAGAATCAATAACAACACCCACTAAAGCATCACTCCCAAACTCCTGCTCTAAGTCACATATTATCAAGCTATCAACTGTAGAACCTATCACCATGTCATGCCCATCACAACTCTCATCTTGAGGCATCAAACTATCCCATAATTGATGATAAGCACTAGGAACCAAAGTACATCTCTGTATCATCATCTCATCAACATGGTCATCAAAGGTAGATTGATGAGCATACCTCATAGTGTAATGCCGATAGAATGCACCAATCTCAGTCAGTGGCTCAGACTGAAATCTAGATGTAACTAACTTCAATCGATCACTAACCAATTTGGAACTAACTACTACCTCTGAAGACATCACCAATGGAGTAGTATTACTAGCAGGAACCATGCCAACTATCAGCTCACCAACATCACACATGGTCTTTGATACAACATCTCTAGTCTTCCTGCCATTAGTACTAGAGGTCACCACCATGTCAGGCATACCACAACAATCTGCTGCAGCACCCAACTCAACTAAAACTGACTCTAGTGGGGATGAACTTGATATGCCAATGTTAGTATCAAGGATGGATGCATCCCCATCTCCACTATCTTTGACAATCTCGACCATGGACATCCTCGTATCATTAGACACCACGACTTGTGACTATATAGAATCTGGTAAAGACTGTAGTTTCTTTGACTCCATGGTCACCTTAGCCAAATGAAATTGTGACTCCTTGAAAGCCAACTGTGTACTCTCAAGAATCTCAGAAGTCACCTCAAGCTGCTAAGTAAGCTCACTTACCTCATCTTCCTTGGCCAACAATGCATCGTATGCTATTGTGTTGCATAAAAATGTAACTAAAGGAAAACCCATTAAGCAACTAATGCACATTCCTACATTATCATGCAAAACCTCAAAATATGAAAGAAGACATGTAAATGAACAACAAAATAGCACTATGCAAACCTCATGAAACCATCAAGTATAGATGATTTCACATTGTTGTGGGATGTGGTTGCTTACAAGTCCAGCAGCATAACAATAAAGTAGATAGTGCTTTATGAAAATGAGGAGAGGGCTCTCCTTTTATAGGAAAATGGATGGCTGAGATTGAATGCAAAATGGAGGGCTAAGATCTCTCAGGATTGATGAGGTGTCAATGAGGTGGAGGACAAGTAGACTCCACATGGATTAGGGTTTTGACCATTCAAAGGGGGCAATATACTCACACATGTGTGAGAAACCTTTGATGGTGACATGATTAATGAGGTGTGAGAAGTGTGTAAGATCATGTTTCCTCACACATGTGTGAGAAACCTTTGAAAGTGATGGGTCAATGACATGTGTAAGAGGGTTGGAGGCTCAAGGTTTCTCACACATGCATGAGACACCTTGGTTCACATGTGAAGGGGGACAAGGTTGTAAGAGGCATGCAAGATATGAGGGATGAAGGAAAGTGTGAACATCTCTCACACATGTGTGAGGATTCCTCACACATGTGTGAGAACACACTTAGGATCAAGAGGTGATTAGCTAGGATGATTAGGAAAAGAAAGCATGATTAGGAAGTTGGTAGGTTTAGCAAGATGGGTTAGGTAGGCTAGTGAGGTTAGGTGAGGGTTAAATGTAGGAGCCATGTGCTCAAATAGGATTAAATGCAATATTTAATTCCTAGTGGGATTAGGAGGGAATTAATTAAGTAAATGACATAATTAAAGTGAAAGGGGTTAGATGCAAGGGGAATATGTTAGGATTTATATAAACCTTAGTTTATTTAAATCAAGGAAAGGAGAATATAATTAAATAAATGTAAATTTATTTAATTAAATGATAAAGTAATTAAATAAATAATAAATATTTATCTAATTGATTAAGAAATGTGATTTGGAAAATTTTAGGTGTCTACATTTTGCCCCTCTTTGATATAGCATTAGTAATGTTATATCAAAGAAGAATAAAATATAGTGGCTGGGAGGATAAGACTAGTAGCATGATGCCCCAGTCATGGAAGGATGAGGAAGGATGACGAAAGTGGAAGGGTATGCCCCCTCGAGAGGACATGCAGGTTAGGAGAACACAAATTTTCTTTCAAAATGGAAAGGAAGAGGATGGAAGGGAGTTATGCTGCAATGGCGTGAACAACCTAAGTTTGATATTGTACTCAACACTATGCACCAAGGTATGAGGAACCAAGATGACAATGTGTTAAGTACATGATAAAAAGGGGTCTAATACAACCATATGCCTTATGAAACCATGATATGGAAGACCATGATTCATGCAACAATAGGATGCAATGACCATGATACATACAAAAAATGCTAATGCATACAAGTAATCAAGCAATCATGCACAAGAAACCAAAAGCAAACCAAAATTTTGCCCCTAGTCAAGCTGAAAACCCCTCAATGGATTGATTGATGATGATTGATTAAGGATGGCAAAGCTAATGCTAAGCATAATGCACATCCAAAGATTGGGAAGGATTCATCCCATGATAATGATGTTTGAATATAAAAAATGGATTATCAGCTGATTGGGTCAAAAGGAGGAATTAATTAAGGATTGGTGTTCAAGATTGCAAGATTAGATTGATTGAATTAGTATTGATTGCACAAGTGATATTTTTTTAATTTTTTTATTTTATGGTGGATAGAAGAATGAGCGTGGATGAGATTGGAAGAATGATGTTGATAGGATGAAGAATGATGATAGTAGAATAGATATTGATTTGAAGGAATTAGAAGAATTAAAAAATTGATTGAAGAATGAATGAATTTGATTGAAGTGATTGGAAGAATTGGATTGAATGTGATATGAATGAATAGAATGGATAGAAATGAATTGATTAGAGGAATGTGTCAGAGAATGGACAAAATGAATGGATTGAATGAATGTGAGAGAGAATGAATAGAATGAAACCAATGACAAGGGAGAGTCAAGGTATGGTAAATGGAGGAAAAGCAATGTGATGTTTGTGGATGCAAGGAATAGTGAAAGGATATGAGGGGCCAAATAATATGGTGGCAAAAAAATGCGGGGCCAAGGATCATGTTTCAAAGGAGTCCAAATGCCCCATACTAAGGGTAGGGAAATGGAAGAAAATGTGGTGGGAAAGGATGCATGAAAATGGGCAGATGGAACAAAGGCTAGTGGATGGAGGAAGAGAAGGCATGTGCTCTTCCAAAGCATGTACGAACGTTTTGTTATTGTGCCTCTAGTATTGATCATGAGCATGGGTATGAAAGTGGAATGGATAAGGGATATGGGAGGGAGGGTATGAAAAAAGGGATAATGATAGAAGAGTATGGATGAAATGTGGGATATGAAATGGAGGAACGATAGGAATAACCAAGATCAAGGACAAATGAAAAAAAGATGGAAGCATGTAGGAGTATGGATGGAAAATAGATGAATAGGACAAAGACTATGGGATGCAAGATATGGATAACATGTCAAGATCAAAGATGTGAAAGTGGATGGAAATATGTAGGATAATGTATGGATAAGGAGAAAGGGACATGGAAAGTGAAAGTGAAGATCAAAGATGGAAAGAGATAATGGATGGTAGATGAAGGATGGAAGAGATGTAGGGAAGTTTGGTATGGATGGAGCTTGCCCCCAGGGTAGAGTACAAGTGGACAAGGAAAACTGAATGGAGGGATACATGATAGGAGAATGAAGGGAGGACTCAACCATCTATATACGTGGATGGTATCCCTTGACATATTTTTCCTTTTTTCTTTTTTTATTTTCAAGGAATTTTGGCTATTTGCTCATAGATGTTGGTAGGATGGTGAATGGAGGAAAATGACTTATGGAAAGGTTTGCATTAAGGGGGTGGAATGGGTGGGAGGAAGATATGGTTGATGGATGCTAGGTTGGAAGGCTTGTGAGTGAGTGGATGAAGGAGGCGAAAAGATAGTCATCGGCACACACCTTGAAGGGTGATGGAAAGGAAGAAATTATGGGGGATAGGGACGAGAAATTTTGAATTTTGGGATAAAGGGACCCAAAATAGATGAAGGAGACGATGGGTTTGGGATGGTGGATTTTGGGACATAAGGACCCAAAATGGATTTGGAAAGTGGAAGCGTGGGTGGATTATGCATGAGGGAAGCCTTCAGATTAGCAGAATTGAATGGCATTGTGAATCTTTCTTTGAGATTCATTGCTACATTAAGTAGCTTTGGTATCCACAAAATTTTTGCATTTTCGATTTTCAGCCTTTGTGGCCTTTTGATTGTGCTTTGGATCAGATTTTTCTTTTCTTGAACATGTCGTTTAGAGGGGACATGTTGATCTTTGTGCTTTTGTGAATTTTTGGCTTTATTTGCTTTTTCTTTGGCATCCAATTTGCTGTCATTGGCCATGGTAGGGGTGCATGAAGATAAATGGGGTGGAGAGCTTAGGGATGGTGAACGTGGTAAGGGATTCAAGGATGTGTGCCTTTGTTTATCTTTAGGAGCATGAGTGGATGAAGGGGAAAACATGGATATGGTGGATGGGTGTATGTAAGGACCTAAAATGGATGGAAGGGATTAAGGATTTGGCGGTGGAATATAGGGACCTAGAATGGATGGAAGATAAGGACCTAGAATGGACTTGGAATAGGAATGATGGAAGTGTTTAGGTTTGGAAGGAGGAATTGTGGGGTTGGAAGAAGTGGAAGGTGTACCAACATCTTGAGACATTATTTATTCAATAGGATATTTATCATTTTTAACACAAGATGCGAGTCTAGGTATATGGGGTTCATGAGTGGATGAGGTAGGTGTGATAGGATCATGTGGAGTATTAAGAGGGAGAATAGGATCATGAGATGGAGGGGAATCATGAAAGGAAAATGAAGGGGTACTTTGATCTTCACTTAGAAGAGGATCATGAAGTGGAATGAGTGGATCATGAGATGGACTAGAATCATGAGATAGAGTGGAAGGAATGGAACCATGAGATGGAGTGATTTGATCTTGACGTGGAGGAAAGCTAGTGGATGGAGTGGAAGGAGAATCTACATGAAGTGGAGGATTGGCGGAGGCTAACTCATGAGATGGAATGGAATTGGTGGTACATGGAATGTCTTGATCTTGGTTAGGAAGGGAATCATGAGATGGACTAGGAGGGATGGATGGATCTTGAGGGATAGGGGAAGGATGGGATGGAGAAATGCTCAGATCTAGAGGAGAAGGGGAATCTATAGTGACATTCTTTGGAGGAAGAACTTTGGGTGCTTGGCTCACTTTATCTTGTTCTTTACACCTAGCCAAGAGTGATGTGAAAAACCCCTTACAAGGTGGGGATGATGTGGATTTTGGAGGACTATGATTGTGTGAAGGTTGAACTATGGATAGGGGATTGCATGGAGGGTTGGGGATGGATGGGACATGAGGACTAGGATCTTCGAAACATGGGGGAAGAGGACACATGGCATGGAAGGTGGCCTCTTGTTGTTGGCTTGCCAAGAGATAATTCTTTAATTGTTCAATTTCCTTGGCAAGGTCATTTGTGTTGGAGGAAGTGTGTAGGCTAGGAATGGAATTGTACATAGTTGAAGGGTAATGAGATGGGTTTCCCTTGTCAAAGGTAGAAGAATGATGGACATGAGATGGATTAGAGTTGGATATGAAGTAGTGAGGATGGATTTGATATGCTAGTTGAACGGGAGGTATAACTCCATATTGTCGTTGAAGATTGTCAACCATTTGATTAAGCAAATTCAAATCCATAGATGTTAGAGGAAGAGTGATGAAAGATTTGAGGGTAGATGGGATATGAACCTAGGACTAGGAGCAAGTTTGGACTTTGCGTTGATTTGATTTGAATTGGATTGGACTTGATATTGACTTGATTTGATTTGATGTTGATTGGATATGATGTGATTGAAGTAGGGTTTGATTTGATTTGATAAAAACCCTATGATATTGCAAATAAGTGAATGTGAAATTTGAATTAAAGTCCAATGTTTATGAAAATGCTCCTATGACCAAAGTAAAATATTTGATGGAAAGTTGAATTAGAGGAAGACGAATAAAATTAGGAAGATTGATTATGGAGGAATATGTAAATGGATTAAATTAAGAATTGATTAGAAAAGAATGAATTTGATAAGGGATTGGATTAGAAGAATGATGATGTGGAGGATTGAATTATGAATGCATTATGAGATTGGCAGAGGAAATTGGATCTAGATTACGATGAAACATGACTAGGATGAAGATTATGGAATTAGATTGAATGACAAGGAAATGATGTGGACAAATGGAGATGATTAAGACGTCAAGCAATGATGTGAATGATGAAGATAATAGATGTATGAGTGTGATGACTGTGATGGAAAGAATAAGTGATGTGGAATGATGTGGACAACTTGACTAAGAGGTCTTAAACCAAGACTTGTTTTTGTTGTTTTTGAAATTGTTTTTGATTTTTTTGGATTTTTGAAGTTTTATGATTTTTTGGATTTTTATGTTTTATGATGTTTTTGGATTTTTATGTTTTAAGATGCAAAATATATACAATGAAATATGTACAAGGCAAGTGTGTTTCAAACACTTAAGAATGTCAAACACACCAACAATCCTATAAGGTTTTGACTAGGATGTGCAAGGATCAACTAGAGGGTGTCCTCGATATATGCAAGGTACGTGAGGCCCAAATCTATAGATGAAAGAAAATACTGCCACACAGCCGGGAGGAGACGGTAACCCAAATCTCCTCCTTCACTTCCCAAAGGTATAAATTTCTTTGGGGCTTAGCCAAGAGTGAAAATATTATGCTTCCAAGAGAGGTGTCTTTCGATTCACCTCCTAATTTTTATACTCCACCAGAACACTGGAGTTGAGGTCATCCCAAGGGGTGATGAAATCCCCAAGTAGGCCCTCCTAAAATGAAAAACAAGACCACTTATTTCTTGTGCACCCAAGATCACCTGAAGGCACGAGGGGATAGAATACGTAAGTGGCCTTGGGGTTCAAAAAGACACGCGTTCATTCCCAATGAAACTTTAGGTTTTGTAATCTACTTGAAGACACACATGTTTATAACATACAATGTTTTTTCCAATTTGAAATGTCACCAACATAAATGAAATGCAGATTCATCAACAAGAAAGTAAATCAAGCATGTGCATAAGCAAAATGTTGAAAATGAAATCAATTTCTCTTAAGGAATTCAAGATTTCATGGGTTCATTTTAAGCACCAATTCAAAATGTTTGCTAACCTAAGCCTACATGTCCATTCCCTTCAGGCATTCAAGATTGAATTTGATTGTTTTAGCATTTAACCATACATTCAAAGACGAGTGTTTAGGAATACATGTTCATTCCCAAAATAAAATTAAGGCAAAAATCTGCAAGCAATATTGTTAGTGACAAAATATCCCTACAAAACAACAAGTTAATGTAGCGAAAATGTAGGACAAATGTTAGCAAAAAGTTTGGTCTTTGACAGGAAAAAAAAATATAAACAACATCAAAATTTCATGAAACCAACATCAACATGACGGGCTCGGAATCATCTTTTCGGCAATATTTTGTTTTGCAAAAACGGAGCTCGTACGCTCAAGTTATGAGCAAAAATGTGAAGGCTGCTCCTTGTGGCTTAGAAAGGCATGTGGACTGCTAATGCAATGTTGACATCAACAACCTACGAGGTTAAATTTGACGGTTAGGAGAACGGCAAGAAAATTTTTTTTTTTTGTTTTAGAACGTTTTTGAAAGAGAATGAAATCCCCATAGTTGATTAAAAAAGATAAAAGTTTCCTAATTACATGCTTAATCTAAATAATAATAAAAAATAATTTAAACAAAGAAGAAGTAAAAACAAAGGGATTTTCATTAAAATGAACTTTTTGGGTCAGGCGGAGGAAGTATAAGCGCAGGGAGTTAAGGTTGCAAGTCGACGGAGGCGGCCGAATGCGGCGGTGGCGGAGCGGGTTGAGGAAAGGGGAGGAGGTGATGCTGAATAAGGGCATGGTGGTGAGGGTTTCGGGTGCCACGTAGCACGCAGGGAGCGGCGGAGGGTTTTTGGGTAGCGTCGGGGTAAGTCAAGTGGCGCAAATAGTGAGGGGGTTGAGCGGTTGAGCGGAGGCAAACTCTGGCGGCCGAGCGAGGAGCACCACGGCCAAGCGGGGGGTGGTGCAGCGGCCACGGCAGACGGGAGGCTGGGGAGGCAATGGTGGCGTGTTGCAGGTGGGCAGTTGGGGTTACAGCGTCGGCAGCGGGAGATTGCGGGATGAAGCGTGGCTGACACAGTGGTGGGGGTTGTGAGCTGCACGGTGGAACAGGCGGCAGCAGGGGTTGTTTTGGTGGGGGGTGGTCGTAGGCAGCGGTGCCATGGGTGGCGGCGGCCGCGGGAGTTGCAGAGTGGGGAATTGCCGCAGCAGATTGTAGGGTTAGCGGCGCGGAGAAGGAGGGGTAGCGGCGCCAGGGAAGCCGTCGAGGAGTGGTCGCGGGTGCGGCGCTCGTGGGCGGCGCTAGCCTGCCAAAAAGAAACAAAAATGATTTTAAATTTTTACTTTTTTTTTTGAATTTTTTTTTTTAGTTTTTAATATTTATCCCTCCCACCTTATTATTATTATTTTTAAAAAAAAAAGCCTTCCCTCTTATCGATATGTAAATACAAATGATTTTTTTTTTTTTAATTTTGTATTTTTGATTTTAATCTTTTTTTTTTTAGATTTTAGATTTTAGATTTTTGATTAAACTAACTCCACTCTTCTTCTTTTTTCTTTTTTTTGATTTTTTAATGTTTTCTACTTATACGAAAAATGAAATGAAATGAAACAAAAAATCTACCCATTTTTTTTTCAAACAATTTATATATTAACAAAAGGGGAGTTTTTAAAAAATTTTTTTTTCTAAATTTTCCTAATAACGAAGAGGATATTCAATGCATATGTACCCTAAAACTTGAAAATAAAGCAATAGGCAAAATATAAAGTGTTTTATGTCAAAAAACTTTCTTTAGGTCCTCTAAATGCAATGATGAGCTTTATGACTCGATTAGAGGCTCCTCATGAAACTTGATCTCCAAATGCATACTTTTGACCTACAAGCTTGAAAACTCACAAAACACTCAAAAACACATTAGATTGTTAGTTTGAACCCGTGAAGTGGGTCCCACCGAGCGTGCCAAAATGTGTTGCATAAAAATGTAACTAAAGGAAAACACATTAAGCAACTAATGCACATTCCTACATTATCATGCAAAACCTCAAAATATGAAAGAAGACATGTAAATGAACAACAAAATAGCACTATGCAAACCTCATGAAACCATCAAGTGTAGATGATTTCATTGTTGTTGTGGGATGTGGTTGCTCACTATTCCTGTAGCATAACAATGAGGTAGATAGTGCTTCTTGAAAATGAGGAGAGGGCTCTCCTTTTATAGGAAAATGGATGGCTGAGATTGAATGCAAGACGGAAGGCTAAGATCTCTCAAGATCGATGAGGTGTCAATGAGGTGGAGGACAAGTAGACTCCACATGGATTAGGGTTTTGACCATTCAAAGGGGGCAATATGCTCACACATGTGTGAGAAAATTTTGATGGTGACATGATCAATGAGGTGTGAGAAGTGTGTAAGATCATGTTTCGTCACACATGTGTGAGACACCTTTGAAAGTGATGGGTCAATGACACGCGTAAGAGGGTTGGAGGCTCAAGGTTTCTCACACATGTGTGAGACACCTTGGTTCACATGTGAAGGGGGACAAGGTTGTAAGAGGCATGCAAGATATGAAGGATGAAGGAAAGTGTGAACATCTCTCACACATGTGTGAGAACACACTTAGGATCAAGAGGTGATTAGCTAGGATGATTAGGAAAAGAAAGCATGATTAGGAAGTGGGTAGGTTTAGCAAGATGGGTTAGGTAGGCTAGTGAGGTTAGGTGAGGGTTAAATGTAGGAGCCATGTGCTCAAATAGGATTAAATGCAATATTTAATTCCTAGTGGGATTAGGAGGGAATTAATTAAGTAAATGACATACTTAATTAAAGTGAAAGGGGTTAGATGCAAGGGGAATAGGTTAGGATTTAAATAAACCTTAGTTTATTTAAATCAAAGAAAGGGGAATATAATTAAATAAATGTAAATTTATTTAATTAAATGATAAGGTAATTAAATAAATAATAAATATTTATATAATTGATCAAGAAATGTGATTTGGACAATTTTAGGTGTCTACAGCTGTACTGCCCCACTCCATAAGATAATCTCAATCAGCTACCAACTGCATATAATCCTGTCTCAAAATTTGGATAGCCTCCCATAAAGAGTGGAACTCTGTCAAGGAAAGATAACTACCTCCCTACTCATCACTAGTAAGAGAACCTCATCCATAAACTGATAACAACTAATGAGCAGCATCGAAATGCTGGCAAGTGATATCAATGTCTCGGTCACTAACTCTCAGCTGATTAGACACATGATGGCACTAGGTTGACTGTCTCCTACAAACCTCCTCTGATGCATTGTCTAAAGGAGTATCCTCAAAGTTACTAGTCTCTAGAGTATTACCATCCATATCCTATGAATCAAATCTAAAGCTCATATCAACATATGGAGTATCAAAAACTATAGCACTACTGTCCAACTCCTTTGTACCCAAGGAAACTAAGTCTTCAAAACTACCCACTGCATCCTCCTGGATGTCATCAATGCCAATATGATCCTGGGACTCATCTATACACACTGCCAAATATGAAAGATCATCAACACTTTCTAGCAAGTATGGTCGACTGGATATATGAAAAAAGCTCAACACTGATGTATAAAAACTAATACCAACATCAGATAAGCTCCTGGCATAAGAAAAGACAACACCATGCAATCTGCTAATCAAATCCATGATAGCACCCAAACAATCATTGCTACCAAAAAGTGTTAAAGATTTACAGTCAACTGAATCCCAAATGCCAATATAACAATCTCGAGTCCATATCTATAAACTAGAATCAGCTGGTAACTCAAGAAAAATCCTCACTTGAGTAATATGACCAATACCAACTAACTCCACATATATGTCATGATGAGATAATGTAGTCACAATATTGTCTTCACTCACCTTCAGCTGGCAGGATAAATCATGTGAAGTACTACTAGCATCAACCTCATGTGACGAAGCATCTAATTGTGCCTGGTACTCTCTCTCATAAAAGTCATGAATGCTCAATGTCTGCGCATCTCCACCAAGTATCTCACCATCATGCACAAAAACATCCTCATAATCATCATCCTTGAGGTCAAATCTATCTATCACTCTTTGACTAAAATCATCAAATGTAGTTACCTGATCATGACCTTGAGTAGTCATTCTATGATACCACCAATCATAGGCTGCATCTTCCAAGTGCAGACTTGCAACTTGAATAGCATCACTCTCCTTCATGGGGTTAAGTGTGAAGAAGGTCTATAATTTTTGTAGCCATGCTCTAGCTGAAATTTTATTTGTTCCATCAAAAGTAGGTGCTATAAACTTGCTTATTTTATTTTTGAGCTCTCTTCCAGTTATGTCATGCTCCCTTCTGTACTCTTTCTTGGGCATCAAAGTGTTCATCATATCCACATATTCTCTAAAAGGAACCAAACTATGCAAGTCATCATCTAAGCCATTGTAAGTAGCTCTTAATGTAATCAAGTTACCTTTAACCTCTTCCATAGGATTAATGGCTGGATTTGGTACTAGTGGCTCATCTGCAGGCAAGAAAATAATCTTGGTTGATTTAGATGGTGTAGATTTCAGATTTCTTGGCTCCTCTGAAGTGCTCCCTTTCTCATTAATAGATGCAACTCCTTGTAGTTTTTCTGTCAATATTCACAAAGCCTCTTTAGTTTCTACCAAACTATCCACTGTTTGCTTCTGAGTATTTTGGATGTCTTGGAAGAATTTCTTTTCCATCTCATTTGGATTAGCCATACTTTTCCCTTCCTTGGATTTTGTACTTTTACTTTCAACTGGAGGTTTGATCAAAATTTCTTTATTCTTTTCTCATTGCAAATATCTTTTTTCTCTTTCACTTAGTTACATGCGACCATAAATTTTGATATGCAACTGATTAGAAGCAACATGCAACCATAAATTATGACATGCAAGATCTAGGTAGTTGTCAAAACTGACATGCAAGATCTGGGTAGTTGTCAAAACTGACATGCAAGCTTCTACAAACCCTCAAACTGGCAAGATCATGGCTCTGATACCACTGAAATTTCCCTTTACTAATTTTATATGATATTTCACACCTCTAATCAGATTTTCAAAATCAAACAACTAATATCACAAAGATCCACCAATTTCTCAATAAACCCCAAATCGGGTATGCCAAAAATAGTGCCAAAAGCTTCACAGCTTCACCTATTATTAATAAATCTAAAAGTGGAAATTTTTACAAAAATTTGAGTAGAATAATAGCCTATAAAATGAAATTTTTAGATTTTTATAACATGCACACAATAGATCCCAAACGGAGGACAAAAACAATGCTCATCGGGCTCCCGAAAATAGCACAAAATACCTCAGAATCACCACAAAAATTTAATAATCTATCACAGAAGTATAATCATATCCAAATAAATATTTTCATCTCTATTTTAACATTTAAAATTTAGATATACAAAAGCAACCCAAACTGATATGAAATACTCAACCGGAAACACCAAACTCTTACAAAAAAATACACCCAAAAACTCACAAATCTGCACTGTTCAGCACAAAGGCAAACTCTGCATGAGCGTGCACATGGAATGGCTTCAAAATCCCATCCTTAGCCTTCCTATAAACCTAAAAACTCCCGTTCTTGGGTCTCCTTGGAAACCTAAAAACTCTCGTTCTTGGGTCTCCTTCTCCACGAATTTGGCAACCTCTAAAGAATAACAAAGAAATGAGCAAAATCAAGTTCTGGAATGAGCCCAGAATGCCTCCAAACCCCTTACAAGAGGGCATAACCCTAACTCACATCCAAGAGGGGTTAATAAAACATATTTTAATAATAATTTTTATTTATTAGTCCATTCGCTTCCAAAGATTATCCCCTTTTTCTGAAACTTCACCTTTTTGGGCCTGCCTGCCTTAGAAAATATTATTATTTTTTAATTATTTGAAAAGAGGACATGATAGTGTCTGCCTATGGTTTCTAGTGTCACTCTTTGTCAAGATTCTCCTCCTAGAATCTCTTTCATGATAGTCACCAGTTGTTTTAGCTATATTTTCCTACTATCACTAGTGCCACTCTTTGTTGAGATTCTCCTCCTAAAATCTCTTTCACAATAGTCACTAGTTTTTTATCTACATCTACCTATTGTCAATAGTGTCACTCTTTGCCAAGATTCTCCACATAAAATCTCTTTCATGATAGTCACTAGTTGTTTTAGCTATGTCTACCTACTATTGCTAGTGTCACTCTTTGTCAAGATTCTCCTCATAGAATCTCTTTTGTGATAGTCACTAGTTGTCCTAACTCTAATGCCTACTATTTCTCATGTTGATTTTTGAGATTCTTTAATGGAAAATCTCTCTTGTGTTAGTTACTAGCTATTCTGGTTGTATCTGTCTACTGTCGCTCAATCCTCTTTAGGTTCTTCAGATTGAAGATTCCTCTTTGACCTCAATCACTAGTCATTCTAGCTATGTTTTTCTACTATTGTCACCATACTGAAGAGATTTCTTTCATCTATGTTCTGGACATTGACACTTGACATCAATCCCAAAAACATGAACTCAAAATGACATACTTTTTTAGATATACTGAGCATTTTTTTTGTTTGTTTCATTTTCATTTCATCATGTCTCCTCGAGCAACTCGATGATGTCATTTTCGACTAGAGAAGCAAGGACTAGGAGGCATGATCTTTTCTTTGCTTTTTGTTTATGGTTTAGTTCCAACAATTTGAGGTGTAGATATAAATGGGGTGTCCACTATAAGAGACTCCATCTTGTATTGGATGGCCATGTGTACCTCAACTCCTTTTATATGGATAAAACAATGAGGTTGGTTCTTGTCCTTGTTTTTTGGAGTGAACTCTTTATGCTAGAGTAAATATTGATACTCATCCTACTAAGTGAACATACAGGTCACTGCAAATATATATGGCAAGTTTTGTCTCAGGTTACAAACACAAGGGTTGTTGTAGATAGAATACTTATTGATTACTTAGCATAAGAGGGATCTCCCGTGTATTTGGTGTGTTTGCATGCAAGAAACATTTTGGTCATCCTAGTGTTTATGCTTTGATGCTTATGTTCACTTGCTATATTAAAAGGGACAAATTTTCTTGTCATTCTAGCTTCTTGTGCCTCAAATGCTTACATTTAATACTGAAAAAACTAGAACAGATGTCCTATTCATATTTCTATGATTGCAATGTTAGTGGGGATTGTATGACATCTAGGATTCACTATACACTTAGTGATGATATTTATCAAAGCTTGGTAACTAGACCTAGGGTTGCATCTAGTTTAAGATTGTATCTACCATAAGATTACATTGCATAAACACATGGTTTGATTGTATATTTACTTGCATTCTTTGTGATGTGGGATTGTCATCTTCTTCAAAGTATCATGTTTCTTCATGACTGCACAAATATTGGTTAATCACCCTCTTGGCTACTTTGACTACTTTGAATCCATTTTTGGGATCGAATTCAAAATTTGAGAAATTAAATAGCTCAAAATCACATTTTAAAAATTTGGGACTAGCATGATTGAATGCTTGTGTAATCTTTTTTTTTTTGATACTTTGTGAATCTTGAAATCTTTTCAAATAACACTTTCTTCAAAATTTTCCAAGATTTCTAGAAAAAGTCAAATTTGGTCTTTTTAGACCTCAAAATCACTTCAAATTGGCTTCTATATTTCTTTTGATCATTTTGATCTCTTCTATATTTCTTCTAATTTCTAATCTCTTCTTCTAATCGTTCTAATCTCTTCTAAACCCTTTTGAATGTTCTGATCTCTTCGATATTTATTCTAATCATTTTGATCTCTTTTATGTTCTTTTGAACCTCAAATTTCTTCACTATCTTTTTACATATTGTGCTGCATCACATTTTTTGGTGTGTCATCTTTCAATTTCACTTTTGAGGTGTAGGATGATTACATCATTGAATCTAAAATTAAAATCAATCTGAATCTTATGTCCTCATCACTCAAGGCATCTTCATTGCTAGGGGCATCTTGTTCCCTGGCATCATTTGTCATCTATCTTATATTTTCATCAGTTGATCACATCTTATAGCATTTCTAGTCAAAGTAGGATAGTCTAAACCCCAACTCTTGAGGATCAAGCCTCATTCTAAGGATGATTCTACAACTTATGATTGGATCATGTTATCTTTTATGCTTAGGTATCTAGGTGTTCTATCTAGATCCTTAAAGGTTAAGCTTTGTTCTGGAGGAAACTTTTAAAAAGCTTATTCAACTTAGGTATCTAGGTTTTCTATCTGTATACCTTAAGATTAAGCTTCCTTCTAGAGATAATTTTTAAAATCTTGTCAATTTAGGTATCTAGGTGTTCTATCTGGATTCGTTAGGGTTAAGCTCCATTCTGGAGATAATCTTTAAAAGCTTATTCATCTTGGTATCTAGGTGTTCCATCTAGATCCCTTAAGGTTAAGCTTCATTTTGGAGAAAACCTTTAAAATGCTTATCAATTCAGGTATCTAAGTGTTTTGCTTGGATTCCTTAAGGTTAAGCTCCATTTGGGAGATAATCTTTAAAAGCTTATCAATTGGTCTCTAGTTCATCAATTTTGAAACCAATCTCATTTCTTGATCTTTGCATCATGTTTTCTAATTCTCTTTGAATTGAATGTGCTACTCACACATTCATTCAAAGAGGGGCAAAATGTAATACCCCAAAATTGGCACATTGTCATATTAACCAACTTTGATTTATTCAGCTATTCCTAAGTCCTATTTTACTAAGCAATTCTAATTCTAATAATTGCTACTTGACCTAGGTGTCAAATGTAGAAAACCATAATTTTCATTAATCATATTATTCATTTATTTCCTAAATGTTGACTCAAATTAGCTACACAAACCTATTGATTTAATTTAATTTAATTATAAGTGTTCTACTTTAAATAATTAAAATTACCTCTTTAGCTAATATACAAAGGAATTAAATACATTGAATTTAATAAGATATCTCCTCTTTTTAATTATTGAATTTAATTATTCAATTAGTTAAAGTTATCCATTTATGAGGTCATATTCTATTTTATTAAATTAAATGTTCAATCAAAAGGCAGTTAGTTGACTCCTTTTAGCACTCAAAAGGCACTCAGTTAGCTCCTTTTATTGGTCAAAAGGCACTTAGTTAACTCCTTTTATCACTCAAAAAGGACTTAGTTAACTCCTTTTATCACTTAAAAAGGACTCAGTTAACTCCTTTTATCACTCAAAGGAAACTAGTTAACTACCTTTTCATGATGAAGTTACCTTTATTACTAGCTCTCCTCTTCAATCTTGACCGTCCATTTTAGTTAATCTCATCCATCAATCACCTCTTGGATTCTATAAAATAAGCTCTCCATTCCTCATTACAAAGGATGAATTTTTGGAATTTGCATCAAATTTATGCTAAAATTGTTACTCACTTTGCTCACATTTGCATAGCTTTTTTTCTTTCATTATAATATCATTTAGATTTTAAATATGCATCCATTTAGCATACTATGTTTCTTCATTTCTTAGATTAATAATTGCATCTCTCATCTAGATTAATTGCACTTTCATTTACCTACATAAATCCTTCATTCTAGAGGTCTAATTGCCTGCTTCTCATTCTGAGAGCAAAGGCATAATCCTTCTAGTTAGAAGGAAATAGATCGCTCTGTTAGACTTTTTGAATAAATATAATATTTATTTAAGGATGTCTCATAGCTAATCACCATGTTGAAGTGTATGTGAGGATCAAAGTCCTGCAAATTCATGCATATAGGTCCCCAATGAATTTAAGTAGCTCTAATGAAAAATAGTTTGGTAACATTGAGTCTAGATTGCATACTACTTACATTATTTTCAAATAGCACGATGGTGGTTCAGTTTGTTTGTGCATTGATTCCATAATCAGAAATCTTCCATCCAATTTGACTTAAATCTATTCAAATGATTCCATTTAAGATCACTAGGAGTGGCAGGGTTAAATTTCATTAAGGGACTTGATAATATTGGGAAGTGGCATAGATGTGCAGATTGAAAAGTATGGTAGAGCCTTGACACTTTTGGAGAATTATTCTAAGGCATTTGATCGGTGGGGCTGGTCTAACCAAATAGAATCAAATTTGTGGGGAAAAAGACTCTCAAACCTAGCCAAGTTACTTTCTTTTGAGTTTGCAAATAGATGGGCCATAGCTTGTAATGGAACATGAGATGTCCTCTTTAGATAGTGTCAAGATCATGGAGAGAAATGAGCACTTGGATGAAATCCCAATAAGATCAAAATTATGTGACAAGTTTGCATAGTTGGGCAAGTTAAGTTAGGACAAATTCAACTCAAATATTGATCACAAAAAAATAGAGGAGGAGACCTTTGAACCAACTTGGAATCAAAATGATCCCAAAATGAGGTTGAATTCCATATGATTGATTAGATATGAAAAATGGTATGGTGAAGACAATGTAGTGGTGGCACCTTTAGATCCTCTAGTGAGAGTTTCACTTCATGGTGTAGCTCTAAGTGGCACTCCCCTAGACCCTTAATCTATCTTGATTACCTTTTGACATCATGAGATGGCACCACTTTGCTCAACTTTGAAGACAACAACATCAATTTATATTTTCTAGAGTTAGACAAACCATTTCACATAGAATTTGAGACACTTGGGATAGTGTTTGAATGATTCACTTTGGTGATTTATTCTATCTCAGAGACAACTTGGAATTAACAAATTTTTGAGCTACCATGGAGGACCTAGAAATTTTTGGTCAATGCTCAATAGCATTGAATAATTGGGCATGGGAGGATTGGGAAGATATTACAAACAAGTTCCTTAGAGACAAACTCATTTTTTTGGCTAGGGAAATCCATGATGTTGAATACTAGTATGTTAGACATGGAGAGTGACTCTCTATAGTTGTGATGTTAGAAGATGAGTTAGGAAACTTGAGCAAAGTGCCCTATTATGTTAGTAAAAATACCTTATCCTTGGAAAGGATGATTAGTGTTGATGACATGATAGTAAATGGGACTCGGATAGTTGATCCTACTAGGGTTCTAAATTTGATGCCACTTTAGATTGGTATACTTCAAAATGATCTAACTCGGCATGGATTGGAGACACCAAACTTTGAGATTGATTTGAATGAAGCTTACCCTGATTACATTGAATTTCATGAGGATTAGCATCAAGATCAAATCATGACTATTTGGGATAGTTGTGCTTTATCCAATTCATAAGATGGGATGTTTGATGAACATGAAGTTAACAACTTGTATTTGGAGAGGCAACAATGGGATGTGGAAATCTTGAGTTAGTATGAACAAGTGGTACCAAACTAGGAGTTTAACCTACCTACTTCTATGACACCTCAGAATCAAGTTGGTCACATGGAAGAGTCAAATGTAAGATTAGAAGAAGTTAGAATTGAAATCATTATAGAAAAAGATGTGGGTTCCCTCAATGTAGGAACTCTATCAAAAAAATTTGAGGTTTACATATTTGGGCCTCCCGAGTACTTGGCCAAAGAAAGGGGTCAAAATCCTACAACAATGGACTGTTTAATCTAGGATTGGACATCCTAAATGATTCTAACCCAACTCATTTGAACTCATTTAATTTATCAACCAGGGATGTAAACTTGAAATGGTGTCTTTAAAGTATATGCTTCAAAATTCTCTCAATTTAAGAATTACTCTATGGAAATTCAAATGATTATGCTAAAGGAAATCTATGCTAAAGCTGAGAATCAAATCCATTTCAGAAAAGCATGAAAATAAAGTTGAGAACTACTTCAACTATCTATGTTGTAGGAACAATCCATGAATTTTGCTATCACTGGCTATAGGAACAATAGAGTCTACTCTAGTTCTACAAACTAAAGGTAAATCCTATGCTAACTCATTAGTTCACTCCCTATGTGGGTCCCCATAGAGAAGTGAAGTAGAACTACTCAAAGATGGAAACCTAAAATGATCTTTTTATTCATAACAATAGTAAATGTACATACTGATAAACAAAAAGATTGCATTCAATACTCAAGAACTCAAAAAAAATCTTCTTTCTACTAAAAAATACTAATTAATAAAAAGCCCCTCTAGGACATAGACTTCTAGTTATTTAAGCACAAACTATGAACAAAATTCCTAGATTTTAGATTCCATCAACTACCAAAACATTGGATGACATTGAATATTACAAGAGATGAATTATCTTTGGCACCAAATGGAATATGAATTTAGGAGCTCACAACCCCTTGATTTACCACTTTGACTCCCACTTTCCTAAAAATAGGTACTAGCTATTATGGGCAAAATAGTTGGTGATGTGGAAGGTCATTAATAAAATTTACCACCATTTGCTCAAGCTACTAACTTCATTTAGCTAAATTAACCTCACCTTTAAGTTTTCAAAATATTAGTGCCTCCAAAGTAATAGCATACATCAAGATTAATTCAAAATATGTCATCTAAATTTGTTTTCCCTATGTCACATTACTGCAAGAGAACTACCTAACCTAGCTAAGAAAGAAAAAACATCATTCTCACTATTTTTTAATCAAACAACATATCATTTCATAGAATATTTATTTTAATCTTAGAAAGTAAAATTATTCACACATCTATCTAAAATTATCATAAACATCATGTTCTTAAACATCAAATTTTTTAGTAATTTTGCTAATTCAACTAAAAATGAAATGATAAAATAGACCATATTTTGGCCTCATCACCAAGCATAATGCAGGTTGTGTAGGCATCGGAGATGTCATCACTAGTTTAGTGGGGGAGGATGTCATAGGTTTCATCTTCCCTCACACACCAATGAGTTACTTGATCTCATCTAGTGTAGAACATCAACCCAACTATCCATAAGAAATTGAAACTCTTTTCCACCAAGAGACAACACTACTTAGGTGAAAAGTGCGATGGTGTTCTTCCTATAGCAAGGTAATTTTCTATATTTGTAAATCATTGGTTATAATTTTTTATTGAAAATAGATGCTTATTAGGGAAGCTATCATCTGTGGCTATAGGATCATTAGGTACTTGAAGTCATGATATAAAATCTGCTACTACATTAGCTCGACTTAGTTTATCTATTATCTTCACATTAGACTCCTGCATGAGGAGTAGCCAATGTGCTAGTCTACTAGAAATAGCAAGTTTGTTCATCAAATATTTTATAGTAGAGTGATCAATGGAGAAAAAAACTTCATAGCTTGTGATATAATGCCAAAATTTATTAAGTGCATACACAACAGTAAGCAATTCTTTTTTAGTGACAGTATAATTCAGCTCAGCACCCTACAAATTTTATTAATATAGTAATTGGCATGCTCAATAGTACGTTATTTTTGTCCTAAAACTACTCCAAAAGTAGTATTAGATGCATCAGTATGAATGTGGAAAGGTAGCTTCCAATCAGCTCCTCTAAGAATAGGTGTTGTAGTCAAAACATCCTTCAATTGCTGGAATGTTGCTTCATAGTCTTCTATCCACTAAAATTCAGTTGTCTTCTTGAGTAAGTTGTACAATGGGGAAGTAAGATTACTAAAGTCTTTGATGAACCTCCTGTAGTAATTGGCATGTCCAAGAAAGCTTATGACATCTATTTGCTTGGTTGGTGTTGGTAGATTAGTAATTACAACAATCTTTGTAGGGTCCACTTGAATTCCAAAAGAGGAACAATAGTGATCAAGAATAACTCCTTCCATCATGAAATAACACTTCTCACTATTAAGAGAAAGGTTGTATTCTTGACACCTTTTTAATACCTTTTCCAAGATGGCATGAACTTTTTAAAATGTGTCACCATAAGTGGTGAAATCATCCATATAGATCTCAACACAATCAGAAACTATGTTAGAAAATATGCTAAGTACCACTTGTTGAAAAGTTGCAAGTGCATTACATAATCCAAATGGTAAGATAGAGTAAGCAAATCTTCCCCATGGATAGGTGAACATTGTCTTATCTTGATCTTCTAGAGATATTTGGATTTGATTATATCCACTAAAACCATCTAGAAATGAAAAATATCTCCTTCCTACTAAGTTATCTAGTACTTGATCAATAAATGGCAGCGGAAAGTGATCCTTTTTAGTGGCTTTATTAAGCTCCCTATAGTCTACACATACTCTCCATTTTCCTCCCTTCTTTGGAACAATAAATAGAGGTGAAACCCACTGGCTATCGAAGAAGTTTTTGTAACTCTACTTTGACTATATCTTTTAATGTTGGGTTTACTCTCCTCTAGGGTTGTCTCATTGGCTTACATTTTGAGTTAATAAATAACCTATGTGTACAAAGACTAGGATCTGAGCCCTTCATGTTAGTATAGTCCCATGTAAAGGCTTATTGACTATCTTGCAATAGTTTAATGAGACTTGTCATCTGAGATGCAGTAAGGTCATTATTGATATTCAGCTCTTTTCCTATAACAATCTTAGCTCTCTTTACCTTGTCTATCATTAAAACCTTTTCTATTGATGGAGATTTAATTTCATGGGGTAATCATGTATGAAGGTAATCAAGTGCTATAGGAGATTAAGGTGCATCACATTTAGGCAATACAGTTTGTAAGGATTTGGTAGGATTTTTAGAAGTGGACTCCTTAGTATCGTACTGATTAGTAAGGATTGCAACCAGTATATCATCTTCTTGGGATACAAAAAATGGGTTTCTCTCAAGAATCATGAGTTTTTGAATAGAATTAACTTCTAAAGGATCATCATCAAGGTTTGGCTAAGAAACTTGGTCAAGATCTAGTTGTCATTATGTAGTAGAGTACAGAGCTAACTTTTTAGTCTCGGTACCATCTGATATTGTCATTTTTCCTAATTGACATGCAATGCATGCATCTACAGTGACCAACCAAGGTCTTCCTAAGATTCAAGGATATTCTCCAAGTGTGCCTCTAGGTGACTGCACAACAAATTTTGAAGGAAAATTTTGAAGGAAAATCTAGGGGATCCAAGGTTACAATGATATCTTCTATCATACCATCAAGCTTGATAGTTGAGTTGTCTGCTAACTAAAGTATTGTAGGAGTGTCCCTTAATCTAATAATGCTAAGTCTTAACAAGAATTCTCTAGTTATGAAATTAATTGATGCTCCCAAATTAGTTAAAACATTCTAAATTTGGATGCCATTTATGTGTCTGGTTACCACAGGAATTCCTAGGTTAGAATACTTAGGTGTTAGGGCTTTACTCAAAATTAAATCAAAAAGTTGTCCCAACACATAGATAGTAGGAGGATCCTTTTTCTTTCTATCAAACTACTTGACACATGCTTCCTTTAAAGCTTTATTGTAAAGAGGAATCTCCTTAAGCACATCCAATAAGGGAATCTGGATAGTCATATGCTTAATTTGGTCAAGGAGATCAATTACTATAGGATTTGGTTTGGATGGAGCTGTAGGAACTAAACTTTACAAATATGGAGTAGATGCTTGTATAGATGGAGAAATTGGAGCATTAGTCAGTTGACTTGTTGGAAAATTTTGAGTATTAGTGACCTCAGTTATTATAGGTCCTTTAGGTGTAGGCAACTTGGTTCCAAACCTTATATGAATATCATTTATTTACAAAGAATAAGCCTATTGCTTATCATTGGGATTTTGTGTTGGTTGATTTGGAAGTTGTGGTTTCTTTTATGGGCTAGCATTGGTTGTAGGAGGTGGAGGCACTAGGAATTGCTACTAAGGTAGAGACATCAAGGCTTGCTACTGAGGTGGTTGGCTAGGCCCCTACTAAGGTGGTTGCTACCAATTCCTTTGGTAGAGAGGTTGCTAGTTAGGGCCCCACTGAGGATTCTAGTTATTTTGTTGAGGCCATTCATTTTTTTTGGGGGATATTGAGGTGGTTTTTGGTAGGCTTGGTTATATTGTGGTTGTTGATTGGGCCAATTATTGTTCCAGTTCTATCCTTGAGGGGAAGAATTTTGAGAAATAATGACTTTCCACCAATTATTATTATAACCAAAATTATTTAGAGGGTCTTGAGGCATACCTTATCTTTGAGCCCATGGTCATCTTTGAGAAACATAAGTCACTTCTCTTGTATCCTCATCAGTTGCTTTGAACTTAGTGGACATTAAATGTGCTTTCATGGCTGCAATGGTCTTCCATGTGTAGTTCTTCTTCCTTTCTCTGCAATGAGAGTAGAATTTAGTTTTCATAGCATCAATTTGATCCTTTTTCCTATAGGTTTGCATGGTATCCGACTAAGTAATGACATTATTAATGATATCCTTCTTGAAGTCAAACAATAGGTTAGATAACTCCATTTTAGATACTCTTGACACACGATTGGTCTTATGTGGTAGGCTCCTTAGTCCTCTACCTTTCTTCATAGTAGCTCTTGAATAGTTCTGACATATCTCCTTGATTTCATTCCAAGTTCTTTGTGTAACATCTCCTCTAGCCATTAGGTCCAAGGATTCTATGCTTTCTTCTTGCACACCTCTCAGAAAAAAGATGCTTCTTAGATTCTTCATTTAGGTTATGCTATGTATTATGCTACACATTGAATAAGAATCTAGAAACATAGTCTTCCAAGGTTTCACCCTCCTTCTATGACATTTTAAATTTCATCCCCCTTCATATCTTGACCTCTACAATATTCTTTATATTTTTGAAGAAACAAACTACTCATTTTAGTCCAGTTTGCTACAACATTTGCACCCAACCCCATGAACCATCTTAGAGCAACCTCCTTCAGAGTAGAGGGGAACAAATTTAACTTATGGGCATCAGTTGTGTACTAAATAGCTCCTATAGAGAATGTCAAACTCAAAGAGAAAGGTTTAAAGGTCTTCTATAATAAGGCTATAGAATTTTGAAAGAGTAGCAGTAGGTATGTTCATCAAATTGTGATTCCCTTGTTAAGGTAGAATAGGAAAAGGAAAGGTAGGCATAGGCATTCTTGGAGGAAGAGGTGGTGCTTCATATATAACAATTGCCAGTGGATTATCTTGATATGTAGGCTCAGCAAAAAATTCATTCAAGTGGAGTGATTCTTCTAAAGATGAAGAAGGTATTTCAGCTTGAATACTAGCAAATAAATTTTCAAATGGTTTGTCTTTGTCGTTCTCTCTTTGGGTTTATCTAGTTTAGGATGAACATCATTGGATGGTTCTTCTTGATTATAATGAGGAAGGAATCTCCCAAGGTGGTTTCTTCTTCTGTGCATAACATGCTTCTTTAACACTAAACTTTATTCTATAAGGAATAAAAGTGCAACTATAAAGATTGGTTTGAATTAACACCATCCCTTGCAACAATGCCAAAAATGATTGGCCAAAGAAAGGGGTCAATATCCTATAGCAATGGACTACTTAATCCAGGATTGAACATCCCAAATGTTTCTAACCCAACTCATTTGAACTTATTTAATTTATCAACCAAGGAGGTAAACTTGAAATGGTGTCTGTAAAGTATATTCTTCAAACTTCTCTCAATTTAAGAATTACCCTACAAAAATTCAAATGATTATGCTATAGAAAATCTATGCTAAAGTTGAGAATCAAATCCATTTCAGCAAAGCATGAAAATACAACTAAGAACTACTTCAACTATCTATGCTGCAGGAATAGTCGACTAATTCTATTATCAATGGCTATAGGAACAACAAAGTCTACTCTAGTTCTATGAACTAAAGGTAAATCCTATGCTAACTAACTAGTTCAGTCCCTATGTGGGCCCCCACAGAGAAGTGAATTAGAACTACTTAGGGTTGGAAAGCTGAAATGATCTTTTTATTCATAACAATAGTAAACATACATACTGATAAATAGCAAGATTACATTTAGTACTCAAAAACTCAAAAAACTTCTTCTTTCTACTAAATACTACTAATTAATAAAAAGCCCCTTTGGAACACAAACTTCTAGTTATTTAAGCACAAACTAGGAACAAAATTCATAGATTTTAGACTTCATCAACTACCAAAACATTGGATGATATTGAATATTACAAGAGATGAATTAACTTTGGTGCCAAATGGAACATGAATTTAGGAGCTCATGACCCCTAGATTTCCCTCTTTCACTGCCTCTTTCCCAAAAATAGGTGCTAGCTATTATGGGTGAAATGATTGGTGATGTGGAAGGTCATTAATGAAATCTACCACCATTTTCTTAGGCTACTAACTTTGTTTAGTTGAGTTGACTTCACCTCAAAGTCTGCAAAATAGTAGTGCCTCCAAAGTAATAACATACATCAAGACTAATTCAAAATATGTCATCTAAATTAGTTTACCCTATGTCACATTGTTGTAGGAGAACTACCCAACCTAGCTAAGGAAGAAAAAGAATCATTCTCACTATTTTTGTAATCAAATGACATATCATTTCATAGTATATTCATTTTAATCTTGGAAAGTAATTATGCATACATCTTTATGAAATTATCATAAACATCATGTTCTTAAACTGATGGGGACACAACCCAAGAATAGAATGGACACAACAGAAAAGGGAAATTGTATTAACTGAGAAAATAAGCTATTAAAAATAGTACAGAGAAAATAAACTTCAGAACATGCCCTAAGGGCTTACAATAGCATAAATCTGGAGATAATTTCTCCTTTCAGTACCTCCTCTCAAACTCCACTCTGAACTGCCTTTTACAATGCAAGAAATCTCCTTAAATAGATCCTAGAGGGCTAAGGACTAGGAGTACATTCTAGAAAGTGCTAGTAGGCATCCACCGACCAAATAGAAGGTTCCAGAAGCTGTGTTAGAAGTTGATGCAAATCTAGAAGAATCCAAAAATGGTAACCGAACTTTTGGGAGGCATAACTTTTGAACCGTAGCTCTGATTGACGAACCGTTTACATTTCTGAAAAGCTCTCAAAGTGCTCTATAGCCCTATGGACAAGCTTAGTTTGTCCCCCATTTTTTGGCCCTTTTTGAGTTCATTTAATGCCCCAAACCTAACTTTGAAGCATTCTTAGGAGGTCTCTAAAACCCGAAAAACTGCAATAACTTTCAAACCGTGGGGCCTATTGACCTGATTCTTTTTTTGGAATGCTCTAAATCACAATTAATTTCATTTGGCCAATTCACACCTTCTAGTTCACCAAAATGATGGCCAAAATACATGCTCCTATTTTTTTGGGATTTTCAAACGCACTGATAGTGGAACTGTGAGAGTTGGAACCTTTATTTGACCCAAATGGGTATCCAAAAATGAAAACACATCAAACAGAAACTAAGTCTAAGTATATTTTTTTTGGTGACACAAGATTGCCCTTATACCTCTGGATGCTCCTACATCAGACACCCAGGGTAGATTGAAAGTGAACCTGTCACTTTATAAATGGTAGAGGAAATCCCAAATGGGAAACCTCAGCTGCTGAAATCCAAGTTGAGTCCTCAATCGGTCATCCTTTCCATTTGACCAAATACTCTTCATACTGCCTGTTTCTGGTACTCCTACCCACACGATGATCTAGAATGTCTTCTATCTCCTCCTTCTTAGAAACAGGAATTGGACATGGCTCTAACACCTCATTTGCACCATCATCATGATACTCTATTAAATCTACAATGTTGAAAATGAGAGAAATGTGAATACCATTTGGCAGCTCTACCTCATATGCATTTCCTGAGTCCTGTTTCTTCAAAAAATTTCAGGGGCCAAATTTCTTCATTTTCAGCTTGTTGTAAGTACCGGCTAGAAATATTTCTTTTCATAAATGCACCATGACTAGATCCCCTACTTGAAATTCCTTATGTCTTCTCCTTTGATCAGCCCTATCTTTATACTCTCGATTCATCTTGGTAATGTGTGCTTGAACCTCCTCATGTAGATGCTTGATATGTTCAGAAAATTCCTCAACTTCAGCACTTGTCCTCTCCCCTTGTTCTATCTTCCTCAATTCTGGTGCAGTCCTTGGGCTATTCCCATATACAATTTGGAATGGTGATTTTCTAGTACTCCTATTTATAGAGTTATTGTAAGCAAACTCTGCTTATGGTAGAATCAAATCCCATCCCTTGGGCTTATCGCCAACTAAACATCTTAGAAAATTGCCCAGACTTTTGTTTACCACTTCTGTTTGGCCATCAGTCTGCGGGTGATGCATGGAACTGAATTTCAAGTCTGTTCTCAACTTTTTCCACAATGTCCTCCAGAAATACCCCACAAATTTAGTATCTCTGTCAGAAACTATGCTCCTTGGAAGACCATGTAGTCTTACCACCTCTTTGAAAAATAAGTCTGCAATATGGACAGCATCATGAGTTTTATGGCATGGAATGAAATGTGCCATTTTGGAGAACCTATCAACCACCACGAATACTGAGTCATTATCCCTTTGTGTCCTCGACAATCCAAGAACAAAATCCATACTTATGTCCTCCCATGGCCTTGATGAAATAGGCAATGGTTGATATAGGCCAGTATTGTGACTAAACCCCTTAGCAACTTGACAAACCTGGCAACTCTATACAAACTTCTTCACATCCTATGAAATTTGAGGCCAAAAATAATGTTCTCTAAGAATGGAAATGGTCTTATCTCAACCAAAATGTCCTGCCATCCCTCCACTATGTTTCTTCTTAATCAAATTTTCCCTCATGGAACTTCTTGGAATGAACAATTGACTACCTTTGAACAACATGCCATCCTGAATCAAATAGTCTAACCACTTGGTTCTATCTACAGCAATAGGTTCTTTACAAGCTTTCCATGCTTCAACAAATTCAGGATCCTCAGGGTATAAATTCTTGAGTTCATCAAACCCAACTACTTCAACCTACATTACTGTAAGCAACAACTGTCTCCTACTTAGTGCATCTGCAACCCTGTTAGATTTTCCACTTCTATGCTTCAACACAAATGTATAACTCTGCAAGAACTCTACCCACTTCATATGCCTATGATTCAATTTACCTTGGCTATTTAGGTACTATAATGCTTGATGATCAGTATACAAAACAAATTCCTTTGGCAATAAATAATGCCTTCATTTCTTTAAGGCCTGAACTATTGCATAGAACTCTTGATCATAAACAGAATACTTCTTCTTTGCATCATTCAATTTTTCACTAAAATATGCAATAGGCTTACCTTCTTGGCTTAATACAGCCCCAATAGTGTTGCCATTGGCATCACAATCCACCTAGAAAACCTTTCTAAAATTTGTAAGTGCCAACACAGGCTGTTCTGTCACCTTCTTCTTCAGCAATTCAAAACTTCTCACAGTTGCTGTAGTCCATTTGAACTCTTTTCTATCCCCTCTTATTGTATCAGTTAGGGGTACACATATGCCACTGAAATTCCTAATAAACTTCCAGTAAAAACTAACCAGACCATGAAATGATTTAACCTTAGTAGCAAACCTTGGAGTAGGCCATTCCAAGATGGCTTTTACCTTCTCTGGATCCATTTTGAGACCTTCAGGTGATATAACAAACCCCAAATAGACTAACTCCCTTTTTGCAAAGTTACACTTCTTCAGATTAATTAACAGTTTCTTTTCCCTTAGCCTTTCAAGGACTCTATGAATATGCAATAAATGTTCTTCCAAAGTCTTGCTGAAAATTAAAATATCATCCAAATAGACAGTAACAAATTTTCCCAAGAAATTCTTAAGTACCTCATTCATGAGCCGCATGAAGGTGCTTGGGGCATTTGTCAATCCAAAGGGCATGACTAACCACTCATAAAGACCCTCCTTAGTCTTGAAGGCTGTTTTCTACTCATCTCCTTCTTGAATCCATATCTGGTGATAACCACTCTTCAGATCTATCTTTGTGAAGTACTGAGCTCCACTCAAGTAGTCCATAATATCATCCATCCTTGGCAAAGGAAACTGGTACTTGATGGTGATCCTATTTATAGCTCGAGAATCTATACACATCCTCCACTCTCCATCCTTCTTTGGTGGGAGTACTGCAGGTACTGCACATGGACTCAGGCTCTCTCGAATCAAGCCCTTCCTCAACAGCTCCTGAACCTGTCTATTTAGCTCCTCTATTTCAGTAGGAGTCATTCTATGACCAGCCTTGTTAGGCAAACTAGCTCCTAGAATCAGATCTATTTGATGACTAATTTGCCTTACTGGTGGCAATCCATCTGGAACATTATCAGAGATAATATCTCCAAATTCCCCTAGTAAATCTAAAACTTCAAATGGTATTTCACTACTACCTTCTTTATCTTTCCTAAGAATCAAAGCATAGCACATATGCTGATGTTTCATGCCATCTAAAAACTTCCTTTCATCAACAAGACAAATCCTAGCACTACTACATACATTTTCCCCTTCCTTTTTCATGGGCTTCAATTTGTGGCCAACTCCATCCTTTGTTCGAGAGTATGTGTTTGCATGTCCATCATGTACTGCATGTCTATCAAACTGCCATGGTCTACCCAACAATACATGGCAAACATCCATCAAAATAACATCATAGAGAACTTCATCATGGTAACTCCCAATTTTGAATTTTACTAAACATTGTTCACTTACCAGGACCTTATGATCATCTTTTACCCAAGCAATCCGATAGGGCTGGGGATGTTTCTCCGTCTTGAGCTTCAGCTTAGAGATCATCTCTTCTGATACCAAGTTATCAGTGCTACCACCATCAATGATCACGTCACAACATTTATCCTCACACTTGCATTTGGTACGGAACAAACTCCTTTGTTGTCCTGGTTCAATCTCACCACATAGTAGGACTCTTTCATTTACCAAGGTCTCTCCTCTTTCTGCATCCTCTGAATGTGATGATTGTGCATCCTCATCCACATGAGCAACCCTAGCTTGGCCCTCAGCTCTCCTATCTGTCCTTGTCGTTGAGGGCATTCAAAGGCACGATGACCTTATTCATTGCAATGGAAATAGGTACCACGGAAGCCTCCTCTTCCTTGTCCATGTCCTCTACCTCTTCCTCTCTGATTTCCAAAGTCTTGATCATGGGAGCAGTTGAAACCCTCATTCCTTTGGTTCCTGCTAGTACCCACATCTTCATTTTTCCTTTGGGTTTCATTGCAGCCTCCAGATGATCTACCGCTTCCCCTTCCTCCTTGATCACACCCTCTTTGTCTTCCTTCAAACCTTTTATTCAGCTTCTCTTCAACTCGTAGGGCAAATTGGTATGCCTCTTCAACCCCGATCATTCTTACTAGACTTAATTCCTCCTGGATGCTAGGTCGCAACCCACTGATATAACGAGAAACCTTCTCCTTATTTGCTTCTGCATGTCCTACTCTAATCAAGAGTTGGTAAAAATCCTCTGTATATTCTTGGACTGATCTTCCTATTTGCTTTAATGCATGCATCTTCTTAAACAGATCCAACTCGTAGTCCACAGGAATGAACTGCTTCTTCAATTTGTCCACCATGCGATCCCATCTTGTGATCTTCTCCTTTCCTCTTCTGTTTCTTTCCAATTGAACCTCTTGCCACCAGATTTTGGCATGGCCTTTCAGTTTGGCTTTTGCAAACTTAACCCTATCTGGGTCCTTGATATCCTCATACTCAAAGTATTCTTCCAGTTCATTGATCCAATCGATCAACTCATCTAGTTTCAGATTTCCTGAAAATACACCCACTTCAATTGTGGGTCTTTGCCCAAACTTAGTAATGGCCCTAAAAAGCCTTTCTTCTGCATGATTCAGAACTTCCTCATCAAATTCCTCTTTTGGTCCCATTACTTCTTCTTCATTGTCATCCTCACTGTTGTCACCAACGTCAACATTTGCTCCTTTATGGAGCTCCTCTTGCAATGCCTATACCTGCCTTTGGAGGGCTCTAACCTCCTCAAGATTAATAGCTCTGGCCCTTCCACCATGCTCTCTTCATGGAGGCATCTTCTTAACTCAAACCCATAACCACACAGTCCTGGTGCAAACTGCCTCATAGTCGGCATTCTGTCTACACACTCAAGAAAACCAGCTCTGATACCACTTGTTGGGGACACAACCTAAGAACAGAATGGACACAATAGAAAAGGGAAATTGTATTAACTGAGAAAATAAGCTATTACAAATGGTACAGAGAAAATAAACTTCAAAACATGCCCTAAGGGCTTACAATAGCATAAATCTAGAGATAATTTCTCCTTTCAGTACCTCCTCTCAAACTCCACTCCGAACTGCCTTTTACAATGCAAGAAATCTCCTTAAATAGACCCCAGAGGGTTAAGGACTAGGAGTACATTCTAGAAAGTGCTAGTAGGCATCCACCAACCAAATAGAAGGTTCCAGAAGCTACGTTAGAAATTGGTGCAAATCTAGAAGAATCCAGAAATGGTAATCGAACTTTCGAGAGGCATAACTTTTGAACCGTAGCTCCAATTGATGAACCGTTTACATTTTCAGAAAGCTCTCGAAGCACTCTATAGCCCTATGGACCAGCTTCACTCATCCCCCATTTTTTGGCCCTTTTTGAGGTCATTTAATGCCCCTAACCTGACTTTGAAGCATTCTTAGGAGGTCTCCAAAACTCAAAAAATTGCAATAACTTTCAAACCGTGGGGCCTTTTGACCTGATTCTTTTTTTGGAATGCTCTAAATCACAATTAAATTCATCTAGCCAATTTACACCTTCTAGGTCACCAAAATGATGGCCCAAATACATGCTCCTATTTTTTTGGGATTTTCAAACGCACTGATAGTGGAACTGTGAGAGTTGGAACCTTTATTTGACCCAAATGGATATCCAAAAATGAAAACACATCAAATAGAAACTAAGTCTGAGTACATTTTTTTTGGTGACACAGGATTGCCCTTATACCTCTGGATGCTCTTGCATCATAAACATCAAAGTCTCTAGAATGTTTGCAAATTCAACTAAAAATGAAATGATAAAATAGACCATAGTCTAGCCTCATCACCAAACGTAATGTAGGTTGTGTAGGCATTGGGAACATCATCACTAGTTTAGTGGGAGAGGATATAAGGGTCTACACTTTGAGGCTGACTTGATGGTCAAGTTTATCAATTCAGGGCAGTTGATTTGGTAACTCTTTGTGAAGCTGAGGTAATTTAGGTTGGCACCTTGGGCATAGTGCTAAGTGTGGAGATCATTGAGTCTTGCTGATGTATTGATGTGAAAGATAGGACTAGTGGGGTTTCTATTAATTCTTGGATAGTGTTCCCTTGGAGGCTGACCTAGATAGCTTAGGTCCCAACCTTAATCTAATGGGTGTTGTTGTAGAAGGAGTTAAAAGGGGTCTAACCCCAAATATGTAACAACTAGTTAGAGGTAGGCCACTATAAAGGAAGCACAACATTCATCATCGCAAGGCATCTAGGATGGGAGCAATCAAGGAATTCAAGATTAAGATAGTGGTCAAAAAATTTAGAGTTTAGCAGCAGATTAGTGGAGCAATAGAGAACAACGAGTACAAGAGTTGGTCTTGAAAACTTGGTTGTTGAAGTTGTATACTAGGTTGTTGTATTTCATGAGGTTAGAGCTCATTGTAATAAGGATGGTTAAGAGGCTTTAGCTGATCCTATATTGGAGGTGATTTGTGTTTGTTAACATTGCATCCTATCTACTTATTCATTGTGAATTGGTTACTATTGAATCAAGCATACTTGGGTAGATTGCCCATCCAAATATTATGGTTTGTGTTATTTGCATTGTACATGTTATGTTTTTATTTTACCTTGCATCCAAATGGGAGATCTAAATCTATTTATAAAGCATCCACATAAGTGTAATTTGGGATAGGTGTAGTTTGATATTCTTTTATGTGAGCTTGGCTTGCATAATTCTACAAGGATATTGAGTGTCACATGGTTCATCTCCCACAGACCATGACAAGTGGTACTAAGCCCTCCACATGAAACAAGCTATTTCTCATGAAGTGTTTATTTAATATGAAAATGAAAAAAGGTGGATCTATTGTGGATCATTTAAATGAGTTTAATATTAATTCTAGTGAGTTATCTTCTGTGGGTATTAATTTTGAAGAAAAAATTAGGGCTCTCTTGATTTTGTGTTCTTTGCCTAAAAGTTGGAATTGCTTGGTAATGGTTGTATATAATTCTATTTATGGATCTAATAACCTAAAATTTGATGATGTGATCAGTGTTATTTTGAGTGAGGAAAATCATAGGAAAAACTTAGGTGGATCTACATCAGGAAGTTCTTTGAATGCAAAAAGTAGAGGCAAAATGACTAAGAGAGGAAATAATTTTAGAAATTGTGGTAAATCAAGAGGATGGTCAAAGGGAAAGAGGTCTCAATCCAAAGGAATAAGAGATTGTTGGTACTATGGTAAACCAAGGCATAAGATGAAATATTATTGGACTCAAAAGAATAATGAGGGAGATAAACTAGAAAGGAACAAGGAGGCAAATGTGGTAACTAACAAATCCAAAGAGGATGGTTTGCTTCTATCTTTAGAAAGTGTTCATAATTCATGGGTTTTAGATTCTAGTGCTTCCTTTCATGCTACACCTCATAGAGGTTATTTCATTGATTATGTCCAAGGGGATTTTGAGCTTGTTTATTTGGGGGATAATGAGCCCTATCAAATTGTTGGAGAGGGAAAAGTTAAGATTAAGTTGCTGAATGGAAATCATTGGCTACTACATGAGGTAAGACATGTTTCAAGGCTAAGTAGAAATTTAATTTCAATAGGGAAACTTGGTGATGAGGGCTGTGTAGTTACTTTTAATGATAAAAATTAGAAGGTTTCAAAAGGTTCCCTTTTAGTAGAAAAAGGTGTGAAAAAGTAGGCACCTTATATATTTGTATAGGTCATACTATTTGTTCTACTTTGATTATTTTAGGAAAAAAAAAAGAATGTCTAGGAATATTTGCTACTGTTAAGTAGGAAGAACAAATAACTAATGTAGATTCTGATACAACACTATGGTACAATAGACTTGGGCACATGAGTGAGAAAGGTATGAAAGTACTTCATTCAAAGAAAGTGTTACCAAGTGTAAAATGTGTTAATATATATTTCTATGAAAGTTGTGTGTATGGAGAATAAAAGAGAGTGAGTTTTGTGAAGACTGGAAAAGAAAGGAAAGTGAGAGATTAGAGCTTGTTCATATAGATGTAAGGGGACTAGCTCAGGTATCTTCCCTTTGTATATGAGCAATGTTAGTATGCTAATAGAAACCAAATTTAAATAAAGCTTCTACAAACTAAAAAAAAATCATAAACTTCAAGATAGACTAAGATGAGCTCTCAAATGAGAATATGAGCCATTAATGGACTCTCTCAATAAGAAGCTCTCTTGTTGAGTAGCTTTGTCTAAATAGATAGGATGTATGCTAAAGCTTTATGCTTCAAAAAGGGGTTCAAATGGAGTTAGAATTTGGGTGTGAGTGTATGGTTTTGATGTAAAATAGCTTCTTAAAATGGAATTATGACTTTACTTCATGGATTGTGTTGTTTTGCAAAGGGGAAGGATCCAATTTATAGGCAAGAGGCTTGAGGGATTGAGGGCTAAGATGCAAGGATAGAAAAAAGCTCATGGAGGGCTCAGATTGCATGAGAGGAGAGCACATGGATTGTGCTTCCTTACAGCCAATCAGGGAGTGACACATGTCATAGGGTGAGAGGATGGAGGAAAGGGGAAGGATGAGTCAACAAAGGAGGCTGAAGGGATAAAATCTTCATAAAGACCCTCATAATGGCTTGTAAGAGCAATAAAAGAGCTTGGAAGACTCATTTATAGCCTAGTGGACTTCATAAAATTTTATGGTTGAGATATTTTGAGGGAGACGAGAGCAATTTTGACTTGGGCTTGATTAGGAGGGTTTTAAGCTTTCTTAAGATTGTGAAAATGATTAGAGGATGGATTAGGATGGTTAGGATTAGCTTAGGGATAGGCAAGTGGATGGCATTTAATGAGGGTGGGTGAAGGAGGAGATATTTGTTAACTTTGGCTTGGGTTAGTAAGTCTTAAACCATGTTTAGAGAATGTGACAAGGTTAGGAGGGGATTAGGATTAGGTTTAAAGACATCTTCTAGAAGATTCTAGACTTTGGATGAGGATAAAGACTTTCTAGAATAGTCTAGAACTTCCTAAGATGGGGATGAAGACTTTCTAGAAGAGTCTAGAACTTCTTAGGATGAGGATAAATTAGATTTTTAGTAAATAAATAAAGTTTTATTTATTTCAAGGATTTGGGTTGAGGAGATATTTATTAAAACTTTTTTAATAAACATAGGGATTAATATTTAATCTTAATTAAATATTTTGAGTTGGGATTAGGGGTAGGAAATGATGGGATTAGCCTTTAATCAAAATTAAAGAAGGATTAGAAGATTTTGGAAGAGGTTAGTGGTCTTAAGGAAATTGGCCAAGTTTTGGGCAAAAAATAAAATTATTATTTATTTTTGGGTTTTTTGGTCAATTTATTAATTAAATAATTAATAAATAAGGAAATAATGTTTAAATAAGATTTAAACATTTTTGGGAGGGATTCCTTAATTAAATATTTTTAATTAAGATAAAGGGATTTAATGGCATAAAAATAAATAAATTAATTAATAAATGATGATGTCATCAGGATTTTTTTTAAAAAAAAAAATACTTTATTTTCTAAAGGACTTTAGGTGCCTACACCCTTGGTGGCTCTCATTATTATGTTACATTTATTGATGATGCAACTAGAAAAGTATGGGTTTATTTTCTAAAATAGAAATTTGGTGTATTTCAAACTTTTAAGAATGGAAATGCTTGGTTGAAAATAAGACCAGTAAGAAATTGAAGTGTCTTAGATCTAATAATGGTGGTGAGTATTGCAGTCATGAATTTCAAGATTATTACTCCTCTAATGGTATTTGTAGATATAAAATCATTCCAATGACTCCAGAGGAAAATAGAGTGGTTGAACAGATGAACAAGACTATAATGGAGTGTGCAAGATGCATGAGGTTGCATACAAGGTTGCCCTTAAAAATTTAGGTGGAGGCTTTCAATACTATTATATATTTGATTAATAGAGGTTCCTTTACTCCTTTGGGCTATGTTATTCTAGGAGAAACATGGACTGGTAAGAAGGTGTGTTATTCTTTTCTCAAAACCTTTAGTTATGAAGCATTTACTCATATCGATTCTGAAAATAGAACTATGCTAGAAGCTAAGTCAAAGAAATGTGTATTTGTTGGATATGACATTAATAAATTTGGTCATAGGATTTAAGATTTTGAAAATCATAAAATTTTAAGAAGTATGGATGTCATATTCAATGAGAAAGTGTTGTACAAAGATACATTGCAGCAACGTGAGAAGAAAGAAAATGATTATGTAGTGTTGAATGATACTCTAAAAGATGATGTTCTAGCAATTCCTCATGATGTGAAACAACCACAACAACATATGCCACACACCTCAATGAATGTTAGACAGTCAACAAGGCTAAGTAGACCTCCAAAAATATTTTCTCCTTCTTTGTATTATATTTTGCTTACTAATACTGGTGAACCTAAATGTTATGATGAGGTTGTGTAGGTGGGTACAAATATTTAGTGAGAGTCTACAATAAAAGATGAAATGTACTCTTTGCTAAAAACTAAGATATGGGATTTATGCAAGTTTTCTGTAGGTAAAAGGGCTTTGCAAAGTAAATGGATATACAAGTTAAAAGAAGAGGATGGAGGTAAGAAAAGATATAAAGCCAAGTTAGTTGTAAAAGGTTTACATAGAAAAAGGGCATTAATTTTGATGAGATATTTTCTCATGTTGTTCAAATAACTTTTATTTGCATTGCTTTAAGCATTTTGGCTATTGAAGATTTGCATTTGGAGTAGCTTGATGTTAAAACAATCTTTCTTCATGGTGATTTGGATGAAGAGGTATATATGGCACAGCCATATGGATTTGAGGTCAAAATTAAGGAGATCTTAATGTGCATATTAAAGAAAAATTTATATGGCTTGAACCAAGCACCTCAATAATGATATCTAAAATTTGATAGGTTTACGCATGAGAATGGATATAGTAAGTGTCACTTAGATCATTGTGTTTATTTTAAGAGGGTGGATGATCCTAGCTACATTATTTTATGTTTATGTTTTGATGATATGCTTGTAGCTAGGCCTAACATGGATTACATTATGGGGTTAAAGGAACAGTTAGCACATGCATTTTCTATGAAGGATTTAGGGGCAGCAAAAAAAATTCTTGGTATGAAGATTTGTAGAGATAGGAAGATTAAAAAATTGACTTTATCTCAAGATAATTATATTGAGAAGGTGTTGCCATGTTTCTCTATGGAGAATGCTAAAGCTATAAGCACACATTTACATGGCCATTTGAAGTTGACTAAGGAGATGTGTCCAAAGACACAAGAAGAGGAGCATAACATGTACAAGGTACATTATGCTTCTGCTATAGGAAGCTTGATGTATGCTATGGTATGTACAAGGCTAGATATTGCACATGTAGTCAGAGTTGGTGCAGGTATATGAATCATCTAATAATTGAGCATTGGAATGAAGTCAAATGGATTCTCAGAGAGAGGAACATCTAGTAAGTGTTTAGACTTTGGGGGCTCTACTTCTAACTTACAGGGCTATGTTGACTTAGATTTGGTAGGGGATATTGATACCAGGTGGAATACTATAGGTTATGTATTTACTATTGGTGGGGCAATAGTGAGTTGGGTTTTTAGGTTATAGAAGGTTATTGCTTTATCCACTATAGAGGAAGAGTATGTTGCTACTATAGAGACAATCAAGGAGATGATATGGCTTCAATTATTTATGGAAGAGTTAAGACACCCTTAGAAGGATAATTATTTTTTTACAAATAGTTAGACTGTCATTCATCTTGCAAAGAATTCAGCTCTACATTCAAAGATAAAACACATATAGTTATGGTACCATTTCATTCAGTCATTTTTGGATGATGGACAATTAAAGCTAGACAATATACATACAGATGATAATATAGCACATATGTTTACCATGGTTGTAACAAGGGAGAATTTGAATTTCCCTTGAGCTTTGGTTGGTCTTTTAAACTGAACAAAATAAAAGAACAATAGAGTCTAGGGTGGTTTGATATTCCAGTGGGAGCTATAGGTTTAGTAGTGCTATGATTAGTCTCCAAGTGGGAGATTGTTGTGATGTGGAGCCTAATCAAACTCAATGGTTTATTTAGTGTGGTTTTATCCCCATATTATTTTTATAGGGGTTTGGGGGACAGGGTCCTAGGGTAGTGCCCCAAGTGCCCTTCCTATCATAGTACAAGGTGGGGTCAAGGGGCAACACCCCCATGAGGATTTTGGGGGGTAGTGCCCCCAAAGCCAAAAATGACCTTATATTGTAAAAGGTGTAGGCTTCTATTTTTCCCATTGGACAACTTATTCTAGCCCTAATTTTGTAAGTAGCAAAACCTTGTATAAAAAGGCTTAGGGTTAGGGATTTCAAACTATAATTGTGATATTGTAGCTTCTTGTAGTGGTATTGAGTTGTAAGAGATTGCAAATTGTAATCACTAGATAATAATAATATTGGACCTACTATCAGTGGACATAGCCCAGGGATTGGGTGAACCACGTTAAATCTTGGTGTCTTGTGTTCTCTACTGTGTGATCTATTATTTTTTGATATTGGTTATATTTGCACGTAACTTTTAATTCCGATTGAGGTTAATCCTAACACTTTTCTTACTTGATCTTCTTCCAAGCTTAACTGGAGTAATCTTTCATTTTAGACTTTAAGTAGATAAACAATACACTATAGTATCAATGTCTTACTTTGTCTAAGTTCTTCTTTGCCATACCAAATAACTCAACCTTTCTCTAGATTCTTTTGTTATCTCTTCTTTTCAAATCATCTTCATTGATCAACTAAATGATATCTTTTAAACCAAAAAGCAATTGTCTCACTAGTAGGTAGTAGGTCTGGTATCATTGAAAAAATAATAATTGTTCCATTACAAGTTCTTCACTTCAAAAAAATCTCATATCAACACTAAGCCCACAATGGTGTCAATGTTTGGTAGAGGAAATTCATCTTTAGGACATGCTTTGTTGAGATCAAAAAAGTTAATGCAGATCCATATGCTACCATCTTTCTTTAAAATGGGAATGATGTTTGAGACCCATGAAGCATAGGCCGATGATCTAATGAAGTTGGTGTGAAGTAATTTCTCCAACTCTACTTTGACTAATAATGCTATATGTAGATGCATCTTTTGGATATTTTTCCTAATTGGGTTGGCTTCTAGGGCATTGTTGAGATAATGGAGAATTAGATTAGGATCTAACCCAGGCATGTCAGTAGAGGACCATGAAAAAATAATTTTCCTATCTTTGAAGAAGTGAATAAATTCACTTCTTTCATTTAGAGTTAATGACTATGATAGGTGAATGATTTTTGGTTCTTTCTCTATTGGCTCAATTAAAATAGATGACCTCTCATCTAAACATTTGGGTAAGGTATCAATTATCTCATCCTTGGGTTCCATAGTTGGGTTTTCACCATTAGATGCAACACTTCTATTTGTTTATAATTTTTTTTCAAGACTAGCCACAACATGGTTTGGGTCATTAGTTCTTTGATACGTTTGACCTCTTCTCATGTGACCGAGATAAATGGTACTTGACCCATCCATAGGTGTTTCTCTTAGTCCTAGACTAGGAGATGGTTCAATCACATTAAGGTATATGAAAATGTCTTGGTTAGTGTTAGAATTAGGGATATTGTGAGGCTCAATTGTATCTCAGTTGATAAGCTTAGGATGAACTAGTGATAGTAATTTAGAGTATGGATAGGGTTTAGTGGAGTTCAAGGACATGACCTCATTTGGTGACTCATACATCATATCCGTTAAGTCTATGACATACACTTCTTCTAGATTATCTAGGGAATTAGAGGTGTCAAATTGCTCACTATACTTAAATTTCTATTGAAAAGAAATCTAGAAATAGAGTCTAGAACTCAAATCTATCATTGTGTTCATAATCAATTTATGATGGGGGGTCATATGTTTGTTCTATGCCTTCTTCTGAACTATTATGAGGAGTGTATCCTTGTGTTGTGGAAGTTCTTTGGGTAGGAATGTGAACAACATCACATTATTTATCTTGAGTGGATTCTTTGGATAATGAATCAAATTCCCACTTAGTGGAGTTGTCATCAACTTCATTATTAGTGGTTTCTATGAATGGTTCTCTCTCATAGTGTAGATCAAGGAAGGATAGATTCACACCCTTTTTATTAGTTTTTTTTTTATCATTGATGTCTTTTTCTTTTGGTATCCATACCAAAGAAGAGGAGGAGGATTCTATGTGTTTAGATTGGGATTTAGGATAGGGTGTGAAAGGTTTATTGTCTTGTTCTAAATAGCCCACCCCTATTTTCAATTTATTGGGCCTAAAATTTGCTACTAAAGGATCCATAATACCTTTTCCTTTTCCCAAGGGACCTTCTCCTAGGTAACCCATTTTCTTCATTAGATCATAACCCTTACCAAAAAGGTGGGGAGATATATCAGCATTTTGTATCCTCTTGTTCTCTTCCTCTATAGTGTTTGGAGTTATGTCACTTTATTTAACAAAGTGTTCATGATAAGTGTTCATTGTGGTTGACCTACCATGAGATTTAGGGAGTAATGGTGGGTTAAAAAATGAAATAAAATATTCACCCATCCCCTTTGTAATTTTTACAAGTTCTATCAAATTCTTTCATTAAACAATTTATTTTTTCACAATGTCTTTGTTTAGAGTTTTTGGGTGGTAGTAGTGATGAGGTAGAAGAATTAGAACAACCCACTTTCTATTAAAAATAGATAATACTAAGAGTGGGGGGGGGGGGGGGATTTCAATCTTTTTACCCACAACTGAATATTATTAATTACTTTTCCACTAGCATATGAGAAACAACCAATAGTGCCAAATAATATAAGCAACCATACATGAAGAGAATTCATAACACCATTTTTTTTAACTAGGGAAACCCTGGCCAAGGGAAAACCTCGATGGGGATAAAACCCACAAGATGATTCACTATATAAAGAATCCAATTAAGGATATTGACCTTGTTAGGAGTCTATGAAGAATGTTATGTGTCTCGAGTCTCTATTAGAAGACTAGGCCTTGTTAGAAGTCTCAACCTTGTTAGGAGTTGGTAGATCATATAAAAATGTGTGCAAGAAGAACCCACTACCCTAACATGCAAGTATACAAATAAATTCTTCAAGAGAATAGATATATATACAAAACTAGATCACTTATTGTACTTCACAAATCTTTTGATTGCCAGTAACTATGCATAATTGAATTTCTTTTTATACTTCACATTTCTTCTAATTGTTAGTTCTTCATACAAAAGGTAACTATGCATATATTAAACTATATTATATTTCGTATCACATTACTTTGCATAGCATTTTTCATCATTCATGTTTGTCTCTAACTTTGTAATTGAAGTTCTTTATATATGCCAAACATATTAATAAATTCTTCCTTAGTCAACACACATATCATCCTTAGAGTCAGCTCATCAAGAATTAACAATTAAAACAATTATTCAAGTTGTTTAACTCATTCTACTAACATGCTCTTTTCTACATAGTTAAATCAATGCATCACTATTTCCTTCATAACTTGAACTCAGTTGCTTGTATGAACATGTGCAATGGTATGCATCATCAGGATAATTTCATGCATCTCTAGTTAACTATGTAAGAGAATATTCCAAGAGAATATTCTCCTATCAACAAATCTTGTCATACTATTGTAACACTATCTAATACTTAGACAATTTTCCTTCACAAATAATCATGACTAAATTGCAAAATAAATGTTGCCATAAATGATAACCACATATCTCACCTTACTTGATTGATTTTTTCTCAGACATCAATTTTTGGACATTTAATTGCTAATGCAGGCCGACTTGTGGCTCTTCAAGAATTTAATGTTAGGTATATTTTCATTTAATATTTGTTGAGAGCCAACTTATGGCTTCTTTATGTTCTTGAATGATTTGTAAACCATTTTGTTTAGTATAAATAGAGTGTTTAGGCTTAGAGCCAAGGTAGTTTTAAGAGATTATTAGAGAGCAAAACTGAAAAGTGTGAATTTGAAGCTAGATCTTAGATCATGAATGTAATTGTATCTAGCCATAACCTAGAAGGCCTTACAAGTGGGTATGTATGATGATATTTTCATGAATCAATAAAAGTATATTGTTTCCTCTTTGTGAAGTTGTTATCTTTATGTGTTTGTTTCTACTATGTTAACTCTTGTAGCATGTATCGAAGAGTTAGGTGTGTCATTGTTCCTAGTTTTCCCTATTCTTCCTTGCGTTAGGTGCCCCCTTTGGCATTGATGGCATCATTTTGGGAAAATTGGCTAAATCCCAAACATGTTGTCATTCCAATCAAAGTAAATAATCATAACATAGTAAAAATTGTGTATTCATGTTTGAAAGAATTACATCCCTTATAACTCTAATTACAAAGTTTTCTTTAAGAAAAACTTACTACTATACTTCAAAATATAACTATATAATTTACAATTACAATTTTCCTTATTTCTCCCCCTTTGACATCAATGACAAAGGTGCTGATAAAAGGAAAAGATAAAGAAATATCAAAATCTAGTAGCTGCATCAAAACTTGGAGAAACAATCACTGAAGTCAGTCTTCAACTATGTAAGGTGTTTCTTCCAACTATCTTTCACTGCATTAGACACACTAATTAGCGCACATAGAGCATATGTAGCTTACTTTGTTGCATACAAATCTATAGCCACAAACTTTTCATATGAGGATTTGGCTACCAAGCATTCCTCCAATTGATTTTCTTGCAATGTGATCTGTGGGGATAAGTGATCTCTCAAAAGTGTAAATCTTTTTAGAGATTTCTTCCTTTTTGCTTGTAAATCCATGATACTATCATGAATTTCTTGAATTACATGCTCAAGGGTTTCTAACGCCTGATTCTATTTCAAAAAGTTATCTATGAGAGTTTGAAGCTTAGTTATCTTCTATTTGATTTGTTCATCAAAACCTTGAAGGTGAAGGTATGCTGAGTTGCACTTAGCATAAGTCTATTTCCCTTCTTTTATCCTCCATCTCAATGCCTTAATGCATACATTTAGTGTTTCTATATCATTTCTTATGTTTTTACACATGGTATTAAGAAGTTTACCATCATGCTCAATTTGTGCTTGAACTGTAGCAACATTAATAAGTTTTGTAAACTCATTATCAAAAGTTTTGCACAAAATTGTTGCTCTCTGTTGGATATCTGCAAGTGTGTCAACAAGACTTACTATCTTCCCCAATCTATCCAAAACTGAAGTTAAAGTCTTCTGAATAGACTTGACTGATTTCTTCCTTTCAAGAAATTTACTTAAAGAAGATACAAGATTTTGTGCCTCATCTTCTTCATTTGATTGACCTCTTGCTATTGTGACCGTTGCTGCTTGAGTAGGTGGTGTAGAGGGTGCTACTGCTGATGTTGTTGTAGGTGGAATTGTGGTAGTTGCTTCAGTGCTAAGTTCAAGTTTCTTTCCAGAAGGTGCATCTTCTTCCTTAGGCTCCTAACCTTTTTCTTCATTAGATGAGCTACTATAATCAACAATATTGCCAACAATGTTGGAACCAAAATCTTTAAAAGGGTCCTTATTTTAATCCACTATTATATTGGTGTCATCAACTTGCATAGATTCATAGCCAATGGTAATATGTGTGAATCACTTGGAATTGATGTACTAATTGGTTGCTCAAAACTATGAGGTGGACTGACTATAGTAGAACTTGTTTCCTCTATCTGCACACTCTTCTCAAACTCCTTAGGCCTAGGGCTTGCCTTTTCTAGCTATGCACTCTCCTTTGGAAAAGTAGACATGTATGTAACTATTTCCTTTTGAGTTTCCATATTTATTTCTTCATAATTTTCTCCCCAGAGGAGAATAGATCTCCTTTTATTTCTCAATAATGATGCTATTCCTTTTAAAAAATTAGTTCTCTCTTCCTCATTATTTACAATACATAGCTTTTTCAACATATTAATCCTTATTTTCTTATCTTCCTCAATAACTCTACTTTTTCTATTTAAAAGTCTATTGTACAAATCTTTAGGTATCTAACTTCTTATGCTATCAAACCTTTTATCTTTTAGGATCATATTTCTAACTACAACATTCTCTAACTGTCTTCTATCCATATTATTATACAAGTCATAGTACTTATTCATTTGTACAAAATTATTGTCACTAATAATTTTCATGTAAAGATTCTCTACCTTTGGTTTCCATGCTTTTCTTCCTACTGAAGTCTTTGCTTTCTAATCTATTGGTTCTATTGGTCTATCACCAATCTCTTCTTCAAATTTAGAGGAACTATTTTGCAAGGTTCTTCTCCTCTTTCTTGAACCACTTGTATTTTGTTTGACTCTCTTCTTAGGAAGGGGTTTGGTCTTTTGAAGCCTTGTAGACTTCCTTGGTTCTATCACTTCCTCTATTTTCTTAGGGTTCCTTAAAGGTTTCTGCTACACAACTATTGCATAGGGCATTGTAGATGCTTGTGCACTTGTCTAGGCAACTATGTCTCTTTAGTAGTTCTGGCCATTGAAATAGGTGTAGGGATCAATAGCTTAGATTGATCACTAGCCTTCATTTTCATGGCTATGCCTTTCACCTCTTCAAATTCCTTTCTTGACATTCTTGATTCCTTCAAGATAGAATCGATCACTTTTCTACCTTCTTTTTAGAGTCCTTGATTATTTGACTTGTTTTTACTTCTCTCTTTTTCTCAGAATATGTCCACCATCTAGGACATTTAGAATCAACTTTTGAGTGTAGGATTATCTATGCATATCCTTCAATCAATTCCTCACTCATTTCATAACCCATAGGTTCTATGAACTTAACTAGAGGAACTACTACCTCCATACATGTGAAATCTATTTCTACCATAAAGCATAGTTCATCCTTATATTTTTCCACTACTACAGGAGGTATCCTATACCTTTGCTTCATTTTAGCTTGGAAAGATTTCATCACTCTATCAATATCATTGTCTTTGACTATTTTTGGTTTGGTTCTATATGCATGAGTGAAAATCTAGATTGTGCACTCACTTCCATCCCAATTTGAGATACTAGGAAACTTCTTTGTTGCATAGAAGAATATATGAGTTAGTAGGGATTCAAACCTAAATACTACACTCCTAGACTTCTTAATTTTTGATATGTTATCCAAAATTGTGTTCTAATAATGTCACGTAGATTAACTTCTTCTTCCTTTACTACCATTTAAGTTGCATGAAGAAAACCTATAGGGAATGAACTTATCCTAGATCCATGGTTGAACTTGTATCCCAAAATTTTACTAATCAGTCTCACTCCTGTAGACACCTAAATTTGATTACACCACTTTGGTAATCCTATTTAACTATCTCTAAAGGCATCATTAGTTAAATTCCTATTTAATTAATCCTTTGCCATCCCCTAGCTGATTAATCTTATTAAATCATCGATAGTCCTAATTGATAAATCAAATAACCCACTATTTATCAATTAATCCTATTCTCCTATGTAATTTCAAAACCCTCATTTATTAAATAAGTCTATTTGATAAATAAAGCCCTCAAATTTAATAGCCCCTAACCTATCCTTAATCCTCCATTTAGCCTAATCTGCCCCATCCATCCATACTAACTAAGCTTAGCTACTAACTCAACCACCCTCATTAATACCATCCACTTGTACATCTCTAACACCCCTAATCTAATCCTAACCCAAGCCTAACCCATCCCCTAATCATTTGCACATTCCTAAGCAAGCTTAAGATTTTTCTAAGCCAAACCAAAGTCTATCCCCTCAGAATATCCCAATCACCAAGCCATAAATGCTCTTACAAGCCACAAAATACTCTTACAAGCCCATTTATTTCTCTTACAAGCCATTATGAGGGTATTTATGAGCTTTGATCCTCCTTTGTTGACCCCTCAACCCCTCTTACTCTAACCAATGACCCTATGACATGTGTCACTCCCTGATTGGCTATAAGAAAGCACAATCCATGTGCTCTCCTCTCATTTAATCTGAGCCCTCCATGAGCTTTTCCCCATCCTTGCATCCTAGCCCTCCATCCCTCAAGCCATTAAGCTATAAATTAGATCCACTCCCAAGCCATTTTAACACAATCCTTAAGCTAAAGTTACCATGTCAATTTGAGAAGCCAAATCCATACTTTTACATATACCCACACCAAAAATCCCAAATCCATCTCCATTGAAGCATAGAGAAAATTTGAGCATACATCCTAAATCTATCAAATAGACTCATCCGTAAACAAGAAAGGCCTCATTGAGAGAACCTCTTAATGGTTCATATTCTCAATTGAGGGCTTGTCTTTGTCTAGCATAAATGTTATGCTTTTTAATTTTGTAAATGCTTTCATTTCATGTAAATTGGTGTTTCTAGCATAATTATTTAGTGTACACAACTCCATCATCTAGAATTGTGTTTACCTTCATGTTTCTACCATCAAAACATGTGTTGATATTTGTTTCAATTAACTTGTGCACATTCTTTATGTTCACTAGATTACATCCTTCATTGTTTAAACCTATGACCTTGTGAATTAGGTCATTATCAATACATAGGATAGAATCTCCTAACCATAGAAGGTCATCATGAACTCTGCTCAAAATTATTCTTGTCCATTCATGATTATCAAAGTCTGTAAAGAACATATGCTTAACAAGGTTAAGGTGTTCTAGATACTCATGTTTTGGTTTTAATGAGAAGTCATTATTGTACATTTTCTCCAATTCCTTATGAATCTCTATATCTCCTATGCTTTCAATTTTGCATTGAATATAACCTCTTATATTCTTGACATAAAGAACATTTTTTGGAACTTGCAAAAATGCTCCAATAGGGTCATCAAGCAGAGAGACAAATGGGTGTTTCTTGAAGTTGTATTTAGGTCTATTGCTGACATTAAAAACTTCTTGTCTTGCCATTTCTAAAAATATACTCGACAAATTCTGGAAAAAACCTTGATTTTGCATTTTAGGGTTTTGGCAAATTTTCATATCTACAAACTTCTTTATCACTTCAAATCTTGCTTTGATCTCACACTTTAGATTTTTCACAAGAAAATGATGTTTGCAAATCAATTTGCATTCTTTAAATCTTTTGCAAACTGTACTTCACATTAAATGCATATCTACCACTAGTTCAATATATTGTCTCTGTATAATAGAGAGGTTATTCTTCTTATATATCCTTATCTTAATCATATTAAGAAATGTACATTTAACTGTAGACTTTTCTCAATGTCTAATATATATTGTTACCTATGCAACTTGTGATATTCTCTCTAACATTGGTTACTAATAACTGACGTGTTGTTTTACGGAGAATACTTAATTCTGGTAAAATGAGTCACAGACAATAAGTGACTTTATTGTCTTGTCATTAGGATGAGCTTCTTCCTAAACTATGTGAAAAATTCTAGCTTCTCTTTCTTTTACAAATATTTCCTTAAATTCTTTTGTCAACTCCTTCATTTCTTCCTTCAAACTATTTCTTCTATTGTTCCTTCTATGATTCTGATTTTTGTTTAGGTTTCTTCTATCCATTATGCAAAACTTTGTTGTGTGTCCAAAGTTATTACATAATTGGCATAGAGTTGCATTCCTTCTTTTTTCATTATTTTGGTTGTTAAGTACTCTATAGTGCCTTGCTATGTGTCCAAGATTTTTGCACCCGTAACAAACAATTTGTCTCCTTTCTTCACTTTCATTGTTGTGAGATCTTCTTCTATTGCCTACATGGTTAGTTTTCCTAGACATTCTACTATTTGCATTATCACTATCAAATTTAGGTTTCTTATAATCTATTGCATAATGTCCATATCCATGACAATTATGAAAATATAATTTTGAAATAGTTTTAAAAGGCTTACCTTTTCAATCATCTCCAGTATGTTCAAGTTCATTGTACTAGGCATGAGGTTCCTTTCTTCTATTATCCTCATCTTGATCAAATTCTTTAGATTTCTTAGAGTGAAAAATATTATCCTTGTCCTTAGATGTATCATTTGTTTTAATTATGCTTAGATCCTTTCTAACTTTAGGGGTATTAGGTTCTCTTCTCCCAATAGATTTCTTGGTGGATTGTCTAAGGAAGAATCCAAGTCTAGTCTTGTCATAACTGAGTCTCTATATAGATATTTGTTCTTCAATATTTTCACTATTGGTATATAATTTCTCAAGTTGTTGTTTGGTTTGCACCAAATCATCTTTCACAATAATGGTGTATTTTTCTAATTTTTCATGCTCTAACTTGATAGATTCCAATTCAGATGTTACCTTGCCTAACTGGGATCTTAGATTTGCATTTTCAGCTTTTATTTTAGAGTCATTCTTTCCTCCATTTTTCTAAAGACTTAACTTGAGTTCAACTATTTTTAAATCATGTTTCAAGATCTAATTTTCTTACTTTATATCTTCAATATCATCATTACTAGTTTTCTCACTAGGTTCTTTTTGCTTCAGGTCATCTATCTTGTCCTTTAGTTCACCAATGTAAGCTTTTGCATCTTTATATCTATCTTTTAGGCCATATCTTTCATCAGTAAGGAGATCAATTTTCTCAAGAGCTTCTTCAAGATTCTTCTTCAATTATTCCATACCCATAGGGATCTTATTCAAGCTGTTAAGCCTCTTCTAAATTTTGATACCAATTGTTAGAAATAGATAATACTGAGAGGGGGGATGAATCAATATTTGCAATCCTTTTACCCACAACTGAATATTATTAATTACTTTTCCACAAGCATAAGAGAGATAATCAATAGTGCTAAAAAATATAAACAACCATACATGAAGAGAACTCATAACACCATATTTTGTTAACTAGGGAAACCCTAGCCAAGGGAAAACCTCTATGGGGATAGAACCCACAAGATGATTCACTATATAAAGAATCTGGTTAAGGATATTGACCCTGTAAGGAGTCTATGAATAATGTATAGTGTCTTGAGTCCCTGTTAGGATATTAGGCCTTTTTAGAAGCCTCAACCCTATTAGAATTTTCTTCAACCCTATTAGGAGTTGGTAGATCATATAAAAATGTGTGCAAGAAGAGCCCATCACCCTAACATGCAACTATACAAATAAATTCTTCAACAAAATAGATATACATACAAAACTAGATCACTTTTTATACTTCACAAATCTTTTAATTGTTAGTAACTATGAATAATTGAATTGCTTGCTATACTTCACAATTCTTTTGATTGTTAGTTCCTCATACAAAGGGTAATTGTGCATATATCAAACTGCATTATATTTCACATCACATAGCATTACTTCGTATAGCATTTTCCATCATTCATATTCATCTCTTACTTCACAATTGATATTCTTTATATATGCCAAAAATATTAATAAATTCTTCCTTAGCTAGCTCACATATCATCCTTAGAGTTAGCTCATTAAGAATTAACAATTAAAAAAATTATTCAAGTTGTTTAACTCAATCTACTGACATGCTTTGCTCTGCACCATGAAATCACTACCTCACTATTTCCTTCATAACTTGAACTTGGTTGCTCGTATGGTCATGTTTATTGGTATGCATCATCATGATGATGTCATGCATCTCTTGTTAACTACATAAGATAATATTCCAAGGGAATATTTTACTATCAACAAATCTTGTCATGTTGTTGTAACACTATCTAATACTTAAATAATTTTCATTCACAAATAATCATAAATAAACTAAAAAATAAATGTTGCCATAAATGAAAACTATATATCTCACCTTATTGTATTGATTGTTCATATTGCCAATACTTTCTCATTTCCATTAGTCATTGTGGAAAAGTTTTTGTTGTCTCAATTGGTGGAGCTTGAAGTTTCTACTAATGTAGACCAGTTCACGTCATTTGGTGGGGTGAGGACTTCTTCCCTATTATGAGGCACCAAGGAGTTACAATATTGTTTTTAGTTTTGGTCCCTAGGTATAGTTACTATTGGAAATAGAAGGTAGGCTAGGTTATTAAGAGGGGAGGGGTGAATCAGGAACCAATAAAACTTTAACTTACTTCACTAATTAATCCTTCAAATATTATTTTGATCTAATTACATGCATGAAATTTTGAAAGCAATAAAACATTCATAACACTTTGAAACAAGATGTGGTGAATCAAAAACCTTCTAATTAGAAAGTAAAACTGGGGTGGGGATGATACCCACAAGCTTTAGTATTATGTTATAAAGTTAGCCTGTTAAGTTTACAATTGATCACTTCTAGTGATCTTCCTTGTTAGGAGAAATAAGGACTGTGAAGTCCACCTTTTAAAAGATTTACAAACATATAATGAAGTATGCACTTTGTTAGGAGATTTAGCAAAAGACTATTAAGTCCACCTAGTTAAAGGATTTGATTGATATGCCTATTAGAATGAATCAATGTCTCATCTCTTATCTATGAATCTAATTTGTTGAATGAGATTCCTTGTATTGCAGTGATCACCTAGCTATGATAGATAAATATTTATTGTCCCTTATACTACTTATAGCCTTCTTCAATTTGCACTCATACACCTCATATTCCTTCTTAGTGGCATACTTGGATATGATATAATGAGTTACATATATATCAATTCAAATAACTACTTATTGGAGTCGAATACAATACCAAATTCATCATAATTCATACAGTCAGCCCAACTATTGTAACTTGGGTTATAGAGACAAACTCATTGATGTTATGATACTCAGCATACTCTAGCACTTAGTTGAAGTTTAAGCTCAGTCCATACTGACCACTTTTGAGTAGCTCAAACTTGGTCAGCACTGTGTGACTTAGTGAACACTAAGAAACTCGGTAGCTACTAAATCACTCAATTGACATTGCATGACTTGGTTAACACTAGATTCACTTTGTTAACACTGTGAACTCGATAGACACTATAGAACTTGGTTAACACTATAGAGATTAGTTAACACTAGAGTCTTCATCACTTTTTATTGGAAATCTTGGTAGATACTTCTACACTCAAGAAATATAGTAAACAACCTCTAATGCTTGGTAGATATAGTGTAGCTTGGTATGAACTACAAATTGTCTATTTAGCTCAGTAGTAACTAAGACACTTGGTTAACATTGCTAGATGAATGATAATCTTAGTAAAAACTATAGAGCTTGGTATCAATGTAACTAAATGAATAAGTGTTGAGTCACTAATAGAAAAATTGACCTTAATGTAAATAGTTACCTCTTGAATCATGTATGGAAATTTTAGACATTGGTGATAGGTGGAGAGAATCGCTTGCATATCATGGATCCAAGTCCTACCTAATAGAATGTTGTAAGTTAATTTTAGGTCCAATATTTGACAAACAATTTCTTTCACTACCAGGCTTATCCTTATTGGTGGAATGACCATGCCTTTAGAGGATCTCTCATCATCATCATAAGCTTTGATTGTGATATTTTTCTTGGGATTGACAATATCCTCTATATACCCTAATACCTTTACTAATCTTAAGGTGAAAATATTTATACCAATCCCCTTGTTAATCGAATTTCTTTTTACTTTGTTTCAGTGTATGAAGACTTCAATATGTAATTGAGAGTTTTACGAATGTGTGAAGGACATGTCATCGTGTGCCAAGGCAGACACATAGTGGAGGGCGACAGGGTTGCTTACCATGTTTTGAAATCTATGGACATCAAGATTTTTTGGCACTAAAGCTTTGGTGAGGATCTCTTTATGCTTTGGAGATATTTACAAAAATTCAAAGATAGAGATATAGGTGAGATTATTCAATAACTAGTTGACTAGACTATATTTGGATACATTAGAGCTTGTGGTGGCTTGCTTTGAACTAGTAGTTGCCCCTAAAAAACCACTTTAGAGGCTTGACCTTGGGTAATAGTGTTCAAGAGTTGTTTCTTAAGTTTGTCTTTAACAATGATGACATCAATGACATTGTCAAACCCAAAGATCGTGTTGATCATATTATCATAGTTGTGGGCATAATTGACCTTGTCTTTGGAGGATTTGGCCTAGTTGTGTTTGGATGATTCACCCTTCTCATAGTTCATGAAGATATTTTTTAAAGTTGTATGATCCTGATTATTACAAAGGCTATTTACTTCAATAGTTTCATTATTGATCAACTTTTGGATGGCCCCCTTAAGGGTGTAGCAATTGTTGGTGAGATGCCCTTAGTTTCAATGGTAGCAACAAAAGTGTTTCTCACTCCACCATGATGTCATGACTTGTGGTTTGTAAGGTTTAGCTTCTAGTAGTACAATAAGTTCATCTACTAAGAGCATTTACAAAGCTCTCTTGTATATTTCCCCTATAGAAGTGTACACTCTTGGTGTGTTAATAGATTTACATCCTTTCAGTGGGGCTTGGTTATAAGCCACCTATTGATTAGAGATATTTTGGTTTGGACAAATAGTTGTGTTTTTGTGATAGAAAGGATGAGCATGATCTTGCCTTGGTGTTTACTGTTAAGCAGTCATGTTGGTGTTGTTGATATTTAGATATTGTGGATTGGGAGAGGGATGAATTTTTGGTTGGACATGGTTTTCTTCTACCACTCCCTCACTTGTCATATTTTTATTTTTATTCCTCCACTATGATTTCTATTTATCACTTGAATGATTGGATGAGTTGTGAGGTTGGGAGGAGTTATTTAAGAAACCTTTTCTATCTTTTAATAGCTTGATGATGTCATAGTTTATCAAGGCCTCTTCCACTTTGGCTGCATTTTCTAACATGGTTTTATTGTCTTTAGGACCTTGAAGATTGAACTAGTAGTTCATAAACTTAGAGAGTCTATTAATGAATATATCCATTTCTTCTTTGTCTAGGATTTCCCAATGATATTTGGAAAAAGTATGCCTTCATCTTTGTAGGAACACCTTGAAGGACTCTCCTAAGAGTTATTTTGTATTGATGTGACTTCCCTTTCAATGTTATATGAATATTGTGTGATGAAGACCAAAGCTAGTTAGTTGAAAGACTTAATATTGGAGGGAAGCTTTGTGGACCACTCCATGGCTTATCCCCCCAAAAATCTTAGGGAACAGTCACATAAGGTAGGTTGTATTATGGAAAAATTCCATACGTAGAGTATAGAATTGTTGAAGATGATCCTATGGGTCAGATGTGCCAAAATATTTATCATATTTTGATATTTGCATGTTTTGTAGAAATGGTGTCAAGGTAAAAATTCTATCAAATAGGAGAGGGCATACCTTCTCAAGATTGAATTCATCTAGTTTGACTTTCCCTTGTTTCGTTCTTTCCATTTGCAATTGTAGATCTTAAAATTTTTGAGTCACAACATCTATGAGGTATTCTTCTTGATCCCTTCTAAGGTTGGATATGTCGAAGTTAGAAGGTATTTTGGCACCTTGTTGTGCCAATGATAGCAAGTAGCATTCTTTATCTTATTCCAAGATCTTTTCCATTATGTCAATAAGTTGATAATTTTGTTAAAAATTCTCAATCTTGTTTCTAGGCTATTCTCATCCTAGATTTGAGATGAACCTATTTTGCTAGAATGTTAAAAGTTATGTTGTTTAGATGAGGTCATTTCTTCAACAATAATGGTTGATAAGAAATTGATATGTGTAATAGGCTCAATGGTATTTGAGGATTATGTAGGCTTAGTGGTTCATTTTTCTATTGTGGCACTAGTATAGGTGATCTTTGTAATTACATTTGTTTCACAACCACACTAGTTTTTCATAGTGATATGAGATGTGTGTGAGACCCTTCTAATTCTCCTACATTCTAAGAATGTGAGGATTTTTTTTAGACCAAAGTGTATTGAAATATAAAGCTATGTTTCAAGAGGTTTCTAGTAATGTTGATAATGATAAGACTCAATTCTATAAAGTCAAGTAGGGAACAGATGTGTGTTTCCTTTAGTGTCTAACTTGATGTATGAAGTTGAGGTGGTGTTGTCTATTTGATAAGGGTCCCTAGGTAGGGATGGAAGCTTTCTAGCTTGGTCTTAAAGATGTTTGTCACTTTCAGTGTTCCTCAGTTTTGTAGAGTGTCAATTAGGGGAAATGGTATCCAGATGTGCCTTTTGTTTATGGGAATTTTGTGTGCAAATAGCCTATGTTTTACAAGTTTTTCTCAAATGCATTTTAGGAATCCTCAAATGTGTTATTTAATTGTTCACATGCATTATTTTATATTATTCTAGGTGTCTTTTTGTTGTGTGAAAGTGTTTTTTTAAAAATGCAAATGCACTACTTCAATGTTCCAATGCACTATTGTATCTGTCAAATGCACTATTACAGGCTTCAAATGTGTTAAATGGCTAAGAAAATGAATTGTTTTATGTTTTAAATGTTTCAATGTGTTTTGTAGTGTTTATCTCAGGTTCAATATCAGTTTGCAGTCATATTTGAATTAGTTTGGAGGAACTATAATCTGAATTTCATTAACATGTATTAAAACAAAAACACTTAAGCAAATCGATAGTAGAAATGACAATGAAATATTCAATGCACACACCTAGAATAAAAAGAAATGGCTTCCTAACTATTGATGTTTCAAAACTACCAAGAAACAAAATACTTGATACCAAGATTTTGAGGATAAAAATTGGTCTAAGGGTTAGCTACCTTCTATATTTAACTAAGAAAACTCCATATCTAGACCTAACTTCAACATAATCATGAGGATTCTCTACTCTTTAGGTTCTACAAAACCAAGGCGGGTGCACTTTAGGGATATATGGACAAATAACAAGTTTATGGTTCTTGACTTTAACATGTTCCTAGTAACATCATCTTTCTATTGTATTGTTATCCCTTTACAACAGAAAATGGTCACAATTCTTCTATAATTTACAAACAATCCTTGACAATAGTAGTTAAAAGTGACATACAAGGGATTATTGCAAATAAGTGTTGACCAAAAATTTAACTCTTTATACAATAAAGTAAACCTTGATTTGATTTTAAAGTTTTTCTTCATGAAACTCTATGATTTCTTCAACATGCAAATTGAACAAATGATCAGTGCCCTATGCATTGGTATTCAGAGTCTACCCAACAATTTTGATTTAATTAATTTCCTTATAGTCAATTATATCAACAATTTATCCTAAATCCCATTCTTATAAATATCCATCCTATATGACTAGAAATCCTATCAATTTATTGAAGCATTTACTTAATTCCTTAAATTAAAAGCAACAAAAAATTGATATACAACCTATCGTAGTTGCATTAAATTGCACAAACCTTGCTCATATAATCTCAAGATAACCAACGCATAACAATGGAGACAATATTCAAAGAAGATAGATATGGTAGAATTCACTCTTATCCTAATTCTCCTTGAAAATTATACAACACCAATGTAAACTTGTAATAACTCAAAACACACTGATGTAAACTCATAATAACTCAAAACAAGAAAAAATGATCTTTCAATGTTCAATGTATTCTTAGATTTGTAGAGAGAGATACATCACAAGTAACCATTAAGACTTATTGGACCAAATGTAAAATTAGTATAAAACTAAAATTCTACAAAATTCAGACCCTTTCTCTAGCCTTGGGATCTTAATTATATATCATGAGATGCAACAAGCTTTAGGCTTGAAGAAGAAATATAGCTATCCTTAAAATAAAAGAAAACAAAAAGGACAAAAGGTTGCTATCACAACAAGATAAAAAATTGTACTCCTTTTCTTTCTTGTAGTAGAATGTCTTTATCATAAATCTTCTTATTGTCGGTCATTTTTGTTGTAACTTGTTATTGTTGAGAAGCTTCTTGTGATGGTTGGGTTGTATGTAATTTTTGTTCCTCTGAATGTGGGACCATTCGACTTGCATGTGGTGAGTCATGTTTTGATATTTGAAAACTAATTGTGACTCATGGTTCTCCCTCTAGATCATTAGATTGAACTACCAAATCAATAGTTACAAATGGTTGTTCTCTTGTTAAGTTGCCAATTTGAACTTCCATATCTATTACTACAGTTGGTTGTTCCTTTTTCCTCTCTTTTGTTTGAGCTAGTGCATCAATTATTTGTAATTCATCTAGATTAGCACTATCTTCATCAGTTTTTTTAGATACTAATTTATTTTCTTGAGCAAGATCTTCCATCCATTTTTTGAAAAGTGAATCATCTGGCCAATTAAAGTTCAAAATTTATTGTTGCTTCTTCAAGATTTCTTCTTCTAACTTATCAATTTCATCAAAATCTATTTTAAAAGAATCAAAAAATATTTGCACCTTCACAATTTCCTTAGTTATCTTAGAAAACCATATGTGATCATTTTCATTTATGACCTTATTGAGTCAGATGCATATCAAATCATCCAATTCCTTAGCTCATTCTTCTCTATCTTTCAATTTATCTACAATCTTAAGTGTGGGAGGGAAAAGCCCAATACCTTCACCAAGATATTTTGAAAAATAATTTATAATTCTCCTTTGTAGCATAATTCTCTTGCTATCAAAATTATAGAGGCCATTAGTCATGTAAAATATTTTTTCTACTTGTTCACAAGAAAGACTAATCACCGAACAACATAAAATAGTGGCATCACTATCCCTACTATTTCATTTTTTCACAATTGGCTTCAAAGTGGCCTCATTACTTTTCAGCTCATTCCATATATTCATTAATTTTGATAAATGTTCATAAAATTTAGACCAACCTATCCTATCTACTAGATATATAATTGTATTTTTTATTTTATCTTCATACTGAATATCCAATTCTACATGCATGGCCCATCACTTGTTATTTTCTTCTTCAAATTCTTCAATTGTATACATTTGGATTCATATGGGGTAGTTTGAATTTCTATGAGTGTAGTTGTGTTGAAAGGTGTAGTTGGAGGATGAGGAGGATAAGAAATCATGGGTTTGCTAGATTGTCCTTAATATCTTATCAATTTATTTTCAAGCTCAATCCTCTTCTGCACTTCCTTATTATAAGCATCCAAAACCTATTTATATTTTTCTTGAAAATCCAATTTGTGCCTTTTACCTTTCCTAGCACTGTCTAATGTGAGATTATTTGTTTCAACATTGAATTTCACTACCTCATCATTTGGAGTGTCTTCTACTCTCTTAACAATCAAATTTCCCACTAAGCTAGTATTATCAAATTGAGAAAAGTTGGCTCAAGATCCTCTTTTTAGAGACCAAATTACTAGAGAAAAATGATCTTCACTAAACTTAGCACCTCTAAGTCCCTTTTATTTTCTCCTCAATATTAAACTACTTAGTGATAGTGTTAAAAATGATGGCATTTGCAATATCCCAATTTGGTAAAAGTAAAACTTCAAATGATTTGATCATTCTTCTTCCTTCTTTTGAAATCAAACTTTTGAATTATTGCATAATTTCATCTTTAATTTCATCCTATATAATTGCATCTTCCTTTTTTTAGTTTCTCTACTTTCCTCTTGCTACATCTTTCTTCAAAGTTCTCAATGTTCATTCTCCAAGAAAACTAGTAAAAAGCCCTTGATTGGACAAAGTTATCATCTAACAAAAATTCATGGCTAGCCTATTCTAATATAGGATCTAATTCCTTTCCTTTGTGATATAAAATGGTCAATTCAAGGCTAGGCATAGGAGGTTCCTAGGGATTTCCTTCCTCTAATTCTACAATAGTAATAAACACTTCCCCCTTGGGATCCAAGTTGTTCAATATGTTCTCTAGTAAGTTGTTCCTCTCCTATATGTAAGGGAGATTGAAATGGAGTTAATCTTCTTCTTGTGACACTTACCTCTCTTCTATTTTTTACCTTTTGGGCCTTGGCTCTTTAGATCTTGCATGCTCTCTAGTTTTGATTATGTTATAACTAGGCTTCTTTTCAATGACCAATTGTCCTAATCATATTGTAGGAGTAAAATGTAACCAGTTCATCAGCTCCCTTGCTTTATCAGGATAAGCGTTGCTACAAAAGGCCTTCTTTTCATTCATTGCATCTATGATATCTGAGAAGATCATCATTAATTTATTCATCTTATCTACTGATGTCCTAGCCTCTTTTAATGGATTATAATCATTCTCAAAATAGGTTATAAATTCCAAAACCCTAGAATTTGATAGTTATCTTACTCTCCATCGTGTTCTCTTATTAATACCATTTCTTTCTTAAAATATGTAACTCCCTTATACAGAAACATGTGCATCAACAAAGAGCAAAAACCAAAGGTCTTCTCAATTTTTCCTTTGCAATACCAATCAAACCTACATGAATTTTTCCAACTAGGAAAGAAGAAAAATAAAAAATAATATCAACCCCAAAGGAAGAAATGTGCACTATCATATACATGAAATTTATTGGCATAAATTTGTGTTCATCTTCACTGAAAACCATACACAAAGTCATGTATATATCTATAGCTCTAGAATTGAAAAATAGTTTCTTAAAAGGCTCTTGGTTGAAGTTGTAACAAAGGTTAGGCTTCCAATTGTGCCCAAATTCTATCTTAGTGCTCCCTACCGAGCCTGATCCTTGTTGGAGAAATATTCCTTCTCCAAACCCTAAAATTCAATAACCTCATGATAATCTTTAGTAGGATCTATTCCAAAGAATCCTTGAATTTCTTTGATCTTTACCAAGCATTCTCCATTTATCCCTCTCACCATCCTAGCTATTAGATCATAATTTCATGATATAGTAGTAAGGAGGTATGAATCAATGAAAACTCTAGGAACTACTAATTTCCCTAGGTCAAAAGTCAAAATATTTCCATGCTGATCAAACAAATTTATCTCTAAAAACCATTTTTTGAATAACTATAATCCATTTTTAGATGTCACTACATCCTAGGCCCAATTCCCTTTATCATACAAATCATCTACAGCTTTCAACCTAGGGTTTATGGAGACTAACTTCTTTATTTAGGTAGCCTCATTGGTAGATCCATTTAATTGTTCTAAGAAATCATCATGAATGTTTCTACTGACACAATCAACCTGCCGAGAAAAAACCTTCTTCGGAGGCATAATGAATGACAATGAGAAAATACCAAAATTCTTATTTATATGTAGAGGAAGATACATACTTGCCATTTTTACTTCTTCTCTAAGCAATGCAATGGCTTGTTGATATAAAAAAAAAATCATAGCTGACCAAGGCAATGAAATAGGTATTTCAACAGGTACCAGGCTCCAAAATTTTAGAAAATCGTTCTGCAGAATAAAGTTCTCAATTTTCTTCACTACTTTCCTTGTATTGTTTCACATAAGAAGCTTTTAATTCCCATAAATGGGTTGTAGAGAAAAATGGAATAGCATTCCCTTTCGAGTTTGAAAGAAGGTTATTGATATATCAAAATTTGACAATCGGGAAATAAAATGCAATCTGACTTAGCTTCAACCTTCTGGCTTGGCAATCAAACCAATTAAATCTTGAGATATATATACCTTTTCTACCTCATTGGAAACTTTCATATTACTCATTTATGTCATAGGACACGTGTTGATCTATCTTTATGTCATTATGGATGAAGATCAGGAAATTTTGTTAGTGACATAATGATGGCCTTTGATCTTTCATGCATCCAACAATAAAAAATAATACTTTAAAATCCTACAAAAGTGGGCCACCATGACACATGTTATTATGTGGCTATATTGCTATGAGTAAAGACCTTGCAACTCAAGATAATGACAGAGTGACATCGTTGATTAATCTTCAATCTAATAGTATGAACAAAGTAACCATATTATAATTATGATAGGCCCACTAGACACACGTCATATTGTCATTATCTTTATGTGAGTATGTACCATGAAACTTTCTTTAGAGAAAAAGTGACATTCGTCGATCTTGGAAGGATCTGACAATTTTGACAAAACACATATTATCCATATGGTTTATCTCTGCGGAAAATGAAATTTTAATAGTTGGAAACCCATTTCTGACTAGAACATGTGGAAACTTCCTATAAGGGATAGTCCTACCACCTTCCACATGTCAAACTATCACTATGTTGCTAGGGATAAAAAATTATCAATTCTAGATATCGACATAGTGATAGCCCTAGATTTACTTTGAGATCAACACAGACATAGGCACATTAAGAAATGTGCATACCTTGTCAAGCAGTGAATAAAGGATGGACATATGTCACATATTTTGATAGCCTTACTAGCCACAAAGGAAAATGGAACACCATGCTATGTGTCTCCATGTCATTATGTCACTATGATTAAAGAACAAGCAACTTTCATTAGTGACAAAATGACATTCGTTGATCTCTCACCTAATCTACAATGATGATTCTATTTTGGAACCTTGACATTCACTAGGTCTTGCAGATAGATGTCATTTAATTTCTATGTAACTATAGTTAAAAAAATCTCATTTTTCTAGGAAACATAGTGATGACCCTTGATCTTAAAGAAGATCAAGAGCTATTGTCATTTTGTTAATACTAACACATAAAATGTAACCCTCATAAGGTTAAAGGTTTATAATGAAAGCTTGGGTTACGATTTCAAAAAGGAATTAGGGTAAAGTAAGGTAACACATAAATTTTAAAGGTACATGGGGAAAGTTATAAAAAGAAAATTTTAAAAGGCTTTCTAGAAATTCTTGCATCTTTTTATGTAAACCACATAAACCTAACTTAGGGACTTTAGGGAAAAATTAATATTGGGATAATGACATAAAATTAGAAACTTTTCTAAGGCCAACAATGATTCAAAAGCACATAACCCTAATTTCTAAAGGTGAACTAGATATTTCATTCAAAATATTTTATAAATTTTAACACATGAAAAACCATTCCAACACTAACAATGATTGTCTAAGGCTGGTGACTATAAGGATCTAGTGTTTATCCAATAATGTTTGAATTTACCTCTCTTGTGAAAGAAACCTTCGCAACAACACGTGAGACACAATCCCTTGTGAGACTACTAGAGGAAGGCTATGTTCTGAACAAAATTGGCTTACATTCATTTAGGAATACAATATGGAAGGCTTTCCCTCTCACCATCCCTACTAAGGAAAATCTCAGGAGGTAGCTTTTCTATGACTAAATAATCTACCTAGTGAAATGTGTCGAAAAAAAAAATTGGAAGTAGGTATGGGAGTTTGATTACCCTAAAAGTGTGAGAGCATATCCTTGCTACTCTAACTTCTCAAACATGGCAAATAATATGTTTGGTTATGATCCTTTAAATATGGAAGACAAGATACTCCTCTTTAGTCTACATGTTTATGTTGGAAGCTTGGGAAGATTTTTGGAAGCATGAATGATGATGATATTTCTATGGGGGGCTACTACTATGATGATATGTTACATCCATGACTAAGTTTGTCATTGATGTCAACATAGCAGTTTTCTATGGTATCTAACAAAAGAATAGTAGAAAGATCAAGTTGGTACGAATGGCTAGTTGAGAACTATAACCACCTGAGGTTATGGGAGATACTTCTAAGTATCTAGTATATGTAGTTAATGACATTAGAAGAAGAAAGGATAATTCTAGAAGAAGTTATGTAAGTTTTAGTGATGTCTGTTCTGAGATAGAGTTTATAGAGGCATGTTCTAGTAAACTTCTTATATCTCTTAGTAGAGTTGATATCTTGAGGATAAAGGTTGAGGGTATGAAGAAGACATGATGGTGATGATGTGGCAAAGCTTGCTCATCATAATATTGCATGTATGGAAAGTTATTCAAGTTACAAGGCAAAAAATTAATGTTATCACTAAGTGTGACGTGTTCTTAATGTGGTCCTATAATAATTATTTGAGAAGGTCTTATAGCCAAATTAGGGAATTTTTTTAAGGACTCAGTATAAAGGAAGATATTTTCCTTTATCATGGTGTGTATGAATATGATCTAATAACTGATTATAAGCAATAGAGAGTGGATAATATGAAGTTGAGAAGAGCAGTGCAAAAGTGAAGGAAACTTCATTGTCGAAGTTTTGTTGGGTGATCTGAGGTTTTGTATTTGGATCTAAGGTTCATGACCTAGTCTACAAGATCTGACAGTGATTGGTCCATTTGATAGGATAGAAGAAAGAATAGAGGAAAGGAGATGATAGTAGTAAATTACTTGTTTGAGTAGTGATCTCTTCTTGTAGTTGAAATTGCATGTTTGGGCAGTGGGCTCTTCTTGCATACATTGTACTACAACTCCTAACAAGGTTGGAATCTGCTAATAGGGATTCAAAGTCTCCTAACAAGGACTCATTGTACTAAATGTTGTAATAGACTCCTAAAAGAGTCCATCCTCTAACAAGAAACATTTATATTAGTATATCATCTTGTAGGCATCATTCCCTCTAGGGTTTTCCCTCTAATCAAGGGTTTCCCTAATCAACATATCTAGTGTAATTGTCTATGTGCATTTTATTATGGTTGTTTACTTTGGATGAATGGTTAAGTTTGGTTAAAGAAGATAAATGTTTTAATTGTTGGATAACTAATTCACCCCATCCCTCCTCTCAATTATCTTGGTGGACTATTATTTTTAACAGTTTGTTCATTCCCAAATTGTTTATTTGAAAGTTTGTTATTTTCCTATGTTATTTGATTTTATCCTCAATTCGTGTTGTTTGATCAAAATTTGCATTGCTTTAGGTCTTTTCCAAATTTAGGGTGTCTACGAGAAGCACAATGGATGTCTTAGTGGGCACTTTGGCCTAAACAAGACATTAGAGTTAGTCGAAGGTTCTCCCATTGGCCTAAAATACAAAGGGATGTGAGAAAGTATGTGGAAGAGAGTGATGCTTGTTAGAGAGAAAAATTGACAACCACCAATGTAGGGTTATACCAACCACTTCCAATACCAAATAGGCCATAGAAATGCATCATCATGGACTTTATTGTTGGATCACCTAGAACTAACTATGGTTTTGACAATGTGTTTGTGGTTGTAGACAAGTGTAGACAAGTAGACAAGTTTAACAAGTTTAGAATGCATGGGTTGCCACTAAGTATTATCTTAGAATGACATGTCAAATTTATGGGAAATTTTTGGAAGACCCTACAGAAGAAATTAGGTACCAATCAATCATTTACATCAACTTATCACCCACAAATAGATGGCCAAACACAAGTCATAAATAGGGTCCTAGGAAACTTGCTAAGGTGTCTAACCAAGGAGTATGAACAAGTATGGGAGCAAGTTTCAGCTCAAGTAGAATTTTCTTATAATGACAATGTAAACAAGACCACAATGAAGAGCCCATTTGAAGTAGTTTATGGGATATATCCAAGGGGTGTATGTGAGCTAAGAGATCTAGCAGACATGGTAGGAAAAAGTGGTCATGCAACGGACTTTTCTTAGTCCATGAAAGAGGTTCATGAGCAAGTTAAGAAAACATTGGTGGGGACCAACCAAAAAGTGAAAGCTAAGGTAGATGAAATAAAGAAGGACCTACAGTTTGTAGGAGACTTGGTGATGTTACATCTCAACAAGGCTAGGTTGTGTTGATATCTGATTGAAAAGATCATTGATTAGAAAGATTATTGAAGAAGGCTATATATTTCAATCATTGTTTTGTCACTAATGTCAAACCTACCATTTGTTGGTAAGGCAATTGCTTATATATTTCAAGTATTATCACTTAGTTGATTGATGAGGAATATTTGATCAACAAGATGTAACAAAAGTACCTAGAGGAAAGGTTGAGTTATGATTATGTAATGAAGTACAAGGATCAGTTAAGATAGTGATAACATAATGTATCAATGATCTACTTGAGGTTACAAAATGGCTAGCTACACTTAGAAAGGTCAGAAGAATAAGTTAAACAAAATTCATTTACCAAGCTTGACCAAGAGGATAGTAGGTGTTGAGAAAAGTTAGTTCAAGCCAAGCAAAAATTCTGTTGGAGCCAAGTGAAAGAAAATTCTAGTGGATGCCAAGAAAGATAGGAGATGTCATGTAATTTTTAGTTAATGTTGAGCACCAGTAAAATCTAGTTGATACTGAGTGATTTTAGAGTTGATGCCAAGTGATGTAGTATGTGTCAAGCATCAGAAGATTGATAATTCTAAGCTGCTGCATTATGAAAAAGATCTCAAAGTTTTTCCAAATAAAAGCTAACAAGTTTTTTTTCTTGGAACTTTTGAATCAAGAGGAAGATAAGATTGATGAGCTGGTGGTATAGAATCTTACATAAACTATTTTGGACATGAATCCAAATGGATTCTAAGAGAAGTTTCTAGAGAAGGCAAGATATGGGGTAAACACATTGTAACCTACCTAATCCATCCAAAAACCCTAATTTAGATGATAGATAATGAGTAGAAAAAATTTCTAACTTCCTGTATATGGGAATTTCTAGTCATGAAGCAAAAGAGTCAAAGAGTTTGGGGTGAGAATCTGATAAGGAGGAGAAAGAGGTTTTGCCTCATCAAGTGACCCAAGAGAAGAGTCTACAATAGTGTACTAAGAAAGAATGCTTAAGAAGATAAATGCTTGAAGGGTGAACAAGTTGTTAGAGCTACAAAGATTGGAAGCCAAGCAAAGTTGAGGACTAAATAGAGATATGTAATCTACAAGTGAGGTTGTAAGTTGTATCAGATCAAAGCTCTATTGTTACTTTCTAACAATTGTATCAGTCTAGGGTAAATCCTTTAGAGTAAGGTTGACTTAATAGTCATTAGAAAATCCTTTAATAGGGTGGCATTCCAAGTGAATGAACTAAAGTCCTGTAAAAAGGCTCACTTTCAATAAGGTGACTGAAATTCTCTTAATCGGGTCACATTTAACAATATGTATTGTAACCTTCAATGAGGTTGGTCTTTAATAGGGCATCACTTCAGAATAGTGAAAAAGGAGTAGCATGTTATTGGTGGTTTTTCCAAAGTGGGTTTTCATATTAAATAATTGTGTCAAATGTGTTGATGGATGTGTTGTGTTTCATGTTTTACATTTCTGCAAGTTGATTTGAATAGTAACATACAAGTCTTAGTTGATACATAATGAATGCATGCATGGGTATGAATGTTTTATGGGTTCACTAAATTTTGAAAAGTTTTATTTATACATCTATACCTTGAATAATTGATTCAACCCACCCACTCTCAGTTATTCTAAAAAAATTCCAGCAATTGGTATCAAAGCCATCTACTTAAGAGGATTAGTTTTAAGATACTAGCAGCACAAAGATCAAGATGTCAAAAAGAGAAGTACCCAATCTCAATAGAGATAACTTTCCTACATGGTGGAGGACTTGGAGATCATGCACAATCTTGCATTTTAGTGGAGCATGTTGATCTACAAAGAGCCCTAACTACTAAAGATATAAAGAAAAAGAAAGAACACAATCAGGTGATGTTGGAAATTGCCTCTGTCCTAAGCTATGCCAAATTTGATGCTATCAAAGGTCTTGATAGTGCAAAGAAGATGTGGGATGCCCTAACCACCACCTATGGTGGAGAAAAAAATGTTCAAAGAGTCTCAAAGGTAAGTTTGATGATATTAGAATGGAAGAAGGTGAGAGTATTGCTCAATATGTTGCTAGGATAAAAGAAGTTGTTAGTGCAATAAAAGGTGCTACTGGTAAAATAGATGATGATACTATTGTTGGAAATACATAAGGAGTAACTAAGAGGGGGGGTGAATTAGTTACCACTAAAATAAATCCCAGATCCCTTAGATGTCAACAATAAAATTTAGGATGAGAAAATTGATTACTATTGTTACTCAATAAACACACTAAAAATGTTGTCACTCAGTAAATGCAAAGTGTGAATTACTTTTAGTTGATCTTAAAATATCATTAGTAATTAACTTGCAAGAATAAGAGAAATAACATGAACACATGAGACACTAGATTTAATGTGGAAACTCAATTTGGGAAAAACCACCGATGTAACTAGTTACTATTTTTTACTATTCTGAAGTGAGCCCTATTAGGAGCCAACCCTATTAAAGGTTACAAAACACACTATAAGGTTTAACCTTGTTAGAGGATTTACAACTTACTGTTAAACCAACTCTGTTAAGATATTTTAGATCACTACTACAATGGGTAGAGAGTAACAATGAAATGACCTAATTGTGATGTAACTAAATTGCTGAATCCATATCTTTTTTCTGCTTAAACTTGATCCTTCCTAATTGAATATTAATTTTCTACTCCATAAGGATACTTGTTTATCCTTCAAGTTTGCTCCCTCTCTTTTCATTTCAATTCAATTAATACTTGCACACACTCTAGAAATCTCAACTTTACCTTTTACTTATACCTTCTAGATTGTCAAGACAACCCAAATTCAAATTACAATAACTAATATTCATCATCATAGTCATCTAGAATCAATACATAAAGTAATTTAGCTTCATATGCAAAAATAAGAAAAATCCTTCATAAGCCAACCCTACTTAGTAGAAACTAACTTTGGAACAATTCTCTTTGTTAACCAACAAAGGCTTGATTAACACTACAAACTTGTAGAAATGCTTTCACAATCCAACTTTCCCTTCATTAATTGAGTGAGCTTGATTAACACTCTTTTCTACCTCAATTCCTTTGACACCTGAGTGAGCTCAGTAGACATTGTCATCTATTTAGAGTAAATCTATGAACACTTGATAGATAAGGAAAACTATCTTCACTGGCCAAGTGAGCTTGGTAAGCATTGTTTGTCAATTGATATGACATTTGTTTAACATCAAAGACAACACACAATTAATCAATTATATCTAAAAATCTCCCTCTTTGACAACACATGCCAAATTTGTATCAATGTACCTTGATTATTGATTCATATGCCATATTCTCTTGATTATGTTGCATCAACTGATCGATCTTTGACTTGGTTCTTGTTAATGCATCACTAAACTTTATTTAGTGAGCTTCAGATAGGGGAATGACCCCTAGCTTACCTCTTAGATACAAGAATGCATCCTTAGCTAATGACTTGGTGAATATGTCTACAATTTGTTCTTTGTATGGACATATTCCAATCTAATTTCTTTTTTCTGCACTAGTTCTCTGACAAAGTGATATTTTATAGCGATGTGCTTTGTTTTGGAATGCATCACTAGGTTCTTTGATATGTTAATTGTACTGGTGTTATCACAATACATTACTACTGGCTCTTTGATTTCAACCTTCATTCCTTCCAACAATTGTTTGAACCAAACAATGTTAGAATAAATCACTGCTACTACTATATACTCTACTTTTGCTGTAGATTGGGATGTATAGTTTTGTTTCTTTCTTGTCCAAGATACCAGCCTTTTACCAAGAAAGAAAGCTCCACCACTAGTGCTTTTTCTATCATCAAGATTTCTTGCCCAATCAAAATTAGTAAATACCTTTAGGTCTAGGTTTCCTCCAAGTTTTTACCATAAACCATAGTCTTTAGTACCTTTCAGATATCTCAAGATTCTTTTGATTGCCATCATGTGATTTTCTCTAGGTTTAGCTAAGAATATTTCCACTATCCCAACTACTAAGGCAATATCAGGCCTTGTGTGAACTACATACTATAGTTTTCCAATCATTGATCTATATAAGGTGTGATCTACTTCTTTGGAATTCTCATCTGTAGTAAGTTTGAGTCTAGTACACATAGGGGTACCAGCTAGTTTCGAATCTTCCATTCCAAACTTCTTGAGTATCTCTTTTATATACTTGGATTGAGTGACATATGTTAGGATAAACCACAAACAGAAATAAAAACTACATGCAAATATAGCCAATAACAGAAAATAATAGAACACATAGAAATGAACACAAGGCACCAAGATTTAACATGGTTCACCCAATCCCTGGGCTACGTCCACCAAACAGCAAGTCCGATCTTATTACAATCCAGTGATTACAACCTGATTACAATCTATAATCCCTTACAGCTCAATACCACCGCAAGAACCAATTTTGTATCACCACACACAAAAATACCCAACCCTAAGCCCTTTTTATAGAAGTATTAAACTGCTTTACGGTTATAACATGTCGGCCATATGTTGGCCATAATATGTCGGCTACCATGTCGGCTACTTCCCAAAAAATTTATTTTCGGGGCGATGCCCCGAACCCCACTATTTATGAAGTATGTACAGTACTTTCCTGATCAGTCACCACAATCTAACAACATAGATACCATTTTGTTCTATTGTATCTACAATCCAACAAAGAATTTTATTTCACCAAACATGGACATTTCAAACTCTTTGTTCATTTGTTCTAAAAATGCTTTGCATAGGTCATCATTTCTTATAAATAGAGTATCATCCACAAATATCTCTACCAACACAAATTTGTTCTTTGGTACTTCCTTGATGTATAGACTAATTTTATCATTTTTTCTCTAAAAACCAATCTGTATCAAGTAGTTATGTAGTCTTTCATACCAAGCTCTAGGAGCTTGTTTGACACCATATAGTGCTTTGTGTAATTTACAGACCATGTCCCTTTTGTCGGGATCACAAAAACCTTTTGGTTGTTCAATGAATACTTCTTCATCAACAATTCCATTTAGGAATTTAAATTTAACATCCATTTGATATACTTTGAATCCTTTGTGAGCTTCATATGCAAGTAGGGTCCTAACACCTTCTAATCTTGCAACAGGAGCAAAAGTCTCACCATAATAAATTCCTTCTTCTTGAGAATAGGCTCTACATACTAATCTAGCTTTGTTTCTTAATACTTGTCCATCTTCATTCAACTTATTTTTAAATACCCATTTTGTTCCAATCACATTATTATCTTTAGGCCTAGGAATAAGAGTCCAAGTTTTGTTCTTTTCTATTTGTTCTATTTCTCCATTCATTGCCTCAATCCAAATTTCATTTTCTGGAGCATCCTTAATCCTTTTAGGTTCAAAATTATTAAGTAAACATGTACCTTCTAATTTGATTCTTGTTCTCTAATAATCTAATTAGGTGCATCATGCCTTCTGACATACTTGGCCAATACACGTTCTTTGCCTTTTGAATGAATTGCATTGTCTTCATTTTGAATTTCAACTTTAGGCTTGGGTTGTTCAAACTTAGTAGGCATTGACTTGGTATCTTTAGAATGTGACTCGGGTCCCTATGACTCGGTTTGTAGTTCTTGCAAATTGGTAGCTATGAAAGACTCAAGAGGTGAAGTCTCCTTATTGTTAGATATGCCTAGCAATGTATCAAGTTCGATGTAAACAAATCTTTTGTAATCTTTTGGTTCCTTTTTTCTTTCTTCTTTAGTCTTTTCTACAAACTTATCAATTCTCACATGTGCACTTTCTATGATTTTATGAGTAGACAAAGTCAAACAGTTATATGTCTTACTTTTGTAGGAATATCTTAAGAATATACCTTCATCACCTTTCACATCAAACTTTCCTTTTCTAGACTCTTTCAAGATATAACATTTACTACAAAATACTTTCAGGTAACTTAAATTTGGTTTGTAGCCATACTATAATTCATAGGGAGTTTTATGTGAGTCCTTCTTCAAATATACTTGGTTCAAAGTATGAACTGCAATGTTGATGGCTTCCTTCTAGTATTTGATAGCAACATTCTTTTGAATCATTAGAGTCCTTACACAATCCATGATGGATTTGTTTCTTCTTTCAGCTATTCCATTCTTCTTAGGAGTGCCAAGGGGTGATACTTGCCTTTTGATTCCTCTTTCAATGTAGAAATTATTGAAGTCATTGGAGATGAATTCACCACCTCTATTTGATCTTAAGTATTTCAATATTTTTCTAGTTTCTTTTTCTACTCTTGCTAGATACCATTTGAATTTCTCAAATGCTTCTAACTTTTCTCTAAGATACATAATAGTCATCATTTTGGAGTAGTTGTCAACAAAAAGAATAAAGAATTTTTCTCCACTATAACATTCTATTCCAATAGGCCCACATAAGTTGGTATGCATAATTTCCAAGACATCTTCAGATTGATAGTTTTTTCTCTTAAAACTAGTCTTTCCCATTTTTCTAATCTAACAATTTTTGCATAAACCAACATCTAGTTTCTTCAAACTATGGATACCTCTTACTTTTCTAAATTTTCTTATCTTGACCATATTATCAAAGTTTACATGACATAGTCTTATGTTCCATAACCAACTTTCTTCCATTTGAGCAATAAAAAATGAGCAATCTCCAAGATCAAGATAAAATAGGTTACCTCTTGTTTGTTTCCCTAATCCAATCAAATTCCCTTTATCATCCAGTAGTCTTACCTTGCCATGTATGAATTTTACCTTGAATCCATTTTTGATTAGTTGTGCCACACTTAATAGGTTGTGTTTTAGTGCTTCAACCTGATAGGCATTTTCACATACAAGTTCATAGGTTAATAATATGCAACCTTTCCCTTTTGTGCAACAAGGTTCATTATTTTCAAACCTTATACTACCTCCATCATAGTGTTCAGAGTGTTCAAAGTTCATTTTTTCTCTATTCATATGATGTGAACATCCACTATCTATGATCCATGTGTCATTTGTACTAACATGAAAGATAAGTGCTATCTTTTCTTCTTCTTCATTAGATTCATCTTTTACAGCAATGTACACTATTTCATCTTCATTATTATCAAAATCTTTAGCTATAAAACAAGTCTTCTTACCTTTGACTTTGAAGGATTTGTAACTTTTGGATTCCTTCTTGCCTTTGTACTTGTGGCTCTTCTTCTCATCCTTTCTTTCTTTTTTTGGGTACCGAGTAGTAATATGACCAATTTCTCCACATGAAAAATAGATTAAAGAAACTTTACCTTTGTACTTTCTTCTACCTCTAGAATATTTCTTTGCAATTAAAGCTTCAACAACTTCAAGATCACTATCAAAAATTTCCTCTGTTTCCTCTTCACTTTTAGATTGATTTTCCTTTGTTTTCTTGCCTTTTTCTTTGAGTGAAATTTTAGCTACAAATGCAAACTCAACATTTTTGGAAGCTAGAACATAATTGTCAATGTTGTCTAGCTCAAAGGTTATCAATCTTCCTACCAAGGCATCCAGACTTAACTTGTGATTTGGGTCAAACCTCTTTTCTTGAATAGTAGATACTCTAATTGCATAGATAGGAAGCAATGTTCTAAGAACTTTACTTACAATAGTTTCTTCTTTGATTTATCTTCTAGATGCTCTAATTGCACTAAAACTAGCCTTGATTCTTTCCACATATTTGGCAACATTTTCATCTTCTCTTAATCTCATTTGATCAAACTATCCTCTAAGGCTTTTTTCTTTGGCTCTCCTTACATTGTCATCACTACCATAGATGACCTTTACCTTGTTCCACATATCAAAAGTAGTTTTACAATCTTTGATCTCATCAAATTCATCATAGCTGAGAGCAGATGCAATATCAATCATCATGATGTTATGGTTCTTTTCCTCAACAAGATCTCTAATAGATAATGTACTAGTAAGAATTTTGTATTCTTCATCAAGGTATTTGTAGCCTGAATCTCTCTTTCTTGTAAGACATTCTAATCTTTAGCTTAGGTCCTTGAAACCTTTCTTACAAGAACCAAAAGCTTTGATACCAATTTTTGGAAATACAGAAGGATGAATCAGTTACCACTAAAATAAATCCCAGATCTCTTAGATGTCAACAATAAAATTTAGATTGAGAACATATATTACTTTTGTTACTCAGTAAACACACAGAAAATTCTATCACTCAGTAAATGTAGAGTTTGAATTACTTTTAGTTGATCTTAGAATATCATCATTAATTAACTTGCAAGCATAAGAGAAATAACATAAACACATGAGACACCAGGATTTAACATAGAAACCCAATTTGGGAAAAACCACCAATGTAACTAGTTATTATTTTTCACTCTTCTAAAGTGAACCCTATTAGGAGCCAATCCTATTAAAGGTTACAAAACACACTATTAGGTGTGACCCTATTAGAGGATTTAATCACCCTGCTAGGAGTGGCTTTGCAAACGTCTCAAAACAATTCAATGGAATTGCCACCTTGTTAGAAGATTTACAACTGGCTATTAAACCAACTCTATTAAGAGATTTTAGATCACTACTACAATGGTTAGAGAGTAACAATGAAATAACTTGATTGTGATGTTACTAAATTGTTTAATCCAAATCTCTTTTTTGCTTAAACTTGATCCTTCCTGATCGAATATTACTTTTCTGCTCCACAAGGATACCTACTTATCCTTCAAGTTTTCTCCCTCTCTTTTCCTTTCAATTCAATCAATACTTGCACACACACTGGAAATCTCAACTTGACCTTTTATTTATACTTTCCAAATTTTTAAGTTGGCCCAAATTCAAATTAGAATAACTAATATTCATCATCATAGTCGGCTAGAGTCAATACATAAAGTAATTTAGCTTCATATGCCAAAATAAGAAAAATCCTTTGTAAGCTGACCCTACTTGGTAGAAACTAACTTTGGAAAAATTATCTATGTGAACCAATAGAGGCTTAGTTAACACTGCAAACTTGCAAAAATCCTTTGGTAACTAAGTGAACTTAGTGAATACTAACTCTATCAAACTTTCCCTTCATTAAATGAGTGAGCTCAGTTAACACTCTTTTCTACCTGAATTCTTTTGACACCTAAGTGCGCTTGGTAGACACTATCATCTATTTAGAGTAAACTTATAAATTCTTGATAGACAAGAAAAACTATCTTCACTGACCAAGTGAGCTCGGTAAGCATTGTCTGTTAATTGATATAAGATTTGTGTAAAATTAAAGACAACAAACAATTAATCAATTGCATCCAACAACTATGTTAACCAAAGTCTTGAGGACATTATTACCTGTTTATACCATTAGAGTTTCTACAATCCAAGAGCTAAGATGTATACCAAGAAATGATCTAACCCTTGAAGATTTGGTAGGTAGACTCACTACTTTTGAGTTATCTAATTATCACAACTACAAACCAAAGAGTATTGAATCAGTTTCCAAATCAAAATTGTTATTGAATGATTCTAAGGAGGTAAAGCAGAAGAAGAAGAAGAAGAAGAAGAAGAAAGATAAAATATGCATCCAATAAAAGAAACACAGATGAGGAAGACATTGAACAATTGGAAGCATTGTTGGCAAGAAGATTTCGTAGAGAAAAAGACAAGTTCAAAGGTAATTTACCTATCATTTGTTTCAATTGCAATGAAGTTGGTCATATTGTTGCAAGATTTACACAAAAGAAGAACTACAAAGAAGGAAACAAACACAAAAATAGAAGAGAGGATGATCGCAAAGACAAAAGCAAGAAGTCATGCTACATTGCTAATGAACATGATTCTAATGAACATGATGATGAAGTGGTATATGTTACAATGAAGGATGAATCTGATGAGGATGAGAAAATTGTACGAGTGACTTGTGTGAACAAGACTGATAAATGGATTATTGACAGTGGATGCTCACATCACATGACTGGAGACAAAAGTAAGTTTGTTACCTTAACTTGTTATGATGAAAATAGTGCAAGGTTTGGTAATGATGCACCATGTTTGATAAAACAAAAAGGATCTATCAAACTCACAGATAATATTTCATGTGACAATGCTTACTTTGTTGAAGGATTAAATTATAACTTGTTAAGTGTGTCACAAAATTTGAATAATTTGGGATGCAAAGTTGAGTTTGAAAATAAAACTACCAAGATATATGACACGAATGGAAACTTGATAGGAAAAGGTGATCAAACTAGAAATAATCTATTCTATCTAGATATAGAAGATGCTACTTGTCTTATTGCTAAATTATATGGTGTATGGATTTGGCACAATAGATTATGTCATGTTAATTTCAATAATTTAATCAGTATCAGTAACATGAAAAGAGTTGGAGGTTTTCCTAAGTTTGAGAAACCTAATAATATAATATGCAAACAATGTCAGCTAGGCAAGATGATAAAGTTAAACTTTAAAAGTAAAGCTTATACCTCTAAAGAAATATGAGAAATTGTTTATACTAACCTGTGTGGACCTATTGAAGTGCAAAGCTACAAAGGAGATAAGTACATAATGCTATTTGTTGATGATTATTCTAAGATGATGACCGTCATGTTTCTAAAACAAAAATTTGATGCTTATCAAATGTTTAAGTGGTACTTGGAAAGAGTTAAAAAAGAAATAGTAAAAGTCTGAAATGCTTGAGATTAGACAGAGGAGGAGAATTCACTTCAAATGAGTTTGAGATTTTTTGTAATGAAAAAGGAATCAAAAGACAAACATCTGCACCTAGGATCCCTCCACAAAATGGAATTGTTGAAAGAAGAAATAGGTCTATAATGGACTGTGCTAGAACACTTATGATGGAGAAGAATGTTTCTCTAAAATACTAGAGAGAAGCTATAAGTACTATTGTATATACCTTAAACCATGTGCAAGTCAAGAAAGGTACTTATTCAACACTTTTTAGACTATCGTATGGATATCCACCTAATGTGAAATACTTTAAGGTATTTGGAAGAAAATTTTATATTCTTAAAGATTTTAGGAGTGGTAAGTTTGATGCAAAAAGTGAAGAATTTATATTTCTTGGTTACTCCACAAGAAGTAAAGCTTACAAGAGTTTAAATACTAACACTAACAAAATTGTGGAAAATTTAAATGTGAATTTTGATGAGTTTACAGAAGTACATGAGGCTGAACCTACAAAGGAACTAGAAGAATATAAATCATTTGTATACTTATATGAAGGAATAAATGATGAAGAAGATGCTACAAATCAAGTTGAAAACCAACAAGTCTCAATAACTGTTGAGTCACAACCTATGAATGCTAAGTTGCATTTAGGAACTAAGCTGCATTCAGATGCTGAGTTGCAAAATGAAGAAAATGCACATTTTGATTTTGAGATCAACATACATGAAAGAGATGTTGAAATACCTAATAGAGACATACACAGTGATACTAAAGCTGAGAAAAAAAATGTAGTTGCAAGAACCTAGCCAAGATTGTCCAAATATGTCAAAAGACATCATCCTACAAATCAAATCATTGGAGACAAAGATGCAAGGCTAATGATGAGAAATGGATTGAGAAGTGAATCATATTTGTTAAGCATGAAGGAAACTAATACAATAAAAGATGCATTGGAAGATGATGACTGGTACAAGGTTATGGAAGAATAAATTTAGTAGATAGAAAAGAACAAGACATGGAGTCTAGTTCCTAGACTAGAAGACAAGAATGTGATTGGCACCAAATGGGTATTTAGAAACAAGTTAGATGAGAATGAAGTGACAAGGGAAAAAGTAAGACTAATTTGTAAAAGATATGCACAAGAATAAGGAATTGACTATGGTGAGACATTTTCTCTTGTTGCAAGAATGGAAGGAGTGAGAATTTTGCTTGCTTATGCTGCATACAAAGGTTTCAAAGTTTATCAGATGGATGTCAAGTCTACATTTCTAAATGGAACATTAGAAGAAGAAGTCTACATAGAACATCCAAAAGGTTTTGTTGATAGAAATAGTAAGAACATGGTATGTAAATTGCACAAAGCCTTATATGGATTGAAACAAGCACCAAGAGCATGGTATGAGAGACTTCATACTTATCTTGTGAAGATTGGATTTGAAAGGAACGTTGATAACAAAAATTTGTACATGAAGAAAAATAAGGACAAAGGTATATTGTTATCTAAAATATTTTTTGATGATATCATATTTGGAGGAAAAGATGCTTTGTGTAAGGACTTTGCAAATTAGATGAAGCAAGAATTTGAAAAATCAATGTTTGGAGAGGTCAAATTCTTTGTGGGACTACAAGTATATCAGATGAAATATGGTATATATATCACTCAGTCAAAATATTTCAAAGAGATATTGAAGACCTTTGGACTAGAGGATTCTAAACCAGTAAGTACACCTATGGTGACAACACTCAAGCTATCAAAGAATGATGATTCAACTGAGGTAAATCAAACATTATATAGATCCATGATTGGAAAATTGCAATATGTAGTATATAGAAGACTTGATATTGCATTAGCTATGGGGATAGTTGCAAGATTCTCTACTAATACTAGAGAGAATCACTTAATGGTTGTGAAAAGGATAATGAGATACTTGAAAGAAATATAAGAGTTTGGTTTATACTATAAGAAGAATGAAAAGTTTAAATTGAGAGCCTACACTAATACTAATTGGGTTAGAAACATTGATGACATAAAAAGCACTAGTGGAGGAGCATTCTTCTTAGGTAAAAGACTTGTTACATGGACTAGCAAAAAGTAGAGTTGTACTTCCCAATCTACTACTGAAGTAGAGTATGTTGTTGTTATTAACTACACAAATATTGTATGGATCAAATAGCTACTTAAGTGAATGAGGGAAGAGATCACAAAACTAGTGACACTTTATTGTGACAATACAAGTGCTATCAATATATCAAAGAATCTTGTGATGCATACAAAGATAAAACACATTGCAATCAATTATCATTGTGTAAGGGAATTGGTTCAAGATAAAGAGGTGAAGATGAAATATATTAAAACAAAGGAGAAAATTGTTGATATCTTCACAAAAGCATTACCTAAGGATGCTTATGAGTATCTAAAAGGTAAAATAGGGGTGATACCCATATCAAAGGCTATGTAAAAGATAGAGGGAGCGCCCTGCATCAAACAAGTTGACATTCATATAATACAAATTGGTGCAGTGGATCTTACTTTAGGAATTGCCTAAAGTGATCAAAAAAATAGAACTACAAAATAGTTACAAGCAAGGTGATAGAGGGAGAAAATTGAAGAACCTGCAAAAGCTTATATCTGTATATATTAAAGATGCCAAGTGTTGAGTGTACATCTTTGGCATTATTGTAAAAAAGGGAGAAAGTATATTAAACTGATCAAGTGCAAGAGGAATAATGGAGAAAGTACATAATCAAAAGATCAAGAAAGAAAGAGGGAGAAATTAGAAAGAAATCAAAGAAAGGATCAGAACAAAGAGGGAGATATTCTTTTGATCAAAGGGAGTTATATTTTGTAACCTAATCAAAAGATGAAAGTTGTTGATAGATGGAGAAATTTCTATACAAGTTTTCTTTTTGGTATTGGCTTACTTTTTTAACCTAGTTAGCTTGATGGAACAAGATATTCATCATTTGCTTGACTTGGTTGATCAGTTTGGTTTGCCATCAATGCCAAAGAGGGAGATTGTTGATATTTGATTAAAAAGATCATTGATTAGAAAGATTGCTGAAGAAGACTGTGTTTCAATCATTGTTTTGTCACTAATGTCAAAACTTCCATTTGCTAATAAGATAATTGCTTATATATTTCAAGTACTATATCACTTGGTTGATTGATGAGGAAGATTTGATCAACAAGATGTAACAAAAGTACCTAGAGGAAAAGTTGAGTTATGATTATGTAATGAAGTACAAGGATCAGTTAAGATAGTGATAACATAATGTATTGATGATCTATTTGAGGTTATAAAATGATTGTCTATACTTAGAAAGTTTAGAAGAATAAGTTTTAAAATTTTCATTTCCCAAGCTTGACCAAGTGGATAGCAGGTGTCGAGCAAAGTTAGTTCAAGCCAACAATAAGTTTGTAGATGCTGAGTAATTTTTAGTTGTTGCCAAGCATTAGTAAAATCTATTTGATGTTGAGTGATTTTATAGTTGATGTTGAGTGACACAGTATGTGTTGAGCATCAGAAGATTGATAATTTTGAGCTACTGCATTATGACAAAGATTGAAGTTTTGCCAAATAAAAGCCAACAAGTTTGTTTTTTTGGAACTTGTGAATCAAGAGAAAGATAAGATTGATGAGCTGGTGGCATAGAATCTTATATAAACTATTTTGGAGATGAATTCAAATGGATTCTAATAGAATCTTCTATAAAAGGCAAGATATGGGGTAAATACATTGTATCCTACCTAATCTACCCAAAAGCCCTAATTTAGGCAATGGATAATGAGCAGGAAAATGTTCTAATTTCTTGTATATATGAATGTCTGGTCATGAAGCAAAAGAGTTTAGAGAGTTTGAGGTGAGAATTTAATAAGGAGAAGGAGAAAGGGATTTTTCTTCATCAAGTGACCCAAGAGAAGAGTCTATAATTGCATATTGAACAAGAAGGCTTAAGAAGGTGAATGCTTGAAGGGTGAACAAGCTGTCAGAGCTAAAAAGATTGGAAGCCAAGTAGAGTTTAGGACTAAAAAGAGATCTATAATCTACAAGTAAGGTTGTAAGTTATATCAAATCAAAGCTCTACTATTACTTTCTAACAATTGTGTCAGTCTAGGGTGAATCCTTTGGAGTAAGGTTGACTTAATAGTCATTGGAAAAGTTTTATGGGTTCACTAAATTGTGAAATGTTTTATTTGTACATCTGTACCTTGAATAACTAATTCCCACCCCCTCTTAGTTATTCTAAAAGAATTTCAATAGGGTATCAAAGGGAATTCCAAGCAAGCTACAAATGAGGAGGATAGGTCCATTGAAAATCATATCCAAATGTGGACAAAATGCATGCAAAGTGGAATTTCCCACAAAATTATCCATGTCACTAGAATTCAATGTACAAGACCTTTTCAAATTCAAAAAAAATTAGAGTTAGGAAAGGAAGATCATACTATATAGGCAGATAAGGACCTACTAAGGTACCTATACCAAAGAAAGAACAACCCAAGGTAGAAAAAATGGTAGATTCCAGAGTGAAAAAAGAAGATAAGGCATGGGGTGTACACGAAGCACCTAATCAAGTAGAGAAACTTACTAGAGTTAGAAGTCACTTGGGTTACAACCAATGATTTCAAGAAATTGGGCATTGGAGAAGACCTATTACCCTTAGAGGTAACTTGATTTCCTTTGTGTGGGATAATGTTGCATGAACACCTAGGTAAGGTGTTGAAAACCCTTGGTCTCCTAGTCAATTTTGGCTTGTAATTTCCCTAGACAAGACACTAGTGAAAAATGGGAAACTTAGAGTCCTAAAAGTGTGAGTAGGTGATAGGAAAATCAAACAAGGTGACAAGTTGTACTTTGTCAACCTAGAATGCACAATTTTTTTAAGTTGAAAAAAAATTCTCTAATGCAATTAGGGGATCATTTTGGTCCTAGCTCCCAAATTGGAAAAGTAATGTTTGAAAGAAGGTGGAATACAACCCATAGGTCTAATGTAGGTGTATTCACCTAAAAAATGGTCATCTAGAGTATTAGCTCGCTTCTCAGTAGTTTGGCTAATTTAATTAATCATTTACCTAGACTAAATAGATAACAATCAATTAATTTGATTATAACCTATAGTTTAACCATGCCATCCTAAGTTCATTATTTGATTAAAAGAACATGTCACCTTTTAATTAAATACAAAGATACCATTCTTGTAACCTACTTAAAGTGCACACATAAATTCCTTTTTTTATTTTACAAATTAAATGAAAAGGCATTATGACTTTTGTCTTATATGAGAAGTCAACTTTTATTTTATTGGTTGACTTTCTTGTGCACATGGATCACTCCTATTTTCAAAATACACCATTGATCATCCATCATTTTGACCTTAATCTCTACCGTCTGTATGACTTTAAAAGAGAGAGCTTTCCTCCTTAATCCATCCATATTTTTAAGTATTGTTTTGCTATAGGTTTTCTAACAAGTTCTTTTGGAGTACTCTAGAGAACTTCTCATCTCTTGTCTCATTCTCTCATCCATCAAATACTAACTTAAGATCATATGGAATTTTAGTATAGTTGCATGTTAGTTTAGTTTCTCTTTTGTAATAATCTAGCTCACATATCATAATTAGTTTGGATATTGTAACACTCTCATCTTGTTAACATAGCTGCACTTTACATTTCATAATAGTTTAGTCTACATTTGCATTACATTATTGAGGCATCCTTTGTAGACATTTACACTCTTGCATCCTGTCTCCAAGAGAACCTCCCATTACATGGTTTACTAACAAAAAGAGCATTCCTAAGGCTCAGCTAAGAGCCCTCGCATGTGAATCATACTCTCTTGCACTTCATGGATAGGGAGCTCTAAGTCGGCATCTAAGCATTCTAAACTCATGGAAATCCTTAGATAGAAGGGTTTAGTGTACATTTTTGGCACCCACCATGGGACAAAAAGAAATATAGTTGTAAAAATAACTATCACACAATATTTCTCTAGAGAATGTGAGATAAAGTGCCAATTTTGTGTAAAAAAGACAAGTTTTGACTCTAATTTGTGGTGTTTCATTTTAACAGTCAGATAGTTTTTGGATTAGAAATCCTTAGACATTTTGAGATAGCAAATGTAGTTGTAATTTTTGCAAGATTCCAAGCTAATCCCAGAGAAGCACATTATGCAGCACTCAAAAGGATATTTAGATATTTTAAAGGAACATTAGAGCTTGGATTGTGGTATGATAGATCTAATTATTTTACTCTAAGTGCTTATACCGATATTGATTAGGTAGGCCATATGAATGAAATAAAAAGCACCAGTGGTGGAGCCTTCTTTCTTGGAGGAAGATTAGTTTCTTGGATAAGAAATAAGTAGGATTATACATCACAAAGTACAATGGAAGTAGAATATGTTGCAGTAAAAAAAAATTACAATGAAGTTATTTGGATGAAGCAGATGTTGAAGGATATAAGGATAGAAATCAGTGAACTTGTTGTCATACATTGTGACAACACAAGCACAATAAATATGTCTAAGAATCTAGTATTGCATTCGAAGACTAAGCACATTTCTATTAAGTATCACATGCTGAGAGAGAAAGTTGCAGAAAAGGAAATTAGATTAGAGTATGTGAGCACTAAGGAGAAGATTGCATGTAATGACCCACCAAGGGATCCAAAGAATTAACCTAGATTTCACTAAGTTTGGTAACATTTTTTTACTTTTATTTTTAACATGAAATTAAATACCACATATAACTTATGCACCATAACAGAAGCAATAGCAATGTCCATCTAAAAGTAAACATGACATACACAACTGGTTACATTCTTTAAGGATCCCTTAACATTGAATTACATCTAAATCAACTAACATACATGAATCCATCTAGTACAACAACCACATGAAATAATAATGATAATTCCAATGTTTATACATTGCATTTCGATTGCTCAATCATCCACTGTACATGCCAGAAGGTATGATAAGCTCAAAAGAATATACATATGTAGAATAAGGTGCATCATCCTATTCCAATCCATGATACATCAAAGTAAAGATAATCAAATGATACACATGATACATCATCATAGAAGATATATATACATCCATCATAAAGATCAAACATAATAAACTAAGTGTAGGGTTCCTCCCAATTGTTAATAGCATCATTAGACCATCGTGGGCCCTAGCCAACCCTTCGTGCGTAACATTTCAAATCACTGAAGAGATCATCGATATTAACATAGTAGGAATGTCACTCCTATCATATACTATATCATATGCAAGAAGTAATCTAACATGCAAATATAAGCATAAGATAACATCATCTAACATATGCTAATCATCAATGAAAGGATACATATCCACCATCATGAAGGACACATCAGCCACAATGTCTCAATGAATCTCAAATGATAAGAGTGAAAAATACACTACCACCTGACCGCGTGGTACCTAAGTGGTCCACTCCCACCATGCTGAGGATATAATCTCAAGTCCCAAATAGGCTATCCAAAACACATAGCACAAATCTCCATAAGTCCAAGAATCCTAAAAGTATACTAACTCAAAGGTTCCATCACAAAACTGACATCTAATCCTAGAGGCACACAATGACATGTAGGAACCTACTATGCAAGTGGGAAAGTGTCATCGCATTTATCACGTACAAGTTACCCTGGTAGTTAACTAAACTCCATGGGTCCATACTGATCTCATGCAGCCACTAGCATCCTCTCATACTGACAAGGCATAATATGGAATGCAAGGTCGCAACCATGCGTTCTCTCTACTCCCATCCTAGTCTATACAAGCACTCAAGGCATGGGCGAGAATCAAAACACTTATCCTTTTAGGTTCATTCAGTTAGTATATAGGTGTGAATGTTTTTTACTTATTAATCCAACTTACAATGAGTTACCCTGGCAGCCTCTTAGGGCCTTGGCCCCCATTGCAAGCCACTTCTCGACACTACATGCAGATATCCTACCCTAAGCTCATGGAATCATAAATCTCAAAATCACAAAAGATAATCCATAATAAAATCATCAAATATGCATAAAAGCATCAAATCTCCATGAGCAAGTATCCATAGAAAATCATGATCACAACAGCTCTCTATTGGCAACTGAAGTATCACTGATAATCAAAAGTATCCATTGGTTCTCAATAACCAAAATATATCTCAATCATACTGATCAAAGACTCCAAAATGGTTGAGTCAAAAATATCACAACATGAAATCATCAAGAATAAATCCACATTTCAGTCCCATCATGGCGACTAGAAATTAACCAAGGATAACTGATCGATGACCAAAAATATGGTTAAGTCAAGTGTGTCATACATAAGAATCTCAACTATAACAATCAGTAATTACAACCAATACATAGAGCATTCCATCACATAACCATGGTTGGGTTTACAGAGATCAAGATTAAAACATCATCATGACATCACAATCACATAACCCCTAAGCCTCTGGTAGACATCCTATAACTGGTCAACACTAGTCAACCCAAAACCCAAAACAATAGCATAAAGAATACACAATGCAAACACATGTTTTGGTTTTGCTAAATTTACATACTTGAATTAAATGTGGAGGTTTTCAGTTTACATTTTCCAATTTTAGATATCAAGTGGAGAAATTTCTCGTTTTACCTAACCCATGTATTTGTTTGATAGATCAAAGTTTCTCCCCCAAAACCATTAGACTCAATGATCTAATATTTTGTTTATATAAACTCTGCTGAAAATGACATTCCCAATGAATGAACCATTTGCATATTTCAAAACTTTAACTTATAACACGTCCTAATAATTAACCTTAATTAAACTAAATTTAATTAAGTTAATTATTAATATCTCTACATTTTAATTGATAAATTATTATTCATATTCTGAATCATTTATCTTTTACAGAATTATCCATCTATACAAATCTTTTTAAATACAATAATTATTAATAACTAATATTAATATACGTATATACATATATATATACATATATTATAATATATAATAATAACATTTTATAAAAATGAAATATACAAGAAGTCAAATTAACAATATTGATTGCCATCCCATATTACACAAACATATATAACAATAATCCCCCGCCGCCGCCGCGGTATGCAATACTTGTGGCCACAAGCACTGCATCGATAGTAGGTATAGTGTACCCCTATTGTCGCAGTCCTACGTCAGCAGGCCTCTACGACCCGCAGGGTATGGTACTGCGTACCCAATTCGCAGTGTATATAAATTTTTAAATATGTTTTAATAAAATGTTTCCCCATTGATGCGATTTGCAATTTGAAATTGAAATCAAGTTTCATCACTACGATTTATAAAATACGATTATTCAATATATATATGCACATATATATATATATATATGTATGTATGTATGTATGTATGTATGTATGTATATGCATATGCATATGCATATGTATGTTTACTTTTATATATATATATATATTCACAAAATTTAATTAAGTATCATAGCATATATATATATATATATATATATATATATATATATATATATATATATATATGTATGTATGTATGTATGTATGTATGTATGTATGTATGTATGTATGTATGTATGTATGTATGTATGTATGTATGTATGTATGTATGTATGTATGCAGATACAAAAATATAAGCATGTATATTTTACAATGAGCATATACACAATCTATTTAAAGATTCCAATTTTTTAGAATTTTCCTATAAACTTTTGATCTCAAAATTTATTCAATAAATCATCTAATGGATTTGGCTATAATTAAACCCTAGCCCCGTGTTGAGAATATATACAACCAAAGTAGGAAAAATCTTCAGAAGACATATGGAAGACACGAAGAAGATAGGGAATGCAAGATGCGAAAATAGCATAAATAAAATCACAAGAATCTACCTGGATTCTGATGCTAATTTTCTCTTCCTCAGAAAATTTGCAGAGCAAGCTTCTCCCTTCTTCAGAGTTCCCGAGTCCTCCAATGCTCCAAAATGCTCTCCAAACGCTATGTCTAAGCTTCTAGGAATGCCTAAATATAAAGAGCTCTCAAGAAACACCTAGAATGTCTCTAGAAATAGCTAGAAGGTGTCACCAAATAAGCATGTGTCCTTTCCAACCTTCTAGATGAATCATAAGGTTGTAGACACCATGTGCTTAATTGATGCACTAACCCCCGTGTTGTTGACATATGAGAAATAGAAGGGTGTGTTAACTCCTAGGCAAGCTTATAACTCCAATATACTTTTTATATAATTTCTATTTAAATTTTTATAACTTTCATTTTAATTTTTATAACTTTTATTATTATTATTTATTTATTACTTTTATTATTATTTATAATTATTATTAATTTTAATTTTCTAATTTTCTTTTATTTAATTCTCAATTAATCCTCATTTAATTAATTATAATCAAAATATCAAAGATCATGATATTTTATATTAATTTTCTCAAATAATTAATTAATTAATTAAATCTATTTATTAAGACTTAATTAATAGAAAATTCACCATAGACCTCCAAGATAAAATATGAAAACCCATCATAGAGCAATTCACACAAAATCAGTCTAAAGGGTTAAAAATCATGAAATATGTCATTCGACACATTCTGTGGGTAAAATATCCAGATACTTGTCCTACCTCATTAGGACAAATGGTTTAAGAGTTTGGGATTTGAACTTGAGAATTTATCTCCCTTCTCTTATCATTGAGATAGTATAATAGGGTACACTCATCCTGGCAATTCAGGGAAGTCGATACCCAGTACCTGCAACCTGCAGAAAAACCATGCATGTACATACAATATATATAATGCTAAGCTGAATAGGCAATGGTAGGAAGTGGTGCATCGTGTAGATCCTGACTAGCAGGTGACTATGACTCCCTTCCTTAACCACATCAAAAATGCCATACAATATGAACAAACACGCACACCATACACATGCAAGTATGGGGTAAGTATCCATAATAAAGCACATGAGATAATAAACCATCTAACTAATCATCAACAATAACTGAAAGCAATGTAATGATCATCATGCATACATGAAATGTAAATTCTGAATGATCTCATCATATACCAACTGAATCCATAACATAATGTCTGATAGTCTCAAAACAATACCACTAATCCATCAACATAAAACTAGTCTAACATAGTCTGATAATAATAGCAACAATATGTCTAGAAAAGATGTGAACGAGGGCAGGCACTACATCCACCCCCCCTGGGTTAGGCTTACTCCTGGAAGCCTACAAACAAGTAGGGATATAACTCCCATAATCTAGCTGCATCCTCCCAAATAGCTGAAGAATCATTAGTAGGTTCCCATTGGACCCTTACTTGCTTGATGGTTCGACCCCTGAGGGTCAACTCCCACTGCTCCAGAATATGAACTGGCTCTAAAGCCCACTGCCCATCCTCTACCTGCAATGCATTCCAATCAAGAATATGTACAATATTAGGAATATACTGCCAAAGCATTGAAATGTGGAAACATCATGAATGTGAGCTAGGCTAGGCGGTAGAGCAAGGTGGTAAGTAACCAGGCCAATCCTCTCTAAAATCTCGAACGGTCCCACAAAGCGAGGTGCTAGCTTAGAACCCTTTTCGTATCGGATTAGACTCTTTCATGGACGCACTCTCAAGAAAACCTTATCACCTACAACAAACTGCTTATCAGTCCTATGTGCATCAACACACTTCTTCTACCTATCATATGTCATAGTCAAGTGCTCACGGATATGCACTACCTGTTGCTCCATATCACAAAGCATCTCAGGACCCAACAAGATGTGATCCTCAAGGCTGTCCCAACTCAATGGTGTACGACAAGGACATCCATATAATGCCTGAAATGGTGCCATGCCAATAGAACTATGATACCCATTGTTGTAAGCAAACTCCACTAGGTAGAGATAGTCCTCCCAATGTGTCTGCCTATCCATCACATACATTTGTAACATATCCTCCAAAACCTGATTCACCCTCTCTACTTGACCATCAGTCTCTAGATGATATGCTGAACTGAAGTTTAATTGCACTCCAAGCTCATGCTGCAGTAATGTCCAGAATGCAAATGTGAATATAGGATCCCTATCAGAAATGATCTTTCTAGGAATACCATGTAATCTCACAATGTCACACATGAAGACATTAGCTACAAAAGTTGCTATGTAGGAAGACCTGATTGCTGAGAAATGCGCCACCTTAGTCAACCAATCAATGGTGACCATGATATCATCGTGACGTCAAACAGTCATAGGTAATCCTACTATGAAGTCCATGGAGATGATATCCCACTTCCAAGAAGGAATGAGATTTGGCTGCAAAAGTCTAGCTGGGTGCTGATGTTCTACCTTAACTCTCTAACACTCAAGGTACCTAGCCACAAAATAAAAAATGTCTCACTTCATCGTAGACCAAAAGAACAAACATCTCAAATCATCATGCATCTTCTTGACACCTAGATGTGCTGAGTAAGGTGTACGATGGGCTTCTGCTACAATCAAGGTACAAAGCTCATCCAGTAATGGCACATAAATCCTTCCCAAATGTCTCAAAAGACCATCTGATTCTCCAACATAACCTACAAACCTACCTTCCAAAGGTCTTCCTGAATCCATCTCCTTGCACACTTCCTAATACCAAGAATCTGTAGGAAATGCCTGAAGAATCCAACTCCTCAAATCCACACTAAGAGTCATCAATGATACCACATGTCTCCTATGACTCAAAGCATCTGCCACCACATTCTCCTTACCCTGAATGTACTTAACCTCAAAGTCATACTCGGATAAAAATTCCATCCATCGCCTCTGGTGAGCATTCAAATTAGGCTAGGTGAAAATGTATTGAAGACTACGATGATCACTGTGTAGCTCAAATCTGTGCCCCAACAAGAAATGTTTCCACCTTGTCAAAGCATGACCTACTGCTGCTAACTCAAGATCATGCGTAGGATAATTCAACTCATGATCCTTGAGTTTGCATTATTCATACGCAATCACTCGTCTATTTTGCATCAACACTGCCCCAATCCCTTCAAAAGAAGCATCTGTACACACCATGAAATCACCTTCTGGATCAGGTATGGCTAAAATTGGTGCACTGGTCAAAAGCTCCTTGAGCTTCTGAAAACCTTCCTCACATTTCTCTATCCACACAAACTTCTTTCCTTTCCTCTAAAGAGAAGTGATAGGATGTGCTATCCTAGAGAAGTTTTGGACAAATCTGCGATAATAACCAGCTAGACCCATGAAACTATAAATCTCTTACACATTAGTCGGTGTAGGCCAATCTATTATCGCCTGAATCTTTGTAGGATCCATTGAAATACCGCCACCTGAAATGACATGCCCTAAATACTGAATCTCTGATTTGAAGAATTCACACTTAGTTGCATTGGCATAAAGCTTATTATCTCTCAAACACTACAATACCAACTGCAGGTGTTCCTCATGCTCCTTTTGAGTCTTAGAATATATCAATATGTCATCAAGAAACACAAGTACAAACCTGTCCAGATGAGAACAAAACACACCATTCATCAAACTCATGAAAACTAATGGAGCATTAGTCAATCCAAAAGGTACCACTGTGAACTCATAATGCCCATAGCAAGTTTGAAAAGTGGTCTTGTGAATATCGACTTCCTTAATGCGAAGCTGGTGGTATCCTAACTTAAGGTCAATCTTGGAGAATACTGTAGCTCCCTTGATCTGATCAAATAAGTCATCAATCCTAGGTAGAGGATACCTGTTCTTAATAGTCACCTTATTCAATTGTCTATAATCAATACAAAGGTGCAAAGAATCATCCTTCTTCATAAAGAGCACTGGAGCTCCCCATGGTGATACACTGGGTCGAATGCTCCCTTTGGCCAGAAGTTCCTCTAGCTAAAGACATAGCTCACCCAATTCCTATGTAGTCATGCGATAAGGAGCTTTAGAGATAGGCTCCACTCAATGAATCAGATCAATACTAAAGTCAATGTCCCTCTTCGGAGGCATGCCTAGAATCTCACTTGGAAAAACATCTGCGTACTCCTGTAAAATCAGTTGATCTAAAGTCTTCCTCATAGGATCTTCCTCATCAAGATCATTTACCATAATAGCAAATATCTGACATCCCTTAAGAAAAAATCACTTCAATTGCATAGCAAAAATCATCCACAAAAATATAGGCCGTGGTATCCCAACTATCTTCACATCATTCCCTTGGTCATCTTGGCACATAATAATCTTCTTCTTGCAATCTATACTGGCTCTATGAGATCCAAGCTAGTCCATGCCTAAAACCACATCATAGGAACCAAGGGGTATGACTCAAAGATCCACTGTAGTATCAAAGATTCCTAAGCTAAGCCCACACTTATGAACTACAAAATCTGTGGAGACCTTAATGCCTGAGGCTAGTTCCACTTGCCAACCGTGATCTTGCTTCACCGCATCTAGCTTACATTTAGAAACTATAGATGATGAAATAAATGAATCTGTAGATCTTAAATCAAATAATACTAAAAGAGATATACCTCTAATATCACCTGTGGTCTCAACCACTGTTCCCTGATGATCTTCCTGGCGATGATCAACTGCTTCAAAAAATATATGAGCTCTACTTGCATCACCAACTATAGGCTCTGAAACTGTAGGCCTAGGTCCTAAAAACTTAGGTGCTCACTATGGACACTAAGTTGCATAATGTCCAATCTAACCACATGAAAAACATTCTATATTTTTTCTAGATCCTCTACCCATAGGTGGTACAGTTGATTGCTGATGACTGTTCCTGCTAACAAAAGACTGGCTACTCTGAGCTGGCTAATTGGGCTGATTTTTTTTATTGCATTGAGCATTACAGTTGTTCTTGGAATTAGAACCATTGCCACCACCTTGAGCCTGAGAATTTGATCCCTTCTATTGTTGTGTCTGCTGAGATTGCTACTCATACTATTTCCCCTTAGAGAAAGAAGACTTCTTGTTACCACCTGAATTGTAGTTGCCTTTAGATCTTGATGCTACTGGCACTCCTACAAAACCTCCTTGACCAAGGTTGACACTTTGCTCAACAAGGATAGCTCGATGTACCGCATCCTTGAGGGCTTTTGGCTCAAATACCTTGACACCCCCAATTATATGATTGTTTGAACCCCTAATAAAGTGTTGTGTCAACTGAGCTAAATTTTCACTGAACCTTGAAAAAGACATAAGCTCATAAAACTTATGCTCATACTTGGTCACTGACATAGTGTACTATTTAAGATTATGAAATTCATCTACCCTTTGTTGTTTCCATTCCTCTGGTAGGAATCATTCATGAAAACTCTCTAAAAATAGTTCCCATGTGACACTGCTCATATTGATTCCCAGCTTCTTCTCCTCAATCATCCACCAAGTGGTCCCAAAATTCTCTAAATTAGTGATCGCAAATCTTGCCTTAACATTGCTGTCAAATTCTTGCATGGAAAAAATCCTATCGAGGGAAATAAGCCATTGTTTGGCAACAAAACCAGAACCTTGCCCATTGAAAGGCCTGACCTTGGATCTTGAAAGATCCTTCATCTAAGTGGACACAATGGACCTCTAACAATCCTTCTGAGGACTCCTAGATCTGGTTCTATGCTCTTGTTCTGTCTAATGTGCTTTGGGCTATTCTTGAACAGGAGGTAGACATTCCAGAATAGTCTGCATCATCTGTCTCAAACCAACCTCTTCAGACTCAGCTTGGTCCTCTCTACGGCTCTCTTCCTACTGCCTACTAGTGTGCTCTCCTCTGCTCTCTACATGATTTGATCCCTCATGGGCAGACTCATGGACACTAATAGCTCTGCCTCTTCCACGGTCTCTAACAGAAGACCTAGTCCCAGATACCATCCTACAACAGTACAAGGTACTATTACAATCACATGTTGCAATGGACTAACTTTAGTTCTATGTTTAGATTTAAGTAAAATTTTTAGTTTTGAAACTAAGTGTTGAAGTATGAAAAATATTCAAGTAATAGTTTAGGTTCTGTTTCAGTTCACCTAGTTTCAAGTTTGAAAAGATACACTTAACAGTTCACAGTTCTAGTTGTTCCAAAATACCTAGAGCTCCCAATGTAGAAATTCGAGCTCTGATACCAAATGTAATGCCCCGCCAAGGGATCCAAAGAATTAACCTAAAATTTCACTAAGTTTGGTAACATTTTTTATTTTTTTTTAACATGAAAGTAAATACCACATATAACTTATGCACCATAATGGAAGCAATAGAAATGTCCATCAGAAAGTAAACATGACATACACAACTGGTTACATTCTTAAAGGATCCCTTAACATTGAATTACATCTAAATCAACTAACATACATGAATCCATCTAGTACAACAACCACATGAAATAATAATGATAATTCCAATGTTTATACATGACATTTCAATTTCGCAATCATCCATTGTACATGCCATAGGGTATGATAAGCTCAAAAGAATATACATATGTAGAATAAGGTGCATCATCCTATTCCAATCCATGATACATCAAAGTAAAGATAATCACATGATACACATGATACATCATCATAGAAGATATATATACATCCATCATAAAGATCAAACATAATAAACTAAGTGCATGGTTCCTGCCAACCGTTAATAGCATCATTAGACCATCGTGGGCCCTAGAAATCCCTCCGTGCATAACATTTCAAATCACCGAAGTGATCATCGGTATTAACATAGTAGGAATATCACTCCTATCATATACTATATCATATGTAGGAAGTAATCTAACATGAAAATATAAGCATAAGATAACATCATCTAACATATGCTAATCATCAATGAAAGGATACATATCCACCATCATGAAGGATGCATCAACCACGATATTTCAATGAATCTCAAATGATAAGAGTGGAAAATACACTACCACCCGACCGTGTGGTACCTAAGTGGTCCACTCCCACCGTGCTGAGGAGATAATCGCAAGTCCCAAACAGGCTATCCAAAACACATAGCACAAATCTTCATAAGTCCAAGAATCCTAAAAGTATACTAACTCAAAGGTTCCATCACAAAATCAACATCTAATCCCAGAGGCACACAATGACATGTAGGAACCTACTATGCAAGTGGAAAAGTGTCATCGCATTTATCACGTACAAGTTATCCTAGCAGTTAGCTAAACTCCATGGGTCTATACTGATCTCATGTAGCCACTAGTATCCTCTCATACTGACAAGGCATACTATGGAATGCAAGGTCGCAACCATGTGTTCTCTCTACTCCCATCCTAGTCTATACAAGCACTCAAGGCATGGGCGAGAACCAAAACATTTATCTTTTTAGGTTCTCCCCCAAAACCATTAGACTCAATGATCTAATATTTTGTTTATATAAACTCTGTTGAAAATGACATTCCCAATGAATGAACCATTTGCATATTTCAAAACTTTAACTTATAACACGTCCTAATAATTAACCTTAATTAAACTAAATTTAATTAAGTTAATTATTAATATCTCTACATTTTAATTGATAAATTATTATTCATATTTTGAATCATTTATCTTTTACAGAATGATCGATCTATACAAATCTTTTTAAATACAATAATTATTAATAACTAATATACATATATATACATATTTACATATATATACAAATATACATATATTACAATATATAATAATAACATTTTATAAAAATGAAATGTACAAGAAATCGAATTAACAATATTGATTGCCATCCCATATTACACAAACATATATAACAATAATCCCCCCTGCTATGGTACGTAGTACCTACAGCCGCAGGCACTGCGCCGACAGTGGGTACATTTTACCCTTGTCGTTGCAGTCTTGCGTTGATAGCAGTCGTCGCAGTCCTGCGTTGGCAGGCCTCTGCGACCCGCAGGGTATGGTACTGCATACCCAATTCACAGTGTATATAAATTTTTAAATAATGTTTTAATAAAATGTTTCCCGATTGATGCGATTTGCAATTTGAAATTGAAATAAAGTTTCATCACTACGATTTATAAAATATGATTATTCAATATATATATATATATGTATGTATGTATGTATGTATGTATGTATGTATGCAGATATGAAAATATAAGCATGTATATTTTACAATGAGCATATACCCAATCTATTTAAAGATTCCAATTTTTAGAACGAAGAACATTATGAGAAGATCATGAGGAAGAACATCGTGAGGAGAAGATAAGAAAGAACAAGTACAATACTTCAAAAAGCATGGAAAAATAGTTTGATGAGAAGAACATTGAGGTATATCAATGGGGGAGAAGTTGGAAAAGTTTAGCATGGGAGAATCATTGATGAAGAGGATTTGAAAAGAAAGATTAACAATCTTTTGTTTGTATTGTTGGAACTAGATTTTTTAATCTATGTTTCCATCAAAGCAAAGGGGAAGATTTTTGAGAGAGTTTTGGAAGCATAAATATTGATGATATTCCTATGGGGGAGTATTGTAGATATGTTACTATGATGATATATTACATTCATGACTGAGTTTTTCATTAATGTCAACATAAAAAATTTCTATGGTATTTGATAAAAGAACAGAAGAAAGATCAAGTCGATATGGATGGCTAGTTGAGTATTCTCACTATTTGAGGTTATGGGAGATACTTCTAAGTATCTAGTGTATGTAGTTAATGTTGAATGAAGAAATTATAAGTCTAGAAGAAGTTATGTAAGTTTTGGTGATGTATGTTCTGAGATAGAGTTTACAGAGGCATGTTTTGGTAAACTTGCTATATCTCTTAGAAAAAAATTTATTATAAGAATTGAGGTTGATGATATGTAGAAGACATATTGATGATGATGTGGCTAAGCTCTCTTATCATAATATTGTATATAAAGAAATTTATTCAAGTTGCAAGGTAGAAGATTTTTGTTATTGCTAAGTGTAATGTGTTCTTAATGTGGTCCTCTAATAATTAATTGAGAAGGTCTAACAACCAACTTAGAGAATTGTTTTATGGACTTAGTATAAAGTAAGGACATTTTAATTTATCATTATATGGATATAGATTGATGAGAAGTGATTGTAAGCCATAGAGAGAGTGGAATGCAAAGTTGAGCAGAGTAGAGCAAAAGTGAAGGAAGCTTCAGTGTCGAGGTTTCGCTGAGTGATCTAGCATTTGACATTTGGATTTGAGGTTTGTGATCTAGTATACAAGGTCTATAAGTACTTGGTTTTGTTGAAAAAATAAAAGAAAGAAGAACATAATAGTAAATTGCAAGTTTGAGCAATGAGCTCTTCTTGTAGTTTAAATTGCATGTTTGGGCAGTGGGCTCTTTATTAATACATTGTACTACAAGCCCTAATAGGGTTGGAATATCCTAATAGGGAATCTATGTACTAAATGTTGTAATAGACTCCTAATAGGGTCCATCCTCTAACAAGCAATATTTATATTAGTGCATCATCTTGTGGGCATCATTCCCACCTGGTTAACATATATAGTGTAATTGTCTATGTGCATAATTTTTGGATAGTTGATTAACCCCCCACCCCCCACTCTCTCAGTTCTCTTGGTGGACTATTGTTTCTAACACAAGGAGCATAAGTTTGAATGTTGGGTTGCCCTTAAACACGTTGGTAGAGGCTAACAATATTGTTGTATATTTGATTAATAGAGGTCTATCTACTCCTTTGGCTTGTGGTATCCTAAAGGAAACATGGAATGGTAAGCAAGTGAGTTATTCTTTTCTCAAAACCTTTGATTGTGAAGCATTTTCACATATAAATTCTAAAAATAGAACCAACATGGAAGCTAAATCTAAGAAGTATATATTTTTTGAATATGACATTAAGGAATTTGGTTCAAGGCTTTGAGATTTTAAAAATCTTAAAATTGTAAGAAGTAGGGATGTCATATTCAATGAGAAAGTGTTGTATAAAGATCTTTTATAGCTACATGAGAAGAAAGGAAATGATTAAATATTGTTGGATGATATTCAAAAGTATGATGTTTCAACAATCACTCATTCTCTGCAATAACAAATACCACTTACCCCAGTGAATTTTAGATGGTCAACAAGGCTAAGTAGACCTCCAAAAAGATTTTATCCTTCTTTATAATCTATTTTATTAATAGATGTTCATGAACTTGAATGTTATGATGAAGTTGTGCAGGTAGATACTAAGATTCAATGGGAGTGTACAATGACAGAAAAGATGGACTCCCTGCTAAAGAATTAGACTTAGGATTTATGCAAGTTACCTGTAGGTAAAAAGGCTTTATAGAATAAATGGTTTTATAAGTTGAAAGAAGATGATGGAGGTAATAAAAGATGTAAAGTTGGATTATTTGTAAAAGGATTTTCACATAAAAAGGGCATTGATTTTGATGAGATATTTTCTCATATTGTTAAAATGAATTATATTCACATTGTTTTAAGTATTTTGCCTATTGAAGATTTGTATTTGGAGTAGCTTGATGTTAAAATAACCTCTCTTCATGGTGATTTGGATGAAGAGATATTTATGGCACAATCACAGGGATTTGAGGTCAAAGGTAAGGAGAATTCAGTGTGCAAATTGAAGAAATGTTTATATGGCTTGAAGCAAGAACCTCAACAATGGTATGTTAAATTTGATAGTCTTATGAATGAGAATGGTTATACTCAGTGTCATTTTGACCAATGTGTTTATTTTAAGAGGTTGGATGATGATAGCTACATTATTTTATGTTTATATGTTGATCATATGCTTGTAGATGGTTCTAATATGGATCACATTAACGACTTAAAACAACATTTAGCACATTCATTTACTGTGAAGGATTTGGGGGCTAAAAAAAGAAATCCTTGGTATGAAAATTTGTAGAGATAGGAAGAACATAAAATTGACATTATCTCAAGGTGATTATATTGAAAAAGTTTTACAATATTTCTATATGGAGAATGCCAAAGTTTTCAATATGCTTTTTCCTAATAATTTAAAATTGGCTAAGGAGATGTGTCAAAAGACACTAGAAGAGGAGGATAAGATGTCCAAGATACCTTATGCTTCAGTTGTATGGAGCTTAATGTGTGTCATGGTATGTACTAGGCTAGACATTGCACATGTAGTGAGAGTTGTTAACAGGTATATGAGTCATCCTAGAATTGAACATTGGAATGCAATCAAATGGATTCTCAGATATTTGAGAGGAACATCTAGTAAGTATTTGTATCTTAGGGGCTCTACTACTAATTGTAGGCCTATGTTTGTTGGAAATGATTGAAATGATCATAAGAAAAGTTGTTGAATAATTTATGGAACTGGTAAAGAATGTCCTCAATCATTGTTTTGTCATTGATGTCAAACTTGCTACTTGCAGGGATGACAATTGCTTTAGTGATCCAAACACTATCAATTAGTTGATTGTCAAGGTGGAGGCAATCAATAAGATGTAACTAGAACACCTAGAGAAAGGTTGAAGTTACAATGTTGTAATGAAGTACAAGGATCAGTTAAGCCATTGATGAAATAGTGTATTGGATGACATATACAAAGAATGAGCACATTGAAACATATCAAAGATCTAAGGTTTTTAGCTAAGTCTTTTGTAAAGCTCAAACTAAGTTCATTAGAGAGAAGGAGCCAAGAAAGCTAGTAAGAGCCGAGCAAATTCCTAGTTAAAGTTTCGAGCAAGTTCAGGAGCCGAGCACCAAGTGCCGAGCAGAATCAAGTGCCGAGCAAAACCAAGTCCCAAGCAGAATCAAGTGTCGAGCAAAACCAAGTGTCAAGCAAAACCAAGTGCCGAGCATAATCAAGTGCCGAGCAAAACCAAGTGCTGAGTAGAACCAAGTGCCAAGTAGGTATAGGTGCCGAGTAACACAGAGGTGTCGGGCACTAGTAACTCAATAATGCTGAGTAACACAGAGGTGTCGAGCATCAGTAACTCAATAATGCTGAGTTGTTGCATTATTTTGGAAATCAAAGATTCGTCAAATCTAAGATAACAAAGTTGTTATCTAGAAATCTATGAATTAAAAGGAAGATAAGAATGATGAGTTGGTGGCATAGAAAACCATATAGAATGTTTTTAAGATACAACTGGCAAAGTTTCTAGAAGAGAACAAAATATGGGGTAGATACATTGTATCCTACCTAATCCATTTTGAAACCCTAAGATTGGAAAAGAAAAATTGAGTGGCAAAAGGAAAATTAGACTTCTATATAAGAAGACATAAGTTAATAATTAAAGTGTGGAAAAGAGGGAGATAGTGAGAGAGAGAGCCATGGTCAAGCATAAAAGAATGAAGTGTTGTAGAATGTGCTAAGGAGAAAAAAGCATAGGAACTCTGCTTAAATAGATGACCACAAGCATGATTGCATTGGCAAAATGAGTAAGAAGACTCAAGGAGACAAAGCTTGAGAGGGAGACAAGCAGTCATAGCTGAAGTGATTGAAGCCAAGCATAAGGATTGAACTAAAAGAGAGATTTGAAATCTGCAAAGTATGTTGTAAGTTATGTCAGATCAAAAGACCATTATTGTTATTTTCTAGCAATTGTAATAGTAAGATAAATCCTATGGACTTAGGTTGGTTTAACAGCCATTAGATAAATCCTTTAACAGGGTGGCATTCCCTGTGAATGTTCTAAAGACCTTTAACCAGGCCCATTCCTAACAGTTTGGTGAAATCCTCTAACAAGGTCACATTTAATAGTGTTTTGTAAGCCTTTAACAAGGCATCACTTTAGAAGAGTGAAAATCAAGTAGCATGTTACTAGTGGTTTTTCTCAAATTGGGTTTCCACATAAATCATTGTGTCATGTGTTGAAATTGAATGCTTTATCTTTGCATGTTGATTTACAGTAATCTGCTGATTTAAATTTGAATAGATGAAAAGGGTATGGATTCATTAAAAAGGTATTAATAGGGCATTTGGGACCTTGAATAACTGATTCACCCCCCCCCCCCCCCCCCGCCCAACTCTCAGTTATTGTAAAAGAATTCTAACAATGTTGACTTAGATTTGGCAAGGGAAATTGATACCAGACAAAGTACCACAAATTATGTATTTACTATTGGTGGGAAAATAATGAGTTTGATTTCTTAGTTGTAAAAGGTTAATGCTTTATCCACTACAGAGGCAGAGTATGTTGCTACTATAAAGGAAGCCAAGGAGATGATATGGCTTCAACTCTTTATGGAAGAATTGAGACACCCATAGAGGGATTAAAAAAAATTTATAGATAGCCAAATTTCCATTTATATTATGAATAATTCTTCTCTACATTCAAGGAAAAAGTACATACAGCGATACCATTTCATTTGGTCAATTTTAGATGATGGATAGTTAAAACTAGAGAAGATACATACCTATGATAATCTAGTAGATATGTTTACAAAGGTGGTAATAAGGGAGAATTTGAACTCCTCTTCAACTTCGGCTAGTCTTCTAGACTGAACAAGATTAAAAAAACAATAGAGTCTAGGGTGGTTTGATATTCTAGTGGGAGCTATAGGTTTAGTAGTGCTATAATTATTCTCTAAGTGTGATATTAATGATGTGGAGTCTGATCAGTCTCCAAGTGGGACATTGTTATGATGTGGAGCATAGCTAGACTCTAAGGTAGTTGACATGGTTTAGCCCCAAATTTTTTCTATGGGGGTTTTCGAGAAGTGCTCCCAAGATGAGGTCAAGGGGCAACACCACTTGCAGGGTCTCTAGAAATAGCCCTATGTGCACTCCCTATCACAATACAAGGTGGGGTAAAGGGGAAATGCCCCAATAGGGGTTTTTGAGGGTGCTTCTCCCAAAAGCTCAGATGACTTTATTAGTGTAAAAGTCATGAATTGTTATTTTTCTATTGGAAAAATGATTCTAGCCCTAAAATTATTCTGGCCCTAATTTTGTAAGTGAAAAAAAGTTTGTACAAAATAGCTTAACATTAGGGATTTCATTATGCATGATGAACTTATAGCTTCTTGTAGTGGTATTGAGTTGTAAAGGATTGTGGATTGTAATCACTGGATAATAATAATATTGGACTTGTTGTTGGTAGATGTAGCCTAGGGATTTTGTGAACCATGTTTAACATTTGTGTCTTATGTTCTCTTCTATGTGATTTATTATTTTGTGATATTGGTTATATTTACATGTAAATTTTGTTATTTCTATCTATGGTTAATCCTAACAATAGCTACTAATTATAGGGACTTGGAGTCAATGGGAAGAGGGAAGGAAAGGATTAAAACTCAACTTGATTCAAATGATTGTTCTTTGACCCCTAATAAGGGTGAGGACCTAATTTTCAATGAGGAGTAACAAAGAAGAGATTAGTGGTCAAGCAAAATGGAGAAACCAGAAGAGGAGAGGCAAGTGGAATGGGTAGGTGAAACTTAGTAGGATTTAGGTGGAGGGGAAGATGAGGAATTAATGGAAGAGGAAGGGGTAAAAGATATCTAGATCTCTCCTATGAGAAACAAGGAAAGCTATTTTGACTCAAGAAGAGATACAAGTGGTCACACAGTGGAAATTGACTGAGAAGAAGTTTTAGAGGAGGATGGGGAAGAGGATGTCTTGTGAATAGAAGGTGTGTGTGTGTGTGCGCGTGTGCGTGCATGCGTGTGTGTGTGCATGTGTGTGTGTGTGTGTGTATGCATGTGTGTGTTATTTATGAAAAAAGATGTAAAGGATCCAAAGGTGAAAGTTGGGGAGAAGAAAAAGCAAAGTCAAAAATCAAATAAAACTATGTTAATGCAGGTTGGAAGTATAGCTTAATAGAGAAAACTTAGATCCAAAAAGGGTTATCCCTCTTCTCAAAAGAAATAAGGATCCTTTTGTGGAATGTAAAGGGTTACAATGCAGATTACAAGATTCACCTAATCAAAAGAGGTCTTGATTAGATGACATTGAATGTTGTTTTACTTCAAGAGACTAAGATTAAACTTGATGATGTAGCATTTATTAGTAGGTGGAAAAGTTCATGGTTGGAAGCTATGGGAGCTTGAGGTGTCCTAGGTATTGGGGAGCTTCCCAAGATATCTCTAATCACTAGGGTTCCTCTTAGGCCCTTCCTTTAGGCCTACTTCAAGACCACTTTTCTTGTCCCTAGGGGTCCTCTATACATCCCTACCCCCTAGGATATCTTTGCAATCTCCCCTCCACAAAAAAGCTCTCCACCAGTTTCAAAGGTCTCAACTCCACTCTAGCTCATTAGGGTCATAATGCATTCTAAGGTTTAAAAATTCAACTTGGCTTCTCCCATGGATGGATGGGTATTACAATGTGTCAATACTTCAATCTTGTAAGGTTCTAGCTATTACAATATTTATCTTCAATATGATCTTTGTAATCCCTATAAAACATGTCCAATAGACCTAATGGCAATTAGTTATCCAAAACCAGGTTTTTTACTCTAACTTGAAAACTTCCTTAAAAACACCCCAAACAAGTCACCAAACTTCATACCCTTTTTTCCATTCTTGAAAATTTTCTTGGTCTAGAGTTCCCAACATGTTCATACACCCCTAAACCCTAACTAGCTTAATTTATAAAGGAAATCAGTAACATAGTGGATTTGGCTATGGATTTCATGGTTTTGATCATATGAAATAAAACTAATACTTTTAACTCCTTCTAAAACCCCTCTATATAATATCCAACCTCCATTTGTATGATCTTCAATCCAACCATGCTCACAATCACTTACAATGATGCTTCTTGCACCTTGTCGAGACCCTATTGTCCTCTCTAGAAAAAGAAGTTAAAAATAGCTATCCAACTCATCTAACCCTCAAATTTCATATTTATACTATAAATTATTTCCCTCCCATATCCCATCAAGCCATGATGATCCCATGGTGGGATATTATGGGAGGAGAAAGTTTTCCATGTTCAATTAGAACCTAACTACTAAATTGGATCTTCCCAAAAGATTTATAAAACTAATGAAAATAAAAACTTAAACTCTTAAGATATTGTACATACTGAGTAAACAAACCAATCTAACTAAAAAACATGTACAATACCAATATCAATCCATTGAGAAAAATTTTCTCATGTTGCAAATGGACTATGACAGGAAAAGTGCAAAAGAAATGAGAACTTGCTATTGAATTTTTTTGTTAAACACCAAAAAACCTCTACATCAAATCATGAATGGTCTTATATAAACCTCCTCCTCATGATCCAATAGTTTCTATAGTTTCATAACTACCCATGCTCAAAATGCAAATTGTGCAAGAAATGTTGTCATTGATAACTTTCACAACTTTTTGCAATTATTATTTTCACTTGTGTAGTTTCCTTTATAACTGTGCCTCATGCCTAATGTACACTAAGAAAGTGTCACACTCTAAAACCTTCTATCCAATGAATTCCATGAGTTTGGAATGCATGGATGTCAACTTAGAGCTCCCAATCCATGGAGTGCAAGATAGTATGATTCATGTATGAGGGCTCTTAGCTTAGCCTTAAGAATGTTCTTCTTGTTGGTAAGCCATGTAATGGGAGGTTCTTCAGCGATGAGATGAAAGAGTGAAAATTTCTACAAAGGATGCTTCAATAATGCAATGTAAATGTAGACTAAACTAGTATGAAATGTAAATTGTAGCTATGTTAACAAGATGAGAGTGTTACAATATCCAAACTAGTTATGCTATGTGAGCTAGACTATTGCAAAAGAGAAACTAAACTAACATGAAACTATACTAAAATTCCATATGATCTTAAGCTATTATGTGATGGATGAGAGAATGAAACAAGAGATGAGAAGTTCTCCACAAAGCTCCAAAGAAACCTATTAGAAAACTTGTAGCATAACAAGATTCAAAAAGATGGATGGATTGAGGGGGAAAGCTCTCTCTTTTAAAGTTGTATAGATGGTAGAGGTCAAGGTCAAGATGATGGATGATCAATAGTGGAGTTTTAAAATAGGATTTTATCCATGTGCACAAGAAAGTCAACCAATAAAATAGAAGTTGACTTCCCATATAAGACAAAAGTCACAAAGCCTTTTCTTTTAATTTGTAAAATAGAAAAAGGACTTTATGTGTGCACTTTAAGTGGGGTAGAAGAATGGGATCTTTTATTTAATTAAAAGAGAACATGTTATTTTAATCAAATAATGAACTTAGGATAGCATGGTCAAACTATGGGTTATAATTTAATTAATTAATTATTAGTAATTTGGATTAGGTATATGATTAATTAAATTAGCCAAAATGTTGAGAAGGGGGCTAATATTCTAGATTACCACTTTTTAGGTGATTACATTTTTTGCTCTTTGACTAATGTGTGATCAATCTGGGAACACATTACATCAAAGAAAATGGAAGCCAAGTAGGTAGCAATAGATATAGATATCTAATTCAGAAGAATGAAATATAGAGAGAGATAGCAAATCCTAAATGTATAGCCTAGTAGAAGTAGTACTAGGAAAAAAGATGATGTTAGAATTCAAGAAGAATGCTAATACCTAGCAAAGAAGATAGATTAAGAGAAAATTAAAAGATCAAACATATGCTCCTGAGAAATAGATAGTTGCAGCAAACAAAGATAAACTATTTCTACCCCCAGGATCAAAATTGAAATCAGGTAAGGGGGATACAAAAATGAGCCAAATATGAGCAAATAAAAAATGTAGTGATGTCCAAGATGATAAATAGATTATTAGAACCAAAGAGTGATCATAAAGTAGTAATAGAGTGCCCCAATTTAACCATAGTTGACCATAAAGGATAAAGCATGAAAATGTGAATTGAAGAAGATATAAGTGTAGAAGTGATGAAGACATGAAGAAATGAAGATGCCTGAGTGAAGATTCAAAGATTAGACCTAAAAAGGTCAACTAACTGCTTAGAAGAAGGTAGAATTTTAAAATGCAATCTTGACTATCAAGATGAACTTAGATTTCAATTTGAATCCCAAAAATGGATCTAGGATGTCAAAACTATGTAAAAAGTCAAAATTTTATATAGATGCGATGATAGGATAGAAAAGAGATGAAGCAAAAGATCAAGAAGGTGAAAATACATGATCAAGAAGAAAGCAAAGGAGATATGAAAGTAGTTAGCTGAAAATGTTTGAGAAAAGATGAAGAGAGAGCTCTCCCCATATGTAGGAATGAAAGACTAAGCAAGAAAATGAACCTAAAATACAAGCTAAGATGCAAAGTGGTTTACTAGCAAGAACCGCATAATATTTAGACTCTTAATTCATCATTGAGTGTTTATTAGTGACATCATGAGATCATACAACCATCACTAGTATAACTATGGGGATATGAATTTGATTGATATCATATAGGTATGTGGAAATCTAATCTATGCATCAAAGACATGTAAGTCAAGATGACTACGCAATGGGATTCCTTAATTTTAGTATAGCAAGATTACACCCGTATCAAGGTATAAGTGCCAAGATAACCCCCAAGTATGGTCTTGAAAAAATAATAAAGGATAAGATGTTGTAAGTCAAAGTGTTAAGTAGGACAAGCATGAATTCTTTAAAACACCTTAGAAAAGAAAAGTATACCCATAGGCAGAAATCAAGAAAACATGTCCCATGCCCCCAATCTTCTAGTCAATGATATCCTTGAAAGACTATTAGGAAGGGAACATATAGTAAAGAAATCATCATATAAAACACATAAATAAAATAAAAATCAACATAGTTTAGTCGTTTAAGTGTTTAAGTGCATGTGTGTAAGTCACTTGGCCATTTCTTCAAGACTTGATTCTGATAGTGAGAAATATCATGACATCGGAGACTGTAGGTAAACTATCTAAAAAGTGTTGAGAAACACTTGATGTCAATTTGGGGATAGTGTTAAGAAACAATATTTTGTGAGTTTCCAAAGAAATCCTAATGCACAAGGAAACCTCAAATAGGCTAAGTAGTTATGCCCCCTCAAATAAGGACAAGAAACAATCCCATGGTAGGAAATGTGTTGCAAAGTGATTGATTGAGATTGATAAACATAGGTGCAAGGGTCTCAAGTACTTTCTCTTTCTAGGTTTTCACCACTTGGTAGATTTTTTTAGGACTTTTTATGTATTTTTGAGATATTTTGATTTTTTTGGGTGATACATCAAAGTGCCTATTGTTAGGTTTTCACTAATTTTCTAATTTTTAGGATTTTTTAGCATCATATATGGTTTTTTAGATTTTTTAGAATAATTTAGAGATTACTAGTTCTCAAGTAAGATCACATAAATTGTCCCAATGTCTAGCAAGGTGTAGGACATGGTGGAGTAGCAAGCTGGTGGATAAGAAAAGACAAATAAGAAAGGAGTATGAAGCAAGTGAAAGTGGTCCTCAAGGACTGACTCCTAAAGAGTACCCAAGCTAGGGAAAGATAGCCATATAAAGTAGGTTTTGGATAAGAAATGGAAGCATGAGAAAGATAGCATATAGGATAAGGGGTGAAGCCAACAAGAAAGATAACATATGGCATAAGTAGTGGAAGAAAATAAGTGAGATAGCATAAAAGCATGTAATCCAAGAGAGTGGGCATGTTAGAAGGTGTAAGAACTATGTTTTTCTTTATTGTTATCAAGACCAAGGGGTCAACTAGATAAAATAGTGATGGGATAGAAAAATAAGAATGAAGCTAGCTATGAAGGCTATGAATGAATGAGAAAGCACCATAGAGAATCTCATGGATAAGATAGCCAATACACAAGGATAGCTCAACATTGTCAAGATCAAAAAGGAAGAGGGAATAGATGGATGATGGAAGAATTATGCATGACACTTGTTTACCAAGTTTTCATCATGGTACTTATCCTAAGTGCCACAAGAAGTGGTTTTCACCAAGGCACATTTTCATTTTTTCATTTTTTCTTTTTCTTTTGGAATTTTTTAGAAAGAGATAAATATTTTTAAAATTGGATAACACTCTTATATAAAAGATAAGTCATGATAAGAAAAGACCATAGAAAAGTATGCTCAAAGATGTTGATAGGATAATGGAAGGGAGATGATAGTAGAAGTATATGAAGATATGAGTTCATGTCTTGAAAGAACTAAACAAGTATGGATTGCAAGTAAGTGTAAGCTTTAGAGGATTTCATGAGGGTAGCTGAAATATTGGGCAAGATTAGCATTGGCACACACCTTGAAGGGTGTTGGAATTATGGAGGAATCATGGATGAAATAACTTGAGGTTTAGATGTATGAGGTGGCAGAGCAATTTTGGAAGAAGATGGAGTGGAAGGGTTTGGAAGCTTCTTAGGAAGATTTTTGGAAGGAGATGGACTAGAAGCCTTTTGAAGCTTGAATATCAACTTAGATTTATGTTCAATATTCAAGTTTTTCAAGAGAGACTTGCGAATACATATAGATTTAGATTTTCCTTCAGATACTTTAGAAGACATTTCTTCAATAATGTTTTTAGGAACCCATATTTTCTTTGATTTAGCTCTTTAGATAGTGGACCTTTTCTGTGGGGCCTCACCCCAACCTGTTATAGCATGGATATTTTATTTACATTTTGACATTTGAGACCTTGATATTTTGATAATTATTCAAGACTTAGATGGACAATGGATTGCTTTATCTATTGATTTTGATACTTCAGTATTGTTTTACATTGTTATATGCACTAAGAACCTGTTATTGTGTAAGAAATGTTCAAACATATATGGATACAATTTTATGACATGATATTATTAGATTTTGATGCAATGCAAAATGTTAATTTGATTCTGATGATTATTTATTTATAAATAAATATTAATTTGATTATGATGCTTTATGACATGCAGATGAATGGTTAGGATATGTAGATAGATGTTAATTTGATAATGATGACTTATGACATGCAGATTTTGATATCTTAACATTTCAAATGGAATAATTGAAAATAATAGGAAAGGAAATCTAATTAGAATTATGTTAATATGGATATTATTATTATATGCACTTATGTTTTATATGTTTATTTGACCCCCTTGGACTAATAATGCTCGAGTTTGATGTGAAGGTAAAAAGAACCATGGAAATTTAATGGGGAAACAAGGTATAAATACATTTTTAAATAAATCTGCCAAGGTGAATCTTTTTAAGATTTGTAAACCTCATTGTGATGTGTTTATTTTGTAAATGTGAGATGTATGTGTGTAGTATGTATTTCAGGTGTAGATTCAGAATGTGTCATGTGTGATGTATAGTGTATTTTGTGTGTCACTTGACACTTGTACTCATTATGTGAAATGACATGTTCTTTGATGATGGATCATGTGGCCACCTTGTTTCGAGTTAAATGCCTTAATTGAGAAATTTGATTTATTACCCTAAATTAGTAAAGAGAACAAGGTTATGACCATGGGAAAAATTTGAAATTTGAATTACCCAACATTGGGAGGGTCATAAAATAACTCTAAGTTGAGTTTGTGACAAAAATAAACCCTACCCATGTTAGTACTTTAAGTTAGGGGGCTAATAATGACCTCCAGGGTGCCTGGTAGACCTAGGAGACCCCAAAAAGAATGCATTTTTTATTGAATCCGAAAATGAGTGTGCTATATAAAGGCTTGGCCAAATTAGAAACTCACCTGGCCACTCTCTATCTTTAGAGACAACTAGGGTTTGGAGGAAGAGGATAAGGAGCTCTACTACAACTATTCATTGTCATTGCTTGGAGTGAGGTTGGTACCCATGATACATGGTGTTCTTCATTTGCATGTAGAGTTGATATGGTGTTCTTTCTTTCATAGAAAATGTTGGTATATTGTAGATGTGTGTATGAATAAGGATCTTGTTGTATTAGTGTTGCATGTGAGAGTCTATGTGATTTTCCTTCTTGAATTTTGTTTTGGGTTATGTTGTGAGTGTTTTGTGTAATGGGTGTGAAGCATCACTCACCCTTGGGAGGAAAGAGATGCTGTTAGATTGTGGTGACTGATCAAGAAAGTATTGTACATACTTCATAAATAGTGGGGTTAGGGGCATCGGCCCGAAAAAAAAAATTTTGGGAAGTAGCCGACATATTATGGCCGACATGTTATAACCCTAAAGCGGTTTAATACTTGTATAAAAAGGGCTTAGGGTTGGGTATTTTTCATGTGTGGTGATACGAAATTGGTTCTTGCGGCGGTATTGAGCTGTAAGGGATTACGGATTGTAATTAGGTTGTAATCACTGGATTGTAATAAGATCGGACTTGTTGTTTGGTGGACGTAGCCCAGGGATTGGGTGTACCACGTTAAATCTTGGTGCCTTGTGTTCATTTCTGTGTATTCTATTATTTTCTATTATTGGTTATATTTGCATGTAGTTTTTTATTTATGTCCGTGGTTTATCCTAACAAGTGTTATCAGAGCCTGGTTTTGGCTTGGTCATGGGTTCAAATCTCCTCGGTGCCTTCCTGACCTGCATAAGCACCTGGTATGCACATTAAGGGGGAGATTGTTGGGTGATGCGACATGCTCCCCTACCCACAGGTGGTTAATTATGTAGTGTTCCATGTTCACTAATAGTCATGGCTTTTGGTGCAATGGAAAATGGGCCCTACAAGTGGTATCAGAGCAAGGTTGTCTTTCAGTTATCCTCTGCAAGAAAGTCTCACGGTTAAGTGGGAGTCTCACAATTGAGTGGGAGTAATGGCAGATGAGGGTAAGTTGTGGGTTGACAGGTTTAATGGGCAGAACTTCCAGTTATGGAAGATGCAAATGGAAGACTATTTATATCAGAAGGATTTATGGAAGCCGTTGGAAGGAAAAGCCAAGAATCAGGGAACTATGTCAGAGGCTGAATGGGATCTTTTGGACAAAAAGGCACTCAGAAGCATTCAGTTATGCTTGGCACCATCGGTGGCATTTAATATTACAAAAGCAAAGATGACAGAAGATTTGATGAAAACCCTAGCGACATTGTATGAAAAGCCCTCCGCTTCAAATAAGGTATTTCTCATGAAGCGTTTATTTAATATGAAAATGGCAGAAGGTGGATCTGTTTCAGATCATTTAAATGAGTTTAATACTATTACTAGTCAATTATCTTCTGTGGGTATCAATTTTGATGAAGAAATTAGGGCTCTCTTGATTTTGTGTTCTTTGCCTGAAAGCTGGAATGGCTTGGTAGTGGTGGTGAGTAATTTTGTTCCTGGATCTAGTACCCTAAAATATGATGATGTGATCGGTGTTATTTTAAGTGAGAAAAATCGTAGAAAATCCTCAGGTGGATCTACATTAGGAAGTGCTTTAAATGCACAAAGTAGGGGCAGAACGACTGAAAGAGGAAGTAACTTTGGAAATCATGGGAAATCAAGAGGAAAGTCAAAGGGGAGGAGGTCTCAATCGAGAGGACCAAATGATTGTTGGTACTGTGGGAAACCAGGGCACAAAAAGAAAGATTGCTGGACTCGAAAGAAAAATGAAGGAGATAAATCAGATGGAGACAAAGAGGCAAATGTGGTAAGTAACAAATCCGAAGAGGATGCTTTGCTTCTGTCTTTAGAGAGTGTTGATGATTCATGGGTTTTAGATTCTGGTGCTTCTTTTCATGCTACACCTCATAGAGGTTATTTCATTGATTATGTCCAAGGGGATTTTGGGCTTGTTTATTTGGGGGATAATGAACCCTGTCAGATTGTTGGAAAGGGAAAAATTAAGATTAAGTTGCAGAATGGGAATCATTGGCTACTACATGAGGTAAGACATGTTCCAAAGCTGAGTAGGAATTTAATTTCAGCAGGGCAACTCGGTGATGAGGGTTGTGTAGTTACTTTTAATGATAAAAATTGGAAGGTTTCAAAAGGTTCCCTTGTAGTAGAAAAAGGTGTGAAAGTAGGCACCTTATATCTTTGTACAGGTCATATTGTTCCTTCTACTTTGATTGTTTCAGAGAAAAATGAATATTCAGGAACAATTACTGCAGTTGAGCAGGGAGAACAAATAGCTGTTGTAGATTTTTGATACAGCGTTGTGACACAATAGAATTGGGCACATGAGTGAGAAAGGTATGAAAGTACTTCATTCAAGGAAAGTTTTACCAGGTCTAAAATGTGTGAATATGGATTTCTATGAAAGTTGTGTGTATGGAAAACAAAAGAGAGTGAGTTTTGTAAAGACTGGGAAGTAAAACAAAAAGGAGAAATTAGAGCTTGTGCATACAGATGTATGGGGACCGGATCAGGTATCTTCCCTTGGTGGCTCTCATTATTATGTTACATTTATTGATGATGCAACTAGAAAAGTATGGTTTTATTTCCTTAGACAGAAATCTGATGTATTTCAAACTTTTAAGAAATGGAAATGCTTGGTTGAAAATGAGACTGGTAAGAAATTAAAATGTCTCAGATCTGATAATGGTGGTGAGTATTGCAGTCATGAATTTGAAGATTATTGCTCCACTAATGGTATTCGTAGACAAAAAACTATTCCAAGGACTCCACAGGAAAATGGAGTGGCTAAACGCATGAATAGGACTATAATGGAGCGCGCAAGGAGCATGAGGTTGCATGTTGGGTTGCCCTTACACATGTGGGCGGAGGCTGTCAATACTACAGTATATTTGATTAATAGAGGACCCTCTACTCCTTTGGGATGTGGTATTCTAGAGGAAGCATGGACTGGTAAGAAGGTGAGTTATTCTTTTCTCAAGACCTTCGGTTGTGAAGCTTTTGCTCATATAGACTCTGAAAATAGAACCAAGCTAGAAGCTAAATCAAAGAAATGTGTCTTTGTTGGATATGGCATTAATGAATTTGGCTATAGGCTTTGGGATTTTGAAAATCATAAAATTATAAGAAGCTGGGATGTCATATTCAATGAAAAAGTGTTGTACAAAGATCTGTTGCAGCAACATGAGAAGAAAGAAGATGATTATGTAGTGTTGGATGATACTCCAAAAGCTAATGTTCCAGCCATTCCTCATGATGTGCAACAACTGCAACAACAAATACCACACACACCAGTGAATGTTAGACGGTCAACAAGGCCAATTAGACCTCCACAAAGGTTTTCTCCCTCTTTGTATTCTATTTTACTTACTAATGCTGGTGAACCTAAAAGTTATGATGAAGCTGTGCAGGTGGATACTAAGATTCAATGGGAGTCTGCAATGAAAGATGAAATGGACTCTTTGTTGAAAAATAAGACATGGGATTTGTGCAAGTTGCCTGCAGGTAAAAAGGCTTTACAGAATAAATGGGTTTATAGGTTGAAAGAAGGGGAAGGAGGTAAGAAAAGATTTAAGGCCAGGTTAGTTGTAAAAGGATTTGCACAGAAAAAGGGAATTGATTTTGATGAGATATTTTCTCCTGTTGTTAAAATGACTTCTATTCGTACTGTTTTAAGTCTTGTGGCTATTGAAGATTTGCATTTAGAGCAGATGGATGTTAAAACAGCCTTTCTTCATGGTGATTTGGATGAAGAAATATATATGGCTTAGCCATAGGGTTTTGAGGTCAAAGGTAAGGAGAACTTAGTGTGCAAATTGAAGAAAAGTTTATATGGCTTGAAGCAAGCACCTCGGCAATGGTATCTGAAATTTGACAATTTTATGCATGAGCATGGCTATAATAGGTGTCATTCAGATTACTGTATTTATTTTAAGAGGTTGGATGATGATAGCTACATTATTTTATGTTTATATGTTGATGATATGCTTATAGTTGGGTCTAACATGGATCATATTAAGGGGCTGAAATGCCAATTAGCACATGCATTTGCTATGAAGGATTTGGGGGCAGAAAAACAAATCCTTGGTATGAAGATTTGTAGAGATAGGAAGAAAAGAACATTGACGCTATCTCAAGCTGATTATGTTGAGAAGGTGTTGCAACATTTCTCTATGGAGAATGCTAAAGCTGTCAGCACACCTTTACCTGGTCATTTGAAATTGACTAAGGAGATGTGTCCCAAGACACAGGAAGAGGAGGATAAGATGTCCAAGGTACCCTATGCTTCAGCTATAGGTAGTTTGATGTATGCTATGGTATGCACTAGGCCAGATATTGCACATGCAGTGGGAGTCGTTAGCAGGTATATGAGTCATCCAGGATTTGAGCATTGGAATGCTGTCAAGTGGATTCTCAGATATTTGAGAGGAACATCCAATAAGTGTTTACACTTTGGGGGCTCTACTACTAATTTATAGGGCTATGTTGACTCAGATTTGGCTGGGGATATTGATACCAGGTGGAGTACTACAGGTTATGTCTTTACTATTGGTGGGGCAGCCGTGAGCTGGGTTTCTAGGCTACAGAAGATTAATGCTCTCTCCACTATAGAGGCAGAGTATGTTGCTGCTACAGAGGCAGCCAAAGAGATGATATGGCTTCAATTCTTCTTGGAAGAATTGGGACATCCTCAGAAGGATAATTATTTGTTCACAAATAGTCAGAGTGCCATTCATCTTGCTAAGAATTCAGCTCTGCATTCTAAGACCAAACACATACGGTTGTGGTACCATTTCATTCGATCAATTTTGGAGGATGGACAGTTAAAGCTAGAGAAGATACATACCAATGAAAATCCAGCAGATATGTTGACAAAGGTTGTAACAAGGGAGAAGCTGAACTCCTCTTCAGGTTCAGTTGGTTTTTTAGACTAAATGTGAATAAAAGAACAGCAGAGTCTAGGGTGGTTTGATCCAGTGGGAGCCCCATGCAGTAGTTGTATTGCTACAAGATCAGTCTCCAAGTGGGAGATTGTTGTTTAGTGTGGAGCCTGATCAATCCCCAAGTGGGAGATTGTTAGATTGTGGTGACTGATCAGGAAAGTACTGTACATACTTCATAAATTTTTTGGGAAGTAGCCGACATGGTAGCCAACATATTATGGCCGACATGTTATAACCCTTAAGCGGTTTAATACTTGTATAAAAAGGGCTTAGGGTTGGGTATTTTTCATGTGTGGTGATACGAAATTGGTTCTTGCAGTGGTATTGAGCTGTAAGGGATTACGGATTGTAATCAGGTTGTAATCACTGGATTGTAATAAGATCAGACTTGTTGTTTGGTGGACGTAGCCCAGGGATTGGGTGAACCACGTTAAATCTTGGTGCCTTGTGTTCATTTCTGTGTGTTCTATTATTTTCTATTATTGGTTATATTTGCATGTAGTTTTTTATTTCTGTCTGTGGTTTATCCTAATAGATGCTTGGGTGAAGGGGTTATTTGGGCTTACACATATAGTTGAGGAACTCTCCCATGTGTGCAAATTATTTTTATATGTTCAACAGAATGTGATCTTCTTGTTTACTTGCATTTTGGGAGCTATAAGAAGGTATGTGTAGGGGAAGTTATTGCAAGCCTCGAAAGGGCATGTTGATAATGAGATTATGTGTATATGGTGAATCATAGCTTTGTAAATCCTCCTCATGGAGAGAGCCCACCTTCACCCTATAGCTTGATTCAATTATTGAATCTTTGTGCAAAGCCTTGGGATGGGTTGTCTTGTAATGGATTTTGTAATGTTTGTTATATTTTTGTGATCATGCATGATATGTGAATATGGAGTATGCAACTATTTGTGCCTTGTTTCCTCAAGCTCGGTGCCTTGTTTCCCCAAGCTTGGTAGGTGGCCTCCTTGAGGGCTAGGTTGGGAGGTGAGCCTCCATGGTTCTACATTTGTCTTTGATTTGTAGGTTTTTTCTTGAGGCCTTGGACATTTAGAATTGTGAAGTTTTACTCTTGCATAGAAGAAGAGGATACTATTGTTTTTTTTTTGTATTGAAATGGAGAACAACTCTATCATGTTATGTGAATTAATTATATTGTAGAAGTGTTGTTAATGATCTCCTACAGAGGCCAATAGAGAGAAAGATTGTGAACATCTTTCTTGTAATGGCCCTTCCATTGTGTATCTTGATATGATGTTTTCACCACCTTAGCTACTTGCTTGATGCTTGTGTTGAGTTCAAGACTTGAGAGGAACATGAAAGAAAAATTTCATTGTTTGATGTTGTCATTACTTGATTTGAATGTATTGGAGGAAAGATATTTTATATCATGATATACATTGGATGAAGAATAGGAGATTATCATTTGTTATTCTTATTCCCACAAGTTTCATATGGATAATTTAGAGGCATTTGAGTTAATCTTGAATCATACTAAGTGTATTCTATGTTGAATTGATAATGAATTCGTGATCATGGTGGAAATATCAATAATAAAATTGGATCATTTGAAGTTTCTAGTTTTACATGCAAAAGTTGTATTGTGTTACATATAAAAGCATTGATAATTTAAGTTTGAGAGTAACTAGGATAATTGTTATGTACCAACAATAGATTTACAATATGGATTAAACCATGAGACTTATAATGCAAGGATCAATTATCTTAGCCCTAATAAAAGTATATATAGAGGAAAAAGAAATTGGAAGAAACAAAGCAAATAAGCTCAACTTAAGAATAAGTGTCTATAGATGCATAATTGTTCTCTGGAAAATGTATGAGTAGCACCAAATAATGCCCTTGGCCAATACAAATAAATAAAATAATAGACAATAAGAAAATATTATCTTGAAAATTCTAAGTAGAAACATTTAAAACTTAAATCGCCCCTTCATTCATTGGTAAGGTGGCAGGCATGAGTTATGAGGCCCTTAGGTCATGATGAGACCTTGTGCAAGAAAATAAATAAGATATATATATAACCCTCTTTTGCTTTCAAATTTCATGTTTATGCAAAATCTAATATAGGTGACCATACCCTTGTCAACACTTAAAAAAAAAACAATAATGATTTGCCCTTATTCTGACATGTGTCTGCACCTCTATGTAGGCATCTATCACTTGGAAAAAGCATATGTTTAAGTCAACATCTTCCCCTTCCACCAACCCATGCCTAGGGAAGAGCAAGGAGGATTTTGGAAGGCATTGCAAGGTTGAAAATTAATGTATGGTCAATTTTCCTTGGAAATTACCATGATTTCTTATTGGACCCTTGCCTTGGGAAGAGCCACCAAGTATGTGGGATAGATTTGCAGAATGGAAGGATTGTGGGTTAAAAAAAAAACAATGAAGACCAAGGCATTATAAGCTTATCTTTCCACTTCAAAAATTTTAACTAAAAACCATGTCATAAGTACTTGCCATGATATAAAGTGGGGATTGTCCTAGATGTCCCATATGGGAGATTCATGCCCACCTAGGAGTAATGTCTAGAAGGTAGGCATTAGACTTAGGTTATTTATTAAAAAAGGGGACTTAAACTATTTGTTTAAAAGGGGTAGGATTAAGTAAATGGGCATAGTTTATTAGTTTATTATAGATTAGGTAAATGGGGATAGTTATATATATATATATATATATATATATATATATATAAAAGCATAGTGTATTAATGAGTTAAGGATATTATATTAATGTGGTTTGGGAATTATGGTCACAATAATTATGGGATGTATAGAGTAGATTGTGTTTTCTTTTGTTTTTAAAAAAATGAATATAATATATATTAAGGGATTTTATATATTTCAATTTTAGTTTATTTTTTATATAAATTGAATTTAATGATTAGACTATTTAGGATCATAGTTATTTGATTTTACCTTGATTTTAGTATGTTAGATGAAAATTAGGGAGATTACACACACACACACACACACACACACACACACACACACACACACACACACACACACACACACACACGCACGCACGCACGCACGCACGCACGCACGCACATAATTTTAAGATATTTGGTTTTATTATAATTTGATTTTTTTTATAATTCTAAGTGTAATGGATATACACAAATATTATTTAGGTTAATTGTTAAGGGTAGTATAGGTTCTGATGATAGTTTTTAATCAATAATCAATCGGGCATTATTTGCAAAAGTAGTATGTTGAGTTTAGGATCAAATAATAACTATAATAATAATAATTTTAAAATAAAATAGGTAAACCTAATATTAATAGAAATAAAATGATAAATTGAAAAACACACATTCTTGTTTCAACCTTAGAACTTTTACCACCTCAATAAAACAAATTGAATTTCACTTATGCATCAGGGTGTCTGATATTGAGTATAGAAGAATGAGGGAATTAATAACCATTACATCTTATCATAGATGCTTTAAGTATCTAGCAACCAGGTGCCCTCCTGATAGTGAACTTGAGATCTAGTTCCAAGTAGGCAAACTTCATTTCATTGTATAACTTCATCATCTCCTAGTTTAGAATAGATTGAGTTTCTTACCTTTAGTTTCTTCTTTAAAAAAAATGTTGTGTTTTGCCTTGTCAAATTGTGGCATGAAATTTTCAGTCTCTTGAATTTTTTTTCTTTCTTAGTATTCACATGTTTATTACATGGGACATAGTGATCTTCATTTTTCAAAGGATTGTTATGTTTATTCTTGCTTCCAAAACACTTGGGATTTTTGGATAAATAAGGATGATATGAGTAGTTTAGATGGATAGATGAGTGAAAATTGATCAAGGATGAGTATCTTTTTGATCTTGAGGTATGATGGGAGAGATAGGAGTGGAAAATGTAGCAGATGATGGAACATAAGGTCCTAATATAGATGGAAGGTTTGAAGGCTTTAGCTTTGATGGATAAGAACCAAGGATAGACTTAGGAGATGCAAATTGATAATGGAAAGGGATATCAACATCTTTAGAGTAAGAAACATAGTCAAAGCCATCAATAGACTCATGAGTAGCTTTGATAGGAACCAGATTTTCAATAGGAGAACTTGAAGCTTGAGCATAATTTTGAAGTGGATATGGAGAAGTAGAACATGAGGTGATGCTTTGATCTTGACAAGTAGCTTTGGATAGCATAGGAAGAAACAATTTCTCATAATTTTTAGTAAGCTCAAGGGAGATTTTGGAAGTGCTTTCTTCATCATATTTATGAGGTGGATAAGACATATGATATGGAGGGTAAAAATCTTGAAAGAGATGAAAGGGTGCTTGATCTTGATCTTTCTTTAAATTTATAGCTTTTTCTTTTTTAGAGTCCTCTTAACATGGAGCCACTTCTAAGGACAAGGGAGAAAGTATGGATTACATAATAGGACCTTGAAGAGGTAATGAAGGACTAGCTGGAGTAGGAATAGTAGGCATGGAATTTTGTGAAGGTTGAGAATTTTTAGTTGTAGTAGCATGGAAAAGGTTTATATCCAAGTGACGATTAGCTTAAGTTTCTTTTAGAGGTAGCCTTTGAGGGTATGCATAGTCAATGTGGAAAGCATTAGGTTCTTTATTTGATAGAGGCATGTTGGAAAGCTTTGAAGTGTTGAGAGATGCATGAGTGTTAGAAGAAGTGGAAGATGTAATGAATCCACTACTAGACATGGGGTCATCAATGTAATCTTGCTCAAAAAATGTATCTTCGTCACATGATTCATTAGAAGTATCAACAATCTCATCATCAATGAGATCTTGCACTTTATGTTTTAGCTCTATACAATCAAAAGTAGTGTGGTCATTAGAATGATGATAAGCACAATAATCATCCAAGAAAGGATTTCCATAGGAGCTAGACTTAGGCAATGTGATGAGCTTGGTGCCAAGAAGTGTTCTTAAAATTTCATCATAAGAATTTTGTATGTGAGTAAAAGTTCTCTCAAAAACATGTCTAGAATCATTTTTTGGTCTATCAAGAAAATAACAAGTTGTCATGTCTTCATCATATTGGTCAAAGATAGGCTTTCTTGGAAATTTTAGCATATGCTCCAAGGATGTATCATTTTCTAGCTCTCTAAAAGGCCTTTAGATATAGTAGGCAAAGACAATTGATATCTTGAAGTAGAGCATGTAGACCTAGAAGAAGAAGATGACCTTAAAAAGGGTGGCTTGTGTACATATAGATAACTAGAAAGAAAATCATCTGATAATTTTGTTTTCTCCTTGACCATTTTTTAAAATCTAGCATATGTTTTTATCATGCCCTTAGTGAGACTAGTGTAAGTAGGGTCTGGGATCTCTTTAAGTTTATTGTATTGAGTGTGTAAGGTTTGAAATTTCTAAAGAGCTCAAACAACTCAAGATCATCTAAAATTGATTGAGATCTAATAACACAAGATTTAGATCCCGTAGTTGTAAATGTAAAAAAAGCATAAAAGAGCCTAAAAGATAACTTGATTTTCAAACTATAGGAGGCAGAGTGTTCACTTGTCAAATAGAGGGTAGTAATGAAAAAATGGCTTGTCTAACAATGTGTCCAAGAAACTTATGACATCAATAACTCAAGTCAAAGTTAGGAAAGAAGCCAAATATCCAAATAGCCAAGTAGATAGATAGGTAAAGACAAGTGAATAACTCTCCCAATCAAGCAAGACAATTCAAGATGTCAAAGTAGTCATTTTAGCAAAACATACTCTAACATATAGCTTCTAGACCCAAGGAACCATGGTAAACCAAGTATAGATACTTTAGACAATGTAAGAACAAGTTTGGAGCAAGAGCAATCTATTTTAGTAACCAAGCAAGATAATATGGTAACTTAGGTGATAGTTTGATAGCATAAAATGTCGTATGATATTGTTCATAGTAATAGGATGACACTTTTTCTTTGTACAATAGTTTTTCCTCATCAATGCAACATAAATGAGTATAAGTAGAAGATATTAGTTAAAGTAACTAGGTGATACTTTTTTGGACAAAAATTATAGTATGATATTTCTATAGAAAGGATGCAATAGTTTTTTAGTGAATTGTGAAAAAAAAGACAGTGTTGACCCAAAAATTTATATTTCAATTCGACAATCGGGTAGTTTTCAGATCAGATAATGTGAGATTTTAGTTCGTGTCAATAAAAAACATGGTTTACCAATAGTAAAGGCATTTTGTATGTCTCAATTAGTTGAACAAGGGAAAAAGAAACCTTTCTAACATGCATATCATGTGATATCAGAACAACTTTCTATCATGCTAACAAGACATTTGATGTGAAAGAACATTTACACAAGTCAGCACATTCAAGAAAATTAACCAAGAAATCTACCTTATAGTCGTGGTTCATTACTCAACAACTTAGCCCATGCTTGATGCTCCTTCACCTCACACCAAGTGGTTACCCACAAGAGATATTGGCTTTGTCATGGAAATGCCATAAGTGCAACCAAGGGAACACAGATGCTGAGTGTAAAATCTTGGGATGATCTAGGTAATCCACTAGGATCAATCTTTGCACCAAGAAGTTGAGTGGAAAAATAGGATAGCTACTAATTTAGACTATTTATAAAGGGCTTTCATTCATAATGTTCCTCTTGCACCTAATTAACGGATACCCCACCTTGCAGTGGGCAATAGACCTCACAATCATAAGAGTACCTTAAGCATTCTTTCCTAATGATCTCCTCATGGTCAAAATCCCACATGTGATCACACTAAGAGAAGACAAATAATACATCTACCAAGTTTTTGTGTCTTTAATAGCCTTGATTTTATAGTGGGTTAGAAAAGTCAGGTATTATCTTGTCCCCATTTAGGTCATTCCTCTTAGGTTGTCCAAGAGTAGGCCCTATAAAGGATTATAACTACCATAGATTGGATCCACTCTCAAGGGTCAAGATTTCTGATTCACCACAAGAGTGAAGAGCATACTCTCCTAGTGTTTCCCCCAAACATGCCAAAGATCTTCAATTAATCCTCTTGTTCTTGAAATCCAAAGATGAGTCTAGATTTTTGATTCACCACAAGGGTGAAGAGCATACTCTCCTATCACCAAAGAACCTCGATTGCAAGTTTAATGTGCCTATGGAATTGAAACAACTAGTAATATTTCTACACATGAAATAATGGAAATACAAGAAAGTTTGGGTTTTTATGCATTGGGAAGCCTTGCAAAAAAATGTTAGTAGCCCTTGTGCATTTGAAGCTTTGACATGCATTCTTTTTTGCTAGCTTTTTATTTTTTTGTCTTTGGCGTGCATTCCCTACAAAATCACAAGTTAGAACATATGAAAGTAGATAACAAACATGAGTTATGAAAATTTTAACACCTTAGCATGAGTTATGATGTCTATCATCCTACATGAAATTTTGACTATGGGAAAAATTTTAACAATTTTTTTCATTATATATATATATATATATATATATATATATATATATATATATAATGAAAAAAAGTATATATATAACAGCTTAGAAAATGTCAAATCCTATGAAACCATCAAAAGTCAAATTTTTTTTTATAATTTCTTTTTTTAGTACACCACAAGTTAGTCCCAAACTAGGAGCAAAAAACTATAAAGAAACCTCTATTAGACAGTCACAAACCTATAAAAACCAATAAACAGCAAAGAAAATTCAAACTAGGTGATGGTTTTTGCTAGAAGATTGTCATACGATACTTCTCAGTATACTTGTGCAAAAATTTTCCTTCATGCGATATTTCTACACAAGCTAGGTGATAAAAATTACTATACTAAGGCAATAAAGTGAAATATTAGCATGTGATACTTTTATAGGAAAAGTGTCGCACTACAATACTAACAAACATCACATAATGGTAGAAAAATATCACCCAAAATCTGTGATTGTAAAAAAAAAAATTGCGAATAGAATGGAGAAAATGCAAAAATTCAGCAAGATAAAGAGAAAAACTAAGATATTCTACCCTACAGTGGGCACCAAAAATGTATGCTAAGAAAGTGTCACACTCTAAGCCCTTCCATCCAAGGGATTCCATGAATTTGGAATGCTTGGATGCCATCTTAGAGCTCCCTATCCACAAAGTAAAAGAGCGTATCATTCACATGCAAGGGCTCTCATCTGAGTCTTAGGAATGTTTTACTTACTAGTAAACCATACAATGGGAGGTGCTATTAGAGACAAGATGCAAGATTGCAAATGTCTACAAAAGATTCCTTAATAATGCAATGCAAATAGAGACTAAACTAGAATAAGTATGCAAAATGCAGCTATGCTAAGCATGGATGAGACTGTTACCACCAAACTAGTTAAGCTATGTGAGATAAATCATTGCAAAAGAGAAACTAAACTAACATGCAACATGATATTAAGCTAGAATTCTATGGAATGAGAGGATGAAGACAAGAAAATGGAAGTTCTCTGAAAAGCTCTAAAGAAACCTATTAGAAAACTTGCAGGATAACAATATTCAAAAGGTGGATGGATCTTTTGACAAGGGGAGAGCTCTTTCTTTTAAAGTCATATAGAATGTAGAGATCAAGGTTAAGATGATGGATGATCAATGGTGGAGTTCAAAAATATGAGTGATCCATGTGTACAAGCAAGTCAGCCAATAAAATAGAAGTTGACTTCCCATATAAGACAAAAGTCACAAAGCCTTTTCTTTTAATTTGTAAAATAGAAAAAGGACTTTATATGTGTACTTTAAGTGGGTTAGAAGAATGGGGTCTTTTATTTAATTAAAATGGGACATGTTCTTTTAATCAAATAATGAACTTAGAATAGCATAGTCAAACTATAGGTTATAATCAATTTAATTGATTATTAGCAATTTGGTCTAGGTAAATGATTAATTAAATTAGACAAAATGCTGAGAAGGGGGCTAATATTCTAGATGACCATTTTTACATGATTACATTCAATCTTTAACTAGAATGTCTAATCCAAAAACTATTTGACTATTGAAATGAAACACCACAAATTAGAGTCAAAACTTGTTTTTTTTACACAAAAATGGTACTTTATCACACACTCTATGGAGAAATATCATGCAACAGTTGTTTTTGCAAATTGTTTCAGCCTACTATTATAAGGTTTATCACCCTGCTATACAAAAAATTTCATCCCACCTTATGCAAACTATCACCCAAGAGAAAAGTATCTCCCATTATTTCAAACTGTGTTACATGATATATTATATCATCCTACTATTGTCTAGGTTCTGAAAGAATATCGCCTAAGACTTTTTACTACCAAAATAGGGTATGTGTTACTCTTTATCTGATCTAGGGTCTTGTCACTTGATTCCTTCCTAGTCTTGGTCACACATCTATCTATTAGGTGCTACCCAAAGTTGAAAAGATGGGTTTAGTCCATTAGATGTAAGTCTTGAAACATCATTGATGACCACTTATCAAAATTTGGTTATCATTATATGCTAGATATTTGCTATTGAGCTTATTGCTCACTTACTTGGCTTGAGTCACTGAGTGTTATAAATTCTTGAGTACCTTTGACAAGCCATCTCTTCTACCTTGACAAGTGATTATTCTTGATTGTAAGAGCTTCAAATCTGAAACACTTCTCTCATCCTATTAAGCAAAGATACATCTGTACATGCTGGTCACAACTAGGTTCCAAATTGGTAATGGTTGTCATTTCCCTTCTATTTTCACATAGTTAGAGACTCTACTTAGGCACCCTCATGGACAACCTTGTGTGGAAGACCCCAATTCTAGTCAAACACAGACAACCAATGTTTGGTACAATCCACTTTACATTTTTGAGAACCCATTTGGAACCTGCTTTGACACACCCATGGGTGAAAACACTTTGACCAATATGCATCGTAGTGAAATCAAATGCTACTTAGAAAAGAAAGCATGTGAAAATAAAAGACTCTTAGAAATTATCTATGCTAAAGAAAGAGTGGATCAACAAACTAAAGCTAACTGCCAAACACACAATGTGGAAACTAGAAGAGATTATTATTGCAATCCTTTTGAACACATTCCTATCAGTGGTAACCATGGTAATCACTCACCTCCAAGGACTCCTAGAGTCAATGCAAAGGCATGAACTTCACCAGCTAGAAATCACAATCAAATCATGAAAGTGATGAGGAGATCACTAATGAGGATGTTGTAAAATTTCAACAAGATGAGCTCACTCAAAAACTGATGCAAAAAGATCTAGAGTAAAATGGGGATCAATACTTGTAGTATATAGCAACAAAAGGATGGAAGCTTCCCAAAGATTTCAATGTGCAACAAATAATCCAAAAAAGAGAACCTAGTGAGGCTAAAATCTTGAGAGAAGAAATGCAAGAACTAAAGAAACAACTGGCACAATTGCAAGCTTTCAAAGAGCCACCTAAGACTTCATTTATTGAATCAATATGTGCTCTTCCATTTGATAGGATTTTATACATGCCCTAATTTCCTAAGGATATAGAGGTTCCTAAGAATGAAAAATACGATGGAAATGGTGATCCTCACAATCATGTGAGACATTTCTATGCTATTGGCATGGATTTCATGCATGAAGACTCTTATCTTATGTATTTGTTTCCTAGAAGTCTAAGAGGGCAAGCTATGGAATGGTTCACAAAATTGACTCCCCCTCTCAAAAAATTAGATGATCTTGTAAAATGCTTTATCCAACAATACTCTTACAGCATTCAACATCTCATAACTATGTTGGACTTATGCCAAATTAAACAAAAATAGGGAGAACTCTTTTCAACATACCTTCAACAATGGAGATCCCTATACTCTAGGTACCCTTAGCAAGTTCTACAGCTAAGAAAATTGACATTTTTTTCAACATTCTTGTACTTGAACTATACTTTGACTTAAGAAAATAGTTGTTTGCATCCTTTAACACAATGGTTGAGAGTGCATATCATATTCAGGATGTTGCTATCAAGAATGGTTACATTGTTGTTATCAAAATAACAATGGAAATGATAAAGACAAAGGTAAACCTTGTAATAAAAACAAATATTTTATCAATGACAGAGTAGTGAACACTCCTAAGAACAAGGAACCTATATTTAACCTTTCTAATGCTATCTATGCTACAAAAAAAAGGTTTGAAACCACAAACATCTTACAAGAGCTCTCAATTTATCAAAAACTAACATGTTTATACACCAATGGTCAAGCCTTATGAAGTGGTATTAAAAACCTTAATTGAAAACAAGCTAATTACTTTACTAGATAATTCCTACCCCTATGACCCACCTATTAGACCTCATTGGTGGAGATAGGATCACATTTGCAACTATCTGTAATGACCCCTTTTTAGGGTCATTAATTTTTGCTACTTTTCCTTTCTTTATTTATATCTTTTGCCATGTTTTCTCTGATATAACTTTATTATGTATGCAATCTACAATGCTTCAAGCCATCACTGATAACGAAATAATTATGTGCTCAACAATTACATTGTGTCTGATATATGCTATTGCAATTCCTGCACTTGTAACTGGAAGGTTGTGTCAGCAGCCATGCTTTCTTAGTCCACCCCATAAGTCTACAAACAGGAGAAATTGAATATATATTCCATCCCTTTAGTTTCTATTTTTTTCTTTGTCCTTCGTATTTAGTCCATGCATCTTCATTGTTATTGCTTCAGTAATTTTTCAGAGATGTAATCAATTCCATCTCTTCCTTATTCCCCCATCCACATATAACATTTGATTGGATTTCTTTATACGTGTTGGTCGGTATTGGCCAACAGTCACATCCTTAGGTGTTAACTAATTCATAGTTATGTTAAAATATATATATGTTATTTAAATATGATGGTTATCATATATATTTACTTATATTATATGTTATTATAACATATTTGATTGTATTATCATTTATATTAATTATTGTATCATTATTTATATAATATTATATTGATTATTTTATTAATCAATTAATATTATATATATTCAAATGTGATAATATCTAGATATGTTATTATTTCATTGTTTATAATGTAATTGTAACATTTATTTATTCTTATATCTTAATCTTATTATTATGAATAATAATAATTTATATTATTACTATGAATAATACAAATGATTAAGTAAAATAAATAGATCATAAGTATTTATCAATATTATTTCTTTTGTGAACAATCGATAATAATGTATGAACTATTATTATATTTTATCCAATTATAGGATTCCCTCTTAAAGAATGATATAAGAATAGGGTAATATATACAAAGGCATGATATTAATACATTTGATATAATTACATAATATTGAAGAATCATTCTAATCAATGAAATGTCGACTTGTTTGATTTTGAATATCAACTCATTAAATATTAGAATGGAGGTCGATGAATAATAATCTACAAATGATTTGATAGGTATCCTTTCTCTTGGAGACAAGGACATATTAATATGTTAACTTAATGAAAAATTATATCATTATTATTAATAATTAATTTATCATTAAATCTTATAAATATGGGGACATGACAGTCTGCCCTTCCTCAAATTGCTTGTCCTCAAGCAATGATTGTTTACACTAAACCTTTATTGTGAATTCAATATACAAGTTATACACTGGAATGAAAGAACACATAAAGTATGCATGTAGTTAATGTAATAATGCATGAAGTAAATATCTAAGTGCTTGCAGACACAAAGCATACATGAAGAAGACACATTAATGCATGAAGACACGAAGTATACAAAATGCAGACACATGATGCATGAAGGCACAAAGCATACATGATGCAGACACATCATACATTCTTTGTTGATTTTCACAATGAAGTAGAGTAAAAGAAATGATGTATAAAATATACTTCCCTAATACGCCTTTTGATCATGGACCTGCAACACAAATAATTATTAGCATATAATAGCTCTAAGGAAATATGAGTCTTGATGTTTCCTTCCCTCCTTATTATGATCATCTTGAGATGGTAGATTTACAATGCAAAGGGTGTGTGAAACAAGCTACAAGTGGTTCCCTAGAGGATATCCGTCATGTGCTCAAATTTACTCCGCCTCTCCCTCCACCCACTCCCTACCTTAGGATATCATAATGTGATTGAGAAGATTAATCTAATGAACATAATTATTTGACATAGAAATCTTTCTCTCTCCTTATTATGATCATCTCGAGATGGTAGATTGATGGTGCAAAGGGCACATGAAACAAGCTACAAGTGGTTCCCTGGAGGATATCTATCAGGTGTTCGAATTTACTCCACCTCTCCCTCCACCAACTCCCTATCTTAAGATATCATAATGTGGATGAGAAGATTAATCTAATGAACATAGGTTTTTTTTGTGGCACATGAATCTTTCTCTCTCCTGATCATCTTGAGATTTTAGATTGACAGTGCAAAGGGCACGTGAAACAAGCTACAAGCGGTTCCCTAGAGGATATCCTTCAGGTGCTTGAATTTACTCCACCTCTCCCTTCACCAACTCCCTATCTTGAGAGATCATAATGTGGACGAGAAATAGACCCCTATGTACTATCTAATCACATGTTTATCCCTTCTATCATAATTGATTAAATTCTTTCCTTTTTGGAATATACACTTCTTTATGCACATGTATTTACTCTTTTGTAATGTCAGGTGTAAAACCAATAGTCACTAAACTATGATAGGTCACTATACCTTATTTCATATATTTCCATGGTGTTTAATACTTCACTATTTATTTATATTTCATTTTTCATTCTTCATATATATATTTTTCATTTCATTTTCTTTTTTTCATATATTTTGATTTCATTTCTTTGTAGCTAGAATCATTGATAGACTATTCAATATTCTTCACAATAATGAATGTGTCAGTAATAAGGAAGACATTATCAATTATTTCATAGCAATATATGCAAAAAATATATACCTTACCTCATTATCTTTCTGTGTTGGAGTGGTGATTATAGGATATTTAGCCATGATTTATTCTTAACTATCTTAAAGATCCTTATAGATTCAACCACCTTTGCTGAATAGTTCTCCACTTCCATGTGAATTAAGTGCTTGGGAGAATAGGTCAATCATGGAGATCTTCTAAAATACTTTTGCACTAATGATTTTCCCTTATGTATTTCCCTTTCTTTACGAGCTTGCCTCTAATGAAATGTTAGGCTCTTTTACCTTGGAAGTGTCAAACTCCCTTTGAATCTAATATCAATATCCCTTTTTCTGCAAGACATACTCGAAAGAAAGATCAAAGCAAGTGCTTGTAGAGAAAAACAAGAAATAAGAGAAAGATTTATATCATACTCAAGATAAGTAATTTTGCTCAATAAATAATTCCAATATATATAATAATCTAATTGGAATACATGTCTTTCCAACAATTTATTTCCTTATCAAATAACTCACTATGATTATGAAATTCTAATTCAAAAATGAATAAGGAAACATTACACACATAGTTAGTTATCTACATAATTGAATAATTTATTATTCATCATTTAATGATAATATAATAGTTCTATCGGTAATATTAAACATGACTTTCTTATTTATCATTAACTCTATTATGTTCATGTTCATATAATGTTAGAAATAATAGTAATGATAAATTTCAATAACCTTTATCAAAATATATGTAACTCATGTACTTTACACTTACCTATTTGCTAATTTTAGTGATTGCCAACACAACACGAGTGGTCATTGAGAGTTTGATGCACATTGTGCACTTTTGGAAAAATCTCAATATTGTCAAATGCTTCTTTACTAAGGAGCAACATAATTGTAGTACCATGACACCTCTCCAATTTTTAGTTGAAGGAGAGCATGGCAAATTTGTTGTAGAACGAGCCCTCTTGATGTATTCTTCCTTCAATTCTTATGACATTTCATCTCACTTGTTTCGTCATCAAATTTATGTGTGTTGTACATATTCTTGTCCAAAAAACCTTCAAAGACAATTGATATCCTTTCCTTAACAATTTTTTTTCTTGAATGTTTTAATGAATCTCTTCTAGAACCTGCAATCCCAATAATTAAGCTTATGTACCACCATTGTGTTCTGGATTATGACTCAGATACAATTATTTCTTTCTATTATAGAATTGTGTATCTTTTCTAGTCTTTGAATATTTTTCCTAAACATTTGTATTCTGATTAGGTTCTATTAAGGGGTTACAATGCTACAGTACGGTTTAGTTTATTTAAACTAGTATCTTATTTCACCCAAAGGAGAGTCAAGATGGTAAATTTATAATACTATTCAATGGATCTATAAAGTTAAGGAGTATCAATGGAAATAACCCCTCCAATGTTTTAGTTAAGGATGACGGAATGACTGATACATGCTCATTGGCGAGTGACGATTTATAGCTTCCATCCAACTACGATCGATACAATCAATTTTATCTTAATATGCTAAGGTTGTTGACTTTGTCTTTGATGTTTATGACCCCACATATGCAGGATAGTGGTAGGTCTAGTGACATCTATAGTGTCTTTGATAGGAGTCTAGGTACCATTTTATTAACTAGTTTGTTTGTTATCACCTTTAGCCAAAATATTTATGTCCATTCGATAGTCTATAGTGGCTTATTATGACTGTCATCTTTGTTCCAATCACCTACTTGTCCTTCATCGTTGAGTTGGAGATTATCTTTACACAAACTATATATGTAAATCATATATCCTATGTTGATCTCAATATGATAAAACCCAAAAGATTTCTAATGAATCCCATAAATATCGATCTTATGATCTAGAAGTGAATCAGTTTATATATGTGATAAGTATTTGTCCTTAACATCATGGTTGTCTATGGTATTCTTGTATTGTATAATACATTATTAATATCTTATGGTTTGTCCATTGATATTATCACTCCTAGGCAATGGTGACTAATGATACATTTCTATTATCCCTTTTATCTTCGAATGCTTACTAACGATACACAATACTCGTGTTTTGATTACTTGACTACAAAATATGTTTGTCACTAAGTTTGATATTTTCCACATTAGCTAGCCATATCCTTTGCTATTTAATTATTTCTGCTTCCCATTGAGGGATAGTTGTTTGTTTCTTCTTGATGCCTTAGTGTATGTTCTCTCTTCACGATTTCCCCTTATTTTAGTCTGTTTGATCTAGGATTTTGCGTATTCTGTCATTCTTCCTTCATTTCGCAGTAATAATTTTTTTTTGTTCTTCCTTATATTCTCTTGTTATCTTCCTTTTCCCATCACATGTGTTGTTGCCTCTGAAATATTTATATCTTTTCTTTCAGTGTTTGGCCGCTCCTTCCCTTATTTGTAAGGTATTTAGTGGCTTGTACAAAGTCTGCTTCTGTTCTATCTCCATCTCCCTCGTGATATTTCATGTCTTTGACCCGAAACTGATGTATGGTTTTTCTTGTCTATCTGCCCCATTATTATTTTTCTTGCCACAATTATGGCTTTTGAATAATCTTTCATTTCTACATTTCTTAACTTAGATTATTTGAGAAAAGAGTGAAGTGAAGGAGTTAGTTATAATAACCAACTATGCTATTTGCGCATGTTTGAAATGTGTCACGTCTCTTTCCATCATTGCCAATTTTGATATGTTTCTATTCTTTACAGTGTAGTAGTTTCAATAATATACCAGAAGTTGCACCTCTTTTGTTGGAAGCTTCTTGTGATGTCTCTGAAATTGAGATGAATATATCATGCAAAACTTTCTGATTTCAAATTTTACTTTGTATGTTAGATAGGTTTTATGGGGCTGTTCTCATTACTGGTCAGACTTGTGTAAGCTGATTTAAGGAAGTTTTTTGGAAGATTGTTTTAGGTTTAAATCTTCTTTGGTTGGTCGTACGATCCTTGCAGCCATACTACTATGGGGCGTAGTGTTGAGTTTCTTTGGCTTCTAGTCTGGGCTTCACCTCAATTGTTTGGCTTGAGAGTGACATCTACAGTTATTATTGCACTCTATTTTAATTTCATCAGCAAAAGAGATTAATTTTGGTTGTAGCATCCATTTTTGGGAGCTTGCAGGACCTCTTTATTCCAAAACACGTCATCTTTTATTGGTCGGCTATGTTCCCTGTGTGATGGAATGACTTTGGTTGTTTGTTCTATAAAAGCTTTTGGATCATTATTTAGCTGAGCACTCATGGTGGTGTCTCCTTTTGATTGATTTGCATAAACATTTCTTCACAGGTTGGTAGGATTTCTGCTCTGATACCAATTGTAATGACCCCTTTTCAGATCATTCATTTTTTCCCCATCTTTTCTCCGATTTTCTCTTTGGCTGCCTTTGAGGGATCCCTTCGACTTCAACTCTGCCATGTAGGTGTTGTGGAGTTTGTTGCTGTTTGAATATAGTCCCACTATTGAACCATTATCTGATGCATGTAACTTTTGATTGTCCTTCCTCTTTTATCGATGATCAGATGTTGACCATAACCTTTATGCCTGGATGTTGAATCCAGGGATTATCTTGTGTCATTACTAGCTAAATTGTTGTGCATATGGTCATTAACTTAATCGTTCTGACTATATATCTTTTTCAAGTCATTCTGTCGAGTATTTTTTTCTCCGTTCATGTCTAATCTCCTTTAATACTGTGAGAAACATGAAAAGATATGTCTCTTTTCAAAAGGTAGATTTAGTTATTAAAAATATTATTAGAAAGGATACTAATATAGTTTGATTATAATATTTCATTTATATTTGTATTCTTATTATTGTATTAAGTTAACTTAAATATTAATAAGGATATTTAGGATTATTATCTCATAATAATATTTTATTTATTTATTCTAAATAGTAATAAATCATATATTGATTTAGTGTACCATATATCACACATTATTATTATATTTATATATTCTCTATTTTTGTATATTGGTTATTATATAAATAATATTTTATTATCAATTATTATATTATTACATAATACAATTTTATCTTATTATTGGTATATGCTAATTTATTTATTTCTGTTATCAATTCTGAAATATTATCTAAAAATATTATTTATACTTTTTCAAATAAGTATACATCATAGTATTGGATGTATTACTATTTGATATTACATTTATTATTATATTAATATGTTGATATAAAAGTTATGTTATATTATGGTAACATATATAACCTTATATCATACTTAATGAATTTATTATATTTATTTAACTCATTAATATTATAATTGTAATATAATAGTTAACATTACAATTATGTTATAATCTTCTATATTGTTTTATTTTTTATATTTTCAAATATATCATTATATAATATGTTATTTAGATGTTCATATATCCTTTTAATTTGGGCTCATGACACTATCACTGAAGCAAGGGTCACAACACTGAAAATTGCTTCAAGCTCAAAGACATAATTCAAGACTCATTGAGACTGGTAAAGTTGTCAAAGATGGCCTCATTGAAAATTTTGACTACATAGCTTTTTAAAAAGCCTTTCCAAAATACAAGAAAGGTGAAACCTCCAAAGCTACTAAGAAGAATCATGATGCCAAGATCAGTTATGCCTATGCTAACATAGACAATGTTATAGGCATGCTTGAGCCTGTTGATTATTTATGCATGACAAGTTCTAATGATGATAGTTGACCTAAGGATGAAAGACCCAAATTTTTCCTAAAAATACAACATGCTCCCTAACACCATAATGATACTAGACCTAAGGTGATACTCCAAGTGGTTGAATCTTCCTCTTCATAGAGTGAACCACTTAGCATCATCACTAGGGAGCAATCTAAAGTTGTCCTAAAAGTTATTCATGATCCTAAGAATGCTTCATCTTCTAAGCAACCAACTACTTCCAAGATCTCCAACTATGAACTTGTCAGCCAACTACAACATAAACTAGCTCAAATTTCCATTTTTGACTTGTTAGAACTATTCCCTTTGCACAAAGATATCCTTGAAAAAGCTTTACATTCTGCAAAAGTTCATACAGATATTGATGCAAAATGATTCCAAGCTATGGTGAACCATATCTCTTCACCTCATTACCTAACCTTTTTTGAAGAAGATGATTGAGCTCTTAGTCATCCCCACAACCTCATTCTCCATGTTGAAGTCCAAATTTTTCATACTCGCATCCATCAAGTCTTGATAGATAATGATGCAGGGTTGAACATCATTTCCTTCAATGTGATCCAACAGTTGGGCATGTGTAAATTTTTCGTTGACCCTAGGTGCAAGATCACTATAAAAGCCTATCATGAAGCTGAAAGACCTTTCACATGCCTCATTGTACTTCTAATAAGAGTTGGTCCAATTGAGAAGGATGTCATTTTCCAAGTCCTAGGAATACCACTTGCATACAATTTGTTGTTGGGATGACCATGGATTCATGACATGCAAGCAGTACCTTCTATGTACCATTAGTGCATCAAATTCCCTTTTAATGAAACTAAGATAGTTGTCCTTAGTGACAACTCCATGTCTATCAAAATATTATCTACTGCAAAAATAGTAGTTCCACATAATCACTCTTCTCATGAGCTGACATTGTCCTTTATAGAGTGTGAACAAAAATTGAAAATGATGATCCTTGGTATGGGAAAATACACTCTAGACTCTATTGTTTCTTTACCTATTTCCCCCTAGTCTTATGGGAAACCTTCTACCAAAAAGAAGCCTTTTGCTTCTGCAATGACTCTTTTTGGTACCTTTATGCAATCATCAATTCCCCTAGAAGTAGAAAAAGAAAAATAATCAATTAAAGATTGGATCTATATGGGGAAGATGAGGGGGAAGTCACAGTCACTACTCCCATTTCTCCTAAACACTATGGCAAAGGATATAAATTTCTTGCAAACATGGGCTATCAAGCCCATGGATCCTTAAATGGTAACAAAAAATCTCTAGTTGAACCTTTAAGTCATACTCAAGGTCATGATACTCGAGATACTATTGGCCTAGGTTTTGGGTTAGAAGATGACATACCAACATTTGATCAAAGAACACCCATGTCTAGTGAATCTAAGGATGATGATCCTCCCTTTGTTCCTACCACTTCACTAGATGAGTACTTTATGCCTATAACTTCCCTTCTTTGGAGAGATTAAATGCTCGCTACCAATAATGATTTTGAAGCTTCCACCTCTCGACAACTAGAACAAGATGAATCCCACTATGAAGACATGAATAGAGGCTAGATTAGACAAAATATTGCTTGTATAATTACTAGAGATTAGAGTAAAAACTCTCACAAGTATGAATGAGACAACTTGTTAGATGTACCTTTTGACTTAGGAGTGGATGTCATTCATGTCTATACAACCCAACTGAATGCAGTTGAAGAGTCTAGTCTATGGTTGGATGAGTTTGGCTTACAGAATGCTTTAGTGGATCATGCTAGTCACTCTAGGTCTATTCCTAATCTAGACTCCTTTGCAACATCTACTAAAGGCTTGACTTCGCATGTCACTAGAGATGACTCCTTTTTTATTCACGACCTTGAAGATTCCCCATCACTCTCATTGGTTCACCCTGATCTCATAGATTGGTCAGTTCAAAATCAAAGACTTGAAATACCATCTTTTCAAAATGACTATGAGATCACTTGTTACCTAAATGTCATTGAACCCATCACTTCTTCCACCACCCAACCCATGAGTAACATGACAAAATTAGATATCAAGTACCTAAGTCATAAAATTTAAAAGAAAAAACAAATGGTCAGATGGAAAAAACCACATTGTGGTAGTATTTGAACCTTAAAAAAGTAAAAATAAAGACATATATAATGGTGAAAGCCTCATTGAGGCACCTATGAATGAGGTACTTGGTAATCTGCCAAGCTATTTTTAGGATAGATCTTCGATTCTCATTGAACCTACACAACCTATCAACTTGGGGATACAAAAACCTCCTAAAATTATCCATGTGGCTCAATCACTATCAATTGAAGAAAAAGAAAATTTTGAAAAATTCTTTCAAGACAAGAAGATCAATTTTGCATGGATGTATTCAAATATGCCAAGGCTTGAAACAGACCTTATCATGCTCTAGGTGTAAAACTTGTTAAACAAAAAATAACAAAGATGCATCCACATATAGCCCTATTAGTCAAAGAAGAGTTAGAAAAACTCTTGAGTGTGAACTTTATCAGAGCTATTGACTATGAAGAATGGATTTCCAACATTGTACCTATGTCTAAACATGATAAATCCATCTAAGTTTGTAGTGATTTTAGAAAATCTAAATAAAGCATGCCCCAAAGATGACTTTTTGCTACCCAACATAGACATGATAGTTGACATGACAGTGGGTTATGAAATTTACTCCCTCATGGATAGCTTTTCTGGGTATAACCAAATTAAGATTGCTCTAGTTGATTAAAAGAAGACAACTTTTACATGTGCCTAGGGTACTTTCTACAGGAATGTCATGCCCTTTGGGCTCAAAAATGTTGGTGCTACTTATCAAAGAGAAATGACCATGATCTTCCATGATATGATGCATAAAAATATACACTGGCTAAATCTAGCAAATGAGACACACACCTTGATGACCTTAGTCTGGTCTTAGACTATATGGAATAATTTCAACTTAGGCTAAACCCAAAAAAGTGTGCCTTTGGTGTCACATCTAGAAAATTGCTAGGCTATATTATTTTAGCAAAAGATATTGAGTTTGATCCTAAAAAAGTCCAAGATATCATGGAAATGCCTCCTCCAAGAAATATTAGTCAACTTAGAAGTCTACAAGGATGTCTATAATCCATAACAAGATTCATTTCTCATATGGCTAAGAAAGCTCAATCTTTTAATAGGAATTTGCATAAAGGCTCTACTCATATCTAGAATGACAAATGTCAATGTATTCTAGACCAAATCAAAGGGTACTTGGGTAAACCTTCAATTTTGATGCCACCCATTCTGGGAAAACCTTTGATCTTGTATATCTCAACTATCACTTCTTCCTTAGGATTATTAGCCCAAAGTGATGGGACCAATAAAGAATGGGCTATATATTACATTAGTCAAACTTTGGTATCTTATGAAATGAACTACACTAGTATTGAGAAAGCCTATATTACAATAGTCTTTACTTCTCAAAAATTTTGATATTACATTTTGGCACATACAGTTCACCTGATTGCTAAAATTGATCCTTTGAAATATTTTTTGAGCAATTCTATGATTACTAGTTGTCTAGCTAAATGAATGATGATTCTTTTAGAATTTGGCATTTAGTATTTTGAATGTAAAGCCATCAAATGGAAAGCCATAGCTAACCAATTGGCTGATTTTCTACTAGAGGATACAACACCTGTGCAAATTGAGTTTCCAAATGCCTCCATTATGTACATCACTAAGAGGACTTCGAAAATGTTCTTCGATTGTTCTCACACACAAAGTGGGGCTAGAGCAAGTGTTTTGTTTATTTTCCTTCATGGTTATACAATCTCAAAATCCTACAAACTCTTATTTCCTTACACAAACAACATTGTGGAATATGAGGCATTAACAAAAGGGATCAAAATGGCTCTTTAATGGAGGATCATTGAATTGTACATTTATGGAGATTCTCAACTTGTTATAAACCAAGTGAACAATGAATATCAAAAAAAGGATGACAAGTTGATACCCTACAGGAAGTTGATAGACACTCTAACGAACTATTTCACTTTTGTGACATTCTAGGAAATTCTAAGAGCAGAAAACAAGGCTACTAACGTTATGGTTTCTCTAGCATCTATCCTCCAACTACGAGAACATGAATCATGATTTGAGTTCCTAGTGGAAGAACTACATCATCTCACCTATGATTCCTCAAATAACCAAGTGATCTACACTATTCTAAGTCACGATTCCTCCCACTATGTAGCTATCTTTTCTTACCTGCATGATTAGGTTATTCTTGAAACCCTCACACGTAACCAAAAATGCCAACTCCTCTGCAATGCTTTGCATTATACTTTGGTCTCTAGTGACTTGTATAGGAAGAGTCTAGATGGAAGTGTCTTAGGTGTTTAGAGCTAGAAGAGTCTGAAAAGGAACTCACTAAAGTCTATGATGGTATTTGTGGGGCACATTCTAATGGTCTTGCACTTGCTCAAAAATTTCTTAGGGCGGGTTATTACTGGCCAACCATGCAAGCTGATGTTGTTCACTATGACAAGTCATGTCAAAAATTTCAACTTCATGGCAACTTAATTCATGCTCCTAGACATGAGTTGATTCCATTAGTGACATATTATCCATTTCAACAATGGGCTTTTGACTTGGTAGGAAAAATTCATCCAATTTCATCTAGTGGTCACAAGTTCATCATTACAACAATTGAGTATTTTAACAAATAGGTTGAAGTTGTACCACTATTTATTGCCACAACAAAATATGTTGCCTTGTTTAGACTAAACTACATCATTTCTCATTATGATATTCCTTCCTCCATTGTTATTGATAATGGAGGACAATTCAAGAACAAGGACCTCAAACAACTATGCAAAAAAAATTGAATCAAGTAAAATTGGTCCTCTATCTACTACCCTCAAGGGAATAGTCAAGTTGAGGCCTCCAAAAAATATTTTTTGAAAATCTTACAATGAATGGTTCACAAGTCTGGGAGAGATTGGCACCTATAGATAAATCTAACACTTTGGGCCTAACGAACTATCATTCATACTCCTACAAGGGCCACACCCTTTTCTCTAGTCTATGTCTCTGAGGTTGTTCTCCCACTAGAAGTTGAGATTCCCTTGCAAGTCTCCTTACATGGGTTAATAATTGATGAAGACCATAGAGCTATGCAAATATATGAGCTAGAAACTCTTGATGAACACAACAAGGTTTCTTTTAATCGCATGAGGGCTTATCAGAAGTGCATGTCTACTTAGTATAACAAGAAAGTTCACCAATGTGAGTTTCAACTTGGTGAACTTGTGCTTAGAGAGAATCCAAAAAATTAGTAGCATAGAGAACAGAAGGGAAAGTTTTAACCTAATTGGTTAGGCTCATACATCATCACAGAAGTATTTGGGTATGGTGCTTATCAATTGTGTACTTCTAAATGGGAACAACTTGTAGAGCCTATCAATGTCCTATATTTGAAGAAGTTCTATGCTTAGAAGCTTGCATATGTTTATTGATCATGAAAAATCCTAAAAATTAGAAAATGACTTGAAAAAATAATCATCTTAGTGAAAACCTAGCAATACATGCTTTGATTTATCACCAAAAAAATCAAATTTCTTTTAATAATACAAAAAAAGTTGAAAAAAATCCTTTAAAAAATCTACCAAGTGGTGAAAACCTAGAAATAGGTGCTACTTCAAACCCTTGCACCTATGTCTATCAATCTTAATCAACCACTTTGTAACACATTTCCTAGCATGGGATTGTTTCTTGTCCTCATCTTGAGGGCACAACTACTTAGCCTATTTGAGGTTTCCTTGTGCATTAGGGCTTCTTTGGCAACTCACAAAATAGTGTTTCTTAATACTACCCCTAAATTGACATCAAGTGTTTCTCAACACTTTTTAGATAGCTTACCTATAGTCTTAGATGTGCGATATTTTTCACTATCAGAATCAATTCTAGAAGAAATGGCCAAGTGACTTACACACATGCACTTAAACACTTAAACAACTAAATTATGCTAATTTTTATTTTTTGTGTGTTTTTTATGACAATTTCCTTACTATATGTTCCCTCCCTAATAGTCTTTTGAGGATGTCATTGACTAGATGACTAGGGGCATGGGGCATGTTTTCTTGATTTCTGCTTGCGGGTATACTTCGTTTGTCTAAGCTATTTTTAAGCATTCATGCTTTTCCTACTTAATACTTTGAATTATAATGTCTTATTCTTGATTATTTTTGCAAGACTGCATGTGGGGGTTATCTTGTCACTTATACCTTGATATAGGTGTAATCTTGCTATACTAAACTTAGGGAATCTCATCATGTAGTCATCTTGACTAACATGTCTTTGATGCTTAGATTGGATTTTCACATACCTATCTGATATTGATCATATTCATATCCTCATAGTTATACTAGTGATGGTTGTATAATCTCAAGATGTACCTAATAAACACTCAATGATGAAATTGGAGTCTAAATGTTATGCACTTCTTACTGGTAGACCACTTTACATCTTAGCTTGCATTTTAGCTTCATGTTCTAGCTTAGTCTTGCATTCCTATATATGGGGAGAGCTCTCTCTTCATCTTTTCTTAGACATTGTTAACTAACTACTTTCATATCTTCTTTGCTTTCTTCTTGATCATGTTTTTCACCTTCTTGGTCTTTTTCTTCATCTCTTTTCTATCCTATCATCGCATCTATATAAAAATTTTATCTTTTAAATAGTTTTTACATACTAGATACATTTTTAGGATTGAAATTGAAATCTAAGTTCATATTGAAAGTCAAGATATCATTTTAAATTTCTACCTTCTTCTAAGTAGTTAGCTGACCTTTTAGGGTCTAATCTTTGAATCTTCATTGGGGCATCTTCATTTCTTCATGTCTTCATCACTTCTACACTTTATATCTTTTTCAATTCACATTTTCCTATCTAAAATCACTTTTCTACTCGATTTGACCTAATTTTCATGTTTTATCCTTCGTGGTCAACTCTAGTCAAACGGGGGCATTCTATCATTGCTTTATGGTCACTCTTTGGTTCTAATCATCTATCTATCATCTTAGACATTGCTACATTTTTTATTTTCTCATATCTAGATCATTTTTGTATCCCCCTTACCTCATTTCAATTTTGATCTTGAGGAGGTAGAAATACTCTATCATCACTTGCCACAGTTATCTATTTCTCAAGAGCATATGTTTGATCTTTTCATTTTCTCTCAATATATCTACTTTTCTAAGTGTTAGCATTCTTCTTGAATTCTGATATCATCTTTTTTCCTAGTGTTCAATACTACAACAATCAAGCTGTACATTCAGGATTTGTTATCTCTCTTTACATTTTATTCTTCAGAATTAGATATCTATATCTATTGCTACCTACCTAGCTTATATTTTCTTTGATGTAATGTGTTCTCAAATCAATCACACATTAGTCAAAGAGGGGCAAACGTAATCACCTAAAAATAGTCATTTGGAATACTAGCCCCCTTCTCAACATTTTGGCTAATTTAATTAATCATTTGCCTCGAACAAATTGCTAATAATCAATTAATTTGATTATAACCTATAGTTTGACTATGCTATCCTAAGTTCATTATTTTATTAAAAGAACATGTCCTCTTTTAATTAATTAATAGATTCATTCTTCTAACCCACTTAAAGTGCACACATAAAGTCCTTTTTCTATTTTACAAATTAAAAGAAAAGGCTTTGTGACTTTTGTCTTATATGGGAAGTCAACTTCTATTTTATTGGTTGACTTGCTTGTGCACATGGATCACTCCTATTTTAAAACTCCACCATTGATCATCCATCATATTAACCTTGATTTCTACCATCCATACAACTTTAAAAGAAAGATCTCTCCCCTTGTCAAAGGATCCATCCACCTTTTGAATATTGTTATATTATAGGATTTCAAGCAAGTTTCTTTATAGCTTTGTGGAGAACTTCCATTTTCTTGTCTTCATTCTCTCATTCCATAGCATTCTAGCTTAATATCATGTTGCATGTTAGTTTAGCTTCTCTTTTGCAATGATTTATCTCACATATCTTAACTAGTTTGGTTGTAATACTCTCATCCATGCTTAGCATAGCTACATTTTGCATACTCATTCTAGTTTAGTCTCCATTTTCATTGCATTATTGAGGCATATTTTGTAGACATTTGCAATCTTGCATCTTGTCTCTAATAGAACTTCCCATTTCATGGTTTACTAGCAAGAAGAGCATTTTTAAGGCTCACCTGAGAGCCCTTGCATGTGAATCATACTCACTTGCACTCCATGGATAGGGAGCTCTAAGCTGGCATCCAAGTGTTCCAAATTCATGGAATCCCTTAGATAGAAGGGTTTATAGTGTGAGACTTGCTTAGTGTACAACTTTTAGATATCTAAATATCATTTTGACTATTATATAATGTGCTTCTTTGGTATCAGCTTGGAATCTTGCAACAATTCCAACTGCATTTGCTATATCTTGCCTTGTATGAGCCAAATATTGCAATCCTCCAATCATAGATATTTATATTTTTTGTTCAACATTAGGTGTCTCATCCTTTATATATGACTTGTGTCTAGTTACCATAGGTGTTCCAATGGGTTTACATGCTTCTAAACCAAATCTTTTTAGTAAATCCTTCAAGTACTTGGTCTAAAAAATAAAGATTCCTTATTTATTCTGTACAATCTATAATCCTAGAAAATGTGTCATTTTTCCTATCATACTCATTTCACATTATTTCTTCATCTCTTCTACAAACTTCTCACTTTCATCATCATTTCCTCCAAATAAGATATCATCAACAAATATTACCAAAATCATCAAACCATCATCAATTTATTCATAGTATAGATTACTATCTGCCATACCTTTTCTATATCCAAGCTTTGTCAAATGCTTGTCCAAGCTCACATACTAGGTTCTTGGAGCTTTCTTTAAGCCATACAATGCTTTCTTTAGTCTGCATCTATGTCCTTATCATCTGGCAAAGGACAACCTCTAGGCTTCTCAATGTACACCTCTTTTTCAAGTTCTCCATTCAGAAATGCTGACTTGACATCCATCTGATATACTTTAAATTTCTTTTGTGCTACATAGGCTAAGAATAATCTTACTACTTCTATTATAGCCATTGGAGCATAGGTCTCATCATAGTCTATTCCTTCTTGTTGTGAGTGATCTTTACACACCAATCTTGCTTTGTTTCTTACAACTTTACCTTGTTTATTCATCTTGTTCCTAAATACCCATTTAGTTTCTATCAAATTCTTGTCTATTTGTCTAGGGACCATTTCCCATGTCTCATTTTTTACTATTTGATCCAATTCCTCTTCCATAGCTTGTTTCTAATAATCATCTTTACATGCTTCATCTGCATTCTTAGGTTCAACTTGAGATATCAAACATAGTTCTTCATTGACTTTCCTTCTTTTCATCACACCTTTATCTTTTCTTTCGATGAGCTAATCAAATGGATGATTCTTTATCATATTCTTTCTAGAAGTAGGAGTTGTCATCTCAACTCTTAGCTCCACTGAAGGTTCCAAGCTTTGTTCCTACCTTGGCTCTCCTTCTTTCTGCAAATCATTGTTAGTCTAAAGAAATACCTCATCATTCCTTGGTTTAGTAACAACATCATCATCTAAATTGTAATCAATTATTCTCTCTTGTATCCTAAATTTATCATCAATTCTCACATTTGTACTTTCCATAATAGTCTTAGTTCTCTGACTATAACATCTATAAGCCTTTCCTTTCAATTAATAACCAAGAAACTACCTTCATCACTTCTATCATCAAACTTACTAATATCATCATCTCTTTTGATAGAACACTTACTACCAAAATTCTAAAATACTTAATTGTAAGTGAGTGGCCAAACCACAATTCATAAGGGCTCTTGTTGTAGCTTTCCTAACTTGTACTCTATTTATAGTGTAGACTATTATATTCATAGGTTCTCTACAAACATTATGGATACATTATTCTCCGCTAACATGACTCTTGTTACTTCTATAACAGGCATGTTCCTTCTCTCTATAATGCCATTTTGTTTAGGGGTTCTTAGAGTTTATAATTATCTTTTCATTCTATTTTCTTCACAAAACATGAAACTCATTTGAAGTAAATTCTCCTCCTCTATCTAATCTTAAAAATTTAATCCTCATACCAGATTCATTCTTAACTCTCTTCTTGAATATCTTGAACTTATCAAATGCCTCTGATTTTGCTTTAAGGAATGCAACACACATCATTCTAGAAAAGTCATCAACTAGAATCATAAAATACTTTTCACCATAAAATCCTTTAATCTTTGTATAACTGTTGAGATCTGTGTGTTCAATCTCCAATTTTGTTGTAGTAGTAAACTTCTTGCAGGGAAAAGAAGTTATATTATACTTTTCCAAAACACACTCCTTGCAAATTGTGTTAGTAGGTTTTACAATCTTAGGAAAATCTCTAATTGCAAATATACTTCTAGTCTTTACAATACTATCAAAGTTTATAGAAAAAATCTATTATGGCATAACCAATTATCATTTACCTCTGCAACCAAACATGTCATTTTAGTAGGATTCAACTAAAATACATTACCTGTAGATCTAGTTCCTATTCTAGTTACCTTTCCATCTTTGTCTTTGATCATGCATGTCTTTTCTATGAACTACAATTGATAACCTATGTCAACTAGTTGTCCAACACTAAAAAGATTGTGCTTCAAACCATCAACAAAATATACTTCCTCAGTGTTAGTTTTACCATCAAGAGTTATAAATCCAATACCTTTAACTTGGAATGCTACATTGTTTCCAACTTTGAAATGCCTCCATCCTAACTTTTGAAGTCAACAAACTTGTTCATATCACTAGTCATATGATCTAAACAACCACTACCAATTATCCAATCAGATTTCTTTTTAACCTATGACACCAAAGCTACTTTCTCTAGGCTTTCTTCTTTAATTGCCACAAATCCTATTTCATCATCACTAGCACTTATTGCTTATTCATCATAATCATTTTCTTCATTTTCATACAAACACTCTATCTCTTCTAGGTTGTAATTTCCCTCATACTTTTTCTCTCTTTTAGGACACTTAGATGCATAATGACCATATTTATTGCAAGTCCAACATTAAAAAAATTTCTTACCATCTTTTTCTCCTCTTACCAGAAGGGCAACTCCTCCTATCTTTTTGTCTTCATCAAATCTATTGATACTAGTAAAATCTACTCTAACACTTGTGCTCCTTGATAAACTAGGTCGAATATTCAAGGCACTAAAAGTTGTCTCTATTCTGGTCAATTCTCCAAATTTTCAAAGCCCATTCTCAATTGCTTCAATTCTCCCAAGAAATGTCTCCTTTCTAAAATATTTCACACAAGATATCAACAAATGTATCATTTGAACTACTAACTTAAATGGTGGTGTTAGATTCTTCAATATCTTCTATATAACCTCAACATCTTCTTTGGTTCCTCCTCCTACAGTAATTTCTGATATCCTACCTACATATGTTCTTATGTATTCATCTTCCATCATCTTAGCATCTTGAAATGCACAAATCCAACTTTGTAGCCTAAACTTCTTAGAATGTTCATCACCTTCAAAACTAGTTTCCAAAGCTTTCCAAATTAAACGCAAAGTAGTAAGTGATTTTACCTAATTATATTCAATTTTAGGAAGTGCAGTCAATAGTGCTTCTTTAGCTTTCATGTCGCACATAAAAAGATCTCTTTCATCCTTGGTACAATTTTTCAAATACTTTTCAACAATGATTATCTTCACTGATTTTTTTGAGATCCAATATCCCAGACATCTTTTCCTTCTAGCTGTCATAATCTGTTCCATCAAAATTTAGACTATCTTTCCTGAACATGCTTTCCATGGATCTACTAAATTTGTTAAAATTTATCTTCAAGGACCTGATGCTCTAATACCAATTGTTGAAAACAATAGTCTACCAAGGCATGGGGGAGTGAATCATTTATCCAATAATTAAAACATTTATTTTTTTAAATATAGTTAACCATTCAACCAAAGTAAGTAGAAACCATAATAAGATGCACATGGACAATTATAGCAAATATGTTAACTAGGGAAACCCTTGATCAGAGGGAAAATCTTTGTGGGAATGATGACCACAAGATGACGTATTAATATAAATATTTCTTGTTAGAGGATGGACCCTGTTAGGAGTCTATTACAACACTTAGTACATAGAGTCCTTGTTAGGAGACTTTGAATCCCTATTAGGAGATTTCAGCCCTATTAGGATTTGTTCCAACCTTGTTAGGAGTTAGAGTACAATGTATGCAAGAAGAGCCCATTGTCGAAACATGCAATTTCAACTACAAGAAGAGGTCAATGCTCAAACATGGAATTTAAAGTTATGTTCTTCTTTCCTTTGTTCTTTCAACTAAACCAAACACTTGTAGACCTTGTAGACTAGTTCATGAACCTCATATCCAAATATCAAACATCAAATCACTTAGCAAAACCTCTGTAATGAAGCTTCCTTCACTTCCACTCTGCTCTTCTCAACCTCACTTTTCACTATCTTTGCTACTTATAATCACTTTTCATAAATCCATATCCATATCATGATAAAAGAAAATGTCCTTCATTTATACTAAGTCCATAAAAAAATTTCCTAAGTCATTTGTTAGACCTTCTTAATTAATTATTGTAGGACCACATTAAGAACACATTACACTTAGCAATAACATCAATCTTCTACCTTGAAACTTGAATAATTTTCTATACATGCAATATTATGATGAGAAAGATTAGCCACATCATCACCAATATGTCTTCTACATATCCTCAACCTTGATTCTTAGAATAGAAATTTTGCTAAGAGATATAACAAGTTTACTAGAACGTGCCTCTGTAAACTCTATCTTAGAAGAAACATCACCAAAACTTACATAACTTCTTCTAGAATTATCATTTCTTCATCCAAAATTAACTACATATACTAGATACTCAAAGGTATCTCCTATACTATCAGATAGTGAGAATACTCAACTAGTCATCCATACCCACTTGATCTTTTTGATGTTCTTCTATTAGATACCACAGAAAACTGCTATGTTGATATCAATGACAAACTCAGTCATGAATGTAACATATCATCATAGTAACATATCTAGAATACCACCCCCCTCCCCCCTTAGGAGTATCATCAACATTCATGTTTTCAACACTCTCTCAACACCTTGTACACTCCATTATTGTCTTTTTCATGTATTTAACCACTCCATTTTCTTGTGGAGTCCTAGGAATAGTTTTTTGTCTATAAATACCATTAGTGGAACAATAATCTTCAAATTTATTTCTATAATACTCACCACCATTATTAGATCTAAGATATTTTAATCTTTTACCAGTTTCATTTTCAACTAAGCATTTCCATTTCTTAAAAGTTACAAATACATTAGATTTATGCCTAAGGAAATAAACCCATACTTTTCTAGCTATAGTATCAATTAATGTAACATAATAATGAGAGGCACCAAGGGTAGATACCTAAGTTGTTTCTAATACATATGTATGCACAACATATAATTTATCATTTTTGTTTTTCTTCCCACTCTTCACAAAAATCACTCTCTTTTTTTCTTGCACACAACTTTCATAGAAATCCATATTAACACATTTCAGACCTGGCGAAACTTTCTTTGAGTGAAGTAATTTCATAACTTTCTTTAAATTATTCCATGCACACTAGCTTGCAACCAATTTTCAACAAATCTACCATAACACAAATGAATATTTTAATTGTTTTCCATGAACATAGATACATCATAAATACATATCCAACAACATATTTCAAACCCTATAGAACATAACTTTGCAACTGATAACTATGCTAACCAAAACTCTGTCTATTCTAACTAGAAAGTATTTATGTTCACATCAATAAAAAACCAAGTCATGAATGCAATATGTAAGAATTTAATCATCTCTCCAAATATTCTATCAATATCACTTTCAAAATTCATGCTAACAATCTCCCCCTTTGGCATTGATGGAAACAAATGATGAAAAACAAGTGCCTAAAATACCAAACTCTCCACTAACATTACCAAGTGTTTATTGACATCAATAAAAATTGAATAATATCGCATATTGTAACACTTCCATAAATACTCTCCTCATTAAACAATGTAACTCTCCCCATAGGTGTATATGATTTTGTATGTATTATTCTCTCATATTGATATCAATGAGAAAGGTGTCATTATACCAATCATCAAAGTTCAATCATCTCCAAAATGATTAAGAGAATTCTTCACACTTTTTTTATTAAGACTCTTAACCATCCAAGGGTAAGCTATCCTAGACCTTATTAAGGTGCCAAAGAGTTTTGTTATATCTTCCCAAGGTAATCTCTAATCCACTCTATAATGACTTAAAAATTCAACTCCTTCAAATATATAACTCACAAGAGCTTCTAACAACAAGATTTTGTGCTTCTTTGAGCTTTCATATCCTCTTATAACCAATCTCAACCCTTAAGTAGGATATTAGTGGGTTCTTAATATATTAGAAAGATTCAACTATGCCTAATAGACCTACTAAAATTAAGCATCCATTCCTACATTTTCCACCTTCATTTTAAACACCTTTTTAGACAACCATTTGGATATGTCAAATAATGTCACAAAATTACATCTAGGTTTGATCATTGACCTACCTGACCTAAAGTACCCACTTTCTTAGGCTTTTAGGCTTTATGGAACAACATTTGACATATTTAGCATAAACTTGTCACAATGGATTCAACTCTCTAATCTATTACTTGGATGAGGTCTACCAAAGGTTGAAAAACACATTTACACAATTTGATCACCTTTTTCAATCCAACTAATCAACTATCATGGGATTCCCTAAGCTTTTATGGCTCACCACTATAGAGTGATCAACATAGGGCATCAGTTCACAAATGGTAAATCATTCAAGAACTACCTAAAACTATCAAAAATGAAAGCTATACATACAAATCTAACTTTTCACCAAGCCATTTGGAATTTTAACTGATGAATGTCAAGTTATTGCCTACTTTAAAGTTAAAACCCTCATTTTAGAGGGTTTCAAACTTGTCTACACTAAAACTCATGGAAAATGAACACACAATCACTTGAAGACTTCAAACCAAATAAAAATTAAGGATGATTATAAAATCTACCAACTCCAAGAGGTATGTAGATGTGATAATACAAAATAGTATAGAATAATGTACATGAAATGCAGAAAAAATAATGAAATTTTCTCATAATCTTGTCTTGATTGATCAAAAACTAGATAAATTCAGTTTTCCAAGGTATTTGTATGCTCTTGTATTAGTTAGATTACCTTCCACCAATGGTCAATTCATATGTGGCATTTCTTGCACTTCTGACAAAAATTGCAAAAGTTGCCAAGTACAACATTGTAACTTTTGAGCAACTTTGACAACTTTATTATGTAAACTAGAAAAACGTGTTCCAATGAATCCAACACATTACCTAAGTCATCTAAGCATCAAATATAACCTTTGGCATGCCTAATCACCTTTTAACTCAAATTTGACCACCCTAGGTTAACATGACCTACTAGTTGCATCAATGCAACTTTAAGACTTAGAAAACCAAAATTGCTTTCATATGGCTCAATCAGATTATATTTTTTTCCAAAAGAATTTATTACATTAACTCACTCAAAACACATCAATATTTTCAAATTTCTATTGGGTGCTCCTGCTCCATACTCCTGGGGTAGGAAGAAACTCAGATCTCATGAGTTGTGAGATCTAGGATGGTATTTCCATTCTTGATAATGTCTCCTTCTGGCATCCGTGTTGTTTCATCTTCTTTAAGTCCTTCCCATTTCACCAAGTTGTGCTCCTTATATACCCTTTTCCTTGTTTACTTAATTATTTTGTTGTTAAGGATGCATTTTAATTGTAGTGATTTGGATGGAGGTATATTTGTGACCCGATTTTTTTTTATAGCTTTTTGTAACTATGTAGAGTCTCCATATGGAACTGAACCCCTATAAGCATGCAAATCACTAACATTAAAGATAGGTGACATGTCCATACTAGGAGGTGATTCAACTTCATACGCATTATCACCAAACTTATGCACTATTTTCAAAGGCCCAATCTTATTCATCAAGAGTTTGGTTGTCTGACCCTTGGGAAGTCTTTCTTTCTTCAAATAAGACATTACTAAGTCTCCTATTTTAAACTTAAATTCTCTTCTTGATTTTTTAGCTTGATCCTTATACTCATTTTAACTATGTTGTAAATCCTTTCTAACTTGTTCATGGATTTCCTTGACATTCTCTACAAAGTTATCCCCCAATACACTCCTTTTCTCCATTGATCTTGAGTCCCTCAACTCTATTATACATCTAGGGTGATAGTCATATACTATTTCAAATGGAATTTTTACATGTGCTTCTTTTTATTAAATCATTATACACATACTCTGCTTGGCCTATAACTAAATCTTAGACTTGTCCATATTGTTTGGTGAGAGTTCTCAATAGGTTTCCAATGATTTTACTTCAGTTTGACTATCTGATTAAGGATGGTATGCTAAAGAGAATTCCAAATTTGTGCCCAACTTCTTCCAAAGATTTCTCCAAAAGTGTCCAACAAACTTTGAATATCTATCACTCATTATGCTCAATGGCAATCCATAGATCCTCACAATCTCCTCGAAGAACATACCTACTATATATGAGGCATCATTAGTACTTTCACATGTTATAAAGTGATCAATTAACTAATAAATCCATAGACTATCACATACATATAGTCATAACCCCTTACTATCTTAGACACTCGTAATACAAAATCTATACCATGGCACTCCCAATGCCTAGTAGGTATGGTCAAAGGTCGATATAAACCTACATTGGATGAAATTCCCTTTTCTCTTTGACAAATAGTACATTTCTCAATAAATTTCCTAACATTTTAAAATGTTTTAGGCCAAAAACAATACATTGTTACTTTCTCAAGTTTCTTGTCTATCCCAAAATAACCTCCTAGACATCCTTAGTGCTCTTATTTGATTGTGTTTGATCTCATGGAGCTCTATGGTCTATACAATTGTGATCCCTTGAAGATTATTCCATAATATAGCAAGTATTTATAAGAATCCACATGAAATATGTTAGAAAAATCAAAGAAAACTTTGTATATTTCTATAAAATCTTTATCTTATGTATATAAGTTCGTCAGTGACTCTGATCCCATACTTTGAAATTATACTTCTTGTAAGGTCAATACACTCCTACTTAATGCATAAGCTACACTATTGGAAGTCCCTTTCTGATTCTTGATCATGAAAGTATAAGCTTGTTAGCCAAAATGCCACCCCACCAAAAAATCAAATTCAAATAATAATATTTTTAATAGTCACCTAGGGTTTTTTATGAAATAATTTAACATTGGCTATATTCCTTATTTCATATTATACCTTAAGAATGTCTTAAGTTGTGACTATATGATTTACATAGTTGTGGATGGTCAAGTGCTAACCAAGATCAGAATGGCAGAGGTGTGATTCCTTTGTGTTCATATCATCACAAATTTAGTGGGCTTAACCAAGGTCAGGGTGGAAAATGCACGCTTTTCTTTATCTTCTCTTGATCATAAGATTATATTAACATGTTATGGCTTAGGTTGTGACAACAAGAAAAGGGAAAGCCTTTAGTATTTTTTAAAATATATATTTCACATTATTAGATCTTTCAGATCTACAGCCAACACATGATTGTAGTAGGTTAAGAGGAGGCTAAGGTTTGAGTCATGATCAAGCAATTACCTTTTTTTGCTTGGTCATAGGATTAGAAGATGAACCTTGGGTTAAGGTGTTGATAGTGTGAATTTGGCCAAAATTTCAATCTTCATAGAGTCACAATAGTTAATGAAGAATGTTAAGAGCAGGTTGTGAAGTAGCAATAACCAATGGGTTGTAGTTTCACAAGCAATAACTATTATTGAAGAAAGGTGGTGGTGACGTTGTGATCAGTGGTCAAACACAAAGTATAAGGTTGAATTGTTGATAGAGTGATGGAATGGTAAGATATTTTTGTTCCACATGTCAAGGTTTGATAGTTAACTCCAATTGACCAAATGACATGGCTTATTTGGCAAGTTGATGATAGTGAAAGTAGCTCATTGATGATGAACAATATCTTTCCAATTTCCTAGGTCTAATAAGTGCAAAGAGACACTCCACCATTACCTATTGATCCATCCATTCATTCAAAGGTTAATGAACATCATTCTTGACCTCTCAAAGCTTTTTTGGTGAGGAAGTGATCTTCTCATGTATGGATTTGCATTGTGATCAGATCTTTCCAGTTTTGTGTTGGAATTACTAAGAATAACTAAGAGGTGAGTGAATCAATTATCCAAGGTCTAGAAGTACAAATAAAAAATTTCATAGCTTAGTGAACCCATAAAACATTTATTATCATGCATGTATCCATAATATTATGCAATCACCTAAGACTTATAGGTTACTGTCAAATCAATTTGCAAAAATATAAACATGAAACAGATTCAATAAACATTTGACATAATGATTTACATGGAAACTGGTGCAAGATAACTTAAGAAACAAGAAAAAAAGGAGGATAATATATCTTATGTGATATATTTAAATTCATTTGAGCCATTTATAATGTATTTGAGTCTTTTGAGTCAAGATATAAAGGGTAGAGAAACTATTTGTAATAAGTTGTCAAAATTGTAAAAGGAGGTCTTTATATGATCAAAAATATCAAAATATTTATTTAATAGGAGGATGTTTCTATTATTATCCATCTAAATTCATTTGAGTCATAATTTTGGTCTAATTTGGGTTTATATTTAATTTGTAATGCAAAAATGCATAAAGTGCATAAAATATTGTCAAAAATGCAAAAGGTTCAAAAGAATGTAATGGGTTGGTTTAAAAAGTGGTTGGGTAGTTTTAAACCACCAAAAAAACTATAAAATAATTGTATTGGTCATTCCAAATAGAAAGGAATTAATGAAAAGAAGAAGAGATCATTTTGAATCAATTGGTTTCTTAAGAACTTGTCATTTTGATTGGTGTTAACTATTTTTGTGTTGGTTCTAGGTATTGTACAACAATTTACAGCCTAGAACCCATGTAAATTCTATACACTTGAATACTAGGATGAGTAATATTCTTTCTCTTTTTGTTTTGGAGCAAATTTGTTAAGTTTTGAAGAAGTTGTGCTAGTTTTGGTAAAAGTGTTTATTTGCATATTTGAGGATGCCCACCTATAGTCGAAATGTAATGTTTGGTACAGACACATTTGGATGAAAAAGGAAAATATTTATATTCATTGGAAAGATATGTGAATTAGGATCAAGGAATTCATAAAATTTTGGTACTCCATCAAGGAATTAGGATCAACTTAAAGGCTTCAACAAAGAACTGTGACATTATACACCAATAAAGACAACATCTGCATTCACACAATCAGATTTCTATGTCTGATTACATGTAGAGTATGCTAAAAATAAACCAATTAGTGGAATACATTATAACCCTTTCAAGATTCATTAAAATAATTCCATTGTTAGAGGCATCTCATGAGGCAAAACACAACATGTTTTAATAGAAAAACATCAATCCTTCTCCATTTACATATCCTGATTTCTATATTTTATTCTATTATTTATAACTTTTAATCGCTAAACCCTTTGAAAAAATTGTTCCAAATTAGGAATAATAAAACATATCCAAATATGAGGGGGAAAAAAAATCCATTACAAGTTATAGTCTTTGCACTTAGACCTATTTTCTGTTTCATAAATCAAATGTAAAACCAAAAATCATGCCTAGGGAATCTAATAACTTCCATAAAACAACTCCAAATGAAACCAAACCAATTTCCCCTCAACTTTATATCATTATAGTTTCTAAATATATAATCCATTAGTTCTTACAATGCATAAATCATCCTACGAGCATAATTCATTGTCTGCAACTTCAATGGAGATCCTTAAAAACCAGTATTCACTCAAATATCCATAACTTACACAAATCTCAATGAAAACAACTCAAACCAATTTTAAATGAAAGTTAGTTCCCATATATTTGGAATTAATATAAATATTATTTCTTTTTCATCAAATTTTTTTTTTTACCAAACATTATAATTTAACTGTAGATGGGCATCCTCAAATCTACAAATAAGCACTTTTACCAAAACTAGCATAAATTCTTCAACACTTAACAAAATTGCTCCAAACCAAAAAGAGAAAGAATATTATTCGTCCTAATATTTAAATGTATAGAATATACATGAGTTCTAGGCTATAAATGGCTGTACAATACCTAGAACCAACACAAAAATAGTTAACACCAATCAAAATGACAAGTTCTTAAGAAACCAATTGATTCAAAATGAACTTTTCTTCTTCTCATTCATTCCTCTCTATTTGGAATTACCAATAAAATTATTTTATAGTTGGTATTGTGGTTTAAAACTTCCTAATCACCTTTTAAACCAACCCATTACATTCTTTTAACCCTTTTGCATTTTTGACAATATTTAATGCACTTTATGCATTTTTGCATTACAAATTTCATATAAACCCAAACTAGACCAAAATTATGACTCAAATGACTTTATATGGATATTAGTAGATCGATCCACCTATTAAATAAACATTTTGATATTGTTGATCATATTAAGACCTCCTTTTACAATTTTGACAACTTATTACAAATGGTTTCTCTAGCCTTTATATATTGACTCAAAAGACTCAAATACATTATAAATGGATCAAATGAATTTAAATATATCACATAATATATAGTATCCTCCTTTTTTTCTTGTGTCTTAAGTGTTCTAGCACCAGAAACTCAATTTGGGAAAAACCACCTGTAACATGCTACTCTTTCTCACTCTTCTAAAGTGATGCCCTGTGAAAGGCCAACCCTATTAAAGCTTACAATGCACACTATTAAATGTGACCTCGTTAAAGGATTTTAGTCACCCTATTAGGAGTGAGGCTTTTAGAGGACTTTAGACCATTCACTTGGAATATCACCCAGTTAAAGAATTTACAAATGACTATTAGGTCAACCTTAATCCAAAGGATTTACCCTAGACTAATATAATTATTAGAAATTGAAAATAAGGCTTGATTTGACAAAAACTTAAAACTCCATTTGTAGATTATAGATCTCTATTTCAATCATCCATTTTGCTTGGCTTTCACACACTTTAGCTCTGATAGCATGTTCACCCTTCAAGCATCCATATCCTTAAGCCTTCTTGCTTAACTTGCTAATGCAAACTCTTCACTTAGGTCACTGAATGAAGCAATACCCTAGACTCCTTGTATTCCTTAGGTTCTCATGCATGACAACCCTTTATTTTGACCAACCATCCCTATAAATAAAGAATTAAGATATTTTTCCATTCATTCTCCATCATCCAATTTAGGATTAGGATAGATTAGGTAGGATTCAATGAATCTACCCCTAATTCTATTTCATTTCTAGAAACTTCTCCTTCAATCCTCTTTGAATATACCTCAAAATAGTTTACCATGAATTTTGTGCCACCATCTCATCAACCTTATCTTCCACATGGTTCACACAATCCAAGAAAACAAACTTGTTGACTCAGATCCATTGAATTCATAATCTTTCAAATAATGTTGTCACTCAACACTTACTTGCTTCTTATGCTTAGCATATACTATGTTTCTTGACATCCTCTATAAAATCACTCAGCACAAACTAAAGTGTACTATTTCTCTACATAAACTAAACTTTACTCAGCATCAATAATTTTACTCGGTATACACTAAAATAGACTTTTACTTAGCTCCAACTAATTTTCTGTTCGGCTTGCACTGACTTTGCTTGGCACCTACTATCTATTCATTTAAGTTTGACAGATAAACCTTGTTAACGTGTTCTTCTAAACTTGCTTAGTGTAACCAACCTCTACAACCTTAAGTAGATTATCAATGCATTATGTTATCACTATCTTAGTTGATTCTTGTACTCCTTTTCATTTCATAACTCAACCTTTCCTCTAGGTACTATTATTACATCATTTGATCAAATCCTCTTCATTAATCAAGTAAGTGATAGTACTTAAATCATATAAGTAGTTTTGTTACCAACAAATAGCAAGTTTGACATCAGTGACAAAAAAATGATTGAAATACATTTATCATACTTGTATCAATCTATTTTCAACATTTTACAGTGATTATTCTCTATAGATTTGATTGTAGTGGTTGAATTTTGTCTTAAGATGGAAGTTATCTAAGTTATGCTTGCACTATAAAAGAAAATGTTGTACTCTTTCTTAGGGTCAGATCTCTTTATTTCTCTGGTATTGCCTTGTCATCCTACTATAATTCCCATCTTTGCCTCTGAATTATATGGCATTCTATCTTATCTCCTTCAGCTATCTATGTACTATGCAAGCTTTGTCTACCTCTCTTCAATGCATTGTGTATATCTATGATCTACATTTTTATATCTTTGTTGGCCCATGAATGTTCAAAAGTGAAGCATTTTTTCCTTGTGTCACTCATGTGGTTCTCTAATCTATATATGGTTAATAGATTAAAGCAAGTTTAAATATGTATATCTTTGGACTATCATGATAATGGTACTATGCATGTATGGGCAGAGATTGGTCTGAACACCCTATTTTGGTGCATCAACTCTTTAGAATAGATTGGGTAGTTACTTTCATGTATTCCTTCTCCCTTTTCCCTTTGAGAATAGTTTAAGTGCATCTTAATAGTAGAGGAAGTTGGCCTTCTCCAAATACTCAACCTCATATTTCAAGTCCCACATCTTGGAGGTTGTTTCCATGTTTCACAAGGTTGTCCTTAGCTAAAAACTTTGGACAAGGGTGCAAGCTTATGTGACAATAATTTTTGGCTCACCTGATGGGACAATATATTAAAATATTTAAAGTTTCACTAGCATCAAAGAAAGATTCCATGTTCATGTTGAGGAGATAGTACTACCTTTAGTAAAAAGCTTTAGAGAGGCTCATTTGTTCAAAGGTACTTGGAAACTCTAAACTTCAAACACAATCTAGTTTCTAGACCAAGTTTTCTATGATTCATGCCCAAGAAACACATAAGGGCATCTTCCAGAGGTAATTTCCAATACTAGGAGCTTTCTTTTTCTAATCCAAGAAGAAAGGCTAAAATATCTCTATCACCAGTTAGGAGTGCAACAATAACACATACCCCTATAAGATCATTCTCCGCTCCTCCTATTGTTAGGCCTTAGCCTAGAATATCATCTACTCATATCAATAGATCACTTGCTTACATGGCTAGAGCTCATGCTTTTGCCACCTTTAATGGTGGGAGCCCACTCCTATCAGCCCAAATGCATGACATACTAGTATTAGCTCTTAAAATTATTCCTAATTTTACTGGTGAAACCTCCATCTCCCCTATTGAGCATATTTAGGAGGTGTCTAACATCTACAATATTCATAGTATCATCGAGAATGATGTAGCATTCAATCTTTTGACCTTATCCTTGAAAGGAAAAGCACTATAATGGTATAGAGGTTTTCCTCATAACTCTATTACTGATTAGGATGGGTTAGGGGCAACCCTATGCCAGCATTTTGAGGACAAAAGTGATCACCTATTACTTTTAGAATAGCTAACAACTATCAAGAGGGCCCCCCATGAATGTATGATTGACTTCAATTATAGATTTCAAAAGACATGGGATAGAATATCTACTGCAATGAAGCCCTCTCCTAGTAGTGCATTCTTGTATTATCTCAAAGCCTTCAATAGTGATATTGATACCACTCTACAATCTATGGGAGGGGATGCTCTGTCAAATGCTTATGAGGTTACAATAAGAGTGGAAAATATTTTTATACAAGGAGGGAAGTTAGCTCCAAGGCCCCCAATGCCTTTTTTCTCCAACATGCCCAATCATTAGCCTATTGTAGCCCCTACTCATGTTCCCTCTATAACTCTCCCTCCTGCTATGGTCCTAATAGCATCTACATCCTCTAATGGGGTCAATAGGATTGAGGCCATGATGTAGAAACTAATGTAGAATGTGAATAAGAGGATGCAAGATCAAGAAAATAAGATGGAGGACAATAATGCAATAGTACAAAAGATGGGAAACAATTTGATGACTATGAAGAGGCAGCAAGCTCAAAATAATAAGCCTCTCCAACTCTAGAGTTAAGGTCCTATTCATGGTAGACCTCAAAACCAAAGTCATGTCTCCTATAATTAGAATAGATAGGTATCAACTACCCTCACAATTAGAATAGACCTTTTGACCACCCTCAGTCTTCAAACATCAACCTAAATAGGGCTTTAGTCCCTTAGTACAATCTTGCCCAAGATCAATATTGATTCCCTTCTTATAACTACTCCTATGGACATTGAATGTGTTAGAAGGTAGAATCTTACTTGGCTTTAATTGTACCAAAGCAAGCAATTTCCTAGCAACACAATGCTAATCAACCTGCAGATACTTTTTCATAGGATGGTTGTTCTTTCATGAATAGTCTAGTGGAAGAGCATGGTAATGTAAACCAATATTACTATGCTTACAATACTAGGAGCAAAAGAAGAGCTATGGAAGAAGTTTCTCCTCAACCTCCTTATCATAATTCAATATCAAGTAAAATGCCTCATGAATAAGTGATTTCCTAGCAACATAGTGCTAATCATCCCACTAATGCCCCTTAGTAGCAAAGGCAGAATGAAAGTAGAGGAGATGTGAATAACCTGTAGACTATCCCACCTTAAGCTTCTACTTCTAGGGATTCTACTAGAACATATAATGCCCCTTTTAGTGTGGTCTACATATGAAGAGGAAGAATGTGAATATTTCTAAGTGGGATGTTGTAACTATTGTACCATCACAAAGGAAGTTGTTGCAGCAAGAGTTGGAAAGCATTGAACTAAGAGATCAGCTACCTAACACAAAGAATGTTGTGAGTTTGGTACAACCATAAAAGGGGGTAAAAGAAAGTACAAAGGTTAGGCATCCTCCATTTTATGTTTCTCTTATTATAGGATATAAGCTAGTCCACAACTACATGATTGATTCAGGGGCTAGTAGTTCAGTAATGGCCAAATGTGTTGCTAATATTTTAGAGGTAAAATATGAACCCATTATCAAGTATGTATTGTAGTTAGATAGTAGTACTATCAAGACTATGGGAATCCTTAGAAATGTTGAAATTTCTTTTCATGCATCCCTTGGTTGTACTATAGTTCAAGATATATCAATTGCTAATGTTAAACCACACATTGCCATTTGTCTTTCAAGAGACTTCACTACCCAAATAGGTAGTTACATATCTTTTGATTGGTCATATATATTTTTTAGAACTAGATATGGAACCAAAGCTTCAATAAGAGAAAAACCATTAGCCCTCCATCATATTGAGCCCTACACTCCTAATCTCATCAATATAAATTGTACCATCCTAGAAATAGATGAAAATGATATAGCAAATGAGCCTGCCACTTCTTTAGCTGATACACCTTATTTCCTCTTGGATGAGTGGGCTAATGTATATTAGTTTGATCCTATATTAGAAACCTTGGAGATAGGCATGGGCACTTATTGTATATTAGAAAAGGATGTTCTTGTCCCCAATTTGATGAAAATCAAAGAAGATAAAACTGGGATATGGAATATGTATTTTGATGGATCAAAGGTTGGTGTGATGTTGGTTTCTCCTACACTAGAAAGATACTACTTCTCATTTAGGCTTCAATTCAATTGTACTAATAATGTGGTCAAGTATGAGGTGTTGGTTTAGGGTCTCTTTCTCACTCAAAAAAGAGGAATTCAAGCATTAAGCGTATATGGAGATAGTGATTTAGTGATAAATCAGGTGAGAAATCAAACTGTTACAAAGAACAGTTTGCTCAGGTCTTATGAACATAGAGTATGGGATTTTCTCAAAGGTTTTAGTACATTTAATATTTAGAGCATCCTTAAAAGAGTAAATAAACATGCTAACAAACTTGTGGTAGTGGGTGCAACTTATGATGTCCCAAGGAGCTTCAAAGATGAGAAGAGGCAAAAGATTAAAGTGGTGCTTAGACTCGCTATCCCTAATAATAATATCAATTGGCAGGTCTTTGAATCTGATGCACAAATTATGAGTTTCTTGAAAAATGAAGCAGAGTTCTTGGATAAAAATTAGTCAAGGTTTCATGACTAGTATGGTGATCAAATCATCAATCTCAACTCCAATAAGTTACCTAAGGGTCTCATTACCTTAGAGAGTGTCTTCAATCTTGATGACCAAGAAAGGGATAGAGGCATGAATCTTGATACAAACAAAGGAGATCATGTACCAATTACAATTGCTAATGGAAGGACGTTAAACATGGGGAAGGTATGTCCTAAAACCAAGCAAAAAAAAATTTGTCCACCTATGTCAAGAATTTAATGATATATTTGCTTGGACATATGATGATTTAAAAGGTTTTGACCCTAGTTTGTTTTCAACATACTATAGATCTAGTGGATAATGTCAAGCCTATTAGGCAAAATAGAGACCAATAAATCCCAAGATTGAGCCACTAATGAGAAATGAGTTGTCCAAATTCATTGAGGCCAATATCATTTTCCCTATTAAGCACTCCTCTTGGGTGGAAAATCATGTCCCTATTAGGAAAAAGAATGGAGAAATTAGACTATGCATAGATTTTAGGGATCTTAACCAAGCCTCCCTTAAAGATCATCATCCTCTGCCTTTCATGGAATAGATATTTTCCAAAGTTAGTGGTTTATAGTGGTTCTCCTTCTTGGATAGATTCTTGAGTTATTATCAAGTGTTAGTCAAAGAAGCTGACACATATAAAATTTCTTTCACTACTAAATGGGCCATCTATGTCTATAGTAAAATATCTTTTGGACTAACAAATGTAGGTGCCACATTTCAAAAGGAAATGGAGATGGCCTTCAAAAATATGATTTAAAGGCTTGTGTTGGCCTATCTTGATGAGATCATGATATATTCAAAAGATGTAGCAGAACATTTTGGTCATCTCACACAAGTGTTTATAAGATGTAGAGAGTATGGAGTGTCTCCGAATCCAAGCAAGTATGTCTTTGTACTAATCAAGGAAAATTATTAGGACATATTGTATCTAAAGATGGTCTTACTATTGATCTAGAAAGAACAAAGGCAATGCTTTCCCTTTCTCTTCCTAGTCATAAGAAATGTCTGCAAAGTTTCCTTGGTAGAATAAATTTTGTGATAGGATTTATTATTAGAGTAATTATTTGTTTACACTTATTAATTAAATCACTTTGATTTAATTAATTAACTTGCCTATTACTCTAGTTTTCTTAAGCTATCTCGTAGGTGCATATAATTAATATTTTATATTAATTATAATGTGCAACCTAGCTTTTTTAGGCTTTAGGTTACCCTTTTTGGGTTTTGATTTCCTTTTGTAAGGATTGATCTCTTTGTAATTCATTAAGAATTCGACGAATAATATTTTTCTTCATCTGAATATAATTTTACATGTTTTTCATATCAAACCCTTACCTCTTCTTGTCTTTTTCTTCTCTGTGATAGGTTTTTTGCATGCTTCGTGGATTTGATTTGTGTATTTGCTCAAATCTTACATGGTATCAGAGCCAGATCTACTATAGCTTGTTTGGTATTTGGAGATAAGAAAGAATGAGGGTTTGGTGGATCAGATCTAGTGTTTTTTTGAGTTTTTTATGAGAAAATAGAGATTCACCACTTTTAGAGCAGTTTGAGGCCAAATGGACATCACGGATGGATTTAGAAGGTGGCAAAACCCTCGTTTCCATATAAAATTTGTTTGATTTGGATAACGTTGATCTAGGAGGAAAAAAATTTTGACAGGCAGGGTCATACAACCTTTGCACACAATCCAAGGCAAAAAAAATCCAAAAATTGCAAAAAAAATTAAAATTCAGCATTTTTGTGCCACCACAGTTAGATAACTGCTAGCGGCTCCGCCACGGTTACTGTAGCATTCACCACTAGCAGCCTGTTAGCGATCACCGCTAGCGGCTCTGCCTACAATTTTGTAGTGATGCCACGATGGCTCTACTATAGTGGAACACCTCCATGCCACCTAGCCACCGCTCAGCTAGCAGTGGTGTTTTTGGAGATTTTTTATTTTTTATTTATTTTTAATTAAAAATAATAATTTGTTGCATCTTTCAAGGGCCCTGTTGGTTTTTTCTCCGTAACTTGAGCATACAAACGTATTTTTTTGATCCAAAAAATGTGCTAGAAAGTTGGTTTTGAGATGAATATATTTTTATAGGCTTTTTTTAGTTTTGATATAGTTTTGTTGCCTATTTTGGTAGTCAAAGCTAGATGTTCTATTTTGCACTCTGGGAGGCATATCTTGAGCATCTGATCTCCAATTTGGGACTTCTTTATATTGTTGGAAATCTATTTTTGTGCTCTTTTTAGTGATTTTGGTTGTTTTTCTAGAGTCTACTCTAGGCACATTCTATTTATTCTTCTATATTTTTGCATTCTGGTGGATATCCTAGCTATTTCGGGTCTAGGGATCAATTTTGTTGCTTTAGATGCTTTGTTTTGGGTTGTACTATCTTTTGTATTAGTCTTATGTCTTTTCTAATCATTATTGATATCATTTGTAAGAATATTTTTGCAAATGCACCAAGATAAAGTGTCACTCCCTATGTTTCAAGATCTTTTTCATCATTGTGATTCGTTGTACTCGCACTATTTTATAAAGTACCATGGGGGGATAGTTGACTGTCATTTAGGCCCTCTTCCTTTGTCAAGTGAGTGTCCCTTCCATGACATTAGCCCCATGATGTGTTGGTGATACTTGCCTTTATAGGTGTCTGTACCTCACTCTTGATGTGTCTGGGTCCTGTGTTGTAGGAGGTTTTTTGCCCACCTTTTCAATTAATTGTCACCTCACCCCATCTGCATTAAGGGGGGGTTATATTGTTGGTTCTAATGATTCCTTGGTTTGATGGTTCATTAGTGGGAGCTATGTATTTAGTACCTAATCCTACATACTAGGTGATTGTAGTGGTTGGCTACCTATGCATTTCGGTGAGATGGATTATCTACCATATAGACATGCTCGATTCATGCCTTCTATTTCCATGGAGGTTCTACAAATCAGCAGTTTCATTTTGAAAAAGTTTTGTGGCTTCTTAATGCTTCAGTGGTTCTCTTCACGATCTCTCTTTGTTCCTATCTTTTGGAACATTCTTTACTATCTCTTTTTGGAGTAGGGTTTTTCCCATGTGGTTTTCTCTATTTCTCCATTTCATAGAGATTTTGTTGTGATTGGGTACCTAATTAGGCCTTATTGTTGGAACCCATTTTTCTACTTTCATAGTTGTGCTAGGTTAGCTTACCTCTTCAGCTTCGCTTAAGGGGGGGTGTTAGAGTAATTATTTTTTTACACTTATTAATTAACTCACTTTAATTTAATTAATTAACTTACCTATTACTCTACTTTTCTTAAGCTATCTCGTAGGTGCATATAATTAATATTTTATATTAATTATAATGTGCAACCTAGCTTTTTTAGGCTTTAGGTTACCCTTTTTGGGTTTCAATCTCTTTTTATAAGGATTGATCTCTTTGTAATTCATTACGAATCCATTGAATAATATTTTTCTTCATCTGAATACAATTTTGCATGTTTTTTAGATCAAACCCTTGCCTCTTCTTGTCTTTTTCTTCTCCATGACAGGTTTTTTGCATGCAGGTTTTCTTGGGCTTCATGGATTTGATTTGCATATTTGCTCAAATCCTACATTTATTCCTAATCTAGCTAGCACGATGAAACCTCTTAGAGTAATGCTTAACAAGAATATGGTTGTAGATGCTTAAAATCATCCCAAACACATTCATTTAATATTTCCTTTGACATTATAATTAATTAAGTATTAATTAATTTTTTTTGTCATATTCTTCTACTTATTTAATTAAATAGGTTCACTTTCCTAATGTATTTAAATTTAATTTAAATACTCCCCCTCCCCCCCCCCTCCCCCCTCTCCATAATGTATTAGATTTATTTAATGCATAGTGCTCCATAAATCCCCTTTTAATAAATCATATTTATTTAATTCCCTCCATTCCATTAAATTCTCTAATCCTATGATTAAAATTAAATCCTATTTAATTTAGTCTTAAACCTATCCTAAAACCTAGTTTACACCCAGCACTCTCATCCTTCTAAACCTACCCACTACTTAATCCCACTTATTTATCCTAAACACCTTGCTAAACCCCTTTTAGCTCCTAAATATGTGGTCACACATGTGAGAAACCCTTCACACCTCTTACACCTTTTGTCCCCCACTCCTTCATTTAAGTTTGTTCACACATGTGTGAGCAAACTTTGAATGTTGAACTTTGTATGGCTTGTCTTCTTAGCCCATGTGTCTCCCTTGTGACACCTATGTGGATGCCATGTGAATACCACCTCCCCAAGGCCTCTCTCAAACCTATAAATATAGCCCTTGTCTCAAGCATTTTACATTCTCTCATTTGCATTGTTATCATACTAGTGTGATTCTAGAGCCTTTTAGAGATTTGTATGCTTAGAACTAACCTTTGGTAGTTGTTTGCATTTTTTAGATTGCTAGTTACCATTAGCTTTCATAGTAGTATGATGTTGTAGGTTTCTTTCTTGCATTGCATTTCCATCTTACTTCTAGAATTCTTTGAGGATTGGATCACTCATAGCCATTTCTTGAAAGTATTTTGCATTCATTTAGTCTTAGATTCATTCATCTCATTTTGTATATCATTTATCATTCAAGGGATTCAATAGTTGTGTTTGGGAGAGCACATCTATATCCCTCACACTTGAGCACACCAACAAGGCCTCTTATGGGCACCCTTGTTGAGTTTCTTTGAGGTTATGTGAGGACTTTTATTTGTGGTTGCATAAGTTGTTAAACTCAAGTAGATTTTAGTTGTATTTCCGTTGGTTTCTAATCTTCTATATGCATATGTTACAACTAATGTTTTCTTGTTTACACGTGCTCCCAACAAATTAGGTTTTTTTATATACATTTTGGCATGCTCGATGGGACACACATCCCTTTCCCATTTTAAAAATCGGTCCAAAAATGCAAATTTTTGGGTTAAAAATTGCACACTGTCATCTCCATTAGGACGTAATGTTGTCTATGCAGACATTTTGTTGTCTTCACAAATTGTCATCTCTGCAGATTATCATCTACATAGATTGTCATCTTCGTGTTTTGGCATCTTCGCTAGACTCAACTCACAATTTTTTTTTTTGTTCTATCATCTTTGATGTTTTGTCATTTGTACCTACTAAATTGTTGTCTCTAACATTTTTCATCTTCATCCACCAAACTGTCATCTCCATTTAAAAAAAAATTGTTTTTTGCATTGTGGGCGGCCGAAAATGAAGCATTTTATAGACTGTTGTCTCTACTTTTTATACTCTTTCATCTCTAATTTTGATGTCTGTGATCTTATATTGTCATCTGTGATCTATGAATTTTTCATATTCTATCATCTTTGATTTTTGGCATCTTCAATCTATACTCTATCATCTTTGATTTGCAAGTGTAAGTATTAGGTATATCACACTTATTTTTATTCTATCATCTTTGAGTTTTATCATCTCTACTATCTATTGTTTCTTCTTGCATTCTATCATCTATAATTTTTTTGTAAAAAGAGTATAAAACAAAATTTGACTTTTTGTGGTTCTGTAGATTGGAGTCATTAGGCTTATTTATGTATAGAAAAAATAACAAAAAAAAGTTTTTTTAAAAATTCTCATAGTTAACTTTCATTTTTTTAAGTTGTTGGAGCTAATTAAGTGGTTTATTGCAGTATTTCATATAAGAGCATTTTAAACACCTAACCATGTTTTCTTACAGGTTTTCCTTAATGTTTTATTGCTCTTTGTAATGAACTTGAATTCTTAAACACTTGTCTTTGAATAAATGTTGGACTTAATGGGATAAATCAAACACACTCTTCAATGACTAAAAATTAAAACAAGCAAATCCAATCTTGAAAACATAATCAATTGAACAAAATCTTTCATTTGGATGAATGTTGTTAAAAAAAAATCTTGAATGCCTTAAGGAAATTCACAAATATTTTTTGGAATGAATATTAGAAGTCAAATACACTCGTGAATGCATAAAGGTCAAAGAACAATGCTATGATACATATTTTAATTTGGGTTTTAAATGGGTCTCATTAAATCTTGAATGCTTAAGTATCAAAGAACATTGTAATGAACATTTGGATTTGGTGCTTAAAACAAACACTCACTCAATCTTGAATGCATAAAGGAATTGACTCTTTCCTTATTGAATTTCTTTTGTTGACAACACTCAATTTTCTTATATTGGAAAACTCTCAATTTTTATTATGTTGATGACATTGTCAAGTTGGAAAGAACATTATATGCTATAAACACGAGCATCTTCAAGAATAGCTTACAAAACCTAAAGCTCAATCAAAAAAGAACAAGTGTCTTTTAAACCCAAGACCACTTATGTATTCACTCCTCTTGCAACTTTGGATGATCTTGAGCACACAAGAAATAAGTGGCCTTGTTTTACACTTTTTAGGAGGCCTACTTGAGGATTTCATCACTGATTGAGATGACCTCAACTCTAGCATTCTCGTGGAGTGTAAATATTGGGAGGTGAATTGAAAGACACCTCTCTAGGAAATAAAATCTTGTCACTCTTGGCTAAGCCCCAAAGAACTTTATACCTTTGCAAAGTGAAGGTGGAGATTTGGGTTACCATCTCCTCCCAACTGTGTGGCATTATTTTCTTTAATCTACAAATTTAGGCCTCACGTACCTTGTGTATATTGAGGACACCCCTAGCTAAGCTTATATATCCTAGTCAAAACATTATAGGATTATTGGTGTGTTTGAAGTGCTAAGTGTTCAAAAACCTCCCCATTTGAAGGGGATATGCCATCTAAGATTTTTTTGTATATATATTTCATTGTATGATTTGCATGTTATGTTTCAAAAAAATCCAAAAACATCATAAAAGTTCAAAATCCAAAAACATTTCAAAAACAACAAAAGGAATCTCTAGTTTTCCACACCACTTCTTCCATCCATCAAATTCATCATGATCATGCTTCTCTTGTCTTAATCATTCAAATCATTCCTCAAAATCTTAATCTTCTATAATCATTTGAATCATTTCCTCATCTTTTTAATCATTTAGTCAAATTCCTAATTATCATCCTAATCATGGTTCATAATTTACATCAAGATCCAATTCCCTCATTCAATGATTCATCCTCATAATTCTTAATCCAATCCCTTGTCAAATTTATTTCTTTTCTAATCAATTCCTAAGTCAATCTATTTGCACTTTCATCCAAAATCAATCACTCTTTCTTCATCTTTTCAAATCTTCTTCTAATTTATTTTTTTATAAAATCTTCTACTTTGGACTTAGGAGCACCATCATAATCCTTGGACTTTAATCCTAGTTATCTTGAATGACCCAAATCTTATCAAGGTTATCTCAAACCTTCATCCAAATATCAAATCAAATCAAATCAAATGCAATCAATATCAAGTCAAATCCAATTCAAATCAAGTCAAAAAAAAGTCCAAAATTGATCCTAGTCCCAAGTTCATATTCCATCCATCATCAAATCTTTTAGTGCTCTTTGTCTAAGATCCATGATTAAGAATTGGCTTAATCAAATGGTTGAAGATCATCAAGGCAATCTGGAGTTATAACTCCCTTTCAACCTACGTATCAAATCAATCCTCAAAACTTCATATCTAATTCTAATCTATCTCATGTTCATTGTTCTTCTACCTCTGACAAGGGAAATCCACCTCATTATCCTTCAAACACATACAATTTCTTTCATAGCCCATACAATTCATCAAACGAAAATGCCATTGCCAAAGAAATTGAGGAACTGAAGAATTCTATCTTGAGCCTAGAAAATCAAAAGCAAAGGTCCATCTTCCATGACATATGTCCTCTTCCCCCATGTTTCATAGACCATAGTCCTCATGTCCCATCCAACCCAAATCCTTCATGTAATTCCCCATACTTTGACCTTAATGTCAAAAACCATCATCCCAATCCCCTACCCATACCTCCATCTTCACACAATCTGAATCCCCTAAAATCAACATCATCCCCACCATGTAATAGGTTTATCTCATTAGAAACCTTTTCTAAGTTAAAAATCAAAAATAAAGTGATCTTGTCACCCAAAGTCATACACCCAATTCCATCTCAAGACCTTCCTCTAAATCATGTCATTATAGATTCCTCTTCTCCTCTAGATCTAAGAATTTCTCCATCCCACCATTCCCTTATCCCTCAAGATCCATTTATCCCTCTTATTCCATCTCATGATCCCCTTCCTAATCAAGATCAAGACATTCCATGTACGATGCACATTATTGATTTCATTCCATCTCATGAGTTAGCATCCATAGATCCTCCACTTCATGAAGAGGTTCCTTCCACTCCATCCACTAATACTCCTCCATGTCAAGATAAAATCACTCCATCTCATGGTTCCATTCCCTCCACTCCATTATATGATTCTATTCCATCTCATGATCCACTCATTCAACTACATGATCCTCTTTTAAGTCAAGATCAAAGTACCCCTTCATTTGCCTTTCGTGATCCCACCCCATCTCAAGATCCTACTATCCATCATAACCCCCCTTGTGATCCTAATCCTCCACATGATCCTATCACACCCATCCAATCCACTCATGAATCCCATATACATGGACTCGCATCTTGTATTAAAAATGATAAGTATGCCATTAGAAAAATATTGTCTCAAGATGTTGGTACACCTTCCACTCCTTCCAAACCTTAAATTCCTCCATCCAAACCTAAATGTTCCCATCATCCATATTCCATGTCCATTTTGGGCCCTTATATCCATATTCCATTCCTTCCTTATTTCCATCCATTTTGGGTCCTTATGTTCCAAAGCCAAACCCTTCATCCCTTCAACCTATTTTGGGCCCTTACATACATCCATTTTCCATATCCAATTCTTCCACTTCATCCCCTCATATACCTATTAAAGATCAACAAAGGCACACATCCTTGAATTCCTTCCAATTTTCACCTTCCATAAGCTCTCTATACCATTTATCTTAATACACCCCTACCATGGCCAATGGAAGCAAATTGGATGCCAAAGATAAAGTGAATCAAGACAAATGTCCACAAAAATCCAAGGATCAACATGTCCCCTCTAAAATACATGTTCAAGAAAAGAAAAATATGATCCAAAACAAAATTAGAAGGACACAAACGCTGAAAACAAAAAATGCAAAAATTATGTGGATCCCAAAGCTGCTCAATGAAGCAATGAATCTCAAAGAAAATTCCAATTTCACATCCAATTTCACTAATCCAAAGGCTTCCCTCATTCATAAATCATCCAAACTTCCATGTTCCAACTCCATTTTTGGTCCTTATACACCAAGATCCACCATCCTAAATCCATCATTTCCTTCATTCATTTTGGATCCATATATCCCAAAATTCAAACTTTCTCCTACATATCCTCCAAAATTTCCTTCTTGCCATCACTTTTCAAGGTGTGTGTCAATGATGATCTTTCCACCTCCTTCATCCACTCATTCACAAGTCTTCCAACCTAGCATCAATCAACCATATCTTCCTCCCAACACTCCACCCCCTTAATCTAAACCTTTTCATAAGTCCTTGACCTCCATCTCCCAACCCATTTCACCCTTCTTTTCACTATCCTACCAACATCTATGAGAAAATGGTAAAAACTCCTTGAAAATAATAAATAAAGCGAAACAAATATTAAGAAATACCATCCATGTAACTAGGTGCTTGATTCCTCTCTTTGTTTCCTTATCATGTATCCATTATCTTCCAATTCCACTTATCCTTCCATTCACTTATCCTCTTCTACATGCACTCTACACTGGGGGCAAGCTCTATCCATACCAGATTGCTTTATATATCTTCCATAATCTTATCTACCATTCCTCATCCTTTTCCATCTTTGATCTTGACTATCCTATTCTTTTCATCCATTCATGCTCACTTTCCATATCCCTTGCACATTATCCACACACTATCCTACATACTCCCACCATCCGTTAACATGTTTGATCTTTACATCCTATCAATATCTTTCATCCAATAGTCCTTGGCATTTTCATTTCCTCATTATCCTCCATCCATAATCCTACATGCTTACATCCTTCTTTCATATGTCCTTGATCTTGGTTATCCCATCCATTTCACCCATTTCATGTCCTGCATTTCATCCATACTCTTCATATCATTGTCCCTATTTCATGCCCTCCCTCCCATATCCCTTATTCATTCCACTTTCATGCATATTCTTGTGATCAATACTAGAGTCACGATAACAAAATGTTCATATATTCTTTGGAAATACACATGCCTTCCCTTCATACAATATCCTTTGCACCATCTTTCCACTTCCACACATCTCTCCCCACCTTTTTTTCCTTCCATTTTTCCTATCCTTCATATGGGGCATTTTTTGTCATTCCTGTGAAACATGGTCCTTGGGTCCCCATTTTTTGATACCATATCCTTTGGTCTACCATATTCTTTCACCTTCCATTTTATCCATATATCCTACTATCCATAAAAGTCTCCCCACCCTTCCTATTCATTTATCATTCCTTGATTCTTCCTTGTCAGTGGTCCCAATCTAGTCATTTTCATCACTTCAATCAATTCATTTCTCCTATAATCTAATCAATTCCCCTTCTTCCAATCATTTTGTACAAATCAATTTACATCTTATCTAAGTCTCCTTGTTCTTCTAATCACCATTATTTAGCTCATTCAATCAAATTCATCCATCATCTTATCATATCTTATCCAAATTCTTCTAGTTCATCATCCAATCTCATGACACTGAGCTTCAACCAATTAAACTGAGCTTATCAAAATAGTGATTGCAAAAAGAAATTACACAAATTCACACTGAGAATAAATAATTTGAGAATCTTGTTCCTTTCACACAATTGCCAATGAACAATCAAAAACATTTCAATACAATTCAATCAAACAGTCATTTGTTACCTTACAGGATGCATCCTTCCTATATAGGCTTAAAAAATTCACCATCAAAATAAAGTTCATGGCAAGAACTGTGGACTGAATATAAAGTCTTTCTGTTGAATTTATCTTTGTGTATCAGTGATAACCTTCTCAAGTGTGCCTTGATCTTCAATATCTTGGTATGATTTGAATTATTTAACTTGATTACACATTTCATTTTGTGATATGGTCTATTTTCATGATTCTTTAGCACATCCCTATTGGTTTTTGAGTTATGGTTATGCATTGCTCACTGGGGGTAATGGGTTAGCACACTTTCCACCAAGATCCCTAACAATAATTTGGGTGTGCCCAGACCTCTCTAATGCGTATATGTCATATTTTCCATCATGACTTTCAAGCCTACATCTATGTTCATAAAGTCTCTATTTTGTTGAGAGACTAGTCCACACAAAGGAATATTGTCATCTATGCTTCTATAGCATTTGGTGCATAACTCCCCTTGCAATATCAAACTAGGGTGTGCTCTCCCATATGAACATAACTGAATCCTATGCATTCATATAGTTAAGCTACATTTAGATTAATTATTATCCAATTCACCCTACTTCATTCCACTTTTAACAACAAGTCATGCCAAGTCATTTTTTTAAGCCTTTTCTCTTTCCCTTTTCCTTCCTATGTCTATTTTCAAAAAAATGGGTCAAAATATATTCCTTTTTCACCCCATTTCCTTGAGGGGGCACCCTCCTCGCCTATTGTTGCTTTGATACCACTCCTAGGACTCCTATTCTTTCTGGGGCAACCAATATTTTCTTTTCTTTGATATAATGTCATCCTAACATCACATCAAAGAGGGGCAAAATGTAGATGCTTAAAATCATCCCAAACACTATATTAATTCATTTAATATTTCCTTTGACATTATAATTAATTAAATATTAATTAATTATATTTTTCATATTCTTCTACTTATTTAATTAAATTTATTTAATTAAATAGTTTCACTTTTCTAATATATTTAAATTTAATTTAAATACTCCCCCCCCCCCCCCTCTTAATGTATTAAATTTATTTAATGTATAGTGCTCCATAAATCCCCTTTTAAATAAATTCTATTTATTTAATTCCCTCCACTCCACTAAATTCTCTAATCCTATGATTAAATTAAATCTTATTTAATTTAGTCTTAAACCTATCCTAAAACCTAGTCTACACCCATCACTCTCATCCTTTTAAGCCTACCCACTACTTAATCCCACTTATTTATCTTAAACACCTTGCTAAACCCTTTTTAGCTCCTAAATATGTGCTCACACATCTGAGAAACCCTTCACACCTTTCACACTCCTCACACCTTTCACACCTCTTATGCCTTTGTCCCCCACTCCTTCCTTTAAGTTTGCTCACACGTGTGAGAAAACTTTGAATGTTGACCTTTGTATGGCTTGTCTCCTTAGCCCATGTGTCTCCCTTGTGGCACCTATGTGGATGCCATATGGATACCACCTCCCCAAGGCCTCTCTCAAACCTATAAATAGAGCCCTTGTCTCAAGCATTTTTACATCTCCCTCATTTACATTGTTATCATGCTAGTGTGATTCTAGAGCTTTTTAGAGATTTTTATGCTTAGAACTAACCTTTAGTAGTTGTTTGCATTACTTAGATTTCTAGTTTGCATTATCTTTCATGGTAGTATGATGTTGTAGGTTTCTTTCTTGCATTACATTTCCATCTCACTTCTAGAATTCTTTGAGGATTAGCTCACTCATAGCTATTTCTTGAAGGTATTCTCCATTCATTTAGTCTTAGATTCATTCATCTCATTTTGCATATCATTTATCATTCAAGGGATTCAATAGTTATGTTTGAGAGAACACATCTACATCCCTCACACTTGAGCACACCAACAAGGCCTTTTATGAGCACCCTTGTTGAGCTTCTTTGAGGTTATGTGAGGACCTTTATTTCTGGTTGCATAAGTTGTTAAACTCAAGCATATTTTAGTTGCATTTCCTTTCGTTTTTAATCTTCTATATGCACATGTTACAACTAATGTTTTCTTGTTTACACTTGCTCCTGATAGGTTAGGTTTTCCCATATACAATGGCCTTCTTATGAACCAAAGAAGGGAAAGCAAGTTTTGAGAAGATCAAAGCAGCCATAGCTTTAGCCCCTACTCTCATCAATCCAAATTTTGATAAGGATTTCATTCTTTATACCTTAGGAGGAGAGTCAAGTATTTATGATGTTTTGACTCAATTAAATGGAAAAAATGAAGAGTAGCCTATTGCTTTCTTTAGTGAAGGACTAAAAGAGTATGAAAATAAGTATAGCTATGTGGAAAAGTAGGCCCATGTAATCATAAGAGCCTTAAAGAGATTTAGTCACTTGTTGTCTCATAATAAAATCTATTTGTTGGTCCCTCATGCTAGTGTTAAGGACATTCTTTTGAGCAAAGATATTAGTGAGAAAAGGGCCAGTTGGATCACTAAGGTGATGGAATATGATGTGGGCATCCAAATTAATAAACTAGTAAGGGGGGAGGGGTTGTGAAAATAGATGGTCTCATCTCATGAGCCTGATGAGGAAGTTGTCTTGGTGTTGGCAGAGTAGCAAGGGGTGAGGGATGATAACCCAAGGAGCTAGATAGATGACATGGAGACCTTCTTAGCTATAAATAGATATCCTCAAGGGTTGGATAAAGCTAAAATAAGATAGTTTAGATTTTAGTCCATCCCCTATGCTATAGTTAATGGTGTTCTTTTTAGAAGAGACTTCAATAGAGTCTTGCTAAGATGTATTGATGTAGATCAAGCAGAGAGGGTGATTAAGGAGCTTCATGATGGTCCTAATGGTGGCCATTTTTCAGCAAGAACCATTGCAATGAAGATCATGAGAGTTGGTTATTACTGGCCATCCTTGTTGAATGACTACCATAGACATGTGAGAAAGTGGGAAAAGTGTGCTTTCTTCTCAAGTAAACAGAGACTTGCAGCCCTTCTAGTTTACCCCATCCAAGTTGATCAGGATTTTTCCCAGTGGGGATTGGATTTTATTGGTCCTATTAATCCTTCTTCTAGCTCTGGTCATTGGCAAATTTTGGCTACAATAGATTACTTTACAAGATGGACCGAGGTAGTAGCCTTGAAGGATTCTACAAATGCTTCAGTTGTGGATTTCATTAATGGAATTCTCACAAGATTTGGTGCTCCTTCCACCATAATATTAGATAATGCCAAATCATTTATAGGAGCTCAAATTTGTGCATGGGAAATTGATCATCATATTTACTTGAGCACATCTTCTAATTACTACCCTCAAGGTAATGGATTGGCTGAATCATCCAATATAAATTTGAATTAAGAGGATTATTGAAGATAATCAAAGGTGTTAGCATCAGAAATTAAGAACTACCCTGTGGCTGACATAATAACACCTAAAAGGGCTTTGAAATTCTCCATTCATGTTAATATATGGTAAGGAAGCTAGAATACCTATCTTATTAAAATCTCATGCTCTTGAGTTGGCTCATTAGTTGGAACTAATTGAAAATGATGCTTTGTCTATAAGAATGCCTAACTTGATTGAGCTAGAGGAGAAAAGAAGTCAACCAATACAAACCTTAAAAATACATCAACAACAGGTGAAAAGGATCTTTGATAAGAAGGATAAGGTTAGAAATTTTAGGGAGGGTGATCTTGTGCTAAAGTGGGATGTGGATAGAGAAAAAGTAGGGAGACACTCAAAGTTTGATGCCTTATGGAGTGGTCCTTATGTAATCATCAGTTGCAAGCAAGCCAATGCTTTTGAGTTAAGTAGAACTGATGGTGAAATCTTTCTAATTCTAGTCAATGGAATATATCTCAAGCCCAGTTTCTAATGGAAATAAATGTTCACCTATATAGTTAGTTAGTTTTCTTTATGTTCTTTTCTATTTTCCAAGAAGTGTGTAAGAACATGTTTTGTTTTATAATAGATAGTTTTTGTTCCAATTTTTCCAAGTTGTACAGGTAGAAAGACATGTTTTATAGCTTAAAATGTAGTAGAAATGATAAATTTGATGAGTTTCATGGTTTTTGAGACTCCATAGCCTAATGGATCTTTTAATGGTCACTAGTCATGTACCAAGCAGGCTTTCATCCCCTTTAAGTTACTAGAAATGTTAGCCAAAATGCCACCCACCAAAAAATCAAATTTAAATAATAATCTATTTAATGGTCACCTAGGGTATTTTATGAAATAATTTGGCATTGGCTATATTCCTTATTTCATATTATTCCTTAAGAATTTCTTAAGTCATGACCATACGATTCACACAGTCATAGATGGTTAAGTACTAAGTAGGATGAGAATGGTGGAGGCACGATTGTTTTATGTTTGCATCATCGCAGAATTAGTGGACTCAACCAAGATTAGGATGTTAAATGCACACTTTTCTTTATCTTTTCTTGATTGCAAGATTATATTAATATACTATGGCTTACGTTGCAATAGCATGAAAAGGGCAAGTCTTCAGTGTTTTTTAAAAGATGTATTTCTTACTATTAGATCTTTCATATCCATAGCCAGCAGATGATCACAACAGGTTAAGAGGAGGCTAAGATTTGAGTCATGATCAAGTGATTTCCTTTTTTTCTTGGTTGCAAGGATTAGAATATGAACCTTAGGTTAAGGTGGTCACTATGTGGATTTGACCAAAATCCAAGTCTTCATAGAGTCACAATAGTTAATGAAGAATGTTAAGAGTAGGTTGTGAAGTAGCAATAACCAATGGGTGATGGTTTCATAAGCAATAACTATTATTGAAGAAAAGTGGTGGCAAAGCTATGATCATGGGAAATCAAACACAAAGTGATAGAGTGGTAGAATGGTAAGAGATGTTTGGACCATGTGGTAAGGCTTGATAGTTAACTTCAGTTGACCAAATGACATGGCTGATTTAGCAAGTTAATGATAGTAGAAGTAGCTCCTTGATGATGAACCTAATATTTTTTATCTCCTACAACTACTTTCATCATTCCCTAGGTTTGATAGATGCAAAGAGATGTTCTACCACCACCTGTTGATCCATCCATTTAGTCAAAAGTTAATGACCATAATTATTGGCCTCTCAGTTCTTTTTTTAGTGAGGAAGTGATCTTCTCGTATATGGATTTGTGGTATGATCAGATCTTTCTAGTTTTGCAGTGATTATTCTTTGTAGATTTGATTGTAATGGTTGAATTTTGTCTTATAGTGGAAGTTATCTAAGTTATGCTTGCACTATAAAAGAAAATGTTGTACTCTTTCTTAAGGTTAGATCTTCTATATTTCTCTGGTATTTCCTTGGCATGCTACTATAAATTCCCTCTTTTCCTTTGAATTATATGACATCCTGTCTTATCTCCTTTAGCTATTGATGTACTATGTAAGCTTTGTTTTCCTCTCTTCAATATACTATGAATATTTATGATCTGCATTTTTGTATCTTTGTTGGCTCGTGAATGATAAGAAGTGAAGCATATTTTCCTTGTGTCACTAATGTGGTTGTCTAATTTGTATGTGGCTAATAGATTAAAGAAAGTCTAAATTTGTATATCTTTGGACTATCATGATAATAGTACTATGCATGTAGGGGTAGAGATTGGTCTAAACACCCTATTCTGGTGCATCACCTCTTTAGAATAGATTAGGTAGTTACTTTCATGTATTCCTTCTCCCTTTTCTCTTTGAGAATAGTTTAAGTGCATCCTAATAGTAGAGGAAGCCAAACTTCTCTAGAGACTCAACCTCATAGTTAAAGTCCCATAGCTTGGAGTTTGTTTCCATGTTTCAAAAAGTTTTCCTTAGGTAAAAACTTTGGAAAAGGGTGCAGGCTTTTGTGACAACAAAGCTTTAAGTTTAAGATTAAGGTAAAATCAAGTTTTGAAGGGACCCAAAACCCTTTACAAAAAACTAAAGATAAGCATTAAGCACTACCAGGTTTTACAAAGACCTGAAACCTAAAGTTTTAAACAAAGAAACCAGGTTTTAAAGGGACCTAAAACCAAAATTTTAAACCATATAAAGCAATTAGTTTTTACAAGGACCTCAAACCTATAGTTTTAAATAATCTAGAAAATGAAAAGCAAAAACCAGTAAAACCACTCAGACTAACAACCAACACATGCACTCCACAACTAGTGCCTACAATAACTCTTTACCTACTTTTGCAATACTTTGTATAATGTCAACTGAAGCTAAAATTGGAGCCTCAAGAGCCTTAGTGAAATTTTCCTTCATGCTCTACCTAGTTCTCTTACTAGGTCCACTTGGACTCCCCAACCCCACATTAACTAGAGATATTATCTCCTTGTTATTCTTCTTACCTAGGCTAGTCCCTACAGCACATAGACTAGAAGTGACATATTCCATTCTTTGACCACTTTCCTTAATTAAAAAAGATCCTAATCGTACTCTTTGAGCTTACTAGGGATATTACCAATTTATATTTCCATATGAGCTCTCATGGTGCGTTCATAGTCCAGCTCTTTCTGCATAACCCAGATTTTCCTCTTAAGAACCATAAATTCATTGTAAAGCCAAGAATCACCCTAAATGGAAGCCTCTACTTTAAGCTTAGTAGTGTGAAGAAAGGATAATTTAGTCTCATGAGAATCTTCCCTATCATCAACAACAACCCTAATCTTAGAATCAATGGCAATAGTAACTATATTGATCTGGATATCAGGATTGATGTCCTCTCCTCTTTTTTGTCTTTACTCAGACTATTGTCCTTAGTAGCAAGGTATTTTCCTTAATTTCCTTACCAGTTTCCTCCTCCATTTTCTTCTCACTGAAATTCCTATTCAGGTGGGTAGGGTGAGCACAGAGCTTTAAGTTATTTAACCCATTTAAGGTGTTTTTGGATCAACTTATCTTGTCTATTTAAGAAACTAAGAGCATTGTTATCTATATACACTATGACATATTTGGAAAATAGATAGTGCCTCCACTTATTCATGAATTGCACCATTGCATATAATTCTAAATCATAAGGAGAATGCCTTTGTTTCACTTCATTGACCTTCTTTGAGAAAAATGCCACAGGGTGTTCCTCTTAGCTCAATATTGCCCCAATGACTAGCTTACTAGCATCACACTCCACAATAAAAACTTTGTTGAAATCAAGTAAATTAAAGGATGGTAACTTTGACACTTTTTTTTTCAACATTTCAAAGCTCTCATCAGCCTTAGGTTTCCACTTAAACTAACATTTAACTCTACCTTTTATAGTATTGAGAATGAGTGCATAAACATGGAAAAAGTTTCTTAAAAACTTCCTATAGAATGAAGCCAGGCCATAAAAACATCAAACATCCTCTACTAAATTAGGGGTATCCTAAATCAATATAGCTTCAACCTTTGAACTATCCATTTTCAAATAACCTTGAGAAACAACAAAGCCAAGGTAGACTAGTTCAGTTTTGAGAAACTAGTTCTTTTCAAAATTGATCATCAACTACTCCTAATGCAACTTCTTCAAGGTAATGTACAAATGATGCAAATTCCCTTCCTTAATCCTACTAAATATTATTATGTCATCAAGGTAAATAATCGCAAATTTTCCAATAAATTCTACAAGGACCTCATACAGGTGCTAGGTGCATTATTCATCCCGAAGGGAACCACCAACCATTCATATAACCCCTCGTTAGTTTTGAATTTTTTTTCCACTCATCCCCTGGTTTAGTTCTAATATGATGGTATCCTAACTTTAGTTCCACTTTGGAAAAGTATCATGCATCCACTAAATAATTTATTAGGTCTTAAATCTTAGGCATAGAGAATTTATATCATATGACAATCTTGTTGATGGCCCTTGAATTTGTAATGCCCCACCCAGAGATCCTTGGAAACAAGGATTCAAATCAAGCCAAGATATTTTTTTTTTACAAGTATGAATGCACATGACAACATCATACAGGGATCACAAAGATCACAATGGAAGACTTTACCACAATCCTAGCAACCAACAAATCTCCAAATGCCACTACCAAACTGACAAACCCAAACAAAGCTAACAATGACAAATGAACATGATGAGGGCTCAAGAAATGACCACTCATCAACAAAACACCAAGTTGGGGTAGAATGCAAAAACCTAAAATATGGCTAAGCTTGAAATCCTGAAGCCCTAAAAATTGGCTAAGTTTGGATTTTTGAAGCCCTAAAATTTCTTAGAATCTTTAACTTATCTCCGAGAGGTTTGAAACCTATCTCAAAAGATTTGTTGCATATATTAAAATATAACTTATGCTTAAATGATATATTTTAAACCCCAAGAGACTGATTATAGAACCACACACAACAAAAATCAAAAAGCAACACCAAGGGATTGAGGAACACCTAAGAGGGTACCCCAAACCATCCCTGAAAAGTTCAGATCAGACCAAAAAGTGCCTGTTGCCCACTCGCATAGGTTTCATAAAAACTGTGTGACACTTTATTAGCACTATGCAATACTTTACCAATATTTTGCGACATTTCTCCAGAATGAGGGCGACACAATCAGGGGTTGGGCAATACTTCTCCCAAGGGCATGTGATACTGGAAGTGTATCGTACGACTTTTCTTCTGAGGGTGTGCGATACTTTAAAGTATCATACAACATTCCTCAAATGGGCATGCGACACTATATTGTATTGCACTATGCTGATACATGGTGTAGACACTAAAAATTGTCTTGAATGACTTTATTAATTTAATTAATAATGGTCACATTCTTCTACTTATTTAATTAAAATTATTTTAATTAAATAGGATCATTTTTGGCCTAAGTATTTAAATTTAATTTAAATACTTCCTAGCCTTAATGAGTTAAATTTAATTTAACACATGATTCTCCATTTATTCTCTTTTTTAAATAAATTTTATTTATTTAAATCCTCCATATCCTATTAATTTCTTCTAGACCTTGATTAAATTAAATTTCATTTAATTTAATCTTTATCCTAATCTATATCCATAAGCCTAAGAGTATGTGTACTCTTATGAGTTGTCATCATAAGGGTTTACATTTCTTTTTAAGCACATGGTGTCTACAACTTGAGAACTTTCTACACACATGTGCCACCTCATCTTTCTCCTCCCAACTAAGAATATGGGATAAGGTGCTTAATTGTTAATTCTTATCCTTATCTTTTAGGCACCCTCTAGATGTTTCCTGGGAGTCTTTAAATAGAAGCCTTGTCTCAAGCATTACATATAGAGGATTATTGGATTACATTGACACGCCGTCGCTTTGAGTCTAGAATCACCACATTGAGAGCTTGCATTATAGCTACATTTCCGTAGGGAGTTCTTAGGCTGCATATTAGTGATTTGATAGTTGGTAAGATTTACATTTTGTATTGCATCTTAGTTTTTGTTGTGCATTCATATTTAGTTTACATTCTAGTTTTAGTTTTCATTCTAGTTATAGCTTGCATCCATAGATAGTTTTCATAACTTCATGTTCATTGCATCATAGAGTACCTTTGAGTGTGACTTCCTCCATAGTCATATCTTGAAAGTATTCTTCTTTCATATAGTCTAGGATCATATTGCACATTCACTTTGCACACTCACTCACATTTGCACTTCCACACAAGGGATTTACTTATTGTTGTGTTTGTGAGAGCATACCAAACACACCCTCCATCAAAGATACACCAACAATGGCTACACATAGCTGCCCTTGTTGAGTAGTAAAGGTGGTTGGAATTTTGGTTTGTTGGTTGCTTTTGTGAATTTCTTTTAAATTAGCTTGATTCCTTAGGCTTCCAGCAATTTGTACATTTTTTTAGCACACATTTTGGCATGCCTAGTGGGACCCATGTCCCTGATCTCACTTCAGTAGTTCGCTAATAAAAATTTTTGCAGTTTGGATTAGCATTTTGTCGTCTCTGATAGTCTCAGTGTCGTCTGCATTGCGCGTCTACGCATATTAGCATCTTTGTAGATCAGCGTCTCCAAAAACAAGTGTCTGCGTCACCGCCAAAAAATTAGGTTCCTTTTTTTTGCGTCTCTGTCTAATTTATTCTGTTGTCTAACTTAGGGTTTTGTCATCTGCGCTGATTTCAATGTTGTTTGCGTACTGTGATCTATCGTCTTTGATCTAAAATTGGCCTCTCCACTTACATTCTAGGTTCTGCGCTCTTGATTTTGGCGTCTGTGCTCTGCATTTTGGCGTCTGCGCTCTGCATTTTGGCATCTGCGCTCTGCACTTTGGCATCTGCGCTCTGCACTTTAGCATTTGCACTCTACACTTTGGCATCTGCACTCTGTGCTTTGTCATCTTCGTGTTTTAGCGTCTTCGATTATTAGCGTCTGCGACTGTTGAGATTTAAACTAACAGTTAACTATTTCTTGAGCATTTTGTTAGTTTGCAGGTCGAGGATTTACGTTAGAGAACGAACTAGAGTGTAAAAGGCCTGGTCACATTTGAAATTGGAGCATTTTAAATGGGTACATTTAGTATAGAGCACATTTGGATTTGGGCCTTAAAATGAAATCACATCCAAAGCCTTAAGGAAAATTAACTTCATTTCAGCATTTTCATTTCAGCATTTTCATTTTCAGCATTTTCTTTTAGTATTTTATTTTTTGCTATTTAAAGTTGGAAAGAACCTTGTATGCTCTAAACACGTGTGTCTTCAATTAGAGTAGCAAACTTAAATTTTTGTGGATAACGAACAAGTGTCTTTTAAACCCCAAGTCCACTTACGTATTCTCTCCCCTCGCGCCTTTGGGCGACCTTGGGTGCACAAGAAATAAGTGGATTTGTTTTTCATTTTATTAGGAGGCCTGCTTGGGGATTTCATCACCCCTTGGGATGACCTCAACTCCAGCATTCTGGCGAAGTATAAGAATCAGGAGGTGAATCGAAAGACACCTCTCTTAGAAGTGTAAATATTGTCACTCTTGGCTAAGCCCCAAAGAACTTTATACCTTTGGGAAGTAAAGGAGGAGATTTGGGTTACCGTCTCCCCCCGGCTCTGTGGTAGTATTTCCTTTCATCTACAGAATTAGGCCTCACGTACCTAGTGTATATCGAGGACACCCTTTAGCTAAGCCTTGTACAGCCTAGTATCAGCCTTATTAGGATTGTTGTTGTGTTTGGTGTGTTTGTTCAAATAATCAAAAAAAATCAAAAAAAAACAAAAAACAAAACAAAAACTTCAAACAAGCCAAAAAATGAGTGAAATTGTGAGGGAACCTTTGCAGTAAGATAGGTTAGGTGAGGTCTCTTTGACTCACAATAATCTTTTGGAAGTTTTTGCATTAGAGTCACGTTTTGAGTTTTGGTTGAGTTTATTTTTGATGTCAAAAGGTTTGAGTCTTGTTTTGTTCTTGCCATGACCAAAAAAGTCAACCAAACCAAGCATAAGAAAGTGAAACTGTCCAAACCACCTGTCTACAAAGAAAGGAAGAGACTAACACACGATGACAAACAATTCAGCTACGCGATCAAGGACATTCAAAAAGGAGAAGCTAGGCAAGACCGCTACGATAGGATCACCTATAACAGAAAACTTCGGAACTGGTCTGCTTTCCCAAGTGTAAACCCAAGGTTCTTATTTCCCATAAAAAAAAATTGAATCAACCGTATAAGTGGCCATCATACATTCATCTTTCTTATTCATTTCCATTTCTTCCATCTTCAAACTTTCTTCTAAGGGAGCTAAAAACCTAAAAACATCTTTTTATCGTGACATTAGACCTTACATCCATAAGCAAACACCTTATCCTAATCACATTCTCTTATTTGGGACCACAAGTCAGTTTCCAAATAGCAAGCAATCCATTTAGTATCCTATCTTGCCTATAAGATCATATTTGACTATCTTTGGTAAGAGAAAGATACTCAAGTCTTACTTATTTGGGATCACAAGTCAATCTCCAAATAGTAAGCAGTCCACTCAATACCTTACCTTGCTTATTTGGGACCACAAGTCAGTCTCCAAATAGTAAGTGATCCATTTGGTGTCTTATCTTGCCTACAAGATCATATTTGACTATCTTTGGTAAGAAAAGGATACTATTATCTTTCAATATCATTTTTTTTGCTAAACTAAGGTCTCTTGTTCAAATTTGGGTAGTTGACCCATTGATCATCTAAGGTTAAGAGCTCTCATTTTCATTTTCTATTTCTCTCATAAGCCTTCATTCATAATTTGGCCATTCTTGTATGGTAAACACACGATCAGGAAGGTTTACTTTCAACCCCAAAACACATTTGTGGGAATCGACAAAGCAATCAGAAATGGAGAATCTTCCTCCCTCAGCTGCAACTTCATTAGGGGATGTGGTTCCCTCTAATCTGAATCTTGGTATGCCTAATATCCAAGAGCCACAACAACCTTTTCATAATAACAATCCAGGTTTTAATGATGAAGAAGTATACCAAGATGAAGACCCTATTGATTTCGGTGATATTTCTAGTGAGGTTAAGACCTTCCTTGCAGACCCTTACAATGTAGAGATGATGGAGAAATCCATTAAGGCAAACAAGACCGACATATTCTTAAATCTGATCAAGGATGGTGTTAACGTTCCTACAAGTTTTGATGAGAACATCCTATTTACTCAAGTCAAGAAAGGTGGTGCTACCTTAGCACCTAATTCAAGTGCAATACCAACATCAAGCAAACGAAAAGAACCTACGGTGACAACTAGTGCTTTGCCCACATCTAGCACTTTACCACAACCAACGCTTCAAGCCAACTCTGAAATCTTTCAACAATTCATCAATGCTCTATCTAATCTTGCCACATACACTAATGCTCCACAAAACATCTCAACAACTTCAAATGTAGGAGGCCTTGGTATTAGTCAAGTACCAACTCAATCAATGGTCATTTCTACACAGCCTACACCTTCACCTTAGTTGCATGTGCCTACGACCATGGTAACAACATTGGCGCCAAATGCAATGAGTGCATATCAACAGGGTGGTTCAAATGGAGCAACTCCACCACCCCAGCAATCACAAGCACAAACGAACTCTGAAGTAACACATCTAGCTCAAATGTTTCATGAACTACGAAATGAGGTGCGTAGCACAAACAATAAAGGGGTAAAACACTTGTCTCTTGATGAGATTTGTCCTTTTGATAAATTTGTTTCTGTTACTCCATTCTCGATTGGTTTTGAGATTCCAAAGTTTGACAAATATATGGGAAAAACATGCCCTATCGCACATGTAAGGGAGTTCTATATTTTGTGTTAAGAGGTGGCATACAATGATTATTACCTTAAGAGACTCTTTCCACAAAGTCTCGAAGGCCCTGCATTTGAGTGGTTCATAAATCTACCTAAGGGTTCTCACACTACCTTCGATGAATTGGCAAATAAGTTCATAGCACAATTCTCTTACAACACGGACAATCAGGTTTCATTAAGTGACTTGTGTAATACTAAGCAACGAAATGGAGAAACTTTTGCCAATTTCTTGCAAAGATGGAGACATCTTGCTAGTCATATGCTATACAAAATTGAGGATTCTCATCTTGTAGATATGTTCATCAAAAATTTGATACCTGAAATGTCCTTTCACTTGAAAATGGCAAGTCCTGAGGACTTTCCTACTCTAATCAAAAAGGGTAAAAACATTGAAAGTGGACTTTTAGAAAAAGGCACCATCAAACATTACAGTTCTTCATCTTCCCATAATGAATCGAACAACGATAACAAGCCTAGATCATGGTCTAGAATAGGGGTGTTATGCACGATGGTGTTATGGATGTCAAAAGCCTTCGAGGAAGTAGCAACAATAATTACCGCAACCGTAACAACAATAACTCAAATCAAGACAACCAGGGTAATCAGCAAGCTTGATTCTTTCCGCGTAACAATTACAATTGTGATTATGATCGAAATAGGACATTCACCAACTTCTGTGAACCATTGGAAGTTATCTTTCAAAAGGTGGTAGATCATAACTTGATGGTGTTTCCTAATACACATCCTTTTGATGAAAATCAACCAAAACCTAGGTGGTATCAAGAAAATGAATATTGCAAATACCATCGCGTCAAAGGACATGATACCAATAAGTGTTTCAAACTCAAAGTGTTTATCCAAAACCTTGTTGATAATGGAGAAATTGAAGTGGAAGGAGGTCCTTCCTCTAAGAATGCTAAGTTGAAAATATTTCAAAAGCCATTTCTCGATCACAACGATGGTAACAATAATACGAATCAAGCCTCCACATCAAACGTTGTAACTTATGATTACTCTACTAACCACATATTAGGGTTTGACTCCTTGTGTGGTAAAATAGATACCAACGATATATGTGGTTTTGACTCCTTATGTGGTCACATCGAAGGGGTAGACGCTCATGTGAATACCTTTGTCTTACAAGCAGTTGATTGTGATGCAACCACTCGACGTGGAAGACTCATTTTGCAAGCAGCTACTCCTAATAATAGTAATTCACCAGCTCCACACGTGCCTGCTACACCGTTCATTCCACAAAGGCCCGCTTCACGCCATGATGTATTATCCCAACTAGGAAAGACTCCTGCACAAATATCCATCCTTGAGCTTCTTACCACCTCACCTGTACATAAGGAAATCTTGGAAAAGGCCCTTTTAGAGTCTCGTGTCCCTGATAATATTAATGCCGCCCAATTCACTGCCATGATTGGAAACCTTGCCGCTCAACAACATTTGGTATTCACAGATAAATATTTCCAAGCTCTCAATCCCAACCATAATATGTCGCTCCATATTGAAGTCCTTATACAACGACATAAAATAAAAAGAGTCCTCATAGACAATGGATCCAGTCTAAATCTTTGTACATTAAAGATGATTCATTTCCTGGGACTTCCAGAGGATCTCCTTGATTCTAGCAAAAGAATTACTATAAAGGTATATGATGAAAGAGAAAGGGAATCAAAAGGAGTTATTATGTTGCCTCTCAAAGTTGGACCAGCCATTATCAATACTGAATGTCATGTCCTAGATTTAGATTTGCCATATAACATCTTGCTTGGTAGACCATGGATACATACTCTCAAAGCAGTGCCTTCCACATACCACCAATGTTTGAAATTCCCACACCAAGGACGAGAAGTTAAAATTCCAGGGGATCCTACACCCTTTGAATTTTGTAGAAGATTGGAAGGTACTCCGGAAAATCTTTGTCCCATAAGTGAGTTTTCTGCAGTCATACCTAAGCCTCTTGTCATTAAAGAAACAGCTTCCCCTACAGTACTAGAAGCAGCCCATGAGAGTTCAAATTCCTGTAAAGGAAAAGAGAAAGTTGAAGATGCTCAAGTTACCACTATAGGGAAAAAGACCACCTTTACTGACTTGGGAATGAGAGAGTATAAGTTCGAAAATGCCTTGTGTATTGGACAATTACCACTCTCCCCTCATTCTCTTGGAAAGCCTTCACAATTGCCATCCTCTACTAATAAGGAAACCATGCAAGTTAACAAAATGACATTTGAACATTGGGGTTCCCTTAGTGATGAACACATGGAAGATAATATTTTCGATTGGTTATATTATGATGGCAAAGACGAACCTGTGGAGTTTCCAAAGGATAGATATGTCAAAGCACTTCCCATTGTTGAAAGCATGGGATATCATGGTACTGGTCTTGGCCCAAATGAAAATGGAATTAGACAACCCTTAGAAGCTAATAGCTATCCTAAAAGATGCGGTTTGGGTTCCCTCAAACTTAAGGTTACCTTTGCTGACAACTATTTGGCCGAACCTAAATCTGAGACTAAAGAGGAGGAATTCGTCGAAGTGCCTTTCCAATATGTCGAAGATGACCTAAATAATCGTGTCCATACCATTACCGTAAATGACCTTTCATCCATTGATCTACGTCTCACTAACCCTGACATGATAGATTGGGACCTTCAAGATACGCCACCAAGTTTGGACATTTGTAAGTCTGATGAGGCAGTGATGGCACTATTTGGCCTTAAGAATCTTCGAGATTACGAGCATGAGATCCAATATGATGAAAAAGCCTACTTTGGTAGCCAAATCAACTCTCTTAGTCACAAAAATGAAAAGGAAAACAAAAATAAAAAAATCAAAGAAACATCCTCTAGTGAAAACCCTTCTAGGGCGCTTTTGGATGATGAAAAAGATAAAATAAAGGATGCATCTTCTAGTCAAAACCTCGTAGAGGCGCCAGAAGAGGGAGAGTTGAATTTTCCATTTAGATCCTTGCCGCCAGAAAAGTCATCCATTTTGAATGAAGACACTATTCCAATAAACTTGGGAATAGAAGATAATCCACAGATTACCTACATTGCTGCCACCTTGAGTCCTGGAGAACAAAAAGCTATGACAATATTCTTGAAAAAAGGAAAGATCAACTGTGCATGGACCTATAAGGATATGCCTAGATTGGATACAGATTTAGTGGTACATCATTTGACAGTTGATCCCAAAATCAAGCCAGTAAAACAAAAGTTGCGTAAAATGCATCCTAAGGTAGCACTTCTAGTCAAGGCAGAATTACAAAAGATGCTAGAAGCAAAGTTCATTCGACCCATTAACTATCCTGAGTGGATCTCTAATATTGTTCCTGTAGGAAAAGCATCTGGGGGCATTCACGTTTGTTCTAATTTTTGAGATTTGAATCTCGCATGTCCTAAGGATGATTTTTCACTACCCAACATAGACATCATAGTGGATCTGACAACTGGACATGAGATGTTGTCTTTGATGGATGGATTTTTTGGTTATAACCAAATCAAGATTGCAGAAGAAGATTAACATAAGATGGCATTTATCACACCTTGGGGAACCTTTTTTTATCAAGTCATGCCCTTTGGTTTGAAAAATGCCGGTGCCACATATCAACGCGCGATGACTACCATATTCCATGATCTTCTACACATCATAATGGAGGACTATGTTGATGACATCTTAGGAAAATCCAAGACTAGAGAAGCCCACATTGATGTCCTTACTACTATTTTTGAAAAATTGGAAAAGTACAAAGTGTGCCTTAATCCAAAAAAGTGTGTATTTGGGGTCAAATCTGGTAAATTATTAGGTTACATTGTATCCAGAAGAGGAATTGAAGTAGACCCTACAAAAGTAAAGGCCATCATGGATATGCCTCCTCCTTCCACATTAAGAGAGCTTTGCAGTTTTCAAGGAAGATTACAATCAATCAGAAGATTTGTGTCACAGCTAGCTGATAAAGTTCATCCCCTTCAGCATTTGCTTCGTAAAGGAAATCAGTTTCAATGGGATTGCTTGTGCCAAAAATCATTTGAACAACTCAAGGCATATTTGACTAATCCTCCAGTCTTAGTCCCTCCAATACTAGGACGACCATTGATCTTGTACATTTCAGCTACTTCAGTTGCCTTAGGAGCACTCCTGGCACAATTAGATGATAATGGAAATGAACAAGCTATATATTACCTCAGTCGAACACTAGTTGGTTATGAGTTGAATTACACTACTATTGAAAAAGCATGTTTGGTCGTGGTCTTTTGTACACAAAAACTACGCCATTATATGCTTAATCATACTACATTTCTCATTGCCAAAATTGATCCACTCAAATACCTATTGTTAAGAGCCGCCCTCACTGGTCGAGCAGCAAAGTGGGTCTTAATCTTGAGTGAATTCGACATTGTGTATAAGGAGCGTAAAGCTATTAAGGGACAAGTCATTGCAGATCAGTTAGCTGAAGCACCTCTTCCAGGCGGTCACCCTATTGTGGCAGACTTTCCAGATGATACCATTATGACTATAGCCCCTACTATATCATGGAAACTATTTTTTGATGGATCCTTCACACAAAAGGGATTGTGGGCAGGAGTTTTGTTTGTAACACCACAAGGGGATTTAATTCCTAAGTCCTACAAAATTTCATTCCCTTGCACAAATAACATAGCTGAGTATGAAGCATTAGTGACAGTAATGCGTCAAGCCATTAAATGGAATATTAAGAATCTTCTTGTCTTTGGAGACTCACAACTGGTTATTAAACAAGTGACTGATGAATATCACACCAAAGATGAGAAATTGTTTCCCTATCACTGAATAGTTGAGAATCTTAAGCAACACTTTATAGAAATTGTCTTTCAACAAGTTCCAAGGGCTAACAATAAGGTAGCAGATGCCATGGCCACTATTGCTTGTATGATTGCCATGCCAGAATATAGTCCAAAATGTGAGTTTCTCGTTGAGAATCTTGTTACTCCTGCTTATGAGCAGAAATATTCTGAAGTGGTGTGCGAGATTGTTGGTCCTGAGTCTCCATGGTATGAGACATTTTTGCCTATCTACATCATAAAACTATTCCCATAACCCTCATTCCAAACCAAAGTAAGACCTTTATTCGCCGAACTGCTCGCTATACCATTATAGGTGATACCCTTTTCTGAAAACACTTTGATGGAACCCTCCTCCGATGTCTCAATTCAGATGAAGCTAAAATGGCATTAGAAGAGGTTCACCAAGGGATTTGTGGTGCCCACTCTAGTGGCTTTACGTTAGCGAAAAAGCTTCTTAGGATAGGTTATTATTGGCCCACTATGGAAGTAGATGCATATCATTGTGTGAAAAGATGTATCCCTTGTCAACAGCATGGCAATTTGATACACGCTCCCGACCAAGACTTGCAACCTACCATCACACCATGGCCCTTTTCTCGCTGGGGATTTGATCTTGTTGGTCAAGTGTATCCTAATTCTGCTAATGGCCACAAGTATATTATTGCCACAACTGAGTATTTCACGAAATGGGTTGAAGCCATTCCCTTAACCTACATCACCAGTAAGCAAATTTCTAAATTTATCCTAAACTATATTATTTGCCACTTTGGTATACCTCAAGATATTATTACTGATAATGGAACCCCATTTTAAAACCAAGAGGTAGCCACGTTATGCTAGAAATTTGGAATAACCCATCATTTCTCCACTAGATACTACCCTCAAGGCAATGGCCAAGCTGAAGCCACAAATAAAACCCTCCTAAAAATCCTAAAGAAAACTGTTGATGCAGCTGGCCGTAATTGGCATCTCCAGATTGCTCCTGCACTTTGGGCCTATCGAACCTCCATTCGCACCCCCACAGGAGCCACTCCATTCTCCCTTGTCTATGGTTCTAAAGCCATTTTACCCATTGAGATTGAGTTACCCTCCCTTAGATTCTCTCTACAAAACCTCATATCCGATGAAGAATATCGAGTTGCTCGCTTGCAAGAGTTGGCACTCCTTAATGAGAGATGCCTCTGCGCCCTTAACCACCTCCGCATGTATCAACATTGCCTCCAACTACAATATAATAAGAGGGTCCAGCTGAGGGAATTTGAAGTGGGTGATCTAGTGCTACAACATAATATGAGGAATCTCCAAAATCGTGAAAGGAAAGGAAAATTTGAGGCAAATTGGCTAGGTCCATTCATTGTTACAGCCAAATATGGTTATAGGGCATATCAAATTGCTACACCTGAGGGGGATCCACTCCCTAAACCTATAAATATTCTGCATCTCAAGCGCTTTTATGCTTGAGCATTTGTAGATCTTGTACAGTCTTTAAAAGTCTTGAAAAAACAAAAAAACAAAAAAAAATGCCAATCCATTGTCTATCCAAACCATTCCTTTCATGTCCTACCATTATTCCTTTTCCATTTGTGCAGAGTAGTACTTAGTCTTTCGCTTGTTGCTAAATCCAACAAAAGACCTCTTGTCTGTGAGGCCTCATTTTCATTTCCATTCTTGCATGCTTCCTGTCAAATGGTTTTTTAATTGCATTCTATTGCACACTCTTACGATAGTGACCACACTTGGATACACATAAAATCACCTTTTGGAGGCTTAATGATTCAGGAAGTTTGTTCGTTTCACAAACCCCTATCGGAATCACACAATCATATTATCACAAAACACTTGATTCAACATTTCCCCGTAGGTTGAGTCCTTCCTGTAGGCGATATGGGGACATTCACTTTTCCAGACTTAAGGCTCTTGGCAGGAACTGTGAGATAAATGACTACTTGGTCATGAAGTCTCTTTTGTTTGGTTTGTCATATTTTCTTTATGTCTTTTATGGTTTTACTATGTGTGTGTCTCGGATATTAATGCCCGCCGCAATGGGGGCAATTACGCAAAGGAGCTTTAACATTTATGCTTCTATAGCATATAATGCATACACTCTTTTGCAAAATAAAAATAATGGTGTGCTCTCCACATAAACACAACAGAATCCCTTGATTTCACTTAGTTAGGGTCCATGTAATATAGGGTTTCATTCGAGTCATGCTTGAGACAAGGTTCTATTTATGTCCTCCTCCTATGCTATGCTCTTGGATCTTTATAGGTGATGATTTTGATAGATATTCATTAGGTCGCATCTTTAGGTGGAGTGTTCATTTTTCATCCTTTTAAGTTACATTAATTGTTCGATATAGATTGCATTAGTTTACTCGTCAAATTACATTTCTTAGTGCTCATTAGATAGTCTAGTTCATTTTAGCATTAGCATTACATTTAGGGGCACATACATATCATAATGCATAAGTCTCATAATCGCTAGCCAATCTGCATCACACATGTTAAGCATCATATAGTATATAGAAAAGTTACATCACATCCTACATCATAAATGTCAGTCTCATAAGCATCACATAAAATCTATACATATGCATCATAAACACTCATACACATACAGAATCCTTGACTCATGTCATGTATATATATCACAAAAGAATCAATGTATGTACAGTCCAAATACATATAGAATCATATAGTACAAATGCATCATCAAAAAACTCGCTGCATCTGCACATATCTGTCAAAATATCGGATCTCTATACAAAATTCAGGAGCCATGCTATGAGGGTCCTACTTCTCCTGTGTCACCCCCTCGAGGTGGTCAGCTCTGCCCTACTGACTGCTCTAATCTAGCTCTGCCACCCATGGTCCAGAAACTAGCCCCTCTCTCAAAATCAGGCTACCGCTGGTTAGCAGGTATGACATCATGATACAGTGACCTATAATAGGCTGCCTCTCATACTACCCATGCCTCAGATCACCTGGCTGAGATGGCCTCCTGCATCACTATCACACTGGCCCCCGGCGTAACCATCTATCTCACTATATCTCGCTGCCTGTGATACTCATCGATCTGAGCCTGATATGTCGCCCGCTCGGCATGCAAGGTAGACACCTCTCCCTATAACCTTGCTAGCTCCACAGCATCAGCATGCACTGCCATACCTGCAAAATCCCCTACATCCACTCGTGCCTATAAAACTGCTAGTGCCTCCTGTGTGTTATCTGCTCTAACTCTCTGCAGTTGTACCTCTACCTATAACCTAGCAACCTCTGCCCATAGACTATCCTGCTCAGCCCTGACTATGTCCAGCTCCTCTATCGGTACCTGTCCCTGTGGAGGTGCTTGTGCCTGTGCCTGTGCCTGTACCTGAGGTCCCCTCTGTGGTGGCACCTGTGCTGCTACAACACCCCTCCTAGCAATTGTCCTGCGGCCATGAGGTCCATGTTGTGCTCCCTGAGCTGGCACTGCTACCATAGCAGCCTGTCCCCCATCTCCTGCACCATCTCCCTCTCCCTATTCCTGCTCTTCTGGTGGAACCACTCCAGGCACTGTCAGTCTGACTGGCTAGTGTGTTGCCCACCACTACGCATATGCCAATGTCATACCAGCATCTCCCTTGTCCTGACCATGAACCCATGGCACTCTATCCATCGGTAACCATGATGCTCGAGCAAATCGTAGCGTCATCCCCTGACCCCACAGCTGGCCATTCTCACGAGTCACTACAAGATACAGGAACCTGTCTAGAACCACATCCTAGATACGCCCAAACTGTCGTCGCACCCGAGAAGGCATATATCGCATGATCACGTAAGCGAATCGACTAATAATCCAGCAATCAGTTTGTGTAAATGGGAGATACATCTAATCCTCTGTATCATCCTCACCCCCTGATGCCTTTACTCTCCCCCAGTGCTCCACTCCATCATAAGGAGTCCAGTCAAACATGATAATCTCATCAAGGCACCTGCGCCAGAATCCCACTGATTATGTCGATATATACTGGATAGGAGGCCGATATCTACATGCATATGGCTCTCCAGGCTGCCTGGTCTCTCTCCGTGTGATGGGTCGAGTAACCCCGATGTGCTCCCAAGACCAAACCATCAGTAGTGTCAGTCCTAGTCCCATCGTGCGCTATGTCTGGTATGCACACATATGTAAGTCATGATACAACTCTGCTAGGATGGTCTGTCCCCAGCAGTAAACCTTGCCATCCTCCTGTAATAGGGTGCTCAACACTCGTTCCCAGCCAATAGGCCACCCATGTCCTGCATGATCTGGTAGCATCCGCCATATCAAAGAGGCTAGGAATACTACCAGTCTCGGTAGTCTCTGCTCCAAGGCTCCCTGCCAAGATAGCTAGGATCATTGTACTGGTAGCCTCTTTCGTCACCTACCAAAGCACTCTCTCAGGAAGGGATCAGCTCCCTCACCTACATACTCTGGATATGTGCCTCTGATAGGCACTCTAAGGATCTGCCATATATCCAGCAGAGTGATGGTAGCCTCCCCTATCGGTAGATGGAAGCTCCCTGTGGGTGTATGCCATCGCTCTATGAGAGCCGATAGCTGTGCTATGTGAGCTCTCAAGTCTGGCCACTCGTGGACATGCTCTAGTCCGCACAACTGCACGTGTCCCCAATCCGCGTCTGTGAGTCTCTCCTATATAACCATGGTCGGTGGATAGTGCTCCTGTGACCTAAAAAGCACTGTGCCCTCCTGTAGCATGGACATACGGTAAGTCAGTTATTTCATTCCCAGAAATGGGGCATTTCATGCTTGCCATTTCTCATTTCTGTTGTGTCAGGCGAAGATGCTGATCAGCAGAGACACTGATCAACATAGAGGCAATCTGCAAAGACGCTGGTCTGCGCTTATGCAAAACATGTTTTGTCATCTCCGCTTTGCTTTCGAAGACAACATGCTGCTATCCCTATTGTGCAGATGATAAACTATAGTTTTTCGTCTTTGTTAGTTTTGTTGCAGCCTTAGCGTCTGCGCAGACGACAGGATGTTCCTTGTCGGCTCCGCAGGCGCTGGTATCGCTTCTTTGTCGTCTGCGCAGACGATAAGGTGGAGACCGTCGTCTCTGCCCGAGATCGATTTTTGCTGCATTTAGGACATCATAAATGCCTCTAACCTAGTTTAGCTATCAAATTACTAGGAGGATCAAATGACTCACCGGTGCCCTCATCGCGGCTGGTCTCTGGTGCTCCCGAACGCGCTCACCAAGCTGCAATCTCTCGATCGGGTCCATAGCTACTCTAGATGCTCTTCTCGTGGTGTGACAATGACCTTCCCATGGGTCCCTTGGAGGCTTATGTAGGTCCCGTGGACCCCATTTGCGCCCTTCTCCGCTCTGAGCCGTGTCTGTCTCATGATTCCTCCATATTTTCATCCTGTTTTTCTCATTTCTTTCTTTCCCTTCTTTTCGTTCCAAGACCTTTTCACGAAAATTGCCCAAATTTGTATATCTTGCGCAATTTCTATGAAGGGGCATCAGGATTCTCCTTCCTTCTCTGGGGCAACCTGCATTTTATTTTCTTTGATATGATATCGTGCCGACACCACATCAAAGAGGGGCAAAATGTAGACACTAAAAATTGTCCCAAATGACTTTATTAATTTAATTAATAATGGTCACATTCTTCTACTTATTTAATTAAAATTATTTTAATTAAATAGGTTCATTTTTTGCCTAAGTATTTAAATTTAATTTAAATACTTCCTAGCCTTAATGAGTTAAATTTAATTTAACACATGATTCTTCATTTATTCCCTTTTTTAAATAATTTTTATTTATTTAAATCCTCCATATCCTATTAATTTCTTCTAGACCTTAATTAAATTAAATTTTATTTAATTTAATCTTTATCCTAATCTATATCCATAAGCCTAAGAGTATGTCTACTCTTATGAGTTGTCATCATAAGGGTTTACATTTCTTTTTAAGCACATGGTGTCTACAACTTGAGAACTTTCTACACACATGTGCCACCTCATCTTTATCCTCCCAACTAAGAATATGGGATAAGGTGCTTAATTGTTAATTCTTATCCTTATCTTTTAGACACCCTCTAGATGTTTCCTGAGAGTTTTTAAATAGAAGCCTTGTCTCAAGCATTGCATATAAAGGATTATTGGATTACATTGACACTCCGTCGCTTTGAGTCTAGAATCACCACATTGAGAGCTTGCATTATAGCTACATTTCCGTATGGAGTTCTTAGGCTACATATTAGTGATTTGATAGTTGGTAAGATTTACATTTTGTATTGCATCTTAGTTTTTATTGTGCATTCATATTTAGTTTACATTCTAGTTTTAGTTTTCATTCTAGTTATAGCTTGCATCCATAGATAGTTTTCATAACTTCATGTTCATTGCATCATAGAGTACCTTTGAGTGTGACTTCCTCCATAGTCATATCTTGAAAGTATTCTTCTTTTCATATAGTCTAGGATCATATTGCACATTCACTTTTCACACACACTCACATTTGCACTTCCACACAAGGGATTTACTTATTGTTGTGTTTGTGAGAGCATACCAAACACACCCTCCATCAAAGATACACCAACAATGGCTACACATAGCTGCCCTTATTGAGTAGTAGAGGTGGTTGGAATTTTGGTTTGTTGGTTGCTTTTGTGAGTTTCTTTTAAATTAGCTTGATTCCTTAGGCTTCCAGCAATTTGTACATTTTTCCAGCACACACATGGTTGCCTAGGGAAAAAGCAAGAAAACTCTAAGGACAAACAATAAGCTATAACATAGATAAAAACTTCCACACTACGGAGTACCAGATCCACATAGATCGAGGAGCAAACACTCGAGTGCATAAACAAAAAGATGCCAAGAAGGAGATACATCTATCCATCTAAAGCTACTGCAGAAAAGAATGTACTAAAAGCAACATCACAGTAAACAGAAGTAACATCGCAATGTACAGAAATAACATCGCAATAACTGAACAACCAAACTAAGTATGTTATTCCTCCCAACCATCAATAGCATCATAAGACCATCGTGGGTCCTAGCCATCCCCCGCGTGTAACATCCCAAGCCACTAACCAAATCGTCAGTACTGTCGTAATAGGGACATCACTACTAAAATATGCAACAATATAAGCATAAAGAAATCTAACATGCTAGTAGAAAAGCATAAGATAATCCTATAGTAGATAACATCACCTATCACATGCTAAACATCAATAAGTAATAGATATGCTACTACAGCATTTCACATCATCTAATCATATGCTAAACATCATAATATGAGAATGCATCAAGTAAACTAACATCATCTAAACATGATATCCAAGCATTTCGATGAAAGCATAAATCACAAGAAAGCATACTTTGGAACCCGAAGTAGCAAGTGAAACCATCTAGCAATGGTCGCACTAGGACAAGATCATCTCTGTACACTGGTCCCTAGCAGTGGTGAAGGTAGCTACACCTCCCAACCACGTGGCACCCATAGGTCCACACCCATCGTGTTGATGGAGATAAAGATCCAACCACAAACATACATAAGGCACAACATCCAAGGCTAACACTCATGCCAGACAGTATGATGGCTGCAACCAAGAACCTAAGACAATGCAAGGAGTATAAGTCCTGGTCAGACACTCAATAGGCTACTAAGTAGGGGCTGACATCATGGAGAGTAACTTGGCATCAACAAGTCCAATCTCGGATCGTGCATTTCAACTCTTCAACGGAGGGCCCCCGCACACATTTTATTATCTTAAGTTTTATTACCAGTCACACATTTTATTTAGTTATCACTTATTTAAAACTTCCCATCCTCTGCCAACCCTATGGGACTGAGGTCACCAAGCTGCAAGGGAGAAGCCCCCTCCATATGCTACCCTACCCTACCCATGCTCATCCTATGACAAGTGCCCGTGGGCATGCATACTCCCATCCCAACCCCCAATGATCAAAACTTCTAGAAAAGACATGGAAGGTCGAGACCCGCAAGTCCTTTGACAAAAGTACGCACACGTACTTGTATATGGCACACCACCATCACGAAGATCATAACACAAGGACAGGATGAGAACATAATGTAAAACAAAACACCCAATCAAAAGCAACTCAAGAGGACAAATTCTACACGAATCCCAAAGCCAATAAAACCATACATCATGAAATCACTCAACCAGCCTTAATCTGAGAGTATGGATTTTATATGAATCCTAGTGATGTAACAAGACTAAACATCATGAACTCACTCAACCGGCCTCAATCTGAGAGTATGGATTCTACACGAATCCTAGCATTCATGAAACAAAAGCAAAGGTCTAAAAGAAATAATAACACCAGGTATAAAATCACTTAATTGAACATGTCAAGAGTACAGATGCAACACACATCCCAATGCAACATAAAAATGCAATAGTGGTTTGACTGATATCCAAATGGATCATCCAGGTCCACGAACCACATTGTGCCAAGAAAATTCGAGAAACTAGGGTAGCACATAAAATGAGGTAAAAACTCCAAATTTTGAAAAAACTACAAAATTAAAACCCATTTGACCTTTGGGCACAAAAACTCCAAAAATCTAAGAATAAATGGAAGTAGACACCGTATGCAAAAACGGCTAGCATAACGGCATAAAATCCCAAACCCTCATCTCAAAAAATAGGGTAATGTTCGTACCCGCCCAACCGGGTAGAACTAATATACAGAAATCGAGGGGAACACTAGTTCATAGCCTCCAAACAAATGGCTACCAAAAATAGAAGTAGAAATAGAGCAGAAACAATAAAATAGGAAAGCCCTACCTCACAGCCAAAAGGGCAAAATGGAAATCTGAACCATAAAATAAATATCTGGCAAAAGTAGCTAAAAATCATGACAATCCAAGGTTTTCTCGAGCTGGATCCAACAAGCTCAACCTCACGACAATCCCATGACCGTAGCTCCCACAACGAACAAAACAGTAAATTCTCATGAAGAGGATTTTGGGTTTTACTCTCCAACTTTCTAATTCAAAAGTGAGAAGTGAGGAATTAAATTCCTTTTTGGATACTTATTCACTTTTTGAGTGAATAATCGATTAGGGAAAATAACCAACCAACCTAGTTAAACCCCGAATCGACCCAAACGAAAATAGGCCATTCCTATAAATAGGAATTAATCTATGGCAAAGCTGCTAAAAAATTAAAATAAATCAATTAAAAATCCAAAAAATCCAAAAACACAAAAATCTCCTTAATAAATTTCACGACAATGCGAACCTCTAAATGCACAGACACGCTTACTGGTCTAATCACATAATGAAAATGAGTTTGGATTTAATAATCATTGAAAGGTTTAAATTAAACATTTAATTAAGGATACATCGACCATATAAGGATGACATTGGTAAAATATGAAAGGCCAAATCACTAACTCCATGTGCCACTATCAGGGATATAAATCATGTACACTAAACAACATGATCAAGTGTAATTGCATATAACAACATAGTCGAAGCAATAAATGTATTAAATCACCTAATTTAACCATTTACTTAATTATATTAAAATAATCTATTTACATCACTCATGTTCACATAAAGCATAACAACACAGGAATGAAGTAAATAACCATAGCATTAAATCTATCACCTAACATAGTTAGAGGTATGTCCAAATACTAGATATCATCATAAAATGCACTGTCATCTCAAAATGGCGTCATCATGCAATATGATTAACTAAACATCATAGTAGTCTAATATCTATGATACTAAACCCTCAGGTCGTCTCAAATGTAAAACATCACATACAAACAGATATCTCTCAGATCAAAATAAAACAAGGTAAATGTCCGCAGCACATAACCAATTTATCCCACATGAACAATCCATTTCTAATTACTTAATCATTGAATAATGATTGATTACATAATCAACAAAAAGACACTTAAAATACATAAGCAAACACAGCCATAAACATGACTAACCACTGCTACAGGAACCTAGTCCAGTGTAGCATGGTAATAGTACATAGTGCGATCTCTGCACAAATCTTAGGGTAATCATAAAATAACCTCATGATACCACATCAATCTTGGTAAACACTAGCACAAACCTCAGTGAACCTAAAATCACCATAATCTCATAGATCAATCAAAAGCATAATCAAAGCAACTGATATAGAAACATAAATCCAAACACCTCGACGGTGTAGACCACTCAAGGTCATAATCATGATCGTATCACAACAAAAGATCAGCAAGGTTGTATCCATAAGGATGACTCACAAAAATCAAATGGGAGAGGCACTACAGAATTAGTACAAATCATCTATTTCCCATCCTTTTTACACACTGGTATAGTAGGAACTACACATGGACTCAAACTCTTCCTTATGAGTCCCTTGTCTAATTGTTCTTGCACCTTCTTAGCTATCTCTTCAATTTGAGAAGGGTCATCTTATATGCAACGTTGTTTGGTAGGGTAGACCTTGGAATAAGGTCTATTTGGTGACTAAGATCCCTCATGGGTGGAAAGTTGATTGATATTTCCTTCACTACAATATCCCTATAGTTATCTAGTAATTGTTGTACCTTTTCTGACACTTCAACTAGTTTTTCTTGTTTAGATTCCTCTTTAGGTTTCAACAAGATGGCATATCATTGTTCTCCCTTAGTTTTCATGAATCTAAGGAACCCCTTTCCACTCATTAACATTATACTAGACCATTATAATTTCTCATCTACTTGATCAATTAAAGGGTCAATTTGAAACTTTTGACCCTCTTTGGTTATTATATATGATTTATTTTCCCTATAATGAATGGCTTTGACATCATATTGCCAAAGATGCCCTAAAAAAGGTGACATGCATCCATCGATAACACATCGCATAAGACATTATCTTTGTGGTCTCCTATCTCAAACTCTACATAGGCTTGTTCATCTACTAAGACACGTTCACCTTTATTCAACCAAGACACCTTGAAAGGGTTTACATGGGGTAGTCTTTATAACTTTAATTTCACTACCATTTCTACAAATACAATATTTTTAGTAGACCCTGAATCTATGATGACTTTATATACCTTTCCATAAGACTTGCATGTGGTTATGAACAAAATCTTTCTTTGAGGAGGCTCCTTGTTTTGTGTCACCTTCAAGAGTGTCCTTCTAAGCATCAAATTCTCTCCTTGAAGCACAGGTCCAATTTTTCCAACATTTGAGGTCACACTAGTAGTATCTTCCTCTTGAACAAGATGTGTTGTTCTTTCACTAACATGATAACTAGTAGCTTTATCAAGACGTGTGTATATGGTGTGGCCAACTTGGCCACAATTATAACATTTAGTCATGAAGATCATAGTACTCATACCTTGATTATTGAATCTGTCCATAGAGTTGCTTTTGCCTCTATAGCCAGTCATCCAAGATTTTAATATTTTTTTATAAAAACTACAAAATACTTCAAAACAACATACATCATCATAGAAATAACAAACACTAGGACACCAAAGGTAAGAGGAGGATCACCCAAAACTAATTTGAGGTCTTTTGGAACAAAGCCCCAAATTCTCACTCTTAACATGACATTGATGAGGTCCTTAGACTAGTCTTCCTCCACTTTTTTTAACTCCCTTTCATGCATTATCTCTTGCATCCTTCCTTCATTAATCATAGTCCAACCCACTTGAACGTTAATCTTTGTGCAATGTCTCCATCAATAATTATTTGCATTACTAGTAATTTTAGGGAAAACCAACCCTTACTCACTTCACTAAATATTTTGTGCCTCAACCCTTCCTCAAACCTCTAGTTAAATGATGTGTACTTAATGCCTGGAATCTTTCCCTAACCACTTTGGTTGTTACCCAAATTAATCCCAATTCTTGGAATGAATACCTCTAGAATTTCATCCATTCTGAAGAAAACCTTAGGAGGAACTAGCTTCACCATTATGAATTTGATTTTGTTTTTTCCTTCTCCTGACTATTAATCCCACACCATGATCATTTAATAGATGTTAGTGTTAGCTCAATTACAATTTTCAACTTGGTAAAACATTTTGTTGAATAGCTATTCAACCACCATAGTTCAAACATGCTAGTAGTAGAGGTTGGACCATAAACATTATTTTGATCAAAATCATAAGTTTCTTAGAAATGACACAAACCAATTGCCTTGATATATTTGAAGTTATTAAATTAATGCCTATAAATTCATAGTTCCACAACAAACCCATCCTTTTGGAGGCTCCCTAAGCCTCAACAAGAGAGCATTGTTAATAATGAAAATGCCTTGTAAATACCTCCAACTCTCACTTGCTCTTTAACTCTTGTAAAAGAATAATCTTTAGATGAATTTGATAAATACAATCTTTGATAATAAAAACTTTTTCATGGGTATTAAATCCCCTGACATTCCAAGAAAGAATATTCATTATCCTCAGGAGAAGGGGAGTACCTTTTTCTTGATCTGAATTTGATCTGGCCCAAAGCACAACCAACACTTCTAACTAGGTTGTGACTAACTTTCCTAACATAACTTTTTCCCCTCCATCCTAGGAATTTATATTTATTAGAAGAGGTTTGTGAAATGTGTCTGTTCCCAAGAATACTAGACAAATCCTCTAGGCCAAGATAGTCTCCACCTCCCCAATCCTCATCAGTAGTGTAATTAGTATCTTCAATGAAACTTTCATCCTTCTCTAGTATTTATGTAAAGGCCTTGTCCAATTTGCACTCCAGTGAAATGGAGATGTATTTGAAGATAGAAGGTTCTTCCAGAGTATCGATGGAGGCTTAAGGCTAGAGGAAAGAAGGATTTTCCATGATGGAAAACTTTAGCCCAGGAAAGGATCTAGTTTTGAATTGATAAAGATTATTTGTAGAGTAAGAGGTAATAAAATAGGGGGAAAGAGACTAAGCTAAGAAGCCAAACTTGAAGTAGAACATAGAGCCATTAGAGGAGAATCTAGTTATTCTTACCATCTTAGAGATGAGTTGGATATCCACAAATTTTTAAAAAATTCGAAAATAAACTTAGCAAAGACCAAATTATCCTCCAAAGGTGAGTCCAAAATTATAGGAAAAAGGGGTCATGGAAAAGCAAGTTTCTTAAAAGAATTTGAAAAACCCTAAAACTAATGGTCATTTTTTGGAATTTTTTCTACTTTTTTTAAACTTAAAAATCATCAAGGCAATTATTATTTTGATCCTTTGAATGCATCTAAGAGAGAAAGAGGGATTATCATTCACCCAAATGGTGAATACCGCCTTTACAATGGAGTCAATACTACTTGGTTTCCTTCATTTCCACAAGTATTTTCTAGATATCATCACCAATTATTCATTCCCCTAGTTTTGGGAGATGCTAAATGACCATCTAAAGAATTCAAATTCTAGCATACATTCTAAAATCATATGTCTTCACCTCTTGGTCCATTTTTGCAAAGATTTTAGGTTTGTTGTTAATAACAGGAAGGGTGTTTTCATTCCAATATTCATGAGGCAAGTTAGACAATCTTTACCCATATGAGAACTTCAACCATCCTCCCTATTTTGGGGGTGAAATTTAGAGTCCAATCTTTGATGTAAAATCCTTTTCCATCCATCATGTAAGGCCTATTCTCTAAGATTCAAGTTTTTTTACATGTTATCATCATATGTCACCAAATATAATCCATTGGGGAGGGATTTTAATCGCTCTTCCCTTCCCCCATTGGGTATCACACTAATCACCAACATTTTTTAAAGCTAGCCAAGGACCACTTCATTTCATAAAGAAACCTTTCTCCTAAAGATCATTCACAGAACCATTCCATTCACTATTTTCAAATAGTACCTTAACTACTATAGAATGGATGATGTAAGAGACTTGTCCATAATTTTGATCCACTATGCAATGGGTTTTTGGCCTCCAAAACATATGCTCCACCATTTTTAAGTTGAATGGTTTTTGCAAATGCATGTTGCAATATCCTGAAGAATTACATTGTCAACCCACTTGAGGATTATTAATTAGGTGATAGGTGTCACTAGTTGGTAGAAAATACCTCTTCCTACCTTTGAGTGGCCAATCCTTCTTTGGTCTAGGTCATTTTTAGTTTTGTGAAGGTGTCACACCATTCTCCAAAGGTTCTTGCCTATTCAAAGGTCATTAATGTCATGATGAGCCACTATTATGCCTATTGCCATCTTGAATGAAGTCATGCACAAAGCATTGGTCTAATGCCATTATACAATATTGAACAAGTTGATCGAAATTTCCTATCATAAGTAAAGCATAACAATCACTTTGAAAAATTCACACTATATATTAAAGCACTATAAATTTGGAACGACATAAAAATTAATTAAAATTCACAATATATACTAAAGCTCAAAATAGATTTTGACCTAAACTTATAATGCATTTAGAATCACCCTAAACCCTAAACCCTTAATCTATAATATTGCAATCAAAATTAAAAACTAACACCACTACATCTGAACTCTCCAAACAATTAAATGTGATCAATTGTATATCTCTTGGGAGGGAAAATGACTTCACAAATGAAAATAACTTATATAGGTCATAGCTGCCAACACTATGATTGAAATTACAACCATATACTACAATATAGTTGACAACCTATAATTGATAATGTTGAATTTAAATTGGAAAACAATAGACACATTTTGAAAGCCTTCAACTATGAACATTGGAATTGAGAGTAATGTTGCACAGGCTTGTGATGAATTCTAGAGGACTGCTCAAAGTAATATGAAAGATAGAGAAAAGCATATTTTCCTATAAAAATTTAGTATTTCTTTTGTAATCCTCTGGAGATACATGACCATGGGCATGATATAAAAAACTTAAACCCTCAACACGAAATGTGAAACCCACAAAATGTGAAATGCTCAAACTAATAAAATATAAAGAATTTTAAAAACCAATGGATTAAAATTTGAATTTTAAAAAATAGACAATACTTTAAACCCTTAAGTCCCAACATTGAAGTTGAAATAGTAAACTTGTACTACAATGAACTTGACAACCTACAACTCATACTAAAATCACCTACATTTTTGTCAAGCAAAATACAAACTTATATGATCTTGAAATGCCATAAACAATCACATTGAAACCATTAAGCACATAAGTTACCAAGCCCTTGTTCTATTGCATCATTAGAATATGAATTAGTGTAATGTCTATTAATGAGAAAATGAATTCAACAACAAAGACATTATAAAATAAATATTAACTAGTAATTTGAAACCATGAAACCCTTGTTGAAAACAATTGATTAATTGTGTATTGTCTTTGATGTTACACAAAATGTCATATATTTTCCAATCAATGTATGTCGAGCTCACTCAGGTGATGAAGACAGTTTTATGTGTCTAACAAGTATTCTAATGTTTACCTAGTTTAGAAGATAGTGTCTACTGAGTTCACTCAAGTGACGAAGAGAAGTTCATAGAAGTTGAGTGTTACTCAAGCTCACTCGGTTAATGAAGGAAAAGTTAGATGGGACCAATGTTAACCAAGCTCACTCAGTTATCAAAGGAAGTTTGTGAAGATATAGTGTTAGCAAATTTCACTTGGTTAACATAGGAAAATCATTTCTAAGTTAGTGTCTACCGAGTAGGGTTGGCTAATGAAGAATTTTCTTGTTTTGGCATATTGAGCTTAATGGATTTTTTTGTTGGTTCCAACTGACTAAGGCAATGAATATTAATTATTCTAAGATGTATTCAAGCTAACTTGATGATGACTAAGGTATAAGTATAAGGTCAATTTGAGGACTGAATGTGTGCAAGTGTTTGGAGGAATAGAAGATGCTTTGAGGAGGTGAATTAGAAGCATAAATAGAATATCCTTGTGGAGTTACAAAGATACATTCAATCTGGAAGGATCAAGTATTCAAGCTAGAATTGAGATCTATAATTAGCAATTCAGTTGCATTAGAAATTAGGTCATCTCATTGTTACTCTCTAACCATTGTAGTAGTGATCTAAATCTCTTAACAGAGTTGTCTTAACAACTATTTGTAAATCCTTTAACAAGGTGGCATTTCTAGATTGAAGTGTCTAAAGACCTCTAACAAGGCCACTCCTAACAAGGTGATTAAATCCTCTAATAGGGTCACACCTAACAATGTGTTTTGTAACCTTTGCCAAGGTTGGCTCCTAATAGGGCTCACTTTAGAAGAGTAAAAATTAGTAACTAGTTTCAATTAGTGGTTTTTCCCAAATTGGGTTTCCACATTAAATCTTGGTGTCACTTGTGTTTGTGCTATTTCTTTTATGTGTACACATCTAGGTTAAGTAAGGTTAATCATAGATAATATCATAAGATTTGCATGTTAAGCATTTATCAAGTTACAACATATTATCAGTATTAATTGAGTGCTTGTGTGTTTTATGAGCAACGATATTTTAGTGAAGTTTATATTCTATGCTAACATCTAAGAAATCTGGGATTTATCTTAGTGGTAACTAATTCACCCCTTCCCTCTCAGTTACTCTTATATTTCCAATAACCCCAACATTGCAAGTAAAACTGATAACCTTTCAAGAATATAATTGAAACCATATAACAACATGTTTCATGTGTCATCTCCCTTTAAACAATCAATAGATATTTCAAAACCCTTAACAAGAAATTTTGACATGAAAGGAAAGTAGAAAGTGGATACTAGAAATTAGAACAAAGTAGTTAGTAGTAGGAAATTGGAAAAACAAGAAACAAAAAACTTTAAAAGTAGGAATAAGATCATGAATATACCTACAAATTCGAGCCAAAAAAAAGCCAATATAAAATTTGAAACCAATAATAAAAAAATTTGAAAGGTAAGGAGGGAAAAAAAAATCTCACAAAAATATTTTAGTGCAAATTATAAAACCTTCAAAATCGAAGTCTAGATTTTTTTAAGACTAGTTAAAGTGAAAATGCCAAAAATCAATTAACCATGAACTAGATAACTTATAATACACTTAAATGTAGTAATTTTGTAACCCATTTACATTCATGGTGAGCCTGCCAACATGAAAGCTCAATAAAGCATTAAACCCCATTAGTTGTGTTGTGATGTGGAGCCTAATCAAACTTAGAGGTTTATTCAGTGCAGTTTACCTCCAGATTATTTCTACTAGGGTTTGGGGTTAGTGCCCCCAAGATGAGGTCAAGGGATTAAAATTTTCATAATGTATGGTGATATTGTGGCTTCTTGCAACAGCATTGAGTTGTAAAGAATTGTGGATTGTAATCACTGGATAATAATAATATTGGACTTGTTGTAGGTGGGTGTAGCCTAAGAATTGAGTGAACCATATTAAATATTTGTGTCTTGTGTTCTCTTCTATGCGATTTATTATTTACTGATATTTATTATATTTGTGTGTAACTGTTATTTCTATATGTGGTTAATCATAAAAATAAATAAAAAATTATCAAAACCAGCTAAAACTTTGTTGGTTAACTATCTGTATTCCTTGGATTTTGGTTTATACCTAGACTCTTAATGTGGCCAATGTAGTAAAAGAAAAAGTAGTTAGAAACACAATGGGTCAATGTATGTGTTCTATTAAGGACCCTTGAATTGAAAGGTGCATCTCCCTTGTGTGTGAAAATTTTCAATGAATAACATTTTTTAGAAAATTAGAAATATCTAGGGGTATGCTCTTAACTAGAGAGTAGAAGAGTTATGACTAGATTGCCCAACACTTCAAGCAATCTAGGAAGATTTCAGATGATGAATCAAAACCTCCACAACTATGAATGCATATGAGCTAATCTTAAGTTCTTCTAATACCTAAAATTCAATCTATTCTATATGATGAATGTGAGATTCCAAAATGAAAGACTAGCTACTGATGCACACTACATCAGAAGAGAAAGTGTGATTAACTAAATAATACCTAGATTTCCAAAGTTATTGAGATTCTACAACAATTGTTTGCTTCCTACTCAACACCTAATATTTACCAAATCTCAAACTTCTAATATAGCCATGAAACTAACTTGCATGGAATAGAGGAAACAAGAAAATATGGTGAATGATGGTGATAAGTCATATAGCCACTCAAAAGAAAGCAACAAAATCTAGTTTGTCTTCAATCTCACAATTTCCATCAACAAAACATTTATATCCAGTAGAAGAGTTATGACTAGATTGCCCAACACTTCAAGCAATCTAGGAAGATTTCAAATGATGAATCAAAACCTCCACAACTATGAATGCATATGAGCTAATCTTAAGTTCTTCTAATACCTAAAATTCAATCTATTCTATATGATGAATGTGAGATTCCAAAATGAAAGACTAGCTACTGATGCACACTACATCAGAAGAGAAAGTGTGATTAACTAAATAATACCTAGATTTCCAAGGTTATTGAGATTCTACAACAATTGTTTGCTTCCTACTCAACACCTAATATTTACCAAATCTCAAACTTCTAATATAGCCATGAAACTAACTTGCATGGAATAGAGGAAACAAGAAAATATTGTGAATGATGGTGATAAGTCATATAGCCACTCAAAAGAAAGCAAAAAAATCCAGTTTCTCTTCAATCTCACAATTTCCATCAACAAAACATTTCATCCCAAGACCATACAAGAGCCAAAACTAAACTAACATGAATAACAGAATCAAAATGTAGATGAAGAGTCTCACATAGTAGTCCCAACTACAAGGATTTTCCCATATAGAAATTTTGTCAATCTTATTTACTTCTCAAAAAGTTACATTTGTAGGCCATTTAGAACTAGCCAGTTAAATTTCATGAGTAGCACACAGAACATAGATATGTTCTAAAAATAGGATTGACTAATCATTCATCTATTACAAAGCCTTAGCCTATGATGAGGATGTTGAATATGACCAAAATATTAGAAAAAAAGAGGAAGAAGGGATGACACTTGTCACATCTTTCAGGGAGAATGTAATGCTTTTGATAGAGAATCAATTCTTCTTTGGATTTGCAAATTTATCTGTATAGGCCTTCATTTCATTAGTTGCATTCTTCATATCTATGACACCTAGAATGAAGATATTGTAAGCTCTTCTCAATAGACTGGAACCAACCCCCTATAATGAGAGAGAAGAGAAAGATATAGAAGAATGAGGAATCCTGGATCTGATTTGTACATGACAAGTTTCCACTTCAAATATCATCCTGCTACTGCTACAAAGCATCTATCATCTTTCCTCTTTCTGTATATATAGAATGCTCATATATTTGAATCAAAATTAGGCCATTTCCAAGCTTAGTGAAACCTTGTTTGACTCTTCCTAACATGTGGGCTTTTGTGATTGGTCACCTGATTCTTGTCACTTGCTTTTTCATATTACACCTAGGTGCTTTTCCATGTCATTACCACATGGCCCCATCTTGTTGCTTCTCATCTCTATCAACTTTAGTTTGTGTTTGTGTATGATTTTGACACATGGAGCCTCCTGCACAGTCACTTGGAAGCAAAGCATAACTACATAAGTCTTTAGATTTGACCATACAATGTTACACTTAATTGTCCATGGACATACATCTTTGAGTGACTTTTCAATTAAGTTTTGATCCCTTTAATTTTGGCCCAAAATGGATTTGAGTGTGGACAAGTGTTATTATTCTAAACACTTTCTTGAAAATTGTTTTTCTTTCAATATTTAGGCCCAAAACATAACTAGGGCCATTCAATCTTTGTTGATCGAACTATGTGTAACACTTCATAAGGATGTTGATGTTGTAATAGATGTTACGTCAAGTATGCTACATGTCCTCTTCCAGAGAATATGTGAATACAAGATTATTGTTTTCAAAAATTAGCCTGAAATTCATTTGGAGTCATTTGTTTAAGTTGATCAAGTGGTGGTCACCTTAATGCCTTGTCTCATGTTTTTTTTAAACCACCCCGATCCTATGCTTAAATGTTAGGCATAACTTCACACCTTCCTTTTTGACTATGTGACAAGCATTAACATTAACTTCTCTAAAACTTTTAACCACATCACAAGGTCTCACTTGTTTGCACTAACTACATTATTTACATTATGAAGCTAAAAAGATTGCCCCTCTAGTCAAGTTGGATCATCATGTCTTAGAAAAGACTAAAGCTTAACAAGGCTGAGATATAGAGATGAGCATTGGTCGTGACATAGCTACTTAAATTTCTAACGTTTCTTTTAAAGTGAAAAACCTTTAGCACATTCATTTGAAACAAGAGAGTTAAGACATGAAAAATATGAATTCAAACATAAAATTATGGTTTTTCTAGGAAGATCTCTACAATATGAAAACGTAAACCTAATTATATTAGTTTAACCTAGATTTTCATAATGGGTTTCTTCAGAATTTTAACACTAGTGAAAATACAAGCCATAACCAATCAAGACTTAGTTGAAAGGACATTAAGTGTTGATTGCATGGTTGTTGGATCAAATATCTTTCTTGCAACTGGGGGTGTTACCTAGCTATAGCTATCAAATGGAAAGGGAATTTCTTTAGTAATCGAAAGGGCTAGAGTATCACCTAACTAAGATGAGAAGCTTAAAAAGGGGTGGACTGAAAGTTTGTCAATAGTTAGCTTTGAATGGGGACTTAAACATGAAAATGCCTAAGAAGGGACCTAGTATCTATAGTTTTGCATATTCAAAGTGACAAACTTCAGGGGACAATAACTAAACTAAACACACAATAGAAAAGAAACTAAACTAGGAAAATAAGAAGCTAAACTAAAGCACTCAGTGAGAAGGAAAGATACCTAGACTAACTCTAACTACAGTGCTTACCTACTTTCAAGTGTGTAATTGATACAATTTTAGGTCCTAACCATTGTAGGAAAATGGTAGAACCTCACTAGTGAGATAGGAAACACTAGTACATTAGAGGTCATTTTTAGACCAAAATTTTCAACCATCTATTAGATTGGTCAGACTATGGAAAGGAAAAATATGTTTTTTTTTAAATTCATGCCCATGTTGGTCAAAATTTTGACCACCATGAGCTTAATATGTAAAAAGGTCAATTTTTGCCCATTTCATTGTATTCTATTCTTCAACGCGCATGCGAGAGTTGAGGTTCAGGGCATCTCTTCTAAATCGGTCAATTGTTCTCAAAATCTAAAGTGGGTTGCTCAATTTTTTGCATTTTTCACATTCAAAATTGAAGTTTGATCAAATTTCAACATCTCTATTTTTTTTTCCCCTTGGAATCTCATTTCTAAAGAATTTTATTCTTCAAACATGTCTTGGGTGTTTAGTTTTATGGTGAGAGATCGTAGCTAAATAATAAGTTACACGCAAATGGGGTAAATGTTGAAAAGTTTAGGGTATAGAAGAAGTATATTGTAAACATTATAAAAGAAAAAAAGGTTGGAGAAAATGATCTTTACTGAATCATATGTTGAGGATTTTTCATTATTTATCACCAATTTAAAGCTTATTAACATCAATTAGGTAATGGCTGAAACAGAGATGGACTTTTTACTAGGAAATTTTTCCACCTGGCAAGGCTGATGACCCTCAACTGTAGAAAGGACGTCAAAAAATATCTTGGATTGAAAATGAGAGGTTTTAGTTTTGATGATGTAGAAATTTAACTTGAGATCTACCATGATTGGACCAAGTCAAGAATAAATGCAATATACTAGTTACACATGTAGTACTTAGAGATTGTCAATGAGAGTTGATTTTTATCATAGAAATATAAATGTTAGTTCTATCATGCTAGGTTATGAATAACTCTTAACATAATAGATCCATAAGAGTTATCTAATAGTCCTTGAATTTCCTTGTAAGATACATTATACATAAAGATGATTACTTATTAGAATCAAAGACCCAAGCACCTCTGATTAATAAAGAAATTAAAAATATTGAATTAGCCACCTTATCTTTATTAAGGAATTGTTTTTGTCTAGAATCTTAGTAAATGAGATAAATATCTTATGGTTCATTTCCACTTCATTATTTATTTGGAGCCTTAAAAACACATCCTCGACAAACTCTTTAGTCAATCAGCCAAAAATACACTTTGTTTTTTCTAAAGTAGCACAAGTCTTCAGCAAAGTCTTAAAGGATTCAAATCTTTCCTTCCTTTTATATGATATAAGCTGAGTGACACAAATCCAAGCAAAGATAATCTACTATTTACTTTGTCTAAGCAAGCTTGTACATCAAAAGTGGGTGAAGCAGCTCTTGCACATAACATAGGACTTGTTTCTCTTTAACCGAAGCATTTGTAAGGTACACATGAAACATAAAACTATGTTATGAAGGAAACACACCAAGGTTCTTATAGCTAACATACATGTTAAAATATTTTCTTTGGGAACCTTGATTTGGATGGACCATAAATATCAAGAGATTGGTTCTAAAGCTTTCTACTTCTAGTATTGCTACAGAATAGAGGCAATTGTGATCTCCAACTTATGTGGTATTTTCATGCTAGAATCTTCTTTAAATATTTCTCCTTGAAAAACTAGCTTACCCTTCTCAAGTATGGATATCTCTATCAAATCATGTAGCTATTTCTTTAGGTTATACTCTTGGTTGTTGAGGGACAAAAAATGGAGGCAAGACAACCACTGGAGTGGCCTGAACTGGCTTACCCTTCTCAAGCATGGCTTTCTCTATCAAATAATGTAGCTATTTCTTTAGGTTATTCAAGGTCTAATCAAATGGTGGCACCTCTCTTTGTGCTTAGGCAGTGGAGTGTCTATAAGCTAGCTCCTTTTTCAGCACTCTAACAACATATTCATTTAGCACCACAATAGACTTCTCATCTAACTTCATTATGATAGTCACCTACATAAAAATGCTATGATATATGGCTACTAGCTATGGGGCAACTTATTCTCACCTATTCCCTATGTTTTTGTGTTAAGAGTGTTATATTTATACTCTTAGGAAGTGCATTTTTGTGGCACCATAGACAACAACTGATATATGAGCCTCCAAAGAGACTTAGTATGGTTTCCAACTCTACCATTAAAAATGTCTTCATCACACGTATTCCAAGTGGACCATATTATTTCAACAAAAAGAATAGACCAAACTGAACTACTACTACTTTTTAGGCCTAAGAACTTTCAAGTTAGTAAGTAAGTTGAAATAATGGTGCAAAAATAGGCTAAAAATAAACCAAACTTTCCTGGCAAAGGAAAGTCAAAGAAAATATGGAAAATAATAACATAGGTTTTGCAAAAGGAAGAAATATTAACATCTCCAATGGCTTTTAACAGGCAGTTTATGTAGGAAGAAGCACCACATGAAGTAGGGATTCTTGGGTTCAACAAGTCTATGCCAAAATTTAGTAAGGTGTTTGCTCCAATCTGATGCATCCAAGGTTCATGTTCTAATGGGAGTTAAGATGTTTAATGACTTCTTGGATATCATGGAGGATTTTGTATACAAGTTTGGCTTTAGTGCTGGGAATACTGGCACCATTAGGCACACTTAAGGGATAATATTTAGTCCTTTAGAAAATTTAACTCGTTGCATGCTTCTCTCATCATAGTATGTGTTCTTCAATGTGATTGAGGAATACCAAATATACATTGTAATTCCTACCAATTGATCATGCTAGCCCAGTTTCTTGCATAGCAGCCCTAAAAGAGAGCCAATGACTTATCCCCATGCTTGAGATTCCACCATATTGATTTTTCTCCACAAATCTTGTTATTCTCAACAATGCAACTGTTATTTTTTATTAACTTCCTAACATGCTCCTAACTTTTCCAAATGGCTTTGAATGCACTGATTCTTATGACTTTGATTGCAAAATTACCAAACAATAAGTCATTAATATGGAGACCCTTGCAGGATGAGGTATTATCAGGATTGGCCCTAGCTATATTGTTTCTAACCAACACCTTCCAAGGCTCTTCCACTAGTGTAGCTTTGAAAATCCACTTGATGACAAGAGTAAGCCCTAGTGTTGTAAGGTCTTTCAACCCCAACCTCCCAACTCTCCTTACCCATAGTGCCAAAGAGATTATTTGTATTCCATTTGCTGAATTTTCTCTCAATTTTTCCCTTAATCTACTTCCACATTCCTTGCAAGTTGTGATTTACTAAAAATGGGATACCTAAGTATTTTACTTGATGATTAGGGTCTCCCCTTGTGAGATCAAGGCTATTACACCAGCCAAGAGGTTGATCCACCCAATCTAGCATTATCAATTTAGGCAATAACACCTTGCTTCCCAAGATTATATTCATGTATCATGTACCTTGCTAAGAAAAGTATTTTATTAATTTAAACCTACTCTACAAATTAACCACTTACCATCCAACATATAAGTCCTTTATCAGTGAATATAAAGTTAGCATAACCATATCCAAATTGTTAGAAATGCTTTAGAATAACTAGGGGGGGTTGAATCAGTTATTCAAGGTCCAAATGTCCTATTCAAACTTTTTACTAAGTGTAGTGATCCCATTCAACCATTCATTCATCCGAGCTTTAACTTTTCATACTCAGCAAGTTACTGTAAATCAACATGCAAGCATAATACATAAAAGATCAACACATAACACAGTGATTTACGTGGAAACCCAATTTGGGAAAAACCACCAGTAACATGCTACTCAATTCTCACTCTTCTGAAGTGATGCCCTATGAAAAGCCTACCCTATTAAAGGCTTACAACACACTGTTAAATGTGACCTTGTTAGAGGATTTAACCACCTTGTTAGAAGTGATCCTTATTAGAGGACTTTAGAACATTCACTTGGAATGCCACCCTGTCAAAGGATTTACAAATGGCTATTAGGCCAACCTAAGTCCATAGGATTGTCCTTCTATCCTAACTGATACAATTGCTAGAGACTAAAAATTAGGAATTTTGACCTAATTATAGCATACAACTTAACTTGCAAATCTCAGATCACTCTTCAGCTCTTCACATTGCCTACCTTCAATCTCTGCAACTCTTGATAGCTTGCCCTCTTTTCAAGCTTAGTCTCCTTGAGTCTCCATGCTTAATGTAACAGTGTAATCATCTCTTCTTGACCACTTGTAGAATCAAAGCCTCTATGCTCTTCCTTCTCTTAGATATCTTCTCCTTGACACCCTTCTAACCACTTTGCAATTTGGCACTTCAGCAATAGCAACATCAACAGCATTTGCTTCTTGGTCTATGACTCCTTAAATAGAAGTCTTGGAGTTCCTTTCCTGCTTGATTATTTCTTCCTTTAATTTCAATTCATATGGATTAGGTAGGATTCATTGTATCTAACCCATATTTTTTTTCCTCTAGAAACTTATTGAATAATCCTTTAAATTCGCCCAAAAATTGGTCTACATAGAATTCTGTGACACTAGCTCATCATCCTTATCCTCCAAATGGTTCACAAAATTCAAGGTAACAACTATGTCAACTCAAATTTGGCAATTCTTTATCATTTAAAATAATGCAACATCTCGGTACTATTGAAATCCTGATACTCGGCACATACTGTATTACTCGGCACCTTCTACATTTTTACTGATGCTCGGTACCTGAAGTTCACTTGGCACCAATATTTTCTAATGCTCAGCACTTGAACTTCACTCAAAACCTAAAGATCACTTAGCACACACTAGATTTTCCTTTTGCTTGGCTCCAACTAAGAATTTTCTCGGCTTCAACTAGCTTGCTTGGCACCCACTAGTGAACTTAGTTTAAGATTTGAAATCAATCTTGTTACAACTTATTCCTCCAATGTTTCTAAGTGTTACCAACCTTTGTATCTTTGAATAAGTTATCAATACATCATTTAACCATTATCTTAACTAATCCTTGCACTTCATTACAACATCATAACTCAACCTTTCCCTTAGGTACTCTTGTTACAACTTGTTGATCAAATCCTCTTCATCAATCAACTAAGTGATAGTGCTTGGATCTTATAAGAAAATGTCATTCCTACAAATAGCAAGTTTGACATCAATGAAAAAATAATGATTGAAAATATTATATTAACAATAGTCTCCCTCTTTGATCTTCAATCATCTTCTTACAATGATCTTTTCAATCAGATTTCCAACACAAATATCTATAAAACATAAAATGAACCCTATTACCTAAAATAATTTGATGCCTAACAACAAATTTCCTAATATTTTATAATAAAATTGTCTTTTTAGATCCCATTTTATGTAGCTAAGATTTCATATTATTTTAAATCAAATTATTCATATCCTTAACAAAAAAGCATTAAGAATAAAATTATTAAATTATTAGAATCCCAATTTTTGGGCAATGTTAGTATGAGCTCAAGATAATTGATAGATAGTGAATGGTGGTTTAAAGATCTTCTAACCATGTCAATGGAATTATTTAATATTATTATTATTTTAATGGAAGAATAGGGAATGGAAAAGATGTTATTTAGTAGCATGATTGTTCAATATGGTATCAAATAGATACTTTTGGAGATAAAACAACAAAGCCAAAGTTTAGAATTTGAAATCACAAAAAACACACAAAATTTAAAAGGAAAGAACACACACCCTTCCTTGAAGCCCTCATCATAGATCTCAATGTTAATAACTAGTTTAGATAAATATAGTAGGAAAACCTTCAGGGTTATATTTAAGCAACAAGCACATAGTATACAGACAAATAGAAAATGGACATTTCTATAACAACAATGAGTAAAAAAGTGACAAAGGTAGATTTTGGAATTACCTTGGATGGAGTTATATTTGAAAAATGACATGAAAGTATTCATGTTTGAGCCCTCAAATTTCCTGGCAATCTTCATTAACAAATTAGAGGGAATGACACCATTGAGATCTATAGAAGGAGCCACAAACTTAGGTCCAATACAAGGTCATATTTGAAATGAATAAGTTTTCATCTTATAATGACAAAACTTTGCAAACAAATGTTTACCAATGTTAAAATTTGTAGATGTCATTGTGAAATGGTAGAGAACTTCAATTTTCAAGCTCCTTATGACTCTGAAAAATTAACATATTGTCAACAATGGTAGGTAGTTAGGGTTTCAAAACCCTCAACACCTTCTCTTCTCCAAATTTTGCAAGTGTAAAATGATAAGTGTTTTAGGGATGTTGGACTATCTAAAAATGCCCTTAAGTGCATTTAAGAAAATTTCAAGTTTGACACCCTTGCAATTTTGTGGGATTTTTTCACTTTCATGTGTCTTTATTAATAATATAGTGAAATACATTAGTAATATATTACTATATTACTAAATTATTAAATAAAGATAATAATAAATTATTATTTTTGTTTCCTTTTAAAATCAAATATTGTAATTTAACAGTTACTAATCTTGATAAATGTTATATTTATCAATTGATAGTTGTTAAATTCTTTTAAGGAAACATAATAATGATTCATTTTCTTAAATGGACAAGATGTATTCATGAGCTCAAAGACTTCTTAGAATCTAACCAATTTGGAGACATTAAGAGAGAATATAGGGAAGTTGAATTTGACTTTTCCATAGAGTTTGGAGGTTATTTATGAGTAGTTGGAGCACTTTTTGGGGTGGTTTTAGGGAGTCATAAATGTTTCAATGACTTGGAGGGACTTTTTTATGTTTTAGACTTCATTTCATAGAGTGGGGTGTCCTATTTTGGGAGCTATTTTCTTGCATCTTACCCTAGGAGGTTGTGGGTAGTTTGTAATTATTGAGTTTTTCAACTCATTTTGGAGTTAGTTCTTCTTCGTGTATCTAGATCTCTTGAAGGTTTTCTTGTAGAGATTTTATTGAGTCCTTTTCTCTTCATGTAATTGTAACTCACTATTGGATCTATTGACAACAATACTCTTGTGATTTGAATGAAAATGCATAATTTCGGAGAACAAACTTGTGTCCACTGTATTGTACACTTTTATTTTGGTTTGATTTATTACTTGGTGTTAATCATACTTATATAAATCCATCATGTTTATGTCTCAAATTTTGTCTATAAGTAAATAGCATTGTATCTTGCATAGGTCACAACTTTTTAGATTAAGTCCATTACACAGAATAAGTCAAGCCTATTCATTAGGTTATAGACATTATCCTTAGCAAACTCAATGGTAATTGTTGTGTCATCAACAAATTGGACATTAGATATATGTTCCCCATTAGGAAGCTCTATACCCTTAACTCTTGGAGATAGAGATTTTTCCCTATGTCTATAGTATAGAGCATCTGCAACGATGACAAAAAATGTTGGTGCCAATGGGCAACCTTGCCTTATTGACCTTGAAAGATCAAAAGCTTCATATCTCACTTCATTCACTTGCACCCTTGCATTAGCTTCATTCAAGAGAGTTAGGACCATCTAAAAGAAGAAGTTAGGAAACCCAAACTATTGACCATCATGGCAATAAACTTCCATTCAATTCTATGGTATGCTTTCTCATAGCCCAGGAGCAACATGCAAGCCTACTAATTAGATTCCCTACCATAATCCATAGCCTATAGAAAGTGATAAGAATTTCCAAGATATATCTACCATTCACAATCCTATTTTGGGAAGGGTTGATGATACGAGGAAGAACATTCTCCATCCTTAATGCTAGGATCTTTGCCAAAATTTGGTAAGATACATTCAACAGTGTAATAGGTCTCTAGGTTTTGATGAATGTTCTATCTCCTTCCTTGGGGATAAGTTTGATGAGACTGGAATTGATGTCCACCCCAAGAGACATGTTAATGGCTTCTATATAAATCTAGAGGAATCCATTGCTCATCCAATTAATATATTTTTCATAGAGGTCCACTGGGATTCCATTCAGCCCAGGGGCCTTTTCATTACTCAAATTTTGAATAGCATTGTTTTCATCCATAGTTACATAGGTTTGTCAAGAATAGTTGTCTCTTTAGTAGGCACATTTTTAGGAATGATTCCACTAAGTTTTATCCTAGCATTTTCCATTTCATGTCCAACATCTTCAGAGATGAAGAGTTTCTTATATTAATGTGCAAAGGCTAGAAGAATTTCATCTTGGGAGTTAAGTTCTTTCCCTTCATTCCAAATAGACTCAATCCTCTCTCTAGCTTCTTTAGATTTGAGGATCTAGAAGTATCTAGAACCCTTATTACCATGGTTGATCCAATTAAGTCTGGCTCTAACTTTGACATCTTGATTCTTAAAATATTACAACATCCAGAAGGAGTCTCTAGACTGTGCTGCAGACTCTTGTTTAGTAGCAATATTGACTAGGTTACTCTGTAGGAACTCTAGCATTATATAGATTTTTGGAGTTTAGATTCCATTCTTCTCTTATTTTGGCTTTCTTTATGTCACTACCTTAAAAAGGTTTTAGCAGCTATTGATGTTTTGGGATCATCTCTCAATAGCAAGTTGGTGCTTCACCACCACTTCAATAAACCATCTGATAATATTAACAGTAGTATTAATATCTTCATCTTTTAGCTAGGTAAATTTCAAAACTAGTCCATATTTCCCCCCTTCTCTAAATAGAAATAATAGGGTGGGGATTCAATAGGGCATAGGGGCTGACTTGAACACTAACACTTGTGTCATCCTTCCTAAAATAAAATCATCCCTATGAACATAAAATCTCTTAAGTTCTCTTATTTCCATTTTATAAAACTGTACCAGGTATGCCAAAATGCCTTTATAACTATACTTGCAACCAGCTAAGGGGTCAAAAAATTTATGCTTATTAATCATATTATACCAAAAGAGCATTTCATACTCTTTCCATTGAAACTTGTCACCTCCAATCTTGTCTTGAGGAGCCTCAACCATGTTAAAGTCACTATCAATGATCTAAGGAATTCTATTTAATCAAAACATCCATTTCTACAATTCAATTCTATCTCTATGATCATTTCCAGCATACACATTGGAGATATTTGTCTCTTTATCATCAATTTTATGTGTATTCCAAACTAGTCAATGAGAAGGGGAACAATTCCAATTTGGAATGTGTTTGGTTCATTTAGGCCCTACTAAATTAGCATCCCCTCCCTATCCTTTCTAGTGAGAATCTAGGTGAATGCTCTCACATCTTTCCATTTACATTTCAAGCTAATATCCAGAGAGAACCCAGCAACCTTAAACTCTTGGAGCATTAGTATGTCTATTTTTTTTTCATCATATCTTGTCCTTAGATATTATTGTTGAGTGCACAATTTAATGAGCTACTATGATTTAAGTATGCAAAATGTGGGGAATTTAAGGGTGCACACCAAGTGTTTGAAAAAATTTGTTAAAGAGAAGTGTTTCCACAATATTTCCAAACCAAACATATCCATTCAAACTAGAGATGTCACTTTAGGGAAACATCCATCTGATTTATCTATTCTCATATGGGATAGTGAAAGCCTGACATTTTAAACAAAAGTATTTTGAGCCATTTCTTGTAGTTCTGAGTCCTATTTCGATGAAGCATTACCTAGACTTCACTATTAATGGAAGTTATAAAATAAAGAGCATTTGGAAAAATAAGGTGTATAACTTATTCTTTGTGAATGGATTTATCTATTCAGAGATAGTCTTTGGTAGACTCAGTTAGTAAACGTCAAATTTTAGATCATTTAATAGGAAAGAGAGAAAAATATTGATTCCTTCAAAATTTATACTCAATTACAGTTGTGACCTCTCACTACTAACACACTCACAACGTACTCAGATTGGCGATAGATGGAATATCATTCGAAAAGAGCCTTTGTTAATCATAATATTTTCAAAGAGGGTAGAGCCAACATTAAAAACTTAGGAAAAAATGGTAGAGTGATCTCAAAAGCCTTTTATCAAGCTTCAAAAACATCATTATCTATTTGTTGAAGTTGATCACAAGGAAAAACACAGCATAATCAAGCAATGGGGGACTAAGGCTCCAACTTTGAGCCATCCTCACAATAAGCTAAACATACTCTTACTTAGTACACTCTTAAGAGTCTATATATCACATTGAAAGTAGCTAACCCAACTCTGTTACCATACTGATATTGATAGAGAAAAATTAGTATGTTTTAAGAGTGAGTGGAGTGAACCAAATAAGTGAGAGATTCAACTAGTGGAGCATTGATATAGGTAGAAGGTTCAGACTGTTCATAATCATTTTTGTCATTAGAAAAGTGATCATTGCACTCTGGGCCACCAACAACTGCTCCAAGTAGAAGATTTGGATTGGGGGAATTTCTATTTAGGGCTTGGAAACTTGTGCTACACCTAATGGTCTATGGGTGCTAAGCAACTAAAAGCAAAGATGAGCCTCTGTGGTGAACTCTCTCTGGGCACTTTGATCCATACCCAACCATGTATGACATCTTCATAGGATTTGAACCTAGGATGTAATCCACCTGCCCAAAATAGAGAAACAATGTTAGTCAAAATTCCTTTGGAATAAGACCTAAAAAGCAAGGTCTACTTGAATGTCTAGAAAACAAGGATTTTTTTTTTAAAAAAACAAAGCCCTTTTTACACCTTTTTTTGACTTTTAGTCCCATCATTATAGTTTTGACATCTAGTCAATGAGTGTTCTTCATACCTGGTGCTTTACTATTGCTCTAAGCTTGTGAGGAGTCACTACCATCCCTCCACAAGACATAAGATGTTTGGAGGTGGTGAGGTATTTTGCATATCTCAAAAGTATGAAAGATGTAGATGTAACGTTGGCTCTACCCTCTTTATTTGTGAAGACCTCTCCCTATTGTGCTTGGTCTATTTTGGTCCCTCTATAGGTGTATTGTGGTCTTATCCATCAACCAATAATTGGACAACACAAAATGTTTCCATATTTCATATTCTTATCAGTGTAATTGTTGAATCTTTGAGCTAGTTTCAAACTTGTGCATGCTTGTAAAGAATTTATTTGTGCTACAATAAATAAATGTCAGGGCAATATATTTTCTTCTTTATCTCAGTTATCTTCTTGCTTAGTTTAAATCCCAATTATTAGATATTTGTCCACATTGGAGTTAGTTTGGCATAGAAACTTGCATATTTTATTATATATATTCTTGCACATGAATCCTCTAACAAATCAGAAAATAATCAAACAATATAAAACAATTAATCACTACATACCAATGAAGTCTGAATATTTGAGTGCACTTTGGCTAGAGTTCACTACATACCTTGCATTTGTTTAGTATAAACCTCAGGTTCATATTGATGTCTATGCTGGTCTCTATTACCAAAAATGAGATAGTAGAGCACTACTAGTGTTATGATGGGAAAAATATGTTTTTCATTGTGATAGACTATTTCTAAGCCATCTGTGTTGTTTCTTGTAATTATCAAGCAGTCTTTGTTTTCCTTGAGGCTAAAACTTAAAACTATGTTAAGAACACTAACATGTTATTATTATAATATATTAGAACACTAACACTACCAAATTTTTATGTTAATGTATTATTTATAATAACTTATAAGTTAAGCATTGTCGTGATGACATTTTCGAAAAATTGTGTACAAAAGTTTTAAAATTGATAATCAGGTGCAAATTTTTCCTATGATGCTAAACCTGAGACATCTAATGTATATATGCCTACTTGGCTTAGTTGTGGCTTGTGGCTATACACTTATGATACTATTCAATTAAGTTTCACAACTTTCATGGAATCATGTCTATATAATTGTATTCTTCAAGGAATAGTGGCAGTAGATTTGTGGAGTTGTGATGTAGGCTAGTCCAATACTGAGATTCTTCTTTCATATTTGAGTGTTGCATTATTATATAGTCAACTCAAAGCTTAACATGTGATTTAATTGATCCCATTTGACATGAATTTTCATGGGATGGATATATTTTATTGTTATAGCCTACCATATGTTCTATATTTTATCATTACAGCCTGCCAAATTTCCTGACCTGTTGATACTAGTCATCTACACAGTATGTTGTCAGATAGTAAAGCAATTGAAACATATAAATGCAAGTCTCTAAAATTCATCCCATGCAATGCATTTGAAAGTAGGAATAATGACACTAGAGGAATGTTGTAACTACCTCTTGAACTGTGCCTAACTTCAGTGAGCTAGTTAAACCTAATCCTTTTCTATTACACCTCTTTGGGAATCATTAAATGTGCTCCTATCTTTTTTTTTAAATAGAAGCTATATTATGTAAATTAGCTTTTACCTTCCCAAGAGTTAATACTTATTATCGATAATGTTTGCTAAATGTGACTTTGTATTGATTTATGCTTGTATAGTGGCTTAGTATGGTTTAAATAGTATAACTTGTATTAGACTTTAATAGTTTCAATGGTTCATGCAGAGTACGAGAGCGAAAGGAATCAATAACTATTTTTCTTTGTGGTTCATGGTTTCAATGGTTCCATAGCTGCATAGGCATAAGGTTCATTTAAAGTGATCTAATGTTTCACTCTATCTCCAAACTCTTGAAAGCAGACTTCAATGTAAGCTACAAAGTCCTTCCTGCATTGTTAGGAACACGGTCTCTTTTATGCAAGTACAATGACCAAGAAAATGTATTAAAGTTTAATGATTTACAAGTGTTGCTAACACAATGATTTGAAGCATCTTTTTTTAGGAGAGCTATAGATATTGTGTTTCAAAGAGGCCCCGATCTTGTAGTTGCGAGGAGCACATATGTTACCACTTACATATGAATGATAGTTAAAAGTATGTGGATTTGTGGAGTTGTGATGTAGGCTGATCCAATACTGAGATTGTTCTAGGTGCTTTAAAATTGTTATTATTTAAAGTGTAAATTTAGTTTCCTTTTACATTACTCATTTTGGACTGATAAACCCTTTATGTTTTTGTAGGTAATAATGCTTTCTTTGATCATCTTTTTTATATGACATTAAGACTATTTTGACCCACCATACGTAAAAGGTATGTAGTTTCATATCATTGCTACATAATTTTTCTTTTCTTCCATTTATTGTAATATATTAAAGTTATTGATCTAACAATCTATTTGTTTTTAAAAAGGTGGAAATTACAAGTTGTGGAATTAAAAAATCAATTGATTGCATCTTTTGAGGAGAAATTTGGAAAAAATATTTTTGACACTGGCCTACTTCTCAAAAGAGCATCAAAGTATATAAAGACTATGAGGGATAAATATAGAAGGGCTCTTAAGGATAACCCAAAGTATGAACACCCTCCTATGATTCCATCAATGGAGTGGAATGAAATAATAGAAGATGCAAAGGAGAAAAGGCTGTGTGAAAATAGAGTAAATGAAGTAGCATAGGGGGAAAAAAAGGTATTTCATGATAGTATTAAGTACATTATAATCATTCACTAATTATTGATATTTGTAAATATATAATCTAAGATGTTTGAAATTGTTCATAGATTGCAGCACACATCTATGGCTACAAAAGTAAGACTAGAAAAGTTTGGCCAACACAAACTTGGCTCTAGTGGCTATATGAATCTCTAGTCTCGACTTGTAAGTAGGAGCAATGAAATTTCATATTTATTTTTTAATATAATGTTGCAAACAATTTTTTTTAATAAAACCATACATGGAAAACTAATGATATTATGCAAAAAATACAGGGCATAGAATTCAATGTGGAGGTCACAGATGAAGATAGAAAAATTGCCTTGAAGGAAGGCTATAAAGTCAGGGCTACATGCCTACACGAAGAATCTAAAAGCCTTGCCCAAGAATCCAGTGCACCAAATGATATCTCACAGGTAAATTGGTCATATGAAAAGAAAATGAAATTGAATAGTTGAGAAGATTCTTTTATGGTATTAGTTTAGAACAAAAATTGATTGCATAACAATGTGCATAACATTTTAGTACAGCCTTCATATCCTACCATAGAACCTACTCATGATGAAGGCCATGATGTGCATTATAGTGGTGGAGGTATTAATTTGCTATTAGAAAGTAATTATGCAATTATGAATACAATTTAACATCTTCAATTGCAATTTGACATGTATCCTTTTTTTGAATATTTCAAAGCATGTTGAACATCATGCTGAAGGAGTGGAGCATGTTCCAAGTGTTCAACATGTTGACATGGTAGTGGATCAAAATGTTAATGTACATGATGTGGCATTTTCAAGTAAGAAAAATGCATGTTATGTTGTACTAGTACTTAATTATAGACTTGTAACAATTTAAAAAAGAAAAAGAGTATGCCAATTTATCATGTTTACTTGTTCTTGCAACAAAGCCCCCTTTAGTGCAACAACCTCCTACCCCTCCAAAGAGAAGGAGCCATCATAATTTGACATTACACATGCCAGAAGAGGAGGAGAATGATGTAGATATGGATGCTCCTATGAGCATTTTTCTTAAGAGAGCTAAGAAAAATAAAAAGAAGAAATGATGTTTTAAAAATGCTCTTTGATAAACCTTGTTGGATAATGAAAGAACTTTGTTTTAAGTAATTATCTATGAATGATGCATATTAATACTAATTTTTATTTTATGTTAATGAATATTGTTATGTGTTAATGAAGTCTTGATTATTATTGTGTATTAATGAATTTTATATCATATTAATGAATCTTATGTGATTGTATTGATTGAATGTTATAGTTCATAAATGGATGAATGAATGAATAAAGTATGTAATTAGATTATAATGGATAATTTAGATTGATGTTAGGGGGAGGGGGTGAGGCCAGATGAGCTTCCACCTTCATGTGGTTGGGCTTGTTAAGTAGAAAATATTAGTATTCTTGAAACCAAGTGAAGCTCAAACTAACATCAAATGGACAATTTTCATGTGGTAGGTCTAAAATGATCTAGGACTAGTGCTGCCCATAACATGAATTTGTGAAATACATTCTGATATCACCAATTTCAACACTTTATTCAAAGAATAGGAGTGGCCTATAGTCTTAGCATGAATTTTGAGTAATGCCTCAATCCAAATTACCTTAGAAGTGGCTAGAAGAAGCCTGCATGAGTCTGAGACTATGAACTCTCCCTGCCTTGGCCAAGAAGAACTTGCAAACTCTCTAGTATTAGGGCAAACCATAGAGTGGTGTGGCTGGTCTACAACCAACCAATAAGTTCACAATTAAAGGAATGAGCCTTCCTTCACCAAGGATTTCCAAGCAGCAATCTCAAGTGTACTGGTTTGATCAATGCTCCAATCCTTATTGAGAATCTTGTCCCAATCAATCTCTAGATGAAACAAGGACACAAAGTAACTAGTAAAATGGTGAATAACACCTAAACATCTAAAAATTTCATCCTTATATCTTCCAAGGTCACTCCAATGAATCCCATCCAGTTCCATTACTTCCTATTGAGAAATCCCAATATTGACACCCAACCAAGATTGATCCCCAAGACCAATGCACATAAAGAAACTACATTCCCAAGCACCATAACAAGTGTGATGCACTCTTAGTCTACCTCTTCATTTGCATATATCATAAGTGGCGATGTCCTTGGAGAGTAACTAATAATCCCATGATGTGAAATGGTATCACCCTCAAGTTTGCAATCATGTTTCAACCCATGGCCTGAGTCATCTATCCAAGCTAATACCATGTATTCTCTTTTAAGTGCAATGCTAGAACAAAGTGATATTCCACCTATCTCATATAATCATGTTACTAAATTTATCACAGTTAACATGTTTTTTTTAGATGCATCTTTAGTTCTTCATGGTTGGGGTTTTATTGATGGCATTTTTAACAAACACATGCCACCATATCAACTAATGTTTATGGAACTTAAGTTCTAGTGCTGTGATGGTGGTATGTGATGTTCCATAAATTATTTCTTATGCTTAAGTATACAAGTAGTTTGTTTGCTTCACATTTTTTTTTCCTTTGTCTATTTTTACTTCTTGATTTCATAGTTTTTGTAATGTAGGTTGGATTATACAAATGGCTGCAAGTAACAGGTGATCATGTTGTGGATTGACCTTAAGACTTTTTACAGTAAAGTGTATAGTGGGTGGCATCCTTGAATTATCATATTGTTAAGTACCTTTATTTAAGTTTTGAGATTTTTTGATTTAAGGTCAATACATCTTCATTGATCTTCTCAAGAATTGCTAACATGCTGAGAAAAGCATACATTATTTCCAATTGAAAAGAGGTAGTGAAGCTAAACATCCTTTAGGATAGTGATGATTTGGTCAGGAATCAATTGCATAGGATATCTTTGACTGCCTTTGAATTTGTATGTAGAAAGTTTCAAATGAAATTTCACACTAATTTGTTAAGTGTGAATAATAACCATTAGCCACATTTCCACTTTGTATATACTTTACGATTATAAATGTTTCTACCAATGCAGCTCTACAGCTTATACACATGATGGTTGAATGATCTAAGAAGGTATAACTTTTAATTTTTATTCACCTCATGTATATTGCAAGTACAGAATCTAAATAAATGTTCTTGCATTTTTAGTCACTTTATGTCGAAGGTCAATGCATATAATGACTTCCTGTAATATTTCGGTAATTGGTCACTGGTGGCCAAAGTAATATAGCATAAATGGAACAAAGACAAATCTTTGGAATTTATTGATCTCATTTTTCATTGAAATAATATAGCTAAGTACTCTTTTTTTCCCTTGTTCTTATGAAATTGACCTGAATTATACAATAAGCTTGTACATAGCTTCATGTTTAGGAAGCAAGTGGATATTAACTCCCTTAGACTCTTATGCTTTTCAATTGGTATTCATAACTTGCCTCCTATACTAGAAAACACTTTTGGCTTGTAGCTCACTAAATAATCAATTAACTGGGTATGTTTTCTATCTAAATATTAGCAGGAATTCAAATCACCTCTGAAATGAGCTTCTACACACCATAGAGAATGAGTTTAAGCTCTCCTATGATTTGTATCTTCTTGTTTTTATTCTATTGTATTGTTGCTTCCATAATCTGAGCATTAATAGGACTTGGGAGCAACTCTGAAGTAGACTTCTTTGTGTCAATTTTCCTATCATAACATTTACTTTTTTGACCCCTTACTTTCTTCTTAATGAAAATCTTAAGTGATTTTTTGTTCCACCTTAATCAACGTCAACTGTGAGAAGCTTTCTTAAGATTCTGTACTTGGATCATAAGTGCTTATACCCAATGTTACTTATGTCACAATTGTCTACAAATAATCTTGCAAAAACAATTCTTAGTCGATGTGCCACTGTATTATGATAAGGGAGATTGGAATTTGGGACCACTTTTATGATACTTTCCCATCACAATTACATTGCAACCCTATTGGCATTTCAATCTCTTTTATGCTCTATTCTAGTTCTCCTTTTTTACTCTAATTGAAAACCAAATTTCTCTACCATTTCAGTTTGTCTTCTTGTCTAAATAACATAAATGAAATTTGAAAAATCCTATTTCTTGATCCAATATTATAGTATTTTTAAGTTTAGAGGATGAATTGGTGATGAAAATCTTCTTTTCTTCAATGTATTTTCTTATTGGGTTATGATTTCATGTTTGGCCTACTCGTTCTAATGTTCAGAGCTTTTGAAAAGATGGAACTTCTTTTATACCTCTCAATTTTTGTTCATCATTATTAATTTATTATTAGAGCCAATAAGTGGAGTGTCTCTTACATTGTACTGCCTCTTTTTCAATTTTGATATTACTTTCTTTTTACTATTGTTTGTTTATTCTTTTTATTAGAAATATGTTTCCACTGTGTTCAGCACAAAAGGATTTATTAATTTTTTATAGAATGAGAACTTTATGGACGAAGCCTGTTGCATTACAACTTTGATGGATAATGAGTGTTTTTTAAAAGTCTCTTGGATTTGGTCCAAGATGCAATGGAGTATGCTGACTATGAGTCTGTTGTCAAAGATTATGCCCCTTTCAAGGAAGCAATGAAGAAGAGGGGTATTGAAGATATGGATCTGGTAATGGTGGATCCATGGTAAGTTGTCTATTATTTTTCTACACTATTTGCAATTTCATGTTCACAATAAATGTTTTCCTTATACATTAATTGCAATGCACGCTTTTAGCATCTTCCATTGAATAAATGCCACTTGTTTAAATCACCATAACACCATATTTTTAGGTGATTTGGATATCACAGTGAAGATGATGACCTAAGCTGAAGGCTAGCTAGACCACTTATATTCTATAGAACTGAAAGGGTATTTCCCAATGGAGAATGAATATGCTCAACTAGTCGAGGGCATACATGTTTTGGTCGATATGCAAAAAATGATGGTTATAGAGTTTGAAGATAAAAAATTAATTCCTTTGCCACCTTTGAATCCCCTCAGAAACTATACTACAGGAGAAACTCATTGAGGATTGGATCGAAGTGATCACAAGCCTATACAGATTGTGCAATCAGAAGGACCAAGTTTCCATGTGAATGGCTTCCATGTAGAGTGGTAGAAGGTTGCTTTTTTTCTTCTTTCATTTTGACTGAGTGTTAAGAAACATGATATTTATTATGTCATAATTATTAAAAAATTCAATGCTAACATTGTGTACCTCCTATCACATTCAATGGAATTTTTGGGTAGGTTTTACCCCAAGGGAGGGGCTGGTAATTCACTCTATTGCATATGATGATGGTAGTAGAGGTTAGAGATCTATTGCCCAAAGGCTAAGTTTTTTGGAGCTGATTGTTCCTTATGGGGATCCAAATGAGCCACATTATAGGAAAAGTGTGTTTGATGCTAGAGAGGATGGTCTAAGTAAAAATGCTCATTCTTTAAAGAAGGTAGTATTTCAAAAAAGTATATGAATAATGTATCAAATTGTTTTAATCTGCTCTAAAATGTAGTAGGAGTTATAAATTTTGTATAAATGCATTTGTTTAATAACAAGTGTGAGAAATTAGATGTTTTCTCAAATAATCACAAAAAACTCTTAATGACAAACAATATTGCATGTGTTAGGGGTGTGATTGTTTGGGTTATATCAAATATTTTGATGCACACTTCACAAATTTCACTGGAGGAGTCAAAACTATTGAGAATTGTGTCTGCTAGCATAAGGAAGATCATGGAGTTCTTTGGAAACATCAAGATTGGAGGATAGGGTTAGCAGAAGTTTGTAGATCTAGGTGTCTAATAGTGTCCTTTATCTGTACTATTGCAAAATTTGAATACGGCTTCTTTTGGCACTTTTATAAGGTAAAAATGTTGTCTAGTCTAGAACTTTTATCAGGTTTTGATTTCACACTCATGTTTCTACTATTTCGATATTTAGATATAAGGATCAAGTATTCTCAATAAGATTGAGAATTTGTAAACCTAAAAATGTAAAGTTGAAATGATAGAGAATGGATGGCAAGAATTTAATTCAATTTGTTTTGGCTCATACTTTGTAATGATATAATCTAATTGCAAAAGGTAAAATGGTATTTAATACATGTAATTAATAGGAACACTAATGAATTGAGAAAAAAGTGCCAATTAGGTTTCGACCTTGAAGTCTGCAAGAAAATTAATCAAACACTACAAAAAGTAGAGTTTTTGTTCTTTTGATTGAACATAGAATCTTTATGCTTATTATTGTATGTACATGAGTAATTTATAATTAATTTATTATTTTTGGAGCTGATTTCTCTTTATTATTCTAAATATGGGATGGTAAAATAGAAGTAGTAGTTAAACTTACAGGGATTCTCAGTTTAGGGACACTACAGCAAGGTAAAACAAGGAAGTATGGAACAATGATTGCTCCTTGTTTATATGCACCTGTGCACCAACATTTTTTTGTTTCTCATATGGACATGGTTGTAGATTGCAAACCTGGCAAAGCAGTGAATTAGGTTGAGTTTTCTATTTGTTGAATATAGTATTTTGGTATATGAAGGATTGGGGGCCCTTCTTATGGTATTGTGTCATTTACTATACTAAGAGATTGCACCATCTCAACTAATGATAGTTGTAGTGGCTACAAATATATTTAGGTTTTTTGAGGTCAATATTTTAGTGGTAGACTTCCATAGTCAGAACATTTTGGAAAAATAAAATAATTTTCTCATTATGTATTGTACAATGATGCTTTTTGGTGGTTATATTAATAATTGAAAATTTGCATGTAGGAGCTAGAGGTGAATGTTGAAGTTTAAGAACCTAGTGCCAATAACATTCATAGCAATGCATGCCAAAGAGGACTTATTATGAATAGAACTGCAAGCCTGACGAGACTGTAATCCATTGACTACACGCAGCTAGATTGTGAGAGCTTTGCACCCTTGGAAATACTTGGTGCAAGTTGTTTAAAAGAAAAGTTTTTTGTATTTCTCTTGGTTCAACATACTTTACTTATTCATTGCTTTAGCTATGACTATCTTATGCCTTTTCTCTCATGGTCAAGTACCACTTTTCATGTAGATACTATTACAATAAAAGGTCAAGGCAATCTAGTTGGGAGAAGCCTTTAGAATTGATGACACTAATTGAGGTGAGAGATCCAAGATTTCTTACCTTTTGCTTATATCAAATGTATATATATGTTGTTACCATAGAATGGTTTATTAACTTATGTATTGTTGAATATCCTTGGAATGTATAAAATCTTAATCATCCCTCACATGTTAGATAAAATGTGGACTAGTTAATTGAACTTGTTTCATGTAGATTACATTTTTCTTTCCATGGCCTACCACTCTTTTGGTGATGTCTTATGGCAAGATCAGACATCAATAAATAGGTCTGTATGCCTACTTCTAAGTTGGGATGTTTTCTTTTTTGCCTTATGAAGTTGGGTGATCCTTGACATCCAAATTGTACCATTAGTTTTATGAGGGAATTGTCCTTTTGCACCAAGTAAAAAATGTTGAATGTTGTCACTTTCATGATTTCAGATCCCTCTTAATGCAAAAATAGTGTAGCATATATAATTTAAAATTTTCTATAAAGGAGGAATTGCAACTTAGGCCATGAAATGGGTTGTTGTTAGGACATACTTCCGGACATTAATTTTGCAAAAAATAATTTAATAAAAATAAATAAAAGTAACCAATTATCAAAAAAAATGTAGGAATGAAAAAGTGTTGTAAGAACTTCCAAGAAAGTATTATATATATTTTAGAGAATCTAGGTCATATTAGTATGAAAAATAAGAAATGGAGGATTCGAAAGATTGAAAATTCAATAATTACAAGTGAATAGTACTAGTTGTCATAGTTTTGGAAAGAATGGACACAATCTAGTTGAGTTAATGTCATTCTTGTTTAGATTTTCCTCTACATTTATGTTTAGATTATAGGAACACTATTTGAAATGAATAGATTTGATATTTATTGTTCATGTGATGTTGATAAAAGAACATGCACAATCCAATTTGTTTTTGGCATGAGCTTGAATATATTAAGTTGTATGCATCTTGAAGCTGAATTTTGTATAAGATTTCTTATGAAAACATTTCTTGGATGTTCTAAATGTTGATTAATGTTGTGATATTTGACAAAATATATTGGTTAATGTTGTGATATTTGAGAAAATATTTCATGTGGATGAAGAAGTCTAAACTTTGCATGGACTTTGTCAGCATTTGATAAATGACATTTCATCACTAATATTACAAGCGTGTAGTATAGAATTAAATATTAAGTACTTTGAGATCTTAGGAGCTATGTGGTGAGTGTTGAGAACTTACGGTTTGTGGGATTTACATTTATGTTTGTGCATGTCTAGATGTTGAAGAGAATGGGATATTCAGATGTAATGAGTATGGCTTCTAAGTACACTTCTTTTGTAAATGATAGGTTGCTAACCACTGTATGTTTTATTGGTTTGCAGGAAAGCTTATTATAATTCCAAACAACTACCCTCCTCTTCATAGATCAAAAATAGAGTACTATGTTATGCTTGCAAAGATTGGGGTACATCATTTCAATAGAAGTAAGTTATTCTTTCTAAACACATTAATGGGAAAAATTAGAAGAGCCTCATACATCCTCTGGACCTGTAATACCTTGTTTAGAGTCTTAATAGGCATGTTATTGTAACAAATTTGTCATATTTTTTCCATTTGATGATCTAAAACTAAAAGATGTCCTTTATATCTTGCATTGATAGTGTATAATTGCTTTTTTGTTGCCTAGGTTCTTTGTAGAGTTTATTGATTTTGTTCTTTTCAATATGTTTTTTGACAATGATGTAGAGTGGCCTATTTAATTTAAACCAACATGGCTTGGTTTTTGCAGTCTTTTATGTTGTAGTTTTACCAAATTCACTTGCCGCATCCAAAATTTCTTGCATTACAAGGGTTGTTATTCTAAATTTTCTATATTGGTGCATTGTGCATCATTATTTGAGAACATCAATTCAAATACATAATATCTTATAGATGGTGTCACTAAAAAATCTTGACATTAGATGACATTTCATGGAGGCAATCAATAAAATAGTTCATGGGCCTTACCTATGATTCCACATTTTGCATGCATGTCTACCAGGGCAATTGCAACTTAAACAAATATATTCTCTCAATATATCTACTTTGTGCATATCCAGCAACCATGGCTTTGATGACCACATTACATTCAAGCATCATGTCAAATAGTTCACATGACTTATCTATGCTTCCATTTTGCAAGCATGTCTCCCAAGGCAAATGCTACTACTTCATCTACAATGTCTGACAAAATCCTTTATGCTTTGATGGATGCCTATAGCTTATCCCAAAGCTCTCATTATGCAGTTATGAGATGATCAATCAAGAGGAAATAGTCGAGAGCTTAGAGTGACACAATTTTTAGATGATCATATGAAATGAAATGGGCACGTGAGTAGAAAGAAACTAGAAATACATTGTGTACAGATGAAGTCATGAAATGGATCATTTTGGAGCACTTAGCATAGACACTTAGCATTTAGTACATATCATCATTCGAGATCAAATGGGTGTGTGGGATTATACACATAATGAATAATAAAGGAAGGAATTGAACCCTCCTTGAGGCTCACACTTGTTGAGGTCCACTTCAGCAATGGCCCTTCTTGTGAAATTGCTATCTAAAACCTTTCTAATGAGATAATGTCTTATGAGCTCTTCATCAGTGGGATAGAATGTGAATCCAAGAGGTAGTTGTGCATCACCCATATCATGATTGTAACTAAAGTTAAGAGCCTCTTTTATTGAATTCTTGTATTGAAATGATAAGCTAATTATAATCCAAATTTTTAGTCAAGGAAGAGGATGAATATGATCTCTAGAACTTAATACTCAAGATTGTTGATATTGTGAAAGTAGAACTGCATTTATGATCATTAGATATCTTAAGGTTGAATTGAGGGCTAGAAGTAGGTTGTATTTTATTGATTATTGAATCCTATTACATCTAGTAATTGAGGCTCCCAACCAAGGACATGAAACAACCACCATGCTTCCAATCAATGCTTCAAATTTGCTAGACAAGAATTGTTGATTGGATTTCTCAATTTGCTGACTATATTGGTGATTGTTTTATGCTACTTAGAAGCTAACAGATGAAGTCATGTTATTTCCATCCTCAGATGGGCCATTCTACTCTAGCAAGTGGAGATTTATTGCTTACTGGCCTTATTTAATAATGTTCTATGCTTTTATTATGTTTACTATTGATTGTCAATCTGTGCTAACTATATATAAGTTTGATTGTATTTTTAATAATGATCAGGTTATATATTTATCTCCCATCAAATCTTTTGTATTGTCCATGGCTTACTTCTAGTTTGATCTACTCTATATGAAAATATCCTCTAATGAAATCATAGATGTTGAATTTAATACATACTATCATCACTGAGCTGGATATATGTTTGTTTGGCATGTTTTAGTCTCTACTACCAATCTCCTTCCATTTGTCATTGGTTTTCCATAGTTTTTATTTTGACTATATATTTTATCAGTGAGTTGAAATTGGATGTTATGTAGCCTATTAATTCCATAGCTTCCTTTTTGCATCTCTACAAAGAAGAAAAGTGTTGAAACTAAGAGCTTGCAAAAAAAGGAAAAGTGCCTACCCCAAGTTCAAATGGCTCTCTTAAAAGGGTAATTGCAGCACATGCCCGAGTTTTTGACTAACAGGAGGAATCATCGACTCATGTTCTAAACATGAGAATCAAAAAAAAATAAAGGTCATGACTCCAAGTTTTAAAATGAATATTAAGGGGAAATCCAATCTTTGGAGAAATTAAATGAAGATGACGAGACATGTTGATGTCATTTCCAGCTATTAACAACTGGGCATTTATTTCAAATTCAATCATTAGCAAAAGGTCAATCCTAATTAAAAGCAACATCCTTCACTCATGTGGCACAAAAATCTAGGGCCTAAGATCACACAACAAATTAGATAATATGAATTGTTTCTCTAAATTATAGTCATATTAAATCACTAATAAATAAATATTAATCAAATTGCTAGATTGTTGTTTGGCATTATTTTACTACTTTTTAAAATGCATTTTCAATTCTTTTGTTATATTGCTTTTATCATGTTCTTTTCTTGTCTTTCATGGTTATTTTCTATCCAAGTTTTGAGGACTTTTACTAAAATAGAGGATTTCTATCACAATTTCTCCAATGGCATCAAGAACTTTGGGAGCTTCATCTGATACCTAAACATGGCATTTTCTTGTATATTTATGCTATCTATACATGCATATTTTTTCTCTACACCATAAAATATTACTAAAATTGTATGAAGATCTTGCAAGGAATATCTACATTTACTCAATCTCTTCTTCCTCACTGACTTTAGGAATTCAATTTTTGTGTTATTGTGACTCTGTTTCTTTCTCAAATTCATGGGTGTTATTTATGTTTAGATGTGCATGATATTTTAAGATATTTGGTTTAGCAGTAGGCTATAGGTTTAAGCCCTTGTATTTTAAAATCATTTAAAAAAATTTATAATGTAATTCTTAAGAGAGACTGAATTCACTTGGTTATACCATTGAATCTTGAAATATTTTAGTGATTACCATGACTGAAGACAAGTTTTTGCTGCTAGACTAGTGTATTTATAATTTGTTTAATATTTTCTTCTTGGGCATTGGATCAGGTAAGTTGCACAAATTGTATTGTCAGTAATGCAAAAGTGCAAGGTATCAGTGGAGGTGAAAAGAAAAGATTGTCTATTGCTTGTGAACTGATTGCCAGCCCATCTATGATTTTTGCAGATGAACCAACAACTGGTATACACTAGTAAATTGCATTTGTTTGTCCCTATCAGGTGATTTTATTGAAGTTTTGCATCTATTTTTATCATATATTTCTATTTATTTATTTTGATTTGATCTGCAGATATTGCATCTTGAATCTTGTGATAATCATCCTTTTCTTTTCATATTAGGAGTGGATAAATGCAATTGCTTTGAAATAATTTCTTCTGTCTCCTCTTGTAGCTTTGAAGTCTTATGCTTAATGAATATCAACATATGTTTAATAGATGCTTGGGTTTCTACTCTGCATTGCTACTAATCTCTAATATGCCACATAGATAAATGATCCTTTTTTCTCGAAAAAAGAGATTAGGAAGAGATGGTCGGCTAATATTAATAACCAGTAATTGTTGAGATATGCTTCTATATTTTTTTGGTGAGGTGTTCCCATCCCTAAGTCACCTGTCCCTATATCCATATTCCAATCTTGCCAGTCCAGTTTCATACTATGTTCATTTTCTTGCAAATGGAAATAATGTAAGCAAGTGCAGCAAGTCAACTTATTTATTGTTGATGAACTTCATTTAATTGGTGGAGAGGGTGGTCCCATATTGGAAGTAATTATTTCTAGAATGAGGTACATTTCAAGTCAAATTGAAAATTGTATTCGCATTGTTGCTCTTTCCACTTCACTTGTAAATGCTAAAGATCTTGGTGAGTGGATTGGAGCTACTGCACATGGCCTTTTTAATTTCCCCCCTAGTGTTTGTCCTATACCATTAGAGATTCATATCTAGGGTGTTGATGTAGCCAACTTTGAAGCTCAAATGTAGGCAATAACCAAGCCAACTTACACATCAAAAATTCAGCATGCAAAAGGAGGCAAACCAACTCTAGTGTTCATGCCAACAAGAAAACATGCTCGACTTACTACCTTGTAATACTTTCTCTTTCTTCCCTCTGTCATTATAGTATTTCTTATTGGTTAAGCTATTAATAGAACCTATTCAATCTGGTGATCCTTTGAATATAATAAAAGTGATTGAATAAAATTTTAATACCTAGTGCTATGTCTAATTGCCATATATTAGCACATAAAAATCACAATAGCATAACATGTTTGAATTCTATAGTTAATGTAATTACTCGTAAAGGATGTTTGAGAAAGCTATAAAATACTTTAAAATATAGATTTATGTACCTGATCACTTTTTCCATTATGTGTAGGAGAAATGTTTACATTTGGCTACCAACTTTAGATCATTTTTGCTCTTCATAAAGAAAATATAGGATAGAGGTTGTCTATACATCTCTTTGGAATAAATCAAATCGCTCAATTTTACTTGCTGCTATCTTAGGATATGGTGAAGGATGGAAAATTCATTATTTCTTATCATACTATAGTGAAAGCGCACTTTGGTATACTACCTCGATATGCCAAAAATGGTCTTTAGATGAGATGGTTTGAGCTACCAAACTGCTACATCTTTCATAATGGTAATGTTAAGACACAAGCATAATATTTTAGTATTGTATTGATAACTTATAGACCATTTTTCCTTAAGTTTCCTTCAAGATTCATTTTTCCTCAAATTTTTTAATGTTATATTTAATAAACTTACAATTTTCTCTTTTACAACTAGTAGTGGATAAGTTCATATTACTATTGTTAGTTTTATGATTATCCTACATAGGCTGGCCAATCACTCTAAAAACAAGTTAAGATATCTCTTAGGAGTCTTATATATCTCTAATTTTGTCTCCATTTCTGGTTGATCTTATTGCCTTGGATACAAGGTTGAATGGGAAATATCTAATTCTACTTTATGATTGAGAATGCATGTAGAAAATAGTGTTATGTGTATGGTACTACACTAGATTTAGTAGCTAAGGTCAAGGGACTCGTAAAGTTTGATCTTCAAGTAGAACCTAAGGTGGGAAAGTTTTAGATTGAAGTTGGAGGCAATGTGTTAGGGATTTTTGAGGCAATATTTGGTTTTGAGGCAATATTTATACCTAGGGATTCTAGGTTAGATCTGCAGGAGGACAATGGTTACTTGATCTATTTTCTTCATGATGAGAACACTGGGTATGGTTCTAGCTTACACTCAATTTTTTGAGTCCTGAGTTATCTTATATTTTTCTCTAGAGATGATAAGAAAAAACTTATATTTATGTGAAGGCTATTGTCTCTCAAATATATGATGAATAGGTTGTCTAGTACATGCCACTATTTCAAGAGATATAGTCTTAAAAAAAATGGCTCAGAATAATAACAATACCATAGCCAATACTAAAACTAGGATCAGGATAAATCATAGTATTTACTATTAATCACTATATTAGTAGGTGACATGTCAAGAAAAAACTAATTATGTTAGAGAAATTAGTAGTTATGAGATGATCAATCAAGAGGAAACAATTGAGAGCTTAGAGTGACAATTTTCAAATGATCATATGAAATGAAATGGGTGTGCGAGTAGGAAGAAACTAGAAAGACATTGTGTATATATGAAGGCATGAAATGGATGATTTTGGAGCACTTAGCATAGACACTCAACATTCAGTACATATCATCATTCAAGATCAAATGGGTGTGTGGGATTATATGCATAATGAACAATAAAGGAGGGAATTGAACCCTTCCTAAGGCTCACACTTGTTGAGGTCCACTTCAGAAATGGCCCTTCCTTTGAAATTGCTATCTAAAACCTTTATAATGAGATAATATGTTATGAGTTCTTCATCAGTAGGATGGAACGTGAATCTAGGAGGCAGTTATGCATCACCCAACTATCTTAACTTTAGTTACAGTCATGATATGGGTGATGCACAACTGCCTCCTAGATTCACGTTCGATCCCACTGATGAAGAGCTCATAACACATTATCTCATTAGAAAGGTTTTAGACAACAATTTAACAAGAAGGGCCATTGCTGAAGTGGACCTCAACAAGTGTGAGCCTCCAAAAAAAAATTACCAATCATTGGTCAAAATTTCAACCAAGGTTTGGTAGTTTTCTACCAAGCATTGGCCAAAATTTCGACCAATGCTTGGCATTTTTCCAACAAACATTGGTCAAAATTTTGACCAATGCTTGACAATTTTCTACCAAGCATTGGTCAAAATTTTGACCAATGCGTGGCAGTTTTCCACCAAGCATTGGTCTAAATTTTGACCAATGCTTGAAAATTTTCTACCAAGCATGCAAAAATTGTACCAGCAATTTTAAAAGTTTTCAACCAATGTATTGGTCAAAATTTTGACCAACTAGTAGGTTGGTCAAAATTTTGACCAATGGGTTGGTCAAATTTGGTCAAAATTTGGGTCTTAATTTTAACCAATAAAGGTCAAAAATGAGCACAAATGTACTAGTGAAAGCATGAAAGAGTTATTCTGATTCACTTGCACAATTTTGAAGGGACCTTTCCAAAGAGAATCAAATTTATGGTGCATACCTTTGGGTTCATGTCTCTTATCCCATAGCAAGACTAGATCATCTTTCATAAATATTCTTGGCCTTGCTCTTTTTTCAAAGAATCTCTTCACCTAATTTTGATGCTTTATGATGCAATCAACCAACTTTTTACACTCCTCTTCTAGCTTGGTTAGGTACATTATTCACTTTTCTAGACCACTCTGAAATATAGGGTCTTTAATTGTCTGTTGCAACTTGAAAATTGATAACTCCAAGGGAAGGGGGAGACTAGCCTCAACTCTATATACTAGCTCAAATGGGGATATACCAATGAACTTCTTAAGTGTTACTCTATCTACCCAAAGAGATTCATATAGCTTCTTGTACTAGTCCTAGTTGTGAGAGACAAGCTTTCTCATGATATTGACCAAATTCTTGTTGTTTGATTCTGCTTGACGATTTCCCCAAGGGAAATAATTTGAAGAGTGAGAGAGGTGAATACCACTATCATAGCATGATTCAACAATTTCCACTGAAGAGAAATGTGTAGCATTTTCCATAACCAACTTTAGTGGGAACCCAAATCTTACAAGGAAAATTTCTCTAGTGAATTCATAGACAACTTAGGAGGTGGTTCTTTTAGTAGACTTGGCTTCCACCCACTTGGTAAATTAGTCTATAGCACTAATGATATATAAATGTCTTAAAAATGAAAGGGCTTAATTGGGCCAATAAAGTAAATTTCCCATTGCTAAAAGGGGCTCTCTATGACTACTAGTCTTAGGAGTAAGGCAACCAACTAAGGTTTTCTAGAAAACAATTTGAATTTTTCACATTATGCTACCTTTAACATACTTGGCCAGTAATAACATTGCATCAAAATTTTATATGTTGCGATTGTAAAAGAGTAATGCCCACCACAAGCTTCATCATGGAATGCTTTGAGCAACCTCTCCTATTGAAGTTTATCTACACATCTCAAGAATGTGCCATCAATAGCCCTTTTGTACAATTGATCATCATAAATAACATACTTAGTAGACTTGATCCTAAGATCTCTTCTCTTCTTATAGGTCAGTCCGTTGGGGCACTCTCCATAAGTGAGGAAATAAGAAATATTTGAAAACCAAGGGTCTTGGATGCTTACCATTAGAGCTCTTAATATTTTTTCCTATTCACTTACCTCTGGATTTTCTGCAATTTCTTTTCAAAAACCATTACCACAAATCAACTTCCTAGGTTTTAGTCCTATGTCATACTCTTGGACTTTAGCTATCTAGGATCCTCTTGAATTGTATCCTATGGCTTGCTTAGTTAAGATACTTTTGATTGTTGAACTAGGAATATAAATGATTGAATGTAAATGTAGAACATAAAATATGAAGTTCTTAAGGGCTTATACCACAACATAAGCATGCTTTTCCACTTGGGATTACTTCAGTTCATGCTCCTTGAGAGGGGTGCTCATAAAAGAAATAGGCACTTGGATGCCTTCCTTGTTTTTTTGCATGAGTATGGTAGAAAATGTATGGGCCGATGCATAGCAATATAAGATAAATTCTCTAGTATAATTTGGATGAACTAAGATAGGGGCATGAGTAATCATACTTTTAATTTCACCAAAGGCCTTTCTTCCAAAGTCACTTCATTTAAAAATTTCTCTTCCTTTCATCATGTAAATTATACACTTTGTAATTTCAAAGAAATTAGGAACAAAATACCTTAAGAAATTTACTTAACCAAAAAATATTTTACTCTAGTTTTCCTTGCTAGTAGGTTGAGCTGCTGGATAACTTTGACTTGTTTGGGATCAATCTTAATGCCTCCATGAGACACTATGTGACCTAGCAACTTTTCCTCTATAACATAGAAGATAGACTTCTTGCCCAAGTTAAGGGAAATTCCATGTTCTCTACATTTCTTTAATGCTTTCTCTAAGTCCTTCAAATGATTTTCTCTTCTCTTGGAGAATACTATCAAATCATCCAAATAGATAACAATGATTTTTTCCTTTAAATATATAAAGGACATGTTCATGGCTCTTTGAAAAGTATCTTTAACATTAATTATACCAAAGGGCCTTCTGTTGTAAGCAAATATTCCCCAAGGAGTGGTGAACATTGTCTTAAACTGATCATCTTGATCTACTTCAATTTGGTTAAAGCCTAAGAAACCATCCAACATGGACATCATTCCAGATCCTACCACTCATTGCAATAAGTGATCCATGTTGGGGAGATCATAGTTGTCTTTGAGAAATGCTTGATTTAGATTTCTAAAATCCACACAGATTCTAATCTCCCCACTCTTCTTCCTAATAGGGACAACATTATCTTCCATGTTGAATGGTGTATAGAATAAATGATCATAGCTTATAACATTTTATGGATTTCTCTAAAGATGGCATTTGAGATCATTGGGTTGTAGTTGTGTTGCATTTTCCTAAAAGAACTGCATTAGGGTTAAGGGGAATCCTATGCTAAAACTTGTTGGAAGCATGAATGTTGATGATATTCATATGGGGGAGTATTGTAGATATGTTACTTAGATGATATTTTACATTCATGACCGATTTTTTCATTGATGTCAACATAGTAGTTTTATGTGGTATTTGACAGAAGAACAATAGAAAGATCAAATTGATTTAGATGGCTAGTTGAGTATTATAAATGTTCAAGGTTATGGGAGATACTTCTAAGTATCTATTATATGAAATTAATGTTGGAAGATGAAATGATAAGTCTAGAAGAAGTTATGTAAGTTTTGGTGATGTTTGTTCTAAGATAGAGTTTACAAAGGCATGTTCTGGTAAACTTGTTATATCTCTTAGCAGAGTTGATATTATAAGAATCAAGGTTGAGGACATGAAGAAGACATGTTGGTGATGGTGTGGCTAAGTTTGCTAGTCACAATATTGCATGTACAAAAAGTTATTCAAGTTGTAAGGTAGAAGATTAATGTTATTGCTAAGTGTAACATGTTCTTAATGTGGTCCTATAATAATTAACTGAGAAGGTCTAACAACCAACTCCGGGAATTGTTTTATGGACTCAATATAAATGAAGGATATTTTATTTTATCACAATATGGATATGAATGGATGCAGATGATAATTGCAAGCAACAATAAGAGCAGAATACAAAGTTGAGCAGAGTAGAGCAGAAGTGAAGGAAACTTCATTCCCAAGGTTTTGTTGGGTGATTCGAGGTTTAATATTTGGATCCAAGGTTCACAACCTAGTTTACAAAATATAAAAATGATAGTTTTGGTTAACAAAACAAAGGAAAGAAGAACATAATAGTAAATTACTTGTTTAAGTAGTGAGCTCTTCTTGTAGTTGAAATTGCATGTTTGGGCGATGGGCTCATCTTGCATACATTATACCACAACTCCTAATAGGGTTGGCATAACTCCTAATAGGGTTGGAATCTCCTAACAGGGACTCCATGTACTAAATGTTGTAATAGACTCCTAACAGGGTCCATCCTCTAATAAGGAATATTTATATGAGTACTTCATCTTGTGGGCATCATTCCCACTGAGGTTTTCCTCCGATCAAGGGTTTCCCCAGTAAACATATCTAGTGTAATTTTCTATGTGAATTTTATTATGGTTTTTGTTTACTTTGTTTGAATGGTTAAGTTTATTTAAAGAAGATAAATGTTTTAGTTATCAGATAATTGATTCACCCCTCTCCTCTCAATTATCTTGGTGGACTATTTTTTCTAAGAATTAGTATCAGAGCATCAGGTCCTTAAGGATAAAGTTTAACAACTTTGGGAGATCCATGGCAAGCATGTTCAAAAAAAATAGACTAAAGTTTGATGGAACAAATTATGATGGCTAGAAAGAAAATATGAAGACACACTTGTTGTGTGTGGGTCTAGGGTATTGGATCTTGACAAAATCAGTGAAGACAATCATTGTTGAAAAGGATTTGGAAACTTGTATTGAGGCAAAAAGAGATCTTTTATGTTGACATGAGAGGTAGAGGAGCAATATTGACTACACTTCTTAAAATTGAATACAATCAAGTAAAATCACTTGCTACTTCACATTTGATTTGGAAAGCTTTGGAACTAGTTTTGAAGGTGACACATATTCTAAAAAGTTGAGGTTACAAAGTTGGATTTGTGCATTTCAAGATGCTGAAATGATGGAAGATGAATCTATAATAACATCTATAGGTAGGATATTATAAATTACGATAGGTATTAGATCTCAAGGAGGAACCAAAGAAGATGATGAGGTTATATGGAAGATATTGATGACTCTAATACCACCACTTAAGTCAGCACTTAAGATGATACAGTTGTTGATATCTTGAGATTTCACAAAGGAGATATTGCTTGGAAGACTTGAAGTAGTTGAGAATGAGCTTAGACACTCCAAAGAGTTTACCAGAACAGAGACATCTTTTAGTGCCTTAAATATTCGACCTAGTTTATCAAGGAGAATAAGTGCTAGAGGAGATTTTATTAGCAGCAGTAGATCTAAGGAGGATTAAAAGATTGAAGAAAGAGTAGCCCTTCTGGTAAGAAGAGAAAAAGGAGGTAAGAAAACCTTTAAATGTTGGACTTGTGATGAATATGGTCATTGTGCATCTAAGTGTCCTAAAAGAGAGAAAAATTATAAAGGAAATTACAAACCTAGAAAAGATAGAGAGTGTTTGTATGCAAATAAAGATAATGATTCTGATGAACAAGCATTAAGTGCTAGTGATGATGAAATTGGATTTGTGGCAATTAAAGAAGAAAGTCCATAGAAAGTAGCTTTGGTGTCACATGTTGAGAAGAAATTTGATTGGATAATTGATAGCAGTTGTTCACATCATACGACTAGTGATATGATCAAGTTTATTGACTTCAAAAGTCAGGATGGAGGCATTGTCAGATTTGGAAACAATGTAGCATTCCAAGTTAAATGTATTGGATCTATAACTCTTGATGGTAAAACTAACACTAATGATGTATATTTTTTTGATGGTTTAAAGCACAATCTTTTGAGTGTTGCACAACTAGTAGACAAAGGTTATCAGTTGTAGTTCATAGAGAAGACATGCATGATCAGAGATAGAGATGGAAAGGTAATTGGAACAAGAACTATATCTAGAGGTAATGTATTTCAATTGAATCCTATTGAAATGACATGTTTGGTTGCAAAGGTAGATGACAGTTGGTTATTGCATAAGAGATTTTGTCATATAAACTTTGATAGTATTGTGAAGACTACTAATATGTTTGTAGTTAGAGATTTTCCTAAGATTATAAAGCCTACTAACACAATTTGCAAGGAGTGTGTTTTGGCAAAGCATAACAGAACTTCTTTTCCTAGTAAGAAGTTTACTACTACAACAAAGTTGGAGATTGTACATACAAATCTCAACAATCCTACAAAGACTAAAGGATTCTATGGTGAAAGGTATTTTATGATTCTAATTGATGACTTTTCTAGAATGATGTGGGTTGCATTTCTTAAAGAGAAATCTAAAACATTTGATAAATTTAAGATATTTAAGAATAGAGTTGAGAATTAATCTGGTATGAAGATCAAATGTTTAAGATCAGATAGAGGAGGAGAATTTACTTCAAATGAGTTTTAACATATTTTGTGAAGAAAATGGAATCAAAAGATCGTTATCAGCTCTAAGAACCCCTGAATAAAATGGCATTGTAGAGAGAAGGAACGGGTCAGTTATAGAAACTTCAAGAGCTATGTTAGCTAAGAATGATGTATCCAAGACTTTTTGGAGAGAAGCTATGAATATCAGTCTACACAATGAATAGAGTTCGAATCAGGAAAGACATGAACAAGACCCCTTATGAATTGTGGTTTGGTCATTCACCTACAATTAAGTATTTTAGTATTTTTGGGAGTAAGTGTTATATCAAAAAGATGATGATATTGGTAAGTTTGATGCTAGAAGTGATGAAGGTATATTTCTTGATTATTCATTAAAAATCAAGGCATATAGATATTATAATCAAAGAACTAACACTATTATGGAAAGTGAAAATGTAAGAATTGATGAGAAATTTAGGATACAAGAAAGAATAGTTCACTACAATTCAGATGATGATGATGTTACTAAGCCAAGGAATGATGAGGTTTTTCTTGATACTAACAATGATTTGCAGAATGAAGGAGAGCTAAGGCAAGAACAAAGCTCAAAACCTTCAATTGAGCCAAGAGTTGAGATAACAACTCCTACTTTAGGAAAGAATATTATAAAAAGTCACTGATCTGAGAAGATCATCAAAAGAAAAGACAAAGGTGTGATGACAAGAAGCAGAGTCAATGAAGAACTAGGTTTGATATCTCAAGTTGAACCTAAGAATGTAGATGAAGCAATCAAAGATGATTATTGGAAACAAGCTATGAAAGAGGAATTGGACCAGATAGTAAAAAATGAGACATGGGAATTGGTTCCTAGACCAGCATATAAGAACGTGATAGGAACTAAATGGGTATTTAGAAAGAAGATGAATGAACACGGTGAAGTTGTAAGGAACAAAGAAAGATTGGTATGTAAAGGTTACTCACAGCAAGAAGGGATAGATTATGAAGAAACCTATGCTCCAGTGGCTAGAATAGAAGTAGTAAGATTATTCTTAGCATATGTAGCACAAGAGAAATTCAAATTATATTAGATGGATGTCAAGTCAACATTTCTAAATAGAGAACTTTAAGAAGAAGTGTACATTGAGTAGTCAAAAGGATGTCCTTTAACAAATGACAAGGACATAGTATGCAGATTGAAGAAAGCATTGTATGGCTTGAAGCAAGCACTAAGAACCTGGTATGCGACGTTGGACAAGCATTTGACAAATCTTGGATAAAGAAAAGATATGGGACACAGTAATCTATATTGGAAAGAAATTGATGATGGTTTGATGATTTTAGTAATATATGTTGATAATATCATATTTGGAGGAAATGATAAAGAAAGTGAGAAGTTTGTTGAGGAGATGAAGAAAGAATTTGAGATGAGTTTGATAGGAGAAATGAAATATTTTCTAGGATTGTGGATTGTACAGAATAAAGAAGGAATCTTTATTTCTCAAACTAAGTACTTGGAGGATTTACTGAAAAGGTTTGGTTTGGAAAAATGCAAACCCATTGGAACACCTATGGTAACTAGACAACGTTATCTACAAAAGATGAGACACCTACAGTTGAGCAGAAAAAGTATAGATCTATAATTGGAGGATTGCAATATCTGACTCACACAAGGCAAGATATAGCAAATGTAGTTGGAATTGTTGCAAGATTCCAAGCTGATCCCAGAGAAGCACATTATGTAGTAGTCAGAAGGATATTTAGATATCTAAAAGGAACATCTAAGTTTGGATTATGATATGATAGATCTAATGATTTCACTCTAAGTGCTCATACTGATGCAGATTGGGCAGGCAATATGGATGACAAAAAGAGCACTAGTGGTGGAGCCTTCTTTCTTGGAGGAAGATTGGTTTCTTGGTTAAGAAAAAAGTAGGATTGTACATCACAAAGTACAATAGAAGAAAAATATGTTGTAGTAACAAATAATTGAAATCAAGTCATTCGGATGAAGCAAATGTTGAAGGATATAAGGATAGAAATTAGTGAACCTATTGTTATACATTGAGACAACACAAGTACTATCAATATGTCTAAGAATCCAGTGTTGTATTCTAAGACTAAGAACATTTCTATTAAATATCATATGTTGAGAGACAAAATTGAAGAAAAAGAAATTAGACTAGAATATGTGAGCACTAAAGAGTAGATTATAGATATATTCACTAAGCCTCTTCCCAAAGAGACTTGTGAGTATTTGCAAGGTATGCTTGGGGTTATACCCCTTCCTACATTAGAGTAGATGATGCAAGATTACATCAGTCGAGTGTAACAAAGTACCATTGCTGTCTAGACTAAATGTTGATGCTTCCTATATGGTGGAGTATCTATGATGAATAAAGTCATCTAGGACTCTTGTTGGATGCTATTTTTGAACAATGTCTTTTGACACTTGAGCTAGTAAGGATTAGTTGTTGCATATTTTGATGTAGTAAAGTTGCTTGCTAAAACCTTTGGAATTGACATCAATGGGGGAGAATTATTACATGAAAAACATCATGTTGGAGAGAAGAACAACATGTCAGTTTGAAAATTTCAAAAGAAGTACAACATGGAATGACAATTTTGACAGAAAGCACATTGAGGTATATCAATGGGGAGAATGATTGATGAAGAGGACTTGAAAAGAAGATGAATAGTCTTTTGTTGGTATTCTTGGAACTAGATGATTTTCATCTATGTTTCCATCAATGCCAAAGGGGGAGATTGTTGGAAGCATGACTACTAATGATATTCCTATGGGGGAGTATTGTAGATATGTGATCTAGGTGGATCTTCAGGACCTGAAATTGAAGTGTTCTAGTTTGTCTTGGAAGCAGTGCCATCGCGTAGAGCACAAAATTTTGAATCCGACACAATTTGAACGGGCAAAAAATGAGTTCTTTTGTGCAAGATATTGCCAGTCAAATCCTGGTCAAAGGTTGGTCAACTCAGGGATCAAGGATGAGAAAAGTGAAAAATTCATCATCACCAAATTGGTCAAAGTTGGCATCATCAAAAAGGTCTCATCGCCACGATTCCAACGGCATTCGTTTCGTCAAAAAAGGAGTTCATACGCAAAAGTTATGAGCGGTCAAAGATGCCCAGGAAAAGGGTTGACCAGTGACATGTCCGTACGATAACGTCAGCATTATGATGTGGCAAGTACATAGCCAGTCAAAGGTTGACATGTGGCAGTATGCATGTAAAAATTTAAGTGCCATGTGGCACCTACGTGGCATGGTGTGGCAGAGGCCCACGTGGCAGGTGTGCAGACGTGATAGATGGCGTGGCCAGACACGTGGCAGTCCACATGGTAGGGGGCTCATTTTTTTTTTTCAATCCTCAGTTTTCCCATTCATTCTTGCATCCTGGATTTCTCGTTCTTTCTTATTCGAAAGACATTCTAGGAAGAAGGAGAGGATTTTAGAGGAAATTGTTGGAGAGCCACTCTATGATGCAGTTGTTCTGAGTCTATAGTCAGACCTTGTTTTAGGCAAAGTCATTCTGACTCTTCAGAAATTGGTCTTGCGCCTTGGTGCTTGTTACAAGACAATTTTAAGTCTGAATTTTGTACGACTTTGTGGATGGACTGTAGCACGTTGTAATAAACTTTCAGAACATGATTTATGCATCGGTCACCCAGTTGAGGTAGACCCGGAGACGAAGTCCGTTCAGTCGGACGAACTCTGAGATCAAACTGGTTCTCTCTCTCTTGCTTTATTTTATGTGCTTTAATGTGCTTTTAAGTTTAATTAACTTTTATTTGTATATTGCACTAGCACATCAGGGGTATTTCTGAATATTCAAATTCTCTGTAGTTATCTTCCATCTGATTTAGGTCATACTTAATGTTTAATGTATTTCCATACATTAAGCTTCTGTATACTTGTTCTACAATTTTACACTTAGTATAACATTGCCTTGGTCCTAATCAAATCAAGTTTGATATTAGAGCAGGTTACTAAGCTCTTTTTGCAGTTAATCACAAGATGGCATCTGAATCTGGTGAAGCATCCACAGTGATGACATCATCGATGGTACAAGAGTTCTTTGAGATGAAGAAGATGATCGAGACTATTTTTCACGGTCATTGTGAAAAGTCTAACAAGGTGCAGAGGCTAGAGGAGGCAAATCATCATTTGCGGAAAGCGAATGAAGAATGGAAGAGATTGTTGGATGAGGCCAATGTGGAAAAGCAAAGGTTGGAGATCCTATTACAAGAGATCACTAAAGAGCGGAACAAGCGGAGTACTCTTGTATCTGAGAGCGGTCGTATTTGCGAGTTTCATCCGCATTCTAAGGATACATCATCCTCATACTCCCCGCTTACCCCACCTGACAGTACAGGGGCCTCTTCAACGATAAAGTCATTGGCCAAGTTTTCTTGTGGCCATGATGGGGCGAATTCTCCTAGTGCAGTAGAGTGTGTCTATTGTCGACAGATGGAGTACTTTAAGACTCTTAATCTGCCAGATAGTGACAATAATTATCTTGAAGTATATTCTTCCATAAACTAGAAGAAGTCAGCAAAGGATGAGCAGAACTCTTTTGCACACTTCGAGAAGCACACAAAAGGTATCAGAACGAAGCTGCTAGGAAAGATGGGTTTTAGAGGAAAGGGCCTTGGTGTTTCTGAGAAAGGTATCACTAGTCCGGTCAAGGAAAAGAAATGACCACAAAACCAAGGATTGGGATACAAAAAAGAAACAGGAGAATCCTCTAGAATTCAAAATTTTTGCAACCACTATGGCATCAGTGGACACTGGGATGCAAAGTGTTGGAAGCTGCATCCGGAGCTCCATCGTTGATCGAGGTCCATAGAGAGACCCAACCACCAGCATGTTGATGAAAGGACAATAAAGTCAGTAGTTACTACCACCTCTAAAGCAATCCCAGAAGAATCCAAGCCACAGCCTGAGCAGCCAATAAAGGAGAGTTCCTTCGAACAGCTCCGAAAGAGCTAGGAACGTCGCTCATCGAACTAGTATATCAAATTGTGTGTGTTTATTATGTGTTTGTGGTATAATAAACATGTTGATAAACTAGTGTGGTTTTGTGAGAATAAAACTCATTAAAATTGTTTGTAATAGTTTATTTATGAAGTTGTATTTCTTCCTGATTGAGAACTTGTAAGGCTTGTAGAAGCCTTGTCTCTTGTAATCAGTGGAAAGAGATACTTGAAAACTTCTTACTGCAGGATAGAAATTTGTTTCTTGTAGTTTCTTGCAGTTTCTTTTTGTGTGAAGCTTCAGTTGAAGAGCACTTTTCAGATAAGAGTTGTTGAGAACGGTCAACGGTGACCTTGTATGTTCTCAACTTAAAGACTTAGTTGAGGCCATTTTGAAGATACGTCTGAACTTAGTTAAAGTTCTTGAAGGATGTTAACGATGACCTCGTTGTTTCAAATGAATGTGACCCAAGCTGTATGGTGGAGCCTTGAATCAGTTATTCCAATGTACAAAGGTGAAGGAATATTTCAGGCTGAGGTGTAGATACCATGCTCGAGCAGTTGGAGGAGAAACAAAAGCATGTCCGAAGATGGCAAGAGATGCAGAATGAGAACTACCTATGAGAAGCACTGGGGGATAGGTTTACCATACTCAGTTTTTCCTTCTTGCTTTGGGTATTCTAAGTTCCATTTTTGAATTGCATCATGAGGAGTTGTGAATTCCTGCATTGCTAAAGTGTAAGGCCACACCAGGCAGATGTGATTGTGTGTTCAAGAGATTCAGATTGTGGCGAGTGGCAAGATGTTGAATACGAGATGTTTTGAAGGAACTATATACTTTTGGAGGACCAAAAGTTCTTCAGTGGGGAGGTTTGATCCAGGTGGATCTTCAGGACTTGAAATTGAAGTGTTCTAGTTCGTCTCGGAAGCAGTGCCATCACGTAGAGCACAGAATTTTGAATCTGGCACAATTTGAACGAGCAAAAAATGAGTCCATTTGTGCAAGATATTGCCAGTCAAATCCTGGTCAAAGGTTGGTCAACTCAGGGATCAAGGATGAGAAAAGTGAAAAATTCATCATCACCAAATTGGTCAAAGTTGGCATCATCAAAAAGGTCTCATCGCCATGATTCCAATGGCATTCATTTCGTCGAAAAAGGAGTTCATACGCAAAAGTTATGAGCGGTCAAAGATGCCCAGGAAAAGGGTTGACCAGTGACATGTCCGTACGATAACGTCAGCATTATGATGTGGCAAGTACATAGCCAGTCAAAGGTTGACATGTGGCAGTATGCATGTAAAAATTTAAGTTCCATGTGGCACCTACGTGGCATGGTGTGGCAGAGGCCCACGTGGCAGGTGTGCAGACATGATAGATGGCATGGCCAGACACGTGGCAGTCCATGTGGTAGGGGGCAACTTTGTTTCAACAAAATTTGGTTGCGGGTCTCGAACTCGTGACCTCGGCACTGCAAGTCATCAGTCGGTGGCCATTGTGCCACCGACGTTCTTTAAAACTAAACGGTGCCACATTGTATTTGAAGTTATCTTGTCAAAAATTGGCTTTTAAAAGGCCGCCGGCGGGGTTGGAACCCCCGGCCGGCGACCAATATAAAACTGCAGTAACCAATTGCGCTATTAATGGGCTCAACAATGTATGTGGCATGGGTTTTGGATAACCCTTATCTAATCCGCCTACCAACCTATTAAAAATAGGTTTATTTGTTAATTTATTAACAAATTACCCCCCAATTTTGAGATAATGTTTATCCCCTAAAATGGAAAAAGGGGGATTTCGGATATGGGATAATAAATAAGCCCTTTATCCATTTTAGCCTAATTTTGGCATATTTTCTTGTATATAAGGGGGGAATGTAGGCTTAAGGGGGGGGATCCATCAGTTGATCATCCAACTCTTCTCAAATCTTCTTGTAGAAATTCTTCTTGTAAGCCAAGCATTCCTCGGGGGAATTTGTGTAACTTGGCGAAGAATCTACGTTGTGTAAAAGCTTTTGCAAAGCTTCTTCATGTTCTCTTGTAAGGATGTCTTGCCAACGTGGGAGCTATAGACATAGGTGGAGCTGCTTTCTTGAGGCCTCTTGTAAGGCGAAAGCTGACTTTTTTTTTTTGTAGCCTGTGGCGTTTCCAAGTCTTGAAGGCAATAGATCGATTCATTTTTCTGACGAATCCGGAGACATAGCCGATGTTCGGTGAACTCCGTTATCATCTCGGTTCTATTCTTTTGTGATTTTCTTGCAGTTGTTTCTCTGAGCTTAGTAGATTAAAGATTTGGATTTACATATTGTATTCAAATCGATAATTAACAGATCCTGATGTTAGATTTTACTAATGTAATCTTTGTAAGTCTAACCCGTGAGCTATTCTAAGTAAGTACTCGATTAGTTTTACAGATCAAGTGGTATCAGAGATAGAATCACTGGATCATAATCAGATTAATATGTTACTTTGAAGATATGTTACATTCATGACTGAGTTTTTCATTGATGTTAACATAGCAATTTTCTGTGGTATCTGACAGAAGAACAACATAAATATCAAGTTGGTGCAGATGGCTAGTTGAGTATTATAACTATTTGAGGTTATGGGATATAGTTCTAAGTATCTAGTATATGCAATTAATGTTGAAAGATGAAATGATAAGTCTGGAAGAAGTTATGTAAGTTTTGGTGATGTTTGTTCTAAGATAGAGTTTACAGAGGCATGTTCTAGTGAACTTGTTATATCTCTTAGCAAAGTTGATGTCATAAGAATCAAGGTTGAGGACATGAAGAAGACAATGATGTGGTTAAGTTTTCTAGTCATAATATTGCATGTACAGAATGTTATTCAAGTTGCAAGGTGGAAGATTAATGTTATCACTAAGTGTAACATGTTCTTAATGTGGTCCTATAATAATTAATTGAGAAGGTCTAATAGTCAAATCAAGGAATTATTCTATGGACTCAGTATAAAGGAAGGACATTTTCCTTTATCATGATATGGATATGGATGGATGTAGATGATATTTGTAAGTAGCAGTAAGAGTAGAATGAGAAGTTTAGAGCAAAGTGGAAGTGAAGGAAACTTCATTACCAAGGTATTGTTGGGTGATCCAAGGTTTGATATTTTGATCTAAGGTTTGTGACCCAGTTTACAAGGTCTGATAGTGATAGGTTTGTTTGACAGAACAAAGGAAAGAAGAACATAATAGTAAATTACTTTGAGCAGTGAGCTCTTCTTGTAGTTGAAATTGCATGTTTGGGCAGTGGGCTCATCTTGCATACATTATAATACAACTCCTAATAGGGTTGGAATCTCCTAACATGGATTCAAAGTCTCCTAACAAGGACTCCATGTACTAAATGTTGTAGTAAACTCCTAATAGGGTCCATCCTCTAACAACAAATATTTATATCAGTACATCATCTTGTGGGCATCATTCCCATCGGGGTTTTCCCTCTGATCAAGGGTTTCCCAAGTAAACATATCTCATGTAATTGTCTATGTACATTTTATTATGGTTTTTTTTTACTTTAGTTGAATGGTTAAGTTTATTTAAAGAAGATAAATGTTTTAATTGTCAGAAAACTAGTTCACCCCCCAGTTATCTTGGTGGACTATTATTTCTAACAAAACTCACCATTCCTAAAAGTTTTTAAATCTTCATTACCCCATGCAAAACATCTTGATATTCAGAAAGAAGCACTTTAGCTCTAGTTCATTCTTTAGTTGAACAACAAATACCAATGTTGATCATTTTAGGCTTGAGTTCAATACCTACATCTAGTCCTTCATAATCATCTGAGGTTCCACTTTTCCTACCTCTTTCTCTCTTAATATATGCATAATGTCTATTGAACAAAATTTCTAAAGACATTAGGTCTCTAGGAATTTTGTTACATTTGAGTTGCTCAACACCTAACTCCAAGTCTTTCTTATTATTAGGAGAGAACTCTTGATAGGGGCTTTCACTTCCTTCAAAGTAATGGTCAGTGAAATGTTCAAGCATTAAAGACTTGTCATGATTCAACATTATTAGGTACATTAGGTTTGAAGAGGATTTCAACCTTGTATTCATTGTCTTTGAATTATGGATGAGGCAATAAAAAGTGATGAAGAGGCAACTAACATATCAACCTTTATGTTTTTCTCCCTTGGAACAACTTGTATAGAGAAGGCATCAAGGTCTTCTATCTCATCCAGGACTTTGTTCCTATAATTTTGAAGTATTGGGTTTTTCACATTATACTGACTTTGAACTTGTTTCACTACGAGTTATGCATGACCCTAGGCTTTTAGAATTTTTACTCCTCTTTGCTTTGAAAAAGTAATGCTTCATATTCAGCAGTGTTTTTAATGTTTTTGAACTACAACTTGTATGCTAGTTGTGTCAGATCTCCCTTAGGGGAAATGAGCACCACACCTACTCCTGATCTGGTAGTTGCACAACTTCTATCAAACTCTAAGGTCTAAATTTCATCAAGAACATCTAACTCTTCTTCTAGAGTAGTAAAATTAGAAAACATCATGTAGCTCCCATACTCCATCTCTTGATGCAAGATTTGAGCTTTAGGATCATCATATTTCATTATAGTAAATTTAGCTTTTTCTTTAGGTTCAAGCTTGATCTTTTTGTTTCCAACTAGAATAATAGTGTGTGACCAATCTAGTTCAATTTCACCTCCCATATCCCTACAAAAAATCCTATGTATTAGCATGCCATAGTTGGCAAGGATGTAAGCCACAAGGATGGTCAACTTCATTCTTTTTTTGGGTGTGTAGCTAAGGCTACTTGGGCATCCTTTACTTGACCTATTAAGGGAACTTGTTTTACATCCATAGAATAAAAATTCCCAAAGGTATTAGTTAAGGGCAAGCTTAAGGCACAAGCAATAGTAGAAGGCATGACATTATCTGATGTACCTAAGTCAATTATGTAATTACTCAATTTATGACCATTGACATATAAGGACACATAAAAGGGATCAAGTTTTTGGCTAGGGGAAGTAGCTAGAACTAAAGATTATTCTTCATTAAATTGCACAGGCAAGACTGATTCTTCATCAAGAGGGGGAAATATACTAGTACTAGGCTTATTATTACTAACAACATCATTGACATTTGAATGAACCCTATTATGAGTTTCTCCTTTGTAGCAGTCAACTGACTTTTGAAACTTAGCTTGGATTATATTCTAAATACTCTAGAGGAGAAACTTGAATATGTTAGTTTGTGGTAACTGATTAGGGAAGTATTGTACATAATAAATTTTTTAGGGCTCAGGACATCGGCCCAAAAAAAAAATTGGGCCCTATTTTATCGAGACTTTGAGTCGACATGTAATTATTAATTATAACCCTAAAGCAATTTAATACTTGTATAAAAGGGCTTAGGGTTAGGATTGTTTCATAAGGTGATGCAAAATTGGTTCTTGTGGCAGTATTGAGTTGTAAGGGATTACAAATTGTAATCAGGTTGTAATCACTAGATTGTAAAAATATTGGACTTGTTATTTGGGGAACGTAGTCCAAGGTTTAGGTGAACCATGTTAAATCTTGGTGTCTTGTGTTCTTTTCTATATGATCTATTATTCTCTAATATTGTATCAGAGTGAGGTTTCTTTTCAGTTATCCTCTATAGGAAAGTCTCGCAGTTGAGTGGAAGTGATGGTAGACAAGGGTAAGCTGAGGGTTGACAGGTTTAATGGGAAAAACTTTTAGTTATGGAAGATGCAAATGGAAGACTATCTTTATCAAAAGGATTTATGGAAGCCGTTGGAAGGCAAAACCAAAAACCAGGGAACTATGTCAAATGAGGACTAGGATCTTTTGGATATAAAGGCACTTGGAAGCATTTGATAATGCCTGGCACCATCAGTAGCATTTAATATTACAAAAGCGAAGACAACAAAAGAGTTGATGAAAAGCCTAGCAATACTGTATGAAAAGCCCTTTGCTTCAAACAAGGTATTTCTCATGAAGCATTTATTTAATATGAAAATGGCAGAAGGTGGATCTATTACAGATCATTTAAATGAGTTTAGTACTATTACTAGTCAGTTATCTTCTATGGGAATTAATTTTCATGAAGAAATTAGGGTTCTCTTGATTTTGTGTTCTTTTCTTGAAAATTGGAATGGCTTGGTAATGGTTGTGAGTAATTTTGTTCCTGGATATAGTACCCAAAAATATGATGATGTGATCAGTGTTATTTTGAGTGAGAAAACTCATAGGAAAACCTCAAGTGGATCTACATTAGGAAGTACTTTGAACACACAAAGCAAAGGTAGAACGATTGAGATAGCAAGTAATTCTAGAAATCATGGGAAATCAAGGGGAAAGTCAAAGGGGAGGAGGTCTCAATCGAGAGGACCAAACGACTACTAGTTTTGTGAGAAACCAAGGCATAAAAAGACAGATTGTTGGAATCACAAGAAAAATGAAGGATACAAACCAGATGGAGACAAGGAGACAAATGTGGTAAGTAACAAATTCAAAGAGGATGCTTTGCTTCTATCTTTAAAAAGTGTTGATGATTCTTGGGTTTTAGATTCTGGTGCTTCATTTCATGCTACACCTCATAGAGGTTATTTCATTGATTATGTCCAAGGGGATTTTGGACTTGTTTATTTGGGGGATAATGAAGCATGTCAGATTGTTGGAAAGGGAAAAGTTAAGATTAAGTTGCAAAATGGGAATCATTGGCTACTACATGAGGTAAGACATGTTCCAAGGCTAAGTAGGAATTTAATTTCAGCAAGGCAACTCAGTGATGAGGGTTGTGTAGTTACTTTTAATGATAAAAATTGGAAGGTTTCAAAAGGTTCCCTTGTAGTAGCAAAAGGTGTGAAAGTAGGAAAATTATATCTTTGTATAGGTCATATTGTTCCTTCTACTTTAATTATTTCAAAGAAAAATGAATGTTCAGGAATAGTTGCTACTATTGAGTAGGGAGAACAAATAGTTGTTGTAAAGTCTGATACAGCAATGTGGCACAACAAACTTGGGCACATGAGTGAGAAAGGTATGAAAGTCCTTCATTCAAAGAAAGTTCTACTAGGTCTAAAATGTGTTAATATGGATTTCTATGAAATTTATGTATGGAAAACAAAAGAGAGTGAGTTTTGTGAAGACTGAGAAGGAAAACAAAAAGTAGAAATTAGAGCTTGTGCATACCGATGTATGGGGACTGGCTCGGGTATCTTCCCTTGGAGGCTCTCATTATTATGTTACATTTATTGATGATGCAACTAGAAAGGTATGGATTTATTTCCTTATACATAAATTTGATGTATTTCAAACTTTTAAAAAATGGAAATGCTTGGTTGAAAATGAGACTAGTAAGAAATTAAAATGTGTCAAATCTGATAATGGTGGTGAGTATTGTAGTCATGAATTTGAAGATTATTGCTCCACTAATGGTATTCGTAGACATAAAACTATTCCAAGGACTCCACGGGAAAATGGAGTGGTTAAATGCATGAACAAGACTATAATGGAGCATGCAAGTAGCATGAGGTTGCATGTTGGGTTGCCCTTATACATGTGGGCGAAGGCTGTCAATACTATTGTATATTTGATTAATAGAGGTCCCTTCACACCTTTGGGTTGTGGTATTCTAGAGGAAGCATAGACCGGTAAGAAGGTGAGTTATTATTTTCTCAAAACCTTCAGTTGTGAAGCATTTACTCACATAGATTCTGAAAATAGAACCAAGCTGGAAGCTAAGTCAAAGAAATGTGGATTTGTTGGATATGACATTAATGAATTTGGTTATAGGCTTTGGGATTTTGAAAATATAAAATTGTAAGAAGTAGGGATGTCATGTTCAATGAGAAAGTGTTGTACAAAGATCTGTTGCAGCAACATGAGAAGAAAGAAGATGATTATGTAGTGCTAGATGATACTCCAAAAAATGATGTTCTAGCCATTCCTCATGATGTGCAACAATTGCAACAAGAAATACCACACACACTAGTGAATGTTAGGCGGTCAACAAGGCAAATTAGACCTCCAAAAAGATTTTCTCCCTCTTTGTATTCTATTTTATTAATAGATGCTAGTGAACCTAAATGTTATGATGAAGCTATGCAGGTGGATACTAAGATTCAGTGGGAGTTTGCAATGAAAGACAAATGGACTCTTTGCTAAAGAATAAGACATGAGATTTATGCAAGTTGCCTATAAGTAAAAAGGATTTACAGAATAAGTGGGTTTACAAGTTGAAAGAAGGGGAAGGAGGAAATAAAAGATTTAAAGCCAGGTTAGTTGTAAAAGGATTTACACAGAAAAAAGGAATCAATTTTGATGAGATGTTTTCTCCTATTGTTAAAATGACTTCTATCCATACTATTTTAAGTATTGTGGCTACTAAAGATTTGCATTTAGAGAAGCTTGATGTTAAAACAACCTTTCTTCATGGTGATTTGGATGAAGAGATATATATGGCTCAGCCACAGGGATTTGAGGTCAAAGGTAAGGAGAACTTAGTGTGCAAACTGAAGAAAAGTCTATATGGCTTGAAGCAAGCACCTCGGCAATGGTATCTAAAATTTGATAGTTTTATGCATAAGCATGGATACAATAGATGTGTCATTTAGATCACTGTGTTTATTTTAAGAGATTGGATGATGACAACTACACTATTTTATGTTTATGTGTTGATGATATGCCTATAGCTGGGTAACATGGATCACATTAAGGGGCCAAAATGCCAATTAGCACATGCATTTTCTATGAAGGATTTGGGGGCAGTAAAAAAAATCCTTAGTATGAAGATTTGCAGAGATAGGAAGAACAAGAAATTAGCACTATCTTAGGCTGATTATGTTGAGAAGGTGTTGTAACATTTCTATATGGAGAATCCTAAAGGTATCAGCACACCTTTACCTGGTCATTTGAAGTTGACTAAGGAGATGTGTCCCAAGACACAAGAAGAAGAGGATAAGATGTCCAAGGTACCCTATGCTTTAGCTATAGGAAGCTTGATGTATGTTATGGTATGTACAAGGCCAGATATTGCACATGCACTGGGAGTCGTTAGCAAGTATATGAGTCATCCAGGAATTGAGCATTGGAATGCAATCAAGTGGATTCTCAGATATTTGAGAGGAACATCCAATAATTTTTACACTTTAGGGGCTCTACTACTGATTTACAAGGCTATGTTGACTTAGATTTGGTAGGGGATATTGATACCAGGAAAAGTACTACAAGTTATTTCTTTACTGTTGGTGGGGTAGCCATGAGCTAGGTTTCTAGGTTATAGAAGGTTAATGCTTTATCCACTATAGAGGCAAAGTATGTTGTTGCTACAAAGGTAGCCAAGGAGATGATATGGCTTCAGTTCTTCTTGGTAGAATTGGGACATCCTTAGAAGAATAATTATTTGCTTATAGATAGTCAAAGTGTCATTCATCTTGTGAAGAATTTAGCTCTGCATTTAAAGACAAAACACATATAGTTGCGATACCATTTCATTTGATCAATTTTGGAGGATGGATAGTTAAAGCTAGACAAGATACATATAGATGAAAATCCAGCAAATATGTTTACCAAGGTAGTGACAAGGGAGAAGCTAAATTCCTCTTTAGTTTTGGTTGGTCTTCTAGACTGAATAAGAATCAATGAACAACATAGTCCAGGGTGGTTTGGTCCAGTAGGAGCCCCATGTGGTAGTGGTATTACTATAGCATCAGTCTCCAAGTGGGAGATTGTTGTCTAGTGTGGAGTCTGGTCAGTCCCCAAGTGGGAGATTTTTAGTTTGTGGTGACTAAATAGGGAAGTACTATACATACTTCATAAATTCTTTGGGGGGTCGAAAAAATAATTTTGGGCTCTATTTTATTAGGATTTTGGGTTGACATATAATTATTAATTATAGAATACACACATCTTTACAATATTGAATAATGTCAAATGAGGAATTAAGCTTACCACTTGGATCTATTTTGATAGTTCTCTCCCTAAGGTAGATGGGGTAGAAGTACTAGCCACAACTAGTGAAGTAGAAGGAGCAATGTTCCAAACAAGAATTGAGCTTGTTGAAGCTTTGTTCTTCTGGCTTCTTGTAGTCACAGTCATTTGTACCCCATCCAAAGTGGTGAAATAGTCACTCCTCCATCTAAATCTGATTCCTATTCCAAATAAAATGTTCCAGAGTCATCAAGAACAAAATCATCTTCACTTTCTGGATATTCCACTTATAGCTCATTTCTTACATTCATCGGCCTGTATCTATTCATTGAGGGCATAGTTTCCATCATGATATGCTCTTAAGTGGAATATGGACATGCTCTTTTTCATGGGAGTTGCCTCAATGGCAAGCCTTTGCTAAGAAGGTGGTAACTATAATGCCTTTCCTTCATGTTTCTTTCTAGATATGTCTTGATAGGGTTGTTGAAATGAAGAAGCTAGCTTACCAATTTTTCTTTTCATGGAAATCATCTCACTTGACAACTTTTGAAGCATTGCTTCCATGTTGTTGATAGTGTCAGTAGTAGAGCTTACAAAAGCTCCACTCTGAATGTTTCTCTTCCATTTCCCAACTGTGATCAAATTGTCTTTTGATTCTATAGCTAGAGTTTGGGCAACTTGGATATTTACCACATGTGCTATTCTGATTTGAAAACTAATATCTAGAGGCATAGAACTAATGAAGAAAATCTTCTGATTATCTATAGTTAGTCTACTTGCAAAAGGAATTTTGTTAAGTAATTTGTTGAACTTTGTAATGAAATCCCTTATGGGAATACTTGGTTCCTTTTTTTATCTGAGTGAGTTGAGACAACAATGTATGCTCATCTTCATTGCTTTTGTAGCATGTTTCAAATCCATTTCGCATATCATCCCAAGTAATGATACATCCAACAAGAAGATGTTAGAACTAATCAATTGCACTTTCAACTTGTGTTTCGACAAAAGTTCTTATGGCTACATCTTTGTCTTGAGGAGAGACAACACTACATGTGGCAAAGAAAGCAATAATATGTTCATCTACAAAAACCTTCCCATCACCATAAAACTTTGGGAAATTCTTCTAGGAGGCTCTTGGTAAATTGTTGTCACTAACAAGGTACAAAGGACCAATAACATTACCGTAGGGTATTGCCATTGATGCAAGTAGAATAACTAGGATTGGCTAGAAAGTGACAGATGTTGGGGCTACAACTCTATGAAAGAGCTTGTGCTCAAAAAATAAGAGGGGAAGAGGACTAACTACATCTCTGAGAAGTAGAATAGGGTGGTGGAAATAGAGCCCCATGAATAGCTTGAAACATCTGGTCCCTTGAGAAAGCTCTTCCTCTTCTCAAGGGGTCTTCTAATATGGGAAAATCAGCTTTCCTGAGCTCTTCAAATATTGGATCAATTTGACCTCAATCATGAACACTCCTAGTATACTTGGGATCCAAGGTAAACTAACTTATCTACGAGTAGATCCCTTTAGGTTTGCCTCGACCTTCTCTACTAAAGCACAACTTCCCAATACTCAATGTTGGCTTCTTCTTGTTCTAATACAAAATTGACTCTTCTATACTCATTTATGGATTTTCTACTCCTCTAAGTGAGTGTATTCAACTAATTGATTATGTCTTCTTGTTCATCTTGGAAACCAAGGTTGGGTTGTATAACTAGAATTTGGCCTTCATGAGGAAGCACCATTTTTCCTCATGAGTCAATAAATATGACTCAAGCAAATTGTATGAGTGCCAAGTTTAGAGTTATTTCAGTGAAGCCACAGATCTACTTACTGACAATACTTATGCAATGAATAACATACACAGGAGATCATTATCTCCCTTGTAACTTCAAATATTAGGGAAGATGACAATATAAACTCTTTTTTGTTGTAAATTAAGGATCTTTTACATTTGATTCCCTAGTAGAGTCACCAAAAACTATTGGTTAATAGTTTGTCTTCCTTGGATTTTGGTTTATACCTTGACTCTTAATGTGCCCAATATAGTGAAAGACAAAGTAATTAGCAATAAAATGGGTCAATGTAGGTGTTCTATCAAGGACCTTTGAATTGAAAGGTACAACTCCCTTGTGTGCAAATATTTGCAATGAATATAGTTTTTTAGTAGATCAACAATATCTAGGGGTATGCTCTTAACCAAAGAGTGGAAGAGGTATGACTAGATTTCCCAACACTTCAAGCAATCCAAGCGAATTTCAAATGATGATTCACAACCTCCACAACTATGAATCCATATTCTCATCAATTTTAAGCTCTTCTAATACTTAAAATGCAATCTATTCTATATGTTGAATGCAAGATGCCAAAATGTAAGACTAGCTATTGATACACATTGCATAAGAAGAGAAAGTTTGATTAACTAAACAATACCCAAATTGCCCAAGTTACTGAGATTCCACAACAACCATTTGCTTCCTACTCAACACGTAATATTGACCAAATCCCAAAATTCTCATACAACCACAAAACTAAATTGCATGGAACAGAGGAAACGAGAAAATACTGTGAATGATGGTGATAAGTCATATAACCCCTGAAAATAAAGAAACATAACTCAGTTTGTCTTCAATCCCACAGTTTCCATTAACAACACATTTCATTCCAAAGATCATGCAAGAGCTAAAACTAAACTAACATGAATGATAGAATCAAAATGTAGACGCAAAGTCTCATACAATAGTCTAAACTATAAGAGTTTGGCCACATAGAAATTTTGTTGACCTTATTTAGTTCTCAAAAAGTTACATTTATAGGCCCTTTAAAACTAGCTAGTTACGTTTCATGATTTCCACATAGAGTATAGACATGTTCTAAAAATAGGATTGACTGACTAGTCATCCACTACAAAGCCTTAGCCTATGAGAAGAATGCCAAATATGACCAAAATATCAAAAAAAAGAGAGGAAGAAGGAGTGACACTTGTCACATCTTGCAGGGAGAATGTAACACTTTTGAAAGAGCATAAGTTCTTCTTTGGAGTTGCAAATTTAGCTCTATAGTCCTTCATTACATCAAACACATTCTTCATCTCCATGACACCTGGAATAAGGGTATTGTTAGATCTTCTCAATAGATTGGAACCAACCCCCCTACAATGAGAGAGAAGAGAAAGATATAGAAGAATGAGGAATCCTAGATCTAATTTGTACATGACAAGTGTCCACTTGAAATCTCATCTTGTTGCTACTACAAAGCATCTCTCTTCTTTCCACTTTCTATTAATATAGAATACTCACATATTTAAATCAAAATAAGGCCCTTTCCAAGCTTAATCAAACCCTATTTGACTCTTCCTGACACACAACCTTCTGTGATTGGTCACTTGATCCTTGTCACCAGCTTTGTCATATTACACCTGGGTGCTTTGCTATATCATTGCCACATGGCCTTATCTCATTGCTTCTCATTTCTAATAGCCTTGGCTTGCGGTTGTGCAAGATTTTGACATATGGAGCCTTTTGCATAGTCACTTGGCAGCAAAGCGTAACTCCAAAAGTCTTCAAATTTGACTATACAATGTTACACTTAACTATCCATGGACATACACATTTAAATGAATTTTCAAATCAGTTTTGATCCTTTTAGTTTTTGGCTTGAAATGGATTTGAGTGTGGACAAGTGTCATTATTTTGAAGACTTTCTCCAAAACTTTTTGTCCTTCAATATTTAGGCCTGAAACATGACTAGGGCCATTTGACCTTTGTTGATTGAATGGTGTGTAACACTTGTTAAGGATGTTGATGCAATAATAGATATTACATCAAGTATGTCACATGTCCTCTTTCCAAAGAATATGTGAATATAAGACAACTGATGACGAAAATTGGCTCGAAATTCATTCGAACTTGTTGATTTAAGTTGATCAAATGGTGGTTGGCTTGATGCCCTATCTTGCAATTTTTTTTTAAAACCACCCTGATCCTATGCTTAACCATTAGGTGTAACTTTGTGACTTCCTTTTTGACTATATGACAAGTGTTAACATTAACTTCTCCAAAAAAATTAACCATGTCATAGGTTCTCACTTGTTTTCACTAACTACATTCTTTACATTGCAAAGTTGCAAAGACTGCTCCTCTAGCCATGTCACATCATTGCATCTTAGAAAAGACTAAAGATTAACAAGACAAAGGTATAGAGATGAGTTTTGGTCGCGACATCACTATTTAAATTTCCAATGTTTCTTTTAAAGTACAAAACTTTTAGTACATTCATTTAAAACAAGAGGGTTAAGACATGAAAAATATGCATTCAGACATTAAATTAGGATTTTTCTAGGAAGATCTCTGCAACATGAAAATGCAAACCCTAATTACATCAGTTTAACCTCTAGATTTTCATAATGGGTTCTTTGAAATATTAACACTAGTGAAATATAGGCCATCACCAACCAAGACTTAATTGAAAGGACATTGAGTGTTGATTGTAGGGTTGTTGGATCAAAGAACTTCCTTGCAACTAGGGGTGTTACCTTGCTCTGGCTTGCAAATGGAAAGACAATTGCTTTAGTAACTGAAAGGGCTAGAGTATCACCTTGCTGAGATGAGAAGCTCAAAAAGGGATGGATTGAAAGGTTGGCAACAAACTCTTAAAAAATGAATTGTAAAATACAAATATGCATAATATGACATCGAAAATGAACATGAATGCTTCACAACCAAAGAAAATGCAAATTTTCTTCACTAAAAAATGCCAGTAACACTAGAATAGAGGATTTTGATTCCCTTAAGGCAATAGTGTTGATGAACAAAGTAAATCGTGTTAAAAAACACAATTAAATACACATAAGTCATTTCTAACCAAACACATGCAAAACAATAGACAATGGAGGAATATGTTAGCAAAACAACCAAAGGAATCAAAAAAGGTAAAACAAGAAAAAAAAGGACATAGATCAAAATGGGTCCAACGGAAAGAGGTGGCCTTAGTGAGGAGAGTTATCCTCACCTTCATCAAAGATTGAACGATATTCAACCTCCCATAGCTCCTCCCACAATTCCTCCTCCTTGTCTACCTCCTCCACCTCAAAATCTCAAGCATCATGAATAAATAGGTAGGTTTGTCTTGCAAGCACAAGAAGAAGCAATAAAAAATAAGACAACAATTAGTAGTCATAGGAAACTAGAAAAAATGAAATAACAAACTTAAACAAAGGGAAAAAAAACTACACGTCCCTACAAATTCAAGAGGAATGTGGTCCTTTCACAAGTAGGTAATGGCAACATTGCATCTTTGCAGGGATCTCTGTCGAGCATGTTTGGGTTCCCAACTGATCAAATACTCTAGGATCTAGGTAGGAGTATAAGGAATGTTGGGTGTCTCAATTCATGGAGAAGGTGATGTATTAAATGGAATTGTGATGGGAAATACAATCTGAATAAAGGAAATTAAGGTGACAATTAAGGTGACTTGACATTTAATAAATTCATCTATATGTTGCGGTGTAAGGTGGTCGTAGGAAGTATTGGCAATCAAGGTAGTGGATAGGATGGAGCATAGACGATACAATACCCATCCACTGTAATGTCCCCATTTGGGACATTACTCATTTTCCTTTAATTTATATTATAGACTTCATAAAATTCCTTTCATATCCCTCTTCTCGAGTTTAATACTTCTCTTATATATAATATGATGAGAAGAGACATGTCTTTTCAATTAATTATATTATTAATATTAATATAGGTTATTATTTATTAATATAATATTCTTAATATTAATTAATTTGTATATTATTAATATCACTTCAACTATTTCATATTAAATAGAATATAAAAACTCCTAACTTAAATGTCTATATATACAATCGTTACTGTTTATTATTGTATAGTACAGCATAATAATACATTTCTATATATATTATAGTATTATTATTTAAATATGTATATGATTATAGTCATATGAGAACATTATGACATATATAAAATGTATTATAATTTATAATTAAAATTGATATTATTATATTATTTAGTTTTGTAATTATTATTTATTATAAACTTTATATACAATAGTTATTTATTATTAAAGCCTTATCTCGAGGTGGGGATATCAGAGTCTTCCCCTCTTGAATTTTCTTGTCCTCAAGTAAAGATTATTCATATATAACATTTCTTAAAGATTCAATATACAAATCTTATACTTGGATATTAATAACACCTACATGATTTATGCAATACACATTAATGCATGAAAACACAAAGTAGACATGAAGTAGACACATGGATGCATGAAGACACGAAGAAGACACATGAAAACACGAAGTAGACACATGAATGCATGAAAACAGGAAGAAGACACGAAGTAAACATATTAATGCATGAAGACGCTATGTAGACACATAGTATACATGTTAGAATCTTGCTTACAATTTGAAATAAGAGAAGGTAAGGAAATGTTTTACCACTTTGATCGTGAATGTCATGCTCCTTTCTCCTATCTCAAAATCAAAAGCTCTTAAAGATTCATATTTTTAACAACTTTTCTATAGACAGTACTATAATAGGGTGTATAATTCCATAGTGGATGGTAGATTTATTGTTGCTCAAGTTTGGACATGCTTAGGTTGGGGCTCCCTTAGATTTTTATCCATATTGGGATTCTCTTGCCCCAACGCGACCGATTTACTCCTCCCTCTATGCATACTCCCTACCCACTAGGAACATGTTTAATTTTTACGTGGATGGTAGATTTGATGCTTCTCGAGGTTTGACACACTTAGCTTGGAACTCCCTTAGATCTTTATCTATATTGAGATTCTCTCATCCCAATGTGATCGATTTACTCCCCGTTGTACACACTCCCTACCCACTAAGTACATGCTTAATTTTGATGTGGATGGTAGATTTACTGCTTCTCAAGTTTGGACACACTCAACTTGGGGCTCCCTCAAATCTTTAACCATATTGGGATTTTCTTGCGCCAACGCGACTGATTTACTCCTCCCCCTATGCACACTCCCTATCCACTATATGCTAACACCAAAATTCTTATCATTGACATAAATAAGCTTCATATCAAATAACTTTTGAGATAATATTATTGATTTTACTTAACAATATTCCTTGATTATTACCTCTCAACTTAAAAATCAATTTCATTTCATTGTAACTAGAATTATTGATAGATTATTTGATATTCTAATAACGAAATGTGTCAATAATAAGAAAGACACTAACATTTATTTCATAATGACAATTTATGTAGAAATTATATAACTTACTTCTCCATACCTTGTATGATAGGGTGACGATGCAAGAGTCTTGCTCTCTCATTCTATATTGAGGTGTTTTATCCTTTAATCATATACCCTTTACCATTGTTGATATTAGTATGACTTTGATTTCCTCACAAATGATTATATGTTTTCCGCAAATATGATCTTCTCTTGATTTTCTTTTTGCTCTCAAATTAAAATATGGTAGATGACTTATGAATGTGTTCAAAATTTCTTATATTCCTCCTTAGCTTCACATAGGCTAGCTTCCTCGCATTTTCCTTTTTATTAAAGTTTTCTTATGTAATTGTTGCATAATAAATTTTGGTGGTGTCAAATATAATTCCTCCATAAGACTTTCATTCAATGTTGAAACAAAGTAGTCAGAGACACATAACACTTGATACACCAATTAGGTACCATTATATATTGATGTAATACTAGTAAGTATAACCATAACTTTTAGATTAATCTTGTTGGATAAATCCCTTATTAATTTGAATGTCATTGAATCTCTTAAGTTATTTTATCTAAATGTCAATTGTGGTATTACCAAGATACTCTTATTGCTTGTGTTGGCCTTCTTACCCCTTGATTGTAGAAGATGTTACCATTTATGTATGTGAGTTACCGATTGGTAATACAACTTGATCTACCCTTTGTAATAGAGCTTTATCTACTAATCATGACTGTGTGATCACTATGAAAGTTTGCATCAAGTGCATGATCTTCAATACAAATTGAACTATCTCTCTATCTTCTTAATGTATGTCCCATGTACGTCATCAATCTGAATTACTAATGACTTGTACGATGGCCATACATGTATTATGATGAACACTTTGATTGTTGAGAAGTTTAGTAAATGATATTGTTGGTTCTTCTTGAACTAAATCGCTTATTTTCTTTGTTGATGCTCTATGCAAATGTGTTGGATTAGATGATGGAGTCCATGTGGGAGTCTCAGCTAGTCAAATGGGAAAAATCGCCCATTAAATATGTGCTTTCCATAACCTTTGTCACAGCCTCCAATATGAGGGGTGGGTCCCATCATTCTTACATGGGAAGAGGAGTTTCCTTTATTTATTTTAACTTGCTTTTGTATTCCTTTCTTTTAATTGTTTGGAATGTATTTGTTCCTCCTCCATTTATTAACAATGCTTGGCCCATTAGTGTATGGTAAATCATTCCAAAGTGGGGAGATGTATATATATGTTAATTCTAATATTAAGTGTGATATTTATTCTTTTCAATGATCTGTTACCTCTCATAGCTATGAATGATAGTAGAGATTTACACTACTTATGTTCATAGTTAACCACTTTTAATTAGATATACATGCTATCAGTTAGCATACTATTTGTTATGTAGTATTTAGGAAATCTTAGTTCTGGTACAAATTACCTCCTTATGCACCCGCAATTTGAGTGAAAGAGTCAGTTATCAACGTGAGTGTCGATTTAGTTCCCATGAATCTCATGCGAGTGTATTCTCCGTGATGATCTTCCCAACATTCAGGAGATCTTGCATTGTACTTATGAATGGTTAATTATTGTTGTATTGATGGAAGTGGCACTCTTATTGAACCTTTATTTGGAAATGATGAATAATAAATAATGACAACTTCTAAGCTTGATAATCGTATTCTTCAGCAATGATATATTATTTTCTCGAATGTCCCTTTGTTAGTTCTCTTAAGAGTTATGCAACTTTATACTTTCCAATCCAATAACATAATTCTTCTTATCTTATCACCAAAATTTGGACACTTTGTCATCAGAATATGGTTGAAAAATCTTGTGAAAAAAATGATTGCCCTTGACCTGATCAATAGTTTTACATTTAAGTGGTATATATATAATTGTAGCCTCTGAATTGCACCTACTAGTACAAATTCTATATCATGTACTTTTTCAAGATATTGTGGATATGATAAAGTAATGCTTATCTAACCTGCAATATGTGAACTTCATTTCATTGTTCATATATAACATATTCCGTAGATTAATGGTTGTAGCTCCCAATAATTATTTAGAGGTTTGTAATATTGTCGTTGGTTGGTTTGATCTGAATTTCTAATTGTAAATGGAATAATTAAATAGGAAAATATTTGATGATTGCAAAGATGGATTCTTTCTCTGCTTAATAGGATGGCAGGATCAAGCTCTAATACCTATTGTAATGTCCCCGTTTGAGACATTACTTGTCTTCCTTTAATTTATATTATAGACTTCATAAAATCCCTTTCGTATCCCTCTTCCCAAGTTTAATACTTCTCTTATATATAATATGATGAGAAGAGATGTGTCTTTTCAATTAATTATATTATTAATATTAATATAGGTTATTATTTATTAATATGATATTCTTAATATTAATTAATTTGTATATTATTAATATCACTTCAACTATTTCATATTAAATAGAATATAGTAACTCCGAACTTAAATTGCTTATATATACATTCATTACTATTTATTATTGTATAGTACAACATAATAATACATTTCTATATATATTATAGTATATATATATATATATATATATATATATATATATATATATATATATATATATAGTCATATGCAAACATTATGACATATATAAAATGTATTTTAATTTATATTTAAACTTTTTATTATTATATTATTTAATTTTGTAAATATTATTTATTATAAACTTTATATAAAATAGTTATTTATTATTAAAGTCTTATCTCAAGGTGGGGATATCACATCCACCGTATCCAAGGTACTACTCCCATGACTAACTTATGTTCCCATCAACAATCTTAAAAAAGCTCAATTTTGCTTGTCATGCCAATCATGTCTAAACACATGACAAACCACTGACAATACACTACCCATCCACTGTATCCTGTACCTAAGGGCCCAATTGGCAATAGGAATACAAGCGGAATAGGCATATGTAAATTCTTAAAATTTTGAATTCTTCGTTTGAATGCACCAAATCGGAATTGGAATACAAAATAAAATAGGAATACTTATTCCAATTTTAGCCCAAAAATGAGGTTTTGCAATTCCACCTGAATAGGCAGAATTGAAATACCTATTCCTATTCCAGTTTTATTTATTTTAGAAAATATAAATTTATGAGTTTAATTCCCTATCAAATTCTGGCTGAACCAAACAGAGAATTGGAATATATACCCCCATTTTCTATTCGAGAATAAATATTCTAGAAAAGCTATTCCGATTCTCGTAGCCAAATGGACCCTAAGATACTACTCCCGTAGCTAGCTAATTTCCCATCAAGAGTCTTTAAAAACCAAATCTACCCAAGATACTACTCCCATCACAAGCTAACTTTCCATCAAGAGTCTTCAAAAACCAAATCTGCTTATGTCGTGCCAATCATGTCTGAACACATGAAAACCCACTCTCAAACGAACTCAATTTTTATTTTAGAATGCCAACTACACTAGCTGAGGTGGAAAACGGAAATAAGATATTTCCTCTTGTATTTGAATTTTATGATTATACAATGATCATCTCGTCTCACAGAAGTGCAAATAAACCCTAAACCCCTTCTCTCAAATGACCTTCAATACCTATGGCAGCTATTTGCAGTGATCCCCTGATGCATGCGATGGCAGTGATGTATCCAAAATTATTTCTTTCTTCAATAAGATGTTTGCCATGCCTCCCTCTGAGGCTTCTACAGTTTGCACCACTTTCATCATCATCATCATTTCCATCCAAACCCTCGGTCAATGTCATTTCAGATTTTTTAACAGGAGAATGTGGGTTTTCTTCTTCTCAGGTGACAACTGTCATGAAAAAAACACCGCAGCTGTTGAGGACCAGATCTGACTGCACTGCTAGAGAAGCCATTCGTATCTTTAAAGACTCCGGATTTACTGAAAAAGAGCTCGAGAGAACCATTCTCGATTGTCCAAGTGTTCTTATTCTCAAAGTCGATGGGCAGTTGAAGCCCAAGATTGAATTCGTGAAAAGTTTAGGCTTGGCTTCTCAAGACATAGCATATATTATATCTCATAGACCTAGAATACTTACCACGAGCTTAGAAAACACTCTCGCCCCTAGAATTCCCCTTCTTAGAAACCTGTTTGGCTCAAATGACCATTTGCGCAAGGCTCTCAGACGGAGGCCTAACCTTTTGTTATGTAATTTGAAGGACGTAACAGCTAAAGTGGAGTACGTGAAGAATAATTTAGGCCTTCTAGAAGGTTCCGCAGCATTTGTACAAGTTCTCAGTGTGATTCTATGTGTTGGTTCTGAAATGCTGGAAATGAAGACTAGGATTTTGGCGAGCTTTAGTCTGGCAGAGGAGGAGATCCGTCAAATTCTTCGGAGCAATCCTGGAATTCTTCTGCTTTCAGGTAAGAAAGTAAAGGAAAACATGGATTTTTTGATAAACACTGCAGGTCTGATGCCCGAGATTGCTGCTTCAAAACCTTTGCTCCTGAATTGTAGCTTGGAGAAAACACTCAAACCTCGCTATGAATTTTTTGAATATCTGAGGGCAAGCCCGCATTGCAAGTGTCTACCTAGCCTGGTTAATCTTTTAACTGCAAGTAAGAAAAGCTTCCATAAACGTTTTGGCCAGTACAATACTCAAAGCAAGACTAGCGATCATACAATCTCCTAAGGAAAAACTTTTATGGAAGTGACGAAGCTTTTTCTTCGATGGTCGGGCTGATGTTAAAACTTGTCTACGCCAAGGTAATGTTGCTGATACTTAAATATGATGAATAAAATGTTAAATACATTGATTCCATCGAATTACGGCTATTTAGCGAAGCGCTAAATTGAAGTTTTGAAACATCGTGTCTATTAAGACTAAATTGTGATTTTGTTTCCCTATTTGTTTTGTAAGCTATGCTTACTACATTTTCTGTGTCTGTTGCTTACTACGTTTGCTTCTATGTTTCAAGCTAGCTGCTAAACATTAGAGACCCGTTTGCTCACTTTGTAATGCTCTTTAGAAGCTGAAGCTATATTCAAAATCCGTGATAAATGGTGTCTGTCGTTCAGGCTTTTAATGCCATTACGAAAGGAAAGCAATCTGATTTTAGTTAAAGGATGTAGGAAATCAATTCATTAGATCAAAGAATGAAAATTCATTGCCACCATGTGATGTAAGGTTCTATGGTTTGTTCCTTTGCATATGAGTCATTTACGTGAGTTGAAGGGTAAGTCATATAGATTTTGCTTAAATTTTACTTCCAATTGTTTCATTGTTAGATCAAAGTGAACGATTATTAGATTTCAACTTACAGACCATTTTAACAATTGCTTTCTTCTACATAGCTTGAACTTTGACAATGACAGTGATAATCACATCAGCGTATTTTCTCCAAGCTCATTGGCATTCATAAAAAGTCATGTCATATTGTAATCCTAATAATATAGTGTAGTAAAGGTTTTTCTTCAGTATTCTATTTATTTTTATTGGTTAGTCATTGTGATATCCATAATCTACTTGAGTTGTGATATAAACATCAACCTGATTATATCTTTGAGCATCTTGTCAATCTTAAATTCTTCTTTTCCTGTGTATGTTTTTTCCCCTGCTTGCAGCCAGTAGTGGCCTAGTATCCAATCTGCAAGATTATTTCTACTTTTGCAAATCAATTACGTTGAGCCCTACTTCTTTCTACTTTGAAATGATCAATAGTGTTCTGTCTGAGATTTCTGAATATGCTTTATTTTGATAGAGTGACTTGAATTCTGTCATTTTTCCTTGGATGGTTTGATACTTTAGCCTGCATAATTTGGAAATGGTTTGTTAGAGCTTCTGTGATTTGCACCGTTCATTGTGGTTGCTTGCTGCCTTTAATATGCTGGAACACTAGGTTACTTTTTCTCTAAAAAGTGCTACTACAGTTTCTGAATGGAAGCAAAAACAGCTCATTGTAACTTTCATTTTTTATGAAGTTCACATTGCTTGTATTCGTGGCATTTCATGCCTCATATATTCCATTTTGTGAAACAGAGATAATATTTATAGAACTGGAAGTATATGATCTTTAGCTAGAGACAGAGTTAAATCCTTGGAAGCATATGATCTTGTGGATTCCTTCACTATATATGTTTGTGTTAGTCATGGAAAAGTTGTGTTGAGCTGGATTACCCCATAAGTGAGAAGCAATAAACAACCAGACTGTATGCCGTGGACTTTCTACTTAGGCAGAGGATGTGGTCATGGTATCACTAAGTTGTGAGATGAATTTTTCATGTTTTTACAGGCCCTGACGTTTGTACCATTGTGTATAATTTTCAATTTGTACTACTATACATGAAATAGGTATTTATGTAAGGAGCTCCATTCTATAATCCTAAACATATACATATAAACAATGAAACGTATAGCATGATCACAAAGGTCAAAGTGAATTTGTGGATGAAATAATGGTCTTGTTTTGGAAAAATATTTCTTAGACATGAACTTTGGAAGCCTTAATACTCGTGACCACTTTTCTATTTGAAATAGGCAGATTATATATGAAGGCTGCCAATTTAACTTTGACCTAGTCAAAGATATTTGCAGAGCAGTCTTGATAGTATTCTTCAAATATGAAGATCACGTTATAACAAGAGAAAAATGCTATAAGCTGGAAGGGAAGCAACATGGTACTAAATGGTGAATGGAATGAAGTGCTGGCTAAACATGTTATGTGTGGATGTAATAATGCAAGATGTATTTTGATGCAATCCGTATTATATTACTGACATGTGAACTGAAGGGAGACACAATGATTATGCTGATTGTATTTGTATAAATTATTGTATAAATTTATTAAAGAACTTTTTATTAATTTTGTGAGTACTCTAAGACAAAAAATGATACAACTTTGTAAGTGTGCATTGATTATTATTATTCATTCCCATGTTTTGATACAACATCAAAAAAATGTGTGCCAATCATTTACAAGTCTTGAAACAACCTTAGATGGCAAGTCTTTGCCAGTCATTGTAGTTGGGAGTACATTCTGAATTCTATTAGTCGTTCACTTTACTGGGTAATGATTGTTGGTGATTTTCTGTTCTATGTAATGGCTATGTGCTACTATGGTCATTATAAAACTGAGAAGTGAGCTCCAACTGGTGGTATAAAAGTGCTTCTCTGGTATGTGCAGGTTCTTAAAATATTTGAAAATGTTAATTGAGCAAATTAGACACTTCTTATGTAGTAGTAACGTGCATAATCTCTTAAGTGTCCTCTTTTTGTTGTTGGACATGGTTGCAATGATGCGGTACTATTATTCAAGCATGTATAAGATGAATCTTTAAGCTCTTTTCTGATATGGTCTCTAAGTAGAAATAGTTCATTGTAAGCATGGGAAGCATTTTGACCTACAGTATATCATTCATACTCTGTTTCATTAGGAAATGAGAATATCAATGAAAAAAGTTACAAAAATTAATCTGGATAAATCCTCTCATGTAAATATATTTAGGTGGAGCCAATGAAGGGAAGCAGAAAAGAATTGGAGATAGATCTAATATGGGAAAGTAGCAGGATTAAATATGGGGACATGAATAGGAACCTTACAAAGGTGTAGGTCTTGATGGAGGGATATTTTCAGAACACTTATCCTTTTTATACCTAAGAGTAGGAAGTGAATCTTTGCCTTCAAGCAAAGGAGCATTCATAAAGGAGAAATTGGAGAAACATAGGCAGTGATGGAAGGAGAATACAAAGTTAATTTGAAAATATTGCTATTGATCAATCACTGGAAGTTTGATACTGATAGTCACATATTGTTGGGCTACAACAAATATAGAATCCCAGCCAATTTTGAAGGAGCATAGACCACCAGTCTGTCGATCATCCTTGGAGATTTTGTTAAAGTTTTGTTCCCAATGGTTCCTAGAGTTTCCATTACAACATTATTCGCAAAGATTCCCCACTTTCTACAAACAACAGTTAAGAATGACTACAAGAGCACAATAAGATTTATATTATAAATAAAAACATATAAACTCGACAACAGTGCCTGTGAATTCATACCTTGATAGTTATGTTGAATGCAAATTTTGTGCATTGAGGGAGAGCGTTGCATATGTTATTGAATTGCATGAGAAGGAATAAACAACCCAGCAAGATTCTAGTGTGGGATGCCCCTAGTAAACTCCTATAAGAGACTGGTACAAGGAACATTTTTTCAAATATTTATCTCTCTAATCTTCAGATAAGTGTTTGGATAAAAGAGGTATGAGCAGTCATGAAAAATAAGTAAAGGTAATTTAAATGCTGGTGTGGAACTTTAAGATTTATTACTTGGAATTGAAACAAGTAGCTCAATTGGTAATCCTCTTGGTGCTAATTCTTTTATTAGTATTTGAAGTTTAAATTCAAAGCTTTTGCTTTTTATAACTTACCTTTGTAAAATTGGAGTAGAAACTGATGCCAAAGAAACAAGACCTTTTTAAGTTTAGATATCTCGTAACACATGGTTGGCTTGAGTATCTTCTATTTGATGCTCAATATGTAATTGTCATTTGAAGTTGTTTATGAGGCAAACGTTGCCATGAAGAAGGTAGAAACTAGTGAGCTTTAGTTGTAAAGATATAGTAAGATCAAAGAAGAGGATGGTGGACATCAAAGGTTGGAGGAATTTTTTCATCTTCAGCTAGCTTCTTGCTTTTCAACTGTAGATTGTTTGAGAAACATCACCACAGTTGTATCCATTCTTAGAGCTAGGGGTGCTTGGTAGTATTGTGACAATGGATAGTTGAGAATGGAAGTTCACACTATGATGATGGGCATAGATCTAGTGTAGATGAAGCCCAACATTGATGGTTGTCTATTTAGTGTAGGATTTTGTGGATCTATTCTTTTACAAGGGTCACAAGACAACTTGATCGAGCACCATGGATGTGGTTCAATATAAATGATTTTTAAATAATTAGGAAATTTGGGGAGATGGAATTTGGAACTCATGTATATGATTGATTTACCAGATCAAATAACAAAATTCTATTCTTATCAGGGGATTATGCCATTTTCATACGGCGTGGACATATTTTGAATACTTACATATTATTTCATGTTTGGAACATTTTGTTTCATATTGTTCAATATATCCACTTACAGAAGGATTCAACAATTGCTTTCTTCTACATAGCTTGAACTTCAACAAAAAAAAAATGGTTATCATAGCAACGTATGTTTTAAGAGTCCAGCGGCCTTTACACAAAGATCATATTGCATTCTTAATGCGATACTGCACTTAAGACTTCTCTTCAATATTATACTTCTTTTGATTGTGTAGCCCATAGTTGGAAAACTCGGAATAAATGATAACTTAGCAGTTAACCATGTCCTTGCAAAAAAATATTAAACATTTCAGAATACATCAATTTTATTTCTAGAATATATTACTGATCTCTTTCATATGTACATCAATGATATGTCATGAGCCCTTTATTTAACATAATCATCTCACACTCTGATTTTTTGGGATTCCTAAATGTTAAAAAAGTAGAATTGTCACTCCCCAAGCTTCTTTCTCATTCTTTATCATTGCTTTTAACTTTGAACTATCCATCAGGCAGGTTTTTTGATAGGCGAAAAGATGGTATTATGCTGTTATCAATTTTATTTCTAGAATATATTACTGATCTCTTTCGTATGTACATCAATGATATGTCATGAGCCCTTTATTTAACATAATCATCTCACACTCTGATTTTTTGGGATTCCTAAATGTTAAAAAAGTAGAATTGTCACTCCCCAAGCTTCTTTCTCATTCTTTATCATTGCTTTTAACTTTGAACTATCCATCAGGCAGGTTTTTTGATAGGCGAAAAGATGGTATTATGCTGTTATCTAGGGATTGTGAATAAATCTGTCTTATGAATGTTATGAGTTGTATTTGTCAGATTCTTGTTTGCTTTATTTTAACTGCAGCTCTAGTTTTATTTAACAGTTTATCAATCCAAGACATGCAACTAAATTTATGTTCTTTTCTTGTTTGCTTTGCATAGCCTTGGCTAGGAACTAGAACTAGATATAACGAGTTAAGCACAGAGAGTCAATGGTAAAGAAATTCGAAAACCCTCCTGCCAATCTCGGGAAGATACTGAATATTGTCACCGTGAAGAACAGAGGCATCTTCTTTAAGCATCCTAATGTTCCCAGTTGCTACAAACAATTAATTTTCATAACCAAAATTATTGAATTGCTAAAGTTTGAAAACAGATTTATTTGTAAATTATTTTTTAATTGTAAATTTCTTTTTTCTCGTTTGCTGGACTCAATTTTCCTGGTGTTTTAATTATTTTTTAATTTCAAAAATTTCATTAATAATATCTATCTGACGTTTCTGGAAAGTTCTATGAAACTGTGTAATTGTTATAGAAATCCTTAGAAACACCTAACGATCCATTCAGAATCAAGTCCCTGTTGGATTTCTAAATCTGTCTTTCATATTTCATGAAATAATAGAAAATAAAAATACAATAGTATTCAAATTTAAGAAATGGAGCTAGACTTTGCGTGCAAAAATGCCTGATCTTTTCAGAACAGCATTTGAAAGAAAAATTCAGTTTTGTCAATCAACACCTATAAAATTCATCGAAATGATCTATAAAAATCTGATACTTTTCACAAATGAAGCTAGGCTTTTCTGACAAAAATACCTTATCTTTTTCACAACAAAATTTTGAAGAGAAATATGGTGTTTTCTGAAATAGCACCTGTAAATTCATCGAAACGGTAATCTATCCCAAACTAAGAACAAAAATGAACAACCTATGAAAAAAAACCTTGAATAACTTGGATTCTATCAAATTAATAGTATGCATTGAAAAAAGCTCATGATGATGGTAATTTCATTGGATTCAATAACATAAAATCAAAGTTGAAGACCTTGCATTTCAATTAAAATGAAGAAGTGAGCAGATTGAATGCTCCACGGTAGCAGACTTGTTGTCAATGTTACCAAAAACAAAACATTCGATAGTTCACAGACATGACCAACTTAACTAACCCTATATTTTGATTTTGCCCTAGGTTTAATGTTGATCAGTAGTCAAGGCCCATTGTCATCCTTGATTCTCTGCACCGAACTGGATAGTGTTGTTACAGATTGCTCTCTGCGTGACTTCTTTGTATACCTGTTGTGCCTCCCCTTTGCATTCTTCTGCCACAAGAACCACTATTCAACGCCCTGCTTTAGAATCAATTTTGTTGTTAGATCTGCCAGAATTTTTGGATGCCATTCGGACTAGCCTTAATAGGCAAAAATATCTCTACAGTAAGAATAGTGGTGTCATCAATTCAGGCTTCCTGATTCAGATTATGTCCCAATATTTGGGATTTTACATGTTTCTAAGATAAGAATTTCCATTGTCATTATTGGACTGATGGTCTTGGATGAGATGCCTTCAAATTCATTTCCCATGTTGCTTGATTCAGCTCCCAATACTATTTTGTACGGGATGAACTCATGTTAAAGTGGAAGCGGATGACACTATCATTGCCATGCTTAAGTGTTAGTGAACAGATTGTCCTTTGAAGAAATGCATGCAAATCTGATCCTGAATGCCCAAGTGAAAGGACAAACTATCACCTACAGTTGGATAGGTTATTGTGGGATTGACAAACTTCCTCTGAATTTTATAGGGTACAACTCTCCGTATAAGATATTCAATGAATCAAATATGGATTTTTTAATCAAAAAGCACGAAAGGATATCAAACATCTACCCATAAATACAATGTAGATACGAAGACCTATACTACTGCATAAAAGAAAGTAAAGAACAAGAGATGACACAAAGTTCATTTGCTGAACACTGCATTGTGTAATGAAAATGAAACCATGTCTTCCATCTTCTTGAGGGAGTTAAAATCAGAGCTTTGAACGATATTTTGAAATGGTAACGTAATAAAGAAATAATGATATTAGACTATAATTTCAGAGAAAACTGAAAATGACTCAAAGTTCGTAATCAGTGGAAGGAAAAATACATTGTAATCAAAGTCTAATGTGTTTAACCTCCAGTCTTCCTTCCCTGACTGTAAAAGACCACAAAGACCCTTTTACACATTACAATCTAATCATTATTCAAAGAAAACAAATTTTTTTTCCACAATATTACATCAAACACCAAAATTTAATCTTGATCTCAGACACGCAGTTCTGAAAAGAAAGAAAATCTGACCATGCTTTGCCTCTCGCTGTCTCTCTAGAAAATGAAACAATTTTGCAAAATCCCCTCCTTGCCTGGAGCCCAAAGTCTGCAGTCTGGAAGAAGGAAGAATTGGAACCCCTCTCTCTGTTGTTGTTGGCTTATTTATTTTCTCCTATTGTCTGTTCTTGTTTAGTTTAGGTAACTGATTCTTGAAAGAAGACTCTTCTTTTTATCTTCCCAGGGCATTGGATCAGTGGGCTTTCTTATGACTTGGCATCATCTTTAAACTTTTGCAAGCTTTATTATTTCAGTGGCCTCTCAACTTTATAATACCCTACTATGTTAAACAACATTTCCAGATTTCCCTTTGGTTGCATTTAATTATTTAATTAAACACTCTGTGAGCACATCTATGGTATATGCATGGACAGGCGACATCTTTCTTTATGCAACATCTACAAGCTCAAATAATAACCTCCATATGTTGTTATTTGCCAACAACACACCTCTTCTGACAGATGTCAAAGATAGACATAAAAGCTTGTAATGTTAAATATTGTCCATTGCTCTTAACTTATACCTGTCAAATGACTCTTCAGATCTTGATTAATAAATCCCATTGAATAGCCTCTATAACTAGTGAATTTACACCTCAAGATCTATAATTAGGAAACATAACACTCTTTGAATTCTTATGCATGAGCTGTCAAGGTGGCATTTGCTGATAATGAGGCTCTGTTATAATTTTGTGACTATGATTGATAGTTTTGATAGTGATCTACTCAATCGACTATAACTTGTGAACCAAGAACAATTTTGAAGATAGCTCCGGTCAAATTGTGCGTAACTTCTAAACAACATATCCAAAATTGAGCCAAATCCAACAGTTCAATTGGAAGTTATGCCCCCTGCATTGAGATCCAATTTGGTTGTCTGCATTCTGTAATTGTTATTGCTGAGCCGATAGAGGTGCAAACAGTGATGTATATCTCATGATTCTAGACACATTTTGGAAATCGCTCTAGTCAGTAGTTAGAAAACTAGGATTTTGAACACATCCAAAATTGAGCCCGATCCAACAGTTAAATTTTGAGATATGACCTCCAAAATATGACTTTTTTTGTCATCAGAGAATCCCTGTTTGCAGGTTGTATTCTTGCATGGTGTTTCGGACTTGTCCAAACCTCATGGTGGCAAATGATATGGTTGGGTTTTATGAGGAAAGAGCATTTCAAAAATTTGTGTCTTCCCTATTTTTACAGCAACCCCATGGAAATGTAACTTGCATTTGAGAACCAATATTGTTAGCCATATCACCCACTGCATTAGATTGACCATCCTTGCTTATGATAATAAGAATGCATTGCACTCAGGGCAGTGCCTAGTCAAAGTATGGACAGTCGGGAGGTATGATCATTCAGGATGCTACTCGAGTGCTCAAATTTACCCTTCAGTCATCGAACACTACCTATATCTTCACTTATATCAAGCTTGGATTATAGGGAGACCACTATCTTTGCTTGAACTACAATGATCACAAAATGAGTCTTGTATATCTTTGAGTTTCAAACCTTTGGGTCTACATATATGGACATATTTGATCTAAATTTAACCAACCTTGAAAAGCTCAGATTTCTTTGAGTTAGATCTTTGAGTTTGAACACTAAACTTTTGAACTAAGGAACTTTGAAGATTCACCATGATGGTATTTTATTCATTGATTGAAGTGCATCTCCAAATTATGGCCTCTGAACCTCTACTCTGACCTTGAATCATGGATTGGGGCCAAACTTTGAACTTTTCTGAATTAACGAATCTGCATTTTGAACCTAGAGTCTGAACTTTGATTGTATTGAACCTGCAGGATGGGTTATCTGAAGCATTGAACCACTTCGAACTACTTTGAACTGAGGTTCAAAGTGGTTCAAAAATACGAATTCCAAGTTTTAAGACCATGCTCATATTGGGTACTAACATTAAGCTAATTAAACAGCAGGTTCCACCCAAACCGAGCTTTCAAGAGGAGTTGTCTGGGAAATTAAAGCGATTGCATTCTATGGAACTACAAAAGGAGCGAAAAATATTGAAACAGAGTCTACAAGCGATAGGAGTAAGGAGTTGTACAAATAGAGTCGAAATAAGGCTCTCCACCATTTTCGAAAATTGCAAAAGAATGAACAACTTCTTTGAGGAGGATTCCCCTTCGCATTGGAACAACCAAGCTCTCTCTGGCGGCTCCTCATCTGGAAAAAAAAAAAAAAAATTATTAGAAAAATTACTTGGTGGCATCATTGTGGACCCTGTCAATAAAGGCCATTTGGGTAGTGCTCAATTTATTAGTCATTTATTAGTTCCTAGTAGCTCTGGAATGAATTTTTGTAGCAAGAAAATTAATGTTATATTTGAACTTTCAAAGGTTTAATTTTTAAAATCAATTATGGTGTAAAAATTCTAATTTTATGATTGGCCCGTTAGTGGGCTTTATTTGAATTTTAGCTACTAAATAATCAGAAAATTTAAAAGCTTGAATCTAATTTATTGCTTGTCAGGCTGTAGGTTGGCATCTGACAAATTTTATTTGTATTTTTATAATTTCACACATTCTTAGTTGGTTTTGTTGTCAATCAGGATTGCGCCTATAGCGAGATAAGAATCTAGCTATCCTGTTGGAACATGGAAACTTCTCTCGGATGGTGGGGTTAAGAACGAGAGAAGAATCTTTGGATTCTAGGCCGGTTCCTATATGATATCACCTATGAAACTAACTTTGAACTCGGGAAAAGGGTTGAGAATGTATGTGAATAATTGGATACTAAACTTAAAATAGGGGATACACCAATGGTTTTGAATGCAACTTTGATTAAATCAGCATGAATTACGAAAAAAACAATTGATTAACAATACTCAAACAAACACATAACCACAAAAGTGTTTCTATGCAAGGACCACGATCTTCTGCTTTGAAAAGGATACCTACGTTTCACCAATTTTTTACAAAAAGACAATAATCACAAACATAGACCTGTAATCACACGTATCAAGATTCAAATCTGCAATAAGGGTCATAACTAAAATGAAGGCGAACACAACATTAAAGTAAAAAAAATCTATAATATTGCACAAGAACCAATGAGAAGGAACCGTTGAATCTATATAATCAATATTGGAAAAAATAATCTCTACTACAAATGCCCTTACAATCAACTCAAAATCTGCAATGTGCCAAAATCTGAATTCGAAAGAAGGTCCTTCATAAAGAGGTGAAAATACAATATATAGAAAAATAAATCTGACTTGAATTCCAAGATCATGCCTCGAAAAAATTACCTAAAAATGATGAAAACTATGAAGAAGCCTTTGAAAACTACTCTCAACCACCTACCCAACTGATGGATAACTCGAAAACTACATCTAGCTCATCAAAATCATGCACAAAAATTCAAACTTGGATGCATTAAGTAACCCACAAATATAGCATGTAAAACTGCTCCTAATTATGCAATATATGCATAAAATAAGCCCTCAATATGAACTGCATGTCTAATTGATCATAACTGCTCCATAAATCGCTAAAGATATCATCAAATAACCCCAAATATCAATGAGAATCTAGAACTATACTTGGCTTCCAAAAATAGCTCTGTACTCAATTGCTAACTAAATGTCTTCCGTGGGTTTAAAATTAACTTCTCCACTTCCCCTCCTTGCATTTAGGCATTTAAAAAAATATAAACTCCTTTTAACTTCCTTTAATTAATTAATAAAATCAATGGTTTTATAATTGCAATCACTTGATTTATTAATTTTACAACCGGAGTTCTTTTATTATATTAAATAATATTGACGTGTTTATATATTTGAAAACACATCAGTATTAATTAATCTAATAAAAGAAATATTAAATAATATTTTAAAAGTATTATATATATTAAATGATTTTGTATTCAAGTCATTTAACATATATAATATTTATAAAATATATTAATCAATACAAGTTTTATATGCATCTTATTATATATATCTCTATTTAATGCATATAAGACTTATATTAAAGAAAGGACCATTTACATAATAAAGAGTTCAACTCTTATGTGATAAAAATAGAGTTTCAATGTGATTTAAAAAATGCCTAACTCTATGGATCTGAAAGTTATTATACTAGTCCCTTGACTTTTACTATTGTTTCTGTATGCTTTACACAACCCATTCTTTCATATGATTAGTTCTTCCTCAACCTTTCCAGTCACATTTTTATTTCCTGCAGCTGTAATCACTTTATCAGTTTGTTCAACAGTATATATTAATGTTTTCCTTACTATTAATGCCCTTGTTTGTGTGCATTATATTTTTCTGTAGCAGAATTTCCCCTTTTTCTATTGATTTGACACTCATAATTAGTTCTGACTAATCTTGTGACTAATTGCATCTGTACTTTCTTCATATATGCTAAAATATACTTGCAAAGATACTTGAAATTCCTTTAGCCTAAGACTCAAACTTTATATGTACTCCATGATTTGATTTGAACGTCCCATACCTGTATTTTACGTATGCCCCCTCGACAGTCTCCTCTCATCCTTTACCTTTGCTGCTACATGATTCAACCAAAAGGTTTCACGCTTGTAGTGTATGCATGTCCTTTCAATGATCTCCTCAAATCTTTGGTCTCGGCCCCTCCTTGATTTGACGAGAAAGTTTCATGCTTGTAACTTATGCATGTCCTTTCAATGATCTCCTCAATGTCTTCAATTAGCTACATTGGTTTAACCAGAAGGTCCCATACCTGAATTTTATGTATGCTCCCTCAACAGTCTCCCCAATATCTTCTGTCTTTGCCCGAACAAACTCAGCCAAAAGACTTCATGCATGTAACTTACGTATGATCCTTCAATAGCCTGAAGTCTTCATACCTGTATCTGCATATTGAACAAACTCATTAGTAAAAACATGTTTTATCTTCTTCAGTTTTTTCTTGCCTTTTAACATAGTTATCTGAATAACCATGTTGTAGAAACAACAAAGTATAGATGATAGGAAAGTTTTCCATAGCTCAGTTCATATGAACTGACCCATTCCTTCATTCATTTTTTGCAGGTTTACTTCCAAATGGAGATGCGAGATCAGCCCTTTAGCAACAAACCTTCCATTCAAGCAATGGATGCCTTTCCTTTTATCTCCTTTTTAGTACTTTTATGTTTGTACAATGTGTTTAATTCAGATATTTATGTTAGGAGCTGAGAGCCCTATTGATATCTGAATGCATTGTATTCAAGTACTATGTAAACTTGAACACTTTGTAAAACATTTTTTAAATACTTGAATAAAAAATATTATTTTTGGTACTTGTATCCTGAAAAGTGATCAATTCTCTTTTTTATGATTCCTGTACTTTGCTTACTACATTCTTTTTGTTCTATACTGTATATTCTTAGCAGCTAAACACACTTAGTCAGCAGATAAAATATATTTGGTTTAGCGTAAGCTCGAGAAATTTAAGAGACATGTTAAATTGGTAACATTTTTGGCGACCTCTCAAGGTTGTTTGCCTACTAAACAGTAATAGACCAGTTGCTTTGTCAATCCATTGGGTATAGAGTCATCTTTAACACTTAGAAAACTGAACCTTCTCAAAATTTAGAAAAAACTCAAACTGAAAACCTTGTTGAAATAAACACACCTCACCACACCAAACTGAAAACTGAAACTGAAAACTAAAAGGACAAATTTGTTAGTTGCCATAGAATCCCATAGCTATTTGTTTTGATAACCAGGATGGAATTGTATCACAACAAAGAGATAACATGGTTTATTTTCTGATTTCTTTTCTATGACATAATGATTGTATCATGGTTGTGATGACTAATAGCTGCTGGCTATTATGACACCTTGTAGATTTGGTTGAAAATATATTGAAAGACAACTACAAAACTTGAAATGCTAAGCTTGAATGTGTACCTTGCGTCATAATAGCAATGTGGTGTGTTATTTATGATTGTACTAGGATGGTATACCAGCGATTTTGGAGTGACCATTCCTCCTATTTTTTGCAGTATTTTCATGGTGTACACAGCAGTATATCAGTCTAGTATGATGGTGGATAACACATCATATTACTATTGTGGGGCAAGATATTCATTCAAGTCAACCGTAATTCAAAATCAAAATTTGTACTTGTTTTTTTGAAAATATTCCAAAAGGATATGTATCAAAAATATGCTTGAATGTTCTCCAATTTTCTTACAGTTGAGTGGCTGAAAATTACACCATGACATCATGAACCTGTTATGGACCCGTGAGGTATGTATGATTCAGGGCATCAGGACTTGTTCCATGCTTTGTGTGATATGTATCTCATGTGTTGATGGCAAATTGATGATGATGTGTTGTAGTTTCCAGCTTTATTACTAACAACTAACATGCTGAACTTGAATCTAAATGTGTTGAGACAACACTTATTGAAATCTGAAAATTAATCACACCTCTACTCTACTATGCCAAAGCACTTATTGCAATCTAAAAAATACCTCAAAAACACCGCTTGAGGTGAATCACATTAACTGAGATTTTCAACTCCTCACCTTCAAGTGTAGACAAATGGAAAGCATTGTGTTGCGTGGTTCCAGTTATGATGTACGGACCGACCTACATGGCATTAAACTTTGTATGCTTTCTAGGCCTACTTTTCAACTCATCCCATTTCAAGACTATGTCTCCCAGCTGAAAAACCCTTAGAGATGCCTTCTTATCAAGCATCCTTTTCATTTGAGTCTGATGACTCAATTTTCTGCAATGCATCTCTTCGCTTTTCTTCTAATTCGTTTAGCTGATTCAACCTTGCTGCCATAGGTTCTTCATCCAGCATATCAAGTTGGTACATAAAATCCAATGCTGGTAGCTCAACTGAGACTGGTAACCTGGCTTATTTACCATAAACTAGCATGTAGGGAGACATGCTTGCTAATCTTTTAGGAGTAATCCTTTTGAACGACAGTGCTGATTTTAATTTCTCATGCCAAGAATGTTGATTGCCCTCTAATGTTCTCTTGATAATGTGAATTAGGTTCTTATTGGTGGACTCATCCTGTCCATTACCTTGTGGGTAATAGTTAGATGATGTATTCAAATAAATACCTTTTTGAACAACCCATTCTGCAATCTTATTTCTTGCAAATGCAAGGGCATTATCTGAAATAATAGAATCTGGAACTCCAAACCTGCAAACCAAATCTTCATAAAAATTCAATACAACACTTTCATTTGCGTCTTTGAGAGCTACAACTTCTGTCCACTTGGTAAAATAATCTGTGGCCATCAATACCCACCTATGTCTTGCACTTGAAGGTGGATTAATGAAACCAATAAAGTCTAGACCCCATTTCATAAATGGCTGGTCCACTTGAATAGGCTGCAAAGGAAGTGTAGCCAACCTTTCTTTTCCAGCAAAAATTGCACACTTCTAACACTTTCTTATCCAAAAATGAGCATCCTTAAATACATTGGGCCAATAATAGCCAGCTTTCATTACCTTAAGAGCCGTAGCTCTTGGTGAGAAATGACCTCCAACTGTCCCTTCATAAAACTGATGAAGGATGTGGTCAACCTGATCTGGTCTAACACATCTCAGCAAAACACCTTGTAAATCTTTCTTGAACAAAATATCATTCAGTAAACAATAAGGAATGGCTTATAGCCTGTAATACCTTCATTTTGCTTTGTCTAAACCTTCAGGACAGTGTCCTGTTTGTAAGAAATTTACCATGTCGTCTATCCAATCATTCTGAATATTTATAACAACAGGTTGATCTTCATCATTCTGAACTAGAACAACATCTGAATCTTCGTTAAACTCATTCTTTCCTGTTTCAGCAAGCTGTTCACATAGCCCCTTACCTCTCACTAGCTTGAAAACTTTGATTTCAATATCGTATTCCATAGCTTTGGTAATCCAACCAACCCTCTTGGTATTTAGATCCTTATTCAACAAGAAATCTTTGACTGAAGGATGAGCAACCATTAGCTGTATTTTATTATTTGAAAGCATATGTCTAAATTTTTTTAGACTTCTTATGACAGCAAGGACGTTTTTTTCTACAAATGAATAATGCAATTCATAATCTTTCAATCCTTGGTTGAAAAAGGCTAATGGTTGTTCAAAGCCTTCATCGTTCTGTTGTACTAACATGGCAACAATGCTATCATTATTCTCGTAAGCATATAGAATGAAATCCTTTGAAAAATTAGGATTTAACAATGTGGGAGCTAAAGCCAATGCTTCCTTTATCTCTTCAATACTTCACTTACCTTCTTTAGTCCAGCTGAAACTCATGCCTTTTCTCAACATACTTGTTAATGGTAACATCAATTCTGCAATATTTGGGATGAATCTACTTATAAAGTTTATCCTACCAAGGAAGCTTTGAAGACCTTTCTTATGAGCTTGCAACGGTAAGTCTAAGATAGTACTTACCCTTTCTGGTTCGATGGTGACACCTTCCTTGGAAACAATAAATCCTAAGAGCTTGCCTTCATGAACTGAAAAAACACTCTTTTTGGGATTCAATGAAATATCGTATTCCCTACATCTCTCAAATATTATCCTTAGATGTTGAAAGTGATCTGATGCATTTTTAGAGAAAACATTAATGTCATCAAGGTAAACAAGAACAAACCTATACATCAGATTCAAAAAATTTATCCATGGCTTTTTGAAACATTGCACCAGCATTTGACAAACCAAATGGCATCTTCTAATATGCCATCATTCCCCATTTTATGGTAAACGTTGTCTTATACCTATCCTCTTACTTGACACAAATATGATTATATCTTGAAAAACCATCCAGCAATGAGAATCTCTCCGAACCTGAAACAACCTACAAGATTTGCTCCATTGAAGGTAAAGGATGCCTATCCTTCAATGGAGCTCAGTTCAAGTCATGAAAATCAACACATAGCCTGATTTCACCATTTTTGTTTCTTACTAGAACCAAGTTTGAAACCCAAGAAGTATGCTTGATTGGAAAAATAATCTTGCTTTCTATTAACTTATTTAGCTCCTTAATCATAAGCGGTTCCAACTTGGGATTAATTGGCCTTTGTTTCTGCTTGATTGGTTTCTCCCCTGGGGCTAAATCAATGGTATGCTGGCATATGTCAGGATTAAACCCTTTCAAATTTGCATAACTCCAAGCAATGACATCCTGAAATTCATTGGTTAGATTAACAAAAAACTATTTTTCTTTAGGGGTGCATACCTTCCATAGCTTCAATTTTTTACCTTCAGCAACTTCAACTTCCTCATAGTGTTCCTCCTTAATTTGCAAGCTGGATCTATCATTTCTTAGTTGATCATCAGTATTGAAAATGGACTCTAAGGTAACTAGTCCTTTTGGCAGCTTATTTGTCTTTAGTTGAATAACTTGGTCCTCATATTGGTCCTGTAGCTTCTGTTGGTTCGGCTGAGCAAACTTAGCCTCTTCTCTTATAAAATTCACTAGGTGCTGATCAGAATCAAATACCTGCCAGCTTTTAGCGTTGTTAGGTACAACAGGTCTAACAACAACTTTTACATGATTATTTCCTTTATTCTTGCCAATTTCAGTAGGAATATCATATTGCACACCAATTGCAGCAAGTCTGTTAGCATGTTTATTATGATTTCTAGGAACATATTGCAAATTAAAAGCTTCAAAATCTTCAATTAAATCCCACACAACGTCCTTATAACTTTTCAACAAATCATTTTTAGTAGCATGGACGTTTCTAACTTGATTAACAATTAGTTCGGAATCACCATAAACTTGCAAGCAACTGATACCTCTTTTTATGGCCCATTTTAATCCATTCACCAGTGCCTCATACTCAACAACATTATTGGTACAACTAAAAGTAAATCTGAAAGAGGCATAATACCTTTCATTTGCTGGTGAAATTAACATGCAACCTCCTCCTGCACCTATTTTGCTACATGAACCATCAAAAAATAATTTCCACACCTCATTACCCTGTTGTTTTGCATTTAAATCTGCACTTTTCATGACATTTGGCAGAAAATCAGTAGCCTCATGAATAACGTAGTTGCAAAAACTTGGTTCCTCAACTTGTTGTTATGAAATTTAAGCATTTTCAATAGCCCACTCGTCTAATAATATGTCAGGAACACTATCTATGGGTGTTTTGGACTCATAAACAACATTAATTTCCTCTTGATCAAATAAAACTGTTGTTGTATTATTTTCAGCAATAACAAAATTATGTTCAAGGCAATCTTTAGCGATAGGTTCAGATGGAATTGTCACTTTAGTACCATACCTTGTGCGAAAAAGCATGTGAGACCAATCAACAGACACATAACCTCCTATTTTGGTAGTGAAATCATGTGAGAAACATATGGAAAAATATGGAGGTAAGTCAATGATGTATATATCCATGGGGACTGAAAAACTAGGACAAGCATGCAAGGTTAAATCCATGTTCCTTACTACTCCAATTGTTTCAATGGCTATCTCATCTAGCTAAACTACCCCCTTTTCAATTGGTTCATATTTAAGGCCCAGCTGGTCAACAATCTTTTTTGGCATAACTGAGCTAGTGGCACCTGAATCTATCATGCAATTATGAACAAGGTACTTGCCTATTATGAGTGTAAAGTAAAAGGGTGATGGCTTCACTATTTTGGATGGTTGTTGTGAATTATTAGCATTTGTAGCCATTAGAACTGTAGGGGTTTGTTGTGCCAAAGCACTATCAAATAAGGTAAGTGATTGCAATGCTTCTTGTAACATATCCTTTTGACCTGGTAGTGCTAGAACGTCCCACATGGAAACAGGAACATGAGTCTTCTTTAGATGCTCAAAAATATTAAAATTTTGGGTACTGACCTTTGACTAGTTTTTTGGTACAGTAGGCTCCTTTTGCTATCGTGATGGTTGTGAACTCGCCTTTTGCACTTGAACTTGCTGTCCTTTTGGTACATATTGCATTTTTTGTGCATTTGATGGTTTTGGTTGCATATTATCATTATTGTCCTGCTGCTATTCTGACTTATCAATTTGTTGTTGTACATTTGTAGCTTGGGTCTTTGACCTTGTTCCCGTTGACACAAGTCTCCAGGTCTGATTTTGATCAATTTTTTTTGCTATAACAACCTCATCTTCATTACAATTCATTAAGGTAGCATCTTGATTACCTTGCAGTGGCAAATCAACTTGTTGGTTAACCTCTCCTTGGTTTACAATCAGTTTTCTCTTGAGGACATCTTGCCTTCTTACCTCCAGCGTGTGTGGACAATCCCACCAAAAGTGGTGAGCACTACACGTATTGCACCATTCTTCTTCATGTACATAATTATTCTGAGGCACCACTACCAGCTCCTTGGAAGTACTAGGAGTGGAATAGTTATAGGATTGACCAGCACTTTAACCATAATTCCTTTGATGTCCTTGATTCTGAGATGATTGATTTGAATTTAAAAATTGATTTGACTGCCTATTATTCTAATAAGGAACTTGAGGAGGTCTATTGTATTGACCTTGTTGCCTCTTCAAGTTCGTTATCTCATTCCCATAACTGTGCAATGTCTTCATTATGCTGTCATTTTTTTCTTTCAACTCAACATTCTGCTCTTTTAGCTCCCTAATAGGAGCTGTAACTGCATATTCTTCTACTGCAACCTACGCGTTGAATGCTGGTAATGTTGGTGCTGGTGGTATAATAGTTAACGATTGTACTACAATTGGTACTATTGACTGTACCTTTACAAAATATGGCATTGGTGGCTTTGGAGGTAATTTTCTAGCTTGAATCAAGTTGTTCTCAGCTCTAACAACAATGTCAAATGCACCTGGTAAGGTATGACCGCCCATAGACTGGATCATGGCTGAAATATCGCTATTAAAAGCTTTCAAATAATACAAAAATGCATGATCCTCAGAAGGTTTGACAGATGCTGGAATTTTGTCCCATGTCCTCTGAAAACGAAAATTGAAGTCTGAAATGTGCTCATTAGGACACCTTTTGATGGCAGTCAATTTCTCAATTAAGGATAAATAATCTAATTTGTCTTCAAATTTACTGATAAAAATTATTCCCAGCCCATCCCATGTGGCAATTGAATTGATTGGTAAGCTACGAAACCATATTAATGCCTTACCTTTAAATGAGGCTGCCAGTAATTTTAATGCCACATCCTCATGGGCTACTTGATGTAAGCCACAAAGCATGGCTACGTCTCTGATATGTTCTACCGCTGATACATGATTTTCACTAGTGAAATATGGTAAACTTTTCAGCGCTGCTAGTGAAATATCATGATGGGTGGTAATTTGTAAAAGACTTCTAGCATTGAAAGTTACGAATGGAAAATTTTGAGCCATTCCGTGAAGTGGTAAAATTGATGGTAACGACTGATTTGGCTTAGTTTCCTTTCGCTGATATGTCTTTAGGCCTTGGACAACAACTGGAGAACTATCGGTTGATGCTGTAGGAACAAACTGACCTTTGGGTGTTTCCTCAACAACGGGTAATTCAGAGTTGGAATTACCAAAGATATAAAAAATCCTCTGAATAAGTAATATCTTCAGCAATTACCTCTGGTTCTTGATCTTCAAATATCGGGTTGTCAAATGATGAAAAATCTATCCTCCTTGCTCCCCTTGCTGATCTAGTTCCTCTTCTACCCGACTGTAGTTCTTGGTAGACAAATCCCTCTTTGTTGGACCTAGTTGGAGTCCTGCTCATCAAGTGCTTATTGGATCTACAAAACCTTCAATTATAGAGTTGCCAAGTGCTGGTAAAAAATCCTTCAAAAAGGCTATAATACTGCTACCTACACCAATAACAGCAATAGAATACTATGATTCAACAAACTGAAAAGTAGTTTGTGTCCCACTGGGCGTGCCAAAAATTGTTGTCAATTAGGATTGCGCCTATAGCGAGATAAGAATCTAGCTATCCTGTTGGAACATGGAAACTTCTCTCGGATGGTGGGGTTAAGAATGAGAGAAGAATCTCTGAATTCTAGGCCGGTTCCTATATGATATCACCTATGAAACTAACTTTGAACTCGAGAAAAGGGTTGAGAATGTAGTGAATAACTGGATACTAAAACTTAAAATAGGTAATGCACCAATGGTTTTGAATGTAACTTTGATCAAATTAGCACGAATTATGAAAAGACAATTGATTCACAATACTCAAACAAACACGTAACCACAAAAGTGTTTCTATGCAAGGACTAGGATCTTCTGCTTTGAAAGGGATACCTACGTTTCACCATTTTTTTGCAAAAAGACAATAATCACAAACATAGACCTGTAATCACACGTATCAAGATTAAAATCTGCAATAATGGTCATAACTAACATGAAGGCGAACACAACATTAAAGTAAAAAAAAATCTATAATATTGCACAAGAACCAATGAGAAGGAACTGTTGAATCTCTATAATCAATGCTGGAAAAAATAATCTCTGCTACAAATGCCATTACAATCAACTCAAAATCTGCAATCTGCCAAAATCTGAATTAGAAAGAAGGTCCTTCATAAAGAGGTGAAAATACAATATATAGAAAAATAAACCTGACTCAAATTCCAAGATCATGCCTAGAAAAAATCACCTAAAAATGATGAAAACTATGAAGAAGCCTTTGAAAACTGCTCTCAACCACCTGCCTAGCTAATGGATAACTCGAAAACTGCCTCTAGCTCGTCAAAATCATGTACAAAAACTCAAACTCGAATGCATTAAGTAACCCAAAAATATAGCATGTAAAACTGCTCCTAATTATGCAATATATGCATAAAATAAGCCCTCAATATGAACTACATGCATAACTGATCATAACTGCTCCATAAACTGCTAAAGATATCATCAAATAACCCCAAATATCAATGAGAATCTGGAACTATACTTGGCCTCCAAAAATAACTCCTTACTCAAGTGCTAACTGAATGTCTTCCTTTTGTTTAAAATTAACTTCTCCACTTCCACTTCTTGCATTTAGGCATTTAAAAAAATATAAACTCCTTTTAACTCCCTTTAATTAATTAATAAAATCAATGGTTTTATAATTACAACCACTTGATTTATTAATTTTACAACCAGAGTTCTTTTATTATATTAAATAATATTGACGTGTTTATATATTTTAAAACACATCAGTATTAATTAATCTGATAAAGGGAATATTAAATAATATTTTAAAAGTATTATATATATTAAATGATTTTGTATTGAAGTCATTTAACATATATAATATCTATAAAATATATTAATCAATACAAGTTTTATATGCATCTTATTATATATATCTTTGTTTAATGCATATAAGACTTATATTAAAGAATGGACCATTTACATAATAAAGAGTTCAACTCTTATGTTATAAAAATAGAGTTTCAATGTGATTTAAAAAATGCCTAACTCTACGGATCTGAAAGTTGTTAAAATGTAGCAAAAAGAATAACAAAAAAAAAACGTCAAAGGCACATTTGCTACATTTTTTGGTTCATTTGTTTGGCTTGGCATTCATGCAAGAGAGGAAGGAGAAGGGTTTGTAAAACCCTAGCACAGCTATGGAGGTCTTCTTGCTGTGATTTCATCTGCATTTCTATGTTTGGACGCTAGTATTTTGGATTATATGGGTTTCCAACTTTATTTTGCACATTTATACGCCATGTTTTGGCATGAGCTCTCCATTTGTATGCAGGTTCTTGAGCACGGGTTTGATCTTGGACACCACGTCTTTTGGAACTCGTATCTTCACTGGTACATGATGCCATTTTCATGAGTTTTGGCCATGGTTTTTGATAGTCTATGTACACCATTTTTATGGACTCATTTGTTGGGTGATATTACTTCTTGCGGGTTGTATTTGGCCATGGACGACCTTTCACTTGCAGATCTGAGTGTCATTCTTCACTATTGGGGGTTTTCTACCTCATGTGAGGTCGGATTTCTCCATAATGGGGCTCAGATCTGAGTTTGTAAAATGCCATGTTTCATTCTGTGCTTGTATTTGCTTGAGGGCTATCGGATTTTGATCTTGGACAACAGCTATATGTTGATGAACACCATTCTTTATCGGTAAGAGCTTTTGCTATTGCTATGTGTTGATGAACACCTTAGAACCCTGCTATTTACATAGGCTATTATGAATATGAAACAATATTTGAGATAATACCAATAAATTTGCATATCTGGGTTTGCATATCTTTGACTGATTTTGTCAAATAATGGTTTCCTTCTGATGAATCTGCAAAATATTCTCCATGAGATTGTTTATTTGTTGATTGTGATCTATGAGAACCTTATTTCATGGGTCTTATGCATATGGAAAAGATGTGAAATAATACTCTCCAATCTTCATATGAGCTTGTATATTCTTATTGTTGTAGACTTTGATACTCCTTCCATACCTTACTGTCATAAGCATCTTCTTTGGCATTTTTCTTTCACAATTTCAAGATGTTGTATTACTATTGTTGCAACTAGTAAATCTTGCATCTGCTATTGATTTTCCTCAAACCTCAATATTGCTTCTGTGTATTTGCATTTATTATGGAAAACATAAAAAAGGGTTCAGTCTTTTTCCCAATTCTGTTATGAATCTGATGACACAAAATTTCCTGTGTATATGTCAAATATCTTAATAGTTGTAGCAAATTAGCTGGCTATAATTTTATTATGCCTTTACTGGATGCTATTTCCTTGCTAATTCCTTGTTCTGATTGTTTGTAAAAATTGTAAAAAGAAAATAATTTCTCTTCACATTCAGCTTGCTGTATCTTTTCTGATCTTTGAATACTTTTGAATTTATTGTGAGACATGAGATTACCTACATTTCTGTTGTATTGCTATTGTATATTTGAATGTGGCTCTTCTTCCATACATTGTTGTGCCTGAATATTCCTTACTGTTTAAATTGGAGCTGTAAATTATTAGTACTAGGAAGATTCTTGTTGTTTTTTGGCTACTTGAATGCCCTTTTAGCTTCCGTATGTAATCTGTCAATTAGAACTTCAACTTGCTTTTAGCATTTTACATGAAGGAGTAGATGTAACGTATATTTCCTTGGCATATATTAGTATCAACTTACTTGCTTTTTCTAGAATCATTATTGCAAACATCATGATTGATTACATGAGCAACATCTTTAAAATATTGTCAAATTTTTTTAAAATAAACATTTGATATTCACTTCTCATTCCTAAGAGATCCTGAACCAGTTATGTATTCCACAAAACCTTTGTTCCTGTATCAGCAAGATGATGCTTATTCTATTCTTGTTTGTTCACAATATGATGAATCTAGGTAATTATCCTGAACGTAAACTGAATCTTATATTGAAATACTTGAATCAAATGATGAAATGTATTGTATTTGAGAAATTAATAATTTGATAACAGTCCTAACGTCACACTTGACCATGGATGTTATCACATGGTATAAGTACTAGTCCCTTGACTTTTACTGTTGTTTCTGTATGCTTTACACAACCCATTCTTTCATATGATTAGTTCTTCCTCAACCTTTCTAGTCACATTTTTATTGCCTGCAGCAGTAATCACTTTATCAGTTTGTTCAACAGTATATATTAATGTTTTCCTTGCTGTTAATGCCCTTGTTTATGTGCATTATATTTTTTTGTAGCAGAATTTCCCCTTTTTCTATTGATTTGGCACTCATAATTAGTTCTGACTAATCTTGTGACTAATTGCATCTATACTTTCTTCACATACGCTGAAATATACTTGAAATTCCTTTAGCCTAAGACTCAAACTTTATATGTACTCCATGATTTGATCGGAAGGTCCCATACCTATATTTTATGTATACCCCCTCTACAGTCTCCTCTCATCCTTTGCCTTTGCCACTACATGATTCAACCAAAAGGTTTCTCGCTTGTAGTGTATACGTGTCCCTTCAATGATCTCCTCAAATCTTTGGTCTCGGTTCCTTGATTTGACTAGAAATTTTCATGCTTGTAACTTATGCACGTCCTTTCAATGATCTCCTCAATGTCTTCAATCAGCTACATTGGTTTAACCAGAAGATCCCATACCTGAATTTTATGTATGCCCCCTCAATAGTCTCCCCAATATCTTTTTTCTTTGCCTAAACAAACTCAGCCAAAAGGCTTCATGCATGTAACTTACACATGATCCTTCAATAGCCTCAAGTCTTCATACCTGTATCTGCACATGGAACAAACTCATTAGTAAAAACATGTTTTTATCTTCTTCGGATTTTTCTTGCCTTTTAGCATAGTTATCTGAATAACCATGTTGTAGAAACAATAGAGTATAGATAATAGGAAAGTTTTTCATTGCTTAGTTCATATGAACTAACCCATTCCTTCATTCATTTTTTGCAGGTTTACTCCCAGATGGAGATGCGGGATCAACCCTTTGGCAACAAACCTTCCATTCAGGCAATGGATGCCTTTCCTTTTATCTCCTTTTTAGTACTTTTCTATTTGTACAATGTGTTTAATTCAGATATTTATGTTAGGAGCTAAGAGCGCTATTAATATCTGAATGTATTGTATTTAAGTACTGTGTAACCATGAACACTTTGTAAAACATTTTTTAAATACTTGAATGAAAAATATTATTTTTTGTAGTTGTATCCTGAAAAAGTGATCAATTCTCTTCTTTATGATTCATGTACTTTGCTTACTGCATTCTTTTCGTTTTGTACTGTATATTCTCAGCAGCTAAACACACTTAGTCAGGAGATAAAACATTTTTAGTTTAGCGTAAGCTCTAGTAATTTAAGAGGCATGTTAAATCTGTAACAAGTTCCTTGAGGTGGATTTCATAGACACTAATGGCTGAACGATTTAAGTAGATATTTGTAATTAAGAATGAGAACATAATAATGCAATAATTATATATTATTTTTGTCTCCCGAGCTTTACAAATAGCACCATATACTTTAATCAATTTATTTATTTATACTATTTTAATATCTCAAAAATATTTTTAAAAACTATATGAATAATAATATGACATGTAAAAATTTAATAATTTTATTATATAAAATTAATTTACTAACTATTAAATAACAATTATTTAAAAACATTAGGAATATATAATTGAAAAGATTTTATCAATTTATGTATGTTAGGTATAATTTTTGTTGTTATGATTATCAAAATGTAAATTTTAGATATTTAATAAGGACTTATCATTTACTTTATTAATTAAACAATAGTTTTTTTTGTTATATTTACAAAAAATATTATTTTTAAACGTTTGAAAGTTAAAATTATAAAACATATATCTTATTAAACACATGTTAATAACATTCCTACAATAAAAAAAAAATGAAAATATCAAAAAGTTAAGGAACTAAAACTATGAAATTTAACTTTAAAGACTATTGACAATGATTTTTACTTATAAATACTAAAATATAGATATTGAATTAATAATAATAAAATTTTAAAAATATAATATTTACCAACTCTTGATATACACAATTGCCACTACAATGATATACACAATCACAACTACAAATATCAACAAGAGAGCTATATTCTATTTCACATAAAGGCAGGGACTCTAGCTCCTCAAGAGCTCTTGTTTCTAAATGGGACTTGCAAAATTTGGTTGCTCAAACTATAGCAACTCCAATAATTATGTTCAAAATTAATGACCATAAAAGATTAAAAGCTTTAAGTTTTGATAATTGATGCTTGCTAGAAAAGTTTTGTATTTGGTTTTTATTTCTATATATTTTGAATTTGACAACATATTAAAAACTCAATCGCAACCCAATACTCAGATTTTGATTGTGAACTATTAACTAGCAGTCACATGCTTTTGTACATGCAACAAGTGCGCCGATAGGAGATGAGATTTAAGAGAAAAATGTAGAATGAACATTAAATAATGTAAATATAAGTTTTTTAGAAATGAAAATACAAAAATAAAAAAAATTAAAGATTAATACATAGATAGAAAATTTACAATATTTAGAAAATTTGAATGTTACTTAAGAAAAATAATGATATCTCTAACAAATATTCTACTAGTATAGATATCTTATATAAATCTATCTAAAGAAATGCCAATAGATATCCACTACAAAATAATTATAATTTAATTTACTACACTTAAAATTATTTATATTTCATTTATCTCCATTTATTTAGTTTCTTAATAAATTAAGTTTTTTATTTTAATTTTTTTTTAAATGGATGATTTATATATCAAAATATTATAATTTAAATAGATATTTTATGTGGTATTTCTTAAATTGTTTTTAAAAGTATATTCTATTTATAATAAGATTAAAATTTTTGACATGTTCCAAATATTATAATTTAAACAGATATTTATGTGGTATTTATTAAATTGTTTTTAAAAGTATATTCTATTTATAAAAAGATTTAAATTTTTGACATGTAGATGGTTGTCAAATTTAACCTAGAAGAATAAAAGTTAACATTAACACGCTCACACCATCCCACTCCCCCATTCTGCCATTGTAGAATGCCTATCACTATTAATTAACTAAATAAATTATAGAAACTGAAAAAATAATATTTAAAGAAAAAACTAAATTAATATAAATGACAATAATTTAAAGTAATTTAAAAACTAAAACCTAAATCAATTTAAAAAATTAAAAGTTTAATAAATAGAGATCACAACATAATCTAATGTGGAGATCACAAGTAATTATTTTTTAAATAAATAAGAAAAGAAAAACAATAGTTAAAAGTGGATATTTAAAATATCATCTTATGTGAACAAATTAGATTATTAATAATTTTTAATTTACATAACATAATATTTACTAAAATCTTTTAAATGGATTAATAAATATTATTTATTTAAATTAAATTTATCATAAATGAAAAAAAAAATCATTTAAAAAAACCCATCAAAAAATCTATTATGAAAAATTAATAAGAGAAATACAAAAAAAAATATGTCTAAGAATTGACTAAATAAATTATAAAAACTAAAAAAAAAAACTAATATTAAAAAATAAATTAAAATCTAAGTCAATTTTAAAAATCAAAAGTTAAATGAATAGATCATAAAATGAGCTGATGTGGAGATCACAAATAATAAATAGAAAAAAAAAAACAATAGTTAAAAGTGGAGATAACAACTAATAAATATCAAAACAAGAGTTAAAAGTGGAGGTAAATAAAAACTATTGATAAATAATTAATGGGAAGAATTTTCAATTTTCCAGCCAAACTCTTGCAAATTTTCTATCGAAAAAATTTAATTTTTGGAAACAAAGTTCCCACGAATAACCTATCGGCTAAAAAATTTAGAACAAAGCCTTTGTTGATTGCTTGCCCTTAGTTGTAGATAGAAAAAAATGAACTGTTGTTAGCCCTTTACAGAAAATTACATCCTGAACATGAAAGAAAACATCAAGATAACATGCAACAAATTCAAATTTACAAGGAGTAGTAGGACACATTTTTGATGATTTTTTCAAACAAAACCCCACGTAAGAGCAAGTTTTACCAGAAAAATCACAAGTCTTTAGAAAATTTGGCGATTAAGTGGCCTGTTTTAGACCTTGTGACTGTGATTACTTGTGAGTTGCGTCAGTAATAACAGGGTTTGCCATCTTTGATCCATTACTCAATGTGATATTCATAATCTACTTTAAATTGTGTTGTTCACTTCAACCTGTTAATGAGTGGGTTTCTAAGTCAATGTCAATTTCTTCTTGTCACACATCTATAATCTATCCCTTCTTTCAATTAATTGTCTGTCTCATTGCTCCTCTATCAAATCGATTACAACCATACCTTGCTTGAGTTGCCTTAGATCTATCTCTTACCATCTAAGAAATCTGTAGATGCTTAGGTTTATCAAGATGTTTACTATTGTTCGATCGAAGACTTCTGAAGATGCGTAAGTTTGAAAGAGTAACTATAGTTTTGTCTTTTCTAGGCCTTAAACAGCTGCATGCTTTAGCTTGATGGTTGGTTATATTTACTTTGAATTGTACTCTTTATTATGGTTGTTGCATGTTGTAATAATTAATCATATCTCCTATTAATGGAATGGATATTTGGTCTATTTAATTAATTCATTAATATTTTCTTTTATTAAATTCTTTTAATTCTCCTTTCTTTTTTAATCATTAAATTTCGTTTTGATATGAAATTATAAACATATTATATTATCCTAAACTTATCCTATTTATATTCTTCTAACCTTGCCATTAACATTCATTTGGAAAATATGGATTAAATTATCTCCAACTACCTCTAATCATCTTCTATAGTCCCAAATTTCTCTTGCCACTTTCTCTTCCACTACCCCTCTTTACCAAGCCTTTTGCACTTAATTACTTTATATATATATATATATATATATATATAAAATTCTCTCATGCTTTCTCATTATCTTATAAAACTCAGATTCTTTATAGCTTCTTGTGTATCATAATTTTGAGAGCACTCATTATAACATAGGATCTTGTCCAAAGGATGACAATGGAGTGAAATTTCATTTAGTGGATTAGTTTTATTTTAAAAGTTGATGTGTTTTGTTCAAGGTGTTTAGCTTAGTTGGTAGAAGCGATTAGTTCTCATTGTAGAGACCTTGGTTCAAATCCCAAGAGGGACATCTTTGTCAAATTCTAAGTTGTGACTTTTAGTCTTCTATTTGTTGTATTTGTCTCATTGTAAAAGGTGGGTTCTATGTTGTGACTCTTGGTCTTCCAAATGTTGTTTCTAGTGTGATTGTTCGAAGGAAGCTTGAATAAGCTTGTAATTCTCATGTTGTTATTTGGATGAGCACAAGATTTGTAAAGAATGTCAATATAAAAGTCTGTGTATTTTATATCAATAATATATTTTTTAAAGATATTATATTAAAAGTTCAAAATTACATTGCTTTGCCATTGTATCTACTAGCAATTTTTCCTTTTCACAATTACTTTGATTGAAATCTATTTCCTCTACAACATAATCATTTTTACATTCAACCTCATAGGCTAGCATTGTAATCTATCTCATGGAACCATTACAATTTAGTATCAAAGCCCACACTATTGTTAAAATTGGGCAACATTTACCACTAGGAACCATTACGCATAAGTTTTTAAGCTCATTATTCTTTCAAAGTTGGGCAACACCTAGAAGCTATTTATCCCTACTAGATTCTTCAACATCTCCATATTTTCATTCAAAATAAATATTCCTCCTCTGGTTTCAATTCATCCTTTCTTGTTCTTCCTCGCTAGCTTCATTCTAGTTTCATCTCCATCCACATTCTAATCTTCAATCTTTGATTTCCTCCTTGTTCTCTTCATTGTCCTTTATCATACTCCAGGTTAGCATTCTCATTTTTCCTCATTTGTCTGCAAATAAACTAGTAATTCTTCTCAACTGCCCCATGCATCTTTCACTTGCCTCTCCTTTGATTTTGAAGTACTTAATACTAAGAAAGGTTGAAAATTATAGTTTTCCCTTCCTCGAGCATTGTCTTCACACAACTCCATAAATTTTTGAATGCTTCTTGATGTCTAAGATTTATCATTGCACATTGTGATTTGGGTACACCATCATTACTTTGGTGTCCTTTACATGCCTTCCTTTCTTGTCACATTTCAATTTAATGCTCCTACCTTGTATTGCATTTGCATGTCTATTTCATTTCTGAATTCCCATAATCCTCTAATTATTTTGTAATTTAATCTCCTTATGTTAAATGGGATGCCTACCCATCTTAGAGGTCTTATGCTACAGTGATATTGGCCCTTTAATTATGTGTCAAATAACTTGACTTGAATTTTCCTAAAATCTTTTTAACTCCTTTCATTGTTTTGAGAAAGAGACCCATATATTTGACATTTTGTTGTTACTTCATTTGCCTCCCTCATTAGGTGTGTGATTTGAAGTTCTCAAATGTTTCAAGCATCGATTTCATTCTGTATTAACATTTGATATCATTTATTATGATTTTTTAATATCCTCAAGGTATAATCATCTTTACTTGCATCATCATTGCTATCCTAGTACCTAATAGAGCTGCCATTTTTTTTTTGCCTCATAATTGGTTTCCATTAGTTATCTTTTCGCTTCTACCTTTTGGATATTGCCTCTATCATTCCTAGCAATGTATCTTGCACGTGATGGACCAATATTTCTTTTTAAGACACCATCAAAATAAACTTTGGTCCATCCATCCATGGGAGCTTCCAAGATTCTATCTTTAATGAGGGTGATGTGAAAACCTTAAGGGCCCGTTTGGTTGCTAGAATAGGAATAGGAAATTAGGAATATGTTTTCTAATTTTTGTTTGGTGCACCAATTGGAATAGGGAATAGGAATACATATTCCCATTTTGCCCCTAAAATAAGCTTATGTTTATTCCAAAAAATAGTTGTTATTGGAATAACCATTCTTATTTTCAATATGCATTCTTATTCTCAATCCCTATATCACAACCAAATGAACCCTAAAGGACCATTAACAATTCAAAATTTGATCATGCCAATTGAACTCTATTCTTAAATCGTTCTAATTAAAAGTCTCATTAGTTACATTGACATGGGTAGTTGCATTACTTACTAGTTCTAAGATTTCCCATTCTAGTCTTCCTAAGAATCTAGTAATTTTTTGGTTTCCCTAAAATATATTCCTATTATGTTACTTTTATTCCTCCTACATTATCGTCTTTGGAGCAACTTGTAGCCAAATGGCTGAAAATGTGGTTCTTTGCTACAAAATGAGCCAAAAGTTTACTCATTCCCTTAAAAAAATTTGATAAAAGTTCATCCATCACAACCTTTTTAAGACAAATTTCTAGCACTCCTTGCGAAAAATCATAGTTGAGTAGAAGATGAAAATTCATAGTCCTATATTAAATGGTCCAATGTCCACACAAAAAGCATTTGAATGTGATTGCAAAACTAGTTCTTTTCAACCCATCTCCTATTAGAATGCCTATTCCAACACAAATCTCCAAGCAATTCCTTCCAACTAGCCTAACTTTCACATAATACTCACCTCTTTTTGAGCCGCACCATATTATTTAATCTTCAACATATGTTAATGCTACTGAAGGAAATTTCTTTATTGAGAAATTTTTAAAGGAAACATCAAATTCAAAATTTTTTGTGTATTAAAAATAATGTGGTGCATGAAAAGGTGAAATGCAATTAAAAAAATGTCATTTAGTGATTATTATAAAAATATATTAATATTTAAATTGATAGTAAAACATATTTAATATTTATAAAAATAAATAAATATCTTTTTAAAGTACATGTCAATACAAAAGCATTTTGAAAGAAAAGTGAAGAAATAAAATATTTGAAATAAATGTTACTTAAAAAGTTGCTTAAAAAGTAATAGAATTGAAAATATGTTAAAATCTATTTTAATTTTTTCTCAAATATTTAAAAAATTTATATAATTATATTTGTATTTATCTAATTAAATTTTTAATTTTTTAATAAAAGATTATCAAATAAATATTTAAAATTTAATAAAAATCTATTGTCAAAATATTTTATTATTTTTTTACAAAACAAAGGAAAGAAGAAATGGGTCTAACTTGGATCCATAGAAGTGGTGCTAGCAAGCTATAGAAACACTTTTTCTTTGAGTAGCTTTGTGAAGTTGTCCACCACACCTACATGGAAATCATTCAAATCTAGAACATTTTTCTTTTGGAGAACAACAAAGCCTTTGGATGTGTCGCCCTCGACTGGTTCGAGAGACCTAGATAGTTTCTTGAGCATGCCCATCAATGTGCTGAAGCAACGATCGTGGTAGACATTAATTGCCATTGTTTGAATCTGTAGATTTGATATGCCAACTTTTCCTTTTAAACAAACTCAATGCTACATAAAAGAGATTTTACAACTTCCCATCATACTTATTTCGAAAAAAGTTTGTCTGAAAGCACAAATGGGATTCACACTTGGTTCCCACTAAGCCTTTGAAGTTTTTATTTTGTATTGAACTCTCTATGAAGTTGTTGGTCATAGTTAATTGATTCTATTCATAGTGGTCATGTCACTAATTCCTTCGGGTATGATCATTCTCAAGAAAAAATAAAATACCTGAGGACCGAAGTCTAATTAGACTTTTCTTTCATTTGAAAATGAAATTGAAATTAGCAAATATGAAAATCCAATTCATTAAATTTATGTTAGGGAAAGATATGAATTTAAGGGAAAGGCATCAATATAGTGGTGGGTTGTGTTTGAATTTTTAAATATAATTTTTATATTTATTTCAATAATCTATTATTTAAATAGATTTCCATGTTTCAAAAATATTCATTTAGGTATTGCTTATTTTAATAGTTTTTACATATATTAATAGTAGTTTATTTATGTATTAGTTGATCATTGTTTCAATGTTTCAGTTTTTAATTTAACTATTTGTCTATTGCTATTGGAACATTTGTACACTATTAATGAACGTTTGTCCAATTTTTTTGAGTGAATGATTATTGATGCAATGAGAATTATCTATTATATACACTTTGAAATGATGACTTTTGATCATCTCCCACATGATGACCCATGTTTCAGTAGTTACATTTAGAAACAACTAAAAAATATATATACAATCAAATTATTAAAAATAATAAACATACATTTTTAAATCTATCAATTTAATTATTATAATGAAGTTGATATTTATTAATGTAAAATATAGTCACTTGTATGTTATTTCCTATTTTTATAAGGATTTCTTTTTATTAATATTATTTATAATTTGTTGCGGTAATTTTTTTAAAAAAATTATTTAATATAATAAATTTTTACCATCAATTATTTGTGGTAATAAAGTATTAAGAGGAAATCAACAATTTTTTTTGCAATCAATTATTTTTAAAATATTTTATTTAAAGCTCATTTTTTAATGGAAGATTTTATTGTTAAATTGACATATTTTTGTAGGTAGAACATTTAGTTTTTTATTTAGTTGTATAAAGCTTTTAGCTATTAGATCTCCTACACAAATAAAGTGATTGTTTGTGGGGCGGTAGGTAAATACAGTGCTTACATCTTAAAAAAGAATGCTTCTCAGACAAAAAACATTTAGACATAAAAGTGCATAAGTGGTAAGAATTATTCTTAAAGAAAACCATCTAGACATAAAAAAAGCAACATGTAAGACACAGGGACTCTAAGATCAAGGGACAAAGGAGAGGAAGAGTGGGCGAAGGAGAATGAAATCAAGGAAAATGAATGATTTAGAACAATACTAAAAGAGAGTAATTAAAAAAATTAAAAAATTAAAACTAATAAATAAATATACTGAATATTCTTTCAAGGTAAAATATCACAATTTTATTGATTTGGTGAATATTACAACCATTGGAGTTGACCTTGATTCCAAATTGGACTAGCATTAGGCATAAGTATTGAATTAACACGTTCAAAGTTATTTTTTTCCTTATCTAAAATACTTGTTAAAAATTAATTAGAAACAAATGATTAACTTGAAGATTTTCATAATATCATGTCCAAAGGGTGATTTTTTGAAAAGTTATTTAATTGATTATATGATCTCTATGGGGCTTATGAGTGTGTTATCCCAATGAAGTGTGTGGTTGTGTCAAGGGATTCTCTAAGTACAAAAATGAATCTCACAAATAATTTATGTAACATTATATTATATTTTTAGACCCACCTTGGAACCAAGATAACCCAAAATTTTTATCTATTACACCTATATCTTTGGGATATTGTAGGAAAAAACCACTATCCATGGCATGGGCACTCACTATACATAAATTTCAAGGATTAACACTTCAAAAAACACGAATTGATATTGGTAACATAGAATGTGACAAGATTTTAATTTTATAGCTATATCAAGAGTTAAGTCGCCAGACAAACTTCATATAGAATCACCATTCTCCTTTTATCGATATTCAATCTAATGAAAAACAAATCCAAATACAATTATTAGGCAAAAGGAAGAGTCACAATTGAAGCAACTATCACTATAGTGTAAAAGGGTACAAAATATCATTCTTTCTCTTATTGTATATGACTTTACATGTATTCCCTTCATCACTTTTTAATTGGCTACATTTAGCTTGCATTTTAAGGCCATCTTTCCCTTTTGAGTAAAGTTCTTCTATTACATGTATGGTGAGAAGACACCCATTGTCGCAAAATAAATCACATTTTTTAAGAATTCTTGTAAACAAAAAGTAGTTACAAGCATCCACTATTTTTTGTCCAATTTAGTTTAGTGTGTGAGCAAAACATATACCAATCAAACTATCTTTGTGTTTTCTATACCTCTTCTACGTTTATTTTAGTTTTATAATTATTTATGTATATGAATTTATTAGCTATGTATATGTATAAATGATTAATTTATTTTTCAAACTTTTAAGTTTCCTTTCATTTTATATTAAATGTTCAACAAAAACAATAATATGTGGACAATCATCTTATATAGATGTGCACCTTTTGTCACTATTAGCGTACCCCTTGCTTCTTCGGATGCAAGTGCTAATTTAATCTTCAACATATGTTAATGCTACCGATTGGTACTTAAATATATCTTTTAGGAGATGCAACTCATCATTTCTTGGTACTAACATTTCTAGATATTTCCATTTGTTGTCCTCGCCTAGCTCTCCACCCGCTTCACTATAAAGTCTTATTCATTTATCTACTTTCACTATTCTCTAAATATTTTTGATCATTGATTTGGATGTTTATACATATGCCAAATCATCTTAGCACCCATTGATTCGTTCATTGGTTCCTAGTATCTTAGGCTCACACCACCACTTTCTTTAGATTAGCAAAACTGATCCCATGCTAGAAGAGGGATTTTGTTCTAATTTTGATTTCATATGCTACTTTCTAAACTTTTTCACTTTTTCATTAACATTACTATTTCAACATCAAAATTCTCCCAACGAGTGTCGGTATGTTTGCATAATTGATATGTTTTATTTCCACAATTGTTATTATCTTATTGTATTTAATTATTCTCCATGTTCTTTAAAACACTTTGTTCCATCAAGTCTATATATGTTCCATTGACCATTTCAATTAGCATGTAACCTCTAGAATAAAAGTTTCCCTATCTATTAATCAAATCATACTCAAATTTCAAATAGGATTATACCAAAATTATTAAACATTAAGAAATCTTCTTTTTAGGCCTAGTAACTATTTAGGTTTGTCAATTTGATAGGTAGGTCGAATTAGATTTTTTCTAATCTCTATATCAAAGTCTTATCAACATAATCAAACGTGACTCTACACTTTATCTAAAGCAAGAGTCTAATGAAATCTATATCAATCCCATCCAAATATGGGAGCAAGAGAGATCAAAATCTATCCCCAACATTATCATTTTTAAATAAGAACCAAAACCTTTTATAAGAGGTATCACCTTTTGTTTTGACACATCGACAATCACATAATATCACATTATCAAAGATTTTTTCAAAATGACTTCAACCCATTTTCCCACATAAAGAGGAACTAAATACTAACCTCTATAAGGGTGCATAAGCTTTTGTCTATCCAAATGGTTTCCCCAAGATAACACAAATACTTATCGATTCCTAAGTGCTTTGTAGTCCTCAACCCCAATATCAATCATCACAATGCTTTACTTCTTCAACAAGTACTTCGAACTAGAGCTAAATATTAAACCTAAAAAAGATATTACGTGCCTACATCACAACTACAACTTAGCAAAGGAAAGCTATTGTATTTGCTAATGTAAAAAATATACCACAATCATAAATTGATATACTCTGCAAATACTTCAAGACATGAAAACCTAGTTAGATGGTCTCCATGTTTAGTGTGAACCAAATTCTTACACCATGGAGTAATTATATTCCTGCTTCACCAATGAAATAACCTATATGCCTTTAATCACATCACATGTTAGTGAGCATCCTCTCATTTCCTCAAATTCATCAAGGATTTCTCAAACAAACTTAATTGGAAATATGTCATCATTTGCACATCAAACAAGCACAATCAATAATAAACCTATTGGACCATATGTTAAATTAACAAATAATTTACAATATACAAATTTCAAAGTGGCATCTTCAACAATGTTACCCAAAAAGAAAAAAATTCCAATCTAATCCTTTTAATTATTCACTTGAAAAATTGGTTCATAGTTATCATCCTATCTTTGTACAAGATCAAAATAATCTAACCATGTCTAGCAAGGGAATATTCCAAAATAATCACACAAATAACACATCTTTCTCCCATGAAATTTTGTACCTCAAGAAGCCTCTATATTTCCCATTGGTCCTTCATCTTTTGAAGTGTTACAAGAGCAATATTTTTCGTTTCTATCAAATGATATATCTAGTGGCGAGACCTCTCCAGGGATATCCATAATGGATTTCTAAATTAACCCCTTTCATTATATAATTCTCTTTATGATTCAACAATCTTGGATCCAATGCCACCCTATGTTCCATTGCCAGGAAAACATAAATAAGAGTCTCATTCAAAGTCCTCCCTCATGTCAAAACATTGAATCCTTCTAAGAATCTACCATATGTATCCAAAGGCATACCCCATGTCAAGAGGACTATCAAAAGTATGAAGAAATGACTCCTAAATAAAGTCACAATGAAGATCCAAACTATGACCAAACTTGTCTAATTTTTTACTAAGAACCCATATTTCTAGAGTCTCTTAAGAATCCACTATCCTTGTCCATCCTATCCAAGATAATCCTCTTCAATCTCAAGTACAAAATCATTTCCTTCCAAGTCTTATTGACCATTTACTTCATAAGAAAGATCATGTTACCCCTTCCATTATTCTAGATGATGTTATTCACAGTCAAGAGAAAAATACCCTTAAAATGAAGTCAAATGATCCTCTTCAAGTCAAGATCAATTCACTATTTAATGAGATCAATGCTATCTTTCTGAAGTATAAATCCACCTTCTATCTCTTAGGAAAGCTAGGCTAGGACGTAATCAGGTATTCTTTAACACAACACTCAAAATCACATTGTATCAAAGAAAGACAAATATAGACACCAAAAATTGTCTTAGTCTTGAAAGTTTGCATTAACTCCTTATTGTTCCTTTGTTAATCAAATGATCCTTTAATTTATTAATTAATCCTCTTAGTTCTTCCAAACCCTAATCTTTTCATCATTTAATCATCCCCTTATTACTAATGAAATAATTAATAATACTTATATAATTAACCTTAAATTAATAATCTTTACTATTAAATTAAATTCAATTTCTAAAGTCATATAGTTTAAACAATTTCTCATAATTATTTAAATTACTAATTAATTATTTCAATTTAAATTAATTCAATTTCATATCAGTTTTACTTTAATTTCATCATTCTTAGAGATTGAATTTTTAATTTAACCTTGAATCTGAAATCTTTAAAAAATTATATATTATTATTTTTTGGATTCATAATGGGCCGAAGTTGATATCAACATGGGACTCAAGTAAAATTGAGCCCAATACCTCTAAAATGAGAGGTTGGCTACATACTTTTGCACTTTGGGTTGTTCCCCTAGAAAAATCAAGTTTATAAGGTAATAAAATTTATAAAAATTCAAAAATCCCTCATAAATTGGAAAATCAAATTTATGAAATCTAAAATCTCATGAAAAATAATTTCAAAAGTCCAAAATTATTTCTATTTTTAAAATTACATTATGGGAATTAATTATCTTCTAAAAATAAAAAATCTTCCCAAATCCTATCTCATCTCTTGTTTCCTAGTTCCACTCTCTACTTTTGAGTTTGAATGAAGATTACCCAAAATCTTCTAGTTCCTAATTATCTATATTATTCATCTTTTTTTTTTTTGAAATCACCCTTCATTCTCATTTGAGGGATCCTAATTTTCTTAAGAATAAGTGTCTTATCCTAACTAGAAAGATCCACATTCTCCCACTTCAACAAAGTGCAAATAAGAAACATAAGGAATCAAGCACATGTTGGCTTGATTTGATTTCTCATGTTCCTTCTGATTATGTTGAGATTCTATTATTTTGTAGGGATTTTATTGTTTTTGATTAAGGAAAATAGGTTTTGAAGGGTGCCTGAAACCCTTTACATATCTTATAATTTTCAATGAAGCCCAAACTCAAAAACAACAAACCTTAGATGAGATAGCAAAACAAGGAGACCAGGATGGCCTTACGGATAACACAGTGCACTACTACCACCTAAACAGGTTTTAAATGGGATCTTGATACCCCATGGTTACAACATAAGACATTTAACCATGTCAAACTACAAGACAACAAGCCAAAGAGACCAGGTTATCCAAAAAAAAAAGGGATAGACTCAAAAAATACAGGTGAGCAGCTGGAAAAGAAATCCAAGCCTCAAGATTTACTTTTAGATCCCATCTTTTGAGAACATATAGACATATCAAATGATGGAAAAGAGGGCTTGACCTTTTTTCCTTTTACTTTTGTCCATCCATCCTCCACCATCCCAACAACCTTCTGCCAAGCAAAGTCATCCAAACTACAAGCATCCCTTAAATCCCTCACAACTAGGGAAGAAATACCACCACCACATGAAAGAGGGCCAACAACTCCCCCTAGACCCAGAGCAGCATCAATCAAATTAGAGATAACAACATTCGAAGGAGGGTCAATAGTATTGGCCACCACATCCCTCACAGCTAGGGAAGAAGTACCACCACACGAAAGAGGGCCAACAACTCCCCTCGAAGCTAGAGCCATCTGAGGAGCATCAACTGAATTAGAGATAGTAGCATTCGAAGGAGCAATATTGGCCACCACCATAGGGGAAACATTTAAATCATGCAAAGTAGCAACAAAATCCGCCTCCAAAGAATCCTGAGAAGAATCAACCAAATCACCCCTAACAGAGGGAGCTTTTTGAACAGTGTAGTGATCATCTAAAACCCCCTTCCACCAAGAAGGTGAATTTTTTGATCTAACCTTTCCTGAGGAGTATCACATTGCAAGGTGGCCGATCTTATGGCATTTCCCACATCTGAACGAAATGCACTCATAATCTAAAAGTTGAATCTAAGATCCATTAAGAGAGGCCAATTTAATCATTTTTGGAAGCCCCTTAGAGACATCAATCTCCACAAGAATGTGAGCATACATTGTCCAAAACACATTGGAAGATATGGAGTCAACCATCAAAAAATCCCTTAGTACCTCCCCCATGGTCTCTAGGACTGAATCCAACAATGAGTGAAGGGGAAGATTAGATAGCCTTACCCACAAAAGTATCTTGTTAAATGATTAAATAGATTGATCAAATTCCACATACCATGGTTTGGCCATCAAGGGGAATCTCTCCTCCTACAAGAAACCATGCCTAAGGATGACATGCACAACAACATGGGGCCTTGGATGCACAATCTGACCAAGACTAGCTTCATAAGTGGCCACATTAGCATAGGAAATGGCCAAACCACCCACAGCTCCTAGGGAATGAATACCCCCACTAGGATTAGGAGAAGCCCTAGCTTAAAAAGTAGTAGAAGCTAGAGTAGAAACCCTACCCCGAAAAGCAGCAAAAGCTAGAGCTGGAGTGGAAACCAAAGTGGTCACCATAAAGCTAGACACAGGAGCTGAAACTTGATGCAAGAGCCGAAGCCGAATGTAGAAGCTGTTAGAGTAATTATTTGTTAGACTTATTAGTTAGATCATGTTGATTTAATTAATCAAGTTCTTTATTACTCTAATTACTTAAGCTTTCTCTTAGGTGCATATAATTAATATTTTATATTAATTATAATGTGCAAACCTAGTTTTCTTTCCCTTTAGGGTTTCGTTCACCTTTAAGGTTGAACTTTTGTACCTTTTATTTTCATAACTTGGAATACAATTTTTCTCTCACACTGTTGAGATTTTCCAATCTTTACTTTTTTCTTTTCTGGTTTCTCTTTAATATAGATGATTTGCATGTAGGTGTTCTTAATGATCTGTGAAGTTGGTTTCCACAACTTCTACATGGTATCAAAGCATCCCTGCTGCTTCCTAGTTTGAAGAGCTTGAAGCTACGATTAGAGTTAGAAACCCCAACTTTTTCAAGATTTTTTTCTTGAATCAGGAGGAGGACATTTTTTTGGCTCACTTTGGCCTAAATGGACACTGCCATTGTGCTCAGAAGACCTGTTACAATTAGAATCCATATAAAATTTTCGATTTTCAGCCACTACAACTTCAGGCAATTTTTTTTGGTCTCCCAGAGGGCTATACGAATGAATTTTTGAATTTTTTTTTAAAAATTAATTTGGTGGCCATAGCAGCCACTTCGCCTAGTGGCCACTGCATCACCACCTTAGCATTTTCGAAGCACCTCCCATGCTTGAACCAAGCACCACCACCGTGAGCAGTGTAGCCAAAACCTGGCCATCGCTGCACTGCCAACCCGCCACCCTCCTCTATGGCACTAACCCTATCCACCACTAGGCCATTGCCCCCACTAGTGGCACCTCTACCTTCCTCTGCGTAGGCATGATGTCACTCCTTTGGCATCCTACATCAACTTCCCAGCGTCCTACGTCAGCATTTCGGTGAACAACGTCATTTTTTTGGCATTGATTTTTGACCCTTGTTGATGTCATTTTTTGGTAGCTAATGTCAGCATTCTAGTGGCTGGATTTATTTTTTGGCGATGTCCATTTGATGGCCGTATGACCGTCAAATTTTTTGCCGTGATTGTAATTTTTTAGTGATCTTGTCTTTTAGAGTAGCAGTTGGTTTTTTGGCCATAACTTGAGCATATAGAGGTCTTTTTTCGATCCAAAAGAAGTTTCAAAAAGCCGGTTCTAAGATGAAGATGATGATGCTAGTTTCATTTCATTCTGAGTTTTTTTGAGCTCCCAATTTTGGTGTTGGAGTAGAAGCTATAATTTCCTACCTCTCTGCATCTAGCATCCAGGTTCTTTTCTCATTTTTTGTGCTTTCAATAGTTGTTGCTTTGGTTTTTGAGGGATATATTTATATGTTGTGGGAGGGTGCATTTTCTTTTCTATAATTTACTTCATAATCGACCCTTTTGCTTTCATCTTCTTCTCTCATAGTCGAATAACCCTTCTGTGGCTTGGCTAACACCACACAACTATCACAATTGGAAAGCACACATGACTTAGCTTCTTATGTCACATGGCTTATGGTCATGTTTGGATGAGAATAAACCTATCCTTCAGTGCCCTTTTGAGGTTCTTTAGCACAAGAAAAAAATGGATGAAGCCATGGGATCGATTGCACTGAACATCTCCGATAGTCTACTGTTTCACCTGGATGGTTTGACCACTCCTTGGGCTATTTGGACCAAGTTTCACAACTTGTTTGGCATAGTGAATGAGTTCCGGGTACTATAGCTTGATGCATAGTTGACTTCTTTGACACCTACCAACTTCCCCACAATTGAAGACTTCTTGATGAAGTTCAAATCTCTGCATATAGTTTTGTAGGGATGTGGGAAAAATAAAACAGATGATGAGTGTATTTTTTTATACTCTCAAAGTTGTGAGGACAATATTAGATCTTTTCTTCCACTTTCTGGTCCACTATGGATGCCTTGGGTAACAGACATCAAATGCCTTCTTTTGAGACATTTTTTGATTGGTTGACATGAGAACAGGAAAAGATCCAATAGGTGGATGTCTTTGGCTCTTCCAACCAAGCATTGGTTGCTCAGACTTCTCAGGGGAAACCAAAATAGAAAGCCAAACTGAAGAAAGATACACCAAAAACTAATTCCAAACCTCCAGCTAACCCTTCCAAGGGTAAATCTACTTCAAAATCTACTGAGTCTACCTCAAAGACTAAGAAGAAATCAACTAAGACCTATAGTTTTTGTGGAAAGTATGGACATCCTATTTATAGGTGTTGGAAATGTTTGGAGGCTTTAGAGGAAGCCACGTAGGAGCATCACATTTCAACTCCTAAGTCTTCATCCTCCATGTAGGGAAAGGTCACTCTCTTATTGCATGAGCTATGACTTCTGGGCCTACTTGGATTCTTGATTTCGATGCCTCTCACCATATGAAAAACACTCAGCAGTTGGTCACCTCACTTGCTCCTTATGCTACTTCACAGATTGCTATTGGAAAGTCATCACATCTTTTAGTCGTGGGTTTTGATTCTGTTGCATTAGCTAGGGGTTCTCTTTAGGATGTTCTTTTTGTCCCTAACATCTCAACGAACCTATTGTCTATTTATCAAATTTTCCACTCTAGCTCTGGTAAGACAATTGAGTTCACACCACATGATGTGGTTATTTGGGACTTACTTGATTTTGAGTTGATTGTGGCTACTAGGAGTGTTGACTCTACATGTCACCTCTACAGATTTGATGGATTTGAGTCTTCTCATGATACTTCTTGTCTTGTAGCACATGCAAATTCAGTAAGCAGATTTTGGCATGAGCATTTTGGTCATGTCAATTATAGATATCTTTAGCAGATGAGCACACAAGCACTTGTTCTTGGGTTTCCCCAGATTTTCTGCACAGATGGTGTTTGTCAAAGTTGTGCTCTTAGCAAACAACATAGGGATCCTTTTCCACATGGACAAGCCACTCATGCTTTGGCATCATTGGAGTTGATTCATAGTGACCTCATGTCATTTCTCACTCCTTTTTCTAGTGCTAGATATGTGCTTACTTTCATTGATGACTTCTCTAGACATACATGGGTGTACTTTTTGAAGTACAAGTCTGATGTTTTTAATTCATTTCAAGTCTTTAAGACATTTGTTGAGAAGTAGTCTGGTCTTTCTATTTGGAAAATACACATAGATAATAGGGGGAGTATGTGAACCAAGCTTTTAGGGATTTTTGCTCTGAACATGGTCTTCAGCATCAATTTTTAGTGCCCTACACCCATCAGTAGAATGGTTTGGTTGAGAGAAAGAACAAAACCCTTCGGGAGATGGCTAATTGTATGATTCAGTCCAAGTCCATGGATTCGTGTTTTTGGGTAGAGGCAGTCAATTGTGCCAACTATATTTAGAATCAGATGCCTCACAAGGTAGTTTGACATATGATTCTTGAGGAGGCTTGGTCTCATGTTAAGCCTAATGTATCTTCATTCTGAGTTTTTAGTAGTGAAGCATGGACATTTATACCAAATGCTCAGAGGAGAGCAATGGAGTAGAAGAGTTGACACCTCATTTTTGTTGGCTACTATGAGGATGTTAAGGCCTACAGGTTGTTTGATCCTAATTCCAAAGAGGTCCTATTTCGACGGGATGTCCAGTTTGATGAGTGCCTTCCTGCAGTAGATACCCTATCTCTAGAATCTACTTCACTTACCACTACTCCCTCATCCTTTCCAGTTTCTTTTTCAAATTATGAGGATGATGGTCTTGGTGATCCCCATTTACCTCTGCCACAGGATCCTCCCTAGATGCCTAAATGGGCTTGAGCTATAATTGAGGTTGCAGGATCTCTAGTTGGTGACCCTTCCACTTCCTGTCGCACCCGTTCTCATACTGTGGGTTCTAGTATTCTTAGTCATGTTATTTGTGATGATCCTTAGACATTTGCAATAGCAGCAGGACATTCTGATTGGGATAGTGTAATGAAGAAGGAGTATTCTTCTTTGATGAAGAATCATACTTGGGATCTTTGTTCTCTTCCTAAGGGAAGAAAGTTAGTGTGATGAAAATGGCTATATCGTACTAAGTTTTCTATTGATGGTTCCATTGATAAGCACAAGGCCCGTCTTGTTGCAAAGGGTTTTTCATAGGTTGAGGGTATTGATTTCACTGAGACATTAGCCCTTGTCACCAAGTTGAACTCTATTTGCCTTGTCTTAGCCCTCCCAGCTTCTAAGGGTTGGCCCATTTTTTCAAATGGATGTGAAGATTGCATTCTTGCATGGTGATCTTACTAAGGAGATTTACATGGAGTAGTCTCAGGGATTTTTGTAGGATTTCTCTCCTTGGTTTGCAGACTTTGACGCTCATTGTATGGTCTCAAACAGGCCCCTCAGGCTTGGTATGAGAAGATGGACTCTTTTATACTTTCTACAGGCTTCACACACTGCCATTGCGATCCTACGGTCTACATTCAACATCTTGAGACTAAGGTTTTGATCCTTGTTCTATATGTTGATGATCTTCTTCTCATAGGTAGCTCGTCCTCTATGATTACGGATGTTCATAGAGAATTGATGGAACAATTTGAGATGACTAATCTTGGTTTGCTACACTATTTTCTTGGCCTACAAATTATTCAGTCCCCTGCTGGAATCTTTGTTTACCAGCAGAGGTATGCTCTTGACATGCTTCATCACTTTGACATGCTTGATTGCATGCCTACTCCCACACCTTTTCAATTAGGTGTTACCTTGTCTACCTCTTCTACTTCACCTTCAATGGATCAGACATTGTACTAATAGTTGGTTGGAAACTTGTTGTACCTAAAATACACTCGTCCTCATCTCTCCTTTTTAGTGGGTCTTGTCTCTCAATTTTCACATGAGCCTCATGAGATTCATTGGCAAGCTTCCAAGCATATTTTGAGATACATTCAGGGCACATTGACATATGGCATTCATTACACATCAGGGACTCTTCACATTGTTGGCTACACTGACTCAGATTAGGTCATTGATGTTGATGATTGAAAGTCTACTTCTGGCTTTATTTTTTGTCTTGGCTCTGGTCTTATCACATGGTTGTGCAAGAAACAACATGCTCACACACTTTCATTTACAGAAGCTAAGTATTGAGCAACAGTTCTTGCTAGTCAGGAGATTTTATGGCTTCGGCAATTGATGACTAAGTTTGGTTTTCCTCCTAATTGTCCTACTATTCTGTGGTGTGATAATCAGAGTGCTATTCATATTTCCCTCAACCTGGTGGAGCATCAATGCACTAAACACATTGAGCTTCATATGCATTTCAAAAGTCATCTGATCCAAGATGGTGTTCTCTCTTTGGAGTATATTCCCACTGATGCCCAGGTTGTTGACATCTTTACCAAGTCATTTGCATCACCTCACTATCTTCAGTTGTGGTCTACGTTTGGGGTTACAGAAGTTGTCCTTGGTGGGTCTTCTTGAGGCCTTCCTTCCTTCATGTTTTTTCAGCATGTTTGTTCTATCTCTTTTTGGAGAGTGGTTTTTCCCACTGGGTTTTCTCCTTTGTCTCTGGTCTTGTTTTGGGTACTTGATCAGGCCTTGTTGCTAGGTTAGCTTCCTCCTGATCTTCACTTAAGGGGGGGTGTTAGCGTAATTATTTGTTACACTTATTAATTAGATCATGTTGATTTAATTAATCAAGTTCTTTATTACTCTAGTTACTTAAGCTTTCTTTTAGGTGCATATAATTAATATTTTATATTAATTATAATGCGCAAACCTAGTTTTCTTTCCCTTTAGGGTTTTGTTCACCTTTAAGGTTGAACTTTTGTACTTTTTGTTTTCATAACTTGGAATACAATTTTTCTCTCACACCGTTGAGATTTTCCAAGCTCTACTTTTTCCTTTTCTGGTTTCTCTTCAGTATACGTTATTTGCATGCAGTTGTTCTTGGCAATCTATGAAGTTGGTTTTCACAACTTCTACAGAAGCTAGATGTAGCCGAAGCTGAACGCCAAAGCCAGATGCAGGAACCCCAAAATTCCCTAAAATAGATCATTAATTTTATTTTAATTAATTTGATGTTATTAATCCTTTTCCCCAAGTCTTATAGATATTCCCTACATATCAGAAACATTGAGCATAAACATGACAACACAAAGAATACACATGCATGTATGTAGACATAGTTCATTTTACCTACAAGAGGCAAGAACATCCAATTAGCTCTTGGGTTAATAAAATCACCAGTTAACCCATAAGAGATTAAAACATCCAACTTGGTCCAGATTTATCTCTTGATGTAATCAATTCATCATTTGGCCCACAAGTTGTAGAACCATTCAACCAAGTCTAAATTCATACGTTGATATGGTCAATTCATAATTTGGCTCTCAAGAGATAGGAATGTCCAACCAATACCATATCCATCCCCTTGGGTGATCGATTCATTATTTAGTCCACAACAAGAAAAATTCTTGAACGAGGACCATGTCCATCCCTTAGGGTAATCAATAAATTATTTAACGTAGAAGAGGTGAGAACATCAATTAGGATTGGATCCATTCCTTAAGGAAATCAATTGATTATTCGGCCCACAAGAGTCAAGGATATGCAACCAAGACCAAATCCATCTCTTAGCGTAATTAATTCAACAAGAGGTAGGAAGGTCCAATTAGGATTAGATATATCCCTTGGGGTAGTCGATACATCATTTATCCCATAATATGAAAGACCATCCAACTATATCTAGATATGTTTGTTGGGGTAACCAATTGATCACTTAGCCTAGAAGAGGCAAGAATTTCTATTTACAATGAGATCCATCCCTTGGGGTAATCAATTCACCACTTATCCTACAAGAGGATGTAGGAACATTGATGCAGGGAGTTACATGGGTTCGAGAACAAAAAGTCGAGTAAACTCAACTTAACAACCTTCAACACTCCCCACTTAGAGATGCACACAAAGTCTACACATAACTTAATGAAACCACAAAGAATACAAGGCCAGATGCAATAAATTTGTAGGTGTGATTACTTCTCTCCACATATAAAGAAACCAAAAAATGCCTAGTTTGGCTATTGAATTTTGGAGATAGATAATTGGATTACCTTTCCAACGATGTAAGTAGCATACATTTTTGAGGTATGTACTAAAAGTTATGACTTCTACAAGTAGACTTAAAATTTAAAATAGTTTTCATAGTTTTGATATTTTATTTTGTAATAAACATTATGTGGAATGTTCATTTCTTTTCAAAGGGATACTTTTGGTGGCCCTTTAGATTCTTCATACCTTGTATAAACTCGAATGTTGAATGAAATGAACCACTTTTTGGCTTGCATAATCCATTGTACAAAAATCATTATATTCACATTAAAATTAACAATAGTGCATGTATCACACCAAGTGTTGTGATCTGGAATCACAATTCAAATAAGTGGTATTAGAGCTTGTTCACTCCTGTAAGTCCCATCATAACGGGTCAGCTTACCAAAGGTTTGGATTGGCTATGAGAGATCCCTCATATTATCTTCCTTTGAGATGCACACAGTTGCAGATGGAAAACAACAGGTTGATGGGATGGAATAATCCTTCAAAACACTAGTGGAAGATGCATTGAATAAGCAACATGAAGAAATGTGTAATGGGCACCCACCGGTTATAACTTCATGAAAGACTTTTGCAAGAAAGCTCTAATACCACTGTAATGGGCACCCACCGGTTATAACTTCATGAAAGACTTTTGCAAGAAAGCTCTGATACCATTGTAATGGACACCCAGGAATGCCCAAAAGCTGAACCAAGGCTGAAATTATATTAATACTGAGAATGCTGCAGTCAATTACAAAGAGATGTATTTCAAAGGCCAAACCCTAAGGGAATGACGTCTAGAATGTTACAACAAAGAATGAATGTCCCCTATTGCCAAAAAAGAGTGTGATTCACACATCCAAGCTCTTATCAAATGCAAGTTATAATCATCCGATACAATAATCCCATGCTAAACAATGAGACTCTCACCCCTATTTATCCTATTCCTTCACCCTTCTAGAAAGAACTAAAACATTAATTAATTGCAAGTGCTAGAAGCTTCCCCCTTCCAATAATTAATGCACTCTCTAGAAACTCCTCTCTTGCAATAATTAATCGTGCTTCTAGAGGCTTCCACCTTTCCAATAATTAATACACACTCTAGAAGAATCTCCTTTGTAATACAATAATTTATTAAATTAATTAAATACAAAGTCACCTTTAAATTGAATGAATTTATAAGAAATTAATTTAATTTCTTCTTATCCTCCACTTAGACTTTGGAGAACATGAGAGCTAAAAGATGGGATCATTACAAAATGATGAAGCAATTTTCATAGATGTTGGGAAAACAAGATTCGCAAGCCAATCCAATGAATTCAACGTTTTGCGGGAAAACTCCATTTAAAGTACAAGTAAATTTTGATATCTTAAAATTTTAAGGGAAAATTGATGCAAACATTGATTGTCAAAATTGGACAGGTACTTTTGTGTCAATAATTTCTCAGATATTGAAAAGATCACCTTCGCCCTCCTTAAGCTGAGAATCATGTGAAGTTAGCATGGGAAGTTTGTGTAGAAACCAAAGAAGCCCAAGTAGCACAAGATGAACATGGATTTTTATTATTATTAGATAGTACACCCATAAAGAAAGATTTTATGGAGCACATAAAACAAGAATATTACCCTAAAGTTACTTATGAACATAAATATATACAATGAAAATTACTCCAACAGAAGAAGGACCAATCAGTTTAGGAGTACACTAACATATTTCATTCTCTTTCTATGAAGCTTGGTATCAAAGACTCAAAAAAATATCAATTTTTGAAGTATAAGAGTGGCCTTCATAGATACATCCAGACTGAAATGGATTTCTTGAATATAGAGACACTGTCTAGTGCTTTCAAATATGCATCAAAAATTGAGGAGAAGTTCAAACATAAAGGGAGGATGGAAATCCAACAAACAACAAATGGAAAGGTGAAGGTAATAAACCTATAGGGAAACAAATAGCCAAGGAGCCATTTCCAAATTCACCAATAAAGAAGACACAGGGTGTGAAGAAAATAGGCCAAGAATCAAGTATGTAGTGTGTAAGTCCACAAAAGTTCCTTTCATAACACTACAGATTGCAAAAATATAAAGAATTAAATGATGGAAACCCATGAAGAAATTGTTGAACACAAGGTGACAGATTTTGGAAAATAAAAGGAAGATGAACAAATCACTGAGGCTGACCCATATGCCACAGTGGCCACTACAAAGGAATTTGCTTAGGATGATGAAGAGAGATTATTTCATTCATAAATGTGGGTAGGAGGAAAAACTTTGCATTTTATTGTTGATAGTGGAAGCCAAAAGAATTTGATATCTATTGAAATTGTAAAAAGACTAAGAAGACAACACCACACCAACAACCATATTCTATGGGTTGGGTAAGCCAAGGGCGAGACATTCAAGTAAACAAGCAATTTCGTATTTCATATTCCACAAAACCATTCAAAGATGAGTGTGATTTAGCTCCTCTTGACGTGTGTGATATTTTATTGGGACAACCTTACATGTATTAGCACCATGGGGTGGACGAATCTAGGACATAAAGTGTCATAATCAAATTGGGTGAACAAAAGTATCAGATACTAGAGGTAAGTCCTACTCACTCTTCATCTTTGATTAGTGCAAAATACTGTAGAAGATTTATTACCCAAACTTGCACATTTGTGTTATTAATGATCCATCTTGAGGAAGAAAAAAAATGGTATGTAATTCCCATACCACCATGTCCATCACAAAAAAACAACGAAGGTCAATGGAACATATTTTAACAAAATATCAAAATGTGTTTGAGCTACTAGTAGGAGTACCCTCACACTGCCAAGTTAGACATTATATCAATTTGATTCTAGGGACACCATTGCCTAATGAACCAATATATAGGAGATCTATGTTAGAAAATGATAGAGATCAAAAGGCAAATACAAGAGCTAATTCGAAAGGGGCATATTCGCCCAAGTGCATCTCCTTGCAGTAGCCTAATTGTACTTGCAAATAAAAAGGATCAAACATGGAGACTCTGTATTAATTATAGAGCATTGAATAAGATAATTGTCAAAAACTTATATCCAATTCCTTGGATAGATGATCTATTGGACTAGCTTAGAGGGGCAAAATTCTTCACTAAAATTTATTTAAAATCAGGGTACCATCAAGTGCCAATTGATCTAATAGATGTATGGAAGACTGCTTTCAAATCTAAGGAGGGATTGTTTGAATGGTTGGTCATGCCTTTTGGCCTCACAAATGCTCCATCCACATTTACGAGGATGATGAATGATGTACTCAGTCCATTCACTAGTTCTTTTGTAGTGGTGTATCTAGATGACACTCTCATTTTTAGCAAAACTTGGAAGAGCATCTACAACATGTGGAACAAGTATTTTCTACCTTGCAAGACCATGGACTCTATTCTAACAAGGAAAAGTGCTCTTTTAGTAAGCAAAGCATTAAATATTTGGGTTGTGTTATTGATAGTGAGGGTTTTCATGTTGATCCTGAAAAGATAAAAGTAATTAAAGACTAGCCTTCTCCAAGGAATGTCAATGAGTTGCGTAGCTTCTTGGGGTTGGCTAACTTTTATCGCAAATTTGTGCTTGAATTTTTACATTTTTCTTGGCCTCTAAATCAATCACTACGAGGAGGAATACAAGAAAACTTCAAATGGATAGGTGCTCATCAACAAGAATTTAAGGAGTTAAAATAGAGATTATGCTCTGCACCTATTTTATCTCTTCCTGATTTACAACAATCTTTTGAAATACAAACTGATGCATCAGAATATGCCCTAGGAGTAGTCCTCATGCAGTATGGACATCCAATTGCCTACCATAGTGAAACATTCTCTGATACAGTACATAGGTACCCTACCTATGATAAGGAATTACATGCAATTGTTCAATCTTGCAAGCAATGGAAGCATAATATTCTAGGCAAGGAAACTATCATCCATACAGATCACAAACCCCTTCAATTTTTGCAAACACAAGGAAAATTTCAGAATGATAGACATCAAAGGTGGTCAACCTATCTTCAACAATTTCATCTCAACATTCATCATAAGAAGGGAAGCTACAATAAGATAGCAAATTACTTGAGTAGACCCCTGTTTGTAGAAATAAGTATGGTGTTAGAATCATGTAAGCACCAAACAAAAATTGGACTCAACAATATGAACATGATAATGAATTTTCTGATGTATATACTTAGCTTATAGAAGGTAAACATGTGAATGATTTTTATTTGCAAGATGGAATGCTTTGCCACATTGGCCAAATCTGTGTACCTGAGGCAAAATGCAAGAAATTAGTATAGGAAGCTCACTATAGCAAGGTTGCAGGACATTTCGGAATAGGTCAAACTATTAGTAAACTTCAAAGATATTTTTATTGACCAAAAATGAAAAATGATGCGATTGCATACATTCAAGCTTGTACAACATGTGCCATTGCAAATCTTGCAAATCATAAGTATGGGTTATAACTACCACTTTCCATTCCAGAAAAGCCTTGGCATTCAATTTTTATGGATTTCATGTCTGGCCTTCCTACCACTAGATGAGGGCATGACTGTGTATATGTTGTAGTAGATAAATTTTTAAAAATGGCAATCTTGGTACCCTGTAGAAAGGCAATTTCTATAGAAGATACCATAAATCTCTTCTTTGAGCATGTTTGGGTTCATTTTGGTCTACCGAGCAACATTATTTCAAACAAGGATAGTAGGTTTCTAAGTAAATTTTGGTCTTCATTATGGGCAATGATGGATACAAAACTAACAAAGTCCACTGTATTCTGTGCTCAGATAGACGGTCAAACTAAGGTTGTCAATCACATGATCATTCAAATATTGCCTATGTATCACTTAAAACATCCTTGTACATGGGATGAAAGTCTTCCCTATGTACAAAATAGCTACAATAGGGCAATTCACAGTTCAACTGGCCATAGCCCCTTTGAAGTTTGTCTTGGATATCAAACCATTAGCACCAATAAATATTTCAATTCCATCTATGCAGCCTGATTTGACACCATGCTTGAATAATAAGAAAGGAAAAATAATGAAGTTCATTGATAGAATTTACCATTTGCAACAATAGGTTCATGAAATTTTGAAGCAGGTTACTAAGAACTATAAACAAAGGCATGATGAGCATCAAACTCCTCATAATTTTCAGTTTTGGGATAAGGTATGGTTGCATTTTCAGAAGGAGAGATTGCAAGGACCTCATAGAAAGCTTCATCCCCTTCATTATGGTCCATACATGATTATCAAACAAATTGGTGAAAATGCATTTGAACTTAATTTGCCACCATTCTTGGGCATTCACCCAATCTTCAATGTGGAACTTTTGAAGCCTTACTTTTCTCTAATACTAGACATTGTAGATGTTGCTGAGGAGATCAACCACACAAAATTAAATCCAGAAGTGGCTAATCCACTCCAAACTGATCAAGTTATGGAGAAGTCTATGAAGAACTTGAAGAACTAGACTATTTACCTATATCGTGTGGTGCAAGAAGGTCAATTTTCTCATGAGGGGAGGTGGCTTACCCGTGAACAAATTCATATTCATTTTTTTCACCTACTATAGAGTGTGGATGCAATGGGGCCCATTGCCTCTCAAGTGGGGGGGGGAATGATCAGATCATGGTCCATGATGATCCAGAGGAGGCTGGCAGAAGCAGAAAAGGGAAAATAACAAAATCTAAATTTTTGGTATTTTCTATGTTTTAGTAATTTGCATTTTTAGAGGCCTTTGGGGCATTTATGGGCCCTTAATGGAGATAGATAATTGGATTACCTTTCTAACGATGTAAGCAATGTACATTTTCGAGCTATGTGATGTAAGTTATGACTTCTACAAGTAGATATAAAATTTAACATAAATTTTTAGTAGTTTTCATAGTTTTGATATTTTATTTTGTAATAAACATTATGTGGACTATTCATTTCTTTTTGAAGGGATATTGTTGGTGGCCCTTCAGATTCATCATAACTTGTATAAACTTGAATGAAATGAACCACTTTTTGGCTTGCATAATTTGTTGTCCAAGAATTAAGAATATCACAAGTATCAAACCAGGTGTTGTAATCCAAAATCACAATTTGGATCATTAGTCCTTTTATTTCTTCATTCAAGAGTTTATTCTTTTCAAGTAGATCTGCAGATATTTTGTCATTTGGATTGATTGATTCAAATAGTCCTTCAGTCTCAACTTCTTCATAGGAAAATTGTTTATCCTAGATAACTTTATTCTTTTTAAGGATTTCTTCAAATCTTGTCTTGCTTTCTCAAGTCTCTACAGTATAAGTTGGATGTCAAATCACCTGATTCTCAATAACCTTGTCTAGTTTAAAAGCCTCCATTTCCAAGATCTGATCTCCAAGTGATTAAGATTCTCTCAGAGAACCAATGCTCTAATACCAATTGTTGATTGGTGGAAGTATAAACAAGATAACAAGATACTGAGAGGGTGGGGCGGAGTTGAATCAGAATCTTAAGCACTTTTACTTTTCACCAAATCATTCATACATTCATTAGTTAACTTGTGCATGTAAAACTTGTAATAATAAACTTTTTGTAATCATGTAAATATAATCTATCACATGCATGAAAATAATCACATAACACAATATTTTTTATCTAGAAAACCTCCAAGGTAAAGGTAAAATTGGGGTGGGGATGACACCCACAAATCTTTATTACTGCAGTAATAAAATTAACTTGTTAGGGTTACAATGTTTGATCATAATATATGATCTACCCTAAGAGGGGTCTACCCTACAAAAAGTGTTTGAGACTACTAGGTCTCACCTTGTTAGAGGATTTAACACTTACAATAAAGTAAGGACTCTGTTAGGAGATTTACAAAGATCTGTTAAGACCATTTTGTTAAGAGGTTTACCCTGATTCAAGTTGGTTAGAACTAAATCAATACTTGACTCTCAATTTTCTTTGCAATCTAATTTTAAGTTTTCTCCTTGTTAATTGATCTTCTCCTCTAATATGTTGATACTTTTCTTTCCCCTTCACTGCTTTGAATAGGTCACTTGCTCTATTAAGAGATAACATAACACTTCCACTGATTTTTGATCTAATCTCGATCTTTCACTTCACTATTTGAATGTTACTCCTGGTTTGCATACAAACTCTTCTTTCCTCATCTCATTGTCTCTCCTTATCACATACATGATCTAGGTTAAGATCTACTCTATTTAAAGAGTTTTGTAAAGATTTTTCTAGATACTTCCATATTTTTGCCTCATCATCTGAATCATTGATCTCACAACATAAGGATTTGTGATCAATGCCATAAATGCCTAAAATTCTCTGTAACAACCTCTACATATATTAAATGTTCCTTCCATGTTAGCTCAAAATTGATTTACCTCAAAATGTGTATCATTCTTGATTTTCATGTAAACTCTACATTGTTTGGCCTTTACTATTTTCTGAAACTCAACATTGTTGTTGCTCGATCTCTATTGTGTCTGACACGTACTACGTAACTTGACACATGTATCCTTTGGGCCGCATGATCAATGTTGAGCTCAATTTGTATAGAAAATACTCAATAACCATACACTTACTCAGCTCCTGTAGAGCTTAGTACATACTTACTTATGTATATGACTCGACCTATATAGTGTAGCTCAGTCACAATGATGACTGTTTGACTTTGCCTTGTAAATGACTATGTGTTTAACACTAATAGACAACAATACTGAGAGATACCAACAAATTTTCACTAAAATCTTTATTTCATTGAATTCTTTTTGGTTATCTTCTAAACCTATTGATTCCCTGATTGAAGAACCTATACATTTTATTATATAAAAGTGTAATAATTCTACTGATAGAGATTTAATAATAACCCATGTTGGAAAGCACAGCGTTTTAACTGAGATCTCATGAAAATTGGGGAATGAAATTCACATTTTATCCTTTATGAAAACAAAGAGAGACGAAAAGAAAATGATCTCTAATGCTTTTACTTGTAAAATGTAAGTATACCAAAAAATTTGACAATGAAGAGATACTTACCTATTCCTAGCAAAAATCTTTCAACCACTTTACCAAAATTGGTTTCATAGATTGTGGACCATTCTAAAATGTGAAAAGTCCCGAATCCTTACAATTCACCAAGTGATCCTCATGGTACTCGTTACTAATAATGAATATGAACTATTAATGTCCTTCTAGTTTTCACTTGGTTGCCCTTACTAGTTTATAGTCTTGATTACACCTGTATTTATTTTTTTGTTACCATCATTAAAATCTATTTGCCTACCTACACCTTGAGGCTGTGACATTGAGTCATTGGTAAACTTATTGGTCTACCGCATGGAAAAGGGGTTTCTACCAAGGAGATTTTTGGACCTCACATTACCTATATTGGAAGTGACAAATCGAGAGGGAGGGAGGATCCGATTGTTGAAAGATTCCCTAAGTGGGGGTTTGGGTTTGAAATTTTGATGCCCTAATTTAAAGATTGTCTTTCTCAAACTCTTGGAACTATCTTACCATTTCTGCCTAAAGGGATTCTATTGGCCTCTAAAATCAGGCATGGGGGAGATCTATGTGAAGGCTCTCTAAGTCTACTTTGGTCTTTCCTTCTTATTACAGTTATACCCACCCTCCATCATATTTTCCCTTTCTTGAAACCACTGGGTTGGAAATTGAATTTTTAGGTTGAATCTTTTTCCTATGATGGGCGAATTGGGAATAATCTTACCTATATGTGTTCCTCATGTGCTGCAATGAATGATGATTGTAATCATATGTCCTTCTATCTTTTGCATACTTTAGTTTTTGAATAAAGAAGAAGCTCCTTCTTCTTGATTATGACATCATCCAAGTTCGTTTATGGATGACTAGAATTACATAGTTTGTGTAATGGAACTTTTTTGCATTCATCCTAGCATATTGACACCAAGGATTCAAGCAACAATTACAAACTATCAAATTTGTTTGTAGTAGTAATCACTTTTGGGACTACATATTTTGTTTTGCTTAAGTATGTAGAAACCTCATGTTTCTAAGTAGAAATTGCATGTCAATTTTGTAGAGCCATTTTAAATTTTTTTTTTTAAATTACTTACAATGATAAAGGGAGGGAAGCTTTTTGTTTTGACATATCTAGTAATTTGTATTTAAGTACAAGTTTCAATATTTTATTTTTTAAGTGATGTAGAAATACAATTTGTGTAATTGAATATATAAATGAAAAATATTTTTATTTTATTTAAAATTTAAAATGATATATATAAAATTAATGTAGGTATGTGTTCATGATTTTTTCCTATTTTTAATAAATTATATATATATATATATATGAATATGAACTCTATTTATAGAATTAAGTAAAGCAATAGAAATTTGATTTAATTGATAATATAAAGATTTTATTTAATTTTCCATTCTTATCTACCTATGTCTAAATCTCATTCATAGCTTGATCTTTAATTAAATCAAATTTATCGATTCAAATTTAGATTTTAAACTATTATTTGTACCATTGCCAATTTATATATCTATAATTAGCTGATAGGCTTTCCCATTGAGATTGCTTGCAATCGAAACTTGTCTCATGTTGAAAAATAGCTGCCCGTAAACCATTTGCCAATCATGGTTTGTAGTGAGTTGTACATCAAATCTTGAACTGCAAGAATCATATCTAATCTCCATTTATTATATATCTACAATCTTCAACAACTCCCATGTAATCGGTACTACTTATCTAAAAATGGTGGACGAATATCCACTTAAAATGGTAGAATATACAGATCAACAGAAATCCAAGAATTTTGTGATTTTGTCCCAATAATGCATCCTCATCTTACTGGTATCTTTGATATGCTTAGATGTGCAAGATTGTTTTCGCTTTAGCTCTACTTAAAGGAAGGAATATTCAAAAATTTTAGTCCTAAATTTTTTAAGATTCAAAATCTTCTTTTTGAATTTTCCATTCCCTTCCCTCATACATATTTTTAAAATTAAATTATTTGATTGTCTAAAAAAATCATTTTAAGGCTATTTAATGGAAGAGATTTGCTAAAATTTCTTAGTTATGGAAAAAGTTATGGCTTTTAAAAGATAAAGTATGCTATTATTTTTTTGTTTTTGTTTTATTTTATTTGTTTTAGTTGTTTCTAGTAGAAGTGAAATAAAGATTTTAAGATAATGAATTTAATTTATGGTAATAAAAGTTTGATATAGGGAAGATTTATGGGTAAGTATAGTTTTTTCTTATAAGATATGACATTCAATTGGAATAAGAGAAAAATGGAGAACAAAAAAGTTTATTATAGAATGAGATTTAACAATTTAAGAATTTTTTTACATATTAATTTAAAGTTAACAATTGTGGATATGAAATAATTTTTTTATAGATTTATTAAAAAATAGTATAAAATGAGAATTATATTAAATGTGATGAAAGATACATTCAACCCTTCTTGAATACTAACTTAAAATTTACAATTTTTAATACAAAAGAAAAAATTAATAACTTTTTTAAATGGAGTGGTGCAAGGGAGTGAAATTTCTTATGAATGTCAAAAAAATCAAGGTCAATATAGATTTATAGTTAAACAAAATAAAAACAAGTTGGGCAATTTCTCATTAGACATCCCACCATTTGCAAGGCGTGAATGTCATCGAATTGTGATTTGGAAAGGTAAGGCATGTGTAAAGACAAAAGAGCTCCAACAAGAAGTAAAGAGAGAACATAACAAAGAAAGCAAAAATGCATAATATGAGATTTATGTTGAGAGGTTCCAACCATCAAGTGAAAGGAAGAACATCTCAAACTATGAAACCTATCAATAGAAAAGCCTTTTTCATACATTCAAATCTCATGGACACATACATCTATGGGGAGGCTTAGATATTAGATTATACTCGTAAAGTGGTGTAGAGAGGGTTGCCCTTGCAATCAATTATAGAGTGGTAGATGATGTCTTTTGATGATGGAGTAAGTATAAGTCCTTGTTGAAAGATTGCTTCTTGGTAGACTAGGTTGATATTTCCTTGTTGGTAGTTTTGGTAGTATGTTGAAGGGAATTATAGTGGCTATGTGGTTCACATTCCCAATTTAATGGAGGGATTAGTGGGAGAGAGTGTGGGAGCAACATCATGGCTGGTCCATAGGATGGAGTAGGGCCCCTTTGGTAGCCTATTATTGTAGAGCACTTCAAATTTATTATGGATGAAGGGAGACAAGATGCATGTATCTGCACATGAACATCTCACAACTAGCATTGTCTTCTAATTAATAATGTAGTGCAAGGCCCAATACCTAAAACTATATAGACCAAACCTTGGTTGTACCATCAATCCAATTAATTATGATTCAAAACGTGAAGTGAAAACCTACAGGATAGCATGAGATCGTGATGAAGTCTCATTGAGTTGAGTGGCCTATGTTATTCGATTGTGATTCCCTCTATAGAGAAAAGGCCATTACCTGTAAAACCCTAATTTGATGTGTTCTTTACAACTTTGTGCTAATTGGAAATAAGATGAGCTCATATTTTGAAGAGTTCTAAACATACCTCATAAACTATGCTTGTATGGTATCCCCGAAGAGACATTCCCTTGAAATAAAAAAGGAGCAAATATCAGTTGCCCAAGTTAATCAAAAGGGTATAATAAGAATGATCTATGCTCAAATACACATATTTGTAAGAGGTTTACAACATACTTGTTTATCCTTTCTCATAACAGGAGATCCTTCATTGCTTCATTGTAGACTTGAAGATAAGAGATTCAAACAATGTTTTCATCATTGGAGCTCAACTGAATTGTAACAACTTGATAGTTCTTTCATAGGGGTAGGGCATTTGAATTTGTACTGTTGTGGAAATAGAACCTTGGCTCACATGCCAATGGAGGGAAAAGAGGCTGGATGGCCCAAAAATCCTAAAAGACATGCAATTCCATTTTCTTGCCTCGAAGGACATTGTTGTGTGAACATTCTCTAGCATGTGGCTGCTACCATGTAACCTGCTATATGTTTGAGATAATCGTGCCTTATACTCACTCATAGATGGATTGAAACCTTTTTTAGCTGATGGAGTGATAGCCATGCCTTATATTCACTCGCAAATGAATGGAAATCATTCCCACCCTATGGTTGATGGAGTCTATTGTCCACACCCCTATAGATGATTGATTGCATCTTACACTTAGTTTGAACTGTCTTTCTGCTTTAGTGAACTTGTTTGGCCATTTCTTCTTTGCAATAATTAGGACTTGGAAAACAGGATGAAGTCATGGTGAATAAATCTATATTAGATTCCTTTCGCTCTCAATCATATGACCTATTTGCTTGCTTATGTTCTAAGCATTTGCTATCTACCAATGGTGTTGATTGTCTCCAAAAATGGTGAGGACTTTAACCAGTAAGTGAATGGAATTTGAATTAGGAGAAGAGCCCACTTATAAACCAAAGTCACCCATCAAACAACTCCTTTATAAAGGGATAAATTTTGCACCCATTTCATCAAACCTAGACTGTAAATAAAACACAACAATGTACTATGCCGACATTATTGACACGGGCTTCAAGCCATATAATAGACAGAACAAACCATTTCTATCAACACTCACCATGCTGAATCAATTTGAAATCTAATGAAGAACATAGTGAAATAGAGTGCACATTGTTAGGCCCAACTCAGTGGCAACATTTATAGTCTGTTGGTTCTACTTGTTGTGGTATATTATAGCCTACCACAACAAATGCCACTAAACAACTGAGCAACAACCACAATCTCATATTTATAACAATAAACCAAACTATTGCAGCAACTAATCATACATGAAGCCCTTTTGTAAATTTGTTTCCACTTAAGCATCTCACAAGCCTCCTAAAGAAATTTCTCATATCACAAAGCCACATACAATTTCCCAAGATTCTACAACCATAGCATTACATAAAGCAATGTCCTTCCAAGGCATTTTGTCAAATAGTTTTACTGCCTTGTGCATGCTTTCGAATTTTACATACAACAAACTAATAACATGCAGTTAAAAATGTGGAAGGTTTCAGCTAGCTAAACACATGCACTTACAAAATGTAGAAAGTTTTTTGGCAAGGTTTTCACTCTTTATGGGGATGTGGGTCCCTTTTCCTACTTCCAATTTTACCCAATAGTATATGACCAATTTTTTTTAAAAATAAAAATTGTTTGTCATAGGAGGTCACTGTCAATGGTTTCGAATTGGCAGTGTAAGTAAGCCCAACATTGTGATTTTTTTTAGTAATCAAAATTGATCTTATTTAAAATGTATTTAAAAATGTATAAGAGATAAAAACTTTATATTAGTCGTTTGAATATTACAAGATCTAGGTTTAGGATAAACTGGGACTAATATTTTCTTAGTTGTAATTATCTATGATTAAACCAAACTCCATTGCATCAACTTTTAAAATAATAATAATGCATGATTATATTTATCTTTAAAATGACATAAACAACATTTATTTTAAAATAGATATCATTTTACTATCTAAATTTATTCTAAAATAGTTATGATAACTATTCTTATATCATATTTTCATGTGTATTTTATCTAAAAGCTATTTATTATTATGCATGATATTTGTCATAAAATAAATTATGATTATTGTATATTGTATTTTATTTAATATTAGATTATTTAATTCATTTTCAAAATTATATTTTACTTATATTAATATTATATATATTCTATAATTGTATAAGAGATGGTTAATATATAATTATAAATGTATTTCAGACAAACTTTTTAAGAATTTAATATACTTTTCAATCACAATTAAAACAATACTAAATATATTTAATATATCTTTCTCTCGCTTTTACCTCTCTAGATAAAACATCTATCTCTCTATCTATAATGTAGAAACATGGAGGAGAAGACGACATACATGACACAATACTTGGTGCATTAAAGACAAGTAGATAAGGCTATAAGTTTAACCATTGTCAAAATGCCTTGATGATATATAGTCTCAAAGACTTTGCCATCATTCCATCACCCTATCTAAGCTGACATGCTAAATGGAAAGCTCCCATTTTGGCATATAGGCATGAAGGATGATGACAATTTGTGAATAATGACTCTATTCTTGCCAGTTGCACTTACTCATAATCAATTGTTTCAAGTATTTAAATATAGTAATATATAGTCACAAATTTCATTTCATCTGTTTGTTGAATTGCACATGGTCAAATATTTGCCTCTCTATGTTGAATTACATAACATGTCTTCTCTTCCATAAAAACATTTGAATAAGGTGTACACATCTCAAATAGTACTAGGATGATTGACCTCTTCCAAAGTCCAGGTGTTTCACCTTTTTGAGTAAAGTGTTCCATTCATTCTCTACCTACAACTTCTTCACTATATTTATCTCCTATCTCTATCTCTCTCAACCACTATTATTTTGCTTCTTCTTCCTTCCCTCCTCTATCTTCATCTCCACTTTGTCCCATTTCAAAATATGACTTCTTTAGCTAGGAACTTCAACGAATTGTGTCTCTTGTTGTGACATCTATCACCATCAAATCTTGAAGTGGAAGGGTCGTGTCCAATTAGATCACAACAATAACTGCAATCTTAGCTCTTGCAGGTCACCATACACGTCAGTTCGTAGTATTACTTTCATTTGACAAACATACTTTTCTTAGTCATACACACATTAACTCTATCATTTACTTTGATCGATCATTTTCTTCAATCCTTTGCTCCTCTACCTTCGTCTATCTTTTTTATACACTATCTTCTCTTTTACATCTCCCATGCTCCTCTAGTTGGGATTTTGTAGTGTGTGGAAATAATTTGTGCTAGAATTTTGCAAAAGCAGAAGCACTAGCACTTTGTGTTGGGAAATGAAGAAATTAATAGGGAGAAAAAGTCATTTGGAAGTAGTAGAGGGGTTATCTCTGGAGAGACCATTCACCCCAAGAATGATGTGAATACATGAGAAATATACACCCTTAACAAAAAGAATAATTCATGTCCTGAATGAGACATGGGGCAATGGAAAGAAGGATTCAATGGAGAACAACACATATAAGTTGGATCCTTATAGAAATGAGGCCAAGTTCTATGTGCTACCATTTTTGTCCATTTTTCTTGTGGTAGGGGATTACTAGTTCATGCCCCTTGAAGCAAACTACCAGTGGGATATGGTTGGATAGTCATCTCATAAGTTTATGTGGAAACAAGCGTCCTATGGGATTGAGATTCAATCCACTCTCTCCTCCTCCATCATCGACACTTTACAAGTCAATGATGGACCCCTCATAACCCACACGTCTATGTCTCTACTCTCTCTCCACACATGCAATCCAGATGGCAATTTTGTCTGTTTTCCATAAACATATTATTGGTCATCAGCACATATAAGTTTGCATAGACAATATCTTCCCACTAATTAAACTCCTGTAACTTGTTAGTGCTCCATCCCTAGTCATGACTCCTTGCTTCATGTCAAACATGTCAAATAATGAAGTTGTGGCCAGGGTGAGTATGGTTGGGTAAGGTAGGTCTGGAAAGCTAAAGCAAAAGCTAAAATCTATGGGTTAAAACAAATAATATAAACATTGCAGCCCATCCCACAATGATCTGCTGATTTGTTGATCAAATGGATTTATATTATAAGATTTAATGAGAATGACTTCAAAAATTATAAGGATAATTGAAATAATAATTTTTAATATCTTTTAACAAATTTAAAATTGGTAAAGAATATTAATTTGTATGAAAAATTTAAAAGTAATATTCTTTAGCATAAGATCAAATAATATTTTAATTTTGCCACAATAATTTATGATTATTCTAAAATAAATTAGTGTTTTATCACAATTTTATAAATTTGATTTACTATAATTAGTATTATTTCTTTTTGGATTATGGAGTCTTTTAATGCTACTTAAAGGTGTTGTGTAGTCATGATTTTCAATTAGTAGAGATAATGAACTTGACTTTGTACCTTCTTCTATTGAAGAAAGAACCTCATCCAATCTCAACAACTCATAATATTTTTGTCATGTCCCCTTTTCAAATAATTAAAAAATAATAATCTTTGCTAAGGCAGGCAGGCCCAAGAAAGTGAAGTTTCGGAAAAAGGGGGTTAATCTTTGGAAACTGTTGGACTAATAAATGAAAATTATTATTAAAATATGTTTCATTAACCTCTCTTGGACGTGAGTTACAGTTATGCCCTCTTTTAAGAGGTTTGGAGGCATTTTGGGCACATTCTAGAACTTGATTTTCGCTCATTCTTTGTTATTCTTCAGAGGCTGCCAAACCTGTGGAGAAGGAGACCCAAGAACGGGAGTTTGCAGGTTTCCAGGGAGACCCAAGAACGAGAGTTTGCAATTTTTCAAGAAGGCTAAGGATGGGAGTTTGAAGCCATTCCATGTGCATGCTCATACAGAGTTTGCCTTTGTGCTGAACAGTGTAGATTTGTGGGTTTTTGGGTGTGCTTTTTGCATGAGTTTGGTGTTTTCAGTCAAGCATTTCATATCAGTTTTGGTTACTGCTGTATTTCAGACTTTAAGTTGTTAAAATAGAGCTGAATATATGTATTGGGACGTGATTAAACTTATGAGATAGTCTATTAGTGTTTTTGTGGTGTTTCCGGACATTTTTGTGTTAATTTCGGGAGCCCGATGAGCATAGTTTTTGTCCTACATTTGTGAGTTGTTGTGTAAATGCTATATAGATCTGAAAATGTCATTTTGTAGGCTGTTATGCTGCTGAAATTTCTGTAAAAATATCCATTTTCAGATTTATTAATAATAGGTGAAGCTGTGAAGCTTTTGGCACCATTTCTGGCATACCCGATTTGGGGTTTCTTGAGAAATTTGGAGGATCTTTGTGATATTAGTTGATTGATCTTAAAGATCTGATTAAAGGTTGGAAATATCATACAAAAATCAGAAAAGGGACATTTCAGTGGTATCAGAGCCATGATCTTGCCAGCCTGAGGGTTTGTAGAAGTTTGCAGGTCAGTTTTGACAACTACCCAGATCTTGCATTTCAGTTTTGAGAACTACCCAAATCTTGCATGTCATAATTTATGGTTGCATGTTTTTTCTAATTAGCTGCATGTCAAAATTTATGGGTGCATGCTACTTCAAATCATTTTCATGTTAGTTCTTGGTGAATTTGGTGGTTGTAGAAGTTTGCATGTCAGTTTTCACAACTACCTAGATCTTGCATGTCAGTTTTGACAACTACCCAGATCTTGCATGCCATAATTTGGTGGTTGCATGTTGCTTCTAATCAGTTGCATGTCCAAATCTATGGTTTCATGTTAGTTCTTGGTGAATTTGGTGGTTGTAGAAGTTTGTATGTCAGTTTTGACAACTACCCAGATCTTGCATGTCAGTTTTGACAACTACCCAGATCTTGCATGTCATAATTTGGTGGTTGCATGTTGCTTCTAATCAGTTGCATGTCAAAATCTATGGTTGCATGCTACTTCTAATCATTTGCATGTTAGTTCTTGGTGTTTGAAGAAGTTATATCCTATTGGGGTTACACTCTACTTTATCCAGAATGGACAGGTATAGTACAGAGTCTTAGAGGACACGATCTTGGACAATTGATATCCAAAGTCAAAATAGTAGAAAGGATGGTTATTTAGACATTCGAGATAAAATTATGAAAATAAGCCATGACATGTCTAAACAGTTGATTGAGCACCACCGTATAATGAATGACATGTTGTCTGACCCAGCTAAAGTGGATAAGTTGATTGGATTTCTATTTGGCAGATTTTCTCACAGGACAGATGACACAATTCCTAAAAACTTGCATGAGGAGTTTGAGAAACTAGCTAATAGCCAGGTAGAGGTCTCAGATTCTACTCTGCCACAGGAGGTGGTGGGAAAGGATATTACACAGATTGATAGTAATGGTCAACTTGATACTCAAATTGAGACAATTGTTTACAGGTCATCAAAGGGTGATGCCATAGGTATTCAGGATGGTATAGTTACAATAGGTAGTGACTACAGTGTAGTGGGTTCAGATGATGATTATGAGGATGTTGTTGTGTAGGATGGTGAGATACCTGGTAGAGATGAGCAGACATTGAGCATTCATGACTTTGTTGAGAAAGAGTACCAGGCACAGTTAGATGCTTCATCACATGAGGTTGAGGCTGGTAGTACTTCACATGATTTGTTCAGCCAGCTAAAGGTGAACAAAGATAGTATTGTGACTTCATTATCTCATGATGACAGGTATGTGGAGTTAGTTGGTATTGGTCATATTACTCAGGTGAGGAGTTTGCTTGAGTTACCAGTTGATTCTAGTTTACGGATATGGACTCGAGATTGTTATATTGGCATTTGGGATTCAGTTGACTGGAGATCTTTAACACTTTTTGGTAGCAGTGTTTGTTTGGGTGCTATCATGGATTTGATTAACAGATTACATGGTGTTGTCTTTTCTTATGTCAGTATCTTGTCTGATGTTGGTATTAGTTTTTATACACCAATGTTGGGCTTTGTTCATATATCCAGTCGACCATACTTGCTGGAATGTGTTGATGATATTTCATATTTGGCAATGTGTATAGATGAGTCCCAGGATCATATTGGCATTGATGACATCCAGGAGGATGCAGTGGGTAGTTTTGAAGACTTAGTTTCCTTGGGTATAGAGGAGTTGGATAGCAATGCTAATGTTTTTGATACTCCGTATGTTGATATGAGCTTTAGATTTGATTCACAGGATATGGATGGTAATAATCTAGAGACTAGTAACTTTGAGGATACTCCTTTAGACAGTACATCAGAGGAGGTTTGTAGGAGACAGTCAAGCCAGTGCCATCATGTGTCTAATTAGTTGAGAGTTAGTGATCGAGACATTGCTATCACTTGCCAGCATTTCGATGTTGCTCATCAGTTGTTAGCAATTTATGGATGGGGTTCTCCTACTAGTGATGAGCAGGGAGGTAGTTATCTTTCCTTGATAGAGTTCCACTCTTTATGGGAGGCTATTCAGATTTTGAGACAAAATTATATGCAGTTGGTAGCTGACAGAGATTATCTTATGGAGTGAGGCAGTACAACATATGATGCATTGTTGGCCAAGGAAGATGAGGTGAGTGAGCTTACTGAGCAGCTTGAGGTGACTTCTGAGATTCTTGAGAGTACACAGTTGGATTTCAAGGAGTCACAGTTTCATTTGTCTAAGGTGACCATGGAGTTAGAGCGACTACAGTCTTTACCTGATTCTATACAGTCACAAGTTGTGGTGTTTGGTGATCTGAGGATGTCCATGGCCAAGATTGTTAGAGACAGTGGAGATGGGGATGCATCCATCCTTGATACTAACATTGGCATATCAGGTTCATTCCCACTAGAGTCAGGTTCAATTGAGTTGGGTGCTGTAGCAGATTTTTGTGGTGTGCCTGACATGGTGGTGACCTCTAGTACTGATGGCACAAAGACTAGAGATGTTGTATCAAAGACCATGTGTGATGTTGGTGAGCTAATAGTTGGTATGGTTCCTGCTAGTAATACTACTCCATTGGCAATGTCTTCAGAGGTAGTAGTTAGTTCCAACTTGGTTAATGATCGATTGCAATTAGTTACATCTGGATTGCAGTCTGAGCCACTGACTGAGATTGGTGCATTCTATCGGCATTACACTGTGAGGTATGCTCATCAATCTACCTTTGATGACCATGCTGATGAGATGATGATACATAGATGTACTTTGGTTCCTAGTGCTTATCATCAGTTATGGGATAGTTTGATGCCTCGGGATGAGAGTTGTGATGGGCATGACATGGCGATAGGTCCTACAGTTGACAGGTTGATAATACATGACTTAGAGTAGGAGTTTTGGAGTGATGCTTCAGCAGGTGTTGTTATTGATTCTACTCCTTTGGCTATGACATCTCCTGACTTAGCTGGTGATCAGTCACAATGGGTCGTATCACTTCTTCATGGTGAGCTGTTGACTAAGGTTGGTTTTTTTTATCAACATTATATTGCAGGGTATGTACATCAGTTAGCATTTGATCCTTGTGCTGAGGAGTTGATGGCAGACAAATTTGGTTTGGATTCCATTTCTTACTCTTTATCTTGTAATGTATTTTCACCATCAGCAGTGCATGAGAGTTATGGTTATGAGATAGTGGCCGATGATTTGCAGAGTTGTGTTGACTGCAAGAGTTGTATAGTGTGTGGATTCTCCATACTTGGTACAGTTTCATTCGAGAGCATTCACCATTGTTGCAAAGTTGGATTGTACATTTCGTATAGGCCAGTGGGATGCGTTGATGGTATTTACTGTGTTGGTAGTTTGATTTGTCCACTTTGCTTGGGTTCTGATGTTCTAAGAGTTTGTGTCTCATGGGTTTTTGACTGTGGTAGTGGTGATTTTGGAGTTTTGTTGAGCTATAATTGTCAGTTTGATTACGGATTCCTCTTGGTCATATTGCAGAGGATATTGCAGGAGCCTGTGTTAATTGGTAGTAGTATAGTTCATGACTACATTTGGGATCCAGGTGGATTGATTGGTTTATTGTTTAGCCATTGCTTGAGGACAAGCAATGTTTGGGAGGGGAGGACTTGTCATGTCCCCTTTTCAAATAATTAAAAAATAATAATCTTTGCTAAGGCAGGCAGGCCCAAGAAAGTGAAGTTTCGGAAAAAGGGGGTTAATCTTTGGAAATTGTTGGACTAATAAATGAAAATTATTATTAAAATATGTTTCATTAACCTCTCTTGGACGTGAGTTACAGTTATGCCCTCTTTTAAGAGGTTTGGAGGCATTTTGGGCACATTCCGGAACTTGATTTTCGCTCATTCTTTGTTATTCTTTAGAGGCTGCCAAACCTGTGGAGAAGGAGACCCAAGAACGAGAGTTTGCAGGTTTCCAGGGAGACCCAAGAACGAGAGTTTGCAGGTTTCTAGGAAGGCTAAGGACGGGAGTTTGAAGCCATTCCATGTGCATGCTCATACAGAGTTTGCCTTTGTGCTGAACAATGTAGATTTGTGGGTTTTTGGGTGTGCTTTTTGCATGAGTTTGGTGTTTTCAGTCAAGCATTTCATATCAGTTTTGGTTGCTGCTGTATTTCAGACTTTAAGCTGTTAAAATAGAGCTGAATATATGTATTGGGACGTGATTAAACTTCTGAGATAGTCTATTAGTGTTTTTGTGGTGTTTCCGAGCATTTTTGTGTTAATTTTGGGAGCCCGATGAGCATAGTTTTTGTCCTACATTTGTGAGCTGTTGTGTAAATGCTATATAGATCTTAAAATGTCATTTTGTAGGCTGTTATGCTGCTGAAATTTCTGTAAAAATATCCATTTTCAGATTTATTAATAATAGGTGAAGCTGTGAAGCTTTTGGCACCATTTCTGGCATACCCGATTTGGGGTTTCTTGAGAAATTTGGAGGATCTTTGTGATATTAGTTGATTGATCTTAAAGATCTGATTAAAGGTTGGAAATATCATACAAAAATCAGAAAAGGGACATTTCAATTTTCTCTCAATGTGTGTCAAGTTATGAGCTTGGTTTCTCTTATATTTATTTTGATTATGTTTGCAAATACAACATTTTCTGATGTGTTGGCATCAATTTGAATGGTACAAGCCACCCTTTCACAATATTACATTTCTCTGAATATTGGAATCAATTTGAATGGTACAAGCCATCCTTCTCCAATATTACATTTTTTTGAATATTGCTTTTATAACTACGACCTATTGGCATACCCTTTGCACCTTCTTCTGGTGCAAGTGCTAGTTTATTTTCTTTCAAATCCTTCTTTACATTCTTTGAGACTCAACCTCAAACATAGCTCTTGTTAAGACATTACTTTCTAGAGTCATGTGCCCTTAGATCTTTAGTATTATTTTCTCTTAAATAACCTTATATATATCCCTCAAAGCATGTTGAGGTTCGAGGTAATGACTCTCCCATTTAACTCGATTCTAAGTCTTTCTACTATTATTTGTTTTAAATTATAAGTAGCCTAATTGGGAGGATAACCAGTTTTGTAAACCCTAATTCTGTACGATGGAACCCTTGATTATATTGTCTTCCCCGCTTTAGTCTGCTCGATCCTGTGTTTACCTTGTCGAAATCGAGCTGCTGCAATTTAGTATCATACGATGTTATTAGTGTTGTTTTCAAGGGGCATTCGTAGATTGTGTTCAGAGAAATCTTCGTCATATATCCCTGTAACGATTAAACTGCATTCTCCATCATTCCCTTTCGCACAATTTTCACCACTTTCTTCATCCTTACGTCGTTTCCCAGACCCCCTTAATATCATTTCAGATCTCTTAATAAAAGAATGTGGGTTTTCTTCTTCTCAAGTGACAACTGTCTTGAGAAGAAACCCAAAGCTCTCGAGGATCAAATCTGACCACACTGCTAGAGAAGCCATTCAGCTCCTGAGAGATTTTGGATTCTCTGAAAACAAGCTTAGGAGTACCATTCTTGCAAGCCCAAATGCTCTTAGACTCAAAGTGGATAGTCTGTTAAAGCCCAAGATGGAGTTCCTCGAAAAAATGGGCTTTTCTACTCAGGACATAGTGCACATTGTATCTCGTGCGTCCAGACTTCTTTCGTTGAGCATAGACCATTGTCTGGCCCCTAGAATCATCTATCTTGAAACCCTATTTGGCTCAAAGGACCAACTGTGCAAGGCTCTCAAAGTGACGCCTCAGCTCTTGACAAGCAATTTCGAAAAGCAGGTGAAACCTAAAGTGGAGTATTTGAAGAATAGTATGGGCATCCTGGAAGGTTCAGCAGCATTGGCGAAAGGCCTCAACGCGATTGTAGGCCTGAAGTTTCAAACCATGGAAGCCAAAACTAAACATATGACGAGTCTAGGTCTGACAGAGGAAGAAATTGATCAGATTCTTAAGGTATATCCTCTAGCACTTCGTCTTTCAACTAAAAAATTGAAGGAATGCATTGATTTTTTAGTACACACTGCTGGTCTTCAGCCTGGGATTGTTGCTTTGAAACCACTGATTTTGTCTCTCAGCGTAGAGAAAAGACTCAAGCCTCGGTACGAACTCTTCAAATCTCTTAGTACAAGTACCAACGCCAGGCGTCTACCTAGTCTGGTTACTTTTTTCTTTCTAAAAGAGCAAAGATTATATAAATATGTCGGACACGAGGGTACCAACTCAACTCTAACAATCATGCAATCTCCTAAAGCAAGTAGTGACAGGAGTTTTAAATTACAATTTTTGGTGGAAGAAGGCAACAACAATATAATTGCATCTTCTATTAATGGAGGGGAAGGTAGAAAGTGCAACACATGAAATCAGCTAGGCAGTGCGCACCACTGGAGAAGGTGAATTACAACAACTTGTTGAAGGGAGCAGCCAGCAGGACGCTATGAAAAAGGTATTCAAGTTTATTGTAGGATGGAAGGAATACAAGCCATATTCAAATAAAAAACAAGAGACTGCACTGGAAGAGGAAATAACAAGAAGAAGACAAAATACACGATTTGAAAGCACGAGACTTTGCATTGAAAACAGGTAGTTTCATATGTATTTGTTCAGTCAAAGGGCCTGTATTGCAGATACCCGATTTTATACAAAGCTACCCCATTCATGCTCAGTGTGAGTACATGTAAACAACTGCCCTTGAGTATAAAGGTTCACTAGTCTTTTTTCAATTAAATGCCTTGCTTCTATGTGTTTAAATTCTACTTACATAATGGTCCATTTAGGATCATTCTGCTTCACATCAAATCAAAGTGAACAGAAAATAAATCCATCTAGCTTTATCCACAGTTTAGATTTTAATTCATAGGTAAGATATCCATTTACATAGTAAGTTGACTATTCATGTCTTCTGCATTTCTTGAACTTTAAGATCGAGCAAGATACCGACACCAGTTTATTTTCCCAAAGTCCAATTGCAAACGTAATAGGCGAGTACACTTGAAATCATTTTTTGATACTATAATTAAAATAGTGGTCTTCAATTTAATTTAGTCAATCATTGGTTCTAATTCAATCTTAGTTTCTTCTTTTGACATCTGTATATGTTATCTCTGCTTGCAACTATTAGTATAATTTCTGGTCTGCAATATTCTTCTTGTTTTTGCAAACCTATTGCAACGGCTTAGTTAGCATTGGTCTATCTCTTAATCTAGCAATGATTAATATTGCTGTTTAAAACTACTTCTGAACATGCATCAATTTGATATTATAGCTTTATCTCCTTGATTAACTACTTTAGGGAAATGGTTTGTTATTGCTACTGTGATTTGCAGTATTTAAGGTTTTCTGCATTAAACATGATAGTAATTTATGTTGCTTTTGTCCTTAGAGGCTCTAGACTAATTCCTGCATGCAAATATAAGTCCCTTTCTCGGTTGGAATTTGAAACCCCTGTATTTGAGACATTTCACTGGAATTCAAGACATTTGTGATATATTTGTTGAACTGGAAGGGTATTGTGAGATAAGATGGAGTACTGATTCTATTTAAAAAACATTTATGTAGAAATAATGTGTACTAGCTATAATGTGCTGCAGAAATGTGAATAAAATACAATTGTTTTTTGATAAACTTATTCCAAAGAATATGGATTTGACCTTTTAGAGGATATGGTTTGATTGGGAATACTCACCATAATTTGTTAAGCTGGTTGGTTATGGTTAGGCATGGTGAAAATATATACACGAGTTCTCTTTTTTAGGACTTCAATGTGGAACGATGTGTTCTATCCACAATTGAGTAAAGATGAATAGAAAACAGTTGTTTCTGGAAAAATGCACTGAAAGTAAGATAGATTTGTCATCTCAGAATATATGAATTATTATGCAGTAACATAGAACAATATTGCTCAGATTTTATTATGTAAATGCCATAAAATTACACTTATGGCTGATTACGTGCTTTGCAAATTATGCTTTATAGGACATTTCACAAATTATTCAAGTTAATAATGGGAAAATCGTGTAGAAGTTGATTCCACCAAAATTGAGAAGCAATTAATGAGAAAATTGTATGCCATGGGTGGGGTTGCTTGTTCCTAGGTTGTCATATAGATTTATCATGCTTTTCATTAAGATTGAAACATTTCTATAAATAGATCCATCTGCATTTTGACAATGAATTATGTAGCATGATTCAAGAGGTTGAGACTAATTTCTTAATGTATTAGAAGATAAATCCAGCAATATTTTCTTGGAATATGAGCTTTGGAAGCTTCAAACAGCCTTATAAAATAAAGAAACTGAATAGCAAGGCTGCCTAGAGTTCCATATAAATGGATATGATATCGGATACAGAAACATATATACATAGACAGATCAAAATTTCAAAATTTATAAAACCACATTATCAAATTATGTTTACATTTTATCTTATGGTTACTAGCATCTGCAAATATAAACAGTTAAAAAATTTAGAGTATTTTTATATGACTCGAGAACTTAAGTCTTCTATGTGAATCTGGCAGAATGAGTCATTATACGAGATGTCCTTTAGGTAATCATTTCAAAATACTGTCTGAAATCTCTGGTCATTTTGAAAGTGAGAAATGACGACAAAAAATTATCGCAGCTTTAACATTCAAATAGCTTGATCAGGATTTGGACTATTAAATGCTGATACATTTTTTTTGGCACATCTCCGCTATTAGGATGGATCATTACAATCATTACCCTGCAATCTCAGTTGCTAATTTATTATATTCAAAAATCTTTTAAGATTTTCTTTAATGAATTATCAATCTTGATTTCAAATTAATAAGGAACACCACCAATCCTTGCCCCTTACAACCAACAGCTGAACGGCTGTGCATCTGAACAAGCCAGTGGGAGAACAGAACTAAGCAAGCAAGAACAGAAATGAAGCAGAAAACAAATGAACAAAGGAGGTCGGTTAGGCCCTAGGGCCACTCCTACCTCTTCTTAGCATTTTGAGCCATTTATCACGAAGGAAATTCAGGAGCTCTGTATTTCCCCTTCTTCATTCTTTATCACTACAACAGGCAGATGGTAGTGGCGGCAATATGCATAATCTTGCAGCTGATCTTGGCCATATTCTGCATTGTTCTTTCAGACTCAAAGGATTTTCTTTGCGTTTCCTCAAACTTGTTAATGTGCTGAAGCTCCCATTCAAAACTCCATTACTCTCACTGAATAAAAGCTAACCCTGCCGTTTAGGGCATCCATCCTTTCTGAGCTGCATGCATCATCTTTCACATTCTTCATCTCAGAGATCTCCCAAAGCTCATGCTTTCGTCTTACCCTTCTTCAACTTAGCTTTCACAGCAGCGTTGACAACATCTTCCACTGCTGAAAGGTCAGTCTTGTTAAAGCGATGTGTAATGCTTGTTATACCAAATAAGGGTTTACCTGTCTTACCCTTCTTCAACTTAGCTTTCACAGCAGCGTTGACAACATCTTCCACTGCTGAAAGGTCAGTCTTGTTAAAGCGATGTGTAATGCTTGGTATACCAAATAAGGGTTTTTGCAAATTTCTAGACCTGTTTTTACCTTTAAGGGGTTTTGCACCATAAATATATATTTGTCGGAAATTGACTGATCTAAGCATGTGTCATAGAAACTGACTGGGATTAAGCGTAAAGATTGCATATTCATAAATTAGCAGCTCCTTCGGGAAATGCGGTTTCGAGGAACACCAAGCAATTCAAAAATGGCTCTGCCGTCAGCTCATATCTGTAATGCTAAGCAAAATATTGCAACAGATGTTGTAGTTGAATCAAAACCATTAAATTTAGAACTAGCACTTGCACCAGCCAGGTGCAAGGGTTGTGCCAATTTTTCCTTATTTAGCTTATTCCACTGTGCAAACATGAATAATCTATTATCACACATTCAGGTTGCAAAGGATTCCTTGTTAAATGTGTTTAGATGCCTTTGAAAACCATTTGTTCAGGGCATCAGTGCAACATGGAATGAATCCAAACACTAAGCTTTTGAACATTGAGAGATCCAAAATTAAAGAAATATAACGTTTTTCAAAACTAACCGGAGTGTGCTTTTGGCATTCCAAATACAAACAATTGATAGCAGGGATACGTAAAGGCTTTCTTGCTACATGTATGCTTAGATGCCTTTGAAAACCATTTGGAAATCAGCTATCGTACATTCGTTCTGGGTGTTAGTGTAAAGAGGAACACATCCAAACACTATGCTTTTGAACATTGAGATAGGCCTTCCCTGCAATCTGTAGAATAAATCATAGCATTAGCATTCATGTTTCTAAAGAAATGCAATGTTTCTCAAAAGCAATTGGAATATTCTTTTGGCAATCTAAATAGGAACTAGTGAGAGCATGGAAATACATACCTGAAGCTGCTACCACCCTGTAGGCTTTCAAGAATACAAGTAAAGGAGAAACATATGTAATTTCACAAATGAACACTCTCTGGCAAAAGTCAAAAACAGTATGGCTGAGCCATTAGATGTTACTTATAATCAAATTGTGTTTGTTAACCTGACTAATATTAGAATTTGTAGATGCGAGATAACTTGGACAACTTTGTAGATGCGAGATAACTTTAAGAATCAATATCAATTCATATCATTCCAGCAATTCAGTATGATTTCAATATAATTGTTAGTTTCAATTCTATGTGTATCTGAATGATATGAATCAGTAGTTTCAGCATTTTATATCTTTGATCTTTCATTTTATATTTTTCATTTTCACATTCTTTGGACCTGTTACATATGCAAGAAGAGGACAAACAGATGTAAGTTCACAGACTGTTACTTGGATGTCTTGGAACTTGAAAATAACGATACACATTTCTTTACTATCCATAACCATCACCACTATATAAAAGACTCATATCATCCAGATAAATATTCGTTATCTAACTATGATATTTTTTTAAAAATATAATGGATTATATATGCAGAATAATGTTTTGTTTTGGTTCAACAAACTATTCGTCATACTTAATTGTGACACATGTTTTGTACAGTGATAGTTATTAGTTATATTGTGATAAACAGAACAGGCGAAGGACATAATTGAAGACAATTACTAAAGGTTGTTGCAAAGAATGCAACCAAATGTTTCTATCTACATATGTTTTCTGTAAATTTTGGTACGGTTCACCAAACTATTCATCTTCAGTATTTTGATACACTATTCGTATAATGATAAATATGAGACTTAAAATAATCCTAATTGCTGATTTGTGAAATGAATTCGATTCGGGTATATGATTCGGATCAGTGAATTCGGGATTGGATTCGTGCGTGCATATATATATATATATATATATATATATATACATAATTCTAAAACTAAATCATTTCATAGGGGAGAGGACTCAGTACTTAAACATCCTAATGTTGTGCTTATCAAAACCCTACGTAAAAATTTCAAATCGCTCCTAGTTTTTTACAGTAGCTTATTTGGGGAGTCGTTTACTTATTCTAAGGTTTTAAGTCCATGTCCCTTGTTATAATGCCGCATCAGCATGCTTTTTGCTAAGTTGTCCAAAACAGCCCCCCCAAAAAAGTGAGACCAATGGTCGTGCATAAAGGGTACTCATAGTTGAACAGTTGATGTGACATCACATCATTGGTTGATTTTTATAACTAAGGGTACATTTTATTCAATTTTAGGTAGTTAGCATTGCACTAACAACTTTAAAGTCACAAATATTGGTACAATGTTGTTAAAAAAATTTGACATTAAGTCAATAGTGTAGGTATCAAGTGAACAACTCATATCACAACTATTAAAATGTGTTCAAGTACTGTGTCATCTCCCCTAGTATCAATCTATGATTCTAGTATGCATCTATGAATTTAGTATACTTGATAATTGATCTATTTTCACGATTATAAAGAGAATTAACACATTCACATTGAATTAGTGAAAGTGAAAGTTTGTAAAAGTCAAAATATAGATCATTAAACTTAAAGTTACACGATTTACTCATAAAAGAGTCAAGGGTCAAGACTAAAGTTTTTGATTTAATTATCAAATGGATTTTCAAGAAAATATGCATCATTAGAGTAGTGATGAGCTGAAAGTGCTATATTTGTATGACTAGAGGAACCCAAACCAACTCCACTAGTAGTAGAGGGGATTGTAAACTCATAATCCTCATCATCCACATCAAGAAAAGTGGATCTAGCAAGATCTTGGATGGTCATATCTAAATCAAAAGTTTTGGATGCTACATTCCAAAGCTTTTTGGGCCCCTTCTTGTTCTTAGGATCCTTCTATGACAACAAACATAAATTGTTGTGAATGAACACAAGGTCTTTTGCTTTTTTTGTAGCCAACCGGTTGCATTTGATTGAGTGGATAAAGGGAAGAGCTGGAAACCTAAAGAGAAATAAAAATAAATCAATACAACAATAAAGATAAATTCAATGAATTAAGAGTGTTCTTAAGCTTAAGAAATCAACTTTAGGTGCTAAATTTTACAAACTTACTTGGGATAAGATCTTTATGACAAGAGGTTGGAGGTATGTGAAGTCTTGCCCATGAAGGTACCACCATTTAATGACAGTCATCCTACTTTGGTTTGCTATTGCAATAAGGTGGAAATCATCACTTGAGACGAAAACAACAAATTCATTCCTCACAATTGCCCCAATTTTTGGATCTTGGAATATTTTCTCTTGTGCTCTTTTATACCCATTCGCAACCTATGCATCTCTAATTGGTGGCACTCTACCTAGAAGGTGAATTATAAATACATTATAGTACTTGGGGATAACGTAATACAATTGGACATTATCAAATATTAATAACACAAACATTGGATAACATAAATACAAGATTTTGATAAGCACTATGGTACCTTGAGAATAGAGCATATGCAAGGAGGTGCAAAGATGTGGTCATCTTGTTCCATCAATGATGAATAATTGCTCTCACCTTGTTGTAAAAGGCGTCTTGAGGATCATTCTCCCTCCTCTGTATGACCTATGATATGAGATATGAATAATAATTATAGTTAGTGATTATCTCAATTTAAACTTTAGAATCTAGGCATCTCTCAAATAAACAATTGTTGTAAAAGAGTGTAGAACTTACTATTTTGATTTTTTCCAACATAGTGTCCATGGAATCTTAAATATTCCCAAGACATTGTTCATCATTGTCTTCAAAGCGAAGCATTGCTATTATTGGATTGGTGACTTCCAACGCATAAGTCACAAGACCTTACCAATCCTTATGTTGTATCATTCTTCTCACATTTAAGGACCTTGATGTATTGCAACTCTTCCAAATGCCCCATTGGGGGCTAATGACCATTTGTTTCAATGCTTCCTTTACCTCCACAAGTCATCTCAAGACGATTGTGTGAGAGGCAAAGTAGGTTTCAACAACCTAAGAACATGTTAAACTCAAGTTAGTAATACAATTAAATATAAAAACATATTAATGTAAACAACAAAACAATATTATGGAATCCAATAACATATAATTGAATATTAATTTTATAAATTTACATTTAATAATTCCAAGTCCGCAAAACTCCTAAAAATTTCTTGTGACATGTGGTGATTTGTCACAAACATTTGAATCTCTTCAGCTTCCTCATATATCTTTTTCACCCAATCTATTTCGGTGCCAATTGATTTCATCTCCAAATTGAGAGACTGGACAGTGCATGGTGTCCAAAAGATATGATCATATCTAGATTCTACATTTATCTTTGCAAACTTTTGCATTGTCCGTGACCACTTGGACAACATTATTAGGACCCACTGACTCTATGCATCAATGAGAATGCATGGAATAAATTATAAATCTTTCACTTACCCTTCACAATCAATTGCCTTCAAGAACATTGCCCCCTTAGGTCATACAACAATAATATTGATCAATGGAGATTTTTTACAAATTTTCCACCCATCCGAAATAATAGAAACACCCAATTAAACCTAAGAATCTCTTGTTGGTTTAAGTTCAACCTCTACAAATCTCCTCTCATCATGTAATGTGGTAGTGCACAACTTCTCATAACTAGGTGATCTGTGTTAATACTATAAGTTAGATACTCATACTGGTCTGACTGTACAGACCGCACAATCATCTTCTCTCATGGAATACCATTTTAATGGCTATTAATACATCACCCATTCAATAAGCATGATCAACGATCCTTGGTAATGATTGTCGATTAAGCATAAAACATCAACTAATCTAGTTATGTTTGTTAACATGAAATTCTTCACTAAGCACCAATCTTGAGGAAGTGTTGTGGGCCGACCTAGATAGGGTCAATGTCCCTTTAGGGAACATGCCCTTTGGTTTTGATATATAAGGAGTGTATTGATGTAGTTAAAGGACACGCATTAGAATACAAGTCTACTCCTTTAATAATTCTACCTCAAATCAAATACTTGTTGTGATAAACATATTTTTAGAAGGATAATTAATATTATCATTTTATTTCAAGGTCAGATACATAAGAATATCATAACAACAACAACATTAAGGTATTATCTTAGATTTGAAACTTAGAATTTGTAGAAACTTTACATAGTATTAGAGCTCTGGTAGTCAAACCTAGGCTCTGCAAATTAAAATCAAATTTGATATATATCTAGCATCATTCTTCTATCTTGAATGACATACACAATCAGACTCAAGGATAGGTTTGATGGGAAAGAACACTTTCATGTTTGAAAATTTAGAATCATGATGATTCTTGAAGAGAATAATGTAAAACAATTTGTTGATTCAACATTTAGACAACCTACTATTGAACCTCATAAAACTATTTGGAGTAAAGGAAATAGGAAAGCCATTCAGATCATATTAGATGGAGTGAAAAATGATATAGTACCCATGCTAATGAAACATCAAACAACATTTGATATGATGAATGCATTACTAAATGCATATGCGATTAATAATGCAATTAGAGCTCTTGCACTAAAAAGACAACTAAATCATATATAAATAAAGAAGGGAGAATCGATGAATTCTTACTTCTTAAGGGTTGCCAGTCTAAGAGATGAACTTTCTAGTATAGGAACCATCATTAATGACATAGAACTAACACTGATGGCTATAGATGGATTACCAGATTCATGAGAAACATTCACACTAGGAGTAAGTGCCAGAGATAATCTTCCTGACTTTAATATACTAAAGGGAGATTGTCTTTCAGAAGAATCCAGAAAACTAAAGAAAGGGGAAAAATTGAAAACTGAAGATGAAGAACTACATGTTCTTAATACAAATTCCTATAAAGGCAAGAAGAAGCACTTCAAGAAGAAAAACAGTAATGAAAAGAATGACAAACCTAAGAAAGATCTATCCAAAATAAAATATTTCAAATGCGAAAATTTTAGACACTACAGATCTAATTGCCTTGAGAATTCTAAACAACAAGTGAACTATACAAACATAACTAGGGAAGAAGATAACTATGATCTCGAGAATCATGTATTGCATTCGACACTATCAAATGAAGTCTCAAGTAAGGCATGAGTGATTGATAGTGGATCATCTTGACATATTATGGGATACAAAGAAGCACTAGACTCTATATTAGAATAGGTCAATGGCGAAGTCACCATCGGTGATAATTCAACACATTTCGTCAAAGGAATTGGAAATTGCACTTTGAAACTAAAGTTGGCTAATTTTCTTCTTCTCAAAGGTGTACTCTATGTACTAGGAATAAATAGAAATATAATCTCGATTACAACACTTGAAGATGATGGACATAATGTTATATTCATGGATGATAAATTAATAACCTGGGCTAAGAACTCCTCATTTAAGAAAGAAAAATTGATTGGTCAAAGAAAAGGGTACTTATATGAATTAAATTCAGAACCTAGTCGACCTATTCAAGCCTATATTCATGAAGCTACTAACATAAATGGAATATGGTGCAGAAGGTTAGGACATCTAAATTTCAAAACTTCATCAACTATGGAGAAGATGGTTAGTGGTTTACCTAAACTAAATAAAGACCACTCAAGCATATGCAAAGGATGCATTTTAGGTAAGAACACCAAAAGTCCATTTCATGATAGCACTAGGAAAACTAACAATGTTTTGGAATTAATCCACTCAGATTTATGTGGACCTATGTCTATTCCTTCTCTTGGAGGATTCTGGTACTATATACTTTTTATAGATGAATTCTCTAGAAAAACTTGGATTTACTTCTTAAAATGCAAAGAATCAGAAAAAAAAATCTTGAAGAGGTTTAAAGAATTTAAAACCTTAACTGAAAATTTATCAAGACATAAAATTAAAACTCTTAGGATTGATAATGGATGGGAATATAGCTCAGATTTGTTTAAAAAGTTTTGTAAAGAAATAGGAATTAAGAGGGAGTATACCGTTTGTTACAACTCACAACAAAATGGGGTAGCAGAAAGAAAGAATAGAACAATTATAGAAGTTACAATAATTATGATATTTGATCAGAATCTAGAATATTATCTTTGGGCATAAGCCTCTTGTACTATTGTCTTTATTTAAAACAAAAGTCTTCACTCCTACATTAGAGATAAAATTCCTGAAGAAGTCTTTAATAAGGTTGAACCCAATATACATCATCTTAAGATTTTTGAATGCCCAATATATATACATGTTCCAAAAGAAAAGAGAACTAAGTTAGAACCCTCCAAGAGGAAAGGTATTTATGTAGGATATAGTGAAACATCTAAAGCATATAATTTTTTTATACTTGGTCAGAAAAAATATTGAACTTAGTAGGGATGTAATTTTTGAAAAAAATTTAGCATTCGAAAAAGCACTAAATTGTGAAGAACCCTCTACTGGCATTTTGTCCTATGTACTATTTCCAATCCCTTAGATCCTCATTGGTCTCTTGTTGGACATTAATAAATTTATCTTATCTTATCTTATCTCCCTTACATAGTTCTGAAGGAAATACTGAACCTAAGTCTTAGAGGGAGAACATTGAAAAAATTGAAGATGAAATTCAAAATCTCAATCTTGAAGAAACTCAAAAATCTATGAAAAGACAACTTTGAACCATTAAGATAGTATAGGAAGCACAAGACTTTTTTGCACTATCTAGAATAGTCAAAGAAAGCAAAAGACCCAAAAGATATTCTAGTTATGCAGAAAACATGAATGATTTGTCTAAATCAGAACCAACCAATGTTTCAGATGCCATTAAACATACAACTTGGAAGGGTGTTATGATGAAAGAATACCAATCCATTGTAAAGAATGATGTTTGAGAAATTGTTCTAAGATCTAAAGGAAAATATGTTGTTTCTTCCAAGTGGATATTTAAAATAAAGCATGCCGCTGATGGTAGCATTGAAAAATAAAAAGTCATATTTGTATCCAAGGGGTTCTCTAAGAAAGAACATATTGATTATGAAGAAACCTTTGCTCCTATTGCCAGATACACCTCTGTAAGAGCACTCCTAGCTATTGCAACATCAAAGGGATGGAGAGTACATTAGATGGATGTAAAAATAACATTTCTGAACAGAAAGATTACAAAAGAGGTATATTTGGAGCAACCTAAAGGATTTAAAACTCATGATCCTAAAGTTTTTGTTTATAGGCTCAAGAAAGCTCTCTATGGGCTTAAATAGGCTCCACGGGCTTGATATGAAAGAATTGATAAGTATTCCACCGGCTTAGGATTCTCCAAAAATGAAGTTGGTCCAAATCTATATTATAAAATGGATAAAGATGATATGGTAATTTTGATACTATATGTTGATGATTTACTAATAATAGGTGATGATTATCTTATAGATCAATGCAAGAAAGATCTAATTAGAGAATTCAAGATGAAAGATTTGAGACTCCTTCATTACTTCCTAGGATTAGAAGTACAATAGAATTCTGATAGCACTATACTTAATCAAGGGAAGTATACATTAGATATCTTGAAAAGATTTGGAATGTGGAATTGCAAGTCTATGTCTTCTCCAATGGAGACTAATCTACATAAACTTAAAGAAGCAACAACAAAATCACCTTCCATAGATTCTACTCTCTATAGATAGATGATTGGGTCTCTTATGGACTTGGTAAATACAAGACTTGATATTTGCTATGTTGTTAATGGCTTAAGCTAGTTTATGTGTGAGCCAAAGGAGATTCACCTAGTTGCAGCCAAACACATTATGAGATACTTACAAGGCACTCTTAACCTTGGGCTCAAATATGAGAAAGTAGACTTAGATTTACATAGATTCACATACTCAAATTGGGTTGGAAGTGTTTGTGTGCTAAAATGTTGACACACTTCTATGAGTCATTATATCTAAGATTGCTCAAGAATGAGGTCTTGAATGACAACTCACAGCTCTATATCCATGGAGTGCAAGGGTTTGTAATGGAGGCCTCAGTTTGACCTAGTTTGTGCTCATAAAAGTACAACATAAAACAAAAGATTTAAAGATCAAAAAATGTGTGCAAATGAAGATGCAAGTTAATCTAAATGATAACAATGCAAAGCAATGCAAGAAAGGAAATCTAATCTATGAAAAGGAAATAACAATGCAAGATTAATCTATGAAAACAAATAAGGATTTAAGCTAATATGAAAATGCAAGGATGCGGATCATGATAATGGAAGCTATGAATGCATGAGAGAAGAAGACAAGAAAATAGAAGTCTCCACATTAAAGCTTTAATGCTCAAACTCCTCCAAAAATCTCTCTCCAAACCTGCAACATAACAATAACATAATCATGGATGTCAAAAATGAGGAGAGGGCTCTCCTTTATAAAGAAGAATGGACAATTAAGATTAAGAGGCAATAAGATTTAATCAAGGGTGGAGAAAGAATGATCCACATAAGATGAAATTCTGCTAATGAAAAAAGAAAAGGAAAATTAAATGGAATCCCACTTAGAAATATGTGCATTTAAGTATAGAGGAAAAAAAGAATTTATTGAATTTTTATTTATTTTATTTTCGTTTTCAAGTGGAATTTTATTTAATTAAAAGGGAGCAAGCTCTTATAATTAATATAGAAAATTTAATTAAATTAAAAGAGGGGTTTTTTCTTAATTAATTAAATGTGGATTAATTATTCAATTAAAAGAGAGGTTTTCTTTTAATTAAATAAGACTTAGGATAAAATAATCAAACATTAGGAAATTTTGAAATAATTGAATTAATTATAATTTGATCAAAGAAATTGATTTGAATTGATTTAATAAAATATTGCAAACCATTGATTCAAAAAATTTGATAAATTGAATAACAGGGGCCCATAGTCTAGGTAACCATTTTAGGGTGCATACATTTGCCCCACTTTGACTAATGTGTGATCGATTTGGGAACACATGTAGTCAAAGAAAGAATTTGAAGTGTGAGATCGATTTGGGATCATAAAACAACGTAGATGTGTGGTCGATTTAGAAACAAATCAGGACAAAGAATAAAAAATAAATTTTGACTTATAAAAGTCGAGGATAAAATTAATAAAATTGAATCAAGAATTGAAGTTTTATAGGTACTACCCCCTTGTGATTGAAATCAAAATGAGATAGAGGAGAAACATCAAATTGAACTAAAGATAAGGTTCTTGATGTAAGATGAAAAATATAAGGATCACAAAACTAAGGTAGATCATCAAACATGAAATATTATGCCCCAAAAGTGAATTAGAAGAAAAGAAGTGGGGTGAAAGTGAATGGAAGGTAGAAATTTAGAAGATATGGAAAGAAACCAAAAGAAGAAAAGAAAATTTTTCTCAAGAAAGAGAATGCTTCAAAATAAATCAATTGTTTAAGATAGAAAATTTTGATTGAGATCATGAAAGAAAATAAGGAAATGAAGATCAAAACATGACCACGGTTGATTAAAAGTCCACAAGAAAGATGAAGGGAAAACCCTCACAAACTCATAATGTAGCCTAAAAATGCAAACTAACATGAAGTCTAATAATGCAAGCTGCATGAAAATGCAAAGGTGTACTTGCAATAGAGCAACTATAAAATAGGATTTTGTGTTCATCATTCATTAGAGAATTTAAAAGAACTTATTTTCGTCATTGGGCCATTATTAATGGACATCAAAAAATCACACAATCATCACTAGTTACAATCACAACTATGAATATATGAATGTGATTTATATAAGATTGGAATGTGGAAAGATTCTAACATAAGCGTCAAAGACATAAAGGTCAAGATGACCTTGATATTAGCTTACCTAATTTAATGTAGCAAAACCATGCTCACATTAAGGCATAGATGCTAGGATGACCATAAGAATGGTTGTAAAAAAGCAATCAAGAATGATGCCTCAAATATCCTAAGTGTTTCAAGGGGACAACAAGAGACACTCTAGAGTTTCAAGTTTTACCCACAAGTAGAAACCAAATAAAAACATACCCCATGCCCCAAGTCCTCTAGCTATGCATCTTAAAGAGACTTATGAAATAGGGACATTTAACAAAAATCAATAATAGTTAGTACACAGAAAAAATCATGACATAGGTCAAGCATCAAGTGTTTGTGGTTAAAAATTAAGTGTGTTAACAGATATTGAGTTTTGAGGATAAGGATCAAATGCTTGCAAGTAGGTAAGATCACATGACAAAACTAGGTAAGACCAAACCAATAAGTGTTGAAAAAACACTCGATGTCATGGGTTGTATCTAAAAATACAGTTGGGGTGGTGTTGAAAAACACCATTTGTTAGGTGTCCTAAAGACTAACATAGCCACAAAACCAAAGATAACACAGTTATGCCTCCTAGACAAAGACAAAGACCAATTCCATACTAAGGAAACAAGGACAAGGAATGATGGAGAAAGCCTAAGTGTCGAAGACACATGCTAAGAAACAGGGATGCAAAGGCCTCAAGTGGCACTTGTTTTTAGGTTTTCACCACTTGGATTATATATATATATATATATATATATATGGAATATATAATTTTTTTGGAGATACATCAAAGAGCTTATTACTAAGATGATCATTTTTTAGGACATTTTCCAATTTTTAGAATTTTGACAGTATATATATATTTTTGGATTTTTTCAAGATGAATATATATGTACAAAGATGCCCCTAGATAGAATAGGCATCATAGATAGAACTTCTTCAGGTGCAAGACATTGATAGGATTAGGGAGTTGCTCTCCCTCTACTATAGAAAGTAAATAGGCACAAGACCCAAAAGTTGCTATAATAATGTAAGGTCCAAGCCAATTAGGTTCAAATTTACCTTTTTGATCTCTATTCTATTGATTCTTAGGATTTTCACATAGGACAAGATCTCCCACCTAGAATTATCTAGGGTGAACCTTTTTTTTGAATGCTTTTTACATGCACTTTTGATAGACCCTTATATGGTCAAATGATGCTTGGTGTTTCTCATCTAGAAGTTCTAAATCTTGAAGTCTCATGGTGTGATAGTCTACATTTGTAACTAGACCTTTGAGGGAAACTCTAAGTGAAGGAACCTCAACCTCTAAAGGTAACACTGCTTGAACACCATACGTAAGGGCAAAAGGAGTAGCCCTAGTAGGAGTACGAGTACTCGTTTTATAGGCCCACAAAGCCAAATTTATTTGTAAGTTCCAATCTCTACCATTCGTATGAATTGTTCTATGTAAGATTTTTAGAATGGTTTTATTTAATGCTTTCACTTAACCATTTCCTTGTTGGAAGCAAATGGATGACCAATGTTGTTTTATCTTGAATTTCTTATAGAGTTGTTTAAGGTCCTTATTTTTAAACTGGCCTCCGTTGTCAGTGATAATCTCAAAAGGAACTCCATATCTACAAATAATATGATTTAGAATAAATAGATAAACTATCTTGCCCGAGGCAACAGAAAGTGGGACAACTTCTACCCATTCAGTGAAGTAATCAATAGTAGTGATAATAAACTTGTGTCCACATGATGAGTTGGGATGAATCTGTCCAACAAGATCAAAGGCCCAATGCTGAAATGACCAATGAGAGATAGAAGGAATGAGTTCCCTGCCCGGAACATGTGTTAGGTTACCATGTTTTTGAACCTTTTCACATGACTTTGCAAAAGCTACTGAATCAATCTACATCATGGGCCAATAGTACCCCACCCTAAGCAACCTTCGAGCCATGGAAAGACCATTGAAATGTCCCCCATAGAGGCCCTCCCGGATGTCAACTAACATTTGATCAGATTCTTCCTTTTCTAAGCATCTAAGAAGTGTTCCATCTAGACCCCTCCTATGCAAATCACCAAAGATAAGGGGATGGCAAGATGCATTTTGAATAAGGTTTCTGCATTTAGATCAGTTAAATGTTTTAGGCATAATGCCACGCAAAGGTATGAATAAATGGCATCATAATGGGATGGCTCATGACTGACAAGGGTACAAATAACATGACTTTCTTATAAATCATAGATAGGGTGATGCAACTCTTCCACGAGGAATTCAAATCTTGATTCATGTTGCTCTAATTGAAGAAGTGAAGCAAGTGTAGCCATAACATCAGCTGCTTTGTTTTCTGCTCTAGGGATTTGCTGAAATGAGACAAATGTGAAGTAGCATCTCAAGAAATCAACCATTTTCTTGTATGGTACTTGTACACATTATAATTGCGTATTCATGAGGCTTTAATGCAGAGTGCAGATAAAATAACAACAAAATAAACTAAACCCAAGAAATCGTTATCAAAATGTCAATTCTATGAACGCCCAATGTTTCCCTAACTACAACCACTAAGAAATCTCTCAGAAAAACATCTTAATGACAGTTCTAGAATGGGAGTTTGCTAAAATGCAGATCCCCAAGAATGCATGCAAGAATGCAGATTATATGCGGGTAAGAACTCTTATAATGCTATCAAAATAGACATGCAATGAGCTAACATGTAGTAAGTGACACTAAATAACATAGAAACAATGCTAAAATGCTATTAACTTTCTAGAATGATAATGCTAAAATGATAACTTCAAATGTGCCTATAGTGCAGATGTCTAAAACTTAGGTCCTTTGGCTGTTGGAGTTCCCTCCTATTTATAGGATTTCAAAAGGGGTTGGAGTAAGAATTAGGGTTTTTTACCTTTGTCAACTGGTGGATAGAAGTAAAACTAAAAATATCTCAGAAGAGACTAGGAGGAAGAGTTGAATAGACTTGGTTTTGAGGATAAATGAGGAATTTTCTAATTCTTTTAAATGAAAAAGGAAGATTTTCATTTTTGTGAGGATAAATGACTTTATTGATTTAATAAATGTCTTATTTATTTTCAAAAATTTTTCTTTTTCTTCCTCCTTTTTTGAATTTCATTTTATGGATTTGAATTATTTTTCTCTTCTTTTAAAGTTGATTTAGGTCTTGTTAATTTGATAGGTAATTAATGACCTGATGTGATTTTTGATTTGAAAGTCTATCATGTTCTTACGATTTCCTCCTTAATTTGTATTGATTGATCATCCAATTGGATAATTCAAGTCTTTTCCAATTTTTTGGGTGTCTACAAATGCCCCTCTTTGAGCTAATATGTGAAGCATATTAGTTTGAAGACTATCTTGATTCTCTAATTTTAGGTCAAATTTTGATGATTGAATGTCTGATCGATGATATTTTGATGTTTTGGGGTTGATACGATGTCCAATTTTTTGATGACTTGATGTCACGATGTTTTTGCTTGGATACCCTAGTTTTGTTTGGTTTGATGTTTGAAATTTTGGCCGGTGTAGAATGTTTTTGATTTTTTAGAAAAATTTTGATGCCCCTATTTTGATGCCCTAGTTTGTTTTGATGTTTAAAAATTGGCCGTGAAAGGATTTTTTTTATATCTCAAATTTTTTTGATGCCCTAGTATATTGCCCCCTTAGAAATGAAAATGGAAAAAATGGATATGCAAAATAGGGATGTTCCAATTTTATTTCTGAAAATATTGATGAGAACAATTGACAGGGAATGTGTGGTAACAAAGTGATGTTTAGAATCAATTAGGTAATTTTGATAGATAGAAAGAGTGCCCCCTTTAGGATACAGAGTAGAGAAAACTAACATGTTCATCTCAGGATATAGAGTAGGACACATAACTGGTTCAAGATAGAACCATTAGCTGAATGGCTAGATGTTGAGATTTGATTGATGTAGGATAGTCACTTGTGATGAATAACTCATGTTATTTTTTAGTGTTTGATTATTCAAGATGGGATGAGTGCCCCCAATGAGGAAGGACCTTCAGATCAGACACAAATAGATGATGTATGTGGTGCAACACAGGGTTGATTTGTGGAGCTTTTATGTTCATTTTATTGGCTTATCATGTCTGCCATTTTTGATGAGGTCCCTTTTATGTTGATGCTGATGACCATTTGATGTTGATGATTCAATCCTTTTGATATATGAGATATTCAAGTTTTTTGATGTTCCAACTTGTGCACTTGTTATGTCATGGACTCATGTATGCATGTGATGGTATGATTTCATGGATATGGTAGTAGTAGATATTGATATATGTGTGAATGATTAATGCAACATGATATGTGGATAATGATTGAAATAATCAAATGACAATAATGATGTAACGAATGAAAATGTGATGTGACGGTACATGAATGTAATGAAATGTGGTAAAATAAAATTTGATGTAATGTGATGTAATGAAATGAATTGTGATAAATGATAAAGTGAATTGTGAAATGTGATGTACTAAAATGTGATGAAATAGGCATGAATGAAATGTAAGGGAATGAAAGAAAATGTGGTAAAATGAAATTTGATGTATTGAGAAATGGAATGTAATGAAATGGAATTTTAGATAACATAATGTGATAGAATGGAATGAATTTATATAAAGTGGAGTGAAAGGAATGATATGAAAATGCGATAAAATGTAATGGCATGAAATGATAATGTAATGAAAATGCAATAAAATGTAATGTATTGAAAATGTTAATGAAATGAGATGTAATGAAACATAATGGGATGATATGAAATGTAATGAAATTTGTGTAATAATATGAAACGTAATGAAATGAAATTTGGAATGTGATGCAACGAAATTAGATTTTATATAATGGAGTGTAATAAATGAATTGTGATAGATAAATATGTAATGAAAGAAATTTGATGAAAAAGATGTGATATTATAGTATGAATGTAATGAAATATGTGTAAATGAAATGTAATGAAAGGAAATTAAATTTGATGTAATGTAATGTGAGGTAATAAATTATGATAAATAAAATGTAATGGAATAAATGTGATAAATAAAAGATGATGGGATGAGGGGAAACAAAATGGAATGAAATGTTTAAATGAACGGAAATGTGACAAAATGTAATGGAATGAAAGTGGTTAAAATGGAATGAAATGAAATGAGAATGTGATAAAATGTATAATGAAAAATGTATAAAGGAGGTTGAAAATGAGGTGAATGAAAATGAAAAATGGAAGAAAATGAATGTGCTAGAGATGAAAGACATGGGATGGGATTGCAATCTTTGAGATTCAAAAGCCACGAAATGAATAGATGGAATGCATGAATTAAATGTGATGTGATGGACAAAAAACTATAATGTAACATCATGAATGTAATGAAATAGGGGAAATGAAATATAACGAAATAAAATGCATTGTGGTATGCAATGAAATGAAATTGGATTTAATGAAATGGGAGGTAGTGAACTGTGATGAATGAAAGAAAAAGGAATGAAATGAAATGTGATGAAATGAAATTGTTTGAGATTCGAAAGCCACATAATGCAACAGATGATGTGGTGTAATGAGGAATAAAATTTGATAAAAGGAAATAGTGACTAGAATTGTTTGAGATTCAAAAGCCACATAATGCAATGAGTGGAATGAAAGTATGAGATAATGAAGTGCAAGGCATGGTGGCGATGTTGTGAAGAGATTGTAATAATCTTCCTAAGGGAAAAATTCACCCAGGAACTAAGAAATCAAACACAAGCACACAATAGACCAAAGAGAGAGAGAGTATGATCAGAATGACAATGTATTCAATAACTGGGTTGAGAGTACACTAGGATTACCTGAATATAAAGGCCTCAGAAGAGCTTCTAGAATGTCTCGTAATCAGCACCATGATGTGTCATACAACCAAGCACATGTCCACTAGATATGGGTTATCCTCCATTAAGCACGAAAGTAAGTGCGGTGATGTGAGGATAAGCCTACAAGGGTGTGCCACACAAAACAATGTTGTAGACATCATGTGCTTAAATAGAGTTGCGTACTCCTGTGTTGTCTACATGACAACTCACAATTTGCAAACTCCTAAGTGTCTCACAAATAAAAATATTAAAATAATGCAAAATAATTAAATAAAGCATTAACCTAAGTAAACTTAAGTAAGTGTAATAAGTAAATACTTATTTACACCAACACCCCCCCTTAAGTGCAACTTAGGGGAATGCCCTTAAGCTTATGAACTAGGATGAAGATGCATAATGGGTCTCGGCTACTAGGCCATATTGGGTACCCATGTACACAATGAAGATGCAATCTCCTATAAAGTGGGGAAAGAGGAAAAACCTCATGGGAAAAACCCTCCCCCAAAAAGAGAGATAAATATGGATGCATCGATGGAAGGAGTAATCAAGACCCCCCCATTACGACATACATCTAGTATATACATAAGAGAATGAAAGAAGGAAGAGAGACAGAATAGGCTCCCCCCCAAAAAGAAGAATGCCAACAAGTGAAAGTTGCTCCGATGAAGAAGCTGGTCCAAGAATGCAAAAAGGTTTTCCTCCCCTTAGGAAGAAATAGTGCCTAAGGTACACTCCTGAAGTTGTATACTAGCCCTGAAACCTACTCAAGTATCCCTGTACTGATGCTAAAGTTCACCCCTTCCAACTGTGTTGAAAAGAACGAATCTAGATCTGGCAAGGATGTGTGTTGAACCTGTTCCACTGAACCATCTATCTCCTCAACTGACAAAGAGACCTCCACTAATTGTTGTTCATAAGGATCCACAATCATGCGAACCTATGAAGATTGATCATGTAGAGAATGGACATGAGGGTCAGAGTGAGCCCTCGCAACAATTGTACAAGAATCATCATCAATGAGAAAATGTAAGTCCTCAAGTTTGTCTCCCAAGTCAAGTGAAGCTGGAGCTGGAAGATGAGATGTACCATGATGTGATGGACCTTTCACTATGGCAATGTAAGCATGTGGACTGGAATGATGTGACCTGTCACTATAACTATCGATAGAACCCCATGTGTCTGAACCTGTTGAAGCACTATCGCTGGTGTCACTATCAGTTTTTACTATGTATGAAGTGCAGAGAGGAGTAGAGGACAAGCTAGGAGAAATTTCCTCAAACTGAACATCCTTCTCCACAAAGATCTCATGTGTCTCTAGATCCATAAGTCTATAAGCCTTCACATTGTCTTCATAACCGATGAAGGTACAAGGCCTAAGTGTCGCTGCCTTGCAACTCCTGGAGGATAGGTTTGCCCTTGCTGGACAATCGAAGACTCTAAGGTGACTCATAACCGGTTTTTTGCCACACCATGCCTCAAAAAGAGTCTTGCCATCTAAAGCTAGATGAGGAGACCTATTAAGTATGTGAGTAGCACTGCTAATGGATTCAACTTCAAGTGTAGGATCAAGAGACTTGGCCGTTATCATGCAACTTGCAATTGTCTTGAGAGTCCTAATCCTCATAGCTGCAACATCTGTCTTGTGCGGACTAAATACTGGTGAGTTCTGAAGATCAATCCCCTTAATTTCACAAAAGTTCTTAAGTCTTCTGTCAACATATCTGTTCTCATTATCCACCCTTAGTACTTTGATGGCTTTCCTTGACTTGTATTCAACATGAGTCTTGAAGTCTTGAAGCTTATGAACCACTTCATTCTTGTGATGAAGGAAGAAGACCCAAGTGAATCTCGAAAAGTCATCAACAAATGTGAGTATGTAGTAGCCTTGGTTGACTGAAGTCACTGCAAAGGGTCCTGCTAATACCATGTGAACTAGCTGAAGAACAACTGGAGCTCGAAAAGACTTCCCTTTATCATACTTCTCCTTGAGATTCATATCCAATGAAAAAAATGAACATTCTCCCTTAGAAAAGTTGATATTAGGTAGACCTTTGACCATGTGTCTAGAGAAAAGTTGCTGAAGAGAGCAAAAGTCAAGGTGACCAAACCGCTCATGCCATAAGTTGATGTTTGAAGTAGAGTGAGTTAACAAGGCTTGGGAAGGACTCTTAGGCACAAAGTGGGAGAAGGAGTATAACCTATTTTCATCATTGAATTTCCCCATTGCTACCAATGAATCATCTTTTAGACTTTGCACCATCACTGAATCTAGAAGGAACTCAACCTTATGACCATCTCCTAGGTGAGTGATTTGGTAAATTGATAGGAGATTGGAGCTTAGATTTGGAATGTAATGTCCCTTTACTGATTTTTTATGATATTTCCAGCCTCAAATCAGAACTTAAAAATCAAACAACCAATATTACAAAGATCTGCCAATTTCCCAATAAAACCCAAATCGGGTATGTCCAAATTAGTGCCAAAAACTTCACAACTTCACAAATTATTAATAAATCTGAAAATGGACATTTTTTACAGAAATTTCAGCAGCATAACAGCCTACAAAATGATATTTCCATATTTGTATAGCCTTTACACAACAGCCCACAAATGTAGGGCAAAACTATGCTCAATCGGGCTCCCGAAATTAACACAAAAAATGCTCGAAAACACCACAAAACACTCATAAACTATCTAAGAAGTTTAATCATGACCCAATACATATATTCAGCCCTATTTTAACATCATAAAGTCTGAAATACAGCAGCAAACCAAACTGATATGAAACACTCAACTGAAAACCCAAACTCAAACCAAAAACAACCTCGAAAACACCCAAATCGGCACTATTCAGCACAAAGGCAAACTCTATATGAGCATGCACATGGAATGGCTTCAAACTCCCATCCTTAGCCTTCCTGGAAACCTGCAAACTCCCATTCTTGGGTCTCCTTCTCCACAGGTTTGGCAGCCTCTGAAGAACAACAAGAAAATTAGCAAGAATCAAGATGTAGAATGAGCCCAAAATGCCTCCAAACCCCTTTTAAAGAGGGCATAACCCTAACTCACATCTAAGAGGGGTTAATAAAATATAATTTAATAATAATTTTTATTTATTAGTCCATTGGTTTCCAAAGATTAGCCCCTTTTTCCGAAATTTCACCTTTTTGGAGCCTGCCTGCCTTAACAAAGTTTTTTTTTTTCAAATTATTTGAATAGGGGACATGACAAGTCCTCCCCTCCCAAATATTGCTTGTCCTCAAGCAATGAAGGTTGGAATTCTCAAGAATATGTGCTCCTTCCCAAGTTGCATCCTCTAGTGGTAATCCTTTCCATTTGACCAAATGCTCTATGATGCTCCTATTTCTCAACCTTTTCTCTCTTGTATCCAAAATCTCTTCTGGTATCAAAACTAATTTCCCTTCATCATCAAGAGGTGGTAATTCTGTAGATACTATGGTTTGCTGTCCTAGAACCTTCTTTAAGCAAGATACATGAAAAATATTATGTATTTTGCTGTTTGGTGGGAGCTCCAATTCATAAGCTACCTCTCCTACCTTCTTGATGATTTTATAAGGCCCATAGAACCTTGGCTTGAGTTTCTCTGCCCCACTTCTCTTCAAGGTGCTTTGCTTATATGGATGCAACCTAACAAATACCGAATCTCCCACCTCAAAAGATCTTTCAATCCTTTTCCTGTCAGCATATATCTTTTTTTGGTTTTGTGCATGTTGTAGATTATCCTTGAGCGACCTTATTATGTCTTGGCTTTGCTTGATGAAATCACTTGCTGCGGGTACTCTGCTATCGAAAAGTATTAGATCAACAAAGGAAAGGGCATCATAACCATAAAGAGCATGAAAAGGAGGCATACCAATAGACATGTGATGAGATGTATTGTAACAATACTCCCCTAGGTGTAACCATTTCACCCAAGCATGTTGTTGATTTGAAACATAGTTCCTCAAATATCCTTCTATCCATTTATTAACTATCTCTGTTTGTCCATCTGTTTGAGGGTGATAGCTAGTAGTGGGAGTGAGTTCAGTTCCTGCCAAATGAAATAGCTCCTTCCAAAAAGAGCTGAGGAATCTACTGTCCCGGTCACTAACAATGTTTCTAGGCAAACCATGTAATCTAAAAATTTCTTTGAAGAACAATTCGGCCACTTGTGATGCCTTGAAATCAGATGTGATAGGAAAGAAATGTGCATACTTAGTTAGTCTATCTACCACCAAATATATGCAATCCTTACCTTGAACCTTGGGCAACCCAGTGATGAAATCCATGGAAATACTTTCCCATTTTTGTTCGGGAATAGGAAGTGGCTGCAACAACCCTGCAGGGAAAATTTTGCTCACTCTTGCTTTGTTGGCATACCATACATTCCTTAATGTGTTTAAGGACATCCTCCTTCATACCCTTCCATGAAAACCACTCTCGAATTTTCCTGTATGTCTTGAAGTATCCCTGGTGACCAGCCAAAGGTGTGTCATGAAAGGCCCTCAATATCCTCTCCTTAGTTTTTGACCCTGGCACTAAGAAGATTCTGTTCTTGTAATAAATCAATTCATCAACAACCTTGTACCTATTATCATCCACTAACTTATCCAAAATCTTGGTGGCAAATGAATCTTTAGCATACTCTAAAATTATGGAGACTTTCCAATCAACAGAGATAGATGATAAGGAACACAAAGTGGGCTTTCTTGAGAGAGCATCAGCAACCACATTATTCTTTTCTTTCATGTATTCAATATCAAAATCATAAGCTTGCAATTTGCTTACCCATTTTTGTTGACGATCATTCAAATCCCTTTGGTTCAAGAAGAACCTGAGGCTATTATGGTCTGTCTTTACAATGAATCTCCCACATACCAAATATTGTCTAAACTTATGAAGTGCATGCATGATTGCCAACATTTCCTTATCATAGATGGAGTACCCTTTCTCTGATTGATTTAATTTTCGACTCTCAAATGCTATTGGATGTCCCCTTTGAGTTAGGACAGCCCCTATACCTTCTCCCGAAGCATCACATTCAACAACAAAAGGTAAAGAGAAATCTGGAATTGCAAGCACAGGGCATGAACTCATTACCTCCTTAAGCTTATCAAATGTTTTTTGTGCCTCTTCTGTCCAAAAAAAAGCTCCTTTCTTTGTCAAATCAGTCAAGGGGGCATCAAGCTGAGAAAATCCCTTGGCAAATCTCCTATAGTAGCTACACAACCCGAAGAAACCTCTCAACTGTGTAAGATTAGTGGGTGGAGGCCAATCCAAAATTGCCTGGATTTTTTGTTGATCAACCTGTACTCCTTTAGAGCTTATAATATGTCCCAAATATAGGATCTCTGTCAAACCAAACTCACATTTAGATAGCTTAGCATAGAAGGATTGCTGCTCCAAGATTCCCAAAACAGTGTCTATGTGCTTTAGATGCTCTTCCCATGTTTTACTCTATATCAAGATATCATCAAAAAATACCAATTTTTTTTTTCGAAGATGCTGACTGAAAACCTTATTCATACAAGATTGGAATGTTGCAGGTGCATTAGTGAGTCCAAATGGCATAACAAGAAATTCAAAGTGCCCATAGTGACATCTGAAAGCAGTCTTTTCCACATCTTCACTCCTCATTCGGATTTGATGGTAGCCTGATCTTAAGTCAATTTTTGAGAAGTATACAACACCATGTAACTCATCAATGAGTTCATCTATGCGTGGTATGGGATACCTATTTTTTATGATCTTCTTGTTTAGAGCCCTGTAGTCTATACACATTCTCATTGTACCATCCTTTTTCTTGACAAGTACCACAAATGATGCAAATGGACTAGAGCTAGGCCTTATGAATCCCATGTCCAGGAGTTCTTTAATAGTTTTTTCAATTTCTTCCTTATAACCTCTTGGATGGTGGTATGGGGTTGTTATAACTGGTTTGGCACCCTGTTCTAACTCTATAACATGCTCAAAACCTCTATCTGGTGGTAATCCTAGAGGCAAATCATTGAAAACTATACTATGCTTATCAAGAATATTTTGAATTTCAAAATGGAAATTACCTTGATTCTTTGGAGAGCTTGTTGGTTGGATTATGACTCCTGCTGCCCATGTTACTTGTCCTCTTTGAAAAGTCCTCTCTATCCTCTTTGCAGAGACTGCCTTAGGTGCTCCATTTGATAACCCTCTCAATATGACTTCTTTCCCATTGGAATGAAATTTAAACTCCATAGTTTGATGGTTCATGTAATAGCCTCCGATAGAGTGCAACCATTGAACACCCAATACAAGATCTGTCTCCCCAATACCAACCACATAGAAGTCATCACATAACTCATAATCTCCTAAGGTCATCTTGGGTTGTTTCACCACCCGTGTGCAAGGCATAGTGAATCCATCAGCTACAGTAACATTGAATCCCTCAAAATCTTCTGCTTTAAGCCCTCTTTTCATGACAAATCCCTCATCAATAAAATTGTGAGTTGCCCCACTATCAAGAAGAACAGTCAACCTTTGCCCTACTAGTACCCCTTGAATTCAGAAGGGATGGTATCTTGGGACTCCTGATAATGCTGCTAAAGTGCCATCCTTGCTGATTTCTTTTACTTTCTCTTCTTCTACCTCCTCCTTAGTATCATGAAATTCCTCATGCTCATCTGAATCAGATTCTGAAGCAACTTCAATATAGTGCACTTGACCTTTCCCCAAACATCTGTGTCCTGGAACCCATGGTTCTCTACAAGTAAAACAAAGCTTTTTCCTTCGTAATTCACTCCTAGTCTCTTCATCTACCTTCTTTTTTGCCACATTTGTCACATCTTTTGGTGGTAGTGTTGGGAAAGTCTTTTTCTGAAAATTTTCCTTATGTTGCCAAAGATTTGGGGGTTTTTGATTAGTGATTGATTTCATAGGCACGCAAGTTTCAAGTTGCAAGCTTCTTTTGATAGCTTCCTGTAAGGTTGAGGGTGAGAAAGCCTTAACCAAACCCTTAACAGAATCTTCTAAACCATCAAGAAAAAGATAAACGATCCTCTTTTCACTCATATCAGGTACCATAATAGCCACTTTTTGAAATTCTTCTATATACTCATTAACTGATTTGGTTTGCTTCAACTTTGACAATTCTTTAAAGTACTCTTCATCATCCTTGAGGTCAAATCTATCTATCACCCTTTGACTGAAATCTTCAAATGTAGTTACCTGATCATGACCTTGAGTAGTCATTCCATGATACCACCAATCATAGGCTGCATCTTCCAAGTGTAGACTTGCAAATTGAATAGCATCACTCTCTTTCATGGGGTTAAGTGTGAAGAAAGTTTGTAATTTTTGTAGCCATGCTCTAGCTGAAATTTTATTTGTTCCATCAAAAGTAGGTGCTGTAAACTTGCTTATTTTATTTTTGAGCTCTCTTCCACTTGTGTCATGCTCCCTCCTATTCTCTTTCTTGGGCATCAAAGCGTTCATCATATCCACATATTCTCTAAAAGGAACTGAACTACGAAAGTCATCATCTAAGCCATTGTAAGTAGCTCTTAATGTAATCAAATTACCTGTAACCTCTTCCACTGGATTAATGGCTGGATTTGGTACTGGTGGCTCATCTGCAGGCAAGAAAATAGATTTGGTTGATTTATATGGTGTGGATCTCCCATTTCTTGGCTCCTCTGAAGTGCTCCCTTTCTCATTAATAGATGAAATTCCTTGTAATTTTTCTGTCAATATTCGCAAAGCCTCTCTAGTTTCTGCCAAACCATCCACTGTTTGCTTCTGAGTATTTTGGATGTCTTGGAAGAATTTCTTTGCCATCTCATCTGGATCAGCCATACTTTTTTTTTCCTTGGATTTTGTACTTTTGCTTTCAACTGGGGGTTTGATCAAAATTTTTTTATTCTTTTCTCGCTGCAAATATCTTTTTTCTCTTTCACTTAGTTTCATGCAATCATAAAATATGACATGCAAGATCTGGGTAGTTATCAAAACTTGACATGCAAGATCTGGGTAGTTGTTAAAACTGACATGCAACTTCTACAAACCCTCAGGCTGGCAAGATCACGGCTCTGATACCACTGTAATGTCCCTTTACTAATTTTTTATGATATTTCCAGCCTCAAATCAGAACTTAAAAATCAAACAACCAATATTACAAAGATCTGCCAATTTCCCAATAAAACCCAAATCGGGTATGTCCAAATTAGTGCCAAAAACTTCACAACTTCACAAATTATTAATAAATCTGAAAATGGACATTTTTTATAGAAATTTCAGCAGCATAACAGCCTACAAAATGACATTTCCAGATTTGTATAGCCTTTACACAACAGCCCACAAATGTAGGGAAAAACTATGCTCAATCGGACTCTCGAAATTAACACAAAAAATGCCCGAAAACAACAAAAAACACTCATAAACTATCTCATAAGTTTAATCACGACCCAATACATATATTCAGCCCTATTTTAACATCATAAAGTCTAAAATACAGCAGCAAACCAAACTGATATGAAACACTCAACTGAAAATCCAAATTCAAACCAAAAACAACCCCGAAAACACCCAAATCGGCACTATTCAGCACAAAGGCAAACTCTGTATGAGGATGCACATGGAATGGCTTCAAAATCCCATCCTTAGCCTTCCTGGAAACCTACAAACTCTCGTTCTTGGGTCTCCTTCTCCACAGGTTTGGTAGCCTCTGAAGAACAACAAGAAAATTAGCAAGAATCAAGATGTAGAATGAGCCCAAAATGCCTCCAAACCCCTTTTAAAGAGGGCATAACCCTAACTCACGTCCAAGAGGGGTTAATAAAATATAATTTAATAATAATTTTTATTTATTAGTCCATTGGTTTCCAAAGATTCGCCCCTTTTTCCAAAATTTCACCTTTTTGGAGCCTGCCTGCCTTAACAAAGTTTTTTTTTTTTAAATTATTTGAATAGGGGACATGACATGGAATGTAGAGAAAATCTTTAAATTCCCTATCTTCCATTTCCACATGTCCTTTCCCTTCAACTTCCATCTTAGCATCATCTCCCATGAAGATGTGTGGTACCTTTGACTGCTTCAATGAAGAAAAGTCTTACCTTGAAGAACCCATATGGTAAGAGGCACCTGAGTCAAGTATCCATTCTGAAGAACTTGTGTTTGCCATAAGTGCTTGACCTTTACCTTTTGAAGAGGTAGGAGTAGAATCCTTGGAAGTACCTGGCACTTGAATCTTGTTCTTCTTGAGTAGATTTTCTAACTCATCGATGCTTTTTGTCTTGCAATGATGCTCGTCATGATTTGGATTTTTGCAATATGCACAAAAGAGTTTGTCCTTCATTTCATTACTTCCCTTCTTGGTTGAAGAAGAACCACCTTATTGAGAGGAGGATTTTTGTGTCTTAGATTGTGTTTTCTACTTCCACTGCTTCTTATTGTTGTTTCTTTTTCCCGCTTGAGTTGATTTGTGATCATCACTAGCCACCAAGGCTTTGGTCTTAGATGACTTGAGAAGTCCAAAATGCATCAAGTGAGATTGTTCAACAATCAACATGTCTGCAAATCCATCAAAGGAAGGCTTTTGGTAAGCAGTTCCCATGGTCAACCTATGAGTATTAAAACTTGAAACAAATTCGGCGTACTTAGAAGGTAGCCTCTTCAAGATGTGATGAATCAACCTATCATCCTTCATGGGATTGCCACAATCTTTAAGAAGTGCCCTATACTCATTGACTTTGATGATATAATCCTGAATTATGTCATAATTTTTAGGATCCAAGAGAAGTAGATCATCCTCAATCTGAAATCCCTCTTCTTCATCCACTTTACCATACAACTGTTCAAGTTTATCCCAAGCTTCTTTAGAGTTTGAACAATGTTTAATGTGGAAGGGAAGATCGCTAAGTACACAACTCCTGATAACACCTAAAGCTTGTCGATCTTGATTTTGCCAATCAATGAGTTCTTTAGCATTAGTAGGTTTGGTAATTGTACCATCAACATACAAACTATATCCTTTTTCCATTAATCTACTCCATGCAATATCTTTCCATCTAGAATAGTTGCGTGAAGTTAAAGGAGGACATTTAAAACCCATGATGAAGAAATAAAAAGAGCACAAGAGAGAGACACAAGAAACACAGTACACACCCCCCCTTTTCACTCAATCAAAAGACCCCCCCCAAAAAAGATGTTTTTGGAACTTTATAAGTAGTGTGTTTACAATGGGCCACTTGTCAAAATGAACAAAGTGGACTTTCTGATTTTGCTTTTACAACTGCCTTATGAGGCTAAAATCTATCACTTAAGCATTGTAGCTTAGTTTTACAACAATTCTGAAAAAAAATCAAAGCTTTACAATGCCAAGGAAGGCCTAATTCTAAAAGTGAGAAATTGGTCCACACAACCCTAGAATCTGACTTCAGATCTAGAAAGTAGACAAAAAAATACACACTTTCAAAAAAAAAAAAACTTGAAAAAGTGAACAAATGTGCCTGTACGGAGCTTCTGAAGTTGCAAAATGCAAGTTCTACAAAATTTGTGCACCAAAACTAGAAAAAAATACCACCACTAGAAAATTAAAAAAGTTTTACCTAATTTTAAAAAAGATTGCACCTAAATCGGAGTCTAGATGTCCAAGATATGGGCTCACAAAGTCAGACTGCCAAATTGAAAAGCAATCTAGAGAGGGGTCTGGAAGGAAAACGTTATGCTAAATTTGACGGTCAAATGGGTGTCAAATTTAACTTCAACAAATGATGATGTCAGCAAAAAAGACTGTTCCCTGTGATTGGATTATCTATACTGTATGAAAATGACACATGGCAGGGTCTGTATGGTGACATGGCAAATGCGTAGGACTGGTTTCCACTGGATTGCATGGCAGTGCCAGATTACGTGTCAAAGTCTAACATGTATAGCTAACTGGCATGATTGACAGTGAAGGGGCGATCATTGAATGACCATGTGGTGGGGTATGCTGTCACTGAGTTGGGATGCGTGTCTGGGAGATTGAAGTTGCAAGTAGGAAACATGAAGTGCCAGATTCCCAAAAAATGATATCGAAGGATGAAAAATGCATGGTAGGAAACACAAGCACTCGCCAAAATTTGTGAATCGGGCCAAAAACAAAAATAGTGCACTGGAGTTCCAAGCAGATGTCACAGATCAGAATCTTTGTTGGGCGTGGGATTGAAGCCGAAAGTATGCACAGGGATGCAGACTCATCGGAAGTAGAAGGATCACGCTGCCTATAAAAGCTTCAAATGCTGGTGAGTAAAAATGATCCCACATGCACAGCATGAAGACCCTTGTATGTGTTTAATACCATTGGGTCACGAAAGATGTAACAAAGAGGTGGGCCACCAGGGTTGAGGTAGGGTGGGGCCTGTTGGGGGGGGGGGGGGGGGGGGGGCTTCAATGCTGAGAAAGGGGTTTTCTTGCCAGTGATGAGTTGCCGTCTATTACTTGCTAGGAATTATAGTTGGATTTTGTGAACAGTATGGCTGAAATATGATGTGCCCGTTGAGCAGTACGACCTCTACGCATTAAAACAACGAATATTCCCTACAAAAGAACCCTCAAAAAATGGAAAATCTAGGGTGTCACTACTCGGGTTTGTTAAAAAATTTTTTTGTCAATTTCTGAAAATATTCAGACGGGAATAAATAGCAGAAAAAATAATAAATTGCAGATCTGAAAATAAATCAAGTGAATCTGTGAAAAATAACCATACCCATACTGCAAATCAGGGCCTCCAGGTTCTAATTTGCAAAAAATAATTTGCCTCACGGTCAACTTTGGGCCAAGGTAGCCAAGTTTATAGTCAATTTTCACCGGTTCAGCATTTCAGATGCAATGGCGAGGTCGAATCTAGCTCTAGACGCTCCTAATTTTTGCAGCACTCTAGATTCGAGCTGAGGTGATGAAGCAAGCAAGAGTTCTCAAATGACTTGCGATGAGAAAGTCTCCAAGTTGCTTTGATACCATGTAAGAATTTTCTTAAGAAAAATTCACTTAGGAACTAAGAACTCAAACACAAGCACACAATAGACCAAAGAGAGAGAGAGTATGATCAAAATGACAATGTATTCAATAACTGGGTTGAGAGTACACTAGGAGTCTTTGAATATAAAGGCCTCAGAAGAGCTTCTAGAATGTCTCATAATCAGCACCATGATGTGTCACACAACCAAGCACATGTCCACCAGATATGGGTTATCCTCCATTAAGCATGGAAGTAAGTGTGGTGATGTGAGGATAAGCCTACAAGGGTGTGACACACAAAATAGTGTTGTAGACATCATGTGCTTAAATAGAGTTGCGTACTCCTGTGTTGTCTACATGAAAACTCACAAAGGTGCGCAAAATCCTAAGTGTCTCACAAATAAAAATAATTAAATAATGCATTAACCTAAGTAAACTTAAGTAAGTGTAATAAGTAAATACTTATTTACACCAATAGAGACAAAGTCCATAATAGTTGAGTTGTAAAAGCTTGCCTTGATGTTGATGTTTATGTTGTTGTCTGTTATCAAATAACCAATCCTGAATTTAAATGATGTTGTGAAGGTTTTCTTGTGTAATCTTGATTTATGTTCCAACTATGTGTTTTCAAGGGACCCAAGATGAAAATGCAAACTAAATGAATGCAACTAACTATCACCTTTTGTAAAGAGATGTAGATTAAATATCATCATAGAGCATTTAATAAAAAGTGACTAAGTACAACCACCACTAGCTCAGCTATGAAAACAAAGTTATAGGCATAGAAGAATAAAAATAGGCACACAAACAGTCACATGTCAGATAAAACACCTCACCTAAGATATTGTACAAAATTGGTTGAGGTATACATGGCCTTCCAAATGAGAGGAGGTGCTTACAAGTGGACACCAATAATGCATGAAATTAGAGGATCATTGGAGTTAAATAGTGAAAAACCAAAGGCAAATAAAATATCATGACTTTATCTTGGTACCTCTAGTCAAACACATCATCAAGGTACTAGAAGTCATAATAGTAGAAAAACCCATTATTGGCAGACTAGGCATGCTGACAGTTGTGTGTAATAATGTCAAGTTTGTTCAATTCTTCCTGGAAGTGACTATTGTATAGGTTAGATAATAAAGCATGAGATGTGTCAGTAGTGATTTAGCAATGGATTCTATCTGGCAATGTGTGTCAGTGAGAATTAGGGTGTCTAAGTGTTAGAGATGAGGGTCAAGTGTACTTGGTACTACTACAGCAGGATGGACACATGATAAGACTAGTGAAGAACAAGTCTCAGGCAAGTGACAACTATAAATAGGCATATATCATGGGGATGGAACAAAGAAAGGTAAAGATTAGATCAAGGCTATTAGGTTTATTGAGAATTTTGAGGAAGCGTGGAACTAAAAGCATGTCAGGCTCACTAGATCAATCACAATAGGATGGTGATATCTAGCTAGGGAAGGTGGATTAGGCAAGGCCAAAGAAAGAAGCACATTCAACGAACCTCTAAGGAGTTGGTGTATTAGCCCAAACTTTAAGTGTTAGTTCTAGAGTTGGGTGAATCAAGTCATGTAGGACGCGAGTCAACAGACCTTGAAGATGTGGAGACTAGGGTGGAAGAAATGCCCTTGTTAGCATTAATGATGTTGTCAAGGACTACAGTGCAAGAAGTGTTGCAAGTGGTTATGGAAGACATTAGTGTGGGTGAGGTGATGAGCAGATCATGTTGGTTGCTTAGCCTGATGATTCTAGGATAAGGGCCAATGGAAGGGGAAGCGAGCGATGTAATTGTGGAGCCACAACTAGAGGTGGGGGGTGGAGATCAAGCATCAAGTGTTGTGGAAGAATTGTAGAGAATTTTGGTCACCAAGAGAGTTTGAGCAAAGAATACAAAACAAGAAGTCACATTTTTGCTGGGATTGAAGGAGAAGGCATGGGAAGATGCAACGCAAATGGAGGTGAGACAACTCCAAGTGATGGTGGATATGAAGTGGGAGTGGGTACAATCACTAGAAGTGGAATTGCATGTCGATCAATCATGAGTGGAGGGAAATGATGTAGAGATGTAGGCAGAGTAGTCATGGTCTCAAAGGTTGTATGAATCTCTAAAGATGGTGCAATTGGGTTTAGTGAGTATGCAAAATCAAACTCCCTATTAGTGAAACTATAGGAGTGGTTAGCATTGAGTGAGGTGAAGGTGAGACAGTTGCAACATCAGTTATGTGAGGCAAAAGTAGATGTGGAGCATTGGCAAATGGTGACTAATCAAATGCAGTAGAAGGAGGATGTGGCCCAATGAGCGATCACTACACCAGGAGTAAACAAGCTAGTGGAGAATGTGTTTGTGGAAATGCACCAGATGATGAAGGTACATTTGGAAGCTGCTTATTATATGGGACATTATAATTAGGCATTCCCAATTGAGGATCAATGAGAGACATAGTTTGTGGATAGAGAATTTACACAACTGTTGAATGCCTAGTTATGTGGTGGGAGGTTTTCGATTCCCATGGATACGGTGTGGGTATGTAGAGGACTGATGCTAGGAGCTTCCTCTTTTGGAGCTAGGTTAGAAGAAACACTATTGGTTGGACACTCTGTCTTGCCACCTCCCCCAGGGAGGCTAGAATAAATCAATCACCAGATGCTATTCAAATGTAATGTTGTCATCGCCATCGTAGTAGAATAAAAGTTTGTGTTTGTTGTTGTAGCAAGCAAAGGGACAACAGATGTTGATTGTAATGTATTGTCATGTTTTTTTTTGGTATTTTTGGAATATATTTGGATGTTTTTAGCATTTTGAGGAATATGTGAATGTTTTTAGAATTTTTGATAGATATTTGAATGTTTTTGTGATTTTTGACAAATATTGGAAAGGTTTTAATCTCCGTAAAAGTGGGAACAATATGATCTGTAGAGTAAGGAAAACATTCACTCGTATGTAGGGAACTGAATGTCTATGTGGGCTCATAATGAAAGATGAGCATAGATTTGCGTAGCATTTGGAGAGTTGTGACGTGTAAGGTATAACTCTGTGTATATTAATAGCCTTTATTGACAATTATAAGACCAAAGTTGGGATTTTTCTCTAGGTGTGCATCGAGACAGATGCTCATGAGGCCTATAAAAAGGCGTTAAGGTCTTTCAAGGGCCTAAAAAGGTACTACGGGGGCTTTTCAAAAGGTGTTTTGGCCTAAAAAGATATTTGAAGGGCCCCAAAAAGGATGCTTGGGCCTTGAAAATGATGAAATAGGGACTTGAAAATGGTGAAATAGGGCCTTGAAAAGGCGGTTTAACCTAAAAAGGCACTAAAGGGGCATGAAAAAGGCATCTGGAGCCTAAAAAGGTGCTTGAGGGACCTGAAAAAGGCGTCTGGCTGAAAAAGGCATAGAGGGGCCTGAAAAAGGCATTTGGAGCCTAACAAGGTGCTTGAGAGGCCTGAAAAGGGCATCTTTGGCCAAAAAAGGCACTTGAGGGGCATGAAAAAGGTGTTTATGGCCTAAAAAAGTGCTTGAGGGGCCTGAAAAAGGTGTTTGGAGCCTAAAAAGGCACTTGAGGGGCTTGAAAAAGGTGTCTTTGGCCGAAAAAGGCTTAAAGGGGCCTAAAAAAGACATCTAGAGCCTAAAAAGGCCCTTGACGGGCCTAAAAAAGGTGTCTTTGGCTAAAAAGGTGCTTGAGGGGCCTAAAAAAGGCATTTGGGTCCAAAAAGGTGCTTAAGGGGCCTGAAAAAGGCGTCTGGGCCTAAAAAGGTGCTTGAGGGGCCTAAAAAAGGCGTTTGGGCCCAAAAGCCTGCTAGAAAAAGGCATTTGGGCCTAAAAAGTCACTTTGAGGGGCTTGAAAAAGGTGTTTGGGCCTAAAAAGGTGCTTGAGGGGGGTGGTAAGCTCTCACACTTATGCTTGCTTATTCTGTTCCCCCTGTTAGGTGATGATGAAAGAGTTTGACAAATATCTAGGCTTCTAGGATAGCATTGATATATTTGTTGAAGGAGTTTAGATTAATCATGGCCACTGCAACATAAATAAGACTAATAATCCATTGGAAATTGTTGTTCTTAACAAGAGGAAGGAAAAGGGGACTCTGCTAGTGCCTCTTGCATTATTCATGTTTTGCCAGATTTTTTGAAGCCCAGCGAGATATTTCAGGACATAACTAAAAATGCTTCTTGATATCATTGAGGCACTTCATATTGTTTTGCTAGACGTAATGGAGCTATATAACATGTCAAAAAATAGTTAAATATTTTTCAATATAGTGGGCCTCACCATTGATTTCATATAAAACTAGTCGAGGTATGCATACCTGTCCCGAAGGAGTAGCAATTATAGACAAACACCAATTTGACATGGAATAAATGGATCATTAGTTTGAAAAATATATCAATAATTTATCCATAGTTAAATAGCCTATTTTAGCTGAGGTGATCCATGTTTGACAAGAATTTTGGGATGTTGTTAATATTTCAAGATTTTGCAGCTATGTTTGGCAATTATTACCCCCTTTTGAATGTTTTTGGCAATTTTTGATAATTTTTGAACTTTTTTGATAATTTTTGACAATTTTTGGATTTTTTAATAATTTTTTTATTTTTTTGATAATTTTTAAATTTTTTGATAATTTTTGACAATTTTTGATCTTTTTTGATAATTTTTGACAATTTTTGAATTTTTTTTGATAATTTTTGAATGGGTGGGAGTGGAATGAGGATGTGAGTGAGAGTTGTTGGAATATGGGGAAAACTAGGACCGTGGAGGCATCTAAAGAATCATGGAAACCAAAAGTGGCCCAAAAGGTGAAAAGTGGGCTTGGATAGCTATATTTAAGATACAGGAGGCAAAAGGAAATTGGGGAGATCAAATGGGTTTGAATGAGGGCTAAGATGGTCATTATGGATCATTGGTCATGGCAAATAGCTAAAGTATGCATTGATTTTCTTGTAATTCATGTCTATGGTATTTCAATACATAATCTAACTCCATTTTCTTCTAATTTGTTGTTCTCCCCTTTGTTGTTGTGCTATTGATTGTCTCTACTGCTATGAATTGTGTTGGATGCTAAGGGACCACTGAGCTGTAACCCACAAGTGTTTCTCAATTGGGTATGTGCTAAATTAACTCAACTATACTAGATAAGCCTAAAACAAGAAAAACTTATCATAGAGGCAGTTGCTCATGTACTATCTTGGTTTTTTTTCAGCATTACAGGACTTGTGTTATTTAGGGAAGTCCAAAGGTGCTATCTCTCACTCCTTTTCAAACCAAAAGGTGGCATTTCTCACTTCTAAGATAGATGCTATTGATGGGCTATGCTAGGTTTGTACCATTACAATCTAAGAGCCTATAAGTGCCAGTCCCAAAGGACTCTATGATAATGTGAGGAGCAATCCAATTGGCTTTCCATTTTCCTTTCTTTTCCCTAGTAGTTTGGTTCTTAGAGTTTTCTCGGAGCACTAGGTCAACAATCTGGAAAACATAGGGTTTGACCTTTTTGTTGTACATAATGTCTTGATAACCTATTCTGATACACTTTGAGGTGTTCATGTGCTACACACTAGTGTTCTTCTCAATTTTAGCTACTCTAGATGGGTCACTCTGTAGTCCTCATCGGATAAGATGTCATGAAGAGTAACTCTTAAGGATGGGATCTCAACTTCCAAAGCAAGAATAGCTTCACAACCATAAACCAAGGAGATGGATGTTGCACCTGTAGGTGTTCTAACACTCATCCTATAGGCCCAAAGGGTAGGGTTCATTTGTAAATTCCAATCTCTACCAATATCATTGATGGTTCTATTGAGAATGTTGATAATGGTTTTGTTGGTGGTCTCTGCTTGGCCATTGCCTTGGGGATAATAAATTGACAAGGAGTGGTGTATGATGTGAAATTTTGCACATAATTCATCAATTACTTTATTTTTAAAGTACAAGGTATTGTCCGTGAGAATGGCATGGGGTATGCCAAATTGACAAATGATATGGTTTAGAATGAAGGAAGAGATCTATTTTCCTGTATAGTTGACAAGTTGTGTCACTTTGACCCACTTGGTGAAGTCTTCTGTGGTAGTGATAACCCATTTATGTCCATTGGAGGAAGGTGGCTAGATGGATCCAATCAAATCAAAGTGCCACTAATAAAAAGGCCATGATGTGGCCAAAGGGTTGAGTTCTTGGGTTGGTGCATGAGCAAAGTTACCATGTATTTGACATTTTTTGCAAGTTTTAACATAGTTGATAGAATCCTTTTCCATGGTTGGTTGGCCAAAAATAACCCATTCTAAGAATCTTCTTTGCAAATGTAAACCCACTAGAGTGTGACCCACAAATCCCTGCATGGACGTCTTGTAGAGCAACTCTCGACTTATCCTTCTCAAGATATCTAAACAACATACCGTTAAGACCCTTCCTATACAGTGTATCAGCCACCAAAGTGTAGCGCGAGGTCTGTCAAATGAAATTACATTTTTGGTTGTGTGAAAGGTTGGAAGGGATGGTGTTATCAAAAATTTAAGTGATGATGGGGTTATAATAGAGGAAATCGGGAGCATCTACGTGGAAAATGATAAGGAAATCAAGTTGAGTAAATGCGGGTTGAACCACCTCTTCTACTAAGAACTCAGACAATTTTTTTTCAAAAGTAATATGAACAAAAACATGCCTTAAGTGTGTCAACCATATGTTTGTAAGGAAATAACTTTTTATCCTTGGTCTAATATGTGTTGGTGACTTGATAGATGATCAATTAGAAGTCTCCATAAACCTCTAGCACTGTTATTTTTCATTCTAGAGCTAATTTGAGGCCTAAGACCAAAGATTCATATTCTACCATGTTGTTGGTGCAAGGGAAAAGTAGTTTGTATGCCTTGGGGATGGTTACAACACTTAGTGGCATGATGATCAAAATATTAGCGCCTTATTTATGGTGTGTGTAAGAACCATCAAAGTAGAATTTCCAAGTTACCAGCTATGTCTGAAGAATGTGCATATCAGGGAAATTAGCTAAGATAGGGTTTGAGCTTTCTATAGGTGCATCTTCCAATTGATTCGCAATGGCCTACCCTTTTATTGCTTTCCTATTGACATACTCATGTCAAACTCACTTAGGATCATCACCCACTTGGCCAATTTGCCTGTTAATGCTATTTTACTGAGAAGATATTTGAGGGGATCAATCTTGGAGATGAGCTTGAACTTATGTGTTAGAAGGTAATGATGTAGCTTTTAGCAAGCAAAAACTATGGCTAAGCAAGCGTTTGTAATAAAAGAGTAATTGTGCTCATAGTTGACCAGGGCACGACTGATGTAATAGATGGCCCTTTCTTTTTCTTGGTCATTTTCTTGAGCTAAGAGAGCTCCAATTGATTTATTTGTTAAAGAAATGTATAACAAAAATGGTTTGTGTGATATTGGAGTTACCAATATGGGTGGATTCATCAAGTAGGTTTTGAGTAAGTCAAAGGCCTTCTAACACTGATCATCCCATTTAAAAATTATGTCCTTGTGTAGTAAATGGGTGAAAGGCATACACTTTTCTGCTAATTGGGAAATTAAATGACAAATTGATTGAAGTCTATCTTGAAGGTAGTGTAACTTACTCAAGTTCTTTAGAGGTTGCATTCGGATGATGGCTTGTACCTTTTTAGGATCAACTTTTGTCCCTTTGGTCAAGACAATATATCCTAGAAGCTTGACCGATTTGATGCCAAAAGTGCATTTCTTTGGATTGAGCCTGACTTTGAATGCTTCTAGGTGGGTGAATATTTTTCCCAAGATGGGGAGATGTTCTTCTCGAGTATGTGATTTGGAAAAAATATCATCCACACAATCTTCCATAAATATGTGCATCATATCATGGAAGATGCTGGTTATGGTGCGCTGATAGGTGGCCCCTACGTTCTTTCACCCAAAGGGCATCACATTCCAAAAAAAAATGCCCCATGCACAAGTAAAGGTTAATTTCTCTTGATCCTCTGGCATTATCCTAATCTGATTATACTCTAAAAACCCATCTATGAGTGAAAACATGGAATGACCCGCTGTCAAATCTACAATAGTGTCAATGTTGGGAAGGGGGAAATCATCTTTAGGACATGCTTTGTTCACATCCCAAAAATCAATGTAGATGTATATGCTTCCATTTTTCTTTGATATGGGAACAATGTTGGATATCCATGACACATATGCCAAGGGCTGAATGAAGTTGGTGCTGATTGATTTCTCTAATTCTGCTTTGACTAGTAGAGCTATATGGGGATGCATTTTTCTAAGCTTTTTCTTGACCGACTTGACCTCTGGAGAAATGTTAAGGTGGTGGAGGATTAAAGTCAAGTCTAATCCTGGCATGTCTTCATAAGACCATGCAAAGTTTATTTGCTTCTCTTCAAAGAAGTGAATGAATGTGCTTCTTTCTTCCATGCTTAAGGACTTGCCAAATAGATGATCCTTGGTTCTTGCTCTGTACCAATGTTGATTGGTTCTTTTGATTCAATCAAGATGAATGATCTTTCCTAAAAGTGCTCGAGTAAGGTATCAATCACCTCATCCATGGGTGTCACAGTTGGGTGGTTTTCACCTTGGGATGCATCACTTCCATTTGTTTCTATTTTTTTCTCAAGAATAGCTACAACTTGGTAGTGATCGTCAAGGCTATGAAATGTTCAGCTAGTTCTAGTGTGACTGGGATGGTTGATATCAAACCTGACTATGTTTCTTTCTTTTTTTCTTCATGGATGAGATGGTTCAACCATGTTAAGGTAGATGAAGACATTGTGGTTAGTAGAGCTTCTGAGTGGCTCATAATAGTCATCTTTGATTTCTGCTGGAAAAAAGTCAGGAAATAGGGTCTAAAATTGAAACCCTTCAATACATTCAACATTCTCTAAGCTACTCTATTGTGCCCTGATGTTTGGTGAAGTAAAATCTAGGTGAGAGGCTAATCCTTTTGTAGTGAAACTATCGAATATGAGCATGTGAATAACATCACATTCTTTTTCATGAAGAGACTCCTTAGATAGTTATTCAAATTCCCACTTAGTGGAATTGTCCTACAAGTGGCTTCCTTGTGTGAGGTGAACCTGGGAGGGATAAATTTACATTTATTATGTTTGTTGTTTTCTAGCTATCACCATCCCTTTTTTTAGGTACCCATACCAAGGTGGAAGAGGAGGAATTAGTATGCTTGGAATGAGATTCAAAAGAGGTTTGTGTCTTATCTAGTTCACTATACCCCACCCCTATTTTATATCTGTTGGACCTGAACTATGTTGTTAGAGGTTCAAAAATACCCGTCCCTCTCCCTAAGGGACCATCTCCCATATATCCCATCTTTTTCATTAAATCAAAGCCTTTACCATGTAGGTGAGAGGAGATATCAATGTTTTGTTGACTGATTTCTTCTACTAAGCTCAGAGTTATTCCAGTTGCTTTAACAAAATGTGTGTGACAATATCTAGTGGTGGATGATGGTTTTCCATGAGATTTTGGAGAAAGTGGTGGATGAAATAATGAAACTAAGTACTTGTTGCTCATTTTTGCACCCCGCCAATTTTCAAAATTCAAATACTTACTTGCTAATAGCTAGTGTGCAGAGTTATATTATTTTAATGCCCAATCAAACTTTTTTTATGTTTCATTTCGCATCCCCTCTTCCTTGTCGTTGGATCTCCTCAGGATCAATGACCCTCATTTTTTTTCCAAGGAAAGATGCTCAATGTTTAGCTATCACGACGTAGCGATTGTTTGACATGCAGATCGACAAGCCCAGTCTAGTAAAGCTGGTTAGATCTGTTTCTTCAGCACTGAGTTTGATAAGGTCATTGGTGCTTGCTACCTCACTACTGGGAAACTCAAGCATCCTGTCATTAGAAAATTAGCGATTCACTGTGAAACAACAACTGGTGGGACTGCATCTAACATGGAGGGATAAAGTGCTCAGGAGGCTGTCTAACCGTCAGATCAATCTCATATCGACTGTCCTCGCTGACTCGCCAAGGAAAGCTGCCTGATATTTAGGCTATGAAAATTAGCGAGGATGGGGCCTACCACTTCTCAGAAGATTTCATACAGCTTCCTTACCCTTGGATGGATCTCAGATCGCCGGCCATCCCTGACTTGCCAAGAAGAATTGTGGATTATTTATTCATGGCAACTTGGCGAAATGGGCCCAACAATCTTCAGGATGCAAAATGCAGTTCTCCACCCTTGGATTGACTTCAGATCTATGGCCATTGTTAGCTTACCATGTGAATATGCACATAATTTAGGCATAATGAGTTGGAAATTCAGCGACACATGTCCAGGAAGATAGCATAGTTAGTGGCTGATAGTTATTATGACTGTCACAGTTATGTTTGATAGGATAGCGTAGTTAAGTGAAGGAAAAACATGGTCAACTGCGTAAAGACCCGCGAGGTGGCAAAAGGATGAAGCTAGTTGGTCCATGTGGCTCATCTTGGTGCCAAGGTTGACTTGCTGACCATGCTGATCCATGAGACAGAAATGGGGAAAATTAGAGTTTTGCCATGTAGTTTGATCTCTGTGATCAAATCTCAACCACCAAGAAATGAATGCTGAATGAGGAGGAATACTCCACTACCTCTCAGTTGATCCATCTACTTGGTTAGAATAGTAATGACACCACTTCTATCTTCTCGAGGCATCTTTTGATAGCAAGATCAGATTTCATGGTACTTAGAGACATGCAAAGATCAGATTTTCCTCAGATTTTGCCCTTGATTGTTCTCTGTAGGACTTGATGGCAGTGGTTGTAGGAAATTTTGGAGGGAAAATATCTTAGTTATGCCTGCACTATAAAGGAAAATTTTGTACATTTTGTTAAGGTGAAACCCTTCTTTGACTTTTCTCTATTGTTGCTCTGCAACTCCATTGTAAATTCCCCTACCTCTGAACCATATGACATTCTGCTGTATTCTCCTTCAGCCATTGGTATGAAAGTGTAGAACTTTTTGCCTTCGCCATTGTTTTATGGAAATTTGTAATCTGCATGACTATATCCCTTTTAGGTTGTGAATGAAATATAAGTGAATCTTCTCTTCCTTGTGTTATTCATACAACTTTTCTGATCTGCATGTGATTATTTGATTAAAATAAGTTTGAATGTGTAATATCCTTAGTTTCATTCTAGTTCAACAATACATATATGGGCAAAGTTTGGTCTGAACACTCTATTTTGGTGCACCACCTCTTTAGATTAGACTAGGTAGATTTGCTTTCATGCTCTCCTTCTCCCTTTTCCTCTCTAAGAGTAGTTAGGTGCATCCTAATAGTAAGAGGAAGCCGGCCTTCTCCGTAGACTTAACCTCACAATTCAAGTCCCATAGCTTGGAGGTTGTTTCCATGTTTCACTAGGTTGTCCTCACGCATAGGCTTTGGACAAGGGTGCAAACCTAAGTGACAACAATTTTTGGCATGCCCAATGGGACTACAAATAAGAAAACTTCAAGTCTATTGGTGTCAAAAGGGAAGATTTCAAGACCAATACCAAGGAGATAGTACTGGGATCGGTGTTCAAGCCTTCAAGAGGCTCATCCATCAAAGTACTTGGCGACTTTGAGCTTCAATATATATCTAGTTCCAGATGGAAGTTGCAGTGATACATGCCCAGAGCTGAAACAAGGGCATCTTCTAGAGGTAAGTTTCATTATCAAGAGCTTTCACTTGCAAATCCTAGAAGAAAGAAGACTAGATTATCTCTATCACCAGTTAGGAGTGCAGTAGTAACAAATACCCCTACAAGATCTATCTCTACTCCTCCTGCTGATAGATCTCAGCCTTGACTACCATCAATATGTATCAATAGATCACTTGTCTATATGGCGTCACCTAGAGCTCATACTTTTTCCACCTTTAATGGTGGGAGCCCTCTTTTATTAGCCCAAAGGCATGATATACCAGTAGTTTCTCTCAAAAGTATACCTGAGTTTACTAGTGAAACTTCTATCTTTCCCTCAGAACATATTCAAGAGGTTGCAAATGTCTGCAATATTCATGGTGTTACAGAAGATGATGTTGTAGTTAGGCTCTTAGCCTCATCCTTGAAAGGAAAAGCACTACAGTGGTATAGAGCTTTAGCTCATGGTTCTATAATAGATTGGGATGGATTAGGAGTAGGATTGTGCAAACATTTTGAGGATAAAAGTGACTACTTGTTGCTTTTACAACAATTGACTACTATAAAAAGAGCCCCACATGAATGTATGACCGATTTTAATTATAGATTTCAAAAGACATGGGATAGAATACCTGATTTAGTGAAGCCTACCCCTGGTAATGCCTTCTTGCATTATCTTAGAGCTTTTAATAGTGATATTGCCACCACAATCCAAACTATAGGAGGAGATACCTTGCGTAATGCTTATGAAATAGCAATAAAATCAGAAAATATCCTAATACAAGGAGGTAAGTTAGCTCCAAGGCCTCCTATGCCCTTCTTTCCTGATGTTCCAAATCATCAACCAACAATGGCTCCCCTTCCCACAACTTCTACATCTCAATCCCTTGTCCCAGTCCCTCAAGTTTCTACATCCTCAAATGGGATAGATGAAATCAAGGAGATGATGCAATCTATGATGCTGAATATAAATAAGGAGTTAAAGGATCAAGGAAAGAGGTTGGAGGATAATTCCTCTATAATACAAAAAGTGAGCAACAAGGTGGTGACTTTAGAAAGATAGCAAGCTCAAGGCAGTAGGCCTCATCAATTGCAATATCAGACTCCAAGCGGTGGTAGGCCTCCAAATCCTAATCATTGGAACAATTTTTTTGATCAAAGTAGGCAGGGCGGTCATGCTTCAACCTCAAATGTAAACCAAAGTATGGCCATAGTCCCTAAAAATAATATGGCTCAAGATCAGGATTTTTATCCATCCTGCAACTACTCCTATACCTATTGCATGTGTCAAAAGGCTGAATCTTTTATGGCCTTGATAGTCCAAGAACCTGCGGCAAGACAGTCATCCAAAGAGGACCAATGTAAGAATTCCTCAGGTATGCAAAGATGAGATGATTTCTCTTTTATGAATCATCAGATAGAGGAGCATTGTAATGTAAACCAAGATTCCATTGCTCATAACACTAGAAGAAAAAGAAGAGCTACAAAAGATGCTATCCCTCCTCCTAATCAGGCATCAACTTCAAATGCAGTATCTCATGAGCAAGAAACAAATAACCAATCAAGTACCTTCCAACAGCAAAGGCAAAATCATGGCAAAAAAGATACAAGTGATCCTTAGGTGATCCCATCTCAACCTCATACAATTGCAGCTTCCAAAGCTTCTATCAAAGCACTTGCTATGCCATTCAGCATGGTAGAGTAGATAAATATGACAAATGTGAATATCTCTATGTGGGATGTTGTTGCTACTATACCCATGCAAAAGAGGTTGCTGCAACAAGAATTGGAAAGAATTGAACCAAAGGATCAGACACTCAGCATGGAAAGTGCCACAAGTCTAGTACAACCATCAAGGGAGATAGAAACAAGTAAAAATTTTAGACCTCCTCCATTCTATGTTTCTCTAATTATAGGAGGTAAACTAGTCCATAATTGCATTATTGATTCAGGGGCTAGCAGTTCAATAATGCCTAGGTGTGTTGCTGATGCTTTAGGAATGAAATATGAGCCCATCATTAGGGATGTATTATAGTTGGATGGTAGTACTGTCAAGACTATAGGGATCCTTAGGAATGTGGAGATGGCCTTACATGCATGCCCTGGTTGTACTATAACCCAAGATATCTCTGTTGCTAAGGTCAAGCCATATTTTGGCATCTGTCTATCTAGCGACTTTACTGCCCAAATAGGTGGTTTCATATCTTTGATTGGTCATATATGTCTTTTAAAATGAGATATGGAGAAAATGCTACAATTAGAGTAGAGCCTCAAGCCCTCCATCATACTGAAACCTACATCCCCAACCCCATCAACATGAATTTCCCTATCCTAGAGATGGATGATAGTGACATAGTGAATGAGCCCACTACTTCCCTAGCAGAGATATCTAATTTTTTCCTAGATGAGTGGGCTAATACATATCAATTTGACCCTATGTCAGAAACCCTTGACACAAGCCTCAGTACATATTGTATAGTGGAAAAAAATGCTCTAGTTTCCAATCTTGTGAATACTAAAGAAGATGTGAGTGGGATATGGAGTATTTACTTTGATGGATCAAGAAATAAGAATGGATCAAGGGCTGGTGTGATGTTGATTTCTCCTGCATAAGTAAGGTACTACTTATCTGTTAGGCTCCAATTCAGTTGTACTAACAATGTGGCCGAGTATGAATCCTTGGTCCAAGGCCTCCTACTTGCTGAAAAAAGAGGAATTCAAGCCTTAAGGGTTTATGGAGACAGTGAGTTGGTGGTTAATCAAGTGAGAAATCAGAATATCACCAAGAATGGTTTGCTCAAGTCTTATAAAAATAGGGTATGGGATTTTCTTGAAGGTTTTAATGCATTTAACATCCAAAGCATCCCTAGAAAAGAAAATAGACATGCTGATGGACTTACAACAATAGGTACATCTTATGATGTGCCAGGGAATCTTGAGGAGGAGAAGAAGCAACAAATTAGAGTGGTAGTAAGGCTTGCTATCCTTGATAATAACACCCATTGGAAAGTGTTTGAATCTGATGAGAAAATTGTGAGCTTCTTGCAGAATGAGGCAAAATTTTCAGGGAGAAATTAGTTAAGATTGCAAGATTAGCATGGTGATCAGATCATTCATCTTAGCTGTAACAAGTTACCTAAGGGTCTCATTACCGTAGAAAGCATTTTCAATCTAGATGATCAAGCAAGAAACAGAGGCATGAACCTAGTTGCTAATGAAGATGATCATATTCCAGTCATGGTTGCTAATGGAAAGTCCTTAAACATGGGTAAGGTATCCTCTGAAATTGAACAAGAAAATTTTGTTCATCTGTGTCAAGAATTTAATGATGTATTTTCTTGGACATATGATGATTTAAAGGTTTTTGACCCAAGGTTGTTTCAGCATACCATAGATCTAGTTGATAATGTAAAATCAGTAAGACAAAATCAGAGGCCAGTGAATCCTAAAATTGAACCTTTAATGAGAAAGGAACTATCCAAATTGATTGAGGCCCACATAATTTTCCCTATTAAGCACTCATCATGGGTAGCAAACCTTGTCCCTGTTAGGAAGAAGAATGGAGAAATTAGATTGTGTGTGGACTTTAGGGACCTTAACCAAGCTTCCCTTAAAGATCACCATCCTCTCCCTTCTATGGAGTAGATTTTGTCCAAGGTTAGTGGTTCAAAGAGATTTTCATTTCTTGATGGATTTTCTGGCTACAATCAAGTGCTAGTTAAAGAGTCTGATAGATACAAGACTACATTTACCACTAAATGGGGTACCTATGCTTATTGTAAGATGTCGTTTGGGCTAACCAATGCAGGTGCTACATTTCAAAAGGCAATGGTGATGATCTTCAAAAGATTGATTAACAAGTTTGTCTTAGTTTACCTTGATGATATTACTATGTATTCAAAGATTGTAGAAGATCATTTTGATCATCTAAGACAGGTATTCTTAAGATGTAGAGAGTTTGGAGTTTCCCTTAACCCAAGCAAGTGTATCTTTCCTACTAACCAAGAAAAATTAGTTGGACACATTGTATCTAAGGATGGCTTGACCATTGATCCAGAGAGAACAAAAGCAATACTTTCCCTCCCTCTTCCTAAACACAAGAAAGGGCTGCAAAGTTTCTTGGGCAAGATAAATTTTGTGAGAAGATTTATCCCTAATCTTGCTACCATGGTGAAACCTCTTACAACTATGCTCAAGAAAGGTATGGTCTTTGCGTAGACCAAGGAAGGGAAGGAAAGTTTTGAAGAGATCAAGGCAGCCATAGCCTCAGCCCTTAATCTTATGAATCCAAATTTTGAGAAGGATTTCATTATTTATACCTTAGGTGGTGAGTCAAGCATTTCTGCTACCCTGACTCAAACAAATGATAAGAATGAAGAGTAGCCCATAGCTTTCTTTAGTGAAGGGCTTAATGAATATGAAGATAAGTATAGCTATGTAGAGAAGAAAGCCCTTGCAGTTATCAGAGCTTTGAAGAAGTTTAGACACCTCTTGTCCCATAATAAGATTCATTTGTTAGTACCGCATGCCAGTGTGAAGGATTTCCTTTTGAAAAAAGATATTAGTGAGAAAAGAGCTAGCTGGATTACCAAGGTAATGTAATATGATGTTGACATTCAGATTACCAAGTTGGTAAGAAGGAGGGGGCTATGCAAATAGATGCTATCATCTTAGGAACCTAATGAGGAGGTTGCCATGATATTAACAAAACAACAAGAGGTAAGAAATGGTGACTCAAGGAGTTGGATGGATGACATGAAGAATTTCTTATTAGGGAATGGATACCCTCAAGGATTAGATAGAACTAAAAGGAGACAGTATAGATTACAGTCAATTCCTTATGTCATAGTTGATAGTATACTATTCATAAGAGATTTCAATGGAGCCCTATTAAGATGTCTTGATACAGACTAGGCTGAAAGAATGATCAAAGAACTTCATGATGGTCCTGATGGTGGTCATTTCTCAGCAAGGGCAACTGCAATAAAGATCATGAGGGCTGGTTATTACTGGCCATCTCTATTTCATGATTGTCATAAGTATGTGAGGAAGTGTGAAAAATGTGCCTTCTTCTTTGGCAAAGAAAGACTTGCAGCTCTTCCCCTTCATCCTATTCAGGTGGACTAGCCTTTTGCTCAATGAGGATTAGATTTAATAGGCTATGTATGTAATGGTCCAAATGAGATGCTTCCCCTATGTGTAGAAAGAATCATGATGATGAATGGTGTCTCTAAAACCTGCTCAATTGTTCCTATGTCGATACTGATTATCGCCCCTTCTAATACTACAAAAAAGAATTCCAATACTGCTAAAAAGAATAATGTCAAATCTAGCAAGGATGGATTTAAAACATATTCCAAAGAGTCATGAGTCTCCTCAAATGATAAAGAGACCTCCTTCAACTATTGTACATAAGGATCCACAATCATATCAACTTGGAAAGATTGATCATGTAGAGAATGGACAAGAGGGTCAAACTGGGCCCTCATAGGAACTGAAGAAGGATCTTCTTCATCAAAGAGAAGATGTATATCATCAATGTTGTCTCCCAAATTTTCTATGTATGACTCCACAAATAAACCTAAAATATCTATTATGTAGTCATGCCCTGATGCTAGAACTAAAATACAAGGTGTACGCAACTATACTAAATTGCATGGACCTATCACTGTAGCAATGTATGCATTTGGAATGTGTTGATGTTGTGACATCGCGTATTTGTCAATAGGATCCTACATATCTAAATCTATTGAATCACTATCAATGTTGTCAATAACAATTTGCACAATGTATGAAGTATGGAGAGGATTAGAGGATAAGCTAGGTGAACTTTCCTCAAACTGAACATTCCTCTCCATGAAGATCTCATGAGTATTAGGATCCATAAGTCTATATGCCTTAATATTGTCTTCATATCCAGTGAAAGTACAAGGCCTTAGTGGTGGTGCCTTGTATTCCTTAGAAGATATGTTTGCCCGTGCTAGACAACCAAAACCTTTGAAGTGTTTCACAACTAGTTTTTTGCCATACCATGCCTCAAAAGGAGTCTTTCCATCTAAGACATAATGAGGAGACCTATTAATTATGTGATTGGCACTACTTATAACTTTGACTTCAAGTGATGGATCAAGAGACTTGACTTGAATCATGTAACTTGCCATTGACTTAAGAGTTATAATCCTCGTTGCTGCAACACTTTTCTTTTGTGGACTAAATGTTTCTAGATTATGAAGATCAATACCCTCAAGTTCACAAAAGTTTCTAAGTCTTGAGTTCACATATCTACTTTCATTGTCCATGTGAAGAACTCTAATGGCTTTCCTTGATTACTTTTCAACATGAATCTTGAAGGATAGAAACTAATCAAACATTTCATTCTTGTGATCAAGAAATTAGACCCATGTGTAGCATGAAAAGTCATCAATGAAAGTGAGGATGTAGCAACCTTGGCTAACTGATGTCACTACAAAAGGACCTGCTAGAACTATGTGAACCAACTCAAGAGTGACTAATGCTCTTCAAGACTTCTCTTCTAGATGTATATCCATGGAACAATTTGAACATTCACCCTTAGAAAAGTTGATTGTAGGTAGACCTTTGACCATATTGTTTGAGCTAAGTTTATGAAGATAGTGGAAGGCAAGATGTCCATACCACTCATGCCATAATTTAATTTGTGATTGAGATTGATTCAACAAGGCATGTGAAGGAGACTTAGGTACAAAGTGGGAGAAGGAATAAAGCCTTTTATCATGATTGACTTTACCCACTACAACCAATGAATCATCTTTAATATTGCGCACCATTACTAAATCAGGAAGGAACTCAACTTTACTACCATCTCCATAGTGAGTGATTTGGTAGATTGAAAGGAGATTAGAGCTAAGGTTGTGAACATGGAGAGCTTCTTTGAAGTCCCCATTTTCCATCTCAACTTGTCCTTTCCCTTCAACTTCCATTTTTGTATCATCTCCTACAAAGATGTGAGGTACCTTAGACTAATTCAATAAAGAAATTTCTCCTTTTGAAGAACCCATATAATATGAGGCACTCGAGTCAAGAATTCATTCCCCTAAAGAACTTGAACCTCCCATAAGTGCTTGCCCTTTTCCCTTTGAAGTGGGTGGAGTTGAATCCTTGGAAGCATTGGAAAAATTGATTTTGTTCTTCCTAAGTAAGTTTTCCAACTCATTTATTCTCTTAGTCTTGCAATGATGCTCATCATGATTCAGTTTCTTGCAATATGCACAAAATAGTTTATCCTTCTTGTCACTATTTCCCTTCTTGTTGGAAGAAGAATTGCCTTGCTATGAGGAGGAAGATTGTTGTGTCTCTAATTTTTATTTTTGCTACATTGGAGCTACTATCATTGATCAACATTCTACATTTCGAGGGGGGGGGGGGACTACCTTGTAACCTTTCTTCTTCTTCTTCTCTCTTATGGGGGTGGGGTGGGGGTGAGACCTTTTCCTCTTTTGAGCTAGTGTTCTTCTCATACTTCTCTATTGTATATACTTGATGTATGTCGTAATGGGGGATTTTGATTACTCCATCCATCCATGCATCTTGTCTTTTCATCTCTCTTTTGGGGTAGGGTTTTTCCCATGAGGTTTTCCCTCTTTCTCCACTTTATGAAAGATTTAATTGCATTGCATTTGTACATGGGTACCTAACATGGCCTAGTATTTGGGACCCATCATTCATTTTCATCCTAGACTTTGTGAGCTTAAGTGCATTCTCCTAAGTTGCACTTATGAGGGGTGTTGGTGTAAATAATTATTTACTTATTACACTTTACTTAAGTTCACTTAGGTCAATGCATTATTTTATTATTTATTAGTTTGAAACCTAGGAGTTTGTGTACTCTTATGAGTTGTTATATTGAAAACATATGAGTAAGCAACTCTAATTTAGCACATGGTGTCTACAACACTAGAGTTTGCATAATTAACTAAATTATTATATTGAAAACATAGTTATTTGCACTCTTAATTAAGCACATGGTGTCTACAACATAATTTTATGTGACACACCTTTGTAGGCTTATCTTCTCATCATTGTGTTAACTCCTGTGCTTAGTGGAGGATAATTTACACTTGGTGGACATGTGCTTAGTTGTGAGGCTTATCATATTGCTAACTCCTAGACATTCTAGAAACATTCCAGAGGCCCTTATATTCAAGCACTCCTAGTGTTTATATACATGAAATCACATCAATTGAATATTATATTGTTATTTTGATCATACTTTGGTCCATTATGTGCTTGTGCTTGACTTCTTTGATCTTGGGTGATTTTTCCCTAAGGCAAATTCTTACAATATTTAGATCTAGAAGTTAGATTCAACAAAGTAAAACTTTCATTAGATACACTACAAGAATGCTCATATGTGTTATAGAATAAATCATATGCACTATTTAAATTGGTAAATGCATTATGAGAAATAGAAAATGCCCTGTGAGAAACTTTTTATGCACTGCATAAATGATTGAATACGTTACAAAACTCTTTAAAATTGCTACAAAACATTTTGAATGCATTACAAAACTCTTAAAAATCATTACAAAAAGTCTTAAATGTTTTAAAACAGAGTTCAGAAGCATTAGAAGATTTCTTAGAAGCATTAAAATAGAGCTCAAAAGCATCAAAATATTGAGATCCAACCCTCGTGTGCTCGAGGAAGACTTTCAAAGTTTACTGTCACCGTTACAAAGCCTCTGGAATACTAGAGAACTTGCAACTAATTATATTTGCACAAGAAACCAGCAAGAAACACAGATCTATGCTAAAAATGAAAGATCAGACTGAATGATTGAAAAATAGAGAGGCTTTGAGTTCAAGCCCCATGGTGGGCGCCAATTTGTACATGATATAATCGTGTATTCATGCGACTTTAATGTAGAATGCAAATAAAATGACAACAAAGTAGACTAAACCTAAGAAATTGTTATCAAAATGTGAATTCTATGAACATCCCATGTTTTTCTAACTACAACCACCAAGAAAGCTCTTAGACCAACATCATAGTGATAGTTCTAGAATGGGAGTATGCTAAAATACAGATCTACAAGAATGCATGCAAGATCTATGACTATAATGCATATTATATGTGGGTAACAAATCTTAAAATGCTATCAAAATAGACATGCAATGAGCTAACATATAGCAAATGACACTAAATAATATATAAACAATGCTAAAATGCTATGAACTTGCTAGAATAATAATGCTAAAATGATAACTTTGAATGTGCCTATAGTGTAGATGTCTAAAACTTGGGTACTTTGGCTCTTGGATTTCCCTCCTATTTAGAGGATTTTAAAAGGGTTTGGGGTAAGAATCATGGTTTTTTACCTTTGTAGAAGTGAAACTAAAAATATCTCATAAGAGACTAGGAGGAAGAGTCCAACATACTTGGTTTTGAGGATAACTAAGGATTTTTCTAATTCTTTTAAATGAAAAAGGGAGATTTTCATTTTTGTGAGGACAAATGACTTTATTGATTTAATAAATGTCTTATTTATTTTCAAAACTTTGTCTTTTTCTTCCTCCCTTTTTGAATTTGAATTATTTTTCTCCTCTTTTAAAGTTGATTTAGTTCTTGTTGATTTGATAAGTAATTAATGACCTGATGTGATTTTTGATTTGAAAGTCTATCATGGTCTTCTGATTTTCTCCTTAATTTGCATTGATTGATTAGAATTACGCAATTCAAGTCTTTGCCAATTTTAGGTGTCTGTACTACCAATTTGTCAATTTTTGTTAAATAATTATCATTGACTTGGTTGATTATCAGCTGTGAATCCCCATAGAAGTGTAACTTTATAAATCTCCATTCTATAGCCATCTTAAGTCCAATTGTTAAAGCTTCATACTCAACAATGTTATTTGTAAATGGAAATAATAACTTGTAAGATTTAGGAATCATCTACCCATGAGGAGAAACAAACAACATACCAACTTGGAAACCATTTTGCATAAATGATCCATCATAGAACATCTTCCATGTTGTTTTAGTCATATACATGAGGTGCTCATCTGAGAAATCAACTTAAATAGGTGCATCATCTTGTAGTGGGAAATTAGCCAATTGATCTACTATGGCTTGCCCTTTGATTGCTTTATGCTCTATGTACTCTATGTCAAACTTTGAAAGAATCATCATCCATTTAGCAAGTATACCCATGATGAAATCCTTACCTAGTCTATACTTGAGTAGATCAATTTTTTCTATGAGGTGCATTGTGTGTGCAAGCATATAATGTCACAACTTTTGTGAAGCAAATACAACTGTGAGGCAAGATTTCTCAATACTGGTGTAATTAACTTGTGTTGGTTAAATAAGCACTAAAGATCTATCTTGAAATAAACAGGGAGATGATCAAGTTTCTCATCCTTAGGTGCCTTAGAGAGGTTTTCACCATTGGAGATGTCTTTTCTTTTTACTTTTTTCAGTTTTGACACTGCCACATAGTGGTCTTCACCATCAAAACTCCTATTCTTTTTATTTTGCAACTAAGGTACTTGATGTCTGGCTCTATCATGTTGGTAGCTAGTTCTCTAGTGGAAGAGACAATGGGTTCAATGGCATTCAAATAGCATGCTATCTCATAATCATTTTGAAACATTTAAAGCTTAGGTTCATGATTGCATTGGGACCAACCAATCAATTTAGGATGAACAAGGGGTAAATCAATGATTGGTTCATGGTTATGAATATGAATGATATCTCTAGTGATTGAAGAGTTAGAATCCATCAAGTAACTTCCTAAACTACCCAAATTAGGATTCATCCTAATAAGTGAAGAATTGTCCACTAAGGTAACATTTGAGTTCAAATCATCTAATCCTACACATAAATTATCAACTAACTTGGGTTGAGAACTATATGTATGAACAAAATAAATATCCATATCAACTGTAGAAGTCTCCAAGAGGGAGTCCCATTCATACTCATTGGAATCTATTTCTAAATCTCAACTAGGATGCTTACACCATGAAGGCTTGGGATGCCTAGATGTGGAAACATCAATATCATCAAGGGTCACACTCTCTTGTTCTAAATTTGCAACTATCTCATGAGATACTGGACTAGTTGAATCTCTCCAAAGGAGATTAGTAGAAGGGACCCAATATTCACACAAATCTTGTTGATTTTCAAAATTAGGTATGTACTTTTATTCTTCTTCACTATCTAACTTATCAAGGATAGGAGCAACATTGTTATTGTGATTCATATATCCTAGGCCAACCAACTTCTTAGACTTGCATCCAAAAAGACCATGATCAAGGCATTCAACTCTAGCATCCAATCTATTACTAAGAGGGCCATGTCTAGGATAGCCCATCTTCTTGACAAAAGTATACCCTCTTCCATAAGCTTTAGGAGAGGGAATGAAGTTCTCATTGTGCATATACTTCTCTTCTCTATAAATCCAATCTCTAACATCCACATTGTCTTTCTCATCTTGAATAGACACTAACAACTATAAAAATGTGTCAAATAATGTCATAGTTGAATAGGAAGATTTCATCTCTTGTGACAGTTTGCCATAAGACCTAGGTGAAACTAGTGACGCTGCAAGGGAGTTGAGTTGATATCCCCCCATGCCAAGGTCTCTAGATTTGAACTTGTCTTTAAATTTAGCTAAAGTTGCATGAAAATCATTTTCTTCTCTATTGAGGGGAACATGAGTACTTGCTGAAATTGAGTTAATAGACAAAGTATTATCCCTAGGGATACAAATATTTGTTCTATTGTAAGGGACTTAACACATTGATGATAGGTAGATGACACTGCTCACATATCATGAATCCATGGTCTACCAAGTAAAATATTGTATGCAAGGGGCCTAACATGAACTATTTGGAATAAAATATCTTTTTGAATAGGATCAATCCTAACGAGAAGGACAACCAACCCCTTTGAACTTCTCTATGCCTTGCCATAGGCTCTGATAGTAATCTTTCTTCTGGTATCAATAACATGTTTAGAATAACCTAATATATTTAAAAGACCCAAGGAACAAATATTAAGCTCAACACCCCCATCTATCAACACATACCTAACATAGTTTCTATGGATCATGACCTCAATATGAAGGGTTGTAAGATTGTGTGGATTGCTCAAAGAGTTATCATCTTCCTCTAAAAAGGAAAGGTAATGAGGCTAGCAATATGATTAACTATGTTCTAGAATTGATGGACATTTAAATTTTTGGGGACATTCGCCATGTGCAAAGCATCCTCAAGGACTTGTTTGTGTCTCAGAGACAACTCTTAAAGCTCAAAGATCAAAATTTGAGTGGGGGTTCTTTGCAATTGATCAACAAAATTATAATTTGACCTAGGATTAACCACTAGTTTTGAAGGAAAATACTTAAATTGCACTTGTTTTGACTTATTTAGTTGGTTTGAACTATGTTCTTTGATGACAAGGGGACCTTGACTTCACGTAACATCATTGAGACTTGGGAAGACACTTTCTTAGGTTTACTTGACTGGTTTGAATTAGGTACTCTAATGATAAGGGGACCTTGAGATGACTTTCTAGAGTGAGCACCCCTTAGCACCAAAACAAGTTTTTTACCAAGGATAGGAGAGCTCATGTTTAAAACATAACCACTAGTATCTTTATCTTTCATCATGTTGACATTCTCTTCTACAACCTCAAGCATAGTGAGAACATTTTCTATATTTTCATAAGTGTAATTGATTGCAACCTTTCCATTCTTAGGTTGGGAAGCTTCCCCTTTCTCGTATTTGGGCAAATGCTCTTTGAACATTGTGTGATCAACATTGGTATTTAATCCATCTATTTCAAGTTTTCCATTCTCAATAAGATCTTGAACAATATGCTTAAATCTCCCACATTTTCTAATATCATGTCCAATGCCATTGTGAAGTTTGCAATAGGCCTTCTCATCCAACCACCATGGCTTAACTTTGCGTATGTTTAACTTTGCAATATCATAAGGGTGCACAAGATTACAAGCAAGGAGCTTCGTGAATATCTCTTCATATGACTCATCCAATTGTGCAAAGTTATGTTTCTCTCCTTTAGGCCTTTCTTAATAGCTTGGCTTGTTGCTTTTTTGATTGACACTAGCCAAATGGAGAAGAACTTGGTCTTTAAGCTTAGAGGAATCCACAACTCCATCATTAACCACTTGTTTGTTCTTATTCTAATATGTGTTCTTTCCTTTATCCTTGTTAGTGTTGTTGTTATTATAACCATTGTTGTTGTTATTTCCATTTTTTGTCAAAATAGCTTGCTCTCTCAAAATATCCTCAATTCTAAATGTGGCTTCAACCATGGTATCAAAGGACTCAAAAACCATCTTCTTAACTTCATACTTCATCTTAGGAACCATGTTACTAATGAGGATTTCAATATTTTCTTTCTTAGGAATAGTCCTAGAATAACGAGAGCACTATCATCTTCATCTTTGCGAGAAAGTAACACAGGATTCTCCTTGTTTTTTTTTTTTGTGTGTGAAAAACATAAGTCTAATAGCAAGATAGATCATGAAAGATTGTATGCAAAATGTTGAACAAATCTCTGAATTAACTCAAGGAACATCTTAACAGGAGGAGTTGTATTGGTAAACTATTTCATAACTTGACCCTTAAGAATCCTTGGAAATAATCTCATAAGGTATGAGTCCTCATGATGAAACTCAAAACTCATAGTATAGAACTAATGCACATGATCATTCGGATTCCCATTTCCATTATATTTGTCATATTAGCAGATCTCAATTTTTCTAGGAACATCTTTCATGTCAAAAATTTTATCAAAAGGATTAGGACAAATTGAATCAAGTGAAAAAGAAATCTTGGGTTCCAATATTTGCTTCAATTTTTTCTTCAATTGGTCAATTTCTTCTTTCATAGAGGGATCATGCTTTTTAATTTTTTTCTCTACATCAAAGTTGTAAGGTACCTTAGCACCCTTGTTGATTAAATGTTGAAAGCATGCATCTCTGTTTTTTTCCATATATGCTTCCATATGTTGCTGAAAATGTGGGTTGTGTTGCATACCCATGAAATCATAAGAATTGTGGTCAAAATTTGAGCTACCACCTCCATATTGTGAACCATGATGAGCATGTTGTGAAGATTGTCTTGAAAGTCTAGGAGGTGCTGGTCTGCTATAATCATCATGTATTGAAGCTATCCTTCCTCTAGGACTAAGAGATGGTGAAGGTGTTCTCCAATTTTTTCCATTTCACGGAGTCTCAGGAGGAATGAATGGAGGAGAGTTGTTTCCACCACCAATGTGCACATTGTTGAATTTATTGTCAAGTTGTGAAGCCATGAGAAGGTCTTGTGCTTCTTGATGGGCTTTCCTTTCTATCTTAATCATAATTTTCCTTTCTTCCTCTAGGAATCTAAATTTTTCTTCCTTCTTAGCTTGTTCCTCTAGAAGGGATTTTCTCTCATGCTCAAGTACTTTGAGTCTATCACTTGCATAACTAAAGGTGTCATGAGTGATGTACACAGTCTTGACTATCTAAACTAGTTACTGATAAATGTTGCATTAACACGAGTGATAGAAGGCTCACTAATTTGATCATCATATTGGGATTTATCTTCTTGATAGGTATAATGCTTACCTTTCTTAGCCCTTTGGTGTGCATCAAAATATCTATCCTCAATTTGGGGTGAGGTTGGTCTATTTCCACAAGTGGGAACACCACTCAAGAGGTCAACATAGTACTCAGTACTTTGATTCTTCTTTTGTGAAGCCATTGTAAAATTCATATCCATATCTAAGTGAGGTGATTCTAAGGGTTTACTCAACTCAATAAGGTCACTACTAGGGTCAAACAAATCTTCTGGAATATTCTCAGGAAATTGAACAAACACAAGTTCTTTTTCCTTATGTCTTTGATGAGTTTGAACTAAAGGTAATTGTTTAAAGATGACTTGAGGTTTTTTTCCTTGATCTAATTGATATCTTTTTGTAGTTGACATGAAAGAAAAGGTACTATTTGATAGGATAACCCTAAGAAATATTGGTACCAAACTAGAATAGTAAAAGCACTCACTTGTTCAAAATAGATGTAATAAGATAGAATTTTACAATAAGCATAAACCAACACTACCACAGAGGTGCCCACATATTTGGGTGAATATCATAGCACATATGGAATAGGAGGATGATTTACCCAAATTATAAATAATTAAAATTGAATTTTTATGAAAGTGGATGGATAAGAGATTACCAAGACTCTCCAAGCATAATATCAAAGAATCCAAAGGTATATCTTTCTCAACAAGGACAGTCTCTAACTCACCATCTCCAAACAAGGTCACTTATGAAATCAAAGATCACTAATTCAAGGGGTCAAATCACAATAACCCAAGGTGCAAACAAGCTTCTAACAATGGGGTAAGTAGCCTAATTTGAATCAGATCAACCCAAGGAAACTTGAAATAATAGGATAGCAAAGTAGTTTGATCATAAAGTCTCGACTTAAGAACTCAAATTTTATTTGTCTTAGATATCCAACTAGGTGTGGTAAATTTTGAATTATGAACCAGACATGCAAGACAAAAATTAGGAATTTCAAGCAAACATCTTCAAACAATGAGCAAGGGACAAATCAACCTTGCACATGAACAAGAATAGTATCATAGTACTAGTCTAATCCCTAGAACCACCACCATTTATGTTCTCAAAATATTTTCCAATCATGTACATAGTCTTAGAAAATAAAATTTGGCAGCAATATGGTTGTTAATAATATTCAACTCTATAGATTATTCAATCTAGAGTGGGCAAAATCCAATTCAAGCACACCAGGTTTTGACATATTCTGAGAATTTAATTAGCCAAAGATACTGAGGATATCTAACAAGCCAACAAAAGACTACATCAATGAGGATTTTTCCCACAAGGACACTTATATAGTGGTTGCTACTACCACGTCAAAAATGGCTATTAATGCTTAAGGTTCTATTCACATGGTTGAGTTAATAAAGGGAATGTCTACTATAGTTAATCCTCTCTAATCAAGGAAGACATACAATGTTGTACCACATGGGGACTTGGTTTGGATTCAAGGGTTCCAAGTTTCTAATGTGCCCAAAAGGGAATAGAGCATACTCCTCTAGCCTCTTCACCTTACCCAAACATAGCAAATATGATTCTTTGACATGTTAATTTGAAATCACCTCACTAAATTTTTGGAAAATCCTACAACAAACACCACCAATCTCAAAAGAGAAAGTACTAATGGAAGTTAATGACAAACCCAAGCAAAATAGTGAGATAATAACAAATATCTTTCCCTACCTACAAGGGGATCTATCATCGAGAAGACTTTTACATGTAAGGCAAGTAAATAAAGCACATTCACTCAAAAACTTCACAAATAGTGTTCATAGGGCCTAATTACTATGTGAAACACATACGCATGAAAGTAAATCTATATCCAATTTTAGAGCACCAAATGAAGTATGAATCTATGAAAGTATGTAAAAGCACTCAAGCCAAACACATGAGAGGGTTCATTTCATTTCCAAATCCAAATGTTATAGAGATCCAAAAAAATACCTAGTAATCCTTGCAACATGTCTTTTCTCTATCGTACCTTTCATTTATGCTTGAATGCTCGCTCACACCAAAGAAAGCAACAAGCAAAACAAGCAAACACAAGATATGCAATATATATCCAACTTATGCAAAACTAGGGTTAGATCTAAAAATTTAATTTTTAAGAATGATAATAAGTAGAAAATAACCTAAATGAAAGCTCACATCATGCATTGATCCATGTGAAAATTAAAAGTAAGCAATTCATTAAATGCCTTTTTTTAAATATTGATTTTTGACCTAGTCAACAAGATTGGACCTATATGGCATGAATTTGGATCCAAAATCCTAAATATAGAAAAGAGATCTCTATAAAAGATCAAAAAGCTTTCCAAAAAAATTAGGATTTTGAAAAGATCTTTTCATTTGTGCCCTAGGGAGCCATTTTGTCAAAACAAACCATTTTTTACAAATCAAATTATTGAACTTTAACATGATTTCTAAAATAAAAACACAAAGAACTAACCCTATTTAGAATTTAGAGACATTTCCAAAAATGTAGAATTTTTTGAAAGTTTTTCTAATTTGTGCTCTAAAATGATTTTTCATGAAAAATCAAGAAAAATTTATTAAAAATAGAAAATACCTCAAAAAATCTAAAAATTTCACTGAAGCTTCTTTGCCATGTCATCAACCTGCAAAAAAAATCAAACCAAAACACCAAGCTGTTTGGGAGATATGCTCAAATCTTTAAGATCTAGGGTTTTTTGTCTCCAAACAAATCTGCGTAAGGGGGTTAGCTCGAAAAATATCTAAAACTAGCAATTAAAGGTTGGTTGCCCCATGGTGGGTGCCAAAGAATGTGTGCTAAATTGTTGGCACACTTCTATGAGTCATTATATCCAAGATTGCTAAAAAATGAGGTCCCAAATGGTTGCTCATAGCTCTCTATTCATGGAGTGCAAAGGTTTGTACTAGAGGCCCTTACTTTGACCTAGTTTGTGCCCATGCAAGTACACCATAAAATGAGTGATTCAAAGATCAAAATATACATGCAAATGAAGATGCAAACTAATCTAAATGATAACAATGCAAATCAATGCAAGAAAAGAAATCTGATCTATGAAAGGAAATAACAATGCAAGATTAATCTATGAAAGCAAATATGGATCTAAGTTGATATGAAAATGCAAGGATGGATCATAATGATGGAATTCATGGATGCATGAGAGAAGAAGAAAAGAAGATAGAATTTCTCCAAAAAAAGCTTTAATGATCAAAATCCTTCTCCAAAAATTGCTCTCCAAACTTGCAACATAATAATAGCATAATCGTGGATGTCAAAAATGAGGAGAGGCTATCCCTTATAAAGAAGAATGGATGATTAAGATTAAGAGGCAATAAGATTCAATCAAGGGTGGAAAAAGAATAATTAGTGTGAGACAAAATTCCACCAATGAGAAAAGAGAAAAATTAAATGGAATCCCACTTAGAAATATGTGGATTTAAGTGTAGAGGAAAAAAAGAATTTATTTAATTTTTATTTATTTTATTTCCTTTTTCAAGTGAGATTTTATTTAATTAAAAGGGAGCGAGTTCTTTTAACATTTAGGAAAAAATTAAAAGAGGAGTTTTTATCTTAATCAATTAAATGTAGATGAATTATTTAATTAAAAGAGAGGTTTTCTTTAAATTAAATAAGACTTAGGATAAAATGATCAAACCTTAGGAAATATTAAAATAATTGAATTAATTACAATTTGATCAAAGAAATTGATTTGAATTAATTTAATAAAATATTGAAAATCATTGATTCAGAAAATTTGATAAATTAAATAATGGGGGCCCATAGTCTAGGCGACCATTTTAGGGTGCATACAATGTTAAGATAGAAAAAGTAATTTAGGATGCTATTTCAAGTTAGGATCAACAATCATATCATGGATATGTAGAAAGCAGTCTTTAGTAGCACAAAGTTCCATAGAAGCCGAATATATTGCAACAACAATGGCCTCTCAAGAAGCAATTTGGCTTAGAAAGTTACTTGTGGAATTATTTTTTCAAGCCATGAATCCTATGATTATTCATTGTGATAATCAAAGTTCCATCAAGCTTTATGTGAATCCATTTTTCCATGACAAGTCCAAGAATATCGAAATTCCTTACCATTATGGAAGAAATATGACAGGCAAGAATACTATAAAATTAGAATACATTTGTATTGCAGATCAGACAATAAATATTCTTAGCAAACCTCTCTCTCAAGTAAAGATAGATCACTCTAGGAAAAGACTTGTTATGGTTGAATTATAAAATTTTGTATTCTTTAAATTATTAATAAAATATTTTTATTGTCAGGCTATTGATTGTTATGGGCTCCATCATTTGTATTCATTATTTAAGAGGTGACGATCTTTGAGATAATGAATAATTGTATAAGGACATTATGAGAGATGATGATATCTTAGATAACGTGTTGAATAGTAGATAACTACTATCAGATCTAGCCGAGTTTAAGATCATTTGTGACATAGATATTTCTATGCCTATGAATCACAACTTGGATGAAGGAAGAATTTATTCTTTAGACTTTACTCTATGTTATGGTAGATATTAACTTAGGATCATGTTGTGATATAGGATTACCAATACCTATGTGTCACAACCTAGATAAATGAAGAATTTAATCATTCTTCAAATTTTATCTTGTGTGTTGCATTCCATGCAATACTGTCATCACTGGTATAAGTGATAAGTCATATCACAAGATGGATATATGATGTAGTATTATGTGTTCCATGATACCACTTGCTGAAAAGATTTAGATAGATAAAGAGAACAAACCTATGCTTATTCATCATAATTGATGATGCTAGATATGTTATCTCTCAATATGATTATCAAGTTAAGGAGTGTTAATACTATAACTTAGATACTCATACTAGGCTGACTATGTAGACCACATAATCATCTTCTCTCATCAAATACCATTTTAATGACTATTAATACATCACCCTATCAATAAGCATGATCGACGATCCTTGGTAATGATTATAAATTAAGCATTAATCATTAACTAATCTAGTTATTTAAAGAGAACAAATTTCCACAATCCATTATATTGTACTGGTATGTTTCTGGATTCAATTGTGTTAAGATTTTTACCATCAACGTTTTGAATCACACTACGTGATCCATCATCAGGATGAAGAGCAAGAGAAGCACAAAAAATCTTCTCTTGCTATATTTTTTGTGCTTCTCTTGCTCTTCATCCTGATGATGGATCACGTAGTGTGATTCAAAACGTTGATGGTAAAAATCTTAACACAATCGAATCCAAAAACATACCAGTACAATAATCTAGTTATGTTTGTTAACATGAAAGTCTTCATTGAGCACTGATCTTGAGAAAGTGTTGTGGGATGACTTAGATAGGGTCATGTCCCTTTAGGGGACATGGTCTTTGGTTATGGTATATAAGGAGTGTATTGTTGTAGTTAAATGACACACATTAGAATACAAGCCTCCTCCTTTAAGAAACTCTAGCTCAAAACAAATACTTGTTGTGATAAACATATTTTTAGAAGGATAATTAACATTATGATTTTATTTCAAGGTCAGATACATACGAAGATTAGAACAACAAGAACATTAAGGTATTATCTCATATTTGAAACTTAGAATTTGCAGAAACTTTGTTGAGACAATGGGTGTTGCACACATTGCATAATATTGTTATATTGTATTATTTTATTTTATTATGTAATGTTGTATCTAGGAGGACCTAGATGATGTGCAACATGTAAAGATTCCCATGGGATATACTTGATAAGTTGTATTGTGACATTGTGATAATATTTCATGTAATTATTTTATATTGGAAAAAAGAATTAAATTTCCAATATTAAATATTGGGTCAATGGGTTAGGTAGCACATAGTTTTAGCACATGGTTTATGTAATACCACTTGGTGGTTTTGTGGGACTTGCTACTATATAAGTAGCCACAAGGGTAGTTGTTGAGACAAATGAGAAGATAGAAGGGAAAAAGGCAAGAGTTGAGTGGGACAAGGCTTGACAGGTTAGCCAAAGGAGTATTTGTGAAGGTTAGAAGCATGGCATGGGATGTGTGGATTCATGCTTGTTCACATGAATTTTTCAATTATGGCTATGGATTTCAAGGCTTCCATGTTTGTATTGTAATGGTATTTTTATTGAATAATACATGGTGATGGATGCTTTTGGAGGTGGGGTTTTTCCTTCAATAAGGATTTTCTAAGGTATATCTTGTGTCACATTTTTGTGGGTATGTTGTTTATTCTCTTGTATGTGGATTTCAATTACATATTTATTTCAGATCTATTATGGGTTATGTGAAAACTATTATATTATTTGTTACAAATTTTTTACAAATGGTATCAGAGCTATAGTTTTATTATTGTAACCCTAGATTGAATCTATGAGAATGCATGAGAGGATAAAAGAAAGAGAAAGATATATGAGACGTTATTGAAAATCTAAGGGTTTTGGATTTTTTGTTATGATGGGATATTGATAAATTTTGGGCATGTGAAATTGTTGGACAAAAGGATTTTTTTAATGTTTCATTTAAATGAGGGTTTTAGGGGGAGCTTACAAAATGACCTCTTAGGTAAAAACAGACCTCACCATTGGATCAACTCGATGTTTCCATAAATTTTGATATATAATATTCCCTAGTTTGGCCATGTTCAAAGGAAATGAAAGAGTTTATTAGTTTTAGCCTGTAATGGTTGTCAAATTTGATCTAGTCAGAATTTTCATCACAAAAAAAAAATCACAGTGAAAATGGTAAAAATACTATCTTAGTAAAATAGCCATAACTTTCTCTCAGGATATTGGATTTTAGACTTCTTATAGGAATTGGAAAGATAATTTAGAGCACTACAATTTTGGTGTAGGTTTGGTTCTGTGATTTTAATATTTTGTTAGGTTTTAAGAGCTTGAAAGTCAAATGTTATTTATTTTGAGCATAGCTTGAAAGTCAAATTTTGGACTTCAAGTAGTAAGCGGAAAGCTCTTGGAGAGCTCTATACATTGGTTTAAATTTGGTACAATTTTGACATCATTTATTTGGTGATATATTAATCTGAATAATTTATGGTATATATTGACTATGGTAACATTGTGAGTTTATGACATTGTATATTTTGGAGATTTAAGATTTGATGTCATTGTATACTCAGTTCATATTTTAGATTGGTCTCATGATGATATGGTTATCAATATTTGATTTTGATATGTATGATGATTTGTTGGGTCTATAATTTGTGTTGTGTTGTAAGTAGTCTATACTTATAGGTTGTATTTATAGCTTGGTTATGGGTTGTATTTTCTCATTGATCTTTCATTATTGATGCATATTCAGATTAGTGGCTTGGATTTGGGTTGTCTATGCCCTAAGTCATATAATTTTTTAATTCTTTCATGTAGAAGGGATGATATTTTATTACCAGTTATAGTCATGGTGGAGGATTGTGGTTGACTATTTTATGCTAACAATTTGGACACATTGAGAGTGGGTTGCTCGATTCATGGATGTGATCATGATGCCATTAATTTTTTGCATGACATGATTGGATATACCGATAAATCCTTGATGTTCATTGGCTTGGATTCATAATTTGGTTATGGTGGTATATCTTCTTGGTTGAGGATCATGATTATTTGGTTTCTTTTGAGGAGCTCATGATGTGCACTTTGAGTTCTTTGATTGTTTGATGCCTTGGTTGATTATCATGGCTAGAGGATGGTTTTTTCATCATGATGTCATAGATATGGGAGCTTGTGAAAATGCATGATTAGTTCCTGGTTTGGTTTGTATCTTCTTAGGTTTGGAGATCTTGGTGTTCAGTTGGTATTGACACTTTGGTTGTCTATATAGACTTGGAGGATCTTAATTTAGGAGATGGATTTTATGATGCCATAGGTGACTTGGTACCATGGTTGAGTGGGAGTTTTTTGACATTGATATATTTATTAAGTGTTTGTAGATGTTGGAGGTTTGTCTTAGATTCTATTACTGCAAAAGCATCTATGATATTTGCATGGTGTACTTGTTATCGTCATGGTGTGTGAAGATAGTTAGATCTTAAGAACTCATGGGGTTCTTGGTTATATTCATAGTATGTGGAAATAGTTTTTTTCATGGTGTGTGGAGATGGTTGCATCTTGAGGACTTATGGGGTTCTTGGTAAAAGTGTTGTTTATGCTTTCATTTGACATGTTATCCTTGGTGTGAGGATGGTTTCATTATTATGTCATGATATAGTCTTGATACACTTTTAGAGTTTTTGACATGTTATAGTATGTTCTTATGGAGCATGCTATCTCTTTGGTTGAGATGATTTAGATCATTTTTTCATGTTTGTGTTCCCGAAACTATGATTGGAACTTTGACATTGATATTGTTTTAGTTTCTTGGTATTGAGTATATTGATCATAAGCTAGATACTTCATGATATTGCTATGTTGCATTTGGAGTTGGCATGGATTAATTGGTTACAAGTGCTCATGGATACTTAGAGATGATGGTGATGCTAATTTCTCTTGGATTAGAGAAGTATTTGTTGGGATGGTTGATGGTTTCAATAGGAAGTCTAGAGGGCATTCACCTAATATGGACTTGAGAGGAGATTTTTCTTAGTTGAGTCTTAGTTAGAGAGTTAGATATCTTGATGAGCATTCTCATTCCCCACTCTTGGTCTACTAAGAAGTTTTTCTACTTGAGAGGTATAGCCCAGTATTTCTCTTAGGTACATTATATTTATGCTTGTCTTTCATGGATATGGATCTTGAGCTATGGTATATGATCTAGTTCTAAAGGGTTCATTTGAGAGATGGTTTAGCATTGTTTATCTCTATTTGCATATGTTGTTATGTTGGTTGAGTTTGGGAGATGGTTTTATATTGGGCATATTCCTTGGTTTGGGAATGGTTTATGAATTTGATCTTCTTGTGAGAGGCTTACATCCATGATTAGTAATATGGTATGGTTTGGGTATTGTTTATAAGATTTGAGCAAAAGCGCACAACAAATCCACGAAGCCCAAGAAAATCTGCATGCAGAAAACTTGTCACAGAGAAGAAAAAGACAAGAAGAGGCAAAGGTTTGATCTAAAAAATGCAGACGAAGAAAATATTATTCAACAAATTTTCATAATGAAAAATACAAAGAGATCAATCCTTATAAAGGAGATCGAAACCCGAAAAGGGTAACCTAAAGCCTAAAAAAGCTAGGTTGCACAATATAATTAATAAAATATTAATTATATGCACCTACAAGATAGCTTAAGCAAACTAGAGTAATATGAAACTTAATTAATTAAATCAAAGTGATTTAATTAATAAGTGCAAACAAATAATTACTCTAACACCCCCCCTTAAGCGAAGCTCAGGAGGTAAGCTAACCTAGCACAACTAAGAAAGCAGAAAAAGATGGGTCCCGACAATAAGGCCCGATCAGGTACCCAACCACAACAAGGAAATCTCTGTAAACTGGAGACAAAGGAGAAAACCTAGTGGGAAAAACCCCTCTCCAAAAAGAGATAGCAAAGAATGTTCCAGAAGATAGGAACAAAGAAAGACCATAAAGAGAAATAATGAAGCATGAAAAGCCACAAAACTTTGTCAAAAGGTGCTGATCTGAAGAACCTCCACGGAAATAGAAGGCACGAACCAAGTGTGTCTATATGGTAGATGATCCATCTCACTGAAATGCATAGGTAGCCAACCACTGTAATCGCCTAGTATGTAGGATTAGGTACTAAATACATAGCTCACACCAATGAACCATCGAACTAAGGAAGCATTAGAACCAACAATATAACCCCCCTTAATGCAGATGGGGTGAGGTGACAGGAAATTGAAAAGATGGGCCAAAAATCTCCTGCAGAAAGAACCAATAACAGCGAGAGAGTGTAAGAGGTACAAACACCTATAAAGGCATGTGTCACAGACACTGCATGGGGCTAATGTCATGGAAGGGACACTCACTTGACAAAGGGAGAATGCCTAAAACAATAAAAAATTATCCTCCCATGGCACTTTATAATCTAGTGCAAGTACAACAAACCACAATGATGAAAAGGATCTCGAAACACAAGAGTGGCACTTTATCTCAGTGCATTTGCATAAAGATGCTTACAATGAATATCAATAATGATCAAAACAGGAAAAAAGCTAATACAAAAGATAGTACAACCCAAAAGAAGAGATCTCATGCTAAGAAAATGATCCCTGGACTTGGAATACCCAAGATATCCATCATAGAGCAAAAATGCAAAAAATATGATAGAAAGAGAATGGGGCAGAATCTAGAAGAAATTACATCATTTTTGTAAAGTAGACAGAACCAGCTTTCCAAAAATATCATGTTTTTAAAAAATAGAGATGGGTCGCACAAGAAACACTCATCGGAGTCAAAAATAGAACTTTAGACTTCAATTGAAAAAATAAGAAGCTAAATTAAATCAAAACAAAAAAAATCCTAAATCAATGTCTCCATCTTGGAACCAACTTTCTGGCGCTTCTTTCAGATTGGAAAAAGACCTCTGTATGCTCAAGATATGGCCAAAAAATTGCGAGTAGGTCAAAAAGGACCTGGAGAGTGCTTGCAGGGTTGATGATGTAGTGTTGACGTCATACTGATGTCAGCATTTCATGAGAAAAAATTTGATGACCTCCTTGCCATCGCAGTAAAAAATATGCCATGTGGCCTGCCACGTGGTAGTGCTGACTAGACCTGCTATCGTGGCAGGGGCCACATGGCAAATGCCAACGTGGCACCCGTGCCACATGTCAGCTACAGGTGATCTTGGCAATCTATGAAGTTGGCTTTCAAAGCCTCCCTGCTACTTCTCTATTGAATGATTTTTTGAAGCTGCGATTTGGAGTTAGAAACCCTAGCTTTTTTGAAGTTTTTTCTTCAATCGGGAGGAAGAACAATTTTTCAGAGCACTTTGGGCCCAAATTGACGCTACCATTGGATCCAGAAGGTCGTTTATAGTCAAGATCCATATAAAATTTGTCTTTTTTGGCTTTCGTAGCGTCAGGCAAATTTGTTTTGCCCCTTGGGAGGCCGTACAGACACATTTATTGCGATTTTTCAAAAAAAAAAAAAAAAAAATTTAATTGTTTTGGGTCGTGCCGCCTAGAGGCCACCCGCATGCCATCGGAGACCAGCCTGCACTCGACCCCCACGTAGTCACCCCTGACGCGCCACTACGGCCTGGCCACCACCCCTACGGCCACCATCTCGCCGCCCACCAGCCACCCTCCAGGCGGTGCCACCGGATCCCGCCGCCCCTGCAACCACCACCACTAGCGACCGCTGCCCTCCTGTGGCCCAGCCTCCTCACCAACCTAGCTCTGATACCATGTAGGATTTGCGCAAAAGTGCACAACAAATCCACGAAGCCCAAGAAAACCTGCATGCAAAAAATCTGTCACGGAGAAGAAAAAGATAAGAAGAGGCAAGGGTTTGATCTGAAAAACTTAGACGAAGAAAATATTATTCAACAAATCTTCATAATGAAAAATATAAAGAGATCAATCCTTATAAAGGAGATCAAAACCCAAAAAAGTTAACCTAAAGCCTAAAAAAGCTAGGTTGCACAATATAATTAATAAAATATTGATTATATGCACCTACAAGATAGCTTAAGCAAACTAGAGTAATAGGAAACTTAATTAATTAAATCAAAATGATTTAATTAATTAGTGCAAACAAATAATTACTCTAACATTGTTGAGGCTTCTTGTTGGAGTTCTATGAAGGAGATCATACTTGCACAATTTACATCTAGAGTTGTGTGTAGGAGGACATAATATAGGTTATGATTTACATAGTTTCTCTTTGGTCTTGGTTATCTTCCTGGATGTTTGGTTTGACTTACAATGGATTTGAAATTTGTTAGAGATCATGATCACTGGTTTGTGCTCATGTATGCCATGTGAGAGATGACATGGTTATTCCTTTATCTCTTTCCCTTGTTGGTTGTGGAGAGCTTGGGAGACTGTTGGAGATTTTTTATGAGAGTTGTTCTTGCAAGTTATTGGTTTATGTATTGTGGATGTCTTTGATACTACATGGATTCACTTCTTTGAGATGTTGTGAGTGGATTAGTTATAGATTTGACATTATCTTTTGCAATGGGAGCTTCTTGGTATATATGTGGTAGGTATTGTTCTTGAGGCTTATGATTGCAGGTTACAGATTGGATATGTTGATGGTTTGAGATTCACTTGTTATACCTTTGGAGGTATGGATAGTTGGATGGGTTTGGCACTTGCTACGGGTGCTATTTCAGCTATGGATATTTGACAACTACAGATACATGTTATTGCTTTTGGATCAGGTTTTTGTGCTTGAAATTTTAGTTGGTACAGGATTTTATGATCTTTTAATGTGATAGGTTGGGTGACTTTCTCTTTGGATGGCTTCTATGTATGTCTAGTGGCAGTGGCATAATATGAGGTGAGATCATTCATGTTTGAGATGCTAGATAGTTTGATTTTATTGCAAGTACCAGGATGGAGCACATGGTGTAGTTTTGATCCATGATGGTGGATGTGTTGGGAGGGATTGTTCCATTGTTCATTTATATGGCTATAGATTGACCCTATGCAATGTATACAAGAAGTGAGAGATTGTTGAGATAATGGGTATTGCATACATTGCATAATATTGTTATATTGTATTACTTTATTTTATTATGTAATATTGTATCTAGGAGCACCTAGATGGATGTGCAACATGTAAAGATTCCCATGGGATATACTCGATGAGTTGTATTGTAACATTGTGATAATATTTCATGTAATTATTTAATATTGGGAAAAAAGAATTAAATTTCCAATATTAAATGTTGGGTCAATGGGTTAGGTAACACATGATTTATGTAATACCACTTGGTGTTTTTGTGAGATTTGATATTATATAAGTAGACATAATGGTAGTTGTAGAGACAAGTGAGAAGATATAAAGGAAAAAGGCAAGAGTTGAGTGAGATAAGGCTTGACAGGTTAGCCAAGGGAACATTTGTGAAGGTTAGAAGCATGGCATGGGATGTGCGGATTCATACTTGTTCATATGGATTGTTTGATTATGTTTATGGCTTTGAAGGCTTCCATGTTTGTATTGCAATGGTATTTTTGTTGAATAATACATGGTGATGGATGCTTTTGAAGGCTAGGTTTTTCCCCCAATGAGGGTTTTCTAGGGCATATCTTGTGTCACATTTTTATGGGTATGTTGTCTATTCTCTTGTATCTAGATTTTAATTACATATTTATTTCAGATCTATTATGGGTTATGTGGAAATGGTTATATTCTTTGTTACAAGTTTCTTTACAAACTTTATAGTCTATAACCACGGGGTGCTTCATTTATTGCTTGCACCATCTCCTTAAAATAAGGTGATGTTGCAAAATTAAATGAAACACCATTTGAAATTAAATAAAGTCCAATTTTGTGATCAACAATGTCTCTCAATTCAATTTGGAATGCCCTGTCTAGCAAGTGAGTGGAGATAGGCCTACATCTTCATCATTTGTAGTTGGCATAGGCAAAAAATGATGTGTACTTGTGCTTGTCTGATTGGATCATGGTGTTGGTGTATTTGTTCTTTCAGAAGCACCACATTTTTCTTTTGCAACTGCTCTATCAATGTCTTCTTGTTCTTTTGCTAAAGTTGCTATTTATGTAACTAGTAATCCCTTCTTATTTGGCCCACTACCCTCACACATGTTAATTTCTTCACTTATAGGGCCCAAAAAATGTAGTTTCACTTAGGAATAGGAGCTTCTATATTATACATTGCAATAATTATATTTCCATATGTATGACACACCCCTAGGAAATTGTGTAATTCTTGTTGTGTGTCTCCATAGAGGAGACCCTTACCAATTTTGAATCTTGGTGATCCAACCACACCCACTGAGCCTTGACTACTCATTGTTCTATTCTTTCAATCTAGAAAAAATGAAAGAAAATTATGCTTCAACACTTCTGGAGAAATTTGAAAATTTGAAACATTAGAAATAAATCAATAATCTATGGAAGAACTAAAAAATGTGGTTGAAATGCATACCTTAAACACTTCTTGCAAGGTATTTGGAGCTCCAAAATTGATCTCCTTTGAATCCAAGCACATTACTTCAAACTAGCAACTATGACAGAGAAAAATAGAGAGTAAATTTGAGAGCACATAAATTTTCATAATGACTTAATGGGTCACTTTTAGGGTTTACACAAAAAAAAATTAAAAAAATAAAAGACTTAGTTAGGCTCACTTTTATTATATTTTTGGCTCCCCTAGTCACAAAGGCATTTTATCTTCATGGGGGCATTTTTGTGGTTTCGCTAAAACATTAGAGAAAACTACCTCACAATCGGTGAACTGTCTACACACTTAGACCAAACCACAGTCTTGGTGCAAACTACGTCATAGTCAACAATCTATCTATATACTCAAGATTTTTTTCTCTGATAGCACTTAATGAAGGGTGCTTCCCTAAATTCCACAAACACATAGTAAAAATAGAGATGAGAAGTTTCGCAAGAACAAAAAATAAGCTTATTATTATTACACAAATATGCAATTATAGATTTTATGGAAAAACAATATGTAAAACCAAATGGACACTTTCTTTATATATTCTTTAAGATAGAGCCATGAACTACCACCCAGAACTGCCTTAAACAACCTATGATCCTTCCTTGTATAGGAAATTTTTCACTACCCTAGAAGGTTCTAGACATTTAGCCCCAACCCTTGACTGCCCCCAAATAAATATTAATTTCATAAGGTCAACCAGATTTTTTTAATGATTTATAGAAGGTCGGTGGAAAATATTTCATGAAATATACTTTTGGGTAGCCCAACTTCTGAAGGCCATAACCTCTACATATGAGCTTTCATTTGTAAAAATCACTTTTTGAAATTACCATCTTGTGATCTACAATGACTATGTGTGCAAGCATCCATAAGTGGTGGTCTTACCTTCTTTTGGATCCATTTAGGCCTTCAAAATTGAATTCAAAGATTTTTTATGCAAAAACCTCAATAACTTCTACAACATAGATGGTATGACAATGCAACTCCACTAGCAGGATGAAATAACTATGATGAACCTCCACCTCTGAAATCGAAACAATTTGAGATCATATGACCCACTTACTAAAACTAGTAAGTTTCCACAAATAGTAATTATGTACTAAAATAACCCTTACTAAAAAGACAAACATAATTTGTTTTAGGTGATGCAAGATTGTCCTTATCTCTAGGATGCTCCTACATCACAATCAACCAAATATACAAACTTACAAAGGAAATGCAAGAACTTTGTGTTATCAATACTTCAACAATAAGTTTGTACAACTATGCTTTCAAACCAACATGTTTTGTCTCAAGCCTTGAACCAACTTTATACATCTTCCCTCAACTTCCTAAACCAATTCCAAGTGGTTTGGAGGCTATTAATTCCTTTAAACATGACATAAGATTGGTTTCTTGCCTAGCAATTTCTAGCATTTAGAGTTTATAATTTTGAATTTAAAACATTAAAAACTCCTTATTAGCAAACCTGAATTCATTTGTGAATTTTACCAAGTGGTCCTACATTACCAAAAAAACCCTTTCTAAGCCTTTTCTAGGCCCCTTACAATGCTTATGTTCACTACACTCAATATTAAGTCTTATGATCCTTTCAGGACCATTATTTTTTTTTATAAATTTATTATATTTTACATTAGAGTGAGTCATTCTTGGCTTTAACAAGTTCCAATTCACTCATTTCTCTTCATAGGCTCCCTCCATGCTCTCCTATGTCTTCATGTTCCAACATGTCCTCCTAGGTGCTCCTGAACTAGGAAGAAAAAGGAAGACAATGTCTAGTGAGGCTTGATACTCCTATACTTGAAGACTATGATTGCTTCTTTCATATAGCTAGGTCGATGCCCCTTTTAATCAAGTCTACACCCTCGATCAAGGAAGTTGAGTACTAGAAAAAATGATCTTCAATATACATGTAAGTAAAGTTCATTACAACATATGCATTGCATATCCAATTTGCAATTTTGAAGCATGAAGTTGTATTGATTGATTGGTGGGTAATAATGAAGGGAAATATTTAAAAATATGGAGAAGATCTTCTCAAGCTTTGAAATAAGTTTCTAAGTCTTCTTTCTAAGGGTTTGGGTTTTGATTATGATTATGCTCAAACCTTAATCAAGGAACCCCTACTTCCATTGAGAATCAATTATTACCCTCATTGCCTTTTGCTAGATTTGGTGCATGGAGTTAAATTCGATTCAAAGGGGAGTGTTTAAATCCTAAATGAATTTGTATGCAATGTATTTATCAATTTCAGGAAAATCATCAACAACTTTGTTCTTTTTTCCACACATCACAATTGCATACTCCATGTTACATAGACCTTATTATATATATGCTTGAAGTTCAATTTTGGCTTTAGAGATTCAATCAAATTGAAGATCTTTAAAAGTATAACTCAATTCTATGGATTGATTTGTTTAGTTATGTTACTTCTCTATTCATCAGAATACTATGTAGAAAGAAATGAGCCCTCCATATTCCAACCATGGAGTGACCACAAATAGTATGAATTATCATTCATTCCTATTTCAAAATTTCATCAATTATCTTTGAGTTTTTTTATACTTCATTTCAAATTGCACTTATAGGGATGTATATGGGCATGTATATATGTGTGTTTGCATATAAGGTTGTATATGGGCATTATATATATATATATATATATATATATATATATATATATATATATATATGTATATATATATATATATATATATATATATGTATATATATATATATATATATATATGTATATATATATATATATATATATATATATATATATATGTATGTATATGTATATGTATATATATATGTATGTATGTATGTATGTATGTATATATTATCATTCATTCCTATTTCAAAATTTCATCAATTATCTTTGAGGTTGTATATGGGTATGTATATATGTGTGTGTGTATAAGGTTGTATATGGGCATAGATATATACATACATACATGCATGCATGCATGCATACATATACACACACATATATACACATATACATACATACATATGTGTGTGTGTGTGTGTGTGTGTGTGTGTGTGTGTGTGTGTGTGTGTGTCTTTTTTTCAAGTTTTAATATTATGCATACACAAATATTTAAATAAATTTGGTGATTGACATTCAACAGTATATCCATTCACAATCTTTTTCTTTCACTAAAATAATTACCAAATATTTTTTATAATGTTTGAAATAAATATCAGTAGAAATAAATATTTCTATGTGTCATTTTAATTTTTTTTTTAATGACTTATCTTTTATATTCTTGGAAACTACTAACCTGTTCTACCAATCTCCTGCATTATATTGATATATATATTGCAATGCATCTGTTGATATTTGATTGAAAATGGTCCAAGTGAAATTATAATATTATCCCAATGGAATATTATGAAATTTGTTTTTAAATGTTTCTCAACACTACTACAAGCCTATTCAAGCTTTGCAAAATCTATTCTTTTTCCCAAATACCATTTGTGAGCAATTTTTGACATTATACAAAACAAAAAAATCCTATGACTCATCATTGCTCATTATGTCGATAGGCATCCTACATTGGAAGATTGTTCATGAATTTTTTTGTGTCCATGGTTATTCAGTGATAAATACTTTTTGATGAAAACTATAATTTGATTGTTTCCTTTGATCTTGTTCTTCTGCAATAAATACTGGCTAACAAATACAATTTGATAGTTTCCATTGATTTTTCTTCGGTGATAAATACTTACTGATAACCATAGTTTGACATATATTACTTTTGGCTCACAACTATAGTTCTTCTTGTTAACTCTTCAAAGACTTGCAGTCTGTCATCATTTTCCAACTACAACTATGTTTTGAAATTAAATACTTCTGGGTGACAACTATAGTTCCCCATTTTAACCCTTCAACTACTTACATTGTATCATCATTTTTCCACAAAATTAGAGACATCATTATAGAGAAAATATTATAAATGGTAAATGTACCATTAATTCTTCACATACAATAGCCTCACAAAAATTGAGTGCACAAGCTAGCAAATTTGTATTTTCTTTTTATTATCCTGAATAAGTTTTGTTCAGATGTATCATTTTACAATAGTTTCTTTCAACAATCAAATCATCTAGTTATTTTCTTTTCTAATCTTTTATATATGTATATAATATCATTTTTTTTTATCATAGTCATTAATTTTCTAATTTATTATATTCCAAAACATATTTAACGACAAACCTAACTATAAAAAATGGTCTCATTTGGGAGATGAGTAATAGCATTAAAATTACCCAACCTCGATTCAAACAAAATCTTCATCCCATTTTTCAGTTAGGAGGTAAAGGCACTAAAATGGAAGCCTCTAAATGTTCATCAACTAATATTGTGCTTCATCTGCTATGGACAGAGACATCAATCACTTTATGTACTAGGGTTAATCACTATAGGAGGCTATAAATGTAACTTTGTTGTAAAATCCCCGATAAAATAAAATATGTGAAGTTGTTCATGAGAATGTTGATGGGTATGCACTAAAGCTAGTGCTCAACCATTCTTGGCTTCACCATGACCTTGAAGAGAGTCATAAATCTCTCCACTCACACTCCTCATAAACCCTTCTAAAATAACACTTAAAAGCTCTGTCCGGTCAACTATATACCTTATTAGTAAAGGATTGGACATCCTTCTATATTGACTCCATGATTAAATAGAATCATGTATTTTCATAAGTATAACATATTGACTTTATTTATTTGTCAACCCGAGAGAAAAAAGATTGAGAGGGTGGCTACAAAGTATATGCTCTGATTCCTCTTTAAGTCATTACAACTACAACAAGAAAGGAATGTTGAAGGAAACTAACCTAGGAATTGAAATGACATTTACCTTAAAGCTTAGAGTAATGTTGCAAACAATAAATATACTTAAACAACTATGCTACAGGAATAGTCCATGTTTCTATTCTCAATGGTTGTAAGAATAATAGAAGTCTACTTTGCAAGGAAACAAGCTAAGAAAGGAAATATATTCTAACAAAGTAATTCACTCACCAAGTGGGCTCCCTTGGATGAGTGAACAAAAAATAATCAAGTCTAAAGGTGGAAACTTTAACTTTGTATTCTATTCATTCATCATAAGCAATTACAATTGAAAATAGGATTCTACGCTACTAAACATAATAGTTTATTCTATTTCATTCTAGTCAAAACTAGGAAAAATATCAAAATCAGAATCCTCTTTCAAGGATATAATAGAATTTATTTAAAGGAAAGCTTCTAACAATTTCCTACTCCTACGATCACTCCATCAATGAGGATTAATTAAAAATCATAAAGTTTATAATAGAAATGCTATTAATTGCATTTTAATTTCCCTAGGAATATAGCAGGTTGAGGAAGCTATCTTCGTGTGCCACCATAATAGAATTCCTACCATGATCTGTTGCTATAGTGATTCATCAATCATCTATTCATCTTTGACTTTAGTGTTAAAATGTTGTCTTCAACATGCACGACAACACCTGCAAAGCATTAAACACAACAACTTCTAGATACATGCATTTATTTTGTCATCAATGTTAGAAATGGTAATGTTTAGATTATCTCTCTTGAAAATCCTATGGCTGTAGGAAGGAACCTACCCAAACATAGTATCGATGAGGAAATACTTATCAACATGTAATATCTTTTATTAGACCATAAAAAGCCATAGATTTAAGAAAATACAACATAACTGATCAATCAATACTTTAATCTCCATGTCTTAACTCATGTATAGCATATTCATAAAACATAAGTTCTTTTGCTTAAACCATAAAGTCTTAAACTATTTCTTGCAACATAACTACTAAAAACAAGATAAAAAGTAATCAAAATAATGGCCTTTTAGATGCTCATCATTCCTCCCAACTGAACTATTGCTAGTCTCCAACAATCATGAAGTTCAAGATCCTGGCTTGCACTCTCCAATCACTAGGTGTCCTTTCACTTGACTCATTCTTCACATAGTCGAAGTAACCATAATTTTCCTTGAGCCTCTTCTACCACCGAACTTTAGCAGGCATGTCATGCTCTTGTGCATTTTCATTTTTTGCTAGTAGTGGTTGTAGGAGAATTGGGGGTTGATACCTTAATGGTAACCAATGTTTACACTAATTTCTCCCCAAGTCAATATACCAAGGAATCCTTATTGTAGCAAGAGTTAGATTTTGTGGAGAGTGGTGTTCTCTTATTTTTAAATCATGTGGCATTTTAACCCATCACTGCCTTGAGATAATGATTGTTGTTTCTACAATCTGAGATGAATGTTGTTCCCAATTTGTAAAAGACCACTCTCTGACTCTACTCACCTTACCAAGTCCTATAGAATTTCCCAAAATAGGAACCCAATTTGGATACGTTTGTCTTGAATATTGGACTTCTGGCCTCATGAACAAAGGTATCATCATCTCACTTTCCTTGTAGGGTGCAGCTTGATGTTCTCTGCTTATTTCATTTTGCATCCATGACATTGTTACCCTCAACTGCACATCCCCCACATACAAGACTAGGTTCCATTCAGTGTCATTAGGCATTACTAGATTGTGGAGATATAATTCATATAGTAAGTTTTTCAAGTCCATAGGAACAGATCGAAATGCATCATAAAATTCATGTGGAGTAGAGATAGAGGGGTTAAGTCCTTCACAATTATAGTTATCTTATAATTGGAATATTGTTCTTTAAGAAATAGAGAATATATTGGCAATGGCGACGTACATTCCATTAGCTCAAGAGTTAATCTTGTAATCTACTCAATTCTTCTCTTCAAAACTTCATTCTAATCTAAAATTTCTTTCAATTGGAAACTCTACTCATTAATAATATGCTTTAATTTCTTTTTCTCCAAATTCCATTGAGCTCTTTCCCATAATAGTTGTTGAAAAAAATTAATTCCTACAAACAAAGGTGTGGATAAATTTGTTGGTGGCAATGGCTCATGATGGAAGAGATCTATCCATTTAGACACTAATTGATAAGTTTTCTTTACATTTTGTGGTGTGGAACACTCACTTTTCCTTATGACAACAACTATTTCCTCTTTTTCACTCATACTAGATTCTATGGTTGTTGTAGCTAATGTGTCTAACCCTTCTTGATCCAGTTTTTCCAACACTTCTTTAACAATTTTAGGCCTAAATTTTGGATAATTTTATAGAAGGGAGTTTTGAAGAATTTTTACCAATGTCTTGCATGGTAGTGTCTTCTTTAAATTCCTTAGACATTTCAATCTCATCAGATTCCTTGTCACTATCAATAAGCACATAATTGATAAGTTACACTCAGCTTCAGGTGACAAATTATGAGTTTTACTCTCAGTTTCACTGACTTCAGTTTGTGGTAGTTTTCCACTGGAGAGGGCTCCTTTGCACTTTTAGATACTTTAGGAGTAATTATGGGAACAAAGGCCTCTAGAATCCTACTCTTAGAGAGTCTTGCACTTTTCCTTGTAAGTGGTGTTGACAGGCATGGGGAACTCTTTCATTTTTGCCTGCTTATAGGTGTTTCTACCACAAGCACTTTAGAAGGTTTTTGTAGGTCTTCCTCCTCTTAAGAGTGCAAGGGTTCATTAGAGTTAATCTCCTCATCAGATTTCCCTAGCTTTTCTACTTTAGGTTCCAAAAATTTTCCTTTGTCCTTCTCAGCAAAGGACCTATTTTTAACAATGATGGGGCTTTAGAAGCACTAGTAGTTTCTACCTCTTTGCTTCTCTTCTTTCTAATAATGGAGGGTTTAGCCTTATAAATTCATTTCTTAGTTGGCTTAAGACTAGAGAGAGAGGCTTTAGGAGTATTCTCAACTCTAGGGATAATTTTATCAAATCTTGTGGATATTCTTTTGCTTTGTCCTACCCCCTAGCCTCTAGGACCGACCAACCTAGGTTCTACCTCTTTCATCTACAAGAATTCCTCCCATGACCCAATTGCTTGTTTATTTAACTCTCTTTCTATAATTAACTTTATTAGACCATGATGAGAGACTAACTGATCACTACCAGATTGTACTGAAGAGGCTTGTTTCTTAATAATATTGAACAAAAAGTTGGGAAGGTTTACTTGTCTATAATCATGTCATAGGTAAGCCAACAACTTGAAATGCAGACCATGTAGATATTTGTATCATCCCTCACACATGAAATATCAAATGATAAATGTAGTAAGTTGAACAAAATCCATTGGCAAGAATATCCTTGAAGTTCCTTGTTTCTTATCAATGTCCACTGGTGGGTCCTGGTGTATGCTAAATTGTGCCATAGTTGTCTTCAAGTCAAATTCTTTCTCCCAATTTTCACCCTCCTGTGGCAATCTAGTGACTTCAGCTATCACTTCTTCTAAGAACTCAATTCTCAGACCATTAACCAGTGTAACTCCATCTCTTAAGGTGGTCATAAATTGGAGAGTTAATTCTTCATTAAATTTGTTCAAACTAAGGCAATAATCCAACCATCGCCTTCTTCTAAACATTTCACAGGTGGCTACATCTCCCAACAAAACTCGATGATCAATAGGCTCATTTCTTTATATACCTCTTCTCATGGTCAATTACAGATGAATTATAGAAAAACTCTAATGTTCAAGGCTTACAACATTGGCTCTTAGAAAAAATGGCTTCATAAATATGTGTACAATTTGAAGTTAAATGCACCATATCTCACAATATATCCTTTGCATCAAATTTCATGATTTCCATGCGTGTATAGGCTCATCACCCAAACACATTGCAAATCTTCTTTAAAAGTTAAATAACCTCTTTTTATGTCCTTGATTGCACAATGACACAATCACAAAATGACAAGTCACCAACATGTAATATTAATTATGTACTTATTTCCAGTCATCTCAATGCACTTTGAAGGTACATGCGATGATTTGGAAAAAATAATTTAAAAAAAAGACAATCAAACACCCATTTAAATATTTCCCTTCCCCCCAACTAAATGAATGTATGTGTCCCTGATGCAGGAGCATCTTGCATTGGAAAATTATTGGAAAAAAAAAAAAAAAAAATTGAAAAAAAAAAATAAAAAAATAAATTCTGGAGGAGAGAGAAAAGTGACGAAAATTAGAGGAGAAATAATAAAAAATAAAAAGGAGAAAAAGAAAGGAAAAGAGGATTTTTATTTTTGAGGTGCATAGGTGGCATAAAATAGAAAAATAAGAAAAATAGTTGTCATTCCATTAATCGAGGTGTGTAGGTGGAAATTCTAGAAGGTTTTGGATAAATCATGTATTTAATATTTGTTGGGTGCTTAGTTGTATTTGGGTGGGAATTTAATATTTATTTAAAGATAGTTGTATTTACCCTTTATCCCACATTGGTTGTGTTTGTAATGTCTTGGGTTAGAAGTGCCTATTTAAGCAAGGCATATGAGCATTTCTAAATCAAGCTCGAGGAGTAGAAACTTGAGAAGTAGAAGTTGTGGAAGGAGAAACTCAAGGAGAAGCTTGATATCATCTTGTGGGTGTTGTAAGGATCTTCAAGTATAATAAAATTTCTTGTGAAGCATTTTTTTTTTGTCTCCATATTGTTTCTTTCTTGATTGTGAGTGAGTAAGGGTGGTGTGGCCCTCTATCAAGTGGTATCAGAGCGGACCTCTATCAGTGGTATCAGAGAAGGAGTTCCTGAGTGTACAAGCAGATTGTCGAAGAGTGAGGCAGTTTGTACCAGGATCGTGGTTGGGAAAAGTTTATCAGAGCTGGTGGACTGCAAATCTATTGTCCTAGACTTGTGATGTGGTTCCTGATTGTTCGTGCGAGGTGACAGGTTGCGATCTGACTTGCAAACAATTTAGTTGTCACGAGGAGCGTGGGAAGGATTTGTTGCAGAGGGTTTACGAAGATCTTGGAAGATGGCTCCAAGAGGATTGGACCCTAAGATGATTGCCAAAATCCATGATATAGTGGAGAGGAATTTTTCTAAGATGATTTCTCGGTTGGATGATAGATTGGCTGATCAAGTTAAGGAGGTTCGTGAGAGAAGATGGCATCACAAGGTTGAGGTGGAAGAGGTAGGTTTTGCTGATCAGTTTGTGGAGCTTGATGCAGAACCTACAGAGCAACTAGAGGTTGTTGCTAAAGATATTCCTAATGTTGTTGATGTTGGGACCGAGGTTGGTTTTCATGATCAATTGGTTGAATCTGACATGGATATTATGGAGCACTTGGAGGTGGATGATCCAGTTGTTGGAGGTGAGTTATTTATTGCAGAGCATCTTGTTGTGAGCAATGAGGTGGTTGGTGTTGAGAGTTTGGCATGTATTGATGGAGATCTACATGTTGGTGCTGATATGAATTTTGTTGTTGCTGATGCGAGGTTTTTTGCTGCTGGTGTGGATTCACTAGTTGTTGATGTGAATGGGAGTTTGCTAATGAAGCATTATGTTCAGTTTGTTCTTGTGCATGAGCTTGTTGATTGGATGGTTGAGATGTTGGTGTGGAAGATTTGCATGGTGGTTTTGTTGTCCCTATTGAGGTGGAAGCCTTTGGTGAAGATGAAGATGGTTGTAGATTTTCTTTTTGGCATCCAAGTGTGGGACACACTTTTCTATTTACCGGGGGAGTCTGATGCAGGAGCATCTTGCATTGGAAAATTATTGGAAAAAAAAAAAATTGAAAAAAAAAAAAACAAAAATTCTGGAGGAGAGAGAAAAGTGACGAAAATTAGAGGAGAAATAATAAAAAATAAAAAAGGAGAAAAAGAAAGGAAAAGAGGATTTTTATTTTCGAGGTGCATAGGTGGCATAAAATAGAAAAATAAGAAAAATAGTTGTCATTCCATTAATCGAGGTGTGTAGGTGGAAATTCTAGAAGGTTTTGGATAAATCATGTATTTAATATTTGTTGGGTGCTTAGTTGTATTTGGGTGGGAATTTAATATTTATTTAAAGATAGTTGTATTTACCCTTTATCCCACATTGGTTGTGTTTGTAATGTCTTGGGTTAGAAGTGCCTATTTAAGCAAGGCTTATTATCATTTGTAATCAAGCTCGAGGAGTAGAAACTTGAGAAGTAGAAATTGTGGAAGGAGAAACTCAAGGAGAAGCTTGATATCATCTTGTGGGTGTTGTAAGGATCTTCAAGTATAATAAAATTTCTTGTGAAGCATTTTTTTTTGGTCTCCATATTGTTTCTTTCTTGATTGTGAGTGAGTAAGGGTGGTGTGGCCCTCTATCAGTCCCACCGGGCCAAGAGAAGCAAGAGTAAAAGAACAATACCAAATTAGAACAAAGCATAAATAAAATAAAATGCATGAAAAGTTATGTGGAAGGTACTAGGTGACTACTACAGGAAAGATGTTTTGAAATGATCATCAAAATTGATAGAGTGATAGGATGGAATGGTAAGATGGAAGAGATAAAAGTGAAAGTGGAATGGATGTGAAGAAAGTACTTCAAAAAGGAAGTTTTTATTATGAATGTCTTGATTAGAGTCAAGAACTAGTAGGAGTCAGGATAGAAGAAATAGACTTAGTGGCTATAGGAACAACAATATCCTCAAGTGCTAGAATTGTGGCAGGAACTCTTCATGGCTGGTGAGTTTATGCTAAAGCTTGAGGTGATGCCTATTGACAAGTAGTTTGAAGAAAATGGGATCAATAGTAGATAACAAAAATGCACCATTTGGAAATACGACAACAATCTCATATGACCCACATGTTTGGAACATTCCTAGATGGTGTCAGTATCTTGAGTCATAAAGGGGTGCCCAATCACCTACACCAAACATTTTTTGTTTAATAAACTTATCATGTCACTATTTCCTTTGGTGTTGATTGAGCTTAGTATTATTTAGTGCATATTTCCTCCATTCATCAAGATTGTTTAAACTCGGGATTCTGTCTTGTTGGGCAATATTGAGTTCTATCCCAAGCTCCAAGGTAGTCTTCAATGTTTTGTATTTGAATTAAATAGGCATGATGGTTGACTTACTATAAATAAGTTCAAATGGAGTAAAACTAGTTTTGGATTTCCAGGTGGTTCTGTAAGTCCAAAGAGCTTCAAGAAGGCATGTTGCCCAGTCCTTCCTATGAAGTGTTATAGTCTTAGAATAGATTCCAACTCCCTATTAGTAACTTCAACTTGACCATTAGCCTGAGGATGGTAAGGTGATGACTTAGCATACCTAATAGTATACTCCTTCATAAGAACAATGATCAAATTTAATGTAAAATGAGACCCTTGACCAGATGTCAATTTCTTAGGAAAACCAAACCATGTAAAAATGGATTCATATAATTTTATTTCCATATTGATATCTCTTTGGTGTTTCATGGGTTTAGCTTCTACCCATTTGGTGACATAGTCAATGTACACCAGAATATAGGATTTTCCTTGTAAAGTAGGCTCAATAGGTCCTACAAAGTCAATACCCCATTTGTTAAAGGGTGTGACCACTACTAGAGGCTACTGGGGCATTTCATCTGACTTAGTGGGTCTTCCCATTCACTGACACTTGTCACATTTCTTTGTATATTTGGCAGCATCCTTGTGTAGGCTTGGCCAATAATACCCAGTTGTTAAGATTTTGAAGGTTGTTCTTTTGGCTGCAAAGTGACCTCCATAGGGTTCATCATGATAGGACTTCAAGACATCATATGATTCATCTTCTCTTAGACACCTATACATGACTTGATCAAGACCAGTATGGAACATAAACCCAACAATCCATGAATAATTCAAGCTCTTCTCTACTAGTAGTTTTCTAGCTTAGGCAGAGAAATATACTGACATTTTTTCCTTTAGTGAGGTAATTAATAGTATCTACATACCAAGTGTTTTGTGTGGCTAACATAAAAAGATGCTCATCTATAAAACTATCATCGATGGTTGTAGGATCATTAGGGAGATGCAATAGAGAGAGAAAGTTAGCTACAACATTGGTCCTACCACATTTATCAACTATGGTGATGTCAAATTCTTGAATGAGAAATAACCATCAAGCCAATCTTCCTGATATTGTAGGTTTGTTTAACAAATATTTTATAGCAAAGTGGTCAGTATGAACAAATATCTCATATCCAAGGATGTAATGCTTGAATTTATTAAGAGCATAAATGACCACAAGTAATTCCTTTTTAGTGACTATGTAATTAAATTTTGCACCTTGCAAATTCTTAGTAATGAAATAAATAACATGTTCAACAGAGTCTACTTTCTATCCGAGTAAAAACCAATATCATAGTCTGAGGCATCCATATGAATGTGAAAAGGAAAGCCCCAATTGGGTCCTCTCAAAATAGGCATTGGGGTAAAAACTTCCTTAAGTTGTAGGAAGGATGTTGCATAGTTAGTACCCCAAACAAATTGAGAGTCCTTTTTGAGAAAGTTGTAGAGAGGTGCTACTAGTTGATTGAAGTTTTTAATAAATCTTCTATAATATCCAGCATGTCCCGAAAAACTTCGTACATCCTTCTACTTCTCTAGTGTCGGCAAGGTACTGATAACTTTAATCTAAATTGGATCTACTTGGATGCCCTTTGATGAAATGAAATGGCCTAGGATTACCCCTTCCTCCATCATCATAAAACATTTCTCACTATTTAAAGATAGGTTATAGTACTTCATCTTTTAAGTACTATTTATAAATTTTCTTTTGCTTCTTCAAAAGTAACACCATGAATAGTGAAGTCATCCATATAGATTTCCATAGAATCTACAAAAATATGTGAAAAAATATTGATGACAAGTCATTGGAATGTAGCTAAGTCATTGCACAAGCCAAAAGGTAATACTGAATAGGAAAATATTCCCCATGGGAAAGTAAAGTTGTTTCTCTTGATCTTTTGGGGCTATTTGGATTTGATTGTGACTACTGAAACCATCCAAAAAAGAAAAATACTTTTTACTAGCTAGGTTGTCAAGGAGTTGGTCTACAAATGGTAATGGAAAATGGTCCTTCTTAATGGCTGGGTTAAGCTCCCTATAATCTACACAAACTTGCCATTTTCCTCCCTTCTTGGGTACTATGACCAAGGTTGAGACCCACTAACTATCAGAGATAGGGTATATAAAACCAACACTTAAGAGCTTTTGCAATTCATTCTTAACAATATCTTTTAAGATAGGATTAAATCTCCTCTAAGGCTATCTAACAAGTTTGAAGTCATGACTAATATAAATCTTGTGAGTGCAGAGCATAGGATCTAATCCTTTCATGTCCATGTAATCCCAAGCAATTTTATTCTAATTTTCTTGTAGTAATTGCGATATTTCTTCTTGTTGGGAGTGTGATAAGGCATTGTTTACATTCAATTCCTTACCTAGACCAATTTCCATCTTAATAACCTTATTTTCCATGAATAATTGAGCAATGGGGGGAAGAATCCATTTCACAAGGTGATAATGAATGGGGGAATTGTGAAGCTTCTGAATGATTGAATGAATTTAAAGGTGGTGCAATGGTTTCTTGAGGACACATTGAAGATTGTGTTCCATATTCATTCAGAATAATGGATGAAATTATTTCATCTTCTTCTCGATCAACTATGAATAATTTTCTTCCTATCATCATCAATTGATGGATGTAATTGGCTTCTAGATCATCATCACCCAAGTCTAGCCAAACTACTTGGTCATTTAGTAACAATGGTTGAGCAAGAGAGTATAAAGCTAGGTTCTTCGTATGAACTCTGTTGGATATTATCATCTTCCTAGATTGGCAAGCTATATAAGCTTCTGTAATGGCTAACCATGGCCTTCCTAGGATTAAAGGATATCCTACCATATTAGTCTTTGTTGAGAGAACAAAATCAACCAGATACTTCGAGGAATTTAGGGTGACTTAACATATTCTATCATCCCATTTGGTTTAATGGTGGAAGTATCAGCAAGATGTATCATCATAGCTTCTACATAGTATGTCAAACTCAAAGAGAAATGTTTTAGGGTCTTTAATGTTTAAGCCATAAAACTTGGGAACTGCAGTAATAGGTATATTTTTTAAATTTTGGTTACCTTGCTAAGGAGGGACAGGAAAGGGAAATTTTAGTTGAGGCTAAGGCTAAGCCATTCCTAAAGGAGGTACTATTAATAGTGCTTGATATATGACAAGACAAAGTGGATTATCCTGGTATTTAGGTTCAACAAAGAGATCATTCAAATGCAAGGATTCATTAGAGGATGAGGGTGTTTTTCTTGAGCAAAAATGAATGGATTTTCAAAAGGCTCTTCTTCATTCCCACTGTGAGGTTTTTTAGGTTCAGGATTAAAAATGCCTTCCTAAATATTATAGGGAATAAATCTCCCAAAGGGGTATCTTGTTCTATGCATGGAAAAATGCAAAATCTAATCTAAGATAATGACTTCAGGGTTGAATTAGATTGACACCTTCCCCAACAATGGTGCCAAAAATGTCCACTCAGCTAAATACTTTAGTAATAAAGGATTGAACATCCTTCTACATTGACTCCATAACTAAACAGAATCATGTATTTTCCTAACATATTAACTTCATTTATTTGTCAACTCGAGAGCATAATCTTGAGAGGGTGGTTGTAAAGTATATGCTTTGATTCCTCTTTAAGCCATTACAACTACAATAGGAAAGGAATGCTAAAGAAAACTAAGCTAGGAACTGAAATGACATTTTACTTAAATCTTGGAGTAAAGCTACAAACAGTAAATCTACTTAAACACTTATGTTGCATGAACAATTCAATGATTCTATTATCAATGGATACTGGAACAAAAGAAGTTTGCTTTGCAAGGAAACAAACTAAGAAAGGAAATCTATTCTAACAAAGTAGTTCACTCACCAAGTGGGCCCCCTTGGATGAGTGAATAGAAAACAATCAAGTCTGAAGGTGGAAACTTGAACTCTATATTCTATTCATTCATAATAAGCAATTACAATTGAAAAAAAGATTCTACTCTGCTAAACAGAATAGTTTACTCTATTTTCTTTTAGTCAAAACCAGGAAAAGATCAAAATCAAAATCCTCTTTCAAAGTTACAACAGAATTTATTTAAAGGAAAGCTTCTAACAACTTCCTACTCCTATGATCACTCCATCAATGAGGATCAATTACAAATCATGAAGTTTATAACAAAAACAATATTAATTGCAGTTTAACTTCCCTAGGAATATAGCAAGTTGAGGAAGCTATCTTTGTGCACAACCATAACAAAATTCGTACCATGATCTACTACTGTGGTAATTCATCAATCATCTATTTGGCTTTGACTTCAGCACTGAAATGTTGTCTTCAATATGTGTAGCAACACCTACAAAGAATTAAACACAACAACATCTACATTTATGCATTTATTTCATCATCAATGTTAGAAAAGGTAATGTTCAAACTGTCACTCTTGCAAATCCTAAGGTTGCATGAAGGAACCTACCTAAACATAACATGGATGAGGAAATACTTATCACCATGTAATATCCTTCATTAGACCATAAAAAGCCATAGATTCAACCAAGCATAGCATAATTGATCAATTGATACTTCAATCTCCATGTCTTAATATATGGATAGCATATTCATAAAATATAAGTTCTTTTGTGTAAACCATAAAGTCTTAAACTATTTCTTACAAGATAACTGCTAAAAACAAGATAAAAAGCAATCAAAATAATGGCCTCTTAGAGGCTCATCAAGCTCTTCCGTCATTTGCAATTCTTCTCCCAAATAAAATTCAAAGCAAAATTGTTGAGAATATCGATTGCATCCTTGGATCAATTCGGCCATTGTTTTCTACAAATACCAATCTGACATCATTTAAATTAGTTTATATCCTTCCTTATGCAGTTGCTTTGGCTTTTAAATTTTAAACATGTTGAAAAGTGAAAAATATTATGATAATTGCTCAATGACTGCTATACTATATTTATATGTTTATAATCCTTGCAATCAAGATTTTTCAAAAAAACATCTTTTAAAAAAAGAAAAAAGAGTCCAACTTATTTTTAGATTCAGATTTATTTTCCCCAATTTGTTTCTTAAAAAAATAGCTTCAGTGTTATCTTTAGATGTATTTTTTTTGCCATATTACATTTATGTTTTTATGGTTTTTCTATTTTTGTGTTTTTAGTTAGTGTAAAAAATGATATAATTTTTTAATCATTAGGTGTTATCTTTTCAAAGTTTTTAAAAAATTTATTAATTGAAAATTAATTTTTACCCATATTAGATATAAATACAAAATAAATTTAAGATTATTTTTAATTTTTACTTTAGAAAAAACCTTTAATATATTATATTTAGTTTGCTTATACTTAGCTTTATTTTGTATCTATTATCTTAAATGGTTTAAGATTTCATAAATTATACTATATTAAATTTAATCATTCAGATTTTTTTCTTCAATTTTTTTTTTTCGAAAAAAAAGTTGCAATGCTATCTTTAGATGCAGATTTGTTTTGCCATATTAGATTTACGATTTTATGGTTTTTATATTTTTGTGTTTTTAATTAGTGTAAAAAATGATATAATTTTTTAATCATTAGGCATTATCTTTTCAAAAATTTATTTATTTATTAATTGAAAATTATTTTTTACTCATATAAGATATAGATACAAAATAAATTTAAGATTCATTTTAATTTTTACTTTAGAACAAACTTTTAATATATTATATTTAGTTTTCTTATACTTAGTTTTATTTTGTATCTACTTATCTTAAATGGTTTAGAATTTATACTATTTTAAAATCTAATCATTAATTTTTTAATATATATTTTTATTTGTTAATTTAATATAAATGTTTTATTCAAATAAAGCACATGAACAAAATAGCAATATCTTTAGGACTCATACTATATTACTTCTTTCAAATTTTAGGTATCTAATATACTAGTCATACAACTCATTTCACTACTTTAAAGGTCATTATCTAGATACTTTACATTGATTCTCTTTCTTCAATAATATTTTTAGTTATTATTTTAATAAATAAATTTCGTAAATTGTATTGTATTTCTATGTGATTATATATTAGATTTGAATTATGAAGTTGATAGTATACATGATATAAATTTAAATTATATTCATAGGTTAGATATATAATGGACTTGCACTGCAATGAAAAAAATTGTGTCACACAAATATCAGATACATAAGACACTGTAAATGGGCCACCTCCATCAAGCCCTACGATTTCCATAGCTTCAAATGGGTACATAGAAAAAACAATTGAAATTGTAATGAGAAAAACTTGTAGTCATTTCATAGAGATGGTAAATGATATTGAGAACCTAGTACTACATATAGATAATGTTGATGATACTGATGTCAACATATGGGTAAGTGCACCAAGTTGTGGTGCCAAAAGGGGGTTATAAGTGGCCACTTTTTTCCTAAAATCAGCAATTTCTAAACTTCATGAAGAATTTGAAGATAGTTACGCTCAAAATTTTAAGACATGACAAAAACAAAAGTAATAGACCTTTGAATCTAGTTTCTAAACTACTATTTTTTTTCAAAATGGTTTAGTTTTAGGTCCTCAAAAAAGAGGGCCACAGAAAGTGGTACTATTTATTTGGTCAACAGTTACCTAACACTATGTATTTATCCTAGATTTTTTGGGTAATTTTATAATGTGTATTTTTTATGAATTTTTTAATTGGACACATCCCAAAGATGTGAAATATCTATGTGGTCCCCTAGAAATGATAGAAAACTAATCTAAAATCAAAACTTTTTTATTTCAAAGTGTGTAGAATGGAGTCTAGTTTCTAAAAAACTAAGTTGTTGCAAAATTTGATGAATGAGCTAAAATCTACAGCCCAATTAGTACATGTTGGTTTTTGATAGAAATTGGACATACATTCAAAAGAAATTATAGTTGAAAGGCTTGAAATAGTTCAAATAAAAAATAGATTATATGGTTATATAGCTAACACAGAGACCCACAATGTCATGTAACCTGATTTTATCGATGCTCAACCACAAGGAAACTTGAAGGAGAGCACAGAAGCAAATTCAATCTTTTTTTGTATGTTGGTAGCAAAACACATCTCAAACCAATTTAGAGACTCCAAACTTGTGGGTTGGATCCCCAAGGCAGAACCAAGCCTTAGGCTTGGTAGAATGTGAAACTTTAAATAGTGTGTGTGCACAATAGCACATATGCACTATTTTAAGCTTTTTTAAATTTAGGTCATAATAGCATGTACGCATTTTAGTGTGCACACACTCTTGAAGCCTAAATTTCAATAGAGAGGGAAGAAGAGATGTAGAGATGGTAGAGAATGAGAGAGATTAGAAGATGGGGGGAGAGTAGGAGGTGGGATAGGGAGAGAGTGAGGGAGCAATAGAGAGAGAGAGAGTAGGGGATAGGTGAGAGAGTGAGAGTAGGGGATGGGAGAGAGAGTAGAGAGGGAGAGAGAGTGAGAGAGGGAGTAGGGGGTGGGAGAGAGAGAGTAGTGGATGAGAGAGAGAGTAGGGGATGTGTGAGAGAGTAGGTAGTGAGAGACAGAGAACGAGGGAGAGAGGGGATGGGGGAGAGAGAGAGAGAGAGAGAGAGAGAGAGAGAGAGAGAGAGAGAGAGAGAGAGTAGCATATGGGAGAGAGAGTGAGAGAGAGAGAGAGAGTAGGGGATGTGAGAGAGAGTAGGGAGTGGGAGAGGGAGTGGGTGAGGGAGAGTGAGAGAGAGGGCATGGGATAGAGAGAGTGAGAAAGAGAGTAGGGGGTGGGAGAGAGATAGTAGGGGATGGGAGAGAGAGTAGGGGCTAGGAGAATAAGAGAGAGTAGGGGATGGGGGAGAGAGAGTGAGAGAGAGTAGGCAGTGGGAGAGGGAGTGGGAGAGTGAGAGTGAGAGAGAGAGATGGGATGAGAGAGTGAGAGAGAGAGAGAGAGAGAGAGAGAGAGAGAGAGTAGGGAATGGGAGAGGGGAGAGAGAGAGTGAGAGAGAGTAGGGGATGGGACAGAGAGTAGGCAGTGGGAGAGAGAGAGTAGGGGATGGAAGAGAGAGTGTGTGAGTGAGAGAGAGAGAGAGAGAGAGTGGTGGGAGAGGGAGAGTGAGATAAAGAGAGAGAGAGAGAGAGAGAGAGAGAGAGAGATCTAGGGAGATGGGAGTGTGTGTGTGTGTGTGTGTGTGAGAGAGAGAGAGAGAGAGAGTAGGGGATGGGGGGAGAGAGAGAGTAGGGGGTGGGAGAATGAGAGAGAGTAGGAGATGGGAGATAGAGAGAGTGAGAGAGAGAGTAGAGGGAGAGAGTAGGTAGTGGGAGAGGGAAATGGAGAGAGAGAGGGGGATGGGAGTGTGTGAGAGAGAGAGAGAGTAAGGGATGGGGGAGGGGGGAGAGAGAGAGTAGGGGATGGGAGAGAGAGAGTGTGAGAGAGAGTAGGCGATGGGAGAGGGAGAGAGGGAGAGAGAGGGGGTGCATGGGAGTGTGTGTGTTTATGTGTGAAAGAGAGAGAGTAGGGGATGGGATAGGAGAGAGAGAAAGAGAATAGCTCAAGAGAGAGAGACTATGGGATGGGAGAGAGAGTAGGTAGTGGGAGAGGGAGTGGGAGAGGGAGAGAGGGAGAGAGGGGGATGGGAATGTGTGTAAGAGAGACAGTAGGGGATGGGAGAGAGAGAGTAGTGAGGGAGAGAGAGTAAGGGGTGGGGGAGAGATAGAGAGAGAGTAGGGGATGGGAGAGAGAAGGGATGTGAGAGAGAGTGAGAGAGAGAGTAGGGGGTGGGAGAGAGAGAGTATGGGATGTGAGAGAGAGAGAAGGGGGTGGGAGAGAGAGAGTAGAGAGGGAGAGAGAGAGTAGGAGATGAGGGAGAGAGTGTAGGAGAGAGAGAGAGTAGGCAATGGGAGAGGGAGTGGGAGAGTGAGAGTGAGAGAGAGAGAGGAGAGAGGGGATGGGAGTGTGTGAGAGAGAGAATAGGGGATGGGAGAGGGGAGAGAGAGAATGAGAGAGAGAGTAGGAGATGGGAGAGAGTGAGAGAGAGAGTAGGTAGTGTGAGAAATAGAGAGAGAGTAGGGGATGGGAGAGAGAGTGAGTGAGAGTGAGAGAGAGAGAGAGAGAGAGAGTGGCTGGTGGGAGAGGGAGAGAGAGAGAGAGAGTAGAGAGAGAGCAGAGGGATGGGAATGAGAGAGAGAGACAGAGTAGGGGGTGGGAGAGAGAGACAGAGAGTAGGGGTGGGAGAGAGAGAGTAGGGGATGGGAGAGAGAGTGTGAGAGAGAATAGGGGTGGGAGAATGAGAAAGAGAGAGTACGGGATGGGAGATAGAGAGAGTGAAAGAGAGAGTAGGTGGTGGGTGAGGGAGTGGGAGAGGGAGATGGAGAGAGGGGGGATGGGAGTGTGTGTGTGTGAGAGAGTAGGGGATGGGAAAGGAGAGAGAGTATGCGATGGGAGAGAGAGGGATTGAGAGAGAGAATAGGTGATGGAAGAGAGAGAGAGGGAGAGAGAGGAGGGGATGGGAGTGTGTGTAAGAGAGAGTAGGGATGAGAGAGGAGAGAGAGAGTAGGGGATAGGAGAGAGAGAATGGAGAGATAGTAGAGGGTGCAAGAATGAGAGAGTAGGGGATGGGAGAGAAAGAGAGTGAGAGAGAGTAGGTGGTGGGAGAGGGAGTGGGAGAGGAAGAGTGAGAGAGAGAGAGAGGGAGGATGGGAGAGGAGAGAGAGTAGGGGATGGGAGAGGAGAGAGAGGGGGAATGAGAGAGAGATTGTGTGTGTAAGAGAGAGAGAGAGTAGGGGATGGGAGAGGAGAGAGAGGGGGGATGAGAGTGTGTGTGTGAAAGAGAGAGAGTAGAGGATGGGAGAGGAGAGAGAGTAGCCTAAGAGAGAAAGATAGTAGGGGATGGGAGAGAGAGTGTGTGAGAGAGTAGGCAGTGGGAGAGGGAGTGGGAGAGAGAGAGAGAGGGAGAGTGAGAGTGAGAGAGAGAGAGAGTAGGCAGTGGGAGGGAGTGAGAGAGTGAGAGCAAGAGAGAGAGTAGGGGATGGAGAGAGAGTTAGAGAGAGTAGGCAGTGGGAGAGGGAGTGGGAGAAGGAGATAGATAGATAGAGAAACCCAAGAGAGAGAGTAGGGGATGGGAGAGGAGAGAGAGTGAGAGAGTAGGGGATAGAGAGGAGAGAGAGCGAAAGAGAGTAGGGGATGGGAGAGAGAGAGTAGGTGGTGGGAGAGGGAATGGGAGAGGGAGAGCAAGAGAGAGGGGGATGGGAGTGTGTGTGTGAGAGAGAGAGTAGGGGATGGGAGAGGAGAGAGAGAGGAGGATGAGAGAGAGAGAGAGAGAGTGTGTGTGTGTGTGTGAAAGAGAGAGAGTAGGGGATGGGAGAGGGGAGAGAGTAGGAAGTGGGAGAGGGAGAGTGAGATAGAGAGAGAGGGAGAGAGAGAGAGAGAGAGAGAGTGGAGGGATGAGAGTGTATGTGTGTGTGAAAGAGAGAGTAGGGGGTGGGAGATAAAGAGATAGAGAGAGTAGGGGATGGGGGAGAGACAGAGAGAGAGTAGGGGATTAGAGATAGAGAGAGTGAGAGAGAGTAGAGAGGGGGAGAGAGTAGGTGGTGGGAGAGGGAGATGGGGAGAGAGAGAGGGGATGAGAGAGAGAGTGTGTGTGTGTGTGTAAGAGAGAGAGAGAGGAGAGAGAGAGAGAGTAGGGGATGTGAGAGAGGAGAGAGAGAGAGAGTAGGTGGTAGGAGAGGGAGTGGGAGAGGGAGAGAGGGGAGGATGGGAGTGTGTGTGAGAGAGTAGGAGGTGGGATAATGAGAGAGAGAGAGTAGGGGATGTGAGATAGAGAGAGTGAGAGAGAGTAGAGAGGGGGAGAGAGAGAGAGAGAGAGAGAGAGAGAGAGAGAGAGAGAGAGAGAGTAGGTAGTGGGAGAGGGAGTGGGAGAGGGAGATGGAGAGAGAGGGGGGATGGGAGTGTGTGTGTGTGTGTGTGTGTGTGTGTGTGTGTGTGTGAGAGAGAGAGAGAGAGAGAGAGAGAGAGTAAAGGATGGGGGAGGAGAAAGAGAGAGTAGGCAGTAGGAGAGGGAGAGGGAGAGGGAGAGAGGGAGAGGGATAGAGGAAGATGAGAGTGTGCGTGAGAGAGAGTAGGGGATGGGAGAGGAGAGAGAGAGGGGCTAGGAATGTGTGTGTGTGAAAGAGAGAGAGTAGACCAAGAGAGAGATAGAGAGAGTAGGAGATGGGAGAGAGAGTGTGAGAGAGAGTAAGTGGTGGGAGAGGGAGTGGGAGAGGGAGAGGGAGAGAGTGAGAGAGAGTGAGAGAGAGAGAGTAGGCAATTGGAAAGGGAGTGGGAGAGGGAGAATGAGAGAGAGAGAGTAGGGGATGGGAGAGAGTGTGTGTGAGTGAGAAAGAGAGAGTAGGTGGTGGGAGAGGGAGTGGTAGAGGGAGAGCGAGATACAAAGAGATAGAGAGAGAGAGAGTGAGGGATGGGAGTGTGTGTCTAAGAGAGAAAGAGAGTAGAGGGTGGGAGAGAGAGAGGGAGAGCGAGAGAGTAGGGGATGGGAGGGAGAGAGCGAGAGAGAGTAGGCAGTGGGAGAGGGAGTGGGAGAGGGAGAGAGTAGGGGATGGGAGTATGTGTAAGAGAGAGAGTAGGGGATGGGAGAGAGAGAGAGTGAGAGAGTAGGGGGTAGCAGAGAGAGTAGGGGATAGGGGAGAGAGAGTGTGAGAAGGGGATGGGGGATGGTGGGATAGGGAAAGATTATTTTTCTCATAGTGTGTCCACTCTATAGTGCACACATGCTTTATAGTGCATATGCACTATAGTGTGTATGCACTATATGAAGACACCAAAAAATGGTCATAATGAAAGTTTGGGTCCCTATTGATCCATATTCTATTTTTTTTCTATTGTGTATTCTATTGTTTCAACAAAAAACATGGGTTTCATGCTATTGCAAGTTAACAAACACTATATTCAATCATTGGATACACTGTTTGAAGGCTTTTTGAACAGTATTTCATTCTGTTTGAAGCTAGCAAACACCAAATTCAATCATTGGATACACTATTTGAAGGTTTTTTGAATATTTTTTCTATATAAAAGGTTAGCGCAATCCTTTTTAAATATTCTTTTTTATTATATAGAGACAAATTCAATTATAATTTGACAAGTTGTTTAATATATAGTGAATTCATTGAAATTTGTATGTTTGAATGAATTGTTATTTGGAAATGGTTAGAAATTTGACAAGTTGTTTAATATTATATTGTGTATTCATTAAAATAATTGTAATTTGTATATGTATTTGAATGATTTGTAATTTACAAATTCTAAGTAATTCAAATGTTTGAATAATTTGACATATAAAAATCATCATCATACCAAGGAAGAAACCAAAAACTCAAACAACAGAAGAGAGGGAGAGAGATTTGGTAATTAAAAGAGATAAAATGAAACTACTATGTAAACAAAATAAATTGCAAAGCAATAATGAAGAATTGTCTTTCAAAGAGGAACAAGAACCATTCATACAAAGAAACAAAGAGGAAGAATTAGAAGCATAAGGAGAATGAATGAGACTATTATGCTCAAGAAGACAATTGAATTGTGAATCTACACCATCTTCCAATGTTGGAGTAATATCATTATCTCATGTTGAAGAGAGGCTAATTTGTACATCTGATGATGTACACACTCCATCATGTCATGTTGAAGGCACAACATCAACATATCAAGTAGGTGATATTCCATCTTTTCCATCTTATTGCCAAGGCACATCATCTTGGGTTCAAGGTACACAAAACACTCAACCTTATGTTGATGTTCAAAATTTAGAGGGAATGGAAGAGATTATAAAACCTTCTAGAATTCATTTTAGAAGACAAAAATATTTGATTGATATTGATAGTACTAACATTTTGAAATCAATGCCTGACAAGATTAGCAAGTGTACTTGTCCAAGAAAAGTTAACCATATGTGGAGATTATTCTTTGAAGAATTAATCATGGTTCTTTTCAACTTATATCAAATCGTGAACATATGGATAGTACACATGCAATTGGAAATGAAATAGTAGATTAAAAAAATATAAGATGGTGAAATATGCTCTAAAAGATGGGAAATAGTGTAAAATATGTAATTTAGTCATTGATAAGATTCTAGCATATGAGTTCATGAAGATTTTTCGTGAAAATATTTTTTATGAGTATGCAAGGTATACACATAGAGCTCAATGGTTGGATTTGCAATTCAAGTTATGCAAGGATACGTTTCTACTGGATACCATTGTTTTGGTTGTGGACTTCGTAGAGAACTACACACTACAACCACAAAATGAGGTGAAAGAAAAGTATTATACTTCTTAATTGGTTTCTATATTTTTTCACATAACATTCATGCATTCACCTACAAGTATAGAGGATGACATGAAGATTTTGAGGGAGTACCATTTTTACATCAGCAATGACCGATCACATTCTACAAAGTTTGTACATGGTTGTTTTCAACTATTTTATGAAGATTTGGCTAATAGGGGCATACCATATCATCAGTAAATTATTTGGTTAGACAATTGTGTATCTCAATTTAATAATGCATGGATGTTCTATTAGTTTAGCAAGATGCATAGGTTGTCTAGAATTCAATATATGTGGAATTTCAAAGAGGCTAGTTGTGGAAAGGAAGATCATGATGGTGCAGGCACATGCATCAAAAGAGCCTTAGCTCATGAAGAACTAAAGTACAAAGATGGAGCAATATTGATAGATGCAAAATCCATCATCCAGTGGTGTAACTCTATAATGGGTCCAGGTAAGGAAGGTGAGTCTATGGTTCGTAGATTTTTTTGGTTGATAGATAATACTAACATTTCACCATATAAGGATTGTTGCACACTAATAGAATCAAGTGAGTTGCACTCTTTTAGAAGCTTCAATGCAAGTTCATGGAGTATCCACACATAAAAAATGTCATGGTATTGTCCATCATGTGTAGAGGAAAATTGGGATGAGTGTGAGTCGACTGAATAGGTGGACAAATGGGATATATGGGTTTTGGACCCAACTGACACCTATCATCCCCCATAAGCACTGGAAATGGTAGAGATGGATTCATCAATTTACTTTGACCACTTTTTTGATCTAGTGCAACTTGGTGATATATATATCTTTGTAATCTCAATATGTAACATTATAACTTTTACCTAAGTATTTTCTAAATTAATGATTGCATTTTGTACATTTATTAGTGTAGGCCATGTTTTTGTTGTTATTGCACCTGAAGACAATGAAGAAGGGACATATTATTATTTGTGTCATTGTGTCCAAGCCAAACAAAAATTAGATAACTCGATTATAGATGGTGAAGGTTCAAAGCACCATATCGGTGTGGTGGTTGTAACCAACACATGGCTTAGACGATATTCTATGAAGAACCCTAACTTGTGGTTATTCAAAGATTGGCAAATAGAGAGTAAGATTCGTTATTATTTGAGCCTTGTTGTCGCATCAAATTTTCACTTGATAAAAAAATGGTGGAAAACCACATAATAAGACTCTTTGGAAAGTTCATGAGTCAAACCATGAGGCAATACTTGAGACATTAAAATGTAGAGTAGATCCAGTTGGTTCATTAGATTGAATAGAGAGAGAGAGAGAGAGAGAGAGAGAGATGCAGGGGCACCTTGAAATCATAGGGCCTCCACCTTTTCATTTTTGTTGTGTTATGCTCCAAGTGATCCTTGTAAGTAGAATAAGGGTCATTGGATCTAGGTGTGGTAGTTAGGGTATTGGATGTCATTTAATGTCCTTAGAAGAGTCACTACTTCAGCCTAAAAATTAAGGCATACCTTGCCATAGGGTAATGAGTAACCTAAGGGATGAGTCATTAGCTGAGGGAAGGGTCTCTATCATGGAATTTCTAGGGGATAACCTAAATAACAAGTTAGAAGTGTTAAGAAGAGCAAGCAAGAAAAATTGCAAAGTTTGCTATATTGCAATTTTGCAATTTTTGCAAGAAATTGTGGATTTTCCTTTAAAACTTGGAGGAGGTCAATGCAAGCCATAAGGATGAAGGGGAAAGACCTAGGAGGAGATATAAAGACTTTCCAAACCCTAAAATGAGAGAAGTTAATATCATTGTGTACGGTCAGCATGCTATAGCATGATATTTGAAGGCAAAATTACTGAGTTTCTAAGTTTTAAGGAATTTTTGACATTTTTTTTTTAGACTATACTAATTTCCATGGTAAATTGGGTTGTTTAGAACAATTTTGTTTTAGGAAGTTTGGTTTGATTGTCTTTATTTTCATAGTTTTAAAAATATTTCTCTTTTCACTAGTTTGTTGTTTTGTTTTTAACAACTTGTATTAATAATGGTGTAACTCACTGTCCCACTATTGGATTTGTATGACCTCTTGGGGATAGTGAGTATACACAATGTAATATATTGTGGAAAAATTAGGATCCTCCAAAAAGTTGGCAAGCAATTTTAACCTCTTGCCCTAGGCGAGCTAGAACATGTCCGACAAGTGCATCTAATAAAGAAAAGGAAAATATTGAAGGATATATATGCATATATGAACATTAACCAATAAAAAATATAAAGGAATACGAATATTGAGTATTGTATACAAAAAATATTTTTCCAAACCAAAGGAAATAAGTCATTCATAATAGTCATACAATTAAGTACCAGATATATATATGAACCAAATTATTCTTACATATGTATACAATATTATTGACCAAATCAAAATTAGCAAAATGATATTGCACATAATCTCCATTACAAAAGCATGGAAGCTTTGTGATTTTGATAGTTATATTCTTTAGTCCCAAAAATGGACATTATAGATATTGCTCACTAATCCTTTACAATAGAAAATGTTTACAAAAATGGGCATGTACTTGTATGAGGACATTATATATTACAGAAATCCCATATCGAAGCAATTGGCTAGCCACTCAAAAAATAGTAACTGAATGTAAGTGGGGTCATAAAGATACCTTAATAAACTAGTATCCCCTTTAATCAAGCAACATCTTGGTCATTGATGTAGTAGTAGGCAACAACAATCTTTAAACAACAAGGAATGGTAGAAGTTCACAAATTCCCTCAACACCCAAGGTGAAGGGTACTAGTGCCAAATACCTATCATAGGTATGAATATGGTCTTATAGGAAGGTTATGAAAATCCCACGAGACAAGCTAACCTAATCACTAGGTCTACCAAAGTTCTAAGCACCAAAAACTCAAAATGCACTAATGGATTCCCTTAGCCAAAGAGGGATCAAACCCAAAAACTAGATACAAAGACTAGGAGTGACCTACAATCACTGATATGGCCTATTTAGGTCCTTATCAACATGAATCAATGATTCATTTCATCAAAGACAACTTATAGCATCAAGTTGCTTTGAAAATTAATTAATTGGCTTATAGTCCTCCTAGAATGAGAATGAGGTATAAGTTTCAATTTTTCCAAACAACATGGTGACTTGACCAAGGATTTGGATACCCTTTTGGGTTTTATAAAACTTTCCAAAGCACCCAAGGATGGAGAGGAATAGAGGTTGCTGTTGTTGCAACATTAGACCAGATTCCTAAGCCTAATTAGGGCTCCATTTACTCTACAAGCATGTTTCCTACAAAGGAGAAATTCAATCTAACTATTAGGATATGTGGGGGAATGTAAAAGAAACAATAATCCAAGGTTTTAGCCTCTGATGAATCCAACTCAAACTAGAAGGGACTATTACAAATATTATATGGTGTACTCATAGTGATGTACACCTAGGGTATGACACAAAATTCAACTCCTTACACTTCTTGGAGAACAACTTGCAAAATCTAAAAACACATTGTTACACCTTTCATTCCACCAAAAGGTATCAATTTCCCATGGTAAAATGTGTCAAAATGACCCAGCCCTAGCAAATTGTTGATTTCTAGGTTGAATAGCTATAGGTTTTGTCACTTTATCCTAAGTAATTGGCATACCCTAGATGGCACTAAGATAACCATTTTCTTCTAAAATTTCCTTTTCTCTTAGATTAATCTCTCTATTAATTAGGTTTTCCATATCTTCCTTTGTATATTTAATAGGTATAGCTACAATTCTTCTATATACATTCCTCTATATATTAAGCTTTCCTTAATAGGAATGAGAAGACATGGGGAGTCAAGACAACTATTGGTCACTGTATTAAAAAGGTAGTTCTTGGCCATGCCACTAATGGGAATCATTTCAATCTTATTTTTAGAATCGGTACCTCATTTTTCTTGAAAGAATAATATATATTGTTTTCAATGTCTTTGAAATATCTATAGTTGGTAGCCAATTTCTTATTCATCGCCTTTCAATATTCATGGGAAATTGAGGTATTTGGTTACCTAATAGGTCCTAGGAATCTTAACTAGGGTCTTGGAATAGTCCTAGAAGGACCCGTTTGACCTAAATATGTAAAGAGCAAAAATTGCTCAAAAGTTGCTTGAGCAACTTTTGCAACTTTTGCAAAAAAGTTGCAAATAGAAGTTTGGGAAGTTGTAAGTATCCATGCTTAGGTATATGAGCATGGGAAACATATTTTCGAAGGTTAGAAGGTTTCCAATTAGATTTGCATTTTTAAGCAACTTTTGCAATTTTGCACAAAAAGTGCAACTATTGCAAAGTTCACTAGATTTCTCTTCTAGGACTTAGAAAAGGTTCCAAACTATTAAAAAATAACTAAAAACACCTAATCCTAGACTATCTTGACCAAAACATCAAAAAAACCTAATTTTTCCTAATTAGCAACTTTTTCTCATATCTTACACAAAAAGGCCTAGGCATACATATCTTGCTCATATCTCTCTCACCGTTTGTCATGGGATCAAACTATCTATTCCATTAGCTCTAGGTGGCTAGGTAAACCCTAGCCCCAAGTTTCTCCCATCTTATTGAGTGCTTCCACATTCTCGAGCATGCCAAACCAAATTGTCCCTAAGAGTCACTAAATGCCATAGGGCAACGATCTTTGATGGGACATATCTTGGAGCTTATGCAAGGTATGGATGGAATTTTAAGTGTTATAGGACCATGTAGCAAAGACCTACAATAACCTCTCTCACTTTTTGGAGATCTTATTCCATTTTATTTTGCGACCCCATCTCAGGTGATGTTGAAACTTGTAGTGTTGGCTAGTACAAAGTTGCCAACTGCCAAATCTTGCTCACCATTCTTCGTGGGATCAAACTGTCTATTTGGTTAGCTCTAGGTTGTTGGTTAAACCCTAGCCCAATCTTTTCCTATCTTGTTGAGTGCTCAAACATTCTTGGGCACACGAACTAAAACATTCCTAGGAGTCTCTAAATGCCATAGGGCAATGATCTTTGACGAGGTATATCTCAGAGCTTAGGCAAGGCATGGATGTGATTCTAGATGCTACAAGACAATGTTGTAGAGACCTATAATAACCTCCCTCACATTTTGGAGATCTTATCCCATTTTGATTTTGTGACCCCATCTTGGGTGATACTAAAACTTGTAGCGTTGGCCAGTACAAAGTTACCAACTATTGAATCTCTCTCACTGTTTGTCATGGGATCAAACTATTTTTTTTGTTAGCTCTAGGTGGCTAGGTAAACCCTAGCCCCAATCTCATCCTATCCCGTTGAGTGCTCAAACATTCTCAGGTACACCAAACTGAATTGTCCCTAAGAGTCACTAAGTGCCATAGGGTAGCGATCTTTGACAAGGCATATATTAGAGCTCATGTGAGGTATGGATGTGATTCTAGGTGATATAGGATTATGTTTCAAAGACCTACAATAACCTTTCTTTCTTTTTGGAGATCTTATTCCATTTCCATTTATGACCCCATCTTAGGTGATACTGAAACTTGTAATGTTGGCCAGTACAAAGTTGGCAACTGCTAAATCTCCCTCATTATTCATCATGGAATCAAACCATTTACTCTGTTAGCTCTAGGTGGCCAGGTAAACCTATCCCCAAGCTCATCCTATCTTATTGAGTGCTCAAACATTCTCAGGCATGCTAAACCAAATCATCCCTAAGAGTCACTAAGTGCCATATGAAAATGATATTTGATGGGGCATATTTCAGAGCTCATACAAGGTATGGATGCATTTCTATGTGCTATAGGACCATGTTGTATAGACCTACAATAACCTCTCTCACTTTTTGGAGACCTTATTCTATTTTGATTTCGTGACCCCATCTTGAGTGATGCTAAAACTTGTAGTGTTGGCCAGTACAAAGTTGCCAACTGCCAAATCTCCCTCACCGTTCATCATGGGATCAAAATATCTATTCCATTAGCTCTAAGTGGCTAGGTAAAACCTAGCACCAAGCTCATCCCATCCTATTGAGTGCTTAAGTGTTCTCAAGCACGTAAAACTAAATTGTCCCTAAGAGTCACTAAATGCCATAGGGTAGCAATCTTTGATGGGTTATATCTCAGAACTTGTGAAAAGTATGGATGTCATTTTGGGTGTTCTAGGACCATATTGTGGAGACCTACAATAACACCTCTCACTTTTTGGAGATCTTATTCTATTTTCATTTTGTGACCCCATCTCAGGTGATGCTAAAATTTGTAGTGTTTGCCAGCACAAAGCTACCAACTATCAAATCTCCCTCACCATTTCTAATGGGATCAAACTATTTATTATGTTAGCTCTAGGTGTCTAGGTAAACCCTAGCCCCAAGCTTGTCTTGTCCCATTAAGTACTCAAATATTCTTGGGCACGCCGAACCAAAATGTCCCTAAGAGTCACTAAATGCCATAGGGTAGTGATCTTTGACAAGGCATATCTTAGAGCTCATGTGAAATACATATGTAATTTCAAGTGCTATACGATAGTGTTTTGGAGACCTACATTAAATCATCTCACTTTTTTGAGATCTTATTTCATTTTGATTGTGCAGCCCCATCTCGAGTGATGCTAAAACTTGTAGTGTTGGCCAGTACAAAGTTGCTAACTATTGAATCTCCCTTACCATTCATTGTGGGATCAAACTATCTATTTTGTTAGCTCTAGGTGGCCAGGTAAACCCTAGCCTCAAGCTTGTCCTATCTTGTTGAGTGCTTGAACATTCTCGGGCATGCTAAACCAAATCATCCCTAAGAGTCACTAAGTGCCATTGGGCAACAATATTTGATGGGGCATATCTTGGAGCTTGTGTGAGGTATGGATGTGATTCTATGTGCTATAGAACCATGTTTCAGAGACTTACAATAATCTTTCTATTTTTGGAGATCTTATTCCATTTTTTATTTTGCGACCCTATCTCAGGTGATGTTGAAACTTGTAGTGTTGGCCAATACAAAGTTTCCAACTGCCAAATCTCCCTCACCATTCATTGTGGGATCAAATCATCTATTCTATTAGCTTTGGGTGGCTGGGTAAACCCTAGCCCCAAGCTCATCCTATCCTGTTGAGCACTCAAACATTCTTGGGCATGCTAAATTTAAATGTCCCTAAGAGTCACTAAATGCCATAGGGTAACGATCTTTGGTGGGGCATATCTCAGAGCTCGTGCAAGGTATGAATGTGATTCTAGGTGCTATAGGACTGTGTTGTAGAGACCTACAATAAATTCTCTATTTTTGGAGATCTTATTCTATTTTGATTTTGCGACCCCATCTTGAGTGATTCAGAAACTTATAGTGTTGACCAGTACAAAGTTGCCAACTGTCGAATCTCCCTCACCATTTTTCATGGGATCAAACTATCTATTTTATTAGCTCTGGGTGACCAAGTAAACCCTAGCCCCAAGCTCATCCTATTCATTGAGTGCTCAAAGATTCTTGGGCACACCGAACTAAATCATCCCTAAGAGTCACTAAGTGCTATAGGGTAGCAATCTTTGACGGGGCATATCTTGAAGCTCATGTGAGGAATGTATGCTATTCTAAGTGCTATAGGACCATGTTGTAGAGATCTAAAATAACCTCTCTCACTTTTTGGAGATATTATTCTATTTTGATTTTGCAACCCCATCTCGAGTGATGCTGAAACTTGTAGTGTTGGCCAGTACAAAGTTGCCAATTGCTAAATATCTCTTACTATTTGTCATGGGATCAAACTATCTATTCCATTAGCTTTAGGTGGCTGGGTAAACCCCAACCCCAAGCTCCTCCTATCCCATTGAGCACTCAAAAGTTCTTAGGCACGCCGAACCAAATCATCCTTAAGAGTAACTAAATGCCATATGGTAGCGATCTTTGATAGTAGCAACTAGATATGTCATCTCATCCAATGATGGAGACTCATGATACAAGGTAAAGGGGTGATCATACACCTCATTTTAAACATGATTTTTTTTATGGTAATAAGGTAATCCTTGTTTGTAAGGTCAATGAACTTGAGGTCACCTATAAACCCAAGTTGCCTTAGTTCTAACAATTTTTCTTTTTTTTTTATTACCTTATATAGGTCCCATGTGTTGCCCAAAACTACTTGGTTAAGTTCTAGGAAGAGTTAGTGCAAAAATTGTATTTTGCAATAAAAATTACTAACAACTTTTTGGCAATTTTAGAATTTTTTTGGAAAATCTTGAAATTAACCTTGTAACTAGTCAAACCAACTAGTAATTGGTTGGAATGGATGTCAAATGATGAAAATATCCTCTATGAATTTAGAAAAGGCATAAGGTTTTGGTGATTATTAAGTTTTTTTTATATGGTAAGGAATCATTGCTGATATTAAACTTGTATATAGGACCATTAAATTATTGTCAAATATCATTACTTCCTATTTGGAACAACAAACTCATACTTTGTTAGAATGAAACACCACTTTAGTTGCATGTCATCATTTATTGGAGTTAGTGGAAGATGTTAAGGATCTTCTTGGTTGTCTTAATAGCTATTTCATGGGTTTGAAACATAATCACTTCCCTTTGTGAAGAGTTGTCCAAAAATCAGCAAATTACATGTTGTTGCAAAGAAAATATAGTCATAGGATGTTGGAAGATTATTTTCACTCATAGGATGTTGAAAAATCTCTTGGAAGGATGGAATAGATGATAGACTGAAGTTTGTGAGATATTTATTAGGTGTTCCTTGAAGTGTCTAAGGTGTTAGTTTGAAGCAAGAAGTTGATTATGATCCATTTCTTGATTTTTCTCTTTTTTCCCTTATTGCTTCCCAAGTCTTGAATAGGGAAAGCGATCAAGTAGTTTTGTGAAGTTGGGTAGAATTTTGTTCAATGTTGTAACCAAGTTGGAAAGAGTCTTTGAAGAAACTTAGGAAGGTGGGAAAGGTAGTTTTCCTTAAAAGTGTTCTTGCTAGGAATCTACTAGCTTTTGGTGTGAGCACTCTGCATCATTTTGGATGCAATTTACATTAAAATGAAATACATGAAATTTACTTAAAATGTAAATAATAAAAATAAGATATATATTATGATAACCAACAATGTCATACGTGAACAAACATAATAAATTATGATAACCAATAATATCATACATGAACGAACATGTAATATATTATGATAACCAATAATGTCATACATGAACAAACATATAATATATTATGATAAACAATAATGTCATACATTAACCAACATATAACATATTATGATAACCAATAATGTCATACATGAACAAACATATCATATATTTACCAATAATGTCATAAGTCTAATATATGTCATACATCAAATATAAAAAGTCATATATACATCAAACATATATCAAATATGTCCACTAACATAAAATCCAACATATATGTCCACTAATACCTATACATGTATTTCTATCAACTATATCTTCTCCTTCCCACGAGGGGAAGAAAACAAATCCCTAGAGGTCTTTGCCCATTTTGTGGAGGGAGATAATGGGGATGATGGGATCTTCCTCACACGCTCACTCATCCTCTTGTTTAGCCTCTTCTCTAACTCAAGCTGATACAAACAATGTGGATATGAATCAATACTTATTATACATTAAAATCAAATATATGTACACACAAAATTAATTATTTTCTTACTACCATCAAATAGTCACTTTGTACATCCACCTCAAAGGCTCTCAGACGATCGGGTGTAATAAGGCCCTACAACAATTCAAACAATATAATTACTTATAAATAAGATTTGAAATTTCAATACTAACTACTGTAAACAACAAATAAAATTAAGAAAATTCTCTCATACCTCGTTCAATGGCTTTGAACTAGCCATCGCTGCAGCAGCTCCATGATTGATGGACTGGCAAAGATGAGGAGGAGTCTTAGACATCAACAACTGCATGCCATATAATATAATTTACATGTAACATGAAACATGAAACAAATATAATCAAATGAATTAAATTAACATGAAACAAATGTACCTCTACGAAGATCATATCATGCCTAGGCTCGGAATCCCTTGTGAATGTCGATGGTCTAGTAGAGAACTAATGCACATGCATAAATTGTTTTTGTCAATCCTTCATATGATTACTTAATAAAAATATGTAGTAATTTAAATGATTAAACTGATACATACCTCTCAACTTGTCAATGGGATGAAAAATGGGGTCAGAGAATTTGTACTAGGGCCATCAACACTCTTACCTTGAATTTTGAACAATGTCAATACATGCTAATTAATTAGTCATTCACTATACATATGAAATGTGATCAAATTAGTTTATTATAATTTTAATTTACTTGCATGTCAATGCCAAATGTGTCACTCAGGAACTCACTAGTCACTAGCCCATCATCCATATTTTCTCTAGGATGACTGTTGAATGTGCATAAGAATCCACATGATGTGCACATGTGACTATGATGCATAGAAGGCTCCTCCTCAACTAATGCATTGATGCAATGAATGAGGGTTTGCACCAATGCATTGATAGTCCCTAGAGTGCTAGTCTCCATGCTCACCTTGTTGCTTAAAAATAGGTGCCCTAACTACATTAGGGTCATGACATGTCCCCAACCTCTCAAAGGATGACCCCCCATTTCTACCCTGAGATTCTTATTTATCAAAATAACTGGGGATCTCCCCAAGGACAAATTCACAATACAATTTTTTTTAAAAATACATTGAAACCTCGTGATTATTGCAAGGAGGGGCATCAAAGACTATCCACCATCTATCCCAAAAGTTACTTCTAATATCATCATGTATTCACCAATGGATGTAGAACCTTTTAGTTGTATGTTTAATAGTGTCTTGTTCTCCAAGCTTTTAAAACAATGCACAAATGCTACCTTTTGCTATTTTCTTTTTTTTAAACATCTTTATATGATAATTTTTTTTGCATAATATCTTCTTTGTTCATCCCTCTTAATACACCAAATATCCAATTGACCACTAATAGAAGCTACATGGGTCATAATGGACTCAAGGGAGGATGCCAATTGTGCTCTCATCGGATTGGTTTTCCCACAAGGTTTCAACCTACCAATGAGTGCTTCTATTTTATTTTTCCCTCTTTCTATTTCATTCATTATGTTGTCTTGGGTGCCTGGAGGAGGTCTTCTAATTGGTGGAGGTTGTGGAATTTCTTGCTCTTGTTGTGGATGGTTTTGATTTGGATCTTGTGGAGGCTTTTCATTTTGATTTTTTGATCTAGCTAGGGATTTGGTGGTTCATTATTCACATTTCCTGATAAGAAACCAATTGAAATTTAAATAAATAAACAAATTTAAAGCAAAACTAAAAAAACCTACAAAACAATGTAAGAACTTACAAAACAATGCAAAAACAAGAGTAGAAAACATACTATGTGATCCCAATCTTGATGTTTGGTGATGAGGAGGCATTTTGAGGAGGTGAGTGACATAATTCTTCAATATTTGCAATTCGTGTGTGCATTGTTGAGGAGAAACAATGTAAAGACAAAAAACAATAAAATGGGCCTTAGGTTTGCAACCCATATATACAAATTTATGGTTTCAAAAAGTGCATTTGCACTATAGCATGCACACGCTTTGTGAAATTAAAAATAAATAAATTTGTGTGTCATGTTTTTGGAACCACAACTTGGTGCACTTACCCATATCTAGAGAAATGACATCCTTCATTGGAAAAGTAGTTTGCAAAATAGGAAGAATTGTAGTATTTGTGAGAGATATGCTTTATGATAAGCATTATGATTTACAAAACTCTCAAATATTATGTGATGATTTCTTACATCACTTGAACAAGTAGATATTGTAATAGGGTTCTTTGACTTCGTGTAATTACAAAAAAAACAAAAAACAAAATTATTCAACTGTCAAATCTTACATGATGATTAATCACATCACATGAACAAGTAGATATTGTAACCAATGCTTCTTTAAATTCATGTACTTGCAAAAACTACAAATACATAAATTGTTGAAAACTTCTTTAGTACTTGACATTATAATTTATTTCTTTGAATTTATGTAGTTGCATAAACCACAAATAAATAAATTATTGAAAATGTTTGTCCCACCAGATTTATGTAAATGTACTTTTATATTATTATTGACTATTTCTATATGAGTGTTAATCAATTAAAAAGTAAATGTGTCTTTGATAAGTAAGCATTTATTCAACAAATACAAACAAAATATTAAAATATATAGATGAACTACTTAGTCATGATTTATATAGAAGTATATATTTAATGATTTTTTTATTAATCATATTAAAATATACTTTCTTTTTTGTTATTATATTTTTTCAGTATCAGTTATGTGTCATCCAAAATGAAATTTTGAATCAAAAGAGCAATGAAGACTATATATAAGACAATACCAAAGAGAGTATCATAGAAATTATCATAGACAAAGAAGAGAAAAACAAACTGGCTCTTAGATATAAATACAAAAAGGAAAGTGCAATCAAGTTGATAAAGAATGATATTTTTTTAAAATGGCTAATCAAATTGTAAAACATTTGGAAGTTGAGAATAGTGAGGATACAAGTTTGTAAAGAAATGTTGATCAAATGACACTTGCACAAACCTCTAATTCTTAATGTCAACAAAGACAAGAGGATCATGCCCAACAAAATGAGACTGCCTAGCCTCACTTGAATGGAAACATTTAGTTCAATGATGAATGTGAAAATTCAGTCTCAATATATCATGCTCCAGAAACACCTCTACATGGAAATTCATTACAGATGAATTTAGGTGTTCAGTGTAGTGTCCACAATGTACACAATTCTAATGCTTCACTTTAATTTGATTTGAAAAGATTCCAAATGCAATTTAAATCTCAACTAGATAGTTTTAGAACCCCAAAGATGTTGCGTTTGTCGAGAATTATAAATTGGAATCAAAGTATCCCAAAGTTACATATGTAGACAAGAAAGAGGAATTCATAGATTTTCATCTTCAAATAATATGGATCTTGGGCCACAAGTAGAGGATTTTTCAAAATTGACACAAGTAGAGGAAATTTTGAGTGCACATGTAAGCCTAATAATGCAAGTGACCCATGCAATAGGTGGTCAATATAAATACAAAGGGCAAACCATAAGCTTTCCTCAAAATGTACAATAGGTTTCAAAAATATTGCCACACATGATACAAATTTTTCCCTTTATTATTATTAGAAGAAGGAATCAACATGGCACAAATTATAATTTTACTATCAATAGAGATCATGTCTATAAAGCACTGAAATGCAAAAAAGAGCATGATAAATCTTATTCAAATGTTATTATTGATGAAAATGCTCTCAATGACCTAGCAAGGAATAGAGATCAAAATACATTTAGTAGATTAACTACTGTACACATGGAATTTGACTCAGATATCAATGAAGTCACATATTTCAATCCTATATTGGAGATTGATGAAGGTAATACAATAGAGCACACTACATCAATAGCTTCAAAACCACCAAATGCCCAAAGAGAAATGGAATTAATTTAATTGTGGGTTAATAGCCCTGATGCAAAACCAACAACATTGATTGATTGGCCTTGTATTGGTGCTTCCCCTATCAATGAGTATGTAATGTTAGGTTTACTACACATGGCATTTCTAACACTATTCCCTGATGGAAAGATGTGATTGGTTAGAACCACAAATGAGGCATGTGCATCTACATAACTTTGTTAAGAATTTATTATGGTATAGGGATCATAGCTTTGATAAACATTCATGATTTAGATATTTTATGATGAGCATGACAATGAGACACCAAGCATAGAATTCATATGTAGTGTTTGAGAAAAGAAATATCCAAGAAATGCCCATCACTATCAGTGAGCTATGTGAGCATATGGAACTAATGCCACAATCTCATTTAGCTAATAAGTTAATGCAATTTGGAACAACATTAAGGGGAACACAGTCATACTGGACTAAATGTCATGTAGAATTGGTAGACACGCTTCACCAAATTGGCACTTCAACAATATTTTTCACCTTAAGTGCAATAGATCTGCAATAGCCTGATCTAAATACTCTCATGCTAGGAACATGCCCAACATATATGCAAGAAGCTCAAAATTGGAGAAACAAAATGTTATCAAGTATCCCCATATAGTTGCACATTACATGCATTTAAGACATACAATATTTAGAAAATAAATTCTAGAAAATGGAATGGATGTCAAATATTTTTAGGGTAGGTATGAATGGCAAGATAGAGGTTCTCCACATGTGCATGAATTTTTATGGATCAATGGTGCTCCCAATATGGACATTATTGATTGCTCAAATGAGGAGGAATAGAGAACAATTGAGCAATATTTTCATCACATTATTTATGCATGGAATGCTAGAGAGGATCCACATTAAAGAAATATATAGGTGATTTCAAATTTTTTTTTGTAACATGTCATGTTATTATATAACATATTGTTTCAAAACTATATTTATATAATGAACATATGTCAAATATCTTTATTTCAATTGTAGGCCTTCCAAAATTTTGGTCAACATCCATGTCTCAAAAATGTTAGAAATGCTTTAGAATAACTGAGATGGGGGTGAATCAGTTATTCAAGGTCCAAATGTCCTAATAAAACTTTTTCATCAAGTAAAGTGAGCCTATAAAATTGTTCATGCATCTAAGCTTAAACTTTCCTATTTAGCAAGTTATTGTAAATCAACATGCAAGCGTAATACATGAAAGATCAACACATAACACAATGATTTAAGTGGAAGCCCAATTTGAGAAAAATCACTAGTAACATGCTACTCAATTCTCAATCTTATGAAGTAATGCCTTGTGAAAGATCTGCCCCGTTAAAGGCTACAACATACTATTAAATGTGACCTAGTTAAAGGATTTAACCACCCAGCTATTAGAAGTGGGCCTAGTTAGAGGACTTTACAACATTCACTTGGAATGCCATCTTGTTAAATGATTTAAAAATGGCTATTAAACCAACCTAAGTCCATAGGATTTTGCCCTAGCTTGCACAATTGTTAGAGAGTAACAATAAGGGCTTTTTGACTTGATACAACACACAACTTAACTTGCAAATTTCAATTCTATGTTTAGCTCTTCACAATTTTCCTAGCTTTCAGTCTCTATAGCTCTGACAACTTGTTCTCCTTTCAAGCTTTATCTCCTTAAGTCTTCATGCTCAATGTACTAGTGCAATCTCCTCTATGACCACTTATTGAAGCAGAGTCTCTATGCTCTATTCTTTCTTCACCTTCTACTTGACATCCTTCAGCAACTTTGTATTGTAGCACCCCAACGACTTTTACTTCTTGGCCTATGACTCCTTAAATAGAAGTTTGGAATTTTTTTTCCCACTCGATTCTCTCCTCCTTCAATTTCAGTTCAAATGGATTAGGTAGGATTCATTGAATCTAACCCATATCTTTTTCCTTCTAGAAACATCATGAATGATCCTCTTGAGTTCACCTAAAAGCAGTTTATCTAAAATTCTGTGCCACCAGCTCATCATTCTTATCCTCTACCTAGTTCACAAAATTCAAGGCAAGGAACTTGTTGGCTCAGATTTGGAAAATCTTTGACTTTTCCAATAATGCAGTAGCTTAACACTATTGAAATTATGGTGCTCAACACATACTATGTTACTCAGCACCAACAATGTTTTACTGATGCTCGACACCTATTGTGGATTCACTCAACATCCATTAAGTTTTTCTAATGCTCGACACCTATCACTTTGCTTGGCGTCTAAATACACTTAGCTCTTTCTATATCACTTGACACACACTAAATTTTTCATTTACTTGGCATTAACCAAAAATCTACTCAACTTGAACTAGCTTGCTCAATGCTCACTAATGAACTTAGTTAAGCTTTGCAGACAACCTTGTTGCAACTTATTCTTCTAGTGTTTCTAATTGTGTCCAACCTCTATATCTTCAAGTATATTATCAATACGTCATTTTACCATTGTCTTAACTAATCCTTGCACTTTATTAAAAAATCATAACTCAACCTTTCCCTTAGGTACTCTTGTTACATCTTGTTGACTAAATCCTCTTCATCAATCAACTAAGTGATAGTACTTGGATCTTATGAAAAATTGTCATTCCAAAAAATAGTAGGTTTGACATCAGTGATAAAACAATGATTGAAAACATTCTTTAACAAAAATCTCCCTCTTTGATAACACTCTTTTTCAATTAGATTTCCAACAATCTCCCTCTTTGGTATTGATGGCAAACCAAACTAATCAACCAAATTATCAAAATGCTAACTAGGTTAAAACAATAAATCAAATTCCAAAAAGAAAACTTTATTCAAAACTATTCATTTTATTAGCAACGCAAGTTAGCTTATGACTCTTTTTGAATTCTTTTGATGATAAATTGTCTTCCCCCTTTTTTTGTTCTGTTATTCCTCTAATTGATTCTTTTCTACACTATTTTCTTCCTCTAAGTTGTTATTTCCCTTTTTTTCCTTTTATATATTTGAACATTCTTTTTCTTTCCCTTTTCTGTGGCTTACCATTGTTCACTTTTTTCTTATGTTGCTTCTGATTCCCTCTTACATTATTTCTCCCTTTTACATGTGTGTATGCCAATTTAATTCTCCCTCTGCACAATATCTCTTCCTTTGTATGGTCTTTGTCTACTTGATTCTAAAAATTTGATCATTTCTCCCTTTGTATGCATCGATCAATTTCTACTATTCTGGTATCAACTACTTCTCCCTCTGTTCATTTGATCCTGTAGATTTGATTAGTTTCTGCTATTTCTCCCTCTTTGAAAACAATGCCAAAGATATATTATTTTGGCATCTTAACATGAAAGTATATCATTTGCAGGTACTCCAATTTCCCCCTCTGTCACCTTGCTTGTGACTGATTTGAAACTTCAGCACTTTGATTACTTTAGGCATAATCCTAAAGTAAAATCCTCTGCATCAATTTGTAATATGCCAATAATTAACTCATTTGATGTAGGGCAGTCTTGCTTTTTCTTCAAACAACCTTGGGTAGGGGTATCGCCCCTAATTTACCTCTAAGATGTCAGCAATCTATTCCTTTAAACTGACATATTTCATCCTTACTTGTTTATCTTCCACCAATTCTCTTACATAGTGATACTTAATTGCAATATGATTTTTTTTGGCATGCATCATAGGATTCTTTGATATGTTGATGGCACTTGTGTTATCACAATAGAGTATCATAGTTTTAATTACCTCTTCTTTCATACTGTGCAACAGATGTTTGATCCAAACAATATTGGTATAATTGATAGCAGTAGCAACATATTCAACTTTTTCTATGGATTGTGAGGTGCAACTTTGCTTTTTGCTAGTCCAAGTAATCAATCTTTTACCTAAGAAAAGTGCTCTTCCACTAGTGCTCTTTTTGTCATCAATATTACCTCCGCAGTCTGCATTAGTGTAGGCTTTCAACTAAAACTTTTCAGTCCTCTTGTAGTATAAGCCAAATTCACCTATTCCTTTTAGATACCACAATATTCTCTTTACTGCCATCAAATGATTTTCCCTTGGGTTAGCAAAAATTTTTACCACTATTCCAACAGCTAATGCAATGTCTAGTCTACTATGCACAACATACTGCAACTTTCCAATCATTGATCTATACATTGTCTGATTTACTTCAGCTGACTCATCATTCTTGGATAACTTATGTCCTATTACCATTGGTGTACTGACTAGTTTTGAATCTTCTAATCCAAATGTCTTGAGTATCTCTTTGATATATTTTGATTGGGTCACAAATATGTCATGCTTCAGTTGATGTACTTGCAATCCAACAAAGAATTTGATTTCTCCAAACATTGACATCTCAAACTCGTGTTTCATTTGGTTAGAAAAATCTTTGCATAGGACATCTTTTCCTCCAAATATTATATCATCAACAAAGATTTCAGATATCAAAATGTATTTACCTTTTTTTGCCTTGATATACAGTTTGTTGTTGTCATTTTTTCTCTCAAATCCTATCTTCACAAGGTATTTGTGTTCTCTCATACCACACTCTAGGTGCTTGCTTCAAACCATAGAGTGCTTTATGCAATTTGCAAACCATATCGTTGTTGTTGTCATCAACAAATCCCTCTAGTTATTGTATGTAGACTTCCTCTTCCAGTATTCTATTTAGAAAAGCAGACTTTACATCCATCTGATAGACTTTGAAACCTTTGTAAGCAACATATGCAAACCGTGTTCTCACTCCTTCCATTCTTGCAATAGGGGAAAATTTTTCCCCATAGTCTAGTTGTGCATAACCTTTGCAGACTAGTCTGGCCTTATTTCTTGTTATCTCACTATTCTCATCAAGTTTGTTCCTAAAGACCCATTTGGTGCCAATTACATTTTTATTAGCTAGTCTTCGAACTAGAGTCTAGGTTTTCTTGTTCTCAATTTGATCTATTTCTTCTTCCATAGCTTTATGCCAATTGTCATTTTGGAGTGCATCTTTCACTATTTTGGGCTCAGTCTTGCTTAGTAGACATGATTCATTCCTTAGTTTGTTCCTTGTCATTGGTCTAGCTTCCTTGTCACCAATGATTTTTTCTATAGGGTGATGTCTTTTTACATACTTGAATAGTCTTGGTTTTGTTCTTCTATCCACGTTTGGTCCTTCAGCTTCAGAGTCACTTTGCACATCACTATCTAGTATTTCATTATCTCTTCCATGTATACTAATTTCAAAGTCAGAATGTGCATTGTCTTCATTCTGCAACTCGGCTTTTGAATGTAGCTCTGCATTCACTAGTTGTGACTCAACTGATACTAAAATTTGTTGTTGATTCTCAACTTGGTTGGCAGCTTCATCTTCAGTAGGAATTCCTTCATAGAAGTATACAAAAGATCTATAATCTTCTAGTTTCTTGGATTCATCAACTTGGACTTCTACATGCTCATCAAAATTTACATTTGCACTTTCCACATTCTTGTTAGTGTTAGTATTCAAACATTTATATGCTTTGCTTCTAGTGGAGTATCCAAGGAATATCCCTTCATCACTCTTTAAATCAAACTTTCCATTTCTAGTATCTTTAAGAATATAGCATTTGCAACCAAACACTTTGAAATATTTTACATTGGGTGAGTGACCAAACCATAGTTTAAAAGGTGTTGCATTTGTACCTTTCTTGACTTGTACTTGATTCAAGGTGCACACAACAGTACTTACAACTTCTCTCTAGTGCTTCAAAGCAACATTTTTCTCCATCATCAAGATTTTGGCATAGTCTATTACTGATCTATTCCTTCTTTCTGTAATCCCATTCTATGGGGGAGTTCTTGTTGCTGACGTTTGTCTCTTGATTTTTTTATCATTACAAAATATCTCAAATTCTTTTGATGTAAACTCTCCTCCTTTGTTTGATCTTAAGCACTCCAAACTCTTTTTTGTTTCCTTCTCAACCCTAGCCAAATACCACTTAAACATTTGAAATGCATTAGATTTTTTCTTTAAGAACATGGCAGTCATCATCTTAGAGTAGTCATCCACAAATAGCATTATGTATCTGTCTCCTTGGTAGCTTTGTATTTTTATTGGGCCACATAAGTCTGTATGGACTAGTTCTAGTACTTCTTTAGAAGTGAAGGTTTTGCTTTTGAAACTTGACTTGGTCATCTTTCCTAGTTGACATTGTTTGCACATTGTGTTTTCAGGCTTCTTCAGCTTAGGCAAGCCTTTGACTTTCATCTTTTTGCTAATGCTAATCAGATTATCAAAGTTAACACGACATAATCTTTTATGCCATAGCCACACATCATCCATTTTTACAATAAGACAGGTTGCATCTTCCATATCTAGGTAAAACAAATTACTCCTAGTTTGTTCACCTTTTCCTATCAGATTTCCATTAGTATCATAGATTTTGGCAGTTTTGTTTCCAAATTCTACTTTATAACCTACATTGCCTAACTATGATACACTTAGCAAATTGTAGTTCAATTGTTCAACATAGTATGCATTATCACATGAAATTTTCTCTGTAAGTTTGATAGAACCTTTTCCTTTGATTTGACATGGAGCATCATTTCCAAATCTAACACTATTTCCATCATATTGGGTAAAGGTAATAAACTTTCTTTTGTCTCCAGTCTTGTGATGTGAGCATCCACTATCTATGATCCATTTGTCATTCTTGTTTACATAGGTTACTAGTGCTTTTGCCTCCTATTCATTTGATTCATCCTTCATGGCTACATAGACTACTTCATCATCATTTTCATCAGAGTCCTCTTCTTCAACAATGTAGCACTTTTTGCCTTTCTCTTTGTAATCTCTGCTATCATCTTCTCTTATGTTCTTGTTCTTATTGCCTTCTCTCTATAGTTCTTCTTCTATGTGCATCTTGTAGCAATATGTCCTACTTCATTGCAATTAAAACAAATGATAGGAAGCTTACCTTTGAATTTACCTTTGCCTCTATGAAATCTTCTAGCTAGTAATGCTTCCAATTGTTCTACGTCTTCTTCCTCTGTGTTGTTGTCACTGTATGCATGCTTTACATTTTTCTTCTTCTTCTTTGATTTCACCTCTTCAATGTCTTTCAATGATAGCTTGGCCTTGAAAGCAGATTCAAGGTTCCCAAGTCTGTAGTTATCATAATTGGACAACTCAAATGCAGTGCAGTAAGTCTCCCTACTATTCCTTCAAAGGTTAGCTAATTTCCTGGTACACACCTTAACTCTTGGATGACTGAAACTCTTATAGCATAAATGGAGAGCAAGGTTCTTAAGTATTTTCTATTGACAATGTTATCTTCCAAATGACCACCCATACTTCTTATTGCACTTACCACTTCTTTCATTCTTGAGGCATATTGAACACCATTCTTACCTTCCTCCATTTTCATGTCATCAAACTTTCCTCTGAAGCTTTCTCTTTTGCTCTTTGAACATTTTTATCTCCTCCATGGATATCAGTCAAGGCTCTCCATATCTTGAATGCAAAGTCACATCTTTTAATGTCATCAAATTTAGCATAATTGAGGGCAGATGCAATCTCCAACATTGCCGGATTGTGCTCCTTCTTTTTCTTCATATCTTCTACAGTAGGTACAACTGGATCAACATATTCTACATCAATTGAGGTTTGTGCATGATCACTTATTGATCCAAGGTGTAGCTTCATCAACCTTTGCCATGCAGTGAAGTTGTCTTTGTTAAGCTCAGGAACTTCTCTCTTGGACATCTTGATCTTTCTACTTCTAGTAATTTCAAACTAAATCAACAGATGGCTTTGATACCAATTGTTAGAAATGCTTTAGGATAATTGAGAGGGGGGGTGAATCAGTTATTCAAGGTCCAAATGTCATAATAACACTTTTTTTATCAAGTGAAGTGAGCCTATAAAATTGTTCATGCATCCAAGCTTAAACTTTCCTAATTAGCAAGTTACTATAAATCAACATGGAAGCATAACACATGAAAGACCAACACATAACATAGTGATTTACGTGGAAACCCAATTTGGGAAAAACCACCAATAACATGCTACTCAATTCTCACTCTTCTGAAGTGATGCCTTGTGAAAGGTCTGCCCTGTTAAAGGCTACAACAGACTATTAAATGTGACTTGGTTAAAAGATTTAACCACCATGTTAGAAGTGGGCCTAATTAGAGGACTTTACAACATTCACTTGGAATGCCACCCTATTAAAGGATTTATAAATGGTTGTTAAACCAACCTAAGTCCATAGGATTTTACCCTAGCTTGCAAAATTGTTAGAGAGTAACAACAAGGTCTTTTTGACCTGATACAACACATAACTTAACTTGCAGATTTTAGATCTCTATTCAACTCTTCACAATTTGCCTAGCTTTCAATCTTTGTAGCTCTGAAAGCTTGTTCTCCTTTCAAGCTTCGTCTCCTTGAGTCTTCATGCTCAATGTACCAGTGCAATCTCCTCTATGACCACTTATCAAAGTAGAGTCTTTGTGCTCTGTTCTTTCTTCACCCTCTCCTTGACATCCTTCAACAACTTCACATTGTAGCACCCCAATGACTCTTACTTCATGGCCTGTGACTCCTTAAATAGAAGTCTAGAATTTCTTTTCTCGCTCGATTCTTCCCTCCTTTAATTTCAATTCGAATGGATCAAGTAGGATTCATTAATCTAACCCATATCTTGTTCCTTCTAGAAACATCATGAATGATCCTCTTGAATTTTCCTAAAAATGGTTTATCTAAATTCTGAGCCACTAGATCATCATTCTTATCCTCCACCTCATTCACAAAATTCTAGGTAACAAACTTGTCAGCTCAGATATAGTGAATCTTTGACTTTTCCAATAATGCAACAACTCGACACTATTGAAATTTTGGTGCTCAACACATATTGTGTTACTTAGCACCAACTATGTTTTATTGATGCTCGACACCTACTGTAGATTCATTTGGCATCCACTAAGTTTTTCTAATTCTCGACACTTGTTACTTTTCTTGGCACCTGAACAGACTCGACTCCTTCTATATCAGTCAACACACACTAGATTTTTTATTTGCTCGATATTAATTGAAAATCTACTCGGCTCAAACTAGCTTGCTTGGCACTCACTAATGAACTTATTTAAGCTTTGCAAACAACCTTGTTGCAACTTATTCTTCTAGTGTTTCTAAGTGTGGCCAACCTCTATATCTTCAAGTATATTATCAATATATCATTTTACCGTTGTCTTAATTGATCCTTGAACTTTATTACAAAATCATAACTCAACCTTTCCCTTAGGTACTTTTGTTACATCTTTTTGATTAAATCCTCTTCATCAATCAACTAAGTGATAGTACTTAGATCTTATAAGCAATTGTCATTCCAACAAATAGTAGGTTTGACATCAATGACAAAACAATGATTGAAAACATTCTTTAACAACAATCTCCCTCTTTGATAGCACTCTTTTTCAATTAGATTTCCAACAAAAAATACAACACAACTTACCAATATGGATATTGACAATGACTATGAAGAAATACTAAATTGTTTTAAGTGTCACACAATTTGTAGAGAGGGTGTATGTCTACGTAAATAAAAGGAACGATGGTTTGCAGGTAACTATTATAGTTATTAATATTTGTATACTGCAACATATTATTTATTTAATGAAATAATTAATCATTCACCTTCTTATAATGTTTTCAAATATCATGCTCCTTGGCCATTGAATCTTACTAGATCTAAATTATATGAAGACATACAACTAGGTCAAAAAAATTGAGCCAACAAGAAATGATGATAGAGTGAACTCACATAATCATCACATATTGCAATTATGGAGAGCAAATATAGATTGGTAACCTGTTTTGTTGAAACATGTAGTAATAAAATACATAACAAAGTGTACATCAAAAGCTGAGTAGTTCTTTGAAACATACCACCAGATGCTGATGCGTCTTTCAAACATGGAAAACCCTGATGATTTAGGTGAACATGCATATAGAAGACTTATAACAGAAACTATGATAGAAAGGGACATTGGAGCTCAAGAAACATGCCACATGTCATTAGACCTTCCGCTCATGGAGAGTAGTAGAAGATTTGTCAATCTAAATGCCTCACATGAAGTGCTCAAATCTATAAATTCAAATAATGAGGAGAACAATGATGAGAAAAAAAAAAATCTTTCATTGATGGATATAAAAAAAGGCCTCTTTGTATGGAAGGCATTAAACTAATTGATGCAACCAAGTCATGGATATACAATTCTAAAAGAAAAAGATAAAAGAAATGGGAGTCAAGGAAAAATCAACTATAGTTAGAGTTTTTCCAAGATTTACATCCATTCCTCCACGTGCTTCACAAAAATGGGTAGAATTTTGTTTTACAGAGTTATTACTATACAAACCATTTTGTGACATAGAAAGGGATAATGGTGTGGATACTAACTCCATAATAGAAAAGTGGGACTCATTCAGTTATAATGTTTGGCATGTACAAAGAGAAATAATTATAGAGGAAAATGAAAATGATAATGGTTTAGATATTGAAGAAGATGAAGCTATTGCAAGTAATAGTATAGAGAATGAATGGGAAATAATATCTAGACTTCATAATGGTCAAAATATGCAAGTATCATAAATAGATATGTTAGGGAGAAGAGACATTGATAACAATACAAATTGGGCTACTGAATATCAAGGTGAGGAGTTTACAATGGGATCAATCAATTTCATTAAAAATATGAAGGAACATGGATGTCTCATATATGATGATATTCCTCAATGCATCAATTATACAATCCTTAGCAATAAACAACAAAAGGAAATGAACATAGTTATGCCACACTACCATACCAGTGAAGATAGAGGCACATTGTTCTTGATAATTCAAGGAACAACATGAACAAGAAAGTTATATTTGATTGGTGCCATTCGTAAAGCCCTTCAAAATGCATGTTGGTGGGTCCTTCTCCCATTCTTTTACTAGTACCAACAGGAGTTGCAACATTTAATATTGGAGATTTTACTATTCATTCAAAAACTAAGAATACCAGTAAGAGATTTTTCATAGCTAGAAGGATCACATCTTACAAGTTTCCAAGAGGAAATGAAACATCTCAAATGCATATTGATTTATGAAATGAGCTTTATTAGTCATAATATGTTGGAAAACATAGATTCACCATTAAGGAAAGAATTTCCACAAAGTTCAAACAAAATCTTTGCAGGTATATTTGCACTTCTATTAGCGCATGCTATCATATTATGTCATATTTAATACAATATATAAATATTAAACATATTATAAATTTTGAACAACTTATTAATTTTTTTATTTTAAATTTGTTTAGGTATATCTATGATTTTTGTTGGAGACTTGGATCAATTGTCTCCAGTGAATGACAGACCTACATATGATAGAAAAAGGCGAGCAAAATTATTGTGGGAGCAATTGAAAACAATAGTAACTTTAGATAAGATTTTTAGACAAGAGAGGGAAAACATTGAACAAAAAAGATTTCGTCAACTTCTAACAAATCTTAGAGATGTTGACCCACAAATTGAAGACTAGAAATTACTTATGATGAGAACTCATATCAATTTAAATGCTACAACAAATGATGAGTTTCAAAATTGTGTCCATTTGTTCTCCACAAATGACAATGTTTATAACCATAACAAGATAATGTTACATTCATTGAAGCATCCTGTTGCACGAAGTGTTGCAGCAAAAGTAGGGAGTTTGAATGCAGTAGAAGATTGTTTAAATGGAGAGATTGACATTGAATTATTAATCAACAACAATTCAAGAGTGATGTTGACTTCAAATCTTTGGGTAGAGGCAAGTCTTGTAAATGGAGAATTGGGGTATATTAGAAAGATTATCTACAAGCTAGAAAGTAAACTGCTTGAGCCACCAACATATGTTTTGGTTGAATTTGATAATTACTTTGGATTACTTTTTCAAGATCATCAACCAAATATAGTCCCAACAATACCAATACAAAGGGGTAGAACACTTCAATTACCTTTAAGATTGGCATGGGCATTGATCATTCATAAATCACAAGGACTAACTCTCTCAAAAGCTACAACTGATAGAGGTCTAAGAGAGAGAATAAGTTTGACATTTGTGGTAATATCCCATGTGAAGTTTTTACAAAGTCTTAGAATAACACCACCATTCACATATGACCGTTATGAGAAAATGAAAAATAGTATACAACTTTCCAAAAGAAAGACTGAAGAAAATAAACCCAAATGTTTAGAAGAATATTAAGATATTCATTTTATTTTTAAAATTGCTTCAATTACAATATATTGGTCCATTATATAAGTTCAAAATATAATGACTTTAAAATGGTTGCATCCATATAAGCTTGCATGTATATATAAGTTCATAAAATTGAAAAAACCACAATTTTTTTTTTTCCTATTGATGTTCAAATTTATTATCTTAAATTATATATACTAACATTGATTTGATTTTGTTTGATTCTTAGGTAACACTTTTCTCTATGAATCTACCAGACAATGAATCTGAAATTGTTGATGCAAGTCCAAACATCTCAGCCAACTCTACTCTATCTGGTGAAACACCTATAATTGATAAGTACACAACATCAATTTTACAACACGTTGCTCTAAAATTCTTCAAGATATTGAAAATACTGCATTATCCATTTATTACATTGAAGGGCTCAAAATAATGAGGGTGAAAGATGTTGCACCCAAGGTTAACGAAACATATACAAAGGTGGTTGCCTTCACAAGTTTTATGGAAGAAGTATATCATAATCACTTGCATAATAAAGGTCATAATACCATTCTAATCAATGAAAAATATGTAATGTATTTGCACCATTACAATGAAGTGCTCTTTATGTAGTTTCCACTTTGTTATCACAAAACTTTTAAACAAGAGTTATTTGAACCATTTATAAACTCTTCAATTGTGATATAAACTTCAAAGTTTGACCTATGATTTGTTATGCTCTATAATTTATATGCTAATGGTTGTAGAACTTTTTTGACTATTTTGAATCAAACAATTAGTTTGCCTTAAACTCCAAGCTTTTTGTAATGGTTTAGATTGATGATTGTGACTTGAAATAGCACCAAACTTCTAAATAACTATTATTTGAACCATTTATAAACTCCTAAATTGTATCAATACACTACATGGTTTGACCTATGAAATTTGTTATGGTTTATAATTGATATGGTAATGGTTGTACGACTATTGCAATTTTTTTAATCAAACAATTCATATGGTTAATTATGAACTATTACATATGTCATTTTAATTAATTTTGCTTCAACTCCAATCCTTGTGTAATGGTTTAGATTGATGAATGTGATTTGTGTAAATGGTTTAATAGTATATTCTTAAAAATGATCAAGAATTATAGATTTAGTTTAGATTTGCAAAAATCTTTCAATTTGACTTATATACGTCGTCCAATATATACTCTATTATAAAATATATAAATAATTTATAACAAACATGTAAATGAAAATTTGAATTATACTATTGTAAAATATTATAATTTTACTTACCATTCAAAGTTAAACTCAATTATACCTAAATATGCATTTTGTTAGTATAATCACCATATAATATGTTTCCAATTAATAAAAAAATTAAAATATTGTTGAAATACATTTATTTCTATTAATATGTATTTCTTTTTACCAATGTCTAAAAAATAATGAAAAATAAATTGTTTAAATACATTTATTTTTGCTAATATGTATTTCTACTTAATAATGAGCAAAATATTGTCAAAAATCTTATATATAGAAATTATAGTTATCATTGTGTGTGGTTGCTACTAGCTTATATATTTATTGAGATAATATCTATATTAAATACCCCAATAAAAAAATATAAGAGGCCCCTCATTAAAAATATTTTTATAGTTTTATATTACACAAAGAATTATCATCTCTTAAGTAATTTTTTCAAAAGAGTCAACTATTATATTACAAATAAAAATAAAAATGCTACACTTAAATCACAGCTGGAAGGATCGCGATTTTTGTAAACCCTAATTCTGGACGAAGAACCCTCGGTTATTCTCTTTCATTCATTTACCTGTTCGCACCCCTGTTTCCTCTGCTCAAATCTGGCTGCTGCAATTCACAGCGATATTCGTCCAATATCCCTCTGCAATTTACTATCATACGACGTCATTCGTGATGTTTTGGAGGAGCATTCGTATAGTGGGTTTGGAGAAATCCCCGTCACGTCTCCCTCGAACTATCAAATTGCTTTCTCCATCATTTCCTTTCCCACCATTCTCACATCTTTCTTCATCCTCATCTCGTTTCCCAGACCCCCTTAATATCATTTCAGATCTCTTAACAAAAGAATGCGGGTTTTCCTCTTCTCAAGTATCAGCTGTCATGAGAAGACAACCACAGCTGTTGAGGACCAAATCTGACCACACCGCTAAAGAAGCAATTCAGCTCCTGAAAGATTCTGGATTCACTGAAAGCAAGCTTAGGAGTTTCATTCATTCATGCCCATCTATTCTTCAACTCAAAGCGGATAGTCAGTTAAAGCCCAAGATGGAGCTCCTCAAAAAAATGGGCTTCGCTAATCAGGACATAGTGCACATTGTATCTCGTGCGTCCAGATTTCTTTCGTTGAGCATAGACTATTGTCTGGCCCCTAGAATCCTCTATCTTGAAACCCTATTTGGCTCAAAGGACCTTCTGTGCAAGGCTCTCAAAACGACGCCTCAGCTTTTGACAAGCGATTTCGAGAAGCATGTGAAACCTAGAGTGGAGTACTTGAAGAATAGTATGGGCATCTTGGAAGGGTCAACAGCATTGGCAAAAGGCGTCAACGCAATTATAGGCCTTAAGTTTCAAACCATAGAAGCCAAAACTAAGTATATGGCGAGTCTTGGTCTGACAGTGGAAGAAATCGCTCAGATTCTCAAGGTGTATCCTCTAGCACTTCGTACATCAACTAAAAAATTGAAGGAATGCATTGAATTTTTGGTACAAACCGCTGGTCTTCAGCCTGGGATTGTTGCTTTGAAACCAGTGATTTTGGCTTTTAGCGTAGAGAAAAGACTCAAACCTCGCTATGAACTCTTCAAATCTCTGAGTACAAGTCCCCCCGTCAGGAGTCTACCTAGTCTGGTTAGTTTTTTCTTTCTAACAGAGCAAAGCTTACTTAAATATGTTGATCACGAGGGTACCAACTCAACTCTAACAATTATACAATCTCCTAAAGCAAAAAGTAGTGATAGGAGTTTCAAATTACAGTTGTTGGTGGAAAAAGGCAACAACAATATAATTGCATCTTCTATTAATGGAGGAAAAGGGAGAAAGTGCAACACATGAAATCAGCTGGGCAGCACTGAAGAAGGTAAATTAAAACAATTTGTTGGAGGGAGCAGCCAGGCAGGACGCTGTGGAAATGTTCTTCGAGTTTAATGTAGGATGGAAGGAATACAAGCCATACTCAAAGAGAAAACAAGAGACTGCATCGGAAGAGGAAATAACAGCAGGAAGACTATACACGATTTGAAAGCATGGGACTTTGCATTGAAAACAGGGAGTTTCATATGTATTTATTCGGTCGAAGGGCCTGTAAAACAGATACGCGATTCTATACAAAGCTGCTGAATTCATGCTCACTGTGAGTACATGTAAATAACTTCCCTCGAGTATAAAAGTTCGCTAGAATCCTTTTTAATTTAAATTCCCTTGCTCCTATGTGTTAAAGTTCTACTTACACAATGGTTCATTTTAGGATTATTCTGCTCCACAACAAATCAAACTGAATAGGAAATAAATCCACTTAACTTCATCCACAGTTTAGATTTCAATTCATAGGTAAGATATCCATTTACAGAGTAAGTTGACCATTCATTTCTTCTGCATTTCTTGAACTTTAAGATCAAGCATGATACTTGCACCAGTTTATTTTCCCAAAGTCCAATTCCAAATGTAATAGGCAAGTACACTTATGATTATTTTTTGATAGTATACTTAAAATTGTGGTCTTTAATTTAATTTAGTTTATCATGGATTTCTATTTCAATCTTAATTTCTTCTTTTGACGTGTGTATATCTTATCTCTGCTTGCAACTATCAGTTTAAATTCTGGTCTGCAATATTCTTCTTGTTTCTGCAAACCTTTCAACAACGCCTTAGTTAGCATCGGTCTATCTCTTACTCTAGCAATGATTAATATTGCTGTTTAAAGCTACTTCTGAGATGCATCAATTTGATATTATTGCTTAATTCCTTTATTAATTGCTTTAGGGAATTGGTTGTTATTGCTACTGTAATATGCAATATTTAAGGTTTGCTGCATTAGAGATGCCAGTAATTAATGTTGTTCTTGTAGTTAGAGGCTTTAGACTAATTACTGCATGCAAACATAAGTCCTTTCTAGGTTGGAATTTGAGACTCCTGTATTTGAGACATTTCACTGGGAACTCAAGACATTTGTGATATATTTGTTGAACTGGAAGGGTATTGCAAATAATATGGAGGCACTGGTTCTATTTTAAAAACCTCTGTGTAGAAATAGTGTGTCCTATTTATAATGTGCCGAAGAAATGTGAATAAAGCACAGTTGTTTTTAGATAAACTCATTCCAAAGAATATGGAATTGACTTTTTAGAGGATATGGTTTGATTGGAAATATTCACTATAATTTATTAAGTTGGATGGTTATGGTTAGGCATGACAAAAATATCTACACTAGTTCTCTTATTTAAGAATTTTATGTGGAACAATTTTTCCTATCCACAGTTGAGTAAAGATGAATAAAGATGAATAGAAAACAGTTGTTTGTGGATAATTGCACCGAAAGCAAGGTAGATTTGTCATCTCAGAATATTGAATTATTATGCAGTAATATAGAAGGACAATATTGGTCAGTTTTTTATGTAAATGCCATAAAATTACACTTAAAGGCTGATTATGAGCTTTGCAAATTATGCTTTATAGGATATTTCACAAATTGAAAAATTGTGTAGAAGTTGATTCCACCAATAGTGAGAAGCAATTGACGAGGAAATTGTATGCCATGTACTTGGACAACAGGTGGGGTCACTCGTTCCTAGGTTGTCATATACATTTATGATGCTTTCATTAGGATTTGAATACTTATATAAATAGATTCATCTGCAATCCTACAAAAATCTACATCTTGACAATGTATTATGTAGCACGATTCAAGAGGTTGAGACTAATTTCTCAATGTATTAGAAGATGAATTTAGAAAGGTTTTCTTGGAATATGAGCTTTAGAAGATGAATTTAGAAAGGTTTTCTTGGAATATGAGCTTTGGAAGCTTCAAACTGCCTTATAAAATAAAGAAATTAAATATCAGGGCTGCCTAGAGTTCCATAGAAATGGTTAGAATATTGGTTACAGATACATGTATACATAGACAGGTCAAATATTCAAAATATATAAAACCAAATTATCAAAGTATGTTTACGTTAGATTATTGTGCATCCAAAGGTTTCAAATATAAATTATTTTGGTTTTTAACAAATAGGAAAGAGTTACTAGCATCTGCACATTTAAACAGTAAATTTTTTTAGAGTATTTTTATTGATTTGAGAACCAAAATCTTTTATGTGAATCTGGCAGAATGAGTCATTATATGAGAAGAGCGTTAAGTAATCATTTCAAAATACTGACCGAAATCTGGTCATTTTCAAAGTGAGAAAGGAACTCAAAAAAATTTCTTAAGAGGGGTAAACGCTTTTGATCTGGAGCTATGAACCAGTGAGGCCACAAACAAGGGACCTTATCTCATTAGATTTGAACCTTGATGGCAAGGATAATAACTCAACAACTTAACCATCACAACATGCCATTATTGGCAAGAAAGGAACCCAAAAAATCATCACAGCTTTAACATTCAAATAGCCTGATCAAGATTTGGACTATTAAATACTGATAATTTGTTTTGGCACATCTCTGCTATTAGGATGGATCCTTAGAATCATTACCCTGCAATCTCAGTTGCTAATTTATTATATTCGTGAAAAAATCTTATAAGATTTGCTTTAATGATGTATCAATCTTGTTTCTAAATTAAAAAGAAATACTACCGATCTTGCTCCTTAAAACCAACAGCTAAACATCTGTGCATCTGAACAAGGCAGTGGGAGAACAGAACTATAAGCAAGATCCCTAAATTAACACAATCTTGAACAAGACTAATAGTAGCAAGAGCAGAGACAAAGCAGAAGACAAAGGATCGAAGGGGGTTTGTTAGGCCTTAGGCCTCTGCTTAGCATTTTCAGCCATTCCTCATGAAGGAAATTCAGGAGCTCGTTGTTATCTCCTTCATTCTTTATTACTACACTAAACAGATGGTAGTGGTGGCAATATGCATAATCTTGCAGCTGAACTTGGCAATATTTTGCATTGTTCTTCAGTCTCAGAGGTTTTGTTCTGCATTTCCTCAAACTTGATGTTAATGTGCTGACGATCCCGTTCAAAACCCAGTGCTCTCGTCGAATAAAAGCTAAAACTGTTGTTCAGGTAGTCCATCCTTTCTGAGAGCACCTATAGTTTGAGCAGCCACTGAGAGAGGAGCATGCATCATCTTTCACATTCTTCGTCTCAGAGCTTTCCCAAAGCTCATCTCTCCATCTTACCCCCTTCGACTTAGCTTTCACAGCAGCATTGACAACATCTTAGTATTCATTTGATTACTCTTACTTTTTCTTAGGGGAATTTTCCATTTCAAGAATTAATAACACTAAGAAATTACACAATCACATGCACTACTTGGAAGTACACAAGTTTTTACTATATACTCAATAAAAGATAGGAAATGTAGGGAACATGTTTTTATTGCTTAGTGTATTTTGGTGCTTGCCATAAGGTAGGTTAGTTCATTGGTTGTCTGATAAAAAATTCAACATATTAATTTCTCCAATATGCTTTGAGAAGCATGAGTATAGCAGTAGTAGTGGTGATAAGACAACATATCAGCATACATGTTAAGGCCAGATGCATTCCTTACGCTATATCCTGATTGCAAAGGCTAAATTTTTTATTCCTTTTCTTATTTTGTCTGAAGCTTATTCGGACCTACTATTCTTGAAGTTTTATTGAAGAAGTATTGTTTTGATGCTTGGCATAGGGTATGGTCATTTATCTGAAGCTTGCGTATAGCAATAGAGGTGGTGATGGGACAACACATGAGCATCCATGTTATGCAGGGACTTGCGTTGATAATTAGAACAACTCCAGATGCATGCCATAGGCCATATCTTCACTGCATAGGCTAAATTTTTTTGTTCCTTTTCTTAGTCTATGGGAAGCTTATCTGGACCTACTATTATTGAAGTATTATCTGGCACAACCATCATCTTCTCCTTTTTATATCTGTTTAATTTTCCTCTCAAGCTAGTATCTCTGGGTTTTCCTCTTGCTCCCCTCCCCACAAAAGTTTGGGGCTTAATTTGATCTGGTTATGGGGACAAACCAACTATGACTATCTCTTTCCCCTTTGTGCTCAAGTTTGTAAATGAATCTCTCACAGGTACATCTCCTATCACTCTTCCAAAACCATCTTCCAAAGTAATACTATCATCCTCGTCGTCATCAACAAAGCCCTGATTATGATCTGCTCAAAATTCATCCAGGTGGTTCTTCGGATGAGTTCATGCACAATCAATCTCCCCTGACCCATCCATCCATGCAAGGATGGCAACACTATGATTTTGTTAATGACAACCATCAATTATTATCCATTAGTCACCTTTAAGCCTTGTTTCAAGTAGATTTTCTACGACTGGAGCAACCTTTATCAGTAAGGATCGACATTCTGTGGGAGTTTCTTCTACTATAGGAGACTTTGGGAACTTTAGAAGCCAAATGTATGGTTTACTACAGGGGCCTGAAATAAGTAATTCTCTCAGAGTTTGAATCCAAAAGATGTGTGGTTACCATTAACCTTATAGAGTTTGAAACAATGAGATCTTTCAAATCATCCATGTTTATCTCACATCATATGATGTAGTTCCACAAGTATACTCTATGTATTGTTATTGTTTTGGATTATATGATGTAGTTCCACAAGTATACTCTATGTATTGTTATTGTTTTGGATTTACTTGCAACTATCTGACTTATAGTGGACAAATTAACCTATCTCAGTGAGTTGCAAGGATAGGATTGACCCATAAGAAAATGGTCAGGTTCCACAGTTTGAATCGATAAGATTGTACAAACCATCTATGTTCTTGCAATGAAAAATGATTGTAGTTCCACAAGTATACAAATGACATAAATTTGAAATCATCAATACTTTTAAAGAATTTATTATTATTATTATTGTGATCAAGTATATTTTATTATTTTAGATCTGCAACTAAAAAAAATTGTAAAATGCCCAAGAAGGTTTACAGATCTTAGTCTTGTGGATTGCTTTGACTTTTTCATATATTAGATTAGTATAATGAAGTTCTAAATTGACTAATTTGAAACAAATATTGTAGAAGAAAAATCAAGTAACAAAAAGTATATATAGACTTATATCTTTATGAAGTTGTAAAGTTCTAAATTGACTAATTTGAAACAAATATTGTATAAGAAAATTAAAGTAACAAAAAGGATATATAGACTGATATTTTTATTTTATTTTCTCTTCAGTCAATAGTGTTAGTTTTAGTTTTCTGTGTCTTTAACATTAAATCCAAATTTCTTATTTAGACGATACTAAATTTTAAAAAAATCTGTATAATAAAAAGTTGATCAACTCATCATATACAAAAGCATCTTAGTGAACTTCAAAGATTCAATATTTTATAGATTATTCATTTTATATATTTTTGGATCTCCCAAGTCTAGTTGTCACAAGTTTTAATGCGTAACTCCTTTTATATCTTTTTAAAATTTGGTAGTTTTATGCTTTCATCTCTCACGGTTCCTTCAAAACTTGTTTTTATCTCAACTAAAAACTTTAGTAGCTTAGTGGCCCAACAACCCTTAAATAAAACAATGTACTTTCAGATCCGAAATCTAGTCTCTAGTTGACAATACACAAATAAACTACAATTGAGAGTGTGGTTATTTGTTGGTAGCAATCGGTAGCAATCCCCACCATAGGAGTGGAATCTCCTATGAGCTCATCATTAGGTATATAAGGTGATGGCCCCTTGGAATGACCCTAATGAATTTTTTTAGCTTGTGCTATGTGAGTAATTAAGAGTAGTCGTAAAATGGTCCCATGAAATATTAGTACATTTTACTAGTAAATTTGATTTCAAAAAATTACACTATAAGCCATGAGACATAAGGAAATGTTACTATTAGAATATCATAGTACAAGCTCATGAAACATAAGTAGATTTTACTAGTTACTTTTGATTTTAAATATAGTAGTGTACAAGATGTTGCCATTTGGCTCAATATAAACCCTTGTGGGAATTGCACATTGCAAACTTTCAACATCCACACCCACATTCACATAAGCATTAGTAGCTATCCAACCTCATATTCTAACACATCAAGTTGAAATAATAGTAAATATCCAAGGTTTGACAGTTTGAACTTATTAGATTAGTATAATTTGATGGTGTTGTTGGAAGATCATAAATTTAAATTCATTGAGAAAGATGCCCATTCAATGATAAATCTTTATCAAGAGGAAAATGAGAGTACCTGATTGCTAAGAAATCTTTCATCCCACTATACAAATATTTACATACATCATGTACATATGCATGTAGTCAGAGTAACTATAGAATGACCAATCAAATTGAGATATGGATTATGTTGGCATGGTTGGTTGAGGGAGGTATTATTTTGGCATTACTAATATACCAACATTAGTAGGGGAAATATTTTTCAAAATGGCATGCAGTGAGGGAGCGGGAATTGGAGAGATAAGAAATTTGAATTCAACATCGGGTGGTTCTATCCAAGATGGAGCAGAGAAGGGTTTTGGGACTTGCTAGGAGGAGGAAGACCAGAGGAATATTGTTCCCTTGGGGAACGAGGGCCAACGTAGGCCCCAAGGAAGGAGGACTTGAAATCTGGCCGGACAATGCTGGGCCCACAAAATGCTCACAAGGTCCCTGACTTAGGTTTGTGAGGTAGATGGTCTTCTCTCTTTGGGATAAAACCCACAAGTAAGTCTTCCTTACTGGAGATTAAAGACATCTTGGACAAAGAAAAGGGTATGTTTGCTATTGAAATCCTTGATGAACTGGTAGACCATAATATAGCTTCAATGCATCCTCTTTGGTTGGGAAGTTTAGGTCCTAGGCCAAATATAGACATTTTGAGGACCCATGTGAGAAACAAATGGGACTTGAAAGGGCATGTGGAGATAGTGGCTATGGCTAAGGGCTCCTCTCCTTTGAGTTCTCATGTATAGAGAATCTCATGAGGATTTCATGTGTTGGATCTTGGTCTTTTGGACGTTCAATGCTAGCCTTGCAGAAATGGACTTCAAAGTTGGATCTCAATGATTCTGTCTTTGTTCAAGCACCTGTCTGGGTTTGTTTGCCTGAACTTCCAATGGAATTTTGGTATGAGGATGTTTTCGATGACATAGCTAAATCCTTTGGGGGGCTCTTATCCATAGATCCTGTCACGGTGTCAAGGAGTCAGTTAGCTTATGCAAGAATATTGGAGTCAGTGAGGGAAGAGATATGTTGTAAGTGGTGTACCTCTTCACTAAGTTGGGCACCCATATTCAAAAGCTGGATTTTTAAAGTGTCTCATTTGCTTATTTCCATTGTAAGAAGGCGTTCCATTTGGCCAAGCTTTGCCCTAGGGTCTTGGAGGAGAAAGCCAGGAAACATAATTAGAATAAAAGCAAGACCAAGGGAATAAGAAAGGACATAATTGTTAGCTCTAAAGAGGGAGAGAGAGTGTGGAAATTGAAGGAAATAACTAACAAGGAATCAATTCAGGAGCAACTGGAGGAGAAAAGAGAGATTACTTCTCCTTTGGTAGATGTGGAAGTCCTAGGGATAGAACTTGCAGGGACCAAAACATTTTGTGAGGAATCACAAAGGCCAGCGTTTGCGAAGTAGAGGATGGAGGCCGAGCCAGATGATCTAGAAAACTTGAAGTAGTCATGCCCTTCGAGGGAATTAATCCAAGAGGATTAGCTTGGGAAAGAAGGTCCTGACCTAGAAACATGCATGGATATATCTTGCGTCCCCAAGACCCAAGCCAAGGGTGAGAGGGAGGAGGTAGCTCTCTCAGGCAATTTAATCCTCAAGGGAGGTAGTAATCTCAGTATGGGGATTGGCTTTCCCGAGAAGATCTCAAGATTGGTGGAAATGGCTAGATCCTTTTCACCAGGGCAACTTACTCATATGGAGGCTCTATTTGCAATCTGTATTGATGAATGCCAAGGGAAATGGACATATGTAACAAAGAAAAAGAAGAGTTGAGACCCTTCCCCAATTTCTCCAGCTACAACAAGAAATAGAGTAAAGGCTGATGTTGGAGCAAAACCTAAGACCCCTAGAAGAAATAGTAACAATCAGAACATGAAAGAGGAGACTAGAAGGAACCTAGCGGATGGGAGCCAAAGGACCATCCAAGAGACCTGCCTATCAAAGAAGAAATGAAGGTCATATCTTAGAACATTGGTGGGCTAAATGGGGCTCACAAAGAAGAGGTAATAAAAAATATGATAAGGGATCATAGGCCGGATTTCATCCTTATACAAGAAACCAAAATGAGAAAGGAGGTGGTGGAAATAATCTCTTTTAGTAGTAGATTGGAGGGCTTTGCAATGAACTCGGAAGGGACTTCAGGAGGTTTTCTTGATCTTTGTAGCTCATATCTTTTCAAGTCTCAAGTTGTATAGAGTGAAGGTAATATTCTCCTCATTCAAGTTGTAAATATTAAAAATAAAGAATCCTAGTTTCTTTTGAATGCATATGCTCCCAATACTAAGAATGGTAGGATGAACTATTGGGTTAAAATTAAGAATGTTTTATCTAGATTCCAAGTGGGACTGTATAATATAATAGGGGACGTCAACACTCCTTCAAGGGAGGATGAAAAACATGGAGGTCTGCCTCTGGATCTGGACAACAAGTTGGACCTTTTCGACTTGATCAATGATCTAACTTTTTTGGATGTTGACCTTTAGGGAGGTCTCTTCACTTGGTCTAATAGAAGAGTGGGAAGAGACTGCATTCAAGTTCATTTGGACAGGGCTCTCATCTCTTTAGACTGGTTGTCTTCTTATAACTGCAATATTTTGTTAATGGCTAGGACTGGTTCGGATCATTCACCCATTTCTCTCACTTTAGACCCAATTGATATCAAATGTAACTTCCCTTTCCATTTTGAGAAAATGTGGACCTCCCACCCAAATATTTCTCTCTGTATCTCAGAATTGTGGAATATCCATATAGAGGGGTCTACTATGTTCAAGGTGGCTAAGAAACTGGGAAATGTTAAGTTGAACATTAGAAAGTGGAACGAGTTTGATTTTGGTAATATCTTTCACTCCAAAGCTTAGATCATGGAGGACCTAGGCATCTTACATGATGTTATTCAAAAGGAGGGGTATAATGAAGAGAGGCTGGAGGTGGAAACATCTATCCTTTCTGAGCTTCACAGTGTTATTAGTCAAGAGGAGACCTATTGGAAATAGAGATCAAGGGCTATTCTAGTTGAAAGAGGGGGACAAGAATACTAGGTTCTTCCACACCTCTACTTTGAAGCACATAGTTCATAACAAAATTAGTAGCATCAAGAAGGGGGAAGTTGTTATGAAAGAAGAAAATGAAATAGTTGCTAAGGCTATTTCCTTCTTCACTAGTTTGCTTGCAAAAGACCCTAATCCGGTGGAACATGATCAAATGGATACCTTATTGAATATTTCGACTTTGATCCAACCTGAGGAGAATGCGATGATTGGGGCTATTCCCTCCCCCAGGAAGTATTCCCTCCCCTCAGGAAGTTAAGTAGGTTATCTTTTCTCTTGCAGCTGACAAGTCCCTAGGTTGGGATGGGTTCTCATCTTTTTTCTTTTAGATGTTCTGGAATGTGGTTCAACAGGATGTTAGTAAAGCGGTGCAAGAATTCTTCGGTGCAAGAAGTCTTCTCAAGGAGGTCAATGCCACTTTCCTAGTGCTTATCCCGAAGGTGCTAGGGGTGGATTCTATGGACTAATCCAGACCTATCAGCCAGTCTAACCCCTTTTATAAGATTATTCGTTAAAGTGTTGGCTTCAAGGATCATCAAGGTTCTCCCTTCCAATATAGCTCCTCAACAATCCAATTTTGTCCCAGTGAAACAAATCCTGGATTCTATTATGATTGTCCATGAAGTTATCCACTCTTTGGAAGAAGGTAAGAGAGAAGGTTTCCTCCTCAAGCTTGACATGTCTAAGGCTTATGATCATGTAGACTGGGCTATTCTCTTCAAAGTTCTTAAGGCCTTTGGGTTTAACTCAAGGGTCATCAAACTTATTGGCTAGTTGGTGACAACTACCTCCATGGCTATGTTGGTCAATGGCTACCCCTCAACTTTATTCAAACCTTCAAGAGGTCTTAGGCAAGGAGATCCGATCTCCCCATTCTTTTCTTTAATTTTGGCTGACTGTCTTGGAAGGATGGTTTCTGCAAACACAATTTCAAGTGCTCTAGCTAGAACCAAACCTCCTTTTGGCCCACTGGTTTTCTCCCACCAAAAATTTGTTGATGATACTATAATGGAAGGTAATGCCACAATTGGTGAAGCCAAGGTGTTGAAAAAGATCTTGAGCTCATACTCTAGGGGATCAAGCAGCTAATCAATTGGAACAAGAGCTCTGTTTTCTTCATGAATACTCCAATTGAATGTCAGAAGAAGATTGCTACTATTTTGGGCTATGAATTGGGTAGCCTACCTTCTAATTATTTGGGTCTCCCCATGAGTTTGAGACCCCCTGACTCTTTCTAAAATAACATAATAGACATGTTTAATAAAAAAAATGATAGGCTAGAAAGGAGTCACTCTTAGCCTAGCTGGCAAGATTCTGTTGGTCAAATCTACCCTTCAAAATCTTCCAACCTATGCACTGGGTCTCTTTGGGATTCCAAGCAAGTATGCAGATCTCTTGGAGAAGATCCAATGGAACTTTCTTTGGTTAGGATTGAAAGGCAACAAGTGTTTACCCTTGGTGGCGTGGGATAATGTGTGCCTCCCAAAATAGAATGGTGGATTGGGGTTAAGGAAATTGTGACCTTTTAATAAAGCCCTCCAAGTTAAATAGGTTTGGAGAATCTTTTCCAGCAAGGGGGATTGGAGGGACATCATGGAAGACAAATACCTCTAAAGACCACCTATTAGGAACTTGCTCTTTAGTGAGTCTATCCCCAATGGATCTAATATATGCAACAAGTTTCTAAGTGCCAGAGAAGTTGCTAACAGTAGGGCAAAATGGAGGGTTGAGAATGGAGAGGATAACCTTTTCTGGTAGGACAATTGGCTGATTCAGGGGCCTCTTATCATCATTCTTGATTTTGAAAGATGGGCCTGCATTTGTATCCAAAGGTTTGGAAGATTTGTAACTGATTATAGACAAGGCTAGGGTTGGAGGGATCTTGTTGCCATTTCTGAGGACCTAAAACCCCTAATGACTATTCTTCACTTTGTGGTTGTGAATGAGGATCAGGACCAGCTTGTTTGGGAGAATACTTCGAACGATACCTATTCGATGGCCTCAGGATACCAAGCTATTATGAGGTAGGATTTGAGATGAGAATGGGCTAAGGCATGGTGCCCTGGTCTTATACCTAAAATCAACATTTTCTTCTGGGTTTTACTCCAAAACATGATACTGACTATAGAGAACTTGAGCAAAAGGGGTCTTCCTATTCCTAATAGACATGTCCTTTGCAAAAGCTAGGCTGATTCGGTGGATCACCTATATATTCATTGCTCCTTCACTAGAGAAATTTGGTCTTTTTTCAGTCAAGCTTTTGGGTTGAGCTAGTGTGCTCCTCACTTAACTATTAATTTTTTAAGGTAGTGGGATTATTCTTGGCAGGGATCTGGGCTTCAACCTATAAGTAAATGGTCCTTGCCTCATTTTAAATCGGGTATATAGAAGGAACACAATAATAAGATCTTAAAAGATTCTAGTCTTCCTGCTAGAATAATGTTTGGTAAAATTCAAAATACCCTCATGGAAAACTATATGTTTATTAAAGGATCTAACCCTCTTGCAGGTGCTAATGGTAGAAGTATGGATACTCAGACAAGAAGAAAGGAGTGGCACTGGTCTTTACCCCCGGAAGGTTGGCACAAAGCCAACTTATGGGGTGGCCAAAGGCAACTCGGGAGCGGTGGGATATAGAGGGGTGATTAGAAATAGTCATGGTTATGGTATTGCAGTGGTTACTTTCCCTCTAGGATACCAACCAAATCATTATGTGGAGGCTTGTGCCGCCCTTCAAACTACTAAATTGGCTAAAAAGGTAGGGGTCAAATGCCTAGGGTTGGAGGGGGACTCAAATAACATTATTAAATGCCTAAGGAGAGAACACCCTCTGTCATAGACTATTGAGAATATGATGGAGGAAACAAAAAATATTTTTCTATCCTTTGAAAGGGTCTTGTATCACATGCTTATCGTGAGGGAAATGTGGCTGTTGTTTGGATGGAAAATGAGGCAATAAGGAGGGACACGTCACATAGATGGTCTAGTGGAGAGGGATTTCCGATGGACAGAAAAAGTATAATTGAGCTGGAGAGAATCTAGGGGAGAACCGACAACATATAGGGCTTTTATTATGGAAGTTAATGTTGTTAATCAATCTTATAAAGTTATGAGAGCTTGACACAGGTCGATTCAGAGGCATCATAATTGGGGGGATTTTTAGCACATTTTATGGGTGATCTTGTGGGCAATTGGTAATTACTACTTCTATTGCTTTATTGAGGTTGGATGAAAGTACAAGCTTTGTGAGATAAGCCAAGGTTTGGCTCACAGTACCTAAAGAACACAGAGTCTTTGTTTTTCTTTTTGCAACATAATGGTTGGTGAGAGGCATCATAGGGAGCCGAAGGGAGAAGTTGATAAGTGAAAGAGGTGTTCGAAGGTGTGGGAGAAGTTGAGGGAAGGAAACATCTCATCCTTCATTGAAAAACTTCATCGCTGGGATCCAAAGATTACTGACCTTATGGTGAAGACATGGAGAGAGGGGAAGGTGAAGATTGATGGGATCAACTTCCAGGTCAATCAAGGGGTTATCACTAAGGTCATTAACTCCCCCATTGAGGGCATAAAATTCTATAGGGATAAGAAAATATCCTTGAATGCGGTGAAATAATTTGCAAAGGATGCAAAGGAGATGAAGGATCTTGTGAAGATTGGTGCCTACTATGAGCCCACGTCTGACCTAAGGGCAATTATTTCCTACATTATGCTTGACACTAAGTTTGACAGAATTTGAACCCACCACTTCATAATCCTAAACCATTTCAGGTATGGAACCAAAATTTCCATCCCCTATGGATTATAAGAAGAAAGTGTATGATAATCCAACCTTCCATGAGGGTTTGTTATTACTCATATATGAGTACCTTAAAGCTCAATCTCATGGAAGGGATGTTTCCCAAAAGGCGATTTCTTCAAAGGAGATAGAGAGCTCCTATCTCCCGTCGGATACGAAGGACAGTGCTAGTTTGCACTTGGAAGATGAAGAGGAGGTGGTTAAAATCATGAAGGATATGGGTAGGAAGAAGAAAAAGAAGCCAGGGAAAGGAATGGAGAGAAGGATAAAGCAAGAGGAGAACTCAAAGCATGATTATACTGATGAGGAAGAGGGGATGGACATGGATAAGGAGGGAAACATGAGAGAGGAGGGTACTAGTTGTATTATGAGAAATATGTTAGCAAGTAATACTAATCTATCAAAAGAACAAACCATTAACTAGCATAAAAGACATAACATATATGAGAGACAAAGTGAAACCCTCAAATGAGAATATGAGCCATGAAATGGCTCTCCCAATGAGGATGGTCACTTGATTTAGGGATGAGTCTAATGGATTAGTTTGGGATGTATGCTCAAGCTTCAAACTAGCTTCAATGGAGATTTTTGAGATTTTTGATGTGGATGCATGCAAAAGTATGGATTTGGATTCAAAATGGCATTATAACTTTACTTGATGGATTGTGGTTGAAATGGCTTGGGAGGGGATTCAATTTATAGGCTAAGGGCTTGAGGGATGGAGGGCTAAGATGGAAGGAAAGATAAAAGCTTAAGGAGGGCTAGGATGCACTCAAAAGGGAGCACATGGATTGTGCTTGTTTAGCACCAATCAGGGAGTGACACATGTCACAAGGTGAGTGGATGAAGGAAAGGGGAAGGATGAGTCAACAAAGGAGGCTCAAAGGATAATATCTTCATAAAGACCCTTCATTATGGCTTGTAAGAGCTTGTAAGAGTCTTTATGGCTTTTGTAAGAGCATTCATTGTTGGGTGGTTGGGATATTTTGAGGGGAGTTGAGATTGTTGACTTTCTTTGGCTTAAGAAAGTCTTAAGCTTGCTTAGGGAATGTGACAACATTAGGGGGTGGATCAGGCTTGGGTTTAGGATTAGATTAGGGATGTTAGAAATTTGCAAGTGGATGGCATTTATGAGGGTGGGTGAGTTAGTGACTAAGCTTAGTTAGTATGGGTGGATGGGGTGGATTAGGCTAAAAAGAGGGTTTAGGAATAAGTTAAGAGTTATTAGATTTGAGGGTTTTATTTATCAAATAGGTTTATTTAATAAATGGAGATTTTGGAATTAGATAGAAGAATATGATTTAATTGATAAATAATAGGTTATTTGATTTATCAATTAGGACTATAGATGATTAATTAAATTAATCAGCTAGGGGATGGCAAAGGATTAATTAAATAGGAATTTAATTAATGATGCCTTTAGAGATAACTAAATAGGATTACCAAAGCAATGTAATCAAATTTAGGTGTCTACATTTTGCCCCTCTTTGACATAGTGTTGAGACAACATTAGTTCAAAGAAGTTCAACTGAAGACGACACGAGGAAGATGTTTTAGCAACGAGGTTGCCCCAGTCTCGGATAAGAAGAGGAGAGACTAGACTTAGATGATGCCCCCTCAAGAAGGCGGCGAGGAGAGAAATGAGGCTTGATGACTTCTTGAAAAGTACAAGAAATGGAGATGAGCTAAGACACAGGTTGGCAAAGAGAAGGGGCTGAATTAGCTTAAACTCTCACTACGAGAGGATGATAAAGGGAAATCAGGGGCACAAGAGGAAACAAGCTTAAGACTTTTCGGATTGGGGGGAGGATGAAGGAGCAGAGCGCTATAAAAGGAATTCAGGATGGAGAGATGGATGAGGGGATTAAAAAGCTAATGCAACAGGATTTCAAAGAGTCAGATTGGCGGAAGATGGGTTTTCGGAGATCCCTAGGACTAGGATTGTGGATCTCAAAAAATGAGGCTTGGTGGATTGATTTGATTGGTGGATCCCTAAGACTAGGATTGTGGATCCCTAAAGCTAAGCGTGAGGAGCGATTCAAAGAGGTACTGATGCACAAGCTGGGATAGGAGAGACGGATGCTGGATATGGATGGGGGAAAATGGAGATGAAGGAAAACCATTGAAGCTTTTTGAGCGGGGGGATACTTCAAAAAGAAGTATCACCATGTAGTTGAGCACTAGATTTGCTATAGGACTGTTGGTTAATTGCCAAGGTTACCAAGAACATTAAGGCCTGTTCACCAACTGTCCAAAGGACTGACAAACTGACTCGAAACAAACACGCAAGGGTTGCCCCAGCATCACACATGAATCCCAGAGGAAGCAGTGCGGAACTGACACTGGGTAACCCACAAGCAGAAAAGAAAAAAAAACAAAAGACTTGATCAAGACCTTACGCTCTAATTGCCCCATTCACAACATACCATGATATGGAAGATCGTGGCAACCTTGAGGAGGGAACAAGGAGATTGCTTGGAAAAGATATTTCAAGACCCAAAAGGGAAGATCCCAAATCAAAAGAAAGCACAAATCCAAAAGAGAACCGTTTGCCAACGAGATGGGTAGGACGAGGTACTAACAGACCAAGATCAAACATGAGGAAAGCTATATCCTACAAGGATCTATCGAAGAGCACCTAAGCTGATGGATCTGGATGAGTGATGTGTCTGACAAGCTGAACTAAGAAGGATAACACTTTGGTGATAGGAGATCTAGCTAAAGGATGCATTGAAATAGCTAACCAAGCTGTGCGGTGTGTGCAAGATGCTGATCAAGGACGAACTGACATGAACGTTGGATATATACAATGGTACTAAGCTAAAGAGGATGTACAAGCTGACGGACCAAGATATTTACAAGCTGAAGCTGACCAAGATAGTTACAAGCAGACAAAAGCTCAGGATGATAGGATAGCGGGATGGTTCAATGTTGTGCAAGATGCGAAAGCTAAGGATGGGGTGATAGCAAAAGATATGGATTTGGGGAGGATGCATCCCAATGATGATGAGAGATTTTGTGACCAAGGATAGCTAGAGGATCAGGATGAGATGGCTGGATAGGATGGTAGATAGCTAGGATTATGATGGATATAAAGAGATGACATTGGGTTTGCATGAGGATAGCCTAGAGCTAGATACCAATGACAAGGGAGGATGGACAAGACAAGATCTCCAAGGAATATAGTGCCCTGAGTCAAAAGATGACATGTGGAAGGAGGTCTTACAATGGATGTGATAGGATTGAAGCTAGGATGGAAAAGCTGAAGGTGCTAGGGAGATGGATGATAGCTGGGATGATTGGCTGAAGCTGTAGGAGATAAGTGGATGGTGATAGATGGAAGATGGAGGATGGAGGACAACTGGATAGATTGGAAGATGGAGTTGGATGTCAAGAGATGACCAAAAGCATGAGGGTGATAGGCTAAGCTGGGGATGGCAGGATTACGCATGACGCTTGTTTGCCAAGTTTTCATCATGGTACTTGTCCAAGGCGCTTGAATTGCCAAGTTTTCACTAGTGGATGCTTTATTTTTCTTTATTATTTTGACTTTTTGACTTTGGACTTAGCTGGAATGATTTTGGCTTTCTTCAGCTATTTTTGGCCTTTTCCTTAAGATTTTTCACTAGCTATTGGAATGTTCAATTTTGTTGCTAGCTATTGGTACACTGGATGTGTGATTTATGCAATAGATTGGATTAGATGGGATTGATGGTAGGAGATGGAGGGATTAAAAGGCTGAAAAGGAGCATGAGATGGAGATGCTTGCAAGATCAACATTGGCACATGTTGGGACAGGTGTGAAAAGAGCATATGGGGAATATATGGTAGATGCGAGCTTGATGGTGGATTTATGGAAGTGCTCTTGGGGATATAGGCACCCAAGATGGAGTTAGGAGATGGGGGACACAAGTCACTGGATGGGGGATTAGTAATGGTGGATGCCATTATGCATTGGGTTTCAAATTTTTTCTTTGGGATCCACATGGTTTTGGATTTTCTTTTCATAGGCTTTTGCATTGTTTTGCATTCTTTGGCTTTTGCATTATTTTGCATTCTTTGATTGGATTTTGCCTTTTTGGAGTATGTCTTTTAAAATAGACATATGATTGCCTAGCATGTGGATTTTTAGCTTTATGCATTTTGAAGTTGGCATTTACATTGTTGTGGTAAGCTTTGGGAAGATGGTTAGGAGAAGCTTTGCGAGATGGAGAGGATATGAGAGAGCGTGTAGGGGGATGATGATGGATGATGTGCCCTGATATGTGCCTTTGTTGATCTTGCATAGGAATGGAGGGAATAGGATTTGAATGATGGCTGATAGGAGGATGGAGGATGGTAGATTTTGGGACATAGGGACCCAAAATGTATTTAGCGGATGAAGGGGGGATATGGTAGGTTGTTTTGGGTTGCAAAGATTGTGGAGGGGGGATGACATAAGATTTCTTGAAGGAGTGATGGGAGGTTGGCATGGTGGGTTTGGAGATAGGCTTGGTTTGGGGGTGTGGTGTACCAACACCTTTAGATGGTGAGCCTTTGGATACATATCCAAGACCATGAAATCCTAGATTTTTTGGTGCAATAATAGGCTTTATGATTCCTTGCTCTTGTGGTCCTAAACCTTGACCTTGATAATGCCATCAATTGAGCATTTGAACTAGCTAAGGATACTTTTTGTTTGTAGAAAGTGGTGGAAGTGTTTTATCAGATGTACTGCAATTGGGAGATACTGTTCTTAATTCTTTTGCTGAGAGGAGGCCACCATGGATGAATGTAAGTGAACCAAGAGGGTAGATTATAGATGGTGGAGTAGCTTGGATAGGTGGTAAGATGGAAGCATGGAATGGAGGAGATGGTAGGATAGGATCTTGATTTAGCTGATGGGATGAAAAGATATCCTTCAGTAGAGGAGGTATGGCTTGAGTTTTTGGAGATGGAGGGGATGGTGACTGCGCTATGGATGGAAGACATGGTACGAGGATATCTTCTTTTATGCTTTGGGGGATGTCAACATGCTTTTGGGCAGGATCTTGATAGGATTGGTTTGGAGTGGATGGTGTGATAGGAGGTGAAGGGATGGATTCTTCAAAGGCAGTGGATGGATAGATGGGAGATTTAGTAGTGGAGATGGGTGAGTAGAAGATGGATGCATAAGGGTCATCACAGGAGATTTGGGAAATGCTTGGAGGTGAGGTGGATAGGATTTGGAGGGATTTGACAGGTGGTGGGATTTTGATGCTTGTGGGAAGTGGAAGGATTTTAAGCAATTTGATGGATGGTATGGGGATGATAGCTATGGGAGATGGAGACAACATTATGGATGGGGAAGCTTCGTGACTGACTACTTCACATGGTTGGATTAGATGACATGGCTTATCGACTGCTGGAGGCTGCTTTTCTTGTATTTTCTCTGGGAGATTCCTTGGAGACTTGTGTGTCGGAGGTGGAGGTGAATTGATAGGAATAGCTAGTGTGATGGGGGTGGAAGATTGTAAGCTTGGTTGATTGGGTGATGGAGGAGAAGCTGGGATATCAGATGGCATGACTAGATAGTTTGGAATAACTCTTGGATTTTGGGGGATGGTTGGTGGAATGTTTCTAAGGCTCTCAAGATACCCTTCATAGTCAACAAGATTTTCATCATTATTGGAATAAGAGGTGGCAGGAGCAAGGACAATACGACCAAACACATCATGATAGGATTGGTACTTCATGCTTTGACGATGAGTTTGATGGGGATGAGGTCTTGCATATGGATGAACACAGAAGCTCATGGTTGGATTTGGATTAAGCTCAGATTTTTGGATTGGCTGATGAAGGATTTCCTAGGGAGAGTCAAAGCTGTATGATAAACCTAAGGAGGATTGGCTAGAAATTTTTGGCTTCCCTGTGGATGGAAGACTTCAAGAGCATGCTATCAAAAAGTGAGAGTTTTGCTTTCCTATGCGCTGGATTGGTGGAGATTGTGTCAACTTAAGGATAGACTAATGATCCTATGGGCATGACACGAGATTGACCACTTGTGGATCCCAACCTTTAGCTCAAGGTGATGAGGGATACAAGTGACAAAGCTGGGTTACCCTAGACAAAGCTCTGTCAAAGGGATAACCTTGGTGAGGCTAGTGGATTGGTTAGATTGATTGGATAGAAAATTCTAGCAGAGTGACAACAACTCTTTAAAGGCTTGGGTGAGATTTTGGATTGGGTTGCTAGTTGGCTGGGGGGAATGATTTGGAGAGACTTTGGATTTGGGATTGTTCTAGATGGATTTGGTTGCAGTGGGGGAGCTTGGATGATTTTCTGATGAGGCAGTGACTACACTAAGTATGCCTTGAGCTAGGAGATTTCTGCTTTTCTAGGATTTTGACCAAAGTTGGCAAACATTCATTCAAAGGCTATGAACAAACAAGCAGACAAAATTTTGGAGCAAGCACGTCAAACACACCAACATCTTAGGAAGCTTTCTACAAGGATAAAATTTGGTTTAGCTAGGGAGTCCTCGAATTACGCAAGGTACGTGAGGCACAAATCCGTAGATGAAACCAAAAAGATGTCACACAGCCGAGAGGAGTGGTAACCCACTTCTCCTCTTTCACTTCTTAAGGGTATAAAGTTCCTTGAGGCTTAGCCCGAGTGACAAAATTTTGATTCCAAGAGAGGTGTCTTTCGATTCACCTCCCGATCTTTATACTCCACCGGAACGTTGGAGTTGAGGTCATCCCAAGGGGTGATGAAATCCCCAAGTAGGCCTCCTAAAACTAAAAACAAGATTTTGGATCCTAGTCTTATGCACCCAAGATGGCTTGCAAAGGCGACAAGGGGAGAGAAGATTCAGATGACCTTGGGCTAAAAAAGCAGAGTTCTTTTCCAATTGATGATTAAAATTTTGTAAGCTATGATTGAAGACACTCGTGATTATGGCATGCAATATTCATTCCAACTTGACAACGTCGTCAACATAATGGAAATCGAGAATTCGTCAACCTAAGAAAAGCGAGCGTCATTGAGATGCATCAAAACCATGCAATGTTCATTGATTGTTAGGCATTCAAGATTGTGTTAGAATGTTTTAAGCCCAAATTGGAAGTGTGATATATTGCAATGGTTAATTGATCCTTGGCATTCAAGATTGGATTTGTTGTTTTAAGCATGCATTCCAAAAAAGATTGATTTTAAACCATTGCATTCAAGATTGTGTTTGAGCAACATTCATTCAATGAAAGATGTGTTTAAACATGCAAGTTCATTCTAAATTTTTTTTGCAAAAAACATGATTAGGTTAGTAGGACGCTCCAACATGCAATAGCTACAAAAGAAAGTCAAGTTGATTAGTAATCCCAAAAAAATTTAAAATTTGAAGCTTAACTATGGAAAAAATAAAATCAACTTTTTTTGCTATTTTTCCTATGCGTAAAAATGCTTAAAATGGTCTAAATCCTACGGAACCACTAAAAGTCAAATTTTGATTTATAATTTTTAAAAAAAAAAAAAATTTAAAAACTAGAAAGTGCAGAAATAAAGATTTTAAAGAAAAAGTGCAACAGTGACAGGCGGAGACGACAGTCTATCAAGCAAAGACACCAAACTACGGAGATGCTGAAATGCAGAGGCGCTAATATTCGGAGACGACAGAGTGGAGACGACAGGCCAGATTTGCAGCGCAGAAAATAGGTGACAAGTGGAGACGCCGATTTGCGAAGACGTGAGTTTTCACAGATGATGATTTGAGTTGGCGGTGGCAGAGACGACAGAACAAGTTGCGGAGATGATAGAACAGGTTGCGGAGACGACAGAGTAGCTGGCGGAGACGCGGATCTGCGGAGATGACAGTTGAGGATGCGCAGACAACAGTCTAGTGGCAGTGCCAACAACAGAGAACTAGGTAGAGACGCTGATTTGGTTGCGCAGACGACAAAGTAGCCGGCGAAGACGACAGTTTGCAGGCGCAGACGCCAAATTAGGGAGACGACACTGTGCAAAAAAAGATGAAAAACACAAATTTTTTCCAAATTTTTTTTAATTTTTTGCTATTTTCGGATTTTTAGATGGTATTTCTTCTTCCTAAGTGCGTTCTTTAACCTGCAAAAACAAGAAAAACACCCTACAACACACTCAAACAACGACAAACATTAGATGGTTAGAAAAAATAACATATAGATGAAAATGGATGATTAAATGACCCATAGTGGGGTCCCACCGGGCATGCCAAAATGTATTATGAGAAATATGTTAGCAAGTAATACTAATCTATCAAAAGAACAAAACATTAACTAGCATAAAAGACATAACACATATGAGAGACAAAGTGAAACCCTCAAATGAGAATATGAGCCATGAAATGGCTCTCCCAATGAGGATGGTCACTTGATTTAGGGATGAGTCTAATGAATTAGTTTGGGATGTATGCTCAAGCTTCAAACTAGCTTTAATGGAGATTTTTGGAATTTTTGATGTGGATGCATGCAAAAGTATGGATTGGCTTCAAAATGGCATTATAACTTTACTTGATGGATTGTGGTTGAAATGGCTTGGGAGGAGATTCAATTTATAGGCTAAGGGCTTGAGGGATGGAGGGCTAAGATGGAAGGAAAGATAAAAGCTTAAGGAGGGCTAGGATGCACTCAAAAGGGAGCACATGGATTGTGCTTGTTTAGCACCAATCAGGGAGTGACACATGTCACAAGGTGAGTAGATGGAGGAAAGGGGAAGGATGAGTCAACAAAGGAGGCTCAAAGGATAATATCTTCATAAAGACCTTTCATTATGGCTTGTAAGAGCTTGTAAGAGTCTTTATGGCTTTTGTAAGAGCATTCATTGTTGGGTGGTTGGGATATTTTGAGGGGAGTTGAGATTGTTGACTTTCTTTGGCTTAAGAAAGTCTTAAACTTGCTTAGGGAATGTGACAACATTAGGGGGTGTATTAGGCTTGGTTTTAGGATTAGATTAGGGATGTTAGAGATTTGCAAGTGGATGGCATTCATGAGGGTGGGTGAGTTAGTGACTAAGCTTAGTTAGTATGGGTGGATGGGGTGGATTAGGCTAAAAAGAGGGTTTAGGAATAAGTTAAGGGCTATTAGATTTGAGGGTTTTATTTATCAAATGGGGATTTTGGAATTAGATAGAAGAATAGGATTTAATTGATAAATAATAGGTTATTTAATTTATCAATTAGGACTATAGATGATTAATTAAATTAATCAGCTAGGGGATGGCAAAGGATTAATTAAATAGAAATTTAATTAATGATGCCTTTAGAGATAACTAAATAGGATTACCAAAGCAATGTAATCAAATTTAGGTGTCTACACTAGTAAGGAACAGGTAAGAAAGAAGGTGGACAACTCGGTCAAAAGGAAAAGAGGAGGGGAGAAGGATGCAGAGAAGGCTCACAGAAAGGGTAAGGAGAGCACTTTTGAAGCTCTGGTGGAGAGAAAAGAGGAAGATGGCTTGGCTAATACTATTGTATCTTTGGATGAAAAGGGAAGGAAAACTACATAGAGAAATTTTCATGCTAGCACTATGAAAATGGGTCTAGTTAGAGAACATATGAACCCGAAGGTTCTGGAGGGAAGGGATGGAAAAATTCAGCTGGAAGAGCTAATTGACTTGGCGTTGGTGATTCTTAGCAATAATGCTTGGGAAATGGGGATGGGCCTCCTAAAGAATGCTTGCAACAGTTTGGTGGACAATTTTTGGTCCATTAAATGGATCATCCACGAAATTAAAGAAATTAAGTTCAGGATGCAGGGGTAGTAAAGAATGGAAGGGGGGACGAGAATGTCAGAATTGGCCAGCTGGATGCAAGGGTTTCTGAGATAGAAAAAAGGATGGAAAGGATGGAGAGCTCTCTCCATAGATAGGCTAGTAGAGCCTTAATATAATTAAAGGTCTTAATGATAACATCATTCAAATGTATGCAATGATGGAGGAAAGCAAAAAGGGGAATGAGGAAAAGGAAAAAGAGGAAACAAGGGTGACTGATGAGGATGCTTGTTTGCAAGGTGAGAGCCTGGGCAGAAAAAAGGAGAGTGAAAAAGAGGAAGAGGTGATTTCCTAGGATGATAGCCAAATGAAGATCGACGAGGTTGAGGCCTAAGAAGAGCTGAAGCTTAAGAAAGAGGAGCTAGCTAAAGAATTAGTGCCCTGATTATTTCTCCTAGTTTTTGTTTGTTCCCTAGCTTTTGGCCTTTTATTTTTTGCTTCTATCTATTGTCCGAGTTAGGCCTATTTCTTTTTATATAGCTTGGTTGTTAGACCTAAACTTTTAGTAGTTTTTATATTATTAACTGGTGGGTTTTAAGAACCCTATAAGTAACCTGTTTTACTTGATCAAAAACATTCGTAGGGGAAATTTATGATATCTGCAAAAAGACTTTAACTTGATAATAATATTGTCACCACAATGATTGTTAAACTCATAGTTGGAAAATAAAAACTTGAGAAAAAATCACCAAACCTTTAAAAAATCAGGAAAATTCAACCAAATGTTCAAAAAACTCTCAAACTTAATATACTACTAAAATTTAATTAGATTTTTTTTTTGGGCTCTTTTGTAAAATTCAATGAAAAGATGGGTACAAATTCACATTCTCATGTGGAATGTTGATGGCTAGAAGAAAAATAGTAAATAGTTTCTACAAAACTAGAAGCAAATCATTGCAATTACATCTCTATTTTCCCAACAATACTAGCAAATGAGGGAGAGGAACTAGAGGGTCTAGTGATAGAAGTAGAACCCTGCAATATGTGTGACTATGCCTCCTCACTCAATATTTTTTGGATAGTGTGTGGCTTGCTCTCCATCCTATATGTATCTCCAACTTGCACTAGCAATGACTCCTCATTTGACCCCTCATCATCCTCCTCAATGTCATCTAATGTAAAATCCTATCCACCCCTCTCCTCCTCCATTATCTACCTCCAAATCAACCATGTAATCCTTATAAATATTGGAGGTTTCTCTTCTACCATCCAATCATAGCAAGGATATATATTGTCCAAAATAATTGGACCAGCTAGTGCTTCCTATGTCATTTTTATGCGCAACTTAAGTTTATACTGTACATAAACAAGACCATCGAGGCATTTTTGGGTAACTTGTTTATCTTCTTTGTGTGGATGGCCTCAAATAAGCTCTAATTGCACTTACAATGAGATGAGCTAGAAGACTAACACATGATTCTAAGAATAATTATTTTAGATCAGGGGTATCTCTACCCCAACTTTGCCCCTAGGCATTTGCAAAATGAAATATTGTGAAGTTAGAAAGAAAAGTGTTAAGCTTAAACATAATTTATCAAATGAAAAAATTGCAAACATTTTACCTTGGTTTTGAGTGCCTTTTTATCTCCTTGCTAGCTCATAACACAATAAATTACCCTTTGATTCCACATAGATTTGTTATTTGGTCACAACAAGGTTTCTCTCTATAGCATCATATATCATCCTTTGAATGCATATAGAGAGACCATCAGTGACCTCTCCATTATGATCTGAAAAGGAATCATCATGTCTAAAACCAATATAAAGTGAAATAAAGTGTCAGTACAAAACCTACAAGAACAAAGTGAAATTGAGTCTTAATACAATCCGAAGAAGAATCATTATACCTAAAATTGGGGTTTAGGAAGTACATTGCAATCATTATACCATCATTTAAGACATTTTAGCTTCCTTCCTTTAGTCACCTTATGGACCATGGATGAATTCGTGCTCAATTAACTCTTTCTCCTATTCTATCTTATATCTTGCATTTTCACTTGCATAGTTTTTGAAACCTCAGGGTTAGCTCCTTTAGTGCCAACACTAAAACATGTTGATGTATGCTGACCTATTCCACAAGGACTTTAAGTCCCAAGGGCAGTTTAGTCCCAGGATTACAAATTTGGAAGTCAGGTACCCAGTCGACTTTCTTTATTTTTGCACCCAAAAACTAGTATAAAAGGAAGCATGACACCTCATTTTCAAATACATGAGACACAACTAGAGATCCACAAACATCCACTTGACATATAATTAGCACTCAAGAAAATAACTTTTTACCAAGCATTCAAGGCTTTCAAGATGAAAGGATCTTTTACGAGCATTTCCTCTTCAAGATCTAGTACTTGTTGGCCATGAATGGAGGAGGCCTACATTAAGAAATTCATCATCTTCTTCATTGACACACATTTACATCCATGGCTCCATTATGTGATTTTGGTAGATCCATTGCATTTGTGGAGGTTTCCTACATCCTTCATTGAAAATTCAACATTGACAACACACAAGAATTGCAAAATCCTTATTGACAAGGGTTTCTTCAAGTAAGGTAAATACTTACATTTGTCTTGCATCCTTTCATATTTTACATTTCAATTTCACGGTTGATTCTTCAATCTAGGGTTTGACCAAGGAAAGCCCTCATCAAACCAAAATAAAAACCAAGTTTTACTATATGTAGGAGTAGGATATCCAAATCATGGTTACAAATCCAAAAACTATTCGTTGAGACCTTTCTGAAGAAGTTGGGTCAACTTCACTACTATGTCTCAATAACATGTCCATCTTCTTATAAGTGTCCAAACACTTTATCATAAATTTATACTATACCTAGTGGTTTGAGAAAAATAGTTTTTTTTTTTTTTTTGTTGTAGTTACATATCCAAAGTCAAAATTATAGTTACAGGTTTTGATCTACAACTTTTGGAGTAAAAAGACATATTCCCTTGCACATTTCAAGGTAAGTACTTAATCATTTGTTTCATATTTTAGAACATATCTATTTCCAAATTTTAATTGTGTTGATTACATATATTTAACACCTAGGTCTATCTTACTCTTGTCATTGAATCAATTAGTTCAATTTCACATTTACATTATATATCTTCACTCAATTTATATTGCATGAAAGATGACTTGTTTGCGTACTTCCTTGATATAATTTGAGTTTAGTATTAACATCCCTTCATATATTTAGGTTGTGCTAATCTAACTTGGGTTATATAAGAGTTATGTTTGGAAGCCCCTCTTTCTCTTGTATTAAATGTTTAATGCTTAGACAGTGTTTTGTTAATGATTTTAACTCACATAGTTACATCATTAATGTTGATCCCCATAAAATTTTTCACTAAATCATTTTAGTGAACCTAATGCCATATACCTCTACCTTTCATCTTGGAGTTAGATCTTGGTCTCTTGAAATCTCTCTTATTTTGTTTCAGTTTCACGAAAATATTTTGGTGAACTCGACATGTCTCTTCCTTTCAACATTGGAGTTAGATCATTTAACTCTTTTATTGGAGTTAGATTACTTTTCCCTCTTTGATAGAGTTAAGATTTAGTTTTTTTGTGTGGTTAGATCTTTATTTTAAAGCTCCTTGCTACATTGATATTCAAGTGGTTAGATCTCATTAGATTTCCCTTTTTTGATCTCCCCTTTTATGAGCTTTATCACATTAAGTCTAACCTATTAGGATTAGATAGACATAAATTTAAAAATTACATGCAAATATAACTAATATCACAAAGGAATAAAACACACACAAATGAATAGAAGTCACAAAAATTTAACACGTTTCACTCAATCCCTGCATTACATCTACCAACAACAAGTCCAATATTATTATCTAGTAGCTTCAACTTGTTACAATCATCAATCTCCCTTTCAACTCAATACTGCTACAAGAAACCACTAAATTATGATACATCATAAAATATCTAACCATAGAGAATAACTCTTCTCTCTTTTCCCATGATGAAGGTGAAGCCTCAAGAGTTCCTCCTTCCTAGGTTGATAATCTCTCTTATGAGTTTGATTAGTTGGAAACTTAGCTTGTACAAAAGATCTAAAATACTGATAGTGTTTCTTCTATTAAGGCTATTGAGAATCTTATTATATGATGATAATAACATGTCCATCTTGCATGATATATCTCATCTTTTTAATACTCATGCCAAGCCTTTGAAAAAATATGATCAGAGCTAGGATACACTACTTCCCCAATTGTTAAACCTTACATTCTTATTTCAACCTCTATTCCTAATATTCCCAATGATGTGCCACCTATCATGATGACTTCTACACAAGTCTCTAATCCTCTGAGTGTTGATCTCCCACCCTTACACTTCCATCAAGTGTTCCTCCTATATGCACACTAAAATGGTCGCCCAAACTATGTGCCCTCATTCCTCAATTTATCAAATGATGGAATCAATTTATCAATTTCTTGAATCAACACCTTACAACATTTTTAATTCAAATAAATTTTCTTGATCAAATCATAATTAATAAGGTTTGATCATTTCATCAATAATCTTATTTAATTAAAATTTTTCTTTTAAATAAATAATTTTATCTTATTTAATTAAAATATCACTTTTAATTAAATAATCCTATCTTATTTAATTTTTAAAAAAATCATCTTTTAATTAAATAAATAAATCCTCACTTAAAGTTCTCTTTTTGATGAAAAAAGGAAATAAATTAAATAAATCAAATAAAAATAAATAAAGATTTTTTTTGCACATATTTCTAAGTGGTGGGATTTTTCCTCTCACTTTCCTTTTTAGGGATTTATCCCTCATTGCTCTCTAGGATGCATTCGTCTCCACACTTTCATTTATAAGAAGCCCTCTCCTTCTCATTTTCATAGATCAAGATTTTATTGTTATGTTGCAAGTTTGGAGAGTGATTTTGGAGGAGAGCTTGAGCACTTGAGCTTGGATATTGCAACTTCTCTTTTCTCATTGTCTTCTCTCATGCATCCATGGCAATCCATTTAGATTACTCTTGCACTTGAATGTTAGATTAGATTTATATTCCCTTTCATAGAATAATCTTGCATTTGCATTTCCTTTCATAGATTAGTTTTTTTTTCATGTGTTGCTATCATATAAAATAGCTTCCATTTTCATTTGCATACATATTTGATGATCATGGAGACTAGCACTCTTTCTTTTCCTCTTTAAATCTCTTGTTTTATGGTGTACTTCCATGGGCACAAACTAGGTCTAAATTGAGGGCCTCCATTATAAACCCTTGCACTCCATGAATAGAGAGCTATGAGTCATCATTTGAGACCTCATTCTTGAGAAATCTTGGATATAATGATTCATAGAAGTGTGTCAACATCCTAGCACAAATTTTTTGGTGTCTCCTACCTCCATACCTTCTTTATTACCTTCATATGATATTGTTTCTTTTATGTATTCCAATCCTCTTCCTATTCCTTCTAATCTTCCACTAGCATCTTTATGTTTTCCCTCCACTTCCTACAACTTTGCTAACACATCTGCTTCCAAACTATATCTAGTGATATTTCACATGACTATAGGATCATGGCTAAGTTTTTCACACGTACTCTTAAGGAAAAATATTTACAATGGTATTTCTATTTACTCCCTTATTCTATTAATTCCTTTCAAACAATCAACACTTCCATTCAACAACTTAAAAAGCAAAATTTGGGCATCAACTTTCTTTGATTGATTTGATGCATTCTAACTAGAATGTTAAAGAAAGAATTAGTGACTTTATTGGTAGATTCAAACACTTTTATGCTCAAATATCTTATCTTGTGCTTGATCATGATATTCAGATGTTTTTATTTATAATATGCAAAAAAGACATTAGAGATCAGATTCTCCTTACCAAGTATACAACCTTCTCACATCTCAATGCAGTGGTTCACCATTATCAATTACAAATGAGCCAATTTAAGAGTAGCACTCCTTGAATCCAATTACTATTCATAAGAGTGACATTGTCATTCATCAAAAGAAGTTTTCTAAGCCTAATAACAACATCAAAATTAATAAGTCAATAAACACAGTGGATCATCAGATGACTACTACATCTAAAGGTATGGTTACTTTTTCTTCTATGTATCATCCCAATCATAATTACACTATTTTATCTAAACTTTTTCATGTGATGGTGTCAAAGTTATTTAATATGAACATTATTTAACTTCCTCCTATCTGTCTTATTGACACTAGCAAACCAAACCGTAAGTCATTTAATCACAATACATTTTTTCAATACCTTCATCAACTTGGTCATGATACTCAAAAGTATTATGCTTTTAAGAATGCTATCCAAGACCTTAATGATTTTGATGCTATATCTATTGATATTGAGGTTAATAGTACAAAAAAATTTAGAGAACCTTGCACACACTCGATCTAGCTCATATGCCACTGATATACATAGATCTAGTGGGCATCTACGACAAAACTATCTAGAACTAGTATGGGATTTGGATCTACCTCTACTTAGAACTGTATCTACAAGTTCATGTTATGCCCTCGGTGGTGGTTCCCATGGATATTACTTTACCTTCACTACAAATAAATGTTATTAATCAATCTTCTTCTCCTATTACTAATATCAGTTACATTGGGAAGGTAGAAGAAACTAATCATGTGGTTAATTATGTTGATTCTCTATTAGAAATGAGGTGACTCAGTGTTCCACACACTTTTTCCCAACTATAGATATCTTTTACAGCCTTAAAACATGTACATATGATTAAACTGAAAAGTAAACATAGTAATAACATAATTCAACTCATAACACTATTATTATTTTTAACTAGGGAAACCCTAGCCAAGGGAAAACCCTGTTAGGGAAGGTACCCACAAAATGTTTGACTAATCAAAAGTATCTTGTGAAAGATATTGACCCTGTTAGGAGTTTGTTACATCCATATAGTATTTTTCCCCATGTTAGAGGAGTAGGTCTTGTTATAAGCCTCAACTATGTTAGGAGTTGTTATGAATGATGAGCACACTTCCCAAACATGTAGTTACAATGATATATACTATACACAAAATGTATAGATTAAAAAAATCTTTTGACAATGCTAATATTTGCAATATTTGATTTTCCCTTTGTAGCTCTCTGCACATATCTTTGCATATACCATCCTTTCTTTGCTCTATAAATAACCTCACATATACTTTCCTTTCTCTGCTCTAACATAAAGTTCATTGTTGAGATAAGATTGTTAAGAGAAATATTGATGACTAATGAGAGATTAGATTGATGGAACTTGTATGGAACAATCATTATTTTGTCATTGATGTCAAACCTACTACTTGTTGGTGAGAAAATTGCTAATGTGGTTTGAATGCTATCATTAGAGTTGATTGATGAAGATGATTTGAAATAAAAAGAGAACCTAGAGAAAGGTTGAGTTATTTGGTATATAAAAGAAGTACTAAGATCAAGTAAGACATTCATGATATAGTGTATTGTTTATCTACTTAAGTCTAGAATGTAAGCTTACTCAAAAAAATACTAGAAGAATATCAAGTAAAGAAAAGTGTTTGCCAAGCTTGACTTAGTGAACAATGCAAGTTGAGAAAATTTAGTTCAAATTGAGAAAATTCAATTAAAGTTGAGCAGAAAACAATGGAAGCCAAGTGAAAATCAATAGGTGCCAAGGAAAGAAGATAAATAGTGCAAAATGAGTGAAAGTTAGTATGTACCGAGTAAAGTTTAGTTGATGTTGAGCATCAATAAATTTTAATGTGTGCCAAGTGAACTAGTGTTGGTCAAGTGTCAGAATACTGTTGGTGCTGAGTGACAACATGTTGATGTTGAGTGATAGTAAAAGGAATTTAATCAAAGATTCATTGAATCTAAGATGACATAAATGATTTCTAGAAATTTGTGAAGTGTGTGTAAGATAATCTTGATGAGCTAGTGGAATTGAATTCAAGGTAAACTGTTTTGAGGCGAATTCAAAGAGGATTGCAAAGAAAGTTTCTAGAGGAAGAACAAGAAAAAAAGATGGTTAGGTTCAATGAATCCTACCTAACCTTAAGATGGACGATTGAGATAAAGAGAAAAAATTACCTAAATTCTCTATTTCAGGAGATAACAAGCCAAAAGAAAAGTGTAGAGTAGAGGAGAAGGGTCTGAATTTGTGAAAGACTGAAAGTCTTAAGTGTTGCTTCATATGGTGGCTAAGTAAATAGATCTACAATTGGAAATCTAAGAAAGGAGGCTTAAGAAATAGAGAGTTTGAAGGTGAACAAGCTAAGGAGATGAAGAGGACGAATACTAAGTAGTAAGGAGGACTAAACATGAGATCTATTATCCACAAGTGAGTTGTTTTATTATCAGATCAAAGTCCTACTATTACTTTCTAGCAATTGTATTAATTAGGATAAATCCTTTGGATTAAGGTTGATCTAATAGTCATTTGTAAATCCTTTAATTGGGTGACATTCTAATGGAATGTTCTAAACTCCTCTAACAAGGCCCACTTTTAATAGAGTGATTGAAATCCTTTAACTAGGTCGCATTTAAAAGTATGTATTGTAACCTTTAATAGGGTTGGCCTTGCATAGGGCATTACTTCAGAAGAGTGAGAATTAGTAGCATGTAACTGGTTTTTTTTTCCAAATTAGGTTTCCATGTAAAATCCTTGTATCAATGTGTATTTTATTCTATTATGTTTCATATTTACATTTCATAAAAGTTATTTTGACTTAGGACAATAACCTATAAAGTATTTAGATATTGGATGGTCTAATGATGCATGCAATCAGATGGATATATGGATTTGGATTTGCTAAGTGCTAAAAAGTTTTATCTATACATTTGGACCTTGGATAACTGATTCATAGCCCCCTCTTAGTTATTCTAAACAATCCAACAATTGATATCAAAGCTTTGTGCTTGTGAGTGGATAGTTTGAAGGTACTAGAAGCTAAAGATCAAGTTGTATAGAAAGAAGGTGCCAAAAATTAATAGAGACAATTTTTCTAAATCGAAAAATTCTGATGAAGCTTCACTTAAGAGGACTTGGAGATTATGCTTAGTCAACTATTGATGTTGAAAATGTGGATCATGCTAGCACTGCAACTGCTGATGATTTGAAAAAGAAGAAAGAACATAACTAGGTAATGTTAGACATTGCATCTACCCTAAGCTCCTCAAAATTTGAGGACATCAAGGGATGTGACATTGCAAAGAAGATGTGGGATGCCATACAAAATTTTTATGGAGGATATAAAAATTCTTTAAAAGATAAAGCTAAAATCTTAAGAGGAAAGTTTAATGAAATGAGAATGCAAGAAGGTGAGACCAGAGTACAATATTGCACAAGATTCAAGAACATTATTAATGCAATCAGAGGAGAAAATAGAATCATTGATGATGAGAATGTGATCAAAAAAATATTGAGAACCTTGCTACCTATCTATGCTAGTAGAGTCTCTGTAATTAAAGAACTAAGGTATGCCCCTGGTAGAAATCTTACACTTGAAGATTTGGTTGGTAGATTCACTACTTTTGAACTTTCTAATTTTGATAATTTCAAATCTGAGAGTATTGATTATGCTTTTCAAGCTAAATTGATACTGAAGGAACCTAAAGACAAAAGGGAGAAAAAGATTAAGCATGTTTCTAGTGACAATGATACATATGAGGAAGATGTAGAAGAGCTTGAAACATTGCTAGCTAGGAGATTTCATAGAGGCAAAGGAAAATACAAAGGTAAGTTACCCATCATATATTTCAATTGTAATGAGATAGGTCATACTGGTGCAAAGTGCCTAGAGAAGAAGAACAATAGAAGTGGATATAGATTCAAAGGTAAAAGAGATGAGAACAACAAAGATTATAAAGATAAAGGAAATAAATCTTTCAATATTGCTGAAAAATAATCAAATAATGGATTTGATGATCATGATGATGAACTTGTGTATGTTGCAATGAAGGATGAATTAGATAAAGATGATGCAACTGCATTAGTATTTTATGTGAACAAGAGTGACAAATGGATCACTGATAGTGGATTTTCACACCACATGACTAGAGAAAAAAGTAAGTTCATTACTCTTGAATATTATAATGGTAATAGTGTTAGGTTTGGTAATGATGCACCATGTTTGATAAAAAGAAAAGGATCAATTAGACTGACAAATAAGACCATGTATGACAATGCTTATTATGTGGAAGGACTTAACTATAACTTGTTGAGTGTGTCATAACTTAATGGTTTAGGTTGCAAAGTTGAATTTGATAAAAAGAAAGCTAAGATCTATGATAATGATGGAAAATAGATTGGAAATGGAGATCAAACTAGAGGTAATCTATTTTATGTTGACATGAATGTTGGAAATCTAATTGAAAGCTCATTGTTGTTGAAGATCAAAGAGGGGGATTGTTGTAAAAGAATGTTTTCAATCATTATTTTTTCATTGATGTCAAACTTGCTATTTGTAGGGATAATATATGTTTATAAGATCTAAGTACTATCACTTAGTTGATTGATGAAGAGGATTTGATCAAAAAAATGTAACAAGAGCACCTAAGGGAAAAGTTGAGTTATGATGTTGTAATGAAGTGCAAGGATTATTTAAGACAATGGTTAAGTAATGTATTGATGACATACTCAAGGATACAGAGGTTAGTCACACTTAGAAACATTGGAGGAAGAAGTTGTAACAAGGTTGACTACAAAGCTTAAACTAAGATTGTAAGTGGGTGTTGAGAAAGTTAGTTGAAGCCGAAGCAAATTTTTAGTAGAAGTCAAGTAATAGACAATTCTAGTGTGTGCCAAGTGATATTCATGTGCCAAGTGAAGATCATGTGCCAAGCATCAAAACAAATTTAGTTGGTGTTGAGTTATCTTTAGGTGTTGAGCATCAGGAAAAACACAGTTGATGCCGAGTAACAAAATATGTGCCGAGCACTAGTATTTCAATAGTGCTGAGGTGTTGCATTATCTCAAATGAAAAAGATTCACCAAATCTAAGCTGATGTAGTGGTTACATTGAATTTTGTGAATGAGTTGGAGGATAAGGATGATGAGTTGTTCGCACAAAATCCTATGTAAACCATTTTTGGGAAAATTCTAAAGGATCATTGAAGAAGTTTCCAGAGGAAACTGAATATGGGTTATATGCAATGAATCCTACCTAATCCATGTGAAATAAAATTGAAAAATGGAAGAATTGAGTGGAAAAAGGTACTCCAAGACTTCTATAAGTCATAGACCAAGAAGAAAAGATCTACTGATATTGTTGCTGCTAAAGAGCCAAATCTACAAAGTGGTTAGAAGGGTGTCAAGGAAGAGACATCCAAGAGAAGGAAGAGCATAGAGGCTCTGCTTCTATGAGTGGTCATGAAGAAATGATTACACTAGTACATTGAGCATGGAGACTCAAGAGGACTAAGCTTGAAAGGAGGAAAAGCTATCAAGAGTTGTAGAGATTGAAGGCCAAGTAAGGGTATGGGCTAAGAAGTGATCAGAGATCTACAAGATAAGTTGTATGTTGTAGTTAGGTCAAGATTTTTTAATACTCTCTAGCAATTGTATTAGATTTGAAAATCCTATGGACTTAGGTTGGCCTAACAACCATTTGTAAATCTTTTAACAAGGTGGCATTCCTAGTGAATGTTCTAAAGTTCTTTAACCAGGCCCACTTCTAACAGGGTGGTTAAATCCTCTAACAAGGTCACATTTAATAGTGTGTTGTAAGCCTTTAATAGGGCATCACTTCAGAAGAGTGAGAATTGAGTAGCATGTTACTAGTGGTTTTTCCCAAATTGGGTTTCCATGTAAATCACTGTGTTATGTGTTGATTTCTTATGTGTTAATGCTTGCATGTTGATTTATAGTAACTTGTTGATTAGAAAAGTTAAAGCTTGGATGAATGAATGGTTCAATGGGTTCACTACATTTAGTGAAGAGTTTAAATAGGACTTTTGAACCTTGAATACTGATTCACTCCCCCCCTCCCCTTAGTTATTCTAAAGCAATTCTAACAATGAATAATGCTACTTGTTGTAGAAACTGATGATGTATGACTATGGCACAAAAGGCTATGTAATATAAATTTTGATAACTTGATCAATATAAGTAAGATGAAGAGAGTTAGAGGTTTGTAAAAGTTAAAGAAACCTGAGAATATGATTTGCAAACAATGTCAGCTAAGAAAAATAACAAAATCTACTTTGAAGAGAAAGACACATACTTCTAAAGAAATTTTGGAATTAGTGCATACTGATTTGTGTGGGCCAATTAGTGTGTAAAGCTACAAAGGTGACAAGTGTATTATCCTATTTGTTGATGATTATTCTAGGATTATGATAGTTATGTTTTTGAAACTGAAATTTGATGCTTTTCAAATGTTTAAGTGGTACTTGGCTAGAGTTGAAAAGAAGAGAGGCAAAATCCTAAAATACTTGTGATGCAGGAGCATCCTGAGGTATAAGGGCAATCCTGTGTCACCAAAAAAAAAAAAGTACTTAGAATTAGTTTCTATTTCATGTGTTTTCATTTTTGGATACCCATTTGGGTCAAATAAAGGTTCCAACCCTCACAGTTCCACTATCAATTTTCTAGGTTAGAGTATTTGAGCCCCTTGAGAATATGTGAAAAAGCCAAAAAAATAGGAGTATGTAATTGAGCCATCATTTTGGTGAACTAGGAGGTGTAAATGGGTTAGATGATTGTAATCATAATTTAGAGCATTCCAGAAAAAGAATCAGGTCAAAAGTCTCCACAGTTTGAAAGTTATTGCAGTTTTTCAATTTCTGGAGACCTCCTAAGAATTCTTCAAAGTTAGATTCAGGGCATTAAATGACCTTTTATAGGGCCAAAAAAAAGGGGATGAGAAAATCTGGGCCATAGGGATATAGAGTGCTTCGAGAGCTTTCCAAAAATGTAAACGGTTCATCATTCGGAGCTATGGTTCAAAAGTTATGCCTCCCGAAAGTACGATTACCATTTCTAGATTCTTCTAGTTTTGCGCCAACTTCTAATGCAGCTTCTAGAACCTTCTATTTGGTCGGTGGATGCCAACTAGCATTTTCTAGAATGTATTACTAATCGTTAACCTTTGGGGTCTATTTAAGGACATTTTGAGCATTGTAAAAGGTAGTTCGGAGTGGAGTTTGAGAGAAGGTACTGGGAGAAGAATTTATCTCTAGATTTGTGCTATTGTAAGCACATAGGGCATGTGTAGAAGTCTATTTTCTCTACACTGAATGTATTAGCATATTTTCATAGTTAACAAAATTTTTCCTTTCCTGCTGTGTCCATTCTGTGTTGGGTTATGTCTCCATCAAGTGGTATCAGAGTGGGTTTTCCTAAGTGTGTAGACAGAGCATCGACTGTGAAGTAGTTTGCACCAGGACTGTGTGGTTGTGGGTTTGAATTAAGAAGATGCCTCCACAAAGAGAGCATGGTGGAAGGGCTAGAGCTATTAATCCTAAGGAGGTTAGAGCCCTCCAAAGGCAACTCCAAGCATTGTAGGAGGAGCTCCATAGGGGAGCACATGTTGCTGCAGGTGATGAAAGTGAGGATGACAATGAAGAAGAATTTGGACCAAAAGGGGAAGTTGATAGGGAAGTTCTGAATCAGGAAGAGGAAAGGCTTTTTAGGGCCATTGCTAAGTTTGGGAAAAGACCTACAATTAATGTGGGTGTATTTTTAGGAAATCTAAAACTAGATGAGTTGATTGATTGTATCAATGAACTGGAAGAGTACTTTGAATATGAGGATATCAGGGATCTGGATAGGGTTAAGTTTGCAAAGACCAAACTAAAAGGCCATGCCAAGATCTAGTGGCAAGAGGTTCAATTGGAAAGAAATAGAAGAGGAAAGGATAAGATCAGAAGGTGGGATCATATGGTGGACAAATTGAAGAAGCAGTTCATTCCTAGTGACTATGAGCTTGATCTATTTAAGAAGATGCATAGGTTAAAGCAAGCAAGAAGATCAGTCTAGGAATATATGGAGGAGTTTTACTGACTTTCGATTAGAGCTGGGCATGCAGAAGCAAATAAGGAGAAGGTTGCTCATTATATCAGTGGGTTGCAACCTAGCATCTAGGAGGAATTAAGTCTAGTAAGAATGATTAGTGTTGAAGAAGCATACCAGTTTGCACTACGAGTTGAGGAAAAGCTAAAAAAAAGGTTTGAAGGGAGAAAAGAAGGCATGGTCAAGGAGGAAGGGGCAATGGTAGGTCATCTAGAGGTCAAAATGAGACCCAAAAGAAAAATGAAGATGTGGGTACTAGCAGGAACCAGAGGAATGAGGGTTTCAACCACTCCCATGATCAAGACTTTGAAAATCAGAGAGGAAGAGGTAGAGGATGAGGAAGAAGAGGCTTTCATGGTACCTATTTCCATTGCAATGAAGAAGGTCATCATACCTTTGAATGCCCTCAATGTCAAGGAAGGACAGATAGGAGAACTAAAGGCCAAGCTAGGGTTGCTCATGTAGATGAGGATGCACAATCATCACATTCAAAGGATGCAAAAATAGGAGAGACTTTAGTAAATGAAAGGGTCCTACTAAGTGGTGAGATTGAACCAGGACAAAGGAGGAGTCTATTCCATACCAAGTGCAAGTGTGAGGATAAATGTTGTGATGTGATCATTGATGGTGGTAGCACTAATAACTTGGTATCAGAGGAGATGGTCTCTAAGATGAAGCTCAAGATGGAGAAACACCTCCAGCCCTATCGGATCGCTTGGGTGAAGGATGATCATAAGGTCCTGGTAAGTGAACAATGTTTTGTGAAGTTCAAAATTGGGACTTACCATGATAAAGTCCTCTGTGATATCATTCCAATGGATGTTTGCCATCTATTGTTGGGTAGACTGTGGCAGTTTGACAGGCATGCAGTACATGATGGTCATGCAAACACATACTCTCTAACAAAGGATGGATTTTTCCACAAATTGAAGCCCATGAAGAAGGATGGTGAAAATTTATGTAGAAGTGCTAGGATTTGTCTTGTTGATGGAAGGAAGTTTTTAGATGGCATGAAACATCAATGTATGTGTTATGCTTTGATTCCTAGAAAAGATAAGGAAGGTAATAGTGAAATACCATTTGAAATTTCAAATTTATTAGGTGAGTTTGGAGATGTCATCTTTGATAATATTCCAGAAAGATTGCCACTGGTAAGGCAAATTAGTCATCAGATAGATTTAATCCCAGGAGCTAGTTTGCCTAACAAGGCTGCTCACAGGATGACTCCTACTAAAACTGAGGAGCTAAACAGACAAGTTCAGGAGTTATTGATGAAGGGTTTGATTCGGGAGAGCGTGAGTCCATGTGTAGTACCTACAGTACTAGCACCAAAGAAGGATGGAGAGTGGAGAATGTGTACAGACTCTCGAGCTATAAACATGATAACCATCAAGTATCAGTTTCCTTTGCCAAGGATGGATCATATTATGGAATGTTTGAGTGGAGCTCAGTACTTCACAAAAATAGATCTCAAGAGTGGCTATCACCAGATACGGATACAAGAAGGAGATGAGTGGAAAACTTCCTTGAACACCAAGGATGGTCTTTATGAGTGGTTAGTCATGCCCTTTGGATTGATGAATGCCCCAAGCACTTTCATGCGGCTTATGAATGAGGTACTTAAGAAGTTCTTGGGAAAATTTGTTATTGTTTATTTGGATGATATTTTAATTTTTAGTAAGACTTTGGAAGAACATTTATTGCATATTTGTAGTGTCCTTGAAAGTTTAAGGGAAGAGAAACTGTTGATTAATCTGAAGAAGTGTATCTTTGCAAAAAGGGAGTTAGTCTACTTGGGGTTTGTTATATCACCTGAAGGTCTTAAAATGGATCCAGAGAAGGTAAAAGCCATCTTGGAATGGCCTACTCCAAGGTCTGCTACTGAGGTGAGATCATTTCATGGACTGGTTAGTTTCTACAAGAAATTCATTAAGAAATTTAGTGGCATATGTCCACCCCTAACTAACACAATAAGAGGGGATAGAAAAGAGTTCAAGTGGATTGCAGCAGCTACGAGAAGTTTTGAATTGTTGAAGAAGAATGTGATAGAACAACTTGTGTTTGCACTTCCAAACTTTAGAAAGGTGTTCCAGGTGGATTGTGATGCTAGTGGCAGTGCTATTGAAGCTATATTGAGACAAGAAGGTAAGCCTATTGCATATTTTAGTGAAAAATTGAATGATGCGAAGAAGAAGTATTCTATTTATGATCAAGAATTCTATGCAATAGTTTAGGCCTTAAAGAAATGGAGACATTATTTATTGCCAAAGGAATTTGTTTTATATACTGATCACCAGGCATTATAGTACCTAAATAGCCAAGGTAAATTGAACCAAAGGCATATGAAGTGGGCAGAGTTCTTGTAGAGCTATATATTTGTGTTGAAGCATAGAAGTGGAAAATCCAACAGGGTTGCAAATGCATTAAGCAGGAGGCAGCTGTTGTTTACAGTAATGTAGGTTGAAGTAGTTGGGTTTGATGAACTCACGAATTCGTACCCTGAGGATCCTAATTTTGTTGAAGTATGGAAAGCTTGTAAAGAGCCTATTGTTGTAGACAAAACCAAGTGGCTAGACTATTTGATTCAGGATGGCAGTCAATTATGCATTCCAAGGAGTTCCATGAGGGAAAATCTAATTAAGGAGAAGCACAGTGGAGGGATGACAAGACATTTTGGTTGAGACAAGACCATTTCCATTCTTAGAGAACATTATTTTTGGCCTCAGCTATCACAGGATGTGAAGAAGTTTGTACAAAGTTGTCAAGTTTGTCAAGTGGCCAAGGGATTTAGTCACAATATTGGACTACATCAGCCATTGCCTATTCCATCAAAGCCATGGGAGGACATAAGTATGGATTTTGTTCTTGGATTGCCAAGGACACAAAGGGGTAATGACTCAGTATTTGTGGTGGTTGATAGGTTCTCCAAAATGGCACATTTTATTCCTTGCCACAAAACTCATGATGTTGTCCATGTGGCACACTTGTTTTTCAGAGAGGTAGTAAGACTACATGGTCTCCCAAGGAGTATAGTTTCTGATAGAGATACTAAATTTGTGGGGTATTTCTGGAGGACATTGTGGAAGAAGTTGAGAAAAGACTTGAAATTCAATTCCACACATCACCTACAGACTGATGGTCAAACAGAAGTGGTAAATAGAAGTTTGGGCAATTTGTTGAGATGTTTACTTGGGGATAAGCCCAAGGAATGGGATTTGATTCTACCACAAGCAGAATTTGCTTACAATAACTCTATAAATAGGAGTACTGAAAAATCACCATTCTAAATTGTATATGGAAGTAGCCCAAGGACTGCACCAGAATTGAGGAAGATAGAGCAAGGGGAGAGGACAAGTGCTAAAGCAGAAGAGTTTGCTGAACATATCAAGCGCCTACATGAGGAGGTCCAGGCACACATTACTAAGATGAATCAATAGTATAAAGCTAGGGCTGATCAAAGAAGAAGACATAAGGAGTTCCAAGTAGGGGATCTAGTCATGGTACACTTAAGAAAAGAAATATTTCCAGTAGGTACTTACAACAAGCTAAAGATAAAAAAATTTGGCCCCTACAAAATTATGAAAAAACATGACTCAGGAAATGCATATAAGGTGGAGTTACCAGATGGAATTCACATTTCTCCTATCTTCAACATTGCAGACTTAACAGAATATCATGATGATGGTGCAGATGAGGAGCTGATGTTAGAGCCATGTCTGATTCCTGCTTCTAAGAAGGAGGAGATAGAAGACATTCTAGATCATCATGTGGGTAGGAGTACCAGAAATAGGCAATATGAAGAGTATTTGGTTAAGTGGAAAGGCCAACCGATCAAGGACTCAACTTGGATATCAGCAGCTAAGGTTTCCCATTTGGAATTTCCTCTACCATCCATAAAGTGACAGGGTCACTTTTCAATCTACCTTGGGTGTTTGATGCTGGAGCATCCAGAGGTATAAGGGCAATCCTATGTCACCCTAAAAAAAAATGTACTTAGACTTAGTTTCTGTTTCATGTGTTTTCATTTCTGGATACCCATTTGGGTCAAATAAAGGTTCCAACCCTCACAGTTCCACTATCAGTGTTCTAGGTTAGAGTATTTGAGCCCCTTGGAAATATGTAAAAAAGCCAAAAAAATAGGAGTATGTAATGGAGCCATCATTTTGGTGAACTAGGAGGTGTAAATGGGTCAGATGATTGTAATTGTAATTTAGAGCATTCCAAAAAAAGAATCAGGTCAAAAGTCTACACGATTTGAAAGTTATTGAAGTTTTTCAATTTCTAGAGACCTCCTAAGAATGCTTCAAAGTCATATTTAGGGCATTAAATGACCTTGTATAGGGCCAAAAAATGGGGGATGAGCAAAGTTGGTCTGTAGGGCTATAGAGCGCTTTGAGAGCTTTCTAGAAATGTAAACAGTTCGTCAATCAGAGCTACGGTTCAAAAGTTATGCCTCCCAAAAGTTTGGTTACCTTTTCCGGATTCTTCTAGTTTTGCGCCGACTTCTAACACGGCTTCTAGAACCTTCTATTTGGTCAGTGGATGCCAACTAGCACTTTCTAGAATGTATTCCTAATCCTTAACCTTTGGGGTCTATTTAAGGACATTTTGGGCATTGTAAAAGGAAGTTCGGAGTGGAGTTTGAGAGAAGGTACTGGGAGAAGAATTTATCTCCAAATTTGTGCTATTGTAAGCCCATAGGGTATGTGTAGAAGTCTATTTTTTCTGTACTGAATGTATTAGCATATTTTCATAGTTAATAAAATTTTCCCTTTCTTGTTGTGTCCATTCTGTGCTAGGTTGTGTCCCCATCAACTTGAGATCTGATAGAGGTGGAAAATTTACATCAAATGAGTTTGAGATATTTTGTAATGACAAAGGAATCAAGGGACATACTCCTACACCTAGAATCCCTTCACAAAATGGAATTGCTAAAAGGAGGAGCATATCTATAATGGATCATGCTAGAACATTGATGATGGAGAATAATGTTGCTTTGAAATACTAGAAAGAAGCTGTAAGTATAGCTATCTATACCTTGAATAGAGTACAAGTCAATAAAGATAGAAATGCTACACCTTTTGAGCTATGGTATGGATACTCTCCCAATGTCAAATATTTTAAGGTATTTGGAAGCAAATGTTATACTCTTAAGGATAAAAAGAATGGTAAATTTGATGCAAAAAGTGAATAAGGTATATTCCTAGGATATTCCACAAGAAGTAAAGCTTATAAGTGTTTGAATACTAACACTAACAAAGTTGTGGAAAGTGCAAATGTGAAATTTGATGAATACATTGAGGTACATGAAGATAAACCTATGAAGGAACTTGAAGTATACAAAACTTTTGTATATTTTTATAAAGACATGTCTATTGATGAAGGTCTTGTGACTCAAGTTATAAATCCACAAGAATTAGTGATTTTCGAGTGACATATGGATGTCGACTTGCATTCAAGTGTTGAGCTACAACTAGGAGTTGAGTTATAGACAAAAGGAGAAATCCATTCTAATTTAGAGATGAGTTTCCAAGAAAGACATATTGAATTACCTGACAAATAAGTACATAGTGATTCTAAAGTTGATGAAAGATCTTTTGGAGAAAGAAGAATAGAAACAAGGCTATCAAAGTATGTCAAAAGACATCACCCTGCTAAACTAATCATTGGAGATAAAGAAGATGGAACATTGACAATAAAGAAATTAAGATATGAATCATTTTTACTAAGTATACATGAACCCATATCAGTGAAGGATTCTTTAGAGAATGAAGACTGGATCCAAGCTATGAAAGAAGAAATTGATTAGATTGAAAAGAATAAAACTTGGACACTAGTACCTAGACTAGAGAACAAAAATGTTATTGGAACCAAGTTGGTATACAAAAAAAAACTAGATGAGAATGATGAAATAACAAGGAATAAAGAAAGATTAGTCTGAAAAGGATATGCACAAGAAGAGAGAATTGATTATGGAGAGACATTTGCCCTAGTTGCAAGATTGGAAGGAGTAAGAACTCTTCTTGCATACTTTGCATACAAAGGTTTCAAAGTTTATCAAATGGATGTGAAGTCAACATTTTTGAATGGGATAATAGAAGAGGTCTAATTGAACATCCAAAGGGATTTGTTGATCTAAGAAAGAATAATATGGTATGAAAGGCTACACAATTATCTTGTAAAGATTGGTTAAGAGAATCTACTGATGATAATAGTAACTCATACTTGAAGACTAAAGGAGGAAATGGTATTTTTCTAGCTGAAATATTTGTTGATGATATCATATTTGGAGGCCAAAATGCATTATGAAAATCATTTGCAAATGAAATGATGAAAGAATTTGAGATGTCTATGTTTCGAGAGATTAAATTCTTTGTTGGTTTACAAGTATATCAGATGAAGTGTGGTATCTAAATTACTCTATTAAAATATGTAAATGAAATCTTGAAGACATTTGGTGTGAGGATTCTAAACTAGTCAGTACACCTATAGTAAGAGGACATAGACTATCCAATACTGATGATTCTACTGAAGTGAATCAAATATTGTAATGGTCTATGATTGAGAAATTACAATATGTAGTACATAGTAGACCTGATAATGCACTAGCTATTTGGATTGTTGCAAGATTTTTTGCAAATCCTAAGGAAAATCAATTGATGGCTATCAAAAGAACTATGAGATATCTAAAAGGAACTAAAAAAAAATGGCTTATACTATAAGAAGAATGACATATTTTATTTGAAAGCATATAAGATGTTGATTGAGCTGGAAATATTGATGACACAAATATTACAAGTGGTGGAGTATTTTTCTTGGAAAAGAGATTAGTCTCATGGACTAGCAAGAAACAAAATTGTATATCACAATCTACTATTGAAGCTGAATATGTTGTTGCTGTGAATTGCACAAATGTGGTATGGATCAAACATTACTCAAAAGAATGAAGGAAGAGATTGTTGAACCTGTTGTGATTTAATGTGATAATACAATTGTTATAAACATATCTAAGAACCATTATGCAAATCATATTAAAATCAAGCATCATTACTTGAGAGAGTTGGTTCAAGACAAAGAGTGAGAATGGAATATGTGAATACAAAACAACAGATAGTTGACATATTTACAAAATCTTTACTTAAGGATGCACATGAATATGCAAGGGGTAAACTAGGGGTGATACCCCTATCCAAAGCTACTTAAGAAGTCAGAGTAGTGCCCTATATCAAATGAACTAAATATTGTATCTTACAACTTGATGCAATATATTACTTTAGGAGATTTATGAAGTATGGAAGGAGCTAAAACAAAATATTTTATAGTCATATGCAAGGTGACAGAGGGAGAACTTGAATTTGATAAATCAACATGTTAAGATGACAAGCCTTTGACATTGTTGACAAAGAGGGAGAATTTTAACCTTTTCAAAACCCTTTTAGCTGAAATCATTCACATGCATCTAATTTATCTAATAAACATAAAAGTAAAGACATGAATGAAAATAGATAACACAAGAATTTGGTAACCCAGAAACCCTCTAAAATGAGAAGGTAAAACTAGGGTAGGGATGACACCCACAAAGTATCATTGCAACAATATGTAACTATTTAAGGTTACAAAGTTTGACCACTTCTAATGGTCTGCCCTGTGAAAGGCCTGTCCTATTAAAGAATTTACACCCTATTAAAAGTGACCTGGTTAAAGGATTTACAAACACTCACTTGGAATGTTACCTTGTTAAAGGATTTAGCACCTTGTTTAAAGGCTTACAACATGGCTATTAAACCAACCTATCATCATAAGATTTTCATTCCTAATACAATTGATAGAGAGTATTAGAAAGTCTTGACCTGATGACTTGCAATCCTCAATTGCTGATTCCATATCCTCATTTTTCTCTATCTGTTCTAATCCTTGCTTGATCTAATATGTCTCTCTTTGAAATGCTAATACTTTGTTCTTGATCAACTAAATTTTTCAATGTTATTTTGTTCTTTCTAAGTCTTTACACCCTTCTGTACTTCACTATAATTCACTCATACACTTCTCTTATGTGCACACATAATGGGGCTTTATCCTCCTTTTAAAGGCTTCGAAGACTTAGTGTTAAGTATGAATCTACGATCAACATTCACTTTTTATTTCTTGCTCAATTCATTCACTTTTCCTATTGGTTGCATGCTTTCTCCATTTTTATGATTGGCTACATGCTGATTACATAAGTAATACAAAAGATTCAATCTTATCTTCAAGATCCCTCAAGATTCATCCTAAATCAGCTCAAAAATAGTTTACATCTGAGTTTTGTTAAGATACAAAATCATATGTTGATTATGTGTTACTTAGCACTTACTAGTTGCTAATGCTCGACACATATAGGAATTCTATCTCACTCGAATCCTATAGTGATTTTTTTTTGCTCAGTATCTATACTTTGTTTGACATCTATAGTGACTCAACACCACTTATCACTCAGCACTTGAACTTCGCTCAACACTTGAAGTTCACTCGACACCTATAGAATCTCTGAATCAGCACACACTATAGCTCAACATTTGTATTATACTTAGCATCATCTTGAGAATTGGTTAAGTGTATGGACACTCAATTGTCAAAACCAATCTGAGATCAAAAATCTCCCCCTTTGACATGAGTGGCAAAAATACTTAACTGAACATTATGAATATGATCTCTATGAGTGTACCTCACATTCTGTTCAACATATGTACAAAACTTCAAAAACTTGTTCAAAATTTTGTATTCCTCAAAATTTTGTAACTCCCCCTGAGTTGATGTGCCAATTATATAACCAAAATTCCATTCCTATCACCAAAGACTCTTGTGTTGAATTTTTCTCATGCTGATGTGTCTGATACTCTTTGCCTTGTCTAAACTTTGCATTTGTTAGTTTATACTCCCCCTTTGTTTCTACTCTGTACTCTCCCTTTGTTTCTACTTCCCATTTTATATCTTCTTGCAATTTTTGCATCCTTTTGGCTATATCTCCTTATTACTTCCTCAAAAGTTGAATATCTCCCCTTTGGATATTCTTTATTACCTCTATCAAAGAATGTAGTATCTCCCCCATTCTTATTTCCCCCATTCTTACTATATGCAATAATGAATATCTCCCCCTTTTTGACACTTATGTCAAAGGGTCCTAAGAATGAATAGAATATTTAGCCAAAAAAAAATTTATTTACCTCCATTATCATCTTCAGAGAAGCATCCCAATTGTCTAAGGCAATTTCCATTGATTTGTACTAGATGGTTTTCTCTGTTGCAAGATGTACTAGGCCTTCTAGGGTAGAAAGATTAGGGTTTTTCTTTAAGACATTTTTTGCATAGGCCATTTCGTTATGTAGTACTTCTAGGTGTTCCGTAATAACAGATTGAATATATATCAATTTGGCCTTGACATTGGCCTCTTCTACTGTCAATACAGCTAACTCCTTCTGAGTGTAAAGTGTTGTTGCAAAATGCTTCTCACGTTGAGTTGGATTTGTCGGTAGTTGTGTGCTAGAAATCTTAAGATTTTATTCCAAGCTCAGTATTCTTTGGCTAGATTCTTGTGTGAAATATGATGAGTCACACAATTTGGAGTACAATGAGAATATATTCTCAAGTATTATTTTTACTTTCTCAACTTTCTTAGCCAATTCCACTTGTGAAAGTGCTATCTCACTAGATATCTTCTCATTAACTTTCATTTGGAATTTCTTTTTAGGCCACTCTAATAACTTAACATTTGTATCAAAGTCTTCATTTTGTACCTAGTCCACTATGTTGGACAATTTCTCCATGATGGGCTTGGTCTCATTAGGTACTGGCAAGCTGAATGCATCCAGGAATATGTCTTTTATTTCCACTAATACGTGCTTTTGTCTATACTCATTTTTGAGTATCTCCTACTTCTTCTTTCTCTCTAGTGCCTCTTGTACTTCATTTATCTATGTCAGGTTCATTGTTTTATAGTCATAACTAGGTATGAATATTTTCTCATCAAGTGCAGGGTCCCCATAGTGAAGTACTCTTGCTACCTTGGTGCTAAAATTATAGAGGTACTACATTAGTGCTCGACTACTTGGTAGGAGTCCCTAAGATAGGAAAGTTCACGAGTGTCTATATTGCCTCTTGCTCTCTTTCCTTACACATTTTTTCCTCTTGCTTCTCTTCTTTTGTACAACCTTGATCAATGATAATGATTTGAGGAGTTGCACCTTGGCTTTGTGCTATAGGAACATCTTGTCCTGTCTACTCCTTTGTTGGCTCCTTAGCAGTTGTTGTTGCTATGACTGTGTGATCAACCTTAGTAGTTGTATCTTTTGTTGCTTTCTCTTTTGGTTGATCTTTTGTACCTATGGTAGATAATGAAGATGGTTCTTGTTTGTTCACCTTCTCCCTAGTAATCTCTACTATAGCCTTTTGTAATTCTTCCAGACTCACCAAAATAGGATTTGTGCAGAGTTGTGATTGCAATGTGGTTTGGTGAAGGATCTTTTTGAGATCCTCTACAATTAATAGATTGATGTTTTGACTTGAGGTGTCAGGAACATCCTTGAAAATTATAGTTTCTATAGGTGTAGTATGTGGAGGACTTGGTGGTGGCAATTGGGTGTCTTGGACACTCTATTCTGGCTACTACTCTTCAATTGTTTCCTCTTTACCTTGTTATGTCTTCTCCATTGTTTCCTCTTCTTTTTGTTTCTCTCCTTCTTCCTCTTTTTCATTATCTTCTTCTTCCTCATCATTTCTTCCCTCAAAGGGATATTCCTACCCTTCCTTGATAGTATTCAATCCATAAATTAATTTTTACATTTGTATGGATTTCTTTGCAACATCCTCTATTTTATTCTGCAAAATACTGAAGGCTCTATATTTGGATGCAAGTTTTCTCTCATGTTTCTTACTAGCCTTAGTTATTTGACCTTTAGTAAGGTATGTTATTACATGAGCCAATGTTGAATCCCTTATTTCTTTCTCCATTTTAAGGTAGTAATTCCATTTATTCTCTACAATGGAGCTTAGCTCCTTAGTCATAGAATTGTCCAATTCAAGTGGGGTAGTCTTGAGCTTGGCCATCATAGTGTAGATGGACTCTTCCACTATGTTTTATTCTTCTCTTGAAAATTTAATAAAATCAATAGTCTTTAAACTAGTTAAATCTGCATTATCTCTAATGTTATCACAAACATTTTCCAAATTAGACTTTGTAGAATGCCTTACCAATCTAAATTGATCATCGTCAGACTCTATCTTTTCTTCATCTAACTCTGGGGGTGCAATATATTTTCTTTTTTTCTTTTGTTCTATAGTCCATCCTTGCTCAGTGGTTTTTTGCTTCCCCTATTCTTTTTCCACTTGGGTTATTGCCCTGATATCTTCCCTTGTAGTTGGCTTTGGTGGGCTTGGCTTTGTTGCTTTCTTCTTCTCCTTGGGCTATGCAACTAGCTATTTTTGTGCCTTTCTTTTCTTTGGTTCAGCCCTAGGTGCTTCTTGCTCAACACCTTCCTCTTCTTTTGCATCCTCACCCATGCCTTGGGTCAATGCAATTGTTTCTTGTCCTTGTTCCTCTTCATCATCTTCTACTTCTTCACCATCTTCTTCTTCTTCTGTAGTGCCTTCACCAAATTTGGCCTTTAACTTCTTTACAAGTTTGTCTTTCTTCTTTAGTGTGGAGGTAGTCTTTAACTCCATATCCACCTTTGACCTGACCACATCATAGGTTCCAAAATGTGGTGCACTCTTGTCCACTTCCTCAACTAGTAGTGCAGTTATAGCTACTGATGCCTCATCTATATTTATTTCATAGCCAATAGGTCTTAGCCATCTAACTCTTGGTATAACATCTTGAATATAGGTATAGTCAATATCTACAAGAAGGCATACATCATTTACATGTTTCTCTACTAATGAGATAGGTATTCTTAGCCTTTGCTTCATGGTCTTCTTGAAGTCTTCAAAATAGCTAGTCATTAGGGTCTCAAAATTAGCTCCCATTTGTTCAATGTATTCATTAACTTGAGCTATGATAGACCTATTTGCTTTCCACACAACTTTGTCAAAAGAAGGAAACTCATTTGGTACATAGAAGAATATACAAATCAAAATAGCACCAAACTTGCATTGGGCTCCCTTGGTTCTCCTTATTGCTACTAAATTCTCATTATTTTGTTGTAGTTGCAGTTCTGCAAGATCATAGGTATGATCCTTTTTCACTAGTTTGTAACCCACATCCATTGCAATGCAAGGCACACTATTAAGTCTGCTGGATTGGTAGAACTTATGTGCAATGACTCTAATAGAAAAGTCAACAAGAGGATCTTGAATGGTATCTATTTTTATTCCTCTCTTGTTCCACTTGGCACTAGTGTTTTTCTCAATTGCTTCCTTAGAATCACTCCTAAGGGTCTTTGGCCGATCTAGGGTTGGGTACCCTATCACTCTGTGTACAACCCTTTTTGTTATTTTTACTGGACCATCCTCCAACCATAAACTTCCATCATGTATTCCGCTATGCACTATCCTTATCCATTTAGTTTTGAAAACTATGGGGAATTCTATGGCTCGTGTCAAACCCTTCTTCTCGATAATTGATACTCTTCTTTTAAATTCACACAATTTCTCATAAGCTTCCCTCATCTCCATATCTCCTATGGCTCCAATTTTATAGTTGTAGCATCTTCTAACATCCTGAACCATGACTACCTCAGCGGGTATGATATATAGGGCTCTGACTGGGTTGTTTTTATATGCCACTTCTGGTATTGGCCAAAAATCTGGTTCTTTTACTTCATTGGACACTAGTTGTACCTCAAATAGTTCTTTCTCCTATGTATTCTCAGAGCTAGAAGCCATTTGTGTGATCTAGGGTTTGAACACAGATAATGTGAAACTGTGTAACTTAGCACAAATATAAATACCTTGAATTCAATGAAATCATACCGAATCACTGTTGAAGTTGGCTCAAATGTTGGTTTCTTTTCTTTAAGGTCATTCTGCACTCTTTTTCAAATTTTCTCTTCATTTGTGATGAAGAAAAAATAATTCAAAATGTGATAATATACCCTATTTTCATTGCATTTAATGCTTAGTGCATTTATAGTTGTCAACTCAGCTTCTTAAGAATTTTTGCATTACTTAGCTTCCTTTGGCTTTTCATCACTTGGGATCCATAGAAATATACCTCACTCAGCTTCAACTAAATTTTCTCTTTACTCGACTTCCACTACCAACTCGGCTGCAACTAATTGTTCAGCTTCTACTAATTTTGGAAATCAACTCAACTTGTATTTGAATTTTACTTGGCAACTTTTCCAACTTGGCAACACTTATGAAATCTTGAAATTTTATCTTTGCATCTCTATTCCTATTGATCTCTTCTTTATAGTGCTTGCTTATTTAGGAACTGATGTATGATAAAGCTTTGTAAATCAGTCCCTCATGCCTTCTCTTTGCTTAGTTTGATGAAGTGTGACCACTTGACCTTTTAGGTGAAGTGATCCCTTCATTTTTTGTGCTACTCTCATCTTTCTTCTTCCATGTCTTATTCATTTCTCCTCTGATGTGTTCAACATCTACCTTCTCTTTACCTTTGTTTTTCTTTGAGTTGGGTGCCTTTGACCTTATTGAGCAATTCTTGCTGATATGACTAGTCTTCAAACAACTAAAACATGTGGTTTGAGTTAACCATCTGTTGTAGTTTTTACTAAAATGAGTTCTTATGCAATTTTTAGGAATTTGTCCATATTTGTGATAGTAATGACAACTATACCTGGTGTTGTAGTCCAAATTGTAGTGACGGCCATGGTTAATTCCCCTTGTCGACTGATTAGGTGTCCACATAGGCTTTGATCTGTACTCAAAATCTCTATGTCCATGCTTCTTGCAACCTTCAAATCTTGGTGTTTTTATAGTCCTAGTCCTACAGTCATGTGGTTGATGTCCTTTCTTTTTGCACTTATGGCAGTGACCCACATTCTTAAGTTTGTTATGTTGATGGGTGTTCTTGCTACTACATACATTAGATTTATGTCCCTTTTTACCACAAAAATGACAAGTAGGTTTAGTGTTCTTACCTTTTTTACTCCTTACTTTTGCAATCTTAGATGACTGTCCTTATTCAGTGCTGGTGTATCCTAGTCCTAAAGTATCATTGCTAACCTTTTGTGATTTTAGTAGTTGCTCAAAGTACTTGATGGCCTCATTGGGTTTGTTGAAGCTCTTTGCAATCTCCTTTTCTCCTTTTACATCATTTTGCATCTTCAGTGTAGAGATCTCAATATCCTTGACATTCAATTCATGATGTGTATTCATCATCTGACTTAGGGTGTCTAGTTACATGTTTGAAATTCTTGCAAGTTCAATTGACTTTTCTTCCAGTCTATTGGCAAGATTTCTCTTGTTTTCTTCTAGCATAGCCTTATCTTCAATGACTCTTTTTTTCTATTTAGTCACCTCACAAAGAATTATGGCTTTTGATTCTTGTTCAAGCTTGAGTGTTCTGATTTCTTCTACTTGAGCTCTATTCTACATCAAACTGTTTGGAATCTTCATTTGCAAATAGTTTTGAGGTGTTGATCTCCTTATATTGTGTATCATTCTTAGCTATAGAAATCTCTCTTCTTCTTTTTAAGGATTTTCTCAATTCCTCCCTGGCTTCTTCTAAAGTGTGTAGAGCAAGTTGTATACCAATTGCTTGATTCTCTATGATCTTCCCAAGTTTGTACACTTCCATTTCCAGATCTTTTCTCCAAGTTGTAAGAATCCTCCTTGTGAGAATTTGGCTCTAATACCAATTTTTGGAATTTACAAGTGGGAAGATTTAATTCTAAGGGGGGGGGGGGGGGGGGTGTGAATCAAAAGTAACTAACTTTAACCTTTTCAAAATTCTTTTAGCTGAGATCATTCACATGCATCTAATTTATCTAATAAACATAAAAGTAAAGACATGCATGAAAAAAAATAACACAAAAATTTGGTAACCCATAAATCCTCCAAAATGAGAAGGTAAAATTGGAGTAGAGATGACACCCAAAAAGTATCACTGTAGCTATATGTAACTATTGAAGGTTACAAAGTTTGACCACTTCCAATGGTCTGCCCTATGAAAGGCATGTCCTATTAAAGACTTTACACCTCGTTAAAGTCAACCTGGTTAAAGTATTTACAAACACTCACTTGGAATGTTACCCTATTAAAGGATTTAGCACCTTGTTTAAAGGCTTATGACATGGCTATTAAACCAACCTATCATCATAGGATTTTCATTCCAAATACAACTGCTAGAGAGTATTAGAAAGTCTTGACCTAATGACTTGCAATCCTTAATTGCTTATTCCAGATCCTTGGTTTACTTTGTCTGTTTTGATCCTTGCTTGATAGGATATGTCTCTCTTCAAAATTCTGAAACTCTGTTCTTGATCAATTGAATTCTGCAATATTTTTATGTTCTTGCTAAGTCTTTACACCCTTCTATACTTTGCTATAATTCACCCATACACTTCTCTCATGTACACACATAATGGGGTTTCATCCTCCATTTAAAGTCTTTGAAGACTTAGGGTTAGGTATGAATCTACGATCAATATTCACTTTTTATTTCCCACTCAATTCATTCACTTTTCGTATTGGTTGTATGCTTTCTCCATTTTTTTGATTGGCTACATACTAATTACATACGTAATACAAAAGATTTGATCTTATCTTCAAGATCCTTCAAGATTCATCCGGAGTTGGCTCAAAAATGGTTTAGATCTGCGTTTTTTAAGATACAAACTCATATGGTGATTTAGTGTTACTCGACACTTACTAGTTTCTAATACTCAACACATTTAGGAATTTTGTCTCACTTGGCTCCTATAGTGATTTTGTTTCACTCAACATCTATACTTTGCTCAACATCTATAGTGACTCAGCATTACTTATCACTCAAAATTTGAACTTTTCTTGGCACCTGAAGTTCACTCATCACCTATTGAATCTTTGACTCAACACATATTGTAGCTTGACATCTATATTATACTCAGCATCATCTTGAAAATTTGTTAAGTGTATTGACACTCAATTGCCAAAACCAATCTGAGACCAATAGAAATCACTAAGAGGGAGAGATTACTTAAGACTATAGAGGAATATATATACCTGTGAGGGATAAATTGGATAGATTACTCAAGATAATTATTCCTAATAAAGAGGGAGATATGTGCAAGAGAAATATAGAGACAAAGATCAAAGATTAGATCTTAGAGAGAAATTAGATAGAGTTGGTCATACTAATAGCTGAAGACTTTTCTTTTTGGTATTGGTTTGCTAGCAATGCCAAAGAGGGAGATTTTTGAGATAAGATTATTAAGAGGAAGATTGATGACTGAAGAGAGAGATCCGATTGATGGAACTTGTATAGAACAATCATTACTTTGTCACTGATGTCAAACCTACTACTTTTTGGTGAGACAATTGCTAATTTGGTCTGAATGCTATCATTAGAGTTGATTGATGAAGATGATTTGAAAAGAAAGGATAATAAGAGAACCTAGAGAAAGGTTGAGTTATTTGGTATATAATAGAAATACTAAGACCAAGTAAGAAATTGATGATATAGTTAATTGTTTATCTACTTAGTCTGGAATGTAATCTTACTCAAGCAAAGACTAGAAGAAGATCAAGTAAAGAAAAGTATCTACCAAGCTTGAATGAGTGAATAGTACAAGTAGAGAAAATTTAGTTCAAGCTGAGTAGAAAATAGTGGAAGCTGAGTGAAAATCAATAGGTGCCAAGAAAAGAATAAAAATTTGGCAAGCCAAGTGAAAGTTAGTATGTGCTAAGTAAATTTTAGTTGATTTCAAGCATCAGTAAAATTTAGTGTGTGTTGAGTGAACTAGTGTTAGTCAAGTGTCAGAACACTATTGGTGCCGAGTGACAACATGTTGATGTCGAGTGACAGTAAAAGGAGTTTAATCAAAGATTCATCAAATTTGAGCTGACATAAATAATTTTTTGAATTTTTTGAAGTGTGTGGAAGATAAGCTTGATGAGCTAGTGGCACATAATTCAAGGTAAACCATTTTGAGGTGAATTCAAAAAGGATTGCAAAGGAAGTTTCTAGAAGAACAATAAAAAGATGGTTTGGTTAGATTCAATGAATCCTACCTAACTCCAAGATGGACGATTGAGATAAAGCAACAAAAGATCTAAATTCTCTATTTAAGGAGATAACAAGCTAGAAGAAAAGTGTGGAGCAGAGGAGAAGGGTCCATATTTTTGAAAGACTAAAAATCTTAGGTGTTTCTTCATATGGTGGCTAAGTGAATGGATCTACAATTGGAAAACTAAGAAAGGAGGGTTAAGCAATTGAGAGCTTGAAGGGTGAACAAGATAAGGAGACGAAGAGGATGAATGCCAATCAATAAGGAGGACTGAATATGAGATATATTATCTACAAGTGAGTTATTTTATTATCAGATCAAATTCCTACTATTACTTTCTAGCAATTGTATTAATTAGGATAATCCTTTGGATTAAGGTTGAGCTGATAGTCATTTGTAAATCCTTTAACTAGGTGACATTCTAATGTAATGTTCTAAAGTCCTCTAACAAGGCTCACTCCTAACAAGGTGATTGAAATCCTTTAACCATGTCACATTTAAAATATTTATTGTAACCTTTAACAGGGTTGGCATTTCATAGGGCATCGCTTCCAATAGGGCATTTAATAAAGATAATCTCTATAGTATGTTCTCCTTGTTTACCTCTAGTATTCTATGTTCATCATGTATTCTGCTTATCCTTTTCTTCAAGTCAATAACTTTAGCATATGTAATATTTATCTCATTGATCACACTCTTCAAATCATCTTCTTTCATTATGAGCTATGTGGTGAAGGATTGAATGTAATCATTTGATAAATCACACTTTCCATATAACTCTCTTTCTTTATGTAAACACCTTCTTAATTCTTTGATGCATGTGTCTCGATTTTCCAAACCATCCTTAACATTTTTACATACATTGCTGAAAAGATTTGCATCATGTTCATCTTAGGCCTTCACTATAGAAACTTTTACTAAATTTTTGGAATGATTGTCAAACTCCTCTAAGATCTGGTTTACCTTTTTTTGGAGATCATTTTAGCTAATCTATACATTTATCAGACTTTGCATTTTACCAGTCATCTTCTCAAGTGTCTCTTGAGTGCTTTTGATTCCCTTGCTTTTCTCAATGATCTTGCTAGTAGAAAAAGCTAATAAATTACTAAATATTTGAATTTGTGGGTCTTCTATGGTTGTTAGTGGTGAATTTCTTGTCAGGCTTACCAACAATGATTCTGATGGAGATTTTGATGAACTAGGAGTCTCTCTGCTTAGTTCCTTGATAGGAGTAATGAACTAATGTTGCACATTTTGACTTATATCCTTTTCTAAATATTGCATGGGCTGTGGTATTAAGCTAAAATATGTATTGACCTTTTTTTGATTTGACTAAATTGGATGTTTATTGCACAATTATTCTCCACCTAGTTTGCACTTTAAGATCTACATCTTTAAGGGTTTTAGCTAATGTGGTTGGATCTTCTAATTTTTCATCCTTATTTTCCTCTCCTTCTTTTCACTTTTATCCTCCTCATCTAAGATAGGATAACTAACCAAATCCTATGCAACCAAATTATCTAAAACATTATCTTGATCCTTGAATGGATCCTCTATCTTATCTATAGTAATTTGTGTGCTATCAATGTTCATCATATCATCATCAATTGTGATCTATGGTGGTTCACAAATTGTTCCTTCAACATTTACTTCTGCCTCCTTGCTTGACTCTTTCTTCATTCATCATAGTGTCCTTGGTCTCTATCCTTGTGGTACTAGGGCTTAGAGTCATGACTACTCCCCCTATTATCATATTATCTTCCTGTTAATCAGGTTTAGATACATCTAGAGTTATTTTTTCTTCTGAAGTCTTTGTTGTTGCTACAGGAATCTCTAACTCTAATGTACTAAGTGCATCTATTATGGATGAAGGTGTAACTGCTCCATATGCATCCTCTTCAATGTAGGCTCTACTTACTGGTACACTCAAGATATGATTAATAATTATTTTAGTGTCTTTAGCCACCTCTTCTCTCAGTCCTCCCATAAGTCTAATTACTCTCATTTTTTCTCTTACAGGTGGGTTTAGTCTATTCATTGTCCTTATCATTTGCACATTTTTCTTTGCCTCATAACATCTTCTCATGGCCTCTTCTCTTAAAATTTATTCTTCTTTCTTAGTCTTCAATCTATTATATAGCTCTTTAGGTAATTATCCATGGATTGTAAGTAGGGATTTCTTGAATTTAATCATGTATTGAATAATGGTACATCCAATTTCTTTGTTCATATATAGGTTATCTATCATAATTTTTTTGATCTTCTTAAGATTCCCTTTATTTAAGATAGAATTATTTAGATTCTCAATTCTCTATTTCCAATTGGTTTTCTTCTTGCTTCTTCCTTCTCCCTCTTCTTGCTGGTATGACTGTGATTATTTCTAAACTTGGGCCTCAGGAGGAGTGATCTGTCCTCTCATCTTCCTCCCTTCATATGTGGTTATTAATTTTTTTCTTTTCCCTGATCTAGTAGCCATTTATTTAACTCTTTTAGGATTAGGGGTCTCCACTTGTTCTTTCTTTACTTCGATTAATCTTGTTGATGCAAGAGCATCGTAGGTGTAAGAGCAATCTTGCATCACCCAAAAAAATATTTTTTTCAGTCTTTTCTATTTTAATAAGGACTAGAAGAAAGGGTGGTTACTATTTATAAGAACTTGCTATTTTTATTAAATTTGTCATATGATCTCAAAATATTTTCATTTTCTTTAGGAAGGGTCATTTTAGAGTTATAAGAATACCATAAAAATATCATTGCTCAATCTTAAGTATCAAAGAAGTTATTGTGGATTTTTGGTGGAAAAATTTGTAGGAAAAATCGTTAGGCTCACCATTAGAGGCCTTAGAGTGCTTGGATAGGTCTAAAAACTTGACAAAAGGGTGCATGCATAGTTCTAAGCCTATAGATTAGGAGTTGGCATTTCTAAAAAGTGGTTATAATAGCCATTTAGAACAACAATTTGTGAGTTACAGCCTTTCAAAATTAGGCTACCCGAAATATCTAAAATAATTGTCAAAGATGTATTTGTCCAACTCTATATGTATTGTTAGGGTTTGATGGCCCTAAGTATTAAGTTTCAATGTCTAGAACCTTCCTGGTGGGATAAAATTGCCTATTTAAGAAAGACCCTAACATTGTCTAGAACAACTCTAGGTGATAGTTCACAACTGGTCTTGCAAATTATTATAATGAAGGCACCCATGTGGGTTAGCATATTGTACTTGTGAATCCTATAATTTCACATTTGTATCAGAAATAAGAATTTTATATTTTTTTCTCACATATTTTTTTGTTTCTTTATTTCTATTATGGTTTATGGTATTAAGGGGAGCACCCTTCATCAAGTGGTATTAGAGCTAGAGTTCTTGAGTGTGTGGATAGATTACTGACTGTGAGGCAGTTTGCACCAAGACTGTGGTTTGGGTTGAGTGTGTAAATAGATCACTAATTGTGAGGTAGTTTACACTAGGGTTTCAATGGAAGTGCAAAAATGCCTCCACAAAAAGAGCTATAGGTGTTACACTTGAGGGTTTTCAATCTCTCTAAAGAAAAATGCAAGCATTGGATGAAAAAATGTGCAGAGGAATAAATCTTCCTATGAGAGAGATGAAAGTTAGGATGAAGATGAAGTGGACAAAAATGCTAAAACAGAGGCTATTCTAAACCTAGAGAAAGAAAGGCTTTTTAGGGCCATCTCCAAGATTGGAAAAATACCTAATTTAAATTTGCCACAATTTTTAGAAAATCTTAACCTAGAGGATCTAATCAATTGAATCAATGAACTAAAGTAGTACTTTGAGTATGAAGATATTTAGGATCCTAATAGGGTCAAGTTTTTGAAGGCAAAATTGAAGGGACATGCAAAGATCTAGTGGCAAGAGGTTCAATTGGAGAAAAATAGAAAGGGAAAGGACAAAATCACCAGATGGGAATGAATCATAGCTAAACTAAACTGACAATTCATTCCCATGGATTATGAGATTGATTTGTTGAAGAAAATGAAAGGGTTGATGCTAGCAGGAAAATCTGTTGAAGAGTATACCAAGGAGTTCTATCGATTCCTCATTAGAACCAACCATGTAGAAGTTGATAAGGAGAAAGCTGCTCGTTATCTTTATGGGTTAAGGCCAAATATTCAAGACAATCTAATTTTGGATGTACCCAGTACAAAGGAAGGATAGATCAAAGAACCAAAGGCTAGGCCAGAGTTGCACATGTTGATGAAGATGCCAGATCCTCACATTCTAAAGATGCTAAAACAAGAGAAGTCCTAGTTAATAGAAGAGTCCTATTGAGTGGTGAGAATGAACTTGATCAAAGAAGGAGCTTGTTTCACACAAGGTGCAGATGTGAAGATACATGTTGTGATGTGATCATTGATGGTGGAATTACTGACAATCTGGTGTCATAAATGATGGTTACTGATGTTGGCGCTCAAAATTGAGTTCTCATTTTGAGCGTCTATTTGGAATTTTGAGTCAAGCCCCATAAATGCATATGTATGTGGCTATACCTTTGAGGCCCCTAAGGTGTTTAATGTTTCTAACACCTTCCATTTAGCCCATCCACCTGTTCCATGATGATAAACTATCATTCTGAGTCATTTGGCGAAGTCTTGTTTTGAGCAAATGTCAAATCTGCATTTTTCACCAAAGTGTCAAACAGAGATGGGAGGCCTTGTTTGCATCTGAATATCTTGCACCTAGAAACGTTTTGTGATTTTTCACTATGGGAATATCTAGTGTCCATACCTAAGAACCTATGTTTCAGATTTTGAGTCATTTTGAGTTTCTTTGATTAGGTTTTAAACCCCTCAAATTTGGTCAGTTACTATTTTCATGCTTTTTCAATTTGCACAGAATTCTCGGAAGCCTTGTTTGACATGCTATTATTTTGACCAACTGACCAAAATGTTGCAATTAATATTACATTAAATTAAAAACATTAGAGACTTGTTATGTTTCAAGTTTTAGCTTATGATGAATCCATTTGATTAGTTTTCAAACGCGATTCCAAACGTAATTTCTAAAGTTCTACTGGTGTCAGTATTTGTAGATTGTTTGGTACCCCTGTTCGTGATGTCATAACTTGAGATCTATGATTGGTAAGATCAAATGGATTGTACCCTTGTTTTGTCCTCTAAAAATAGTTTAAGTGTGTCAGTTTGCAAGTCACGATGAATGCATTTGCACACTTTTCTAAGTCAATTCTATTTGCAAAAATTGCTTTCTACCATTGTTTCCAGTTTGCAAATTTTGAATAGCCCACTTTGATCGCTTTCCAAATGCATCCTATTATTTTTCATAAGCCCAAATTACATATCCATAATTTCCTCATGATAGTGAACCAACATCCCAATTTTTGTACCCTCAGGTGTCAGTTTACCCAGTTTTCCAAGACAAATCCAAAACCAATTTATTGCTTTTTGACTTCTTTTTTTGTAGGAAATTTTGAGAAGGTAACTTTGACGGTCAATATCTTTTGACCCCAAATTCATCATGAGACAAGATCTGATAGGGTGAAAGTATGCATAACAGAGAATCAATGTCCCAATTTTTAGAGCTCGGTTAGGTGTTTGTGTTAGTTTTTAAAGCCAGTCAAAGGACCTCCTAACATGAAGTTGACAAGTTTCAATAAAGTGATAAAATGAGTTTCTAAAGACAAACTAGTAGTCGAATTTGTTTCTAATCAGTATGAGGGGTTCAATGGATCAGTTTGGCTTTTCAGTTGTTTGAAAATGAAATATTTTTTTTAGCTAGACCCATTTTGTGGTCCAACTGGCTACTTCAGATAAATGGGATATCTCAGGATCGATTTAAATGTATGCTTAAAGACATTTATTTTCCATACATTCAGAATGATGGATCTAATGAAGCTATTCATACAAGTACACTGGTAAATCTTGAGGTTGTTGTAGAAACTGCATGAGATGTAAATGTTTGGAGAGAATTCACAAGAAAGGATGGTTGCTAAAAAAATTATTTTGATATAGGAAGGATGTTGGTCAAGCTTCATAATATGATATTGGAAGTGTCCATCTAGCTTGTGTGGATGAAAAATTCATTTGACTTGTGGAAGCAACAATGTGAGAATGCACATAATCCAAAATCCATTGAGATGCTGATGAAGGAATCTGACTAGAATCAAGTTAGAGCCCGTGACTGTGTCAGAGAATATGCCTTCAAGGCATTTGAGAATTTTGTTTTCTTGGGAAGCTGTCACTTTCAACTTATCCCAATGGAGGGAAGTTCTCATGTACCTAAATCTTTTTCTTTTAAAATAAGAGTTGGAAATAGACATTCTTTTATCTAAATTTGCCTCAAAATTGGTTACACTGGAGTTTATTGGGTGTTACTTGTCCTTTCTTCTATAAGGACAATCAGGTTTACCTAATCACAAAGTTTCATCTTTATTATGAAGTGCAAAGTGGTGGGTTTTCTTTGGCAATGTAAATTTTGTGCATACTGGTTTCACCATGGCTCAACCTAGTAGTAAAGCCAGTAGAGTTGACAATACATATTGAAGAAAATGGGACCAAGATGAATATCTTGAACATGCACGCAAGCGAGAAGAGGAGGAAGATGAAAATTTTAAAGCTAAAGGTCTTTAAATTAACTCAATGATTAACTACAAGTGAATCCAAAGTTTCCTACTGTGCAAAGGAAACCATTGTAGCATTGAGATTATGAAGTCGATCTTGTTTCTCACTTAGGTTATTACTCTAGTTGCTCCTTTAAGCCAGCAAGCTAGATATTACTACAGTGTTTGCGAATGTGTAGTGAAAAATTTAGAAAACTATTTAGATCACATAAATGGAAAAAGCATCAAAAGCCATTGGGTATGTAAATGTGAGTTGAAAGAGCATCTGTGGAATAGGTTTAGCAGTGGTTTGAATCTCTGAAGAAAAGCAAGGTTGTTAGCATCTTTACTGAAACTAGATTTGGATGAGAGGGTACTAAGCTGCCGATTGAAGATTGAAGTCAAAATTGGAGAGCTCCATGTTGAAAGGGCAGAGGCATCCATATTTATGTGAATAACAAAAAAAGACAAAGCTGCAGACAAAGAATGGAATTCTCAGGGAAGACGTGTGTAGAAAAGCCCACGTTAGTGGCAAAAAGGTGGCAGCAAGCAGACAGGGGAACCCACAGATTGACAATAAGAGCATGCATAAGGGAAAATCATAGACGAGGCACCATAAAAGGAGGAATTCATAGGAGAGGCTCCACATTGAGCAAGGGAGATTCAATGCAGTCAGAAGGAGCCCATGGCTAAGATGAAAACCACATAGATAGAGAGGGAGGCCATGTGTAGGGTAGCCCATGACAGTGTTAAAACATTTGTCAGTGGCAGTTTGTAAAAGTTTTAGAACACATTAATACTTGGCAGCACTATAACAAACTCTTTGTTGTAGATATCAAGCCTTTGGTGACATTGTTTGATTAGGACCTCCTGCAAGCTCTCGAGGATAAATATGGAGGTTTTCTGAGTGAAATTATTGTGAAAGATTTTGAAGCTTACTCCAAGTTTTGTTTGTAATAGTTTGGTGATCAAGTGAAGCACTGGATTGCATTAAATGAGCCTTTCTTGTATGCTGGCTACAAAAATGGCACTGGAAATCATGCAAACAGACCATGGAGGCTTTAAGTGATCGATACAACAGATATCATGAACAAGGGCTAAAACAATTATAAACATTTATCCCACATTGATAAAACAAGGAGCCTTTATGATGTTTAAATGTTGAAGCACTTAATATGTTACATGTCTTAAAGACTGATGGCTTTTGTAAGCCACTCAAGCATGCATTGTGGGGCCTAACACAGATGAAGAGAGCAACTGGCATGAAAATCTAAAATTTGACCAATGGAGTAGAGAAAGTAGATGCCAAGAAATTAAAAAAATTGGCAACTCACTACCTCACTAGCCATAAAATCCAAGGTTTTTCAGCTAGCGACATAGAAAATCATCGAAAAACCTCAAAATCTAGCAAGATAGTATGGGTCCTGTGTGGCAGTGATGTGGTGGTGTTAGTGAGCAATTGGATGACAAGTGGCAACCAGACAACAAAAGAAATGACAAGATGAAGAGATGGATTTCTAGACCAGTCACGAATTTTGAGGCAAGATGATGTAGTGAGAAAATCTCAGAGACACACCAGATCATGCCATGTGGCAGATCAGATGGTTCTTGCTATGTTGCTAAGGCAAAGTTGCATGCCAGTTAATATAGTGACATAACAAGTATGACATGGCATCCAGATGGCTTGATGATGTGGCAGTGATCAGGACCAATAATATGTTGACACATGGCAAGATGGTCAAACTAAGTTTGACCTAGATGGAGAATGGTGGAAATTTTTTGGGAAAACATAAAATTTAATATTTTATTATTTTTACCTCAAGTGCAGGTCATTTAAATAAAGTTTAAAACTTTAATAGACTTTGGTAAAAGTTTAAATTTTTGCAAAACGTATGCAAAATTATGAGACAGAGACCTAAACTTCAGAGGGCCATAAATTGGACATTTTTTTATCAAAAATGGGCACTCCAATATTCCATTAGAACTGAGAAGATCTGAATTTTCCGAATTTGATGTTGGTTTGTGCATAGGTCTTCACCAATTCATGTTATAAGCCATTTTTTTGATTCCTAGGGCCTTCTCAATGGAATGAGTAGATTTGATCATTAAGCATTAGAGTTGGTTATGGGGCAGATTTGAAGACCTTTTGAAGCTTGAATATGGAGAAAACAATTTGGAAAAGGTTACATTGGCTTCTTGAAATCACTTTTCAACTAATTTTTACTTTTACCGTGAATTTACTTTGACATCAAAAATCAATTATGACGGTGAATCAAATATCTGAGATTCTTTATGCCTTTAAGAGCCAGAATCATGGGGATTTGATAAGTAGTTATAGAGAGAAGGTAGAGAGAGGTATTTTCATCTTCTTGGGAAGGAATTTTGAGGATACACATGTCAATTGCAGATTCAATCCAAGATTTTCTTTCTTACTATTTATGCTTTCTTCTTCTCTTTTGTAAGGGTTGGAAAATATTGGAAAGTTTTTCTGGTATGAAAATAGTTAGTAGAACTGGCCCTAGAATTGATGAATTCTGAATGGAAGACCTAGGATGTGCTAGTTCCAAACCATGAAGCTTTGCTTTGGCTGTGATACCCCCTTCCCATCCCATCAACTTATCATTCCCACCATTTTCTCTCTTGTATAAAAACATTTGTTCATTGAATAGTATAGTTTATTAGGTTCTTTCTGAGTTAATGTCATGCATTTTTATGTATTATTTCAATGAAATAAATACACAGAACAAAAAATGTTTAGTTTCAGTTTAAATCTTATCTCCTTTCTCGATTGAGCTATGACGTTTTATCATCTTTGACAGAGAACCTAGATCATAGTTGCAATCCCATAAGGCTATATGTTGCTTCATTGTTGCTTGTAATTCAATAAATTATGTAAATGCTTTAGAGATTCAACAAGGTTGTAGGTTTATTGATGAGGATATCAAGTAAGAATGAGATTTAAATTGAACATTGATATCCAATTTACAAGGTAAATGGATAGATCTAGAGTCTTGGCATGAGAATTGTGTTCTAGATATCTAAAGTGCATGAGGGAGATTCATGAATTGCCCAATGGATGAGGCATTGAACTATTATAGGATCATAATTTTGTTGTTCATACCTATTTTTCATCCACTTTCCCCACCCACATAAAATCAAAGAAAATTCAAATCATCTTTACAATTTTATGTTGAAGAACTAGAATAGTTTAACCCTCACTCATCTTATGAACTCCATGGTTTTGCATTTAGCTACTGTAGAATTTCATGAGTTATTAGGAGAAATAAGGGGTTTTCATGTGCAGTAAATAGATTCATAGATATGTTTTTCACTAGTACGATATCAATTGAATCTGAGGTCTACCTACCTAGGTCTTGCAGAGCCTGAAGTAGAAGAAGAGTCAAGCCTTATAGTTTCTTTGATGTCTGAAATGACATGTTGAAAATGGGAGTTAGCTATCCCTAGATATGTCATATTCTCATTGGGATAATTGAAAACCCTCCAACATCTTCAAACACCAACAACCGAGTTGAAGCTCAAGAGAAAAAAACACCTGTGTCCATACCATATTTCTTAGGTACAAGATGACCACAAGGTCATGGTCAATGAGTAGTGCTTAGTGAAGTTTAAGATTGGAAGCTACTAGGATGAGCTACTATGTGATATCATACCTATGGACATATGTCACATGTTTTTGGGTAGGCCGTGGAAGTCTGACAGACATGTTATACACAATGGGTGAGCAAATACCTACCCTATAACCAAGGATGGAGTGAAACATAAGTTGAAGCCATTGAAGGAGAAACCATTGAAGGAGAAAGAAAAAAAGTTATGTAGTGTTATTAGAAAATGTTTTGTTGATCAAAAAGAGTTTTTCAAAAGTATAAAGTGTGAACATATGTGTTTTCCTATGATTCCAAAAGATAGTAAAGAAGAAGTAGATGATGTACCTATAGAAGTTGTAGATATGTTGGGGGAGTTTTCTGATATTGTATCAGATAATGTACCTAATGTATTGCTCCCAATGAGGAAGATTAATTGCTAGATGGATTTGGTTCTAGGATCCAATTTTCCAAACAAGATAACACACAGAATGATACTAGCAAAAAGTGAAGAGTTGAGCTGACAAGTTCATGAGTTATTGTAGATGGCATTGATTCAAGAGAGTTTGAGTCCATGTGCTATACCAACAGTATTAGCACCAAAGAAGAATAGAAAATAGAGGATGTGCATAGATTCTCATGCTATTTACAAGATCATGATCAAATATAGATTTCCATTTGCAAGGATAGATGATATTATGGACTATTTAAGTGGAGCTAATTATTTCACAAAGATAGATTTGAAGAGCGAATATCATCAGATTCATATCAGAGAAGGTGATGAGTGGAAGACTACTTTAAAGATAAAAGAAGTTCTATACAAGTGGTTAGTCATGCCTTTTGGGCTAAGCAACCAAGTAGTTTCATGTGGCTCATGAATGAGGTATTCAAGGACTTTCTAGGTAAGTTTGTCATATTTTACCTAGATGATATTTTGATCATTAGTAAGACATTAGAGGAGCATTTGATCCATATTCACAAGGTGTTTGATAAGTTGAGGGAAGAAAAGTTGTTGATAAACCTGAAGAAGAGCAATTTTGTAGAGAAGGATTTGGTGTACTTGGGATTTGTAGCCTCAATAGAAGGTTTGAAAATGGACCTAGAGAAAGTGAAGGCTATCCTTGAATGGCCTACTCCAAGTGTGCGATAGAGGTAAGATATTTTCATGGATTGGCTAGTTTTTACAAAAAGTTCATAAGAGGTTTTAGTAGTATTTGTGGACCCTTGACTGAAACAATGAGATTGGATAGGAAAGAACTTAAGTGGACTACAGGAGTAGATAAGAGTTATTTGTGGACCCTTGACTGAAACAATGAGATTGGATAGGAAAGAACTTAAGTGGACTACAGGAGTAGATAAAGTTACTAATCAACCTACTTTAGCATTTCCTAATTTTAACAAGGTATTTCAAGTAGACTGTGATGCTAGTGGTACTATAATAGGATCTGTTATGAGCCAAGAAGGTAGACCTGTTGCTTATTTTAGTGAGAAGTTGAATGATGCAAAAAGAAAATATTCTATTTATGATTAGGAATTTTATGCTATAGTTCAAACATTGAAGAAGTGGAGACATTATCTTCTTCCTAAGGGTTTTATTTTGTATATTGATCATTAAGCTTTGCAATAATTAAATAGTCAAGGAAAATTGAACCAAAGGCATTTAATGTGGCTTGGGTTTTTGTTGAGTTATACATTTGTTTTGAAACACAATAGTGGGAAGTCTAACAAAGTTGCAGATGCTCTTAGTAGAAGAAAAAAATTTCTGACAAAAATGCAGATAGAGATGGTTGGGTTCAACGAACTCAGTACTTTGTATCTAGATGATGTTGATTTTGATAAAGTGTGGAAGGCTTGTGTTAGGAATAAGGTGTCTCAACCTTGTATAATTCCTATTCTTATTATTTGTTTTGTAGAATGTATTTCTTGCAAATAATGTTGATGTGTCGACATCTTGAATTGTGTGTAAGGAGATCATGACTAAAACAATTAAGACGGATTCCTATGACACGTAAGAGCTATGTTAGGAAGATTCAATGACAAGTGAAGACATGTGGCAACTAAGATATTTAAGTACTGTACACTCTACCCCAATAGTGAGGTTCGAAGCATCGCCCTGAAATTTTTTTTGGGGTTCCTATTTTCTTGGAGAATGGTAAAACCCTAATACAGTTTACCTTTTGGAGTAGCCCTAAAGTGAAGCACATGTTATAAGCATTTTTAGGGTTGCAAAGAGATGTGATGCGAAAAAGGTGTATTGTTGGTACTGTGAGTAGCTACTAGAGTCTTCTGTTGTTGATCTTGAACTTGCATTGCAAGTGTATTGTAACCTTATATTGAAGATAATACATTGTGCAAGTTCTGAAGGGGTGGAGTTTTTTTACCAAAAGGTTTTTCCCCACCGAAAAATCCTTGTGTTATGTGTTCCTTTCTTTGTCTATTTTCTGCATGCATGTTTGGCTGCAATATTGTTGTTTACATGATATTGAATCTGTAAATGTAGAAGATTTTAATAGGATTTGCATCATACTTTCCTTATGAGATTAGTGTAGGAAGTTGTTTTTGCACCTAAGTTTCCTTACAGCTTGTACATAACCTGTTACACTTGATAGGAAAAAGTGGTTGGATTCAGTGATCCAGCATAGTATGTTATTTAAAGGAAGCTAGTTGTGCATTCCTAGAAGTTCAATGAGGGGGAATTTGATCAAGGAGAAGCATAATGGAGGATTGGCTACACATTTTGGCAAAGATAAGATCATTGATTTAATTGTTGAGAATTATTACTGGACACAATTCTAGCAAGATGTGAAGAAGTTTGTACAAAGTTGTAGATTATGTCCAAATGGGGAAAGGAGTGAAGCAAAATATAGGGTTGTATCATCCATTACCTATACCAAAGAAACTGTGGGACAATGTCAACATGGATTTTGTTCTTGGATTTTTGAAGAGACAGTGTGGGTATGATTCTATTTTTGTGGTGGTTGATAGGTTTTCAAAGATGACACATTTTATTCCTTGCAAGAAGACTAGTGATGCTATTCATGTAGCAGAGTTATTTTTTAGAGAAGTGGTGAGACTACATGGTCTGCCAAAGAGTATAGTTTCAAATAAAGATACCAAATTTGTTGGGTATTTATGACATACATTATGGAAGAAGTTGAAGATAGATTTGAAGTCCAGTTCATCACATCATCCATAGACTAATGGACAAACAAAATTTGTGAATCACAGTTTGGGAAGCTTGCTAAGATGTTTGGTTGGAGACAAGCCAAAAGGATGGGATATGATTTTACCACAAGAAAAATTTGAATATAATAATTTTGTGAATAGGAGTATTAGGAAATCACCATTCCAGATTGTATATGGGAGTAGTCCTAGAAATGCTTCTGAATTGAGGCAGTTGGATAAAGGAGAGATAGGTAGTGCTAAACCTAAATAATTTGCTAAACATTTGAAGAACATCTATGAGGAGGTGAGGAAGCACATTATAAAGATAAATACATAGTATAAGGCTAAGGAAAATGTGAAAATGAGGTATAAGGAATTTTAGGTTGGAGATGAAGTCATGGTTCATTTGAGAAAGGAGCATTTTCCAGTGGGTACATATAGTAAGCTAAAGATGAAGAAGTTTGGATCATGCAAGATAGTGAAAAGAAATTATTATAGAAATTCTTATGAAGTGGAGTTTCCTACTGAATTGAATATTTTACTAGTATTTAACATTTCAGATTTGACAAAGTATTATGAAAGAGGTGATGGAGATGAAGTTGTAGAAGTGTAGTGGAGTATTCTAGCAGCTAGTTTAGTTACAAAGGAGATTGAGGAGATATTGGATGATCGTGTTGGAAAAAGTACAAGGAAAAAAACTTATGAGGAATATCTAGTCAAATGGAAAGGGAGGCTAGTAGAGGATTCATCATGGCTAGTAAGGCAGGAGGTTCACCATCTTGGTTTTCTTTGAACATCTAAGACATGACGGAGTCACTTCTCAAATTACCCTGAGTGTCTAATGTAGGAGCATCCTAGGTGTAAGAGCAATCTTGCATCACCCAAAAATATTTTATTTTGAGTCTTTTCTACTTTAATAAGGGCTAGTAGACAGGGTTGTTACTATTTATGGGAACTTTCTATTTTTAGTAAGTTTTTCATATGAGCTCAGAGTGTTCTCATTTTCTACATGAAGGTTCATTTTAGAGTTATAAGCCTACCATAAAAATTGCGTTGCTCAATCTTAAGTATCAAATAAGTTATTGCAGATTTTTAGTGGAAAAATTTGCAAAAAAATCCTCAGGCTCACCGTTGGAGGCCTTAGAGTGCCCAAATGAGGTCCGAAAAATCAAAGGAAGGGTGTTAGAACCATTTTGAGCCTATGAATCATGAGCTGGCATTTCTAAAAAGTGGTTATAATAGCCAATCAGAGCAACGGTTTGAGAGTTATGGCCTTCTAAAGTTGGGCTACCTGAAAGATCTTAAATAATTGTCAAAGATGTATTTGGCTAACTCTATATATGTATTTTTAGGGTCTGTCAGCCCTAGGTATTAAGTTTCATTATCTAGAACCTTCTTGAGTGGCAAAAAATTTCCTATTTAAGAAAGGCCCGAGCATTGTCTAGAACAACTCTAGGTGATAATTCGCATCTTGTATTACAGATTATTGTAATGAAGGTGCCCATGTGGGTTATGATATTTTAATTGCAAATTTTATAATTTTGCATTTGTGGCACAAATAAGAAGTCCATATTTTGTTCTCACATTTGCTATTGTTTCTTTGTTTCTATTATGGTTTATGGTATTAAAGGGAGCACCCTTCATCACTTGTTGATCTTCTTGTGATAGTAGGTACAAATGATTGAAGTTGTAAAATATTGAAATCCTCTTCCATTTGGTGATCTAGTACAACTCTTGGTGTTGATGATGAAACAAATTGTGTTGCTAACCGATCTAACTCATTTAAGATGTAGTTTTCTTAACATCAACAAACTCTTGTTATGACATTTTAGTTTTCTTCATAATCATCCTTAGTTCACTATCGACTCTTTTGCTCGCAGATCTTTCAAGCTTACCTGATAGGCCATCTTCATGGTTTCTTTGCAAGTGCCAAATCTAGGACTTTTAGGGTCTAAGTATGCACTTGAATCTTTTGTGCATAAGCTTCAATTACTTCTTCAATAACTTCATAACCAAGTGGCTCAACATTTATCACTCTAGGTGTGACTACCTCCATATAGGTAAAATCAATATCAACCGTGAAACACAATTCATCCTTATACTTCTCAACTACTGATTTTGTATCCTTGGCCTCTACTTCATCTCTAACTGAAGTATTTTCAAAATAATTGTTTCAATATTATCCACTTTGTCTATAGGGTGCCTTATATACAAATCTATGATCTTCTCCATAGCATAGTTCTCACTCGTCCAATCAATTATAGGCATAAATAGAAATCTTTTCAAAAGTTGGAAAAACATGTATGTAATTAGTGACCAAAATCTAAATTTTCCATTTCTTATTTTCCTTATCCTTTCCAAGTTATCAATTAGTTAACTTTTAGAATGTAACATAAGTTAACTTAAATTTTCTTAACACATAGCTTATAGGTTGTATGTATAAATCCTGCTACCAATTCATCGTCTCAAGAATTAGAACATAGTTTAGTGGCAATAATTCTACTCAAAAACCTAACATCATCATGTTTGATTTGACTAATGACTATTTCTCTTCCATTGTAGGTTGATTTGGTGCTTTCAATGATAATCTTCTTAACGTTCTTCTCATTTAGTGGGATGGATCCGTGATTGCATAAACTAGTTACTTCATGAAATAAAATCTACTAAAATATCTATTACATTATCACCTACCCATAAATTTTCATCATGAACTCTTCTTAGAATAATCTTCCTCTAATCCTCACTATCAAACTCATAGTAAAACATGTATTTCACAATACCATTTTGACCTAGGTGTTCAAACCCTTATTTGGATGTCATGTCCTATTTATAAACCATATCAAATTCATTAGATATATGTCTCTCATCTATAGTTTCAAATTTACACTATGTGTAACTCCTAACATCTTCCAAATGCAAGACTCTATCAGGATTTAGGGAAAATGCGATGTTGGAGTCTTCTTCAATAGGTGGTATAGGGTTTAGTTTTAGTTTAGGTCTAGGAACTTCCACAATAATATGAAACATAGATGATTCTATTTCTTAAATTCTTAGAAACTTAACCACACTTCACAAATTGACTGCACAAGATGTAAAAAAACTTATAATTTATAAATTAGGGCTTTTTGCATGAAATGACAAAATTCTTTAACAAATCTTTCAACTTCTAGTAATTTTCTCTCAACTTCCCTCTTCAAGGCTCCTTAATTATTTGCTTGATAAAATCATACTTATTTCATCTATTTCAACTATTATATGTGATTCAATTCACTTGATCCAATTCACTTCTACATTAATTGTGCAAGTAAGAACTGATGAAGAAGTTGTTTCCTCTAACTAGAGAACTGAATTATGTTTGTGTTCTCACATAGGAACTTGGAAATGAATGAACTCTTAATTATAGCTTATTTTTATCCATCTAAACCTTTTCCCAAATTCACACATCTTAATTCAATCTTTTAGGGACTAAACAATATTTTGGTGTTATTTCCCATTTCTTCACTAGTACAAAAACAACAATATGAGACTAAAGAAACTACTAAAACTTGTATATATGTGACTAAAATTAGTCATGTAACTAATAGTAGTTAATATCCAATCATTTATAACACTACTAAAATTACTACTAAGAAATTTTATTCATTTATTTGATCATTGATTTATTGTTATATTGAGTGGTATATTTAATCATGTAGCTAGTACCATATTTAGTAGTTGATTTAATTGTGTGGTTAGTCACATATTTAGTAGTTGATTTAGTTGATTTATTTGTGTAGTTAATCACATATTTGGTAGTTGATTTCATTATATATTTAACTATGTGATTAGGCACATACTTAGTAGTTAATTTAGTAGTATTAAATAAGTCATGTGATACATAATTTATTACTACCATGAATTTAATAATGTAAATAACATAATCTTGAACTTGAACCAAATCATAAAAATAAATAAAAATATTACATATATGAACAAGCTACAATATGCCAACACTAGAATAAGTTTGATGCGACATTATAATTATGATATATAAACAAAATCTACAATAAAAAAATTTAATGCATAAATATAATTATATAAAAAAATATAAAATTTTATAATATATATGACTTAATCCAAAATTCCAAAATTGTTTGAAGAGTTTTGAATACTTTGAAATACACCATGACATGAATAATATTCTTAAACGTCACATTCAAAATATTGCATAAAAACTAGCATTGAGAGAATAGATGTCTAACAATGTCTACTACATGATAAATATGTTTAATTATGATATTTTTGTAAATACTTTATTGGTCATCGTGTGAAGGTCCCCACTTTCTCTTTCAGGCAAATGGCTCCATCTACTTTGTCCATATAAACAAGATGAATTTTATTTGTGACCATTATAATGTTTACATTTGCATCTCCAGTTCATTTCAAATTAACTCCATGAGAAATAGATAGGGAATGAATCCACCCAATTCCTGCAACACTACCATCATATGGATCCAACACCTTAACTTTGTCCCCTTCCATGAGATTATTATCAATATATTTATGCAAAAAGAAAAAATAAACATTGTGTTACATAGTAAATTATAGAAGACCCAAATATAAACACTGCATTTCCATGCATGCATAGTTGACATATAATGTTATGAAAACATTGTTACACATTTGATTAGTAAAAAAAACATGATATCTCTCAAGTAATGAATCTCATCAACTACACCAACAATACATATAATAAGAACAATACATATAACAATGACAATAATACATATTACAAACAAGAAAAATTAATACATGATATAAAAAAAATACAAACATATAATAACAAGAATACATATTACGAGAATTAGGAACACCACATATAACAACAAAAACAATACATATTATGAGCAAGATGAATGAAAATATTAATATTTTCAAATTTTTGTTGTTGTTGTTGCAGATCTTGTTTTATTCATATATGACATTTCATTTATCTAAAAGTCATATTGCATTTGAATTATTTTTTATCTTTCAAATAAGACCTATCCCATTGATTTTAGTAGATAAGGTGAAATATTGACAATTTTCATGACTAGGTGATTAACAATAGGAACATCTAGTCATATATTTGAATTCAGCATGTATGCATTTTTTTGTCAATAAAAGTCAAAGATAATTCATTTTAAGTAGGAATTCAGTCAAGGAGTTGTGCTAAACTTTCTCTCATTACAAGAAGGCAAAGAATATACTACCAAAAAACTATCAACTAATATAAGAATGATGGAAATTTTTAGTAAAATTAAATACAATGAATATAACTTGTGCCTCAAGTTTAGAATGGGTATTACTATGAATATCATGCAAGTGCTCTTCATATTCAACATAATCACTATCAACAATGTCTTCTCCTTTTTGTTTTTCCTTCATATGACTACTCTACATGCAGTTTAAAAATCAAGTTAAGATAATGTATAAAGTCAAATAAATAATGCAAATGATCAAGAAAAATATTCCATAAGAACTATTATATTACTTGAGCCTCATTAGAAGCACTTTTATGTTGCAAGTTCTTGTTGATTAGTTCATCGTGATCAACATCAATACCAACAAATCTATTCTACATGTAGTTAAAACATCAAGAAAAAATAAGTAAAATATTTTGGAAAGGAATGACAAGTCATGATATCTCAAGTTCTTTCTCTTCAAGGTGTAACAATAAAGTATTAAGTAAATATCAAGCTGACAACTACTTTATAACATATAACTAGTTATTGTCAATTTGTAAGAAGTTAATAGTCAATTGTAGTTGTTTCGAGACTAGTTGGGTGGTTAGTCATGTGAAGGATTCTTACATTTCTACACATGACTCATATACTTTCAGGCATACTAAATTAGCTACTTGAAAAAGAAAAAAAATCTCTATAGTTTCTACACTCTATATTATTTTTTAATATTAGAAAACAATTTCAAAAAGAAAAAAAACATGAAATATTATTACCAGCTTCATGTAATTGTCAAGGGTATTGAATGTTGCTAACATATGGCCAAATAATAAAAATGAATTCCAAATTATATGATATGGATTGTCAAAATTATGTAAGAGTTGTGTTGTCTATGACTTCAAACACCCAAGTGACTAAAATATTTCATTGGGCTTTTGCAATGATAAATCATTTTTGGTGTTTTTTCTAAACATTTTCTTTTTATGTTTTTTTGACAATAATGAATAATAAGGGAAGTCAAATTTTAAAATTCTAATCGACCACAAACTTCCAATAATCTAACCCTTTACCCAAGCTTTTCCTTTACCCATTGTATGAGAAAATATGTCAATGAATTAATCAAGGATAAAATATGTATACGACAACACGTAAGTATGAGATAAGTATAAAGTTTTTTATCAAATGTAGAAGATTTGCAAGTGTTTTATTACAAATTCAAATGACATAGGAGATGATAGAAGGCTGAGATCAATATGCACATAATTGGAAATCTAATGATTCTTAAGAGAAACAAATATTGACTAAATCTTTTTCTACACTAAATAAGACTATGTAATTCATCCATGGATGTCAAATAAAAAATGATAAGGAATTATAAGGATGCATTTTTATGATCTAATGACATTTTTTGTAGCATCCTTAGCACTATCCAACAAGCATGTCATGTATTAGGATTCACTATAGTATTTTGAATTATCCTTAAAAAAAGTATATCAATAGTATATAAAATATAGATGAGTATACATATGGATGTAAAAATAATATTTTTACAAATAAAAAGATTTATATGTTGATATATAAGTATATATAATGACTACAACAATAGATGAAGCCCAATTTATATATGTCAAATTTGAAGAAATGATGGAAGATATAACAGTAGACCAAGAATTTGGAAGTCACCTATGAAATATGCAAGTATGTGTCATAAATTTGAAGAGGATCTATAAAGAAAAAAACTAATTAAGTGAATTCATATTAAATGTCTAGTCAAACTTTCCAACATTAATATGATAGTCAAATAGTTTTGATGCCATAAACAACAAGAACATGCAATAGGCATATGGTGATGTCATTTAAAAGTAGAAGTGATTCATAAAAGAAATAACACAAACATAAAATATATTCACCAACATAATATTTTTGAAGTACACATATGCATAGAAAAATGAGGAAGGTTACATTGAGAAATAGTGTCATCAAAATTGGTGAATGCATATGTATTCACTAGAGGGACAATGACATTGAAATCTTGCCAAAATAACTCTAAATGAGAAGACCCCATAACATCAAATTTGGATGAACTTACTAATTTGGTAACTTTGAATTTGAAAAAGAGTCTGAATTCATGGAATATCAAATGATTCATATGGCAGTGGGGTTTTTGTAAGATCAAGTAAATCGATGATAAAAGACAAATGACTATTTGCGTGAAGTCTAAATGCACTTTTGAAAGAAGAATGTATGAAAGGTATATGTTTCATGTGGAGTTATCTACGGTATCATGAACCACTAAAACAAATTTTATAAACACAAAATTTGAATTTTATAAAGGGTTTAAAAAGTATACTTCACATAATTGGGCTAACTCTAGTTTTGATCAAAACTAGAGTTTGCTCTAAGGGCTTTAAAAAAAATAGAAATTATCATATAAATAACATTTGTTTTCCAATTCTAACATTCAAATCCACTCAAATAATTCTCACTTCATTTAGGAGGGAGGAAATATTTTGCAACTTTTGTTTTCAAATTTTGGAAAAATAATTTGTGACATGGGAAATAAAGGTAAAAGGGTGAGTAAATATTCATGAAGAATTAACGAACAAGAAGAAGAAAAGTGTCAAAAAAATTTAGCAAGATATTATAGGAGGCCAGGTATGTACATGTGAAATATATTTTTCCATAAGTCTAGTGGTTGTATCAAACATTAATAGGTCGATCTTTTGGTGCAACAACAACTCTAGCTTGTAACATGAATCTCCTCAGGTAATGCCGAGGGAGGATTGTTGGACTAATTGGGAACATTCCCCTTCAAGATTTGTGACATGGATTAACCTCATGCATTAATAGGTTGACCTTTTAGTGCAACAAAAATCGTAGCTTGTAACAATTACAACTTACTTTTTCAAGCTCAAATCTTTATTCAATCCTTGTGCTAACTCGCTGATAAGTTCTTCAGTGTCATCTCTGATCTTGATTCACTTGGAAACCCTTCAATAAATTAGTCCACTCTTCTCAACAATATTTAAGCCTTCTTCTCATATTAACTTCTGATCATCAGCAATGTCTATGCAAGATTTATCCTTTAGCTTTGCATTCACTTCCACTTGTGTGTTTTTGATCTACCTTGCTCTGTGTGCCTTTCTTCATATATGGTTGCACTTCACACACATACACACATCACCAATTTTTCATCTTTTTATCTATTCAAACAAATAATTCTTACTTTACTACTTTCTACAATCACCATAGATCTTAGGGTTTACGATTAGGTTCAACATGATTCATTGTATCTGTCCATTTTCTTGACCTTCATCTAGAAACTTCTCTAAATTTTTTATGTTAGGTCTTTAAGTAATCCTCTCCTTAAAATTGGTAATCTAATTCATCAATCTTATCTTCAATATGGTTTATATCTCCCAAGAAATCAACTGTGTCAGCTTGATCTCATGATTTCCTTAAATTCATTCTCATATTTTCACTCAACAATCTCTAAATTCTAACACTTGATCATCACTAAATTACTCATTCGTTGTAAAGATTTTTGCCTTAGTGTCAAATATCTTGTTTGGTCAATGCTAATGCTTGGTCAACACTATATTTTCTCAACACCAACTGTAGCTTGGTTGACACTAGCATTACTTGACATGCCTTAGTATTTTACTCTATTTCTTGGCTTGGTTTATCATTCTTGACATAAATAATAACTTTTCTTTATCAAATTCTATCTAATCAAATGTCCATTGTAACTCTCATTTCATAACTTAACCTGTCTTCTAGGTGATATTGTTAAGAGTAACATCTCAAATCCTCTTCATCAATCAAAGTAGATATGACATTTAGATTAGGTAGCAATATGTCTTATCAATAGATTTGACATCAATGACAAAACAAAAATTGTTCCTATTGTAAGTTTCCAACAAAAGTACCATCATAAGGGAAGGTTTTTTTTTCTTATATGTTCAAAAAATTTATGAACAGAAAATTGTTGCATGATTGCAACACAAAAGAGATCTTCTAGAAACATATTCCATTCTTATAATATTTGGTTTAATGTTAAGGATTTTCACATTTCTAATCTTTAAGTTTTGTAACGGGTTTTTCTCCAAATCACTCTAAATGACATCAAGATACATCAACCATTTTTATATCCTATATTGGTGATGGAGTAGCCAATAATCTATTTTTTGAAGATAATTTATAAAGTAATTACATTAATATTTTAACCAAGGACATTATACTAACCAATTGGTTTGGGTAATAAGGAACCAAATAATTCAATGTTATCTGGTAAAAACAATCATTGAATTGATAGGCTTGGGGTAGATGTTACCCTTCATATTCATGGAGTAGGCACCAAAAAATTCAATGTTATCTCATAAAAAAATTATTGAATTGATAGGCTTGGGGTAGATGTTACTCTTCATATTCATGGAGTAGCCTTTGACAATCCCATAAATTTATTTTCTTGATAAGACAAGTTAACTAAAAGAATAATAACATGGAAAATTAGAAATTAATTAATCAAGAGTTGCCATTTGGAATTAAATGTTACCATTCATGAAACCCAAATGAAGAGTGCACACACCAAGATCCATTGAAAGGGAAAAGAACATATGAAAAAGTAAAAAAAACACCTATATTATATACATGGTAAAATCCTTTAGAAACTATAATGATGGAAGTAGAAAAAACAATCATACAAAATGCTCAAAGCGGTATGATAAAATCAAATCAAATCTAATGTAATAATATCTTAAATTCTTACAACCATCCTTTAGTAGAAACTACTTTATGTATTAATTTAATTTGATTCATCTATATTTGTATTGTAGGATAGCAGAAAAGTGTAAAGAAAATGTAACAAAGAAAACAAATGAACACAAACATGCAATGTTGAAAGCTTGTAAAAGAAAATAATTTTTTGATATAGAAAATGATGATACGAAGATGGATATAGCACATGATGATGTGTAGATAGATATTTTAGATGATAATGTGAAGATTGATATAACTTCTACTAATGTGTTTCCTAGTGATGAGCATCTTGGTGAACATCACAAAGAGAATGCACTTGAATCTAATGTGTCACCTCATACTATAGTCATTGCATCTATAGTTTTGGATGAAATTGGTGGATCAACCATAAATATTGATGATGGTTCAAGTGAAGATGTTCCTGCTAATATAAAAAGATGAATTAAGTCAAACTCTATATGGATCTACAGAGAAGAAATCAAAAGAAAGGGTATAAGAAGGTAAGAATTCATTCATGGTTGAGGTATCAAGATATGGTGAACTTATTGGGTATAATGTTGTGAGGTGGCCTATTGAGTTGGACGTGAGATGTGGAGTCCATTTGGATATTTAAAAATCAAATTTTATAGAGAAAGATCCACAAAATGTGGAATTTGTTATACAAAAAATGGAAAATTCATTTGGCACTATTGGTAGTTAAAATCTAGAAAACACTACAAGAACAAGATGAGACTTCTCATGAACAATTTCAAATACATTTGCTGAAAAATAATCAGAGGAAAAGATAAGTTAGATTCTAGTTTATCTCTAAAACAATGGGAAGCGTTGAAAGAAAGTATGTGTTCTGTGGAATATTTGACTAAGAGTAATAGAGGAAAGAGAGAAAGAGATAGTGTGAGGGCTGAATATACATTTGGTAGAGGTGAGTTACAAGCTTAAATGGACAAAATTGGAGTAAGTGTGACTTTTTCTTAAATTTACATTATGTTGTTTATTTTTAATTTTATACGAATTGAGTGTTTGTTGACATTGACATTCTATTTTAGGTGGAGAATAATAATGAAGAAATTTTTTTTGAAGATGTTGTAAACTATGTGACAACACTAGATCCTACTAAATACAATAGCAACAACAAATGGAAATCTAGTTCATCAATATAGATTTTACAACCATCTATTGAATGCTCAATAACAGCCTCTTCAAATCATGTCAGCACAAGTGAAGGGTTGCAATATATAATAGATTGATTACATAGTCTAACTAAGAAAGTTTCATAGTTAAGTGCCTTTGTTCAACCTATACATAGTCTCACTAAGAAAGTTTCCCAGTTGACTGTCTCATTTCAACCTATAGTTTCTATATGGAATGATCATAGTTATATTTATTTGAATAAGGTAAGAGGTTCTGATGTAGTAGCATCTTGGGTGTAAGCGAAACCTTGCATCACCCAAAAATATTTTTATTTTCAGCCTTTTCTATTTTAATAAGGACTAGTACAAGGGGGGTTACTATTTCTAGGAGCTTACTATCTTCAGTAATTTTTTCATACAAATTCAAAATGTTCTAATTTTCTACATGAAGGTTCATTTCAAACTTATAAGCCTACCATAAAATCTCATTGTTCCAACTTAAGTATTAGAGAAGTTATTGCAAATTTTCGGTTGAAAATTTTGGAGAAAAATCTTTGAACTCAGTTTTGAACACCTTAGAGGCCCTGAATGATGTCCAAAAACTTGATAGATGGGTGTTTTCATGGATTTGAGCCTATAGATCAAGAGCTTGCATTTTCAATAAGTGGCTATAATAGCCAATCAGAGCAACTGTTTGAGAGCTATGACCTTCCAAAGTTGGGCCACCTGAAATTTCTAAAATAAATCTCAAAGATGTATTTGGCTGACTCTATATGTATTGTTAGGATCTTTCAGACCTAGGTATTAAGTTTGAGCATCTAGAACCCTCCCAAGCAGTATTAAATTACCTATTTAAGAAAGGCCTGAACATTGTCTATGACAGCTCTGGGTGATAGTTCACAGCATTGTCTTGTAGATTATTGTAACGAAGGCACCCCATTTGGGTTAGCATATTGCAATTGTGGACTTTGTAATTATGCATTTGTGGTGATAATAAGAAGCCCCTATTGTGTTCTCGTTGTTGTTGTTTCTTTTTTTTTGTTATGTATTTATGGTACTAAGGGGAGCACCCTTCATCATGTTCTAATTTGTCTCCAATTTTATTAAAATAGATTGGAATGTTATCTTCCTTTATGGTCAACTAGATTTAAGTATTATCTTCTTCTATAATTTTCTATCAGTCTAATTATAAACTTTTTATTTACAACCTTGTACTGTCCCCTTTCTAGCATTATTAAATTTGGAACTATTCCTTTTAATCACTTAGTAAGATATTATTGATAAGTAGGAGATAATTAGTCAGCAAGATATTAATGATAACCACTCACCTCTATGAACATCATGTAAATCCAATGAGTTCTAAGTGTTCCATTTATTCTCATAAGAGATGGATTCGTGTTGAATCATTACGCATGAAATATGGGTCAGTGAGGTTGACTCAAAAACTACACAGTTAAATCCTAATAGCAATATCACAAGATATTAATGATTATTATGCTTCAAGATAAACTTCATTGGTTATCACCTTTCTTATAATTTTAAGTTGTCATTTAAACATATAATGAGCTCACTACCCAAACAAGTAATCAGACTTCTAGAATATAGGTATTGAATCTTCTTTCTTGATTGATCTATGATCTTTAGCTCAATCTCGGATCATAAAATAGCTTTCACAAAACTTTTCATATATCACTCTTACAAAAGTTCACATACAATTTCTCAACATCACAATTAGCACATAATCACCACTTCTCATTAGAAGTTGTCCTTTGCATAAATACCATGCTTTTACACAAATTTTTGCTAGGTTGGCTAAGACCATAATACATTTTTCCAACTTAGAGTAAACATCTAGGATGTCAGCCCTAATTGGACATGTAATTATTTTGTAAACAAAATAATCCTTCCCTTCAATTTTGTTGTTAATGGTAACATTGGTCTAATCTATCTATATAGTGTCACCACTCATCAACACTTCCAAGGTTTTGGGTCTGGTGTAGATGTTTCTTTAGATTCAATTAAAATCTAACTTATTGTTGTTGTAGTCTCACTTCTTAATTTATCTTTCTCACCCACTACAAAAAAAATGGTCTTACTTTATTTCTCAAATAAGGTGCAAGATTATGCAATAATCTCTTAATCTCTTCTTCATCATCATTCTTGCAAATAGTTCTTAGCATAGACCTCCAAAGTTTTAAATTTTCTTCTCTTGTTGGTGCCTTCTTCTCAATTATTCTATCATAGGCTTTCTAGTTTACTATTCCCTCAATATCCTTCAATTTCATATTGTTTTCTATAAAATATCTCACAGTGGAGATATCAATATGATCTTTTTCAAAATTGTTATACAAATCATAAAAAAATTTCATCTAAACAAAGTTACCTTCATTAACAATAGCTAAGTTAATATTTTCTATCTTCGGCTTGCAAGGTTGTCAAGCTTTTCCTACTGATTGCTTTGTTACTTTCTCTACTTGTTTGACTTATTATTATTCTTCTTCTTCATCACTAGACTCAACAATTTTCAACAATGTCTTTTGCCTCTTGCCTTGTCCAATGGCTTGTTGCTTGACCCTTTTTGTCTTTGTGGTCACTGCTTCCACTAATCTCTCAGATTTTCTCTTTCGCTCACTAGGTTGCATAAGTGATACTAATGCATTCAGAATGCTTTGTTCCAAAGACGTCTCTACAATAGATATTGATAAAGGTTGCACATTTAGTATTCCTTGTTTCATGGTTTTCCTAACTGCCTCAAATTCACTCTTAGTTATATCGGCTTCTAGTAAAGGTTTCTTCATAATAGATTCTATCTTTTTGTGTGATGTCTTCTCCAAGGATGCCTAATGAGCTAACTAAGTAATCTTATCATATGTTCCAAATATATATTCTTCTTTATCCTTCTTTGATTTCAAAAATAAATCTATATAACTAACTATTATTCCATCATTCAATTCATAACCTAAGGGATCAAGAAATATTTCCCAAGGTTCCACTACTTGAATATAAGTATAATCTATATAAACCATCATGCAAATGTCTTCTTTAAATATATCTACAATTACAAGTGCAATTTTGAATCTCTATCTCATCTCATTCTGAAATGTCTTCATTATCAAGCTCCCATTATCCAATATCTTGTTTGTAGGATGTCTTTTGCATAATTCTATGATGTTCTCCATTGTACATCTATCACTATGCATTATATTTGTGACTGATAAATATGGAAATCTTATAAGTACATGATAGAATATGTGATTGATTAGTGACTAAAATTTTAACACAATATTCTTAGTCCTCTTGATCTTTTCTAGGTTCTCAAGTAATTGCATTCTCAGAATTTGACTACAGTTAACTTGCTCCTTCTCCACAAATATCTTATATTCTGTATAGATGAATCTGGTTGATAATTCATCAATCTTTGAGCTTACACATATAGAGTAGGAAATGATTCTAGTTAGGAATCTTACATCATCTTTCTTAATGGTGCTAATCACCATGGCCTTTCCATTATACATTGCTTTGGTATAACTTTCAACTTTCTTCTTGACCATTTTCTTGCCTTTAGGTACTCTACCTTGTTTACTAAGACCAATTACCTCATGAATAAGATCAGCAAAAGTATTGATTATACTATCTTGCATCCATAGTTTTCTATGATGTATCCTACTTAATATGATCTATGTCCATTCATCTGTGTCCAATTCACAATATAAATGATATTTGAATAGGTCTAATTCTTTCAGATGTTGAAATCTAGGCTTTACATTAATGTCATGATTGAAAGCTAATTCCATATCCTTGTTCATGTATTCAATCCTAATAGATTCAAATTTATTATTAAGATAACTTCCTACATCTTCCAAAAATACTAAATTGTTCAGAGTAATGGATAATGTTGAGCTAGGGTTTCCTTAAGTAGGTTTTATGGAAAGAACATTCAACTTAGGTCTATCCTCATTCTCAACATTGTGCATTAATGACATATCCATGATTCTATCAAATATGAACTTTTTATCAAATAATTTGCAAAAAATGATAAAATACCTTTTTCAAAAATAGGGTTTGCTTTGAAATCACCTTGACAAGTCGCTTCTTAGTGCACTTCACTTTGGATGTATTCACAATGAAGTGACAATCAATTTTGTACTCAATTTATTCCATCAACTTGAACTTACATTAATTGTGTACTTTTCAAACAAAAAAGCTGTCAATTACATTCTATAATCAAATAACTACTTAAGATCATCTATCTAATCTTCAAATGCTACCCAAGGTTTACTGTAGCCTCCTTTCATCATGACAATGCTCCTCAAGACTTTGCTTCATGAAATTCTCTGTAAAAACATAGTTTTCATATTTTGCTATAGAATTAACCTTTTCTATAATACCAGTAACCCTTAATTCCTTCATAACTTTTTTAGATAAGCTTCAAATTACAAGCAAGCTTAAGTACCATCTAAACTTAACTGGATACACCGTTTCCCAAATTTGCTACCTCTAATTCAATCTTCGAATGAAGTTTTCAAACTCTGGTGTTGTAGACAAGCTTAATTCAACTTGGTTGAATCAAACTTGATAACTGACTTCAATTTTCCTATCACATCATCATCTAGCTTTTCTTTTGAGATATCTACTCCTTTTACAAATGTTTCATTGAGTTCTTCTCGAAGTTCACTAACTATGTTTCTTTGTTTCTAATTGTCTTTGTTAGTTCCAAAGTTCCTTTCATGGTTCCTTCTATCATTTCTAATGTTCTTTCCACCATTCCTTTCATTCCTAAAGTTTCTTCCATTGTTCCTTCTATCTCCGAAATTTCTATCCATTTTGTAGTACTTTTTTGTATGTCTGAAGTTGTTGCATAACTGACATGCTGGTGCTCTACTTCTAAGATTCTATTGATCATTAGGTGTATGATAATTCTAAGTAACTATTCTAAGTTGTTAATATTATAACACGTGATCTATCTTCTATCTTCATGAGGTCTTCCTTCTCTCAATGTCCTCTCATTAGATCTTCTTCTATCTATAGGGTTAGTATTTCTAGACAGTCTACTATTCCTTCTATCATCATCATACTTTAGTTTCTTACTATTAATTGTATTATGATCCATACCATGACGATTATGATAATAAAAGTCCTTAACATGATTAAATGACTTATTTGTACAATCTATTTTTATATGAAATATTTCATTATATGAAAAATACATACCTCTAAATTTATACCTAGTTTCCTTAGGAGATTCCACTTGCTTTGGTTCATCCAAATTTTTAACTTCCTTTTCTTGCCCAACTTCTTTGTTTTTATTAGAAGATTATCTAGATTCAATCTTATCATCAAACTTATCTTTTTATTTTGGATCTGATCTAATCTTAGGTTTCTTCTTAGACATGTTAATTAGATAACCAAGACCAGTCTTATCATAAGTAGGTCTATGTATTGACACTAAATTATCAAAATTTTCTCTAGTAGAAAAAATATTCTCACGCTGCTACTTCCACTAAGTTAATTCACCTTTCACAATAGTATTGTACTTATGAAATTCTTCATGATCTTCTTTCAATGTTTCAAATTTAGATGTTTTCTTTGCCAGACTTTCTCTAAGATCTGCATTCTTAGTGTTTAAATTAGATTCAACTTTGCTAGGACCATTTCTCAAAGTAAACTTCAAATTCATAATCTTTAATTCATGCTTCAATACTTTGTACTATGTCTTTAGCTTTGAATAGTCATCATCACTAGTTCCAGATTTAGTAGATTCAGGCTTGGATTAGAGATTTTCAGTCTTTTCCTTTAATTATCCAATGTATACTTTGGAGTCTTCATATTTGTCCTTCAGCTTATCTCTTTCTTTAGTAAGGAAATAAATTTTTACAAGAGCCTCTTCAAAGTTCTTCATCAACTATTGCATACCCATAGGGATCTTACTCAAGTTAAGCCTCTTCAAAGTAACTATGCTCTAATACCAATTGTTAGAAGTAGGCATTACTGAGAAGGAGGGGTGAATAAGTAATCTACAAACTTTAGTTGCCAACTGGATATTATTTCATACTCTAAACCAGACATTAAAAAGTAATAAAGTAATGTTGAAAAGTAGCAATAAAAATGCACAGAGATAACTCATAATACCATATTTTGTTAACTAGGGAAACCCTAGCCAAGGGAAAACCCTAGTGGGGATGATACCCACTAGATAATATATTGATATATAAGTTCCTTGTTAGAGGATGGACCCTGTTAGAAGTCAATGATAAAACTTAGTATAAGGAGTCCCTATTAGGAGACTTTAAATCCCTGTTATGATATTCCAACCCTATTAGGAGTTGTAGTATAGTAGATGCAAGATGAGCCCACTGCCCAAACATGCACTTCCAATTACAAGAAGAGCTCATTGCCCAAAAAAGTAATCAAACTTATATAATATAGGTACTATAACTTCTTTCTTGATTGATCTTTGATCTTCAGCTCAATCTTGGATCACAAAATAGCTTTCACAAAACTTTGTATATATCGCTCTTACAAAAGTTCACATATAATTGCTCAACATCACAATTAGCACATAATCACCACTTCTCATCGCAAGTTGTCCTTTGCATTAATACTATGCTTTTATACAAATTTTTTCTAGGTTATCTAAGACCATAATACTTCTAACTTAGAGTAAACATCTAAGATGTCGGACCAAATTGGACAAGTAATCATTTTGTAAACAAAATAATCCTTTTCTTCAATTTCATTGCCTTGTTTCATTAAAATATGAATATCTTTATTTCCTACAGTTCATACTAACTTCTGAGGTTATACATTTCATTACCAACATGTATACTATCTCAATATAACTTTTCCAGTCATAATATGACATCAGCAACAAGTTATAAAAAAAATAATACACTATTGTATACCGAATTCTATACTTAGACAAGTTTTTTATTACCAAAAGCTAAGTGTCTTTATTTTTGAGGTTTTCCTATAAACATGTACATCATGTGTTGCCATAAATGATAACAATTACATATCTCCTTTAGCCAATTGTTAATAGGAAGAACTCCTAACAGGGTGGGAATCTCCTAATAGGGACTCATATGTACTGAAGGTATTCATAGATTCTTAATAGGGTCCATCCTCTAACAAGGACCATTTATATTAGTACATCATCTTGTGGGTACCATCTCCATTGGGGTTTTCTCTCTAATCAATTTATCCCTAGTTAACATATCTGGTGCTATTATCCATGAGTTTATTTCTATGGTTTATGTTTCTGTTATCCATATGGTTAAGGATTATTGAGGTTGATAATTATGATAATAGTTGGATAACTAATTCACCCCCACCCCCCTCTCAGTTATATTGGTTTACTATATATTCTATTAATAGGTGCATAAAAGGATGAATTTGACCAACCAATTATGAGATGAAACTCCTAATGGATTTCAATCTCCCTTGTAGTGATCTTAACCAACTTATGTTTTTCGGTAGTGGTATTTCAATGATTGCCTTAGCTTTATCAAGATCCACTTCTATTCCTTTTGTAGAAACTACATATCCCATTATGGTATACATCATGTCATGAAAAATTATAGCCATTACCCTCTGATACATAACATCTATATTTTTGAGACCAAAAGGTATGGCATTCCTATAATAAGTACCTCATGGACATGTGAATATAGTTTTCTCTTGATCTTCTAGTGTAATTTTGATTTGGTTATAACTAGAAAAACCATCCATTAAAGATAGCATTTCATGCTCAACAGTAAGATCAATAGAATTTTTTTTGAGGTTTAGGAATGTATCGACAAGTTCTATTTCCATATTCTCATTTGAAATGTCATGTTCTTGATAAATCTCTCTTTCTTCACAATTGTCATGATTTGCATAATATGGGATTAACTCTAATGAGTCTAACTATGAACCTTCTCCCTCATGGTATGAATCACTCTAAGTCCTAACCATATCAAAATAAAAAATCTTTATTGAGGGTATTTGAATCATCTTTATTATAATTAGTGTCTTATTGCTTATCCTAGATTTGGTTCAAAAATTATAGGGTAACCTTTCACTTCCTTTTCATTTCAACTATTTGATTTGATCTCTATCCCAATCATGTAGTATCTCTCTAATATTTTAGATTTTTCAAGATAGTTTGTAAGACATCTTCTCTTGGTAAGACAAGAGGGGTCCACTTCCTTTGTATCCCCTTCTTACTAGAATATCATATCCTTTTCCATAATGCTCTAGAGATATATGTTAATATTTGATGATCTCTTGTTTCTTTTCTTCATACAAGAATTGTTTAGCATTTTAGTCATTTGCTTCATTAGTTAAGCTACCCCCACTCACAAAAGTGCCAAGAATAGTAGTAGGAGGTGGTTTTTACTATTTTTTTGTTATCAATGATCTACCATAAGATCTAGGAGACAATGGTAATTCTGTGATACAAAAAGTTTACCCCAAGGTATATTCTCCCATGCTCTGTTCTTTAAAATCAACCTTTATATCTGAAGACTTAGAAGTAGATGCTAGATTGCTAAGTCCTTGAATGAGGGAAGTGGATAGGACCTTATGTTGAGATAATGGGTGTTGCACACATTGCATAATATTGTTATATTTTATTTTGTTATGTAATGTTGTGCCTAGATGGACGTGCAACATGTAAAGATTCCCATGGAATATTCTTGATGAGTTGTATTGTAACATTGTGATAATATTTGATGTAATTATTTAATATTGGGGGAAAGAATTAAATGCCCAATATTAAATGTGGGGTCAGTGGGTTAGGTAGCAGATGGTTTTAGCACATGGTTTATGTAATACCACTTAGTGGTTTTGTGGGACTTGCTACTATATAAGCAGCCACAAGGGTAGTTGTTGTAGAGAGAGTGAGAGTGACAAAGAGAAGACAAAAGGCAAGAGTCAAGCGGGACAAGGCTTGACAGGTTAGCCAAGGGAGCATTTGTGAAGGTTGAAAGCATGGCATGGGATGTGTGAATTCATGCTTGTTCACATAGTTTGCTCGGTTGTGGCTATGGCTATGAAGGCTTCCATGGTTGTATGGCAATGGTTATTTTTGCTGAATAATACATGATGATGGATGCTTTTGGAGGCTGGGTTTTTCCCTCAATGAGGGTTTCCCAGGGTATATCTTGTGTCACATTTTGTGGGTATGTTGTCTATTCTCTTGCATGTGGATTTTTAATTCCGTGTTTATTTTAAATCTATTATGGGTTATGTGGAAACGGTTATATTCTTTATTGCCAAGTTTCCTTACACCTTATTGTATGGTATGAGATAATATTTTGATGAATTCAAGGAATTGCAATATTGAAAAGGATTGGGATCTCCTTTCAATGTTATCTCTTGTCCATCATGAGGAAAATTTAGACATTGATAAAATGTTGAGGGTACTTCTTCTATACAATAAATCTAGGGACATCTAAAGAGAATATCTAATGGTTGTGAATTGATAAGGGTGGTAAGGGTGGTGTGGCCCTTCATCAATGGTACCAGAGTGGGAGTTCTTGAGTGTGCAAATAGATCACTGAATGTGAGGTAGTTTGCACCAGGGCTTTGGATTTTGTGAAGTTTGTTAAGAAGTTCTTGATTGTGTAGATAGATCACCAATTGTGAGGTAGTTTGCACAAGGTTCTTGTGTTACATGAGATTTGTCTTCTAAAGACTTGACCATGGAGAAGAGAAAGAAGAAGATGAATTTTGTGATTGGATGGATTTTGAAGATTCCTTGACTTGAGAAAATTAGAGCAAGAAATTAAGAGGCATTGTTGGTTGATTTGCAGAAGCAAGTGAATGAATTAGAAGTTGAGTTGGAGAAATGAAGACCACATCATTAGAAAAGAGATGTTGATAATTCCTTGGATGTAGAAAAGAAAGAATATCTAGTGGAGTATCAGACAAGTGGTACAAATGAAGAGCAAGAGGATGAAGAGGAAATTATTTGCAAATATAAAGTTGAAGAAGATGAAAGAGAAGAGGAAGAACATGAAGATAGCTAGGTATGTGCACCAAAAGTAGATGAAGGTGATTTGAAGACTATAGTAGTAGAGGATGCATATAATTTCTTGGTTGGAAGCCAAATAAGTGAAGCGGTTACATGCCTTGTTGAAGACATGGAAGAAGAAATCAAAGATGAAGACATGAAAGAGGTAAATTTGTATGAATTATGGGATGCTGAATTTCAGATGAGTTTGAAAGATATTGATGATGGTTTGCATGAGAATCTTGTTAATGATGTGTGGTATGCAAAGGAAGATTGTTATGGTGTTCCTAGGTTTATTACATGTGAGATTAATTCAACAAGATTGGATGAGGATGAGATTTATACTTGGACAGAGTTCATTGTAGAGGAGAAATTTCAGCAACAAACACTTGTTTCAACTAGGTGTTGGAAAATAAGAAAGATGGAGATATATCAGCAGTAGACACTTGTTCTAGCTATGTGTTGGAGGAAGAGAAAATAAAATAGCAACAGTGGCTACTTCATTTTGTGAATCCATATTCACAAAAATTTTCCTACCATGGGAGTCGGATGCAGGATCATAATGCATCAAAAAAAAGAAGAAGTGGGCATCTTCAAAGTTATAAAATAAAATAAAAATTGTGGAGGAGAGAGAAAGTGACGAAAATAGAAAGAAAAATAATAAAAAATAAAAAATAGAAAAAAAAGGAGAAAAGAAGAATTTCTATTTTCAAAGTGCATAGGTGGCATAAATAGAAAAATAGTTGTCATTCCATTTATTGAGGTGTGTAGGTGGCATCTTAGAAGTCTGTGGAAAGTTCCTTTAATCATGCATTTAATATATTTGTTGTGATCCACAAAGGAAATGTAATTTTCTAATTGGCCCACATGGTGGTGCTTAGTTGTATTTGGGTGGGAATTTAATATTCATTTTAAGGTAGTTGTATTTACCTTTTATCCCACATTGGTTGTGTTTGTAATGTCTTGGATGGTAAGTGCCTATTTAAGCAAAGCTTGTGGTCATTTTGTAATCAAGTTCAAGAAGTAGAAGTCTTCAAGTGTAATTTATTGTAGAAGCTCTTTGAGTATAACCTCTTGAAGGATAGGCTCTTCTTGTAGAAGTTCTTAGTGTGGAAGCTCTCTTATATTATAAGAGTTTGGACTTCTCTCATTTGGAGAATATTTTAAGGATTTTCAAGTATTAATAAAATATACTTTGAAGCATTTTGTCATCTCTTTTTCTCCATCTTGTTTTGATATTGGTTGTGGGTTGGTAGGGGTGGTGTGGCCCTCCATCAATATTGTAGGCTAGTTCCATATCCAAGAACTGACAAGGTAAACCTTTGATCATGGGACCAACTCTGATAGGTAACACAATTGATACCATGTATGTTCTTTCTTGTTCATCATAAGCTTTGATTGTGATTTTTTTTTAAGGATCTACTACATTTTCAAAAAATCCCAGTGCAAGGAGCATTTTTAATGTACAAATATTGAATCCAAATACTCCATCTATAAGGACTCTTTTGATCTTGTGACATTTTACAATGAATTCAATATAGGGAAAAGTATTATGAGGTTGATGAATGGAAAGGTGGTCATTTTAAGTAAAGGATATGAAATGTGGCATAGTAAAATGTCCCACAATAGCTTGGAATTGATTCTAATCGAGATTGGTAGGTATTGTGGTCTCTATTAGAGATTTTTCAATAATTTCTCTATGGGATATGAATAACTACATAAGCTATAATATAGATATCTCAGCTGGTGTTTTCTAGAATCGGTCCATAAGGTTGTATTGTTTTGATGTTTCACATATAGACTTTGGTACATAGACAACTTTGGTTTCAAATATAGATGGTTTTGATGAAACACCTTGCAGTATAACCTTTGCTTGATTTCTAGCGGTAGCATTAACTTGTTTGGATTCATCCTTCTCATGAAAGGTAATGACATTGGCATAGTATCGAGAAGGAACACATTTAAATAGGTTGTTGATGTACATATAGGATGTAGTATTGTAACTAGATTTTTTTTCCTTAGAGCCATTTCCTTTATCATGATCTATAATTGGATCTTTGAATGTGGTATGTATCTTATTTGAGGTATGCCCATCAACATTTACTTCACCAATCTCCACTAGGTCTTGTATGGCATTCTTTAATATTTGACAATCATTGATTTTATGTCCTTTGCCTCTATAGAATTTGCAATAGTCATCATCATTCCACCATGATGGTTTCACTTTTGGACTTTTGGTGCATAATCTTTTACTTTAGGAACCATGATAAATTTTTTAGTGATTAAATTTCTCAAAGCTTATTCAAGAGATTCTCCTATAGGTGTGAATGTCTATTTATTATGTATAAGAGATCTCCTCATGAAATATTTATTGTTTTGGACATCTTGAGCATTTTGATTTATTTGAGGAAAAGTAGTTAGTTTCCAAGGTTTAGTATTGGTAGTGAAGTTTTAACATTTAGATTATCTACTACTCCATTGTTTACAATGTTTTTGTTCATGTTCCAATATTTGGGTTTGTCATTGTTTCTATTGGAATTGTTCTTGTTGTTATGATTTGAAAAACTAGCATTTTCTTTCATGTATAGTTTGAGTTTCCCTTTTTGGACCATAGCTTCTCCAAATTTTACACCATTTTTAATGAGCTTTTTGAAGTTTGGTATACATTGTAATTATACACTATAGCTCATGTTTGGTATAAGATTTTGTATAAGGATATCCATCTTTTAATGTTCAGGAATGACTCATGGATATTTGATAAGAGGTGATGCCATCTTTGTAAAAAATGAGAAATGGTTCCTCATTCTTTTGTTTTCTATTACAAAGGTCTAACATAGTCACTTCATGTCTAATGTTGTAGGAATAATTACAAACATATCAACTAACTCATTAAAAGACTTAATAATAGGTGGTAACTTAAAAAACCATTCCATAGCTTGGACTCCCAAACTTTGTGGAAATAGTCTCATAAGGTAAGTCTCACCATGATATACTTCAATGCAGGAAGCACAAAATTCTCTAACATGGTCCTATGGATCCATATTCCCTTTGTATTTATCAAATTTTGGAACCTTGAAATGAAGAGGAAACATAATCATTATCAAACTCTTTTCAAAATGATATGGACATATGTCTTCTTGTTAGGATTAAACACAGATAGAAATAATAGTTACATGCAAATATAACCAATATTAAAAAATAATAGATTGCACAGAAGAGAATACAAGACACAAAGATTTAATGTGGTTCACCCAATCCCTAGGCTACGTCCACCAACAACAAGCCCAATATAATTATTATTTAGTGATTACAATCCACAATCCCTTATAGCTAAATATCATGACAAGAAGCTACAATATCACCATTACATTATAAAATCCCTAACCCTAATGCTTTTTATACAAGCTTTTTACACTTACAAAATTAGGGATAGAATAAGTCATCCAATACAAAAATAGTAGTTGACACCTTTTACAATATAAGGTCATTTTTGGAGCCCTGGGACACCATAGGGGTGTTGCCCCCTGACCCCATCTTGGGGATGCTACCCTGATGACCTCATAGGAATTTTTTGGGGAGAAACTACATTGAGCAAACCTTTGATTCTAATTAGGCTCCACATCACAACAATCTCCCACTTGGAGACTAGTTAGACTCCACAATAATAACCTTTACTCTACTTTCCCTTTGTATGTATCAAATTTGGGAACCTCGAAATGAGGAGGAAACATAATCATTATCAAAATTTTCTTTAAAGGATATGGACATATGTTTTCTATGGTGTATCTCTTGGCAGAAGATCTAGTTTGAATTTATTGAACATTTTTTTGAAGGATTTGGATCTATTGTACCAAAGGGTCAAATGATAATGTATGTCCATGAGGTATATTTCCTTTAATATTGATTTCTTGAGGGTTTATGATAGGGAGCACTATCACTCAAGATCACTCTTTCTCTTCCTAAGACCTATTCTTTGGTCTCTGTAGGGTATTCCACTCTACCCCACTTAGAGGTCACTCTTGAGATCTCTTTCCCCCTTATAGAGCTCTCCACCAAATCCAAACTTCCAATTATGTTCCCCAATTCAACTATGCACTTATGGACTTAATTTAACCATTTACTCTCCCAAACTAATCTTGGGACTAGGAATAGGTAACCCTACTTTTCTCTACCTACTTTCAATCCATTTTAATTCATTTTTGTTGGATTCTTCTTTGGTTCTTGTTATTTATCGACTAATATAACTAAGAGGGAGGTTGAATAAGTTATCCAACTATTATTGCAATAATCAACCTTAAACAAACTTAACCATATGAGTAATATAAATTGAAACCACAACAAGATACTCATACACAATTAACACCATATATGTTAACTATGGAGACCCTTGATTAGAAGGAAAAACCTGGTGGGGATGGGTACCCACAAGATGATGTACTAATATAAATATTCCTTATTAGAGGATAGACCCTATTAGTAGTCTATTAGCAACTAGACCAGCTGGACCCATAGACCCTTTTAGGAATCTATTTGAGTTGTTGTTTTTCAATCCCTATTAGGAGAGTGCATCACTAGAAAATCAAATCATTGTCTATACCAATAAGATCTCTGATTGTTGTTCTCCCAGTCTTCACAAGAATACTGCTATGTTGAGATCAATGACAAACACAATCATGAATGCAACATATCAATACTCTCCAATGCTTAGGATACTCAACTAATGTAGTATCATCAACATTCATGATAACAATATCCCCCTTTCATATTGATGGAAATTTAGATGAAAAATATTTTAATTCCAAGAATACCAAACTATACTCTGGTGCAAACTATACTCTATTTTTGCTATTATCATCTTCTCAAATCCTTTTCATCAATATGATCTCATCCTCATACTTATGATTTATAATCCCCCATAGCTTAGGAGATATTTTTCATGTACATTCTCTCCCCCACTTACATCAATGTCAAAGGCCTCAAACAAATACAAAATACCAATTATTATACAAGATGCCAATTGTCACATACCAATTGTTACAACTAGTTCTTCAATACTTCAATCAGCTCAAGTGTCCAAAGACATTGTTCAATACTGAAAAAAAAAATACCAAAATTCTTCAATTACTTAGTACATACTAGATACTCCCCCATATAGGAAGCATCAACATTTAGTCTAGTCTAACTATAGTGCTCTATACCACTGGACTAATGCACTACTTGCATCATCTACTCAAAAGTAGGGAGGGGCATAACGCTAAGAATACCTCTTAGGTACTCAAAAGTATCTTTAAGCAAAGACTTTGTAAAGATATATGCAATATAATCTTTAGTACTTACATACTCCAATCTTATCTCCTTTTCTGCTACCTTTTCTCTCAAAACATGATACTTGATAGATATGTGCAATGAAATATAGGATTCTTAGACATATTCATTATATTTTTATTATCACAATAAATAATAAAAGGTTTTGTAATCTCAACTCTAATATCCTTTAACATTTGTTTCATCCACATAACTTTATTATAGGTATTTGTTGTTGCAACATACTCTACCTTAGTTGTACTCTGTAAAATACAATCATGTTTCTTGCTCAACCAAAAAATCAATCTACCTCCAAGAATAAATGATCCACCACTAGTGCTCTTTTTGTCATCCATACTGCCTACCCAATCTACATCAATATATGTGCACAAAGTAAAATCACTTGATCTATCATACCAGAACCCACAATTAGATGCCTCTTTCAAATATCTAAATACTCTCTTCATTACTTTTATTCATACTCTTTAGGATCATCTTTGAATCTACCTATAGTTCAAACTACATTTTCTATTATTTTTCTGGTGTGAACCAAATATTGCAATCCTCCAATCATAGATCTATACTTCTTCTATGCAACTATAGGTGTCTCATCTTTTCTAGATAACTTGTGAACACTTATAATGGGTGTACCAATAGGTTTACAATAATGTAAACCAAATCTTTTCAATAGGCCTTTTAGATACTTGGCTTGTGAAATGAATATCCCATCTCTTCTCTACACAATCTTCAATCCTAGGAAAAATAATTTCTCCTATCATGCTCATTTCAAAATCATTTTTCATTTCTTCAACAAACTTATCACTTTCTTTATCATTTCCTCCAAATATAATGTCATCCACAAATATTACAATGATAAAAAAACCATCATCAACTTTTCTCAAATACAAGTTACCATCGATTATACCTTTGATAAATCCAAGCTTAGTCAAATACCTATCCAATCTTGCATAACAAGTTCTATGTACTTTCTTTAGACGATACAATGCTTTCTTCAGTCTACATACCATCTCTTTTTCTTCTACTAGAGGGAATCCATCAAGCTGGTCAATATAGACTGCTTCCTCAGGTTCTACATTTAGAGAAGCTAACTTGACATCCATCTGATGAACATTGAAATTCTAGCTTGCTGCATGAACCAAGAACATCCTTACTACTTCCATTCTAGCTATAGGTGCATATGTTTCCTCATAATCTATGCCTTCTTGTTGTGAATAACCTTTGCAAATAGGTCTGGCCTTGTTTCTGACAATCATTTTATTCTTGAATACCCACTTCATTCCTATCACATTCTTATCTTTAGGTCTAGGTACTAATTCCCATGTTTCATTCTTCTCAATCTGATCCAATTCTTTTCTTTTTGATTGAATCCAATGATCATCTTTACAATCTTCATCTATGCTTTTTGGTCCCACTTGAGAAATTAGGTATAATTCCTCATTCACTATGTTCCTTATCATCACACCTTTATCCTTACTCCTAATTATCTGGTCTGGAGGGTGATTCTTTGTCATATTTTTGTAGGAGGTGGGAGTTGACATCTCAACTCTTATCTCATCATAGTCTCATACCTCTTCTCTTCTCTATGCTCAACAAATAATACATCATTCTACAAATCTTTGTTAGTCTCAAAGAAAACTTTAGCATTCTACCTAACAATTCAAGAATTATCCCCTTCTTCATTAGAATTATAATCTACCATCTTTTCTTTAGTACAAAAGCTTTCATCAATTCTTACATTTGTACACTCAACTATTTTCTTAGTTCTATAGTTGAAGTATTTGTATCCCTTTCTCTTTAATGAGTAGCCAAGAAACACAACTTCATCGCTATTAGGATTAAACTTACCAATGCCATCATCTCTCTTAATGTAACAATTTCTCCCAAATATTTTGAAATATTTGACTAATGGTGAATGAACAAACCATAACTCATAAAGTATCTTGTTAATACCTTATTGGGTTTGTACTCTATTCAGAGTGTACACTATTGTGTTTACTATTTTTCTCCAGAATTTCTATGATACATCATTATCAAATAAAGTCACTCTATCTACTTCTACTAATTTGTTTATTCTCTCAGCAATCCCATTCTTATTGAGTGTTCTAGGTGTAGACAACTATCTTTTGATTCCATTCTCCTCACAAAAGATGTTAAAATCTCTAGAGGTAAATTCTCCTCCTCTATTTGATCTTAAACATGTTATCTTAACACTAGATTTATTCTCTACTCTATTCTTAAATATATTAAACTTCTCAAAAGCTTCTAATTCCTCTTTAAGAAATGCTACCCACATCATTCTAGTGAAATTATCAACAAAAATTATAAAGCAACTTTCACCATATAATCATCTTATTCTTGAAGGACCACTCAGATCTATGTGAACAATCTCCATCTTCTCTATGGTAGTCAAATTCTATTGGAATTACAATAGGAAAGGTAAACTTCTTGGGGGGTGGGGTTGAATCAGTAGTTTAACCTTGGACCCATAAAAACTTTCACCACACATCCATCTCATACATTCAATGAGTAAATTGAAATAACATGGAAAGCATATACATCAAAATCATGTAAACACATAAGTAGTCATACACATATGACACTAGATATGATTACCTAGAAACCCTCTAACGAGAAGGTAAAACTGGGGTGGGGATGACATCCACAAATCTTCACTACTGTAGTAATAAAGTGTATCCAATGAAGGTTACAATATTTTGACCATGAAACATGATCTACCTTCTGAAAGGTCTTCCCTATTAAAGGCTTACAAAGACTTTTAGGTCTCGCCTTGTTAGAGGATTTCAACACCCTATTAGAAGTGTGCCTTGCTAAAGGAATTTAACTTACAACTAAGTAAGCAACTTGTTAGAGGATTTTATACAGCTTGTTAGGACTACACTATTAAAATATTTTGACTAAAATCACCTGTTAGAATGTCCCAGCATTAATCTTGCAGTTAGCACTTGCTTGCTTGATAATAGATCACCTCTAAACTAATGTCTTCTTGATCCTTCTTGATTAGATGTCTCTTTGTTGTATCCTTTTCCTTTCCTCTATTCTTCTCTAACTAATTCTACAATGTTGTTTCACTTCATAACTTCTAAGCCACCATGAATGCTCTATTTGCACATGAAAACTTCTCTCATCACTCCTTCAACTCCTTACACACTTTCTCATTCTCTCTATGTGAAAATTTTATGGTTTTTCCTCCTTAAGAAGACTTAGTGACTTAGGGTTAGGTATGAATCTACGATTGAGATTCATCCATTTTTCCACTTAATCCTACCCATTTTCTGATTGGTTGCATGTAATTGCATAGGAAATTCAACTAGAGATTTTTCCTTATCTCCAAAATATCAAAATTCAATCTAAAGTCAACTCAAAAATGGTCTACATAGTTGTTTTTATTTTTACAAACAAATATGTCAAAAACTATCTTGCTCGGCATGTAAATTTTTTGATGCTCATAATACACTAATCTCTCTGTTGTGACTTGGCACCTATATTGCTCAACATCCATTGTTTACTCAGCTCCTATGTCACTCAACATATACTATCTACTTGGCTCTTGAGTGACTCGGTCCATGAGTGGTTCAGAACTCACTATGACTTGACATGGTCTAACATAGATATGTTGTGCTTGGCATGTACTACTAGTTTAGCATGAACTAAGTAAATAACTTAATTGTGTTGACACTCACTTGTCAAAACCAATCTAAGATTAGAAATCTCCCCCTTTGACACGAGTGTCCAAAACACTTGAATATACATTAATATCCTTGATCTTATGAGCATAACATATCTTAACTTGGCTTATATGCAAAACTTCAAAATGTCATAATTTGTAATCACTTAGATACCCCAAAATTTGATAACACTCACTGAGTTGATATGTCTTGTTTGTATCCAAAATTTTGTGCTACTGCTAAGTAAATATATCTCTACTAATATACTTTGACTTCATGTTATTTTTTTGATACTCTTTCATCTGATACTTCTAATATGTTTTGATGCTTTCTCTCCCTTGGCTAATTCTAGTGTTAATTTGTTCCTCTTATTTCTTACTCTCCTTGTATCTCCCCAAAGTAATATCTCCCCCATTCCTTTATTTCATTCTCCCCTTTTCTCTATTTCTCCCCCTTTTTGACACTTATGTCAAATGGGCTATACACTTATTGTATGTTTGTCCAAAAAAGATTTATGGACATCTAATATCACCTTAAGAGTCGCAATCTAGTCCTCACATACTACATCTAATGACTTGATTTGGATTGCTAGCTTGGTAGAAAGGTGGACTATACCATCTAAGCTAGAAATATTTGGGTCTTTCTTCATTAAGGTTTTGGCATAGCCTAGATCCTTGTGCAAAATTTCCATACGGGGGGTGGGAGTTGCCTAGATCAATTTGGCCCTTATGCTGGCCTTATCTACTATCAATATAGCTAACTAACTCTTTATTTGAAGCAATTTCCTAAAATGCTTTTCAATCTAAGCTAGATTCATTGGTAGTTTTGCACCTGATGTAGTAATTAGGCTCTCTAGACTCAAAATGTGACTTCTAGTCTTTTGGGTGAAGAGTGAGGGATTGCACAATTTAGTGTACAATGAGAATATGTTCTCAAGTACCTTCTTCACATCCTCAATATTAGTTGACAATGCAACTTGTGTTAATGCTATATCACCTAAAATTTTCTCATTCACTTTATTTTGGAACTTCTTTTCTGACCATTCTAAAAATTTAGCATTAGTATCTAGGTCTTCATTATTGACCTTTTCCATTATATCTATTAGTTGTTCCATTAGTGGCTTGGTATCATCTGGAGTTGGCAAACTAAATGCATCTAAAAAGACATCTTTAATATCTTGTAGTGCATGTTTTTGCCTTTGCTCCCTTCTAAGCATTTCCTGATGCTTTTTTCTTGCTAGGGCTTGCTGCAAGATACCTATTTGTTCTATAGTCATGGTATCATAATCATACTTGGGCAAAATGATCTCTTCATCAAGGCTCAAATCTCCATATTAAATTACTTCTTCAACCTTTGATGAACTCAGGCTTGGCACTGAGATTTGTAGTGGTGTAGCATTTGTGCCCAACTTCTGAAGAGTATGACTTGATGGAGTGCTAAATACTGGTAAGGTTACCAAGGTTTGGATGGTAGTTTTCTCCTTTAGTTGTAGTGTCATCTCACTCTCTTCAAACTTACCCTATTTTTCCATAATGACTTGGCTTGCACCTTGTCCTTCTATTGTAGGTGTAGATAAGTCTATCTAACATGTTTCTATAGTATCAATCTTAGCAATTGTATTATCCTTGTTAGATGTATCTTTTGGAATTTGGACCACATTTTGTACATTAGTGACTGGAGGGATGATAGAAGGTGGTTCTTGTTAATTCACCTTTTCCCTTGCAACATTAGTCACTGACTTTTGTAGCTCATCCATTTTGATCAAAATAGGATTATCACAAAGTTTGGTTTGCAGTATAGATTGATCTAATATCTTCTTCAAATCATCTTCAATAAGAGGATTGATGTTCTGAACTGATAGATTAGAAACATCTTTGATAGTTACTATTTCAGTAGTCCCTCTTATAACATGTGGAGGACTGACACTCAACAATTATGTATCTTGCACACTTTGTTCTTCTAGCTATTCTGGCTTAGTTGTTACCTTGTCATCTACTTGCATTTTTGTTCCTCCTTTAATAGTGTTAGCTTTGTCATCATCATCTTCATCATCTTTCACTTCAATGGGTGCTTTTTCTCATTCCTTAACTATAGTCAACCCATAAGTGAGCTTCCACATCTATGTGGACTTCTTAACAACATCCTCAATATTGTTTTGCAAGATGCTAAAGGCTCTGTATTTAGGTGTGAACCTAATTGCATATTTCTTTATAGCATTAGCAATCTGTGCCTTAGTTAGTTTAGACATCACTTGGGCTAGAGATGTTTCTCTAATTTTTTTCTCCAAGTCTAGATAATAATGTCATTTCTATTCAACTCTATCATATAGACTCTTTGGCATTGAGTTGGAAATCTCTAGTGGAGTTGTCTTGAATTTTTCCATCATGGCATATATGGCCTACTCCACTTGATTTTTCTCTACTTTACCCAAATTATCAAAATCTACATGTGTAAATCCTAATAGGTTTGCACTATTCTTAACATTTTCACACAAATTTTCAAGATCTGACAAAGGATTATGACTCACCACCTTAAATTGGCTATTGTCATCTGATTCTATTTTCTCCTCATTAGAATCTACTTGTGCAACATGCTTTCTTCTTGGCCTTTTCTACTCTTGGCCTCCTTGTTCTATTTGTTTTGTCTTTTCCTTGGCATTTTGGGTTGTTGCATGTGTACTAGCTCTCATAGTAGCTACAACAAGCTTGGGCTGACTCAGCTTAGCTACCTTCTTATCTTTAGTCATTGGTTGAGCTTTTAGCCTTCCTCTTCTTTGGCTCAATAGGAGTAGGTGCTTCCTTGGCTTCTTCTCCCTTGGCACCTTTAGTCTCCTCCTCTTTTTGGTCTTCTCCCTTACCCTGAGTCAATGCAAGTGGTTATTGTGCTTGGGTTTCTTCTTCCTCTTCATTTTCTTCTTCTTCCTCCTCAACACCCTCTCCAAACTTAGCTTCTAGTTTCTTCTCTATCTTCTCCTTCTTCCTCATGGGAGAGGCAATCTTCAGTTCCATGGTAATTTTGAACTTCACCATCTCATAATTTCCAAATATCTTTGCACTTTTATCTACCTCTTCTATCAGTAAAGTTGTTATAGCCACAAAGGCCTCATCCACATTTATTTCATAACCTAAGGGTCTCAACATCTCACCCTCAGTGTAGCAGCTTGTACAAATGTATAATCAATATCCACAAGAAAAAATACATCATCATAGTGTTTTTCAACTAAGGATACTAGTATTCTCAATCTTTCCTTCATTGACTTCTTGAATTCTTCAAAATAAATTGTCATCCAAGATTTAAAATTCTCTCCTAATTGCTCAATGTACTCACCAATATGTACTACTATTGATCTATTGATTTTTCATCCCACAATGTCAAATGATGGAAATATTTTTTTCACATAAAAGAATATACAAATCAATATGGAACCAAATTTTCATTGTGAACTCTTTGTCTTTCTGATTGCTCCAAGGTTCTCCATCAATTGTTGCAATTGTAGCTTTGCTAGATCATATGTGTGATTTTTTTTTACAATTTTCTATCCCACATCAAAGCTATATAGAGCACACTATTCAATCTACTAGATTGGTAAAACTTATGTGAAATCAACCTTACAACAATGTTTATTAGTGGATCAATAATTGTATCAGTTTTCATGCCTCTTGTTCTAGACAATTCTAGTATTTTTCTCAATCACTTCCTTTGAATCACTTCTCAGTGTCTTAGGCTGATCTAGGGTTGGGTAACTAGTAACCCTATAGATTATTATCTTATTTATTTTGATAGGTCCATTGTCCAGCCATATTGAACCATCATGAATTCAGCTAAGCACTATCCTAATCCACTTTGTCTTGAATACATTTGGAAAATATACGACTTGTGTTAATCCCTTGCTCTCAACAATTTTGAAATTTTCCTTCAAAACACCATTATCATAGAGTTTATTGTATGCTTCCCTAATCTCCATATCACCAATGCTTCCTATCTTATAGCTGTAGCATTTTCTTACATCTTGCACCATTATCACATTTGGTGGAATCATCGAGAATGCACCAAAAGGGTCTTGCTTGTATCCAATATTAGGAATAGCTTTGAAAATGGGTTACTTGACCTCATTACTTACTAACTGAACATTCAAAACTTCCTTCCCCTCTACATTCTTTGAACTAGATGTCATAATGTAACACATGAGTTTACAAAATTTAAACTACATAGCTCGGCTCTTGATAAATACCTTGTAAAATCTAATGAATTGGTGTAGAATCGTTGCTCAAATCTTCTACAACTAATTGGAATGGATTTCTAGATTTCTTTCTTCTTTGCTTGCTCTTTCTCAAATACCCTTTGAATACCCTACAATTAATTTTGAGTTCTTACATAGTTGTAAACTCAACATCACCTAATTTTAGGCTCACTTGGCATCCATTGGCATTTTAATCACTCAACAAATAGCTCAACATCAACTAGCTAGTTTGTAAGCTCGACATCTTCTAGCATTTCACTCAGTGCACATAGGAAATATTTCATGCACAACAACAATGTGAAAAACTTAAAGATTCATCTTGGATTTCTAACAACATTTTGCATCTCTTTTCATGCTAATGTAATCTTTTTAGTGCTAATTCATTTTGGAACTGATTTATGATATAACCTTTAAGTATCAGTCCCACATACCTCTTGATTGCCTAGTTTGATGAGATGTGATCACCTGACCCATTGGGTGAAGTGATACCCTCTCCATTTGATGTGTTGCAATCATTTTTTTTCCATGTCTTATTCATCTCATCTTTTATGTGTTCAACATCTACCTTGCCTTTTCCTTTATCAAACTCACAACTTGGTTCCTTTGACCTAAATGGCAATAATTACTGATGTAACCAATCTTCAAACAGCTAAAACATGTGGTTTGGCTCAACCACCTTTGGTAGTTCCCTTTGAAGTTTTTCCTAATACAATTCTCAAGAATATTTCCATATTCTTGATAATAATGATAGCTATATCTTGTATTATAATCCAAATATTAAGAGTTTACATTGTTCTTTACCTTTTCTTGCTTGTTTGATGACCACATGGGTTTGGATCTGCATTAAAAGGCTCTATGTCCATACTTCTAACAACTATAGCAATATCCTTCAAATCTTTTTGTTTCCATGGTTTTGGTTCTGCATTCATGTGCCTGATGACCTTTCTTGTTGTACTTATGGCAATGAGCCATGCTTCTAAGCTTGATATTCTAATTTACATTCTTGCTCCTACACACATTAGCAACATGTCCTTTGTTTTGATAATTATGAAAAGTTGGTTTGGAGTTCTTACCTCTGTTGTTCTTTTCTTCTGCACTTTCAGATGATTCTCCTACTTCAGTGCTTGTGTATCATAGTCTAGATGTATCATTATTAGATCTAGGGGATCTCAATAATTGCTCAAGTATTTGATGGCTTTATTAGGCTTGTTGAAACTTTTAGCAGATTCCTTTTCTCTCTTTATGTCACTTTGCAATTATTTATTTTGCAACTTCAATGTAGTTATCTCAATGTCCTTGACATTGAATTCATAATTGACATTCATCATTTGACTTAGAGTATCCAATTGCATGTTAGAAATCTCAATTAGTTCTGATGATTTCTCTTCCAGTTTGTTAGCCAAAATTCTTTTGTCTTCTTTAATCATGGCTTTGTCTTCTATGGCTTTTTTCTTGTGTTCAGTAACCTCACATACCAGTTTAGCTTTTGATTCTTTCTCTAACTTGAGATTTTTTATTTCCTTAGCTTGGGCTCTGCTCTTTTCCATTAGATCTACAACTGTTGCATCAAGTTCATTGGAGTTTCCATTTGCAACTAGGTTAGTAGTGTCTATCTCTTTGTATTGTGTGTCATTCTCCACAATAGCAATTTCCTTCCTTCTCTTTAAATATTTCTTTAGTTCTTCTTTTTCTTCATCTAGTTGGTGTAGAATGAGTTGTATTTTAATTCCCTAATTCTCAATAGTCTTTCCCAATTTGTAGACTTCCATTTCAAGATATTTTCCTCAAAGCTGCAAAGTTTCTCTTTTAGAGAACTAGGTTCTGATACCAATTATTGGAATTACAATAGTAAAGGTAAACTTTTGATGGGGGGGGTGAATTAGTAGTTTAACCTTGGACCTATAAAAAAATTTATTGCACATCAATCTCATACATTCAATGAGTAAACTAAAATAACCTTTAAAGCATATACATCTAAATCATGTAAACATATAAGAAATTAGACACATATGACACTAGATATGATTACCCAGAAACCTTCCAATAAGAAGGTAAAACTGGGGTGGGGATGTCACCCACAAATCTTCACTACTATAGTAATAAACTATATCCAATGAAGATTACAATGTTTTGACCATGAAACATGATCTACCCTATGAAAAGTCTACCTTTTTAAAGGCTTACCAAGACTATTAGGTCTCACATTGTTAGAGGATTTCAACACCCAGATAGAAGTATGCCTTGTTAAAGGACTTTAACTTACAACTAAGTAAGCACCTTATTAGATGATTTCATACAACCTATTAAGACTACTCTGTTAAGTTAAGAGATTTTGACTAAAATCACCTATTAGAATGTCTTAGCTTTGATCCTATAGTTAGCACTTGCTTGCTTGATAATAGATCACTTTTTAACTAATGTCTTCTTGATCCTTCTCGATTAGATGTCTCTTTTTTGTATCCTTTTCATTTCCTTTGTTCTTCTCTAACTAATTCTGAAATGTTGTTTCACTTCATAACTTCTAAGCCACCATGAATGTTATGTTTGCACATGAAAACTTCTCTCTTCACTCCTTCAATTCCGTACACACTGGCTCATTCTCTCTATGTGAAGATTTTAGGATTTTTTCTCCTTAAGAGGACTTAGTGACTTAGGGTTAGGTATGAAACTACAGCTAAGATTCATCCATTTTGCCACCTAATCCTTCCTATTTTCTGATTGGCTACATGTAATTGCATAGGGAATTCAATTAGAAATTAATCCTTATCTCCAAAATATCAAAATTCAATCTTAAGTTGGCTCAAAAAAGGTTTACATAGTTGTTTGTGCCTTTACAAACAAGTATGTCAAAAATTGTCTTACTCAGCATCTAAAGTCTCTGATGCTCGACATACAATAATCTCTTTGTTGTGACTCGGCACCTATATTGCTTGGCATCCACTATTTACTCAACTCCTATGTCACTTAGCATATACTATATGCTTGACACTTGATTGACTCGGCACTCACAATGACTCAACATGGTCTTACACACACACACACACACACACACACACACATATGTATATGTTATGCTTGGCATGTACTACTAGTTCGGTATGAACTAAGTAAATAACTTAAGTGTGTTGACACTCACTTGTTAAGCTAATCTGAGATCAAAAAATTCTTGCTAGGAAAAGACACTTTATTCTACTTAGCCAAAATACATTCTTTGCACAAACATTAGTAGGCTTTGTTATCTTAAAAAAATCCCTAACTACAAATGTACTACTAACCTTCACAAATTTTCTCAAAGTTTATTTGACAAAATCTTCTATGCGATAAGCAACTATTGTCAAATTTTGCAACTAAACATGTTATCTCAGTAGGATTCAACTAAAATGCGTTACCTGTGGATCTAGTTCTAGTTCTAGTCATCTTTCCATTCTTGTCCTTGATAGTGCAAGATTTCTCTATGAACTGCAATTGATATCCCTTGTCCACCAATTGTCCAATACTCAAAAGATTATGTTTCAAACCATCAACAAAATAAACATTGTCAGTGTTAGTTCTTCCATCTAAAGTGGTGGATCCAATCCCTATAATATAGTAGGTTGGATTATTACCAACCCTAACAATACCTCTGTCATAATTTTTGAATTTAGAAATTTTATTCATGTCACCAATCATGTGATGTGAATAACCACTGTCAATTATCCAATCTAACTTCTTTTCAACCTAGGAAATTAAAGCTCTTGCTTCTCTAATTTCTCTATCTAGATCATCTTCCTTGATAGCCACAAATCCTAATGCATCATCACTTTCACTCTAACCTTTTTCATCAGATTCTTCATCCTCATTAGCATATAAAACATTTCTATCTTTATCTCTTCTAGGCTTAAACTTTCCTTTATACTTTTTCTCTCTTTTAGGACACTTATATGCAAAATGAAAAAATTCATCACAAGTATGACACTTAATATCTTCTTACCATCTTTCTCTCTTCTTTCCAGAAGGGCTACTCCTTCCTTAGTCTTCTTGTCTTCCTCAAATTTTTTGCTTCCAGCAAAATCCACTCTTGTGCTTGCACTTCTTAATAGATTAGGTTGAATGTTCAGACCATTGAAAGCTATCTCAACTCTGGCTAGCTCTCTAGACTATCTCAGTTCTACTTCAATAGACTCTAATCTTCCAAGAAATGTTTCCTTTGTGAAACCTTTGGTGTAGGGAATAACTAGTTGAATCATCTAAGCTATTTTCTTGAAAGGTGGTGTCACACTTTTCAAGGTCTTCCATATAACTTCATCATCTTCTTTAGTACCACCAAGAAATGAATTCTTACAAAAAATGTTGATATTCTACCTACATAACTTCTTACTTATTCATCTTCCATCATCTTAGCATCTTGAAATGTGCAAATCCAATTTTGACATCTCATTCTAACGATTTCCAAATTTCATATGAAGTTTGAAATGTTTTTACCCGATTATATTCATTCTCTGGAAGATTTGATAGTAGGGCTTCTTTAGCTCTCATGTTACACATGAATAGTTCTCTTTCTCCCTCACTACATTCTTCTAGCTTTCCTTCATCAACAATTATCTTCTTATCTTTCATCAAAAGCCAATATCCTAGACCCATGCACAACAGGTGAGTCTTCATCTTTTCCTTCCAACTATCATAATTGATCCCATCAAATCTTGGACTATTCTTCCTAAACATACTCACCATTGATCATCCAAAAATTTTAAGCTTTTCCTTCAAGGACTTGAGGCACTGATACCAATTGTTAGAATATATAGTCCACTGATATAACTGAGAGGGGGGGTCCTTATTATGAGACTTTGAATTCCTGTTAGGAAATTCCAATCCTATTAGGAGTTGTGGAAGATAGTTGGACCCATTGCCCAAACAGCTTCAAGGTTAAGACAATTGAGCCCATTGTCCAAATGATCTTTGCATTATTCCTTACTGAATAACAGAACTAAAATTTACTTCCTTCCTCTATCTTTGTGCTATCAACTGGAATTCTACTCTTTTAGATCTTCTAACCAAATCTCATACTATGCATCCAATAATCCCTTAGACCAATTACTCACATCCTCCAAATGCTCTATTCCTTGTTGCACTTTGCATTGCTTCTCACACTTGGATACTCTTGGATATTCTTACAATTAAGGAAAAAATCTATCCTTTATACCTCACCATAATAATTCCTTGAGTCAGCCTTGAGGCTTTCCCAATTAAATAAAATAAGTTAGTTAATTAATTCACAATTACAATAGCACTATCAGCTCATAGTTTATACAAAACTTCACACGTGTCATATTAGGTATTGCATAATTGCTAACATCACCACATGACTATCCTCTATCATTGTGTGACTATGCATCTCTTAATCACATTGAAGATGAAAGATATCAATCAATCATAAAAACATTGTTTTCTAATACTCTATTTCTATACAGCTCTTAGTAAATTAGGTGTAACTTCCATTCACCATCAACTTAGACTTTGCACACCTAAACACATCATTAAGAAAGAGTCTAGAACATGTCCTTAACTATGCATCACTAGACAATCAAACCATTATCCATGCTAATAAGATCTCTAACTGTTGGTCTCCCTGTCTTCATAGGAACATTGCTATGTTGACATCAATGACAAACATAGTCATGAATGCAACATATCAACACTCTCCAATTCTTAGGATACTCCTCCAATGTAGTATCATTAGAATTCATGCTAAAAATTCCTCTATCAAGTTCTTTTGTTAAAGGTTTAGGCCTTATAGCCCTTTGCCCCAATTAGGTCTTCTCAAATCAAAGTTCTTGAAATAATCCTCATTTTCTCCAAATAAACCCCCAAACTAGTTATGGATTCTTTCTAATATCTCCCTAAGATTCAAGATTTCCTAGGTTTTAGTCTCCCAAAGTGTTTGTACATAGGACTATCACCAAACCCCTATTTTTGAGGATTTTTAGGACATGTGAGACTATTTGGTTCCTTTTCTCTCAACAAGTTCTTTAGTGGTCTCCTCTACACTCCTTGCATACACTTATCCATGACACATGTACCTTCACTTCTACTACTTGGATTGGCACATGCTAATCCATTAGGCAAGCTCCCTTGCTACTATTTTATACAAGCACCAAGCTAGAATACCTCTGCACTCACCCAGGGCTTGATGGAAAAAATATATCTCCTACAAAAAATGAATCCACTTACCATATTTACAAATTATACAAGGTCCCCTACTTAATTCCAAGAGCCCATGGAGGTTCAACCACAAGAATTCATGTGGGGCATATATTTACAAGACTAGCTCTGAACCAGGTAATGAACCAGTGAAACACAAGAAATTTGTAAAATGTTAACCAGTTGTAACAAAAAACTAAATAAATTCCACACAAAGTAAAAACACAACATGAATTGAAGTCTCAATGGATTAATTCAATCCATTCAATGACTAGATGTTGGCTCTATTACTAAAATATAATCAATTTCTATTCTTTTCAAACCTCAATTCGTACAATACTACTCCCAACTCTCAAGCTAGGGTTTGTCTAACCTTATATATGCCATTCCAACCTATTTGGACCCTTAGGTAGGATTAATAACACCATTGATGTGATTTCCTATTTTTTGGGAATTATTGTCATGACAACTTTGCAAAGTTGAAAAGTTGTCATGTGCAACTTTTGCAACTTTTTCTCATTCAACAGTTCTGTCTCCTAACTTGAATTTATCAATCCAAAATCAACTCATCCTAAAAAATTTAAAAACATCAAAAAAAAGTACCGCTCCATTTTGGAGTCTTGGTCAAACTTTGACCCTTGTGTTGACTTTCCTATAACTTTGGCACTGGAGCCTAATTGAACCCACAAATCACAAGACCTATAACACCCTTATATCAACACACACACACACACACACACACACACACACACACACACACACACACAAAAGTAACCTTGGAACAATATTACTAGTACTTATTACCTTGGAGGTTGGTTAGAACCCCCTACAAGCCAAAATTTGTAAACATATTCAAAAAGACCTTAACGTGCTCCTGAACTAGTTTAAACTTTGAAATTCCATACTAGGAATGTTATGTCCTTGTTGATGAGATCCTTGGAATTTTGAGTTGAATTGTTAAAAATTATTTTCTTGAATATGAACCTAGTAAGGAACATTTTTATGGTAACCTTGTTATGTTATGCCTTGTGGGGTTATCCCTAATTGATAATATCCTTGATATGTGATGTTTGGTTGTTGAGTAGGACCTTATAATGTTACCATAGGTGGACTAGGACTTTGTTGTAGTACACCTTGTTGAGGAGTACTTTGTTATGCATAACCTTACTGAGAAGATCCTTATAAAGTTACCATAGGTGGACAAGGACCTTGTTGGGTTACACCTTGTTGAAGAATCCTTATCCGTACTCCTTAGTCAGACATCTCAACAAGTTACCAGGTACCTTGTTAATTACCTCTGTCTATTGATCAGTTTGGGGATGATATGTAGAGCTATGCAATAAGTTGGTTCCTAGTCCCCTCCAAAGGGTCTTCTAGAAGTGTCCCATAAACTTTACATCTCTATCTACAACTATGCTTACTAGCAACCCATGTATGCTTACTATCTCTTTGAAGAAAAGGTGGGCAATGTGATTGGCATCATGTGTTTTTTTGTATGGGATAAATTGTTTCATCTTACTAAATCTATCCATTGCCACAACCACATTTTCCAACCCAGTTGGTGTCCTAGGTAACCCTACTACAAAATCTATGCTGATGCACGCCTTAGGCCTATTTGGGATGGGTGATGGTTGTTAGAGACATGCATTTGATGATGTTCCCTTTTATTTTTGACACACTCCACACTGCTCCACATATTTCCTTACATCTTTTTTGCATCTTAGGCCAATAATAGAACCTCTCTACTAAGTCTAGAGTCTTGTTCACTGAAAGTGCCCACTCAAATTCCCATTGTGTTTTTCTTGAATGAGATTCTCCCTCATAAAGCCTCTTGGAACACACAATTATTTTCCCTTAATAGGTGCATTTGTAAGAGGCTAAATTCTACTCATCAACCTCTTTCATCCTAATTTGATAGTATCCACTTTTTAAATCAATCTTGGCAAAGTATTTAGCATTTTCTAAGCAATTAATTAAATATTATCTTTTAGGAATAGAAAACCTATATCTAATAGTTGTCCTATTTCTTGCCCTAGAATCAGTACACATTCTCCACTTACGTCCCTTCTTAGGATCCAACACCGCTAGGAAAGCACATAGGCTTATGCTCTTCCTAATCAACCCTTGGTCCAATAGCTCTTAAACTTTCCTTGCTATCTCCTTGTCTTGTTCTAGTGTCATCTTGTATGTTTTCTTGTTAGGAAATGATGCCCCTTGCACAAAGTCAATTTGATGACTAATTGCTCTATTTGGTGGCAATGTAGCTGGGGTACCTTCACAAAAAATGTCCCTGAACTGGTCTAACAATTTCTTCACTTCTTTTGGCATAGGTGACTATTTAGGTGACTCCTCCTCCCTAGGTTTCATAACTATGGCATAGAAAAATCCATTTTCCTTCTGATATTTTAGGAATTCCTTCCCACACATCGAAAGTGTATTGGGTTTTTCCTTCTTAACTGCATCTTCTATCAAAGATTGAATCTTTTAAGTTACTACATTCTTCTTGAATGAGTACATGTTCTCCTTGCCATGGTGCATTACCTCCCTATCATATTGCCATGGTCTACCAAGCAACAGATGGCATGTATCCATTGGTAACACATCATAGGGTATTCTATCTTGGTACTTGTCTATGATTAACTCAACCGATACTTGCTCGTTAACTAATATGTTTTTCCCCTTGTTCAAACAAGTGACTCTATGGGGACATTCATGAGGTATCTTGGTAACGTTCAACTTTTGGATTGCCTCTGCTGAGATGACATTATTAGTAGACCTTGAATAAATTATGACCCTACATACATTGTATAGTATCTTGCATTTGACCTTAAAAAGAGTCCTCCTTTTTTTGTTCTCATTATTGGTAGGTTCTTTGATCAATACCCTTGTAAGAATCACATTTTCACATTTCTCTAAATCTAAGTTCACCTATGAATGTTTAGAATAGTCCTCCTCTTGGAAAAATGTTATCTTTTTCTCCCGTTGTGAAGATGATGGCTTATGAGGACACCTATAAGAAGGGTGACCAAATTATCCACAATTGTAACATTTCATGGTAGAAAAATGAGAACTTCTTCCAAATCCACCTGATCTTCCTCTTCCACCACTTTGAAAACTTCTTCCTCTACCATAACCACCTCTATTATTAGGTTCATGTGTTTGTTCAAAAAACTTGGAGTCTCCTTGGACTCTATTCTCATTTCTTGCTCCACTAGTACCTCCTCTATGTCCACCTCTAGATTCTATACATCTTCCTCTACCCCTAGTACTAGAGTCTTGTTTCTTTTTCAACTTTTCTTCCACTTTAATATCCATTTGATAGTAGCTATGGAGGGTATTAAGTTTAAAGAGAATCAAATATTCTTGCATATTCCGTCTAAGGTCATTTAGATACATACCGACCTTAATTCTTTTAGTTTCTTGCACTCTAGACCTAAGGCTTAGTTTTTGAAACTTCTTAGTATAAGAAGCCACATCTAGGTCTCTCTATCTAAGATTTTCTCTTCTTGTGTACTTGGATGTCATAATCCTCTAGTATATAGTTTTCCTTTACTTTAGCCACCATAGTCTTCCAATTTACTATTTGCTTCTTACCTTCCTTCTCTCTTTCTTCTTGCAAAAACTTCCACCAAGTTCATGCTTGTCCTCTTAACCTTGATTTGGCTATCTTCACCTTTTGTGCCTCTATTATTCCATAAAATTCAAAGTGATTGTCAAAACCCTCAATCCACTCTATTACTATCTATGCATCCATTCTTCTAGTGAAAATGGGAATGCCTTCTAGTGCCTTTCCACTTAGTGCCTTTAATTCCTTGAGGAAAGATTCCTCAACCAATGGAGGGTCTGGTTCAGGTTCTATTTCATCTTCTACTTGACTCTTTCATTTTTCTTTATCCACTTCTAACTTCTCTTTCAACTCTCCTACAAGCTCTGTAATCTTATCTAATTTTTGCCTCATCTCTTCTACAACTTCTTCAAGAAGCCTTTTCTTTTATTTTTATTTTTAAAAATCTCTTGCCAACTATGCATTGCTTACCATGGTGCTTTTTATTTTTACACTTCACTTCCCAAGTATTTCAATGGCTTTGATACCACTTTGGTAGGGAGCACTATCACTCAAGAGAAATATTTCTCTTCATAAGACCTATTCTTTGGTCTCTTTGGGGTATTCCATTGTACCCTACTCAGAGATAACTCCTAAGATCTCTTTTCCCCTCATAGATCTCTCCACCAACTTCAAACTCCCAATTATGTTCCCCAATTCAACAATACATGCATGGACTCAATTTAACCATTTTCGCTCCTAAACTAATCTAGGGACTAGCAATAGGTATCCCTACTCTTTCCTAGCTAGTTTTGATACATTTTGATCCATTTTGTTGGATTCTTCTTTGGTTCCTTTATCGAGTTCTTATTTTTCAAGGTTTAGACCTTGTAGACCTTTTTATCCTGTTTAGGCCTACTCAAATTAGAGTTATTGGAATAACCCTCAATTTCTAAAAAAAAACCTCCAACTTGGTTAGGGATTCTTTCTAAGATCTCTCTAAGCTTCAATATTTCCTATGTCTTAGTCTCCCAAAGTGTCTATACATAGGATTTTCATCAAACCCCTATTTTTGAGGGTTTTTAATGCATGTAAAATTGTTTGGTTCCTTTTCTCTCAATAGGTGCTTTATGTTAAGTTGTAGCTTCTATCGGATTGAATTTTCCTAGAGTTAATCCTTCTATGGTTACTGACAATCATTAATTAGACATACTCTAATAGATCCATATATATATATATATATATATATATATATATATATATATATATATATATGTATAGTATGCTATATATATTATATATAATATAGATATGATATAATTAATGATTAATTAATATATATAACCATAGAGACATGTCTCTTCAAAAGACATGCCTCTTGAAGATATATTTATATATCTTGGAAATCTGCAATTAAAACACATAGAATTACAACAATGTTATTACATTTGCAGAGATCCTAAATATAACATGGTATCAGAGCCAACTATAAATGTAATAATATATATATAGTCTTTCTCAACAAATGGATAAAAGCATCACACAACTGACTTATATTAGCCATTAAATGAACAATCTCTATGCTTATGTGTAGAAAATTCTTTGTAAAGCTATGACCCTGAATCCATTGGATTACATTTGAAGGAGAGAGATTGGTTTCATAACCACACGAGATTGATTGGGACCGTGCACTCATCCAAGATTAGAGATGTGAACATGGGCTGAGAGATCCCTGCTACAAAGTGCACATCCAAATCATAAATACACTCAACATATTGTAATGCCCCGCCAAGGGATCCAAAGAATTAACCTAGAATTTCACTAAGTTTGGTAACATTTTTTTTCTTTTAATAACATGAAAGTAAATACCACATATAACTTGTACATAATAACGGAAGCAATAGCAATGTCCATCTAAAAGTAAACATAACATACATAACCGATTTCATTCTTTAAGAATCCCTTAATGTTGAGTTACATCTAAACTAACTAACATACATGAATCCATCTAGTACAACATCAACATGAATAATAATGATAATTTCAATGTTCATACATTACATTTCCAAATGCTCAATCATCCACTATACATGTCACAGGGCATGAAGGCTTAAAAGAATATACATATGTGAAATAAGGTACATCATCCTATTCCAATCCATGATACATCAAAGTAGAGATAATCACATGATACATCATCATAGAAGACATATACATCCATCATAAAGATCAAACAAAATAAATTAAGTGCACGGTTCCTCCCAACCGTTAATAGCATCATTAGACCATCGTGGATTCGAGCCATCCCTCCGTGCGTAACATTCCAAGGCACCAAAGAGATCATTGGCTATAAATATAGTAGGAATGTCACTCCTAAAACATCCTACTAACATGCAAAGTAAAAGCATAAGATAACATCATCTAACATATGCAAATCATTAATATAAGAAACATACCAGTTACATTTGGAAATCTATAATGATCACATTCGTCATTCTTATATGAATACTGATATTTTCTTAATTAATTTGTATTATCAATAATCATTTAGATCATTATACTATTATTTATTAATAATTTGCTAGACCCAACAAACATTAATAAATAATAAACTCATCCAAAGCTATTATCACTCGATCTATAGAAACTTCCATAATTATTTTTCGATGTATTCCAACTGATATAAAGTTAACTATCTCTCAATCTCATTACCTAATACCTATTTTAACCTTACGTCATATATCTCTCGAGATTTTGTCTAAATCGATTATTGATCTATAACTTATTTCTATACTTCAATTATTAACTATTCTCAATTTGAATTTAACTAAATTAATTAATAGTTATACTAACTATACTTATCATTCATTAATAATTGCTAACCTTAACAATTATTAATAAATAATAAACACATTGATAATTTCAATATTCAATTATAATGATTGATATTCGAACCAATCAATGAATAACAACTAAATCATTAATATCTCTTCTCTTCTAACTTTTCCTCACTTAAAAAATCTATTTACTTAAATTGTAATTAATTACACTTCTTCTAGTATTAACTAATCTTAATTAAATTTGATTTAATTAGATTAGATAATAAACCATATAAAACTAATGCATATTAATAAGATTCTAATAAGGAAAGATTACAATAATATTTTTAATTCATTTCATGCTTTGATATATATTATTTTTGTGAAGTTTAAGCATAAAGAACTCTTACTTATGAGAAATGGAGAAATATTTGTCTTTGAATAAAATAGTCTCAGTATGATGGTCATATCTCCCTAATGAACCATTGGATTGGACTAAAATTTAAATATGTTGGAGAGGACCAAGTTGCACCAATTTTGACTAGAGAAATTGAATAAATTCGATCACAATAAAAATTTATGAATGATTGAGTTCAGGTCTATCCAAGGGGCAGCGACAGGACAATCTGTGATGAATTAAAAATTTCCTCTTAAAATGTAATTGTTCTCTAAATTTATCCAATAATTTCACAAATGGATTTGGCTATAAATCTTAAATCCATTTTCAAATCTATTTCAATTTGATTCTAATTCAAAACCAAACCCGTATAGATCTAATTTCTTTCTTAATTGAATCTAACATTTTTCTATTGTTTTCTTTGCAACCATACATATCTAGGTTCCAATTCAATTGTAGATTCAATCACAAAGAGTATTTAGACACATATAACAAACATGATGAAGACAAAAAAAGAAATAGTGCAAAGAGAATATGCAAATATCACGAGTGCACTTGGACACTAATGCTAATCCATCATGCCTCAGAAGTCCATAGAAAATCTCTTCCTTCTCCACCATTCGCAATTCTTCCAAGATCCAAGACAACTGAAAACTTTCAAATGACTAGAAGTGCTAGAAGAAGCATAGAAGCATGTAGAAAATATATCAGCATATGAACTTCTCCAATGCATGTAAGCTTTGAAGCTTCCATTTTAAGCTTGTAGCTTGTAGCTTCCATTCCCCAATTGCTCTCCATGCTATCTCTAAGCTTCTATGAATGCCTGAATATAAAGAGCTCTCAAGAAACCTTTGGAATGCTTTTTGAAACCGCTGAAAGGTGTCACCAACTAAGCATGGGTCTTTTCCAACCTTTTTGATGAGTCATAGAGTTGTAGACACCTTGTGCTTAATTGATGCACTAACCCCTGTGTTGTTGACACATGTTAATTCTCATGCAAGCTTATAACTCCAATTACTTTACTCTTTCCAATTTAATTTATTTATTTTCAAATTTAATTATTTTATTTTATTAATTTTCCAATTAATTAAATAAAATAAATATTAAAATATCATATTAATTTTTTTATTTAATTAAATCTTTTAATTAGGCTTAATTAATAGAAAATACTCCAAAGACTCACAAACGTAAAAATACGAAAAATCCATCATAGCCAAAATACATACAAATCAAACCAATGGGTTTATATCATGAATTACATCATCTGACGCATTCGGAGGGTACTCAACTTAGATACTTGTCCTAATTTTTCAATTAGAACAAATGGCTTAAAGGGTTGGGATTTGGACTTGAGAATTTATCTCCTCTCTCTTATCATTGAGATAATGTGATAGGGTACGCTCATCCTGGCAATTCAAGAAAGTCGATACTCGATACCTACAACCTGCATAAAAACTATGCATGTAAAAGCACAATATATACTAAACTAAACAGGCAATGGCAGGAAGTGGTGCATAGTGTAGATCCCGACTAGGAGGTGACTACGACTCCCTTCCTTAACCACATCAGACACACCATACAAAAGCAAACACACAAAGCAAACACGCACACCATACACATGCAAGTATGGGGTAAGTAAGAATAAGAAAACACATATGATAATAAATTATCTTACTAATCATCATTAATAACTGCAAACACTGAAAATAATCATCATACATACATGAAATGTAGAGTCTTAGTAATCTCATCACATATCAACTGAATCCATAGCACAATATCTGATAATCTCATAATAATGTTACTAACCATCAACATGAAACTAGCTCTAAAAGACTTCAGCAATGATAAAAAAATGCGAACCAGGGGCAGGCACTACATCCACCCCCTTGGGATTAGACTTACTCCTAGAAGCCTACAAGAATGAAAAGCTAAGATACTCACTATGCGGGTCCCATTGAACCCTTTTCCTCTCTACAGGGAAATATGATTCTACTGAGAATTTTACAACACACTTAGAGCAATATGATTCTGGTTTAATAGTAAACCGAAAATCATATCGGTCCAACATCATTCTTTTAACAACTACTGAAATATATCCCTTAATAAATTCTAAACAAGAGCAACTTAATGCTTGCAAAGATAAACAAAGGTATACTACTTTGAAACTTAGATAAAAGATACATGTTTTGCAATTAGAATAAGTTTTCAATTTTCAGTTTTTCTTTCGTTTAAGTTTTTAGTAGAATTTTCAATTTTGAAAGCTAAGTATTGAAGTATGAAAAATATGCAAGTAACAGTTTCAAGTTCTGTTTCAGTTCACCTAGTTTTCAAGTTTTTAGTTTGAAAGAGATAAACATGATAGTTCAAAGTTTTCATTTTGTTTAACTAGTTAACAACTAGTGACATTCCAATATACCCAAAGCTCTCAATGTTGAAACTCGGGCTCTGATACCAAATGTAATGCCCCACCAAGGGATCCAAAGAATTAACCTAAAATTTCACTAAGTTTGGTAACATTTTTTTTTTTTAATAACATGAGAGTAAATACCACATATAACTTGTACATAATAACGGAAGCAATAGCAATGTCCATCTAAAAGTAAACATAACATACATAACCGATTTCATTCTTTAAGAATCACTTAACATTGAGTTACATCTAAACTAACTAACATACATGAATCCATCTAGTACAACATCCACATGAATAATAATGATAAGTCCAATGTTCATACATTACATTTCCAAATGCTCAATCATCCACTGTACATGTCACAGGGTATGAAGGCTTAAAAGAATATACATATGTGAAATAAGGTACATCATCCTATTCTAATCCATGATACATCAAAGTACAGATAATCACATGATACATCATCATAGAAGACATATACATCCATCATAAAGATCAAACAAAATAAACTAAGTGCATGGTTCCTCCCAACCGTTAATAGCATCATTAGACCATCGTGGATCCTAGCCATCCCTCCGTGCGTAACATTCCAAGGCACTAAAGAGATCATCGGCTATAAACATAGTAGGAATGTCACTCCTAAAACATCCTACTAACATGCAAAGTAAAAGCATAAGATAACATCATCTAACATATGCAAATCATCAATATAAGAAACATACCAGTTACATTTGAAAATATATAATGATCACATTCATCATTCTTATATGAATACTGATATTTTCTTAATTAATCTATATTATCAATAATCATTTAGATCATTATACTATTATTTATTAATAATTTGTTAGACCCAACAAACATTAATAAATAATAAACTCATCCAAAGCTATTATCACTCGATCAATAGAAACTTTCATAACTATTTTTCGATGTATTCCAACTGATATAAAGTTAACTATCTCTCAATCTCATTACCTAATACCTATTTTAACCTTACATCATATATCTCCCAAAATTTTGTCTAAACCAATTATTGATCTATAACTTATTGCTATACTTCAATTATTAACTATTCTCAATTTGAATTTAACTAAATTAATTAATAGTTATACTAACTATACTTATCATTCATTAATAATTGCTAACCTTAACAATTATTAATAAATAATAAACCCATTGATAATTTCAATATTCAATTATAATGATTGCTATTCGAACCAATCAATGAATAACAACTAAATCATTAATATCTCTTCTCTTCTAACTTTTTCTTGCTTAAAAAATTCATTTACTTAAATTGACTAATAATTAATTACACTTCTTCTACTATTAACTAATCTTAATTAAATTTGATTTAATTAGATTAGATAATAAATCATATAAAACTAATGCATATTAATAAGATTCTAATAAGAAAATATTACAATAATATTTTTAATTCATTTCATGCTTTGATATATATTATTTTTGTGAAGTTTAAGCATAAAGAACTCTTAGTTATGAGAAATGGAGAAATATCTGTCCTTGAATAAAATAGTCCCAGTACGATGGTCATATCTCCCTAATGAACTGTTGGATCGGGCTGAAATTTAAATATGTTGAAAAGGGCCAAGTTGTGCAAATTCTGACTAGAGCGATCGAATAAATTCGATCACAATAAAAAATTATGAATGACTGAGTTCGGATCTATCCAAGGGGCAGCGATAGGACAATCTGTGATGAATTAAGAATTTCCTCTTAAAATGTAATTGTTCTCTAAATTTATCCAATAATTTAACAAATGAATTTGGTCATAAATCTTAAATCTATTTTCAAATCTATTTCAATTTGATTCTAATTCAAACCCAAACCCGTATAAATTTAATTTCTTCTTTAATTGGATCTAAGATTTTTCTATTGTTTTCTTTGCAACCATACATATCTAGAATCCAATTTAATTGTAGATTCAATCACAAAGAGTATTCAGACACATATAACAAACATGATGAAGATAGGAAAATAAATAGTGCAAAGAGAATATGCAAATATCACGAGTGCACCTGGACACTGATGCTAATCCGTCATGCCTCAGAAGTCCATAGAAAATCCCTTCCTTCTCCACCATTCGCAATTCTTCCAAGATCCAAGACAACTGAAAACCTCCAAATGACTAGAAGTGCTAGAAGAAGCATAGAAGCATGTAGAAAATATATCAGCATATGAACTTTTCCAATGCATGTAAGCTTTGAAGCTTCCATTTTAAGCTTGTAGCTTGTAGCTTCCATTTTCCAATTGCTCTCCACGCTATCTCTAAGCTTTTATGAATGCCTGAATATAAAGTGCTCTCAAGAAACCTTTGGAATGCTTCTTGAAACCGCTAAAAGGTGTCACCAACTAAGCATGGGTCTTTTTCAACCTTTTTGATGAGTCATAGAGTTGTAGACACCTTGCGCTTAATTGATGCACTAACCCTCGTGTTGTTGACACATGTTAATTCCCGTGCAAGCTTATAACTCCAATTACTTTACTCTTTCCAATTTAATTTATTTATTTTCAAATTTAATTATTTTATTTAATTAATTTTTCAATTAATTAAATAAAATAAATATTAAAATATCATATTAATTTTTTTATTTAATTAAACCATTAATTAAATATTTTAATTAGGCTTAATTAATAGAAAATACTCCAAAGACTCACAAAGGTAAAAATACGAAAAACCCATCATAGCTAAAATACATACAAATCAAACCAAGGGGTTTATACCATGAATTACATCATCTGACGCATTTGGAGGGTACTCAACTTAGATACTTTTTCTAATTTTTCAATTAGAAGGAATGGCTTAAAGGGTTGAGATTTAGACTTGAGAATTTGTCTCCCCTCTCTTATCATTGAGATAATGTGATAGGGTACGCTCATTCTGGCAATTCAGAGAAGTCGATACTCGGTACCTACAACCTGCATAAAAATTATGCATGTACAAGCACAATATATACTAAATTAAACAAGCAATGGCAAGAAGTGGTGCATCGTGTAGATCCCGACTAGTAGGTGACTACGACTCCCTTCCATAACCACATCAGACACACCATACAAAAGCAAACACGCACACTATACACATGCAAGTATGGGGTAAGTATCCATAAGAAAACACATATGATAATAAATCATCTTACTAATCATCATTAATAACTGCAAACACTAAAAATAATCATCATACATACATGAAATGTAGAGTCTAAGTAATCTCATCACATATCGACTGAATCCATAGCACAATATCTGATAATCTCATAATAATGTTACTAACAATCAACTAGTGACATTCCAATATACCCAGAGCTCTCAATGTTGAAACTCGAGCTCTAATACCAAATGTAATGCCCCACCAAGGGATCCAAAGAATTAACCTAAAATTTCACTAAATTTGGTAACCTTTTTTTTTTTTTTAATAACATGAAAGTAAATACCACATATAACTTGTACATAATAACGAAAGCAATAGGAATGTCCATCTAAAAGTAAACATAACATACATAACCGATTTCATTCTTTAAGAATCACTTAACATTGAGTTATATCTAAACTAACTAACATACATGAATCCATCTAGTACAACATCCACATGAATAATAATGATAAGTCCAATGTTCATACATTACATTTTCAAATGCTCAATCATCCACTATACATGTCACAGGGTATGAAGGCTTAAAAGAATATACATATGTGAAATAAGGTACATCATCCTATTCCAATCCATGATACATCAAAGTACAAATAATCACATGATACATCATCATAGAAGACATATACATCCATCATAAAGATCAAACAAAATAAACTAAGTGCACGGTTCCTCCCAACCGTTAATAGCATCATTAGACCATCGTGAATCCTAGCCATCCCTCTGTGCATAACATTCCAAGGCACCGAAGAGATCATGGGCTATAAACATAGTAGGAATGTCACTCCTAAAACATCCTACTAACATGCAAAGTAAAAGCATAAGATAACATCATCTAACATATGCAAATCATCAATATAAAAAAACATACCAAATACATTTAAAAATCTATAATGATCACATTTTTCATTCTTATATGAATACTGATATTTTCTTAATTAATCTGTATTATCAATAATCATTTAGATCATTATACTATTATTTATTAATAATTTTCTAGACCCAACAAACATTAATAAATAATAAACTCATCCAAAGCTATTATCACTCGATCTATAGAAACTTCCATAACTATTTTTTGATGTATTCCAACTGATATAAAGTTAACTATCTCTTAATCTCATTACCTAATACCTATTTTAATCTTACGTCATATATCTCCCGAAATCTTGTCTAAATCAATTATTGATCTATAACTTATTGCTATACTTCAATTATTAACTATTCTCAATTTGAATTTAACTAAATTAATTAATAGTTATACTAACTATACTTATCATTCATTAATAATTGCTAACCTTAACAATTATTAATAAATAATAAACCCATTGATAATTTCAATATTCAATTATAATGATTGATATTCGAACCAATCAATGAATAACAACTAAATCATTAATATCTCTTCTCTTCTAACTTTTCCTCACTTAAAAAATCCATTTACTTAAATTGACTAATAATTAATTACACTTATTCTACTATTAACTAATCTTAATTAAATTTGATTTAATTAGATTAGATAATAAACCATATAAAACTACTGTATATTAATAAGATTCTAATAAAGAAAGATTACAATAATATTTTTAATTCATTTCATACTTTGATATATATTATTTTTGTGAAGTTTAAGCATAAATAACTTTTAGTTATGAGAAATGGAGAAATATCTGTCTTTGAATAAAACAGTCCCAGGACGACGGTCATATCTCCCTAATGAACTGTTAGATCAGGCTGAAATTTAAATATGTTGGAGAGAGCCAAGTTCCACCAGTTCTGACTGGAGCGATCGAATAAATTCGTTCACAATAAAAAGTTATGAATGACTAAGTTCGGGTCTATCCAAGGGGCAGCGACAGGACAATCTGTGATGAATTAAGAATTTCCTCTTAAAATGTAATTATTCTCTAAATTTATCTAATAATTTCACAAATGGATTTGGCCATAAATCTTGAATCCATTTTCAAATCTATTTCAATTTGATTCTAATTTGAACCCAAACCCGTATAGATCTAATTTCTTCCTTAATTGGATCTAAGATTTTTCTATTGTTTTCTTTGCAACCATACATATCTAGATTCCAATTTAATTGTAGATTTAATCACAAAGAGTATTTAGACACATATAACAAACATGATGAAGATAGGAAAAGAAATAGTGCAAAGAGAATATGCGAATATCACGAGTGCACCTGGACACTGATGCTAATCCGTCATGCCTCAGAAGTCCATAGAAAATCTCTTCCTTCTCCACCATTCGCAATTCCTCCAAGATCCAAGACAACCGAAAACCTCCAAATGACTAGAAGTGCTAGAAGAAGCATAGAATCATGTAAAAAATATATGAGCATATGAACTTCTCCAATGCATGCAAGCTTTGAAGCTTCCATTTTAAGCTTGTAGCTTGTAGCTTCCATTCCCCAATTGCTCTCCACGCTATCTCTAAGCTTCTATGAATGCCTGAATATAAAGAGCTCTCAAGAAACCTTTGGAATGCTTCTTGAAACTGCTAAAAGGTGTCACCAACTAAGCATGGGTCTTTTCCAACTTTTTTGATGAGTCATAGAGTTGTAGACACCTTGCGCTTAATTGATGCACTAACTCCTGTGTTATTGACATATGTTAATTCCCATGCAATAACTCCAATTACTTTACTCTTTCCAATTTAATTTATTTATTTTCAAATTTAATTATTTTATTTAATTAATTTTCTAATTAATTAAATAAAATAAATATTAAAATATCATATTAATCTTTTTTATTTAATTAAACCATTAATTAAATCTTTTAATTAGGCTTAATTAATAGAAAATATTCCAAAGGCTCACAAAGGTAAAAATACGAAAAACCCATCATAGCCAAAATACATACAAATCAAATCAAGGGGTTTATATCACGAATTACATCATTTGACACATTCGGAGGGTACTCAACTTAGATCCTTGTCCTTATTTTTCAATTAGAACAAATGGCTTAAAAGGTTGGGATTTGGACTTGAGAATTTATCTCCCCTCTCTTATCATTGAGATAATGTGATAGGGTACGCTCATCCTAGCAATTCAGGGAAGTCGATACTCGGTACCTACAACCTGCATAAAAATTATGCATGTACAATCACAATATATACTAAACTAAACAGGCAATGGCAGGAAGTGGTGCATCGTGTAGATCCTGACTAGCAGGTGACTACTATAGACACCTAAAAAACCTTTAGAAAATAAAGTATTTTTATTTTCTAAAAAATTTCTGATGACATCATCATTTATTAATTAATTAATTATTTAATTTATTTATTTATTTTTATGCCATTAAATCCCTTTATCTTAATTAAAAATATTTAATTAAGGAATCCCTCCCAAAAATGTTTAAATCTTATTTAAATATTATTTCCTTATTTATTAATTATTTAATTAATAAATTGACCAAAATCTCAAAATAAATAATTAATTTATTTTTTTCCCAAAAGTTGGCCAATTTCCTTAAGACCAATAACCTCTTCCAAAATCTTCTAATCCTTCTTTAATTTTGATTAAAGGCTAATCTCATCATTTCCTACCCCTAATCCCAACTCAAAATATTTAATCAAGATTAAATATTAATCCTCATGTTTATTAAAAATATTTTAATAAATATCTCCTCAACCCAAACCCTTGAAATAAATAAAACTTTATTTATTTCATAAAATATTATCCTAGGAAGTTCTAGACTCTTCTAGAAAGTCTTCATCCTCATCCAAAGCCTAGACTCTTCTAGAAGATGTCTTTAACCCTAATCCTAATCCCCTCCTAACCTTGTCACATTCCCTAAAAATGGGTTAAGACTTACTAACCCAAGCCAAAGTTAACAAATATCTCCTCCTTCACCCACCCTCATTAAATGCCATCCACTTGCCTATCCCTAAGCTAATCCTAAACCATCCTCTAATCATTTGCACAATCCTAAGCAAGCTTAAAACCTTCCTAATCAAGCCCAAGTCGAAATTGCTCTCATCTCTCTCAAAATATCTCAACCATAAAACTTTATGAAGCCCACTAGGCCATAAATGACTCTTTCAAGCCCTTTTATTGCTCTTACAAGTCATTATGAGGGTCTTTATGAAGATTTTATCCCTTGAGCCTCCTTTGTTGACTCATCCTTGCCCTTTCCTCCATCCTCTCACCTTGTGACATGTGTCACTCCCTGATTGGTGCTAAACAAGCACAATCCATGTGCTCCCTTTTGAGTGCATCCTAGCCCTCCTTAAGCTTTTTCCCATCCTTGCATCTTAGCCCTCCATCTCTCAAGCCTCTTGCCTATAAATTGGATCCTTCCCCTTTGCAAAATAACACAATCCATGAAGTAAAGTTATAATGCTATTTTGAGAGCCAAATCCATACTAAAGCCATCTATCCACACTAAAAATCCACAATCATCCATTGAAGCCTTTGGAAGCATATTGAGCATACATCCTATCCATTTAGATAAAGTTACTCAACAAGAGAGCTTCTTATTGAGAGAGTCCATTAATGGCTCATATTCTCAATTGAGAGTTCATCTTAGTCTATCTTGAAGTTTATGAATTTTGTTTAGTTTGTAGAAGCTTTATTTAAATTTAGTTTCTATTAGCATACTAACATTGCTCATATGCAACTACGACTCCCTTCCTTAACCACATCAGACACACCATACAAAAGCAAACACACAAAGCAAACATGCACACCATACACATGCAAGTATGAGGTAAGTATCCATAAGAAAACACATATGATAATAAATCATCTTACTAATCATCATTAATAACTGCAAACACTGAAAATAATTATCATACAAACATGAAATGTAGAGTTTAAGTAATCTCATCACATATCAACTGAATCCATAGCACAATATCTGATAATCTCATAATAATTTTACTAACCATCAACATGAAACTAGCTCTAAAAGAGTTCAGCAATGATAACAAAATGCGAACCAGGGGCAGGCACTATACATAATAAGGTGGCATGCATTTTTTTTCCCTCATACAGAACCATGGCAAAGAGAAGATCCTTGAGCCAGATCAAATGAAATTCTATGATGATTATGAGGTGACATGCATTTTTCCCTCCCTATTTATATATAGTGTAATAGACAATGTAAATAGAGCAAGCCACTATGGAGACTCCTCCATGTTCCATATTGTGCATTCAATGTGGAGAAAATGTCGAATGTGAATTCCACCGTGTATCTCGAGTCACAATCTATATTACCCATCAGTAGGATTCCATAAATTATGAAGCAAGGTTTAACATATGTGAAGGAGTGGTCAAATGGAAAAATCCATGATGTCCTTAGAACCATGCTCCCCTAAGAGCTTGGAGTGAAAATTTGATGAGGGAATTACTTTCCCTAGATAAAATCCTTGGCATAGCCAAAATGGGGCTCTTGACTGATTATAGGGCACATTTTTGTGCATAGCATAGAATGTCTGCAAAAGATGATTATCCTTAAGACCATCAAATTCTTACTTTCCTCAATGACCGTATTCTCTGTGCACAATGTCTTTATCTTCCAAAATAGCACTTTGCCAAAAATCTCACTATCTACAAAATATTTTTGTAATGGGGCAATTTGGAGAGTCAAATAAATAGATAAGAATGCATACGATATGAGATATTTTTCTAAAATCTATATCTTTTTCAATTTTGTAATAGTTATAAATTTGATAGCTCAGGAATTTATACAAATGAAGAATCTCTAATGTTCGGAGAAAGGAATTAGATGATATCTAGATAATAACATTCCATAAACAAACAGAAGTGAAATAACATAGAAATGTATCATCCACATCGAACTTGGACAATAAATCAAGTGACATGTGGAAGAAGATTTGAGCACCTCAAACTATGGTGATGCAGATGTGGATAAAAATTACCACCTAGATTATCGCACTTGTACTTTATTGATCAAGTAAAAACCAAGGGATGAGATCTGGAAAATATCACACTCCAAGTGACATTGCAACACAAAAGACAAGTTTGTTCCTTAATCGTGAAATCTATTACATGTACACTAGTGCATTTTACCCATATTTGTAACCAAAATTTTTGACTAAGTATTTTAAATGGGTTGGTTGGTCGATTTACAAAGAAATTTTTTGTTTTTTTTTTATAACATGCCCGTGTTGGTCACAATTGCGACCAATTATTTTTGTCACAATTGCGAGGCACACTGCAACATAAAACAAAACAAAAAAGGGCAAAAATATATCACATTTCATTTGGTGTTGAGGCTTCCAGGGTATTCACGAGAAGTGCGAGTTAATGGTTTCTCCAGAGATTTGATATGGTTCCACCTACATCAATCCAAGGGTACTTCAACTCCTTCACTTCCAACATTTCACTCACATGAGGGCATAGATTTTCAAGGGGGGTTCCAGAAGAGAGGACTCGGCATTGTATCCGATCATTATAACAGGTAAAAGTATGTCCTATTTAAAGATTTTCTTTTGGACTGAACATTGGGATATGTCAATAATCTTATTTAAGTCCTATTTAAAGATTATGAGGATGTACAATTTAAATTTTTGGATTGTGAATATGGACACTTGGCTAGGGATTCGTTCACTGAAATGCTTGAAACTGCCTATCTATCTTGAGTTTGACCAAGATGCAAACCCTTTCCTTGCCTAGAATTAGGTAGAAACTACCTTGAAAGAATTGTAGGACGTAGCTGCTACTACCTCTTCCCATAGAAAATTCATGGTACAGATCAAATTCCATTCATACCTGCTGCAATTTCTTCTTCATTTGCCAAATTCTTGTTCTATGCCTAGCTGTGTGCTTGCATGGTGGCACTCTTTTTCAAAATAGGTTCGTGGGTTTGAGTGTGTGTATATAATTTTTTGCTATCGTATAGGTCTCAATTTTGTATCTTTGAGTGTTTCTCTAAGTGTTGCATAATAAGATGAAAAATGGATGTCAAGCATAATAAATAAACAATGATTTTCTATGTGGAGGAATGAATGGAGTTGCATGTGATTTGGGTAGGGCTAGCACATTGTATCTGCTTACTTATCTACATTTTGGATGTTATAAATATGCATATATGTGCCTTAGAAGTTGCATATTTTTTCTACCTCTGATTGGTCTTTTACAGTACTATGGCCATCCACCTATCCCACTAGCGCATGCACATGGCAGTAAAACAAGAAGACTTGGTAATTAGGGTTCACAGGTAGAAATCAATAGAAGAGTTTTGTGCAAAAAATGAAGTAAAATTAGGAAGTTGAAATGTAAAAGCATTTTAAATTAGATTTCATAGACTTGTGGATGTCTGGAGAGGATTTCAGATTGCTGTGGCACTCCATTATTTACCAATGCTAGTTTCTTTAATTTTGTTACAATTGCTTTTTACATAGGAAAAAATGATTCTAAACCGGTCTTTTTTTATTAAAAAAGTTGACATCAGAAACATAAAATGGGTTTAAATTAATCTGAACTAAAGTTATTTTAAGATTAGAACAATTTGACATTAGAAGTATGAAATGTGTTTAAATTGATGTGAACTAAACTTTTTTCTTTAGAATGGTACATGTGAACATCAAAAGTAAGTCTGGACAAGAAAAAGGTATAAGCACCATAATCTGTGTGGGAGACAATGATCATGACTTTCTACAAAGGTCGTACTCTTGCAGAGACACATTGTGCATTTGAATTGTTTGGTAGTGTTGTTGCATGGTCGTGATGTCTGCATCAAATGGAAATTGATCAATGTTCCTGAATCATGTCCCAATTTTGAAGAAGTATCCAGCTGAAAAATCATTGACAGTAATGATGCTACTCTTAGAGACTATCTAGAGTACCTATAATTGTCTTGATTTTTGAGACTGATGCCTCTACATGGAAGCTAAAGTGGGATATGGAGCATCCCAACTTTGTATATTCAGTCAGTATCTTCTGCAATGTTCCATGGAGGCGTGTTCTTGGTAGGGATGTTTCCAAGACTTGGAGGTCCTTATGGGGCTGCTAAGCTTAATTTGGTTAGCAGTCATTGCTCCACATTTTAAGGAATATTCCATGGAGCAGGTGTCCCATGAAATTATTAATTTTGATTATTTTGCTGCTTATAATTTTTAGACATGTTTTCTTTTTATATAATTTAGTATATGAACATAAGTTTAGAGGGAAAAATTGGAGAGAAATATATCTTAATAGAGGGAAGAAAAACTTGACCTTTTATTCAGTTTGCAATAGGTGCTTCACTTCAGGCCCCCATTTTTTCAATAGTCTATTTTCAATTGTTAAGCAGCTACTGCACCACAACAATAGGAGAAGATTCTTAAATTTCCTTTTGAGCTAATTAAAAAATTGCATAGGGATAGTTTTATACTTATTTTTAAGCACAAAATAAAGTTAAGAAGTGGCATGAAGACATGGGGTTAGGGATATGAAAATGGATCCAAAGGCATTAGTGATAATTTTTCAGTTGATATTAATCAGCCTCTCTTGGAATAAAGGAATAGAGGCTCTAAATGAAAGCTATCAAATATCGAAGATCAACTAACCAAAAGAATTCTAGCTCACCTTTATCATCCTTTAGCTCTCTTATTCTCTATCTTATGATCAAGAATGCAATGGAACGGGTGCAAGAAAAGGCTAAAAAAAATTGAGATCAAAGTTGCCATTAATGGTTGTGCTAGTTTTTTTCATTTACTAATGTCTAATACTATTGAGGTCTTGTAGGATCCAAAAGTTGTACAAAGTTGAGTACAATCAGTAGATTCTAATTGTGTATATTTAGACTAGTTTTAAGAACAGATTACAGATTATTAGCTAGTTTATTACAATTCAACTATCTTTTTTTGTACTAATTTGATCTCCTTTGATCTTCTTAAAATTTGATTAGTAACAACTATCCTATTTCCTAAAATTGTCCTACCATCTTTTGGCAGGAACTATGCTTCCTTGTCACCCTTATTTAATGTATCCTATATCATTAGTAACAACTATCCTATTTCCTAAAACTAATAACTAATGATCATGAAGATTTTCTTATAAATATTATATAAACATCATAGGCCAAGGAAGAAATTAAGCTTAGAAAAATAGGTTTAAATTTGACTATTTAACACTTTTAGTCTAGGAAAACTTGTCCTGACTATAAAGACAATAGTAAAAAAATATTAAAAATAACTACATGACATCAACACTACCAAATCACAAGATGAGTGAGACACCCTAATTGGACATATAGATTATTTTCATCTACATTTGATGTCTTATTGTGCATAGTAGCATCCAAACTATTTGTAAAGATTAAACCATTATTTTCATTATTATTTTTCACCTTTTGAACAAATCATAAATTTTCAGCCACTACATAGATTTGAGCTTGCTGCTTATTACTTCTAATTGAGTTTTATATTGAGAGATGAAGATGGATGGATTAGAAACCTCATTTTAACATTTCTCTTGTGTTCAAGTCAATCATTTACACATTAGTGCTATAATTTGAAATTTTGTATGGTGTCATAACCCATAATTTTTTTATCTGAATATATAAATTATTCTCTTACCACATGTATTATAGTGCTCATAAATAAAAACTTTCTTTTAATGAAAATGGACAAACACTAACAATAAAAACTATTGGGATTAAAAAAAAAAAGGGATCCGTTATACATTTGGGGAGCATTGATAGGGACGATAATTGTGGGGAGAGGATTTGAGAATGAGGATGGCCTCTGTCCTCCTTTCAACACATCTTTCTCTTCCCCTCTAGTTAGCATATTCTTTGATCTTAGCATATTCTTGGATCTTAGCACATTCTCTGCTCTTTGCATATTCTCACTCTTAGATCTCTCCTTTGTTTTCTTTCACTCTGTCCTTTCTTCAATCATTTTTTTGGCAATCTTGAACATCATGGTGGAATTTGTCAAGGAGGATGAGGGCAGTGCTCATTGCATTCTTCTTGAGCATCTTTCTTGTGTTTTATTACCAATTATTTCGGTAGATTACAAGAGTTTGTTAATTTGGGTGTTGTGTAGTTATAATTCATCTTTGGCAAGTTGCTTCATCTTTGCCATCATCATGATCATGGCTAAAAATGTTTCTACATCAGCTTCAATGGTATGTGGGTTTCATTTTACTTTGATTTTGATCTCTATTTAGATGAGAAATTGCTTGTTTAGGTGTGGAGAATGTTATTGATGTGTTTTTGGAACTATTTTGGGTAGTTTCTCCATGAAATACAACTTCTCTTTGAGAAAATGCTTGATCTTACATTTGGGAATTCAGATCTTGTAGTACCTGACATTAAAGTGGTGATACTAGGTGGTTTACTATTGAAGTTTTGAGTAGCTTTTGTGTAGTTTTTAAAATGTTCATCAAAGAAGATAAGATATAGAAATCATAGAGCTATGAACTTGTTTAGAGCATTAGAAAGACATTCATTATGGTGAAGAAATGAATAATAAACGAGATTACTATTAACTATAGATAGTGATGATAAATTAAAGTGGAAATATTGTAACTTCAAGCCTCGCTAAGCATACCTATAATGATTGTTTTTTTATCAACGACAAGTCTTGCTAACTTGAATGTATTCAGCAAAGTGAGTTTCATGAGTTTTCCTTGTTCATGTTGTTGTTTGTCTCAGCTAGTCTTGGGTTGTAGTATATGCTGTCATGATTTCTATTATTATGAACCACCTTTTCTTAGCTGTCCATTATATATAAGATGCATTCTTCAATACAAAGTTAGAAAACTAGAGGTAATAAATTGATGATAGTATATTTAAAAATAACTAATCACAAAAAGTTTAGAAAAAACTCACGACCAAAGTAAAAAATTAAAAGGTAAAAAACTATTATTTCCTAAAAGAACATTTAACAATATAATTAGGTCATTCAAGGTCAGTAACCATTTAAGTAAATAAATATGAGCATCTAATGAATAAAATTGCACCGAATTGGGAATGAGATGGGTACACAGAATGTTGCCTATTTTTCTTACTATTTATCTATGTGGCTTCAAATTGAAGCTCAAACACTCTTTTCCCCTTTAAGGTCCTTCAAAAATTTGAAGGGAGACTAAGATTTGTTTGGATATCTAGCATGACTAATTAAATTTATGGTAGTTATGTGTCCACAAATTCGACGTAGACAATGTATACTCTTTTGACAAGCATCCATCTATCCAGCTTAACTACATAGGCAACGTTTTCAAAGCAATGTTTGCAAGTGCCAATTCTGAAAAAGGTGAGAAATATTAATGCCCAATATTTGGAGGATCTAAAGAATGCCCATTTATTTTCCTCATTTCCCCCCTTCATCACAAATTACATTTCTTCATATCACTGCTCATCCATCTTAATAAGAAGAAGGAGTTTTAGAAAATAGTGAAAGTTTCATAAGAGACTAAGAAAAAAGAGAACAAAATGGAAAATCAGAGCAAAGAGGTGGGTTATTTAAGTCCCATGGAATATAAATGCTAAATGGTGTTGTTTTTCCACAACTTTCCTGATTTGCAAGACTTTGATGGTACACAGAATGTATCAAATTCACAAAAGGATGAAGCCTAGAAGGTGAATGCATGTCTTTAGGGCTATGATTTTGAACATGGATATCTATGTAGTAGCATGGAAGCTTTGGATATGCCCTCAGCAAAGACACCTGCAAGACAATGGATTGTCATTCAGTATTCTTTTGAAGATTGGCTTTTCAAATATTGAATCTATTCCCTTAGAACTTATCTTCATATAATATAATAATTCCAAAGATAAAGAACATGTAGCAATTAGGTAGAGATTTTTAGCCTTTATTGTACTATTATGCTATTAATGTCAACATGTTAAGATAGATATAGTCTTTCTTGTAAGTTTCCAGCCTTTCTTGAGTAATGGGAACATTTTTGGAGCTAAAATGTGTAACTTTTGGAATTGATTTCGTGCATTTCAGCATTATGACTTACGAAAACCATATGTCTATAATTTTTGGAGCTTGAAGATGGGGACAGAACATTCCCGCTCCATCCATCAAAAAGGAAAAAATGGGACATGCCCATAATTCAAGAATGTTTCTGTGGAGACCTCTCCATTATGGAATGCCAAAGGGTTCCTTGGCATTTTGACCCTCCCTCAACCGCACAAGGGTTGCCCTGGTATCCTAATGGTATTTCCACTACTCTAGGAATGGGATAGCCAGATGTCTAGAAAAAGAAAAAATTGCTATCACCTAGATTGATGACTTTTAGCAGGGTTCCCCTTCTTATGGACATGGATAAATTTTGCTTGTTTTTGGCTCAAAAAAGTTACAATGAATGGAGTGGCAATCTTACAAAGTTAATAAACATGTGCATTGGTGAGTGTCTTGAGCTTGAAGAGCTACCAATTCTCACTAGACTAGGCTACTTGAAACTTATTAATATTAAGCTACTTCGATTTGCAAGATCATAATTGTCTTAATTGAAATCTTAACTTCTACACATAACTTGTCCTTGATTCTTGTTGCCACAGAGATATCTAAGATCTCTAGACATGAACAACCTCTAAATATCATCTCCTCTACTTACAAGAAATTGATCACAAGATAGTATGAAATTTCACACATCAAAATCCTTTAATACTCATCCAAGATAGTCTCATTTAAATCTACAACCTTTTATAAGACAAATATGTCCTAAAATTCACACCAATCTCTTCCTCCCTCCTAAGCTCCTCGATTCAAATTATCTCTTTGATGATTGTATGTCAAATAAACTAGGCTTGTTGCTCACTCATCCTTTGAGATCTTCAAATTGATGTTACATTTGTATTTTCCAAATCTACCATCATGACCTGAGCAAGCTAGGTTGATACAAATCTTTATGCTCATTCCACCCAAGCAAGTAGGCAGAGTACTTTCTTTGCATGTTCAAGAGGTAGATATTTAGAAATCTCCTTAGATAATCATTGTCCTAATATTATCAATGAAAAAATTGAACTTAGAAGATGATTAAGAAATATAATAATCCTTGTTCTATTAAAAAACTAAGCCAACATCAAGTCCACTCTAATTAGATAAAATATTGTACTTCTCAGTATATCACAAAGTCTAGATATAACTCTCACCAATACTTCACCCTTCACAATATAAGAATAATGATTAAAACTTACTTAAGAGTAATAATAAGATTCTATTGAAGAGTAGTGATCATTTAATAAAAAAATCTCTTCAAAATGTATTTGTACATGGATAATTGTTTGTGTGGAAAATTACTATAGTTTCGGGATGTGTTTCAACTGTCTTCCCCAAGCTACGAGAGTTGATCAACAAGGGAAGGGAGCTTATGATGATATGGGGATAGAAAAAAAATCATAAAATTGATGAGTTTTAGGTCCATCATTTGCATTCTATATTTTCTTCTTTTGGTTTATGTGCATTTTGTTTGTGCTGGTAATTCAATTAGTTGCATTCAATTAGAGGCTTCATGGGCACATGTTGAGAGATATTTTTAGAAGATCAAACTGAGCTCAAGTTAGAGACCAATTCTTGTTGTGCAATCCATTTTCTTCTATTTTTTGATAGATTTTTGAGTTGTAACACCTAGATGCACTTTGTAAATGGATAAAAATATGTGCAGAGTAGTTATAAACAAGTATAGGAGTAGTTATGCATTTAATTTCATACATCTGCACTGTAATTTTATTTTTATGCATGGTTAGAACACTAGCTATTGTTTCTTATTTAGGAATTGAAGCATTATATAAAGTATGTAGAATGTAAATAATATTGACAATTTTTTTGCAATAAAGCTTTATGCAATTGGTGCTTCACTCATGGTGTGAGAATGCTTATATCTATGTCATTTCATTTTTTTTCCACATCTTGTTCAAACCATATAATGCAATCTCATCTATGAAGCATATTAAAAGCTAAGGATTTGGAGTGGCTCATATACAATTCATTTTTTGTCATTTATTATATGGTTTGAACAAGTGTGGAAAAAAATCAGATTTTTATTATGAATTTTCTGTTCACCAATCTATGTTAAACTAATCAGCAAAGATTTGGTCCTCTGAGTTGCAACAATTTTGAGAAAAAAACCTTACTTTTAATCACCATATCTTAAATGAATTTTCAAATTGAGGTCATTCGATTTTGATCAACTATTCTTGATACAAGTTGGTTTTGAGTTGATGGTGTAAGTGAAGGACAGTTTTACCAAGTTCTACTTTATGAACTATAGTACTTGCTATTCAATTGAGATAGACACAGCTCATTAGTTTGTTTATATTCTCTTTGGATTTTGTTAAAGAAGACAGCTAAATGCTATATGAACTAAAAATTTTGTGGTGTCAATAGGCTTGTGCATCTCTTGAGCAAAATTACCAGCCCCAGTGACATTTGTTGTTGTTCAAAAGCGGCACCATACTAGCTATTTGCAAACAACCATGCAGATAGGCATTCTATAGATAGATGTGGGAACATCTTGCCAAGTCTTCAGTACATAATAAAGCAACTGCATCTCATTAAATAAAAAATTTGATAGTTGATTTGATTAAATACTGCACATCAAAAATTACTTAGTACATCTCGTCTTTTTTCTACACAGGAGCTTGCAGTTTTGAAGAATCTGATAGCAAAGAATTTGAAGAAGATATTGTACCAAAGGTATATTTGGTGTTCTTTTTAAAGTAAAAATGTGACTGAAAATTTTTGTATATTGTCATATTTCACATGCAGAAAGGTCAAATTGTAAATAGAGGTGAAGCTGTATGGATTGAAGTTTCTTCTTCATTATCTATAATGCTCTCGAATCCTCCTTTGTAGCTATAAAAATACTTGTTTATTTTCACCTTTCCAAATACCCTTTACTAAGTTATTCAAGATTCCAAAATATTTTGGGCTGACCCCACTCTAGCATGTCCTAACTCCTACTTTGTTCACAGACCTGACTCCTTTCTATATGTGTCTTCCTCTTACTACTCCATCTGCAGGTTGCAAACAAATCATCCTTCTTCCACCAACAAGTCATTCCATTCAAGAAAGACCACGTCTAACTACATCAACGCACAAAAAAATAGGGAGATAATTGCTAGACTATGATCTAACTTAAAAATAAAAGGTGATGTAAAATGTTATTGTCCTTGCAAAATGTGTAAGGGCTTAAAGACTCGAAGATATCTAATCACAACAGTTGAGCAACATTGTAGGCAACATGGTCACATTGAAGGGGGAAACAAATATTGCCTATTGGTATGTATTTTGATAGTTTATAAATTACATAAGACATGATTTGATGATGACATCATGGTCATGGTTAATATAAGGTTATCATTTTCATATAGGTCAACATCATTGAGTTTCATGTTATGGACCATGACAATTCAGAGAATGCAGATTTCCAAATGAGGGAACATGGAGGTGTGAATATTGAAGTAGAATGTAATGATACCATGGAAGAAGACTAGGATGATGAAGATCACGATGATCAAAATTATCATGATGATGATGATGATGATGTTGACACAGATCTTGATGTACCTTTACTTTAGAAGGCACACCAGTCCCTATATGAAGGCTCCAAAAGAACTCTTCTTGTTGATGTATTATTGTTGGTGAACTTGAAGGTTATGAATGGTTTATCCAACGTAGAAATGACATGTATGTTAAGGTATGCCATATTCTTTCATTATTTTACTCGTAGTTCCCTTACAATTAATATTGGGTTCATGTAGCAATTAATATTCTTTAAATTAACAAATTATATTTTTGGTCATAGGTTGATAGGTGAGTGTTTGTTACCACCATCAAGCATTCTACCTTGATCGTACCAAGAATTATTTGCCATCATGAAAGATATTGGAATGGAGTATCAAAAACTACATGCATGTCTGAACTATCATATTATATATCATAAACAGCATGAATTTGCAACACAATGCCCTACTTGTCATAGTAGTAGATATCAATTAGATCAATTAACAAAAAAGGTGCCTTGCAAGGTTCTTCGGCATATTCCCATTATTCCACGTTTGTAATGATTATTCAAGTGCAATAGCTTGGCACAATTTATGGATTACCATGCATGCAATAGAAGCCAAGATGACATTATGTGAATGCCTGCAGATGGTTTGGCATTTAAGGAAATAGGGGGAAAATGGCCACACTTTAAAGAAGAACCTCATAATCTCAAGCTTTCATTAGCAGCAAATGATGTCAATCCTTTTGGAGAGATGAGATCTACTTACTCGATGTGGCCTATTTTTGTTATCAACAGTAACATACCTCCTTGGTTGTCCATAAAAAGAGAGCACATAATGTTGACACTGATTGTTCCAAGTATTTTTTAATTTAGTGTTCATCTAAATTAATTTATTATTACTAATCCATCAAATGGTCATAATAATTATGTAATGTTTTTTTTCATTCAACTAGGTAAGTACCAAGTTAAAGATACCAACGTATATATTGAACCCCTTATTGACAAGTTTGTGGTGTTATGGAATGGGGTTACTATGTATGAAATTTGTAGACTAATAGGACAAAGACAATTTCAATTTCATGCAATGCTTGTATGGACAATACACGATGCCCCTAGGCTAACACATTTTTGTGGTATGTTCTCTTCTTGACACCTCTTTTTTGGTATGTCAAAGTTAACACATTTAATCCAATTATACACGGTCTTGTAGGTCTTCAGACAACGGAAAAATTTGCATGTCCAATTTGTGGTCCAAAGATGAAATCTCATTATTCAAAAAGTTTAAGAAAGTAGGTGTTTTATGAGAATAGACACCTTCTACACAAAAATCATAAGTACCAAATTACCTAAAAACATCTTTTCAATGGTCTAGAAAAGACTACGTCAAAGCCATAGATAATGACACCTCACCTATGGAAGTTGGCATACAATAAAATAAATCGTTGAGGTAATGTCATTCCATTTGATGGTTTTTGTTTCAAATTTATATTTTGATATTGTGTTTTGTTAACTGATGATGTGATTGATGCTCTGAAGGTCGTCAAGACATCAATGACCAACTTCCAAAAGGACTAAAAATTCATCCTATGCAATTTACTAGGTTTTCATACTATGAGCAACTCCCAATTGTGCATTTGTTTGATCCTATGCATATTAGAAAGAATGTAATAGAGACATTATGGAAAATTTTGGATGGAAGGCATGACAAAGATCAAATTGTCAAAACTTGTAGTGACATTGAAGAATCCAACCATGCAATAAAAAATGGTATTCGATCAAATAACAATGGAGACCAGATTTATAGAAGTGCCCTTAGTTAGTTATTGTCAGAGCAGCAAAGCAATGCTAAAAAAGAAGTCATTAAAAAAATACAATTTCCCACAGGATTTGCTGTGAACATAAACAATCTCATATCAAAAAAAAAGTGAATTTGGGCCAGGGTTGAAAATACACAATTGGCATACATTTATTAAGGTAATTTATGTTATTTTATATTCACTATATATTTATATACTGCATGTAGTTTCAATTGCATTCTTTTATAAAAAATTGACAAGAACATTTTACAAATATTGCAGTACGTTCTACCTCTATCTCTCCCACACCACTTTTCCAACAATGTCAAACAGGTTATATATGATCTTGGAAAATACATGAGGTGGGTGTCATCTAAAGAAATCAATAAAGAAGTTATAAAATATTGGAAGAGAAAAATTCCTCTTCTGATGTGTGAAATGCAAAAGTGTCTAACTCCAAGTTTTTTCAATGCACAAGAACACTACCTCATACATCAAGTTGAGGAGATTGAATTGTGTGGACCTGTACTATTAGAAATGGAAAAAGAAATCTGTAAATAAACAATGCCAGGAAAGAATCTAAGTGAGTAAATGCATGAAAAGATATTACCATAAAATAGGAGAGAGAAAGCTTCAAGCTCCAACACCATGAGACAAGATATTTGGAAAGGGGAAAGCAAAGAAAACCCCTTGTGATATTATGAATGAGGCATGAAAAGCCTAAGAAGAGAGAGAGAGAGAGATAGAGAGCAATGCTCATACAATAATTGAGAAGAGGAAGAAACCTCATTGTTAAATGAGAGAAGAGGGTCATCTCTTAAATAGAGATGAGAGAGAGGAGTTAGAATGTAACTCCCATGTCTATGAATGCCACCATTCATAAGTGTGTGAGGCCAAGTGTGAGATTCTTCTTAAGGAGGAATAATCTAAAATTAGAAATTACAATATATATTTGTCCTCACATATTCCACTAGATGACCAAATAAGATGTAGTGGAAAAAGGACAAAAAAGAAATATATTAGGATACCTTGGCTTATATCCTAATATATTATAATAATAAATAAAGGAGGTCTAACCTTGGTTTATAAATACACCAAGGAAAGATTACAACTTCTAACACCCCCCTTTAATCTTTACTTGGGGTAATTACATCAAAGGGTATTAAACCCATAATTTTTACAAAAATCTGCAACTCAAGCTTCAATATAATTTGATTGTCTTCAAGCCATATGGTACATTTTCAGATCCAAGAGAAGTACATGAGTCCTTTGAATGTGATCAAGTGGAAGCATAGACACCTCTTCATATGTGGAAAACCAAGAAGGTTCCTTGATGGACCACCTGAAAAAAAAAAGACAAATATCCACAAGTAGGATGCCATCATATATGCAAATTTGAAATCCTTTTGAATAAGGATAATAAAACTCTCATAGAGAAATAATGAGTAAAACATGTTACCACAAAACAATGGAGATAACCTAATATCAAGATAAATTATATGCTCAAAAAATTGTCAACAAGGACAAATTGAGTAAAAAGCTTGATCAATGCTCTCATGAAAAGTATATTATACTAATGCACAAATGACCACAGACAAGGCCAACTAATGATACTTGCATCAATCTTGCATCAATCACGTGGATATAGATAGTCCACTTAATGAATCATCCCACTGCAAGTTAATGGGGGTGTCCCTCCATAACATGCATGACTCATGATCTAAGCAATAATGTATGCAGGTCATTATCACATTAATATATGAAAATAACATAAAGGAGAGACATGCTGATCAAAGTAGAATTATCATGATTTGTTAGGATAATCAAAAGAATGGATTATGAGGATATAACAACATATTGCCTTCAAATTGGATCAAATCATCTAAATTTGGAGGGAAAACTCCAATAATAGCATCCTCTTTATTGAGGAGCAAAAATGGAACAACAAGGAGGGAAACTCCATAAAAATATTATTCTATCAAAATGGAACAGATAGGATCAAATGGAGGGAAACTCCATATAAAATGAGTGCATACCAATATAGGATGGAGGAATACTCCATGGGCCAGATAAGGAAACTATGTATCAGTTATACTGAGGGGACCTACATAGTTAACCTTGAAAAAATTGGCTCCCTATGCAACTCAAAAAAAATATCATATAAATCGTGTATATCAATGGTATAATACCATAAAGTGCCAACATGAGCATAGAAAAATGCTATAAAAGCATAAAAGTGCAGCTATGGGCACATCAAAATATCAAAATGAAGGAAAATGTGTAAGATTACTCATAATCCAATCAGAATTAAGTAAATATTTAAGGAAGATCAACTAAATATAGATATCAGGAATAAAACTCCATTAAGGGTAAACATGAGTACTCAATTCATTTGTGAAGGTATAAAGGATGGGCCCACCATCAAAGACAAGAATCCTCAAAAAGGAATTATAAATGAGGATATTTAAAAAAACTTAACTTTTTATGTTAAAAATAAAAAATAAAACTTTGATTAGTTTTAATTTTTAATTCTAAGAAAACTTTTCAAAAAAATCCTTAACTTCTCCTTTTTACTTAAAATCACGTAAAGGAGTAAGAGGGATTTAAAATAAAATATTGCACTTGTCTGACAATGAATGATTACATGCCAAAAATAGGTTGGCAAAAGGCAATAATGATGCTTCTATCAAGAGCTAAAAAAAGGAAAAGAATCTTGCATGAAAGGAAAAAGAAAACGTTACCTCCAGCTGTGGCACAATAGATGGAAAATTTTCCAACTGAGTGATTCCTGGAATCACAGAAGGCTTGAACAAAATATGTTAATAATTTTAACTACGAATGACATTTGTATCTTCAATTGTTGGAACTCGAGCTGTCTGTACCAACAATGGAGGCCAATGCTGGCATGGTTGCAGGATCTCATAACAGGAACAGATCATGATCAACCAAACAACGGTGCAAAAGATAGTAAAATTTCTAAGGCTCCACCCACGGTAGAAAATATGATCATTTTTAAGGAAAATTAAAGCAAAATGACACTTCAAAACAATCTGGAAAAAACCTTAATATGTTTTGGAGCTACAAATTCATTGACTTGGCAGTATTTTCTTTATTCCGTAGCCTCACAACGAAGACTGGAGTACAAAATTAGATTTCTAATGAAAAAATTGAAGATCTTTTCCCTTGGATTCTGTAGGCTTGGTCTTTGATTCCTCCGGTGAGGATCCAAAGGGGTAATCCACATCGACGAGGTCAATTTTGTCATCATCCTGCACAGTCGACCGCGGGGGTTTAAAGCCCTTTTTGAACCAGTTCACCTCCATTAGTCTTGGTATTGTTATCTGCTCCTTGGGATTAGGATTTAGAAGACAGGAAATCAGCTTCACCGTCGCAGATGAAAACCACGACGGACATTTGAATTCCCCTTTGTAAATCTTCTTGTACATGACCATAAGATTGGCGTCATGAAATAGAAAATATCCCACCATGAGAACGAACAGGATGACGCCACAGGACCAGATATTGGCCTTTGCGCCATCGTAGCCCTTCTTCACAATCACCTCGAGTGTCACGTAGGCAGGCGTCCTGCAGGTCATATGGAGCAGCCCGTCCTGGCAGAACTGCTCAGGCAAAGCGCTGAGACCAAAGTCGATAACCTTCAGATCTCCATTTTCGTCAAGTAACAGATTTCTCGGCTTGAGATCTCAGTGATAAACCCCTCGGCTGTGATAGAAATCCACTGCGCTGATGAGCTGCTAGAAATACCTTTTGTTATCATTCAAATTATCCTTTTTGGATGGTTGAAAGGTATGAATTGGAGGCATTGCTATTTAGGGATTTGAAGCCTTCCCTGCACCCAATGGTTTCTGGGTGATGCAACTAAAGGCAGAGATGAGCCTCCTTTTTTAAAAAATGTTACAACTGAATCTAAAAAGTAGAGAGAGAGAGAGAGAAAAAAAAAACTCAAGAATAATAGTTCTACAACCTGCGAGCTTTGCAAGCACAGCCAACATTTTAGGCATAGGAAGAATTGGAAAAAAAAAATTCCTTTATCAACAATATATCAAAACAAGAGTAAAAAAAATGATATCTAGATAGGAAAACCCTTTTGGCGGCAAGCTTGCCAAAGGGGGTTAGATGAAAAACTAATATAAAATAAGAAGTAACCTGCACAAATTAGAGCACACAAAAGTTAATCGGGTTTGGCGGTAAAGCAGCAAAATCCAAAAAAAATTCAATTTCTTCCATCTTAAGAAAATTAAAAAAGAAATTAGTGAAATCTCTCTCAAGAGTCTCCTTTGAATCGTACCTTCATGCAAACACTCAAAACAAAGATTAAACTGCTCTGATACCATGTTAGAAATGGAAAAAGAAATCTGTAAATAAACAATGCCAGGAAAGAATCTAAGTGAGTAAATGCATGAAAAGATATTACCATGAAATAGGAGAGAGAAAGCTTCAAGCTCCAACACCATGAGACAAGATATTTGGAAAGGGGAAAGCAAAGAAAACCCCTTGTGATATTATGAATGAGGCATGAAAAGCCTAAGAAAAGAGAGAGAGAGAGAGATAGAGAGCAATGCTCATACAATAATTGAGAAGAGGAAGAAACCTCATTGTTAAATGAGAGAAGAGGGTCATCTCTTAAATAGAGATGAGAGAGAGGAGTTAGAATGTAACTCCCATGTCTATGAATGCCACCATTCATAAGTGTGTGAGGCCAAGTGTGAGATTCCTCTTAAGGAGGAATAATCTAAAATTAGAAATTACAATATATATTTGTCTTCACATATTCCACTAGATGACAAAATAAGATGTAGTGGAAAAAGGAAAAAAAAGAAATATATTAGGATACCTTGGCTTATATCCTAATATATTATAATAATAAATAAAGGAGGTCTAACCTTGGTTTATAAATACACCAAGGAAAGATTACAACTTCTAACATGTACCAACCAGGTCAATGTGGATGGTTGAGAGACACTTGAAGTTTTTGAAAGGCTTGGTTCGACAGAGAGCACATCTTGAGGGTTCTATGGTGGAGGGATATATGGTATACCAGACCATGGTGTACATTAGTGAATATCTTCCTAAGTTTGTAGCAAAGATCCATGTATATCGTATTTGGGATCCCAACTCAATTAACAAATTCAAAGGGGAATACTTGATGGGCAAAGGTAGATCAAGGAAAGTGAGAGGTAAATCTAAGATGTTATTTTAGTTAATTAATTCTTATATATCTTCAATATAAGTTATTTTTAATTCGTGTATTTTTTTGAAACAGGTGGTCGAGAGTGGGATGCAATACATTTGTATATTGTGAACAATCTTGATTGGATGATGGAATGGATTGAACGATGTCAAAAAAATGGTTGCTCATTAACATGGGAAGGTGTTGCTTCATTGGTTACAAAAGCTCATCATGATGGAGATTCCAATGTTATGCCAATGGTAGTTGATCTAGTAAAGGGTTTAAGAGGTGGAGAGGTACGTAGAAATTTATTAATGATCATAACTCGACGTATGTTTCATATTAACTCACGATGCAAATAATTTACACACACTTCAAAAATTGCAAGTCAAGCACCACAAAGCTATGTACTATCATGGCCACAAATTTCACATAAAAAGATTGGATGACACAAAGAAAACTTGTGATTCTGGGATAAGTGCAGTTTTCGAGGTCACTAATATATCATCTAGAAATGACATACATCCTCAACAATCTCAAAATAAATACTATGGCATCTTGGATGATATAACTGAGTGTGAATTTAATGCCTTCAAAGTAGTTCTATTCGTTGTCAAATGGCATAGGTTACGACTAAATCAAAATGATCTAGATAGAATGGTTATTCAACATGATAATGAATTTACAATTATCAATACAAGGTCATTTGAGCCAATTGGAGATGAGCCCTATGTTCTTCCAAGCTAATGCGAGAAAGTGTTTAACTCAAAGGTTCCACATAAATAGGGTTGGTCATTTGTTGTTAGACATGATCCAAGAGGAAGGCCGATAAAGTATAATGTTATGGAAGAAGAAGATATTGAAGATGATGAATAAGCAGATGATGAAGATCAAGCTGATGGTGATGATGATGATGGTGATGACGATGATGGTGATGACGATGATGGTGATGGTGATGATGATGATGATGATGGTGATGGTGATGATGATGATGATGGCGATGTTGATGATGGCGATGATGATGGTGATGATGGTGATGATGATAGAGATGATGATGGTGATGATGGTGATGATGATGATGATGATGATGATGATGATGCTGATGATGAAGAAGATAATCAATGACTACAAATGTTGTCACCCCTTCTGTTGACAATCTTGCATTCCATATATAAGGGAAATTTTTTCATGTTTACAATGTTGCATATTGTTTATGTTGTCTTCTAAGTTATTTGTAGCATACATGTATCAGGTACTTTTTAGCTAACTTAAGATAAATGATTAACATGTGCAGGAAATTTGATTACATATTTATTGTGTTCATTTCTAATCATTACAACATATGTTATTTATAGTTACCAATGTTTATGGTGTGTCTAATTATGACTCTTTTTGCAAACAGTCAATTGACTACAGGTACATCATCACCTCTTCTATTGATGATCTTGCATTCCATATATAAGAGAAATTTATTCATGTTTGCGATGTTGCCTATTGTTCATGTTGTCTTCTAAGTTATTTGTAGCAAAAGTGTATCATGTAAATTTGTTCATGTTTATGTGTATCATGTAATGTTTAGCTAACTTAAGATAAATGATTAACATATGCAAGAAATTTGACCCGTTTGTTGTGGATTGTGCACAGTGACATGGATCAGTAGGTATAAGTCAATAAATAGACATAATTTTCTTATATTCTTCTTGTTTATCATTGAGCACATATGTTATAAATAGACATATTATATAATCATATAATGTATATATAGACAAAGAAGGTCTGTATAGAAATATAATTGTATAATCACTTTCAACTTACTACATTTTATATTTGTCACTTTCACTGTCCATTTGATGGATTGCAGGACCCGCCAAATAGGTACTTGTAGAATCTATCTACATCGAATGAGGGAAATGAGGAAATGGTAGATGAAAGCTCTACATGTAGTACAGCTAAAATAGGGAGATCAACTAGAGGTCAAAAGAATAGAAAAAAATTTGATAAACGCATGCAATTTTTCCTTGCTAATGGGGGGTCATGTTCTTATGATAATGAGACCAAAGGAGACATCAAGGTGCCCTTTTGGTACACACACATTGAGAAAGAATGGGTACCCAATGAGCTACCTCTAATTAACACTAATTTTTGTGTTAATGAGAGGATATATTGCATTGTTCCATCCTCATTACATGGTTTGGGCCTATTTTCCATGGATGGGATAAAGGTATGTTACAAAAAAGTTGTTGAATTGTTCAAGTATGTCGATCCATGTTATAATTACAATGATTGGATGTGGATTATTTGATATAAAAAAATTATGCATAGGTATGGGGTATCAGCTAATTATATACAACAGAAAGAAAATGATCAAAGCAAAAGATTTTTTATGTAAATTGATGGGAGACCAAAAGCAATAGGTAATATTGCAGGTTTTATAAATAGTACGCGACCTTCTTCAACTAGTAAGAAACCCAATTACATATTTGAGGTGCGTGAGGGGAATGAAGTTTTTGTTTGTGCAATAAAATCAATAAGTGCAGGGGAAGAACTGCTAATCGATTACCATTTAAATTGCATAGATACAAACAAATTTACTATCATGAGGGTTGTAAGTACTATTTACCATTTTGTTAATATTTTTTTTTTTGCTGTCTATTGCTTTCAGTTAGCTAAATTTTTTATGTTTAATCTTTGTGATAGGATGATATGGGTCTGACATATGATAGAAGTCACTAGGATGCTACTCCCACCCCTTCTTTAGCAAGGGTAAACCTTTTTAAAATTGTACAAATTAGATAGTTGAAAAATGTTATATTATTATGTTATTTTATTTATGGTTTTTGAGTTTTTATGATAGTTTTACTGATATTCCTCTCACAAATTGATGTTTAGGATAAGGGTAAAGCACCAACAGTAAGTACCAAGCCACTAGCTACGCCTTCTAATGAGGATATTTTTGAAACTCCGAATGTAACAACAATGTTGAAGAAAAAAAAAAATTTATTAATTTAGAAATAATGAAAATTTTGGATGAGGCAAATATGGAATCCGAGGAGATGATGAAGAGGCTATCAGATTTGAGAGTGCAAGCTTGTCGTTATGAAGTAAGCAATAATGAATCTTTAGTTTAACAAAAGTTCAATAAAAATTTATATTTTATAATCTTCTATGTTCTAAAATAAAATATGTAATATGTGCAAAATACTTTATTGATGCAATTTTTTTTAAAGAGTTGTAAGAAACTTTAACTACTAAATTCTTGTTATATAGGATTTTTTGGCAACTGATCCACAACTTGATCAAGGACAACATGGTGAGGTTGGTAGTAGAAGAACTCCGACTACCACTAGTAAAATAATCTTTTAGTTGACAAGTTAAAAGGACTTTTTTTATTTTGAACATTCAAAACTTCTTAACTCTTACTTTTATTATTTCATAATGTCTTTGCTAACAATTTATTGTTCAAGTCATCCAATGTAGGAGACTCCTACGAGGTTGATGGATGCCTGTATGAGATTTTTGACTACAATGTCGACAACAAGGCGATGTCTAGCTAGTAAATCCTTGTTTTTCTATATTTGGTTTTGTGTTAATTATGAATTGATAATATGTACTTTAATCTTGGGTGCACCACATAGTGTATTTTTTTTTGCGGTAAGAGATGTACCATCTGGTACGTCACCAAATGCGGATCATAGTGCATGTATTGGTGATAGTTCACCGTCATTTCTTGGAGCTACCCATGTTTCTAGCACGAGAGCTATGCAAACATAATTGTTGATTGATGATGATGAATCAATGCATTTGAAATGTCCTAAGATTCTAGGTACTTTAAATAATTTATTATTATTTTGTAATAAGGATTTTCTTGCTAGACGTAAACATGATAGGAAGTGGTGAATGCAAGGGCTTTTGATGTGGAGTGATGCCTCATGACCTTCCTTAGTATATCGTATTATGCAAGTTGTTTAATTATTCTAGAATTTCTTTTTATTAGGGGTTTGGTAGGATCATCTAAATTATCAATGACCTTTTGTCTATACCAATAATTATCTAGTTTAGTAATTCGGTACATTGCAATTTCATGCTTTCAGTAGAAGATACTAACCAATTTTTCTATAGAGAACCAAAAGTGGGAGTCTTCTTTCATATTCAATGTTCTATTTTCAATGATTTCCCACATCATTGCTATTGCCTGTTAGAGTTTTAGAGTGCTTACTTTTAGCTTCACTATCTATTTTAGCAATATTTGTTTTCCGTAATATCCCAGGTATAATCAGTGACAACATCAATTAAGAATGACAAAAAATGAAGGTCATGGAAAGTTATATGTATTATGAACTGATTAATATAGTCAGAGTACATTTTTAAGTTTCAAAACATTAGCAATAGAACCCTGGTAGAGTTTGACTAGTTTTCGACATTTTTAAATTTTTTCCAAACTTCTTTTTTGGTCAATTTTGGTCAAGTTGATCCTCCAACCCTGAAATAAATCACTAAAAAGATTAAATGTATCTCATTTTATGTATTTTTTTTTCACTATGAAAAGTATTCTTCGCATGATTCATTTTAATGGTTCTTACTATTAACTATCCCATGGCATTTTTTGCAAGAAACGATACATTTTATTGGAGGCTTTATGACCTGGCGCTATGAAGATTCAGGCCCACCATACATAAAAGGTGGAACATCATAACTGAACTAATTTTATTCCACTTTTTTTTCATATCATTAATTGGTGCAACATTTTTCCTTTCATTCGGGTCTTTTCTTATACTAGCTATATCTAACAATTTTGTGTTTTTTCTTAAAAGGTGGAACTACCAAGATAAAAAATTAAAAGATGAGCTCATCAAAGATATAGAGCATGTGTTTGGTAGTAATATTTTTGATCATAAGAAATTGTTACAAAAAGCTTCCAGACATCTTAAGGTTGTGAGGGACACATATAGAAAGAGTCTCGTCCTAAACCTAAAGTACAAGCGTCCTCCCTTTGTTTTAGTGAGGGACAGGAATGAGTTCATTTTGGATGCAAAGGAGAAAGGGGAACATCCAAAAGAAAGTACACCAGCAAATCTGAAAAGGTATGCAATAGTATTAACTACTAGTACATTAATGAGCAAATTTAAGGTTCAACTTCAGTATCAACAATTTCAACTAGCTCAATTTAATCTATCTATTGATGAAAAGTATGTAATACATATGCTGACACAATTAATTTCACCCTATTATGAATGCTCTCTAAAATTTGGGCATCTAATAAACTGTGGTGGTTGATTGCACATAGAATGCTCGTATACAACTGTATATATCTTAATCTGGGCATAAATCCTACATAAGATATAAATAGTGTGCTTATAACTTCACATATAGCTATATTATGTCTTGAAAATATAGTAATGCTCAACTACATGTACCATAGTTGTATGTGTTAGCAGTATAGGTGATAAATGATATTCAGTCAGTGTAATGACAAGTACAATTTTTTTGAAAAACTTTGCAAGAATTTTCCTAATGGTCACTCTCCTAAAAGTAATAAGCATCACGTTCAATGCCAGAAATACAAGTTAATGACAACTGAGCACTCTCCTGACAGTATGGTGTAGTTAAGTTATAGGATGCTAAACTGGTATTGTACCTATAGGTGTCTAAGATGTATTTTTTTCGACTACACTAGTACCTGATATCTACTAAGATGCATACTATATGATTGATGGTCTACCAATCATATAATTATGTGCAACAAAGATAAATAATGGGTGAGAGTTAATATAAAATTCATGAAGTTTCCACAGTCCTTATGATTTCAATATTTTTTTCCTTTTTGTATTAGACCATCTAGATTTTTTGTTGCCTACGTTTTGGATCAAATTCTATGATTCATCATCAAGACAGATGGCAAGAGAAGAACTAAAATTTTTTGTAATCCATATGGTGGCAAAAATGCTATTAGAAAATAACTGAATATGATTTTGGCATTAATGTTTTGGTTCACTTTTTGTGATCTATCAGATTCATTATCAAGACAAGAAATGATATGTAGATGGTAGTTGTTAATTTTCTATTTATATGTTTGTTTTTTTTTGTTTATGTTCTCATAAACCATACTATAAAAACCCTTTGATGAATATTCCTTAATTCAATCAAAATATGTTTTACTTCCCAACCTCTTAGTCCAATTATTTCCTAGACAAATGTACCACATACAAACAATGCATGTGGCATTAGCATCTCATAAAAAATCCGCAACTGGGTTGAATGCTAAAACATTCCACTTTCAAGTGTTTTGGTAGTGTAACACCTCTGTCAACCCTCCCAGGCATCATAGATGAATCCAGACCTGCTATATTGATGGTAAAACCTCTATTTTTCTTCTATTCAATCATTGATTGAGACTCTCTAAAGATCCTTCACAACTACTATAGTATTTATCTACATTGTTGCTCCTCTCCCACATGTAGCAACATATCAGAATTCTTATTGCCACATTGAGATTACTGTTGAAGTTTTGAGATCGCCCTTTCTTTCTTGCAGCATTTCTGTGAAGGCAACTCTATCCTTGGACACTTGGTCTTCCTCTTCGAAAGGATTAGTAATTTGCACATTTGAAGCTTTCTTAGGTGATAATACCTTGCCTTTTATTTTATATCTCCATCTATCTTCATTTTCCATGGAGGTGGGAACACCAAAGTGGTGATTTGACTACAGCAAGATCCTATTCAATCATCACAATACAAACAGAAACCTCCAAGACTTCCTAAATTAAACCACAATCTTATAATTAATTGAAATCCAATGATTGTGTTTCTGAGTGTATTGTAGGATTTGAGTTCTCAAAAGATACTTATCCTTTGTAGTGGTTCATTTCCCACAATCTACAAGTCATGCAATTGCAAGAGATTGGATCAGTTTTTTTTAAAAAAATTATTATAGATTGTTCCAAAAATTATCCCCTATATGTCATGAACTCGATCTTTCATGAGCATACCACTTTGTTTATCCAATATCTATATTGTGTATAAATAGTGTTACATACATGGGAGATGCTATCCACTCATTGAATATCTCACTCAGAACTAAACAAGCTCCAACAAAAAGCAACTTCAATTTTCTAAACATAGATAACAATACTCTCATGCATTGCAAAATATTATTTAGTTATAGAATGAATTGTTCTCTCTAACTAAATAAACTAAACTAAATGTGTAAAATAATACACCCGATCCAATTGAATATATTTTAAAATCTAGAGTAAAACTATGAACATTCCAATATTTTCACAACTTAATAATAAATGTACTATAATAATAAAATTGTAACTCTAATATTTTAAGACTTAAAGCTTAATATAGTAATTTTTTATCTAATTTATATAATAATATTAGTAATATATTTTTAACTTTTTAAATTGACAACTACGAATAAATATTTTATTAATTTAAAAAAATAACTTAAAATGAATAGATCCAAAGTCACACCCTAAAGTCAAACCCCATCAATCCAACCCCAATTCAAACAAGAATTGAGAATAAGGGACCATTCGTGATCTAAATTTTAGTGTTATTATTCACTTTTCCATGTTTTCTTTTCTATAAAAATTTGGGAGGATAAGAGTCCAAGCCCAGCCTCTTAGAAAGCCATTCTGCTAGTGATTGAAGAGGAGAAGAAGAGCCATTTTGAACAAACCCACAATGAGACTACTGAAGATTTATCATCATTTGCCATCCCTTCTGAGTAGGATGGTACCAATCAAAAAAGAAAAATTCTTCTTGAGACTTGCATAGATGAAAAAGAGCTCTTCCTTGTTCATCATAATCAGCACACCCAACAATGGAGCTGCTCATGTTTCCATCTCTAGAACAACATGATCTACTCATCTCATGGATTCCTACTCAATACACAATACAAAAATAAATCCTATAATTATGGCTCTTAAATAGATACACTATTTAGAAAGAAAACCTGAAAAAGATAATCTTGAAATTCTTAACTACACTATAATCAATGTCTTTACCATATGCAAATGGGTTGAAGATAATATGAGAGAAGGTTGCAAAGAAATCAAGGATGAGGAAGTTGGCATCTTCAAGCTCCCTTAGCTTTGAAATGGCTTGTGATATATATTTTTTGTGTGTGGAAACTAAGTCCATTGTTGTGTTCAAACATATTGCTCCAAACTGTAAGTAACCTAGCTGGTAGTCAAATGGCATGTTATTTGATACCATAAAAATCCTTAGCCCACGATTATATAGCTCTGTGAGTTGCAGTTTCATCTCTGCTACAACACTCTTCACAAACTTCTCTATTCCCTATAAACATAACCCTCAGTCACATATTTTTTTAAATCACATTTGAATCATTCTAGTACAACATGACAATTAATAATATAATATTTTCACAATCTATTTCAAAAAAATATTTTTTGTTTCTGGATTTGATTGTGTAAGTTTTTTTAGTATCAATGGATCGCACTGTGTGATCCATCATCAGAATGAGAGAAGGATGTAAGATATGATCCATCGTCAGAATGAGAGAAGGATGTAAGATAATTCTTTCATCCTGATGATAGATCACAAAGTGGATCCAAAACATTGATACTAAAAAAATTCCACAATTAAATCTAGAAACAAAAAAAAAATCATTAGAACATAGCAAGTTTGGTGATATTTATTCTTACCACTATGGTAACATTTGTAGCAGCATAATCATTTCCATTCAAAGTGAGAAGTGTTATTGAGTGCTTTAGATGATGAGAACCATATTTTTGAGATATAATGGAATCCTTGAAATTCCCAACTTGGACACTTAGCTTTGGAACTCTAAAAGTATCAAATACCCCACTATATGCTACTGCAAAGTTTATGCCTTTCCTTGCTTGTATATGATGGCTTGAACTTTTCATAACCTTGTAGGTCACTGGAGATGGAAGACCTAAGATTTGGGCTACATAAATTTAATAAAAAACAAAAACTTTGGTAAATGCATTCACCTATATATTTAAAACCATGGCAATATAATCATAAAGAAAAGAAGTATTTTAATTAATGAGAATATATTTTTACAATCTATGACAATTATTTGCAAGAGCTTCTGGATTTGATTTTGTATAGTTTTTTTAGCATCGACATTTTGAACCATCATCAGGATGAAATCAAGCATAAGAGAGATGAAACCAAGCATAAGAGGCCACAAGAAAAAAGATACACAATCATAGAGCATGGAATTTGATTGGAAACATCCATGCTTAAAAAACTATACACAATCAAATCTAGAAGCTCTTGTAGATAAGCATTTTAATGTTAATATATTAAGGAAACAAGACTGTTTCGGTCCATGGCTTAGAGTATACAAGAGAAGCACTACTATAGAGAACTTTTCATAGTTATCAAGACTTTGAAATTGAAAATTTCTTGTTCAATTATAATATAATTGTATCCTGAAGAGGGCATCAATTATGAGGAGTTATATGGATGGATTGAAAAAGGATTTTCAAAGGATCCTATAGTGCAATCCTAAAGGGTCATGATTTTTTTGTTTCATATGATTACTTTGAAAAGTTTTGGCTTGCCTTCCAAATGCAATTTCAATAAGATTTTTTTGATAGGATTTTTATATCTTATAAATTTTGGGGGAATTTCTAGATTCACAATGCAAAATATAAATGTACAAAATTGCAGACGAGACCCTTAAGCATTATTATGCTTAGAAAATTAGAAGTCAATACCATGATCTAAAATCATTATATAATTAGAGAGAAGTCAAACATATACCTATATTAGCTTATGGTGTAAAGGACTTGGAAACCCCAATACATAGCAATGGAAAAGTTTGAGGTAAATTGACTTCTATTTATATTATCTATCCAAATATTTTGGGCTAAAATATGCAACAACAGTTCTTGATATGAACAACAGTTTCTGATATGGACCTTTGAGATCATTAGAAATTTATTTTGAGAAAGATTACCTAAATAATTAGTAAGAATTCTGCTAGATGGATACCCTGCCTGATGGGTACCCAGGCCAAGTGATACCATATAGAAATTTCCATGCTGAAACTATTCTATTTTTCATACCAGGATAGTAATTTCCAGTGTCTGCATATGAATCTCCAAAAACAAAAAGAGCATTTGTTTCATCTCCACTGCATGTACTTACAAAAACAACGCTTCAATCAACAACCACACTAAAATTATATACAAATTTTGCAATAAGAAAAGCAATTATCAATCATTACCCATTAAAACTAGCAGAAACACCAACATGACTGATGACATTTTGGCAATCATTTTTCATGACCTTCTACATCTACGGTCAGCAAAGTTGATTATTTGGTTTATGTAGCAAAATCATCTGACTTGTTTGGTCAAGACCAATGTTTGTGAAGTTTTCAAATACCTTCTAGAGGAGTTCAAAATTAGAAGCTTGAAGACTGAGTTTACATTAAAAGCTCAAGAAAAGTAGAGAAATGTTGTGCTTAGTAAAACAAAACTTCTTCCAATCAGTAACCACACTAAAATTACATCCAAAAATTTTAATATGACAAGCAATTCTTAGTCATTACCAATTACCAATTACCAATTACAAAGAGTACCAAGAATATTGATGACATGTGGGCAACCATATTTGATGACCTTCTAGATCTATCATGGACAAATATCATGATTACACATGCCAATTAAAGGTATGATGATATAATTTCTTCCCTTTTTTCATATTTTTGGTGGAACATGCTACTTTATGCTAAAACCTTCATACCAATATTTAATAATTGACTAATTAGTACTGATCTTTATATCTATATCATCTAACATATTTCAAACTTTTCATAGGTTGCAGGACACATCAAAGGCAACAAAGGTGAGGCTAGAAAAGGTTGGGCAGCACAGACTTGGGCTCTAGGGGATATTCGAAAATCAAACCACGTGTTGTAAGTAGAAATAAATGAATTGCAAAGAAAAATTATTTATAAAATGCAAATAATTTTGTTAATTAATAAAAAAATGTAGGGCTCTAATTTTCATTTGGAGGCCATGGAAGAACACAAAAAAATTACCTTTAAGCAAGGCTATGGTGGCTGAACACCTATGGCAAGCTTCCATTGCCCCAATTGAACAGTCTCTTGCATCATGTGCACAGGTAAATATGCCAAAAAATATATTAGAAATTGAATATTTGAGCAACAATTTATTTGATAATAATGTGCATGACATTGCAATGCAGCCTGTTAATCGTGACACAGATCATATGTAGCATCGTGAAGCCCCTGATGTGCATCGTACTATCGATGGAGGTGCTCATTTGTTATTTAAAACTAATTATGTAATTATTAATACAATTTAACATCTTCAATAGAACTTGGTGTAACCTTTTTGTGTTGAGGATATAGAATCATGTCGTGCTGAATGAGTGCCAAAGGATGTTTAGACTGATCAGCAGGTAGATCATGTCACACATTTAGGTAAAGAAAATTTTAAATTAATTTTTTGATTTATAGTTCTTTTACTTAAATAAAAACTTGTAATTCACTAATATAAGATGGTGAGAATTTAACTCATGAAGTACTTGTTACTGCAATGGACCCCCCTTTGGTGTAGCGGCCTCATGATGTTCTTGAACGAATGAGGAGGAGACGTGTTAGAACCAGTAGAGGAGGGGGATGACAAGGAAGTTGATATTCCTCTTAGAAATTTTATGAAAAAAAGAAATGGCAAGAAAGCAAAAAAGATATGATTATTCATGAATGACTTACTCTTGAATGTTGCATGTTAATGAATTTTGTGTTAATGAATTATTCATGAATGTTGTGTGTTTATGAATTTTATGTGTTAATGAATGTTATCATGTGATTATAATGATTGAATGTTATATTTTTAAAATGGATGAATTGAATGTTATTAAATGTTAATGGGGAATTTAGAGCGATGTTAGGGGAGGGGGAGGGGGGGAGGGGCCAAATGAGCTTCCACCTTCACGTGGTTGGCCTTGTTAAGTAGAGAATATTTAACTATTCTCAAAACCAAGTGAAGCTCAAACTTTAAAGATAAGCTTATAGTTAATAGTGACAACCAATTAGCAATTCGAAATGAAGTTCTTCATTACAAGTACCTTTTTAGTTAAGTACTAAGTTTTTTGGATTTGATTGTGTTTGTTTATTTCATCAACGTTTTGGATCACACTACATGATCCATCATCAGGATACGAAAGTGCAGGATAGTAAGATATGGCAATAATTGTGGTATTAGTAATGATAGCGCAAAGAGAGCTTGAGGGACAATTGTGCATACCTGAGTGATCAGATAAGGAGCCGTTGTATGAAAGTGAACGTTGGGGATCACCCAAGGGAGAAATGGATCGAAACTCTTGCGCTGCAGTAGTGTGAAGCATAGCTAACTTAGAGTTAGATTGCAGTTGCTGTGAGTGCACTTGGGAGGACCTGGCCGCCGATAAATCCTCATGCAAAAGTGACAGTCTGTGCTTTATGATGCGCGGTGAGTCCTTATTGTGAGTTGCACGCGTTTCCTCTGCCATATGTTTCGTCGCAGGAGGTTCAAACCCAAGTGAGGACTTTTTGCTGTGACCTACAACAACACTGGAGCTGGACATGACATGTACAGACATATCCGCAGGTGCGACAATACCTTGGTGCAGCTCTGTAGGCCCCGAAAGGTGAGGGTGTGCAGAGAAAAGGGTGTACGAATGGGAATGATGCCAACTATGGCATTTCTTGAGCAAGGAAAAGAACTTCTTCTTTTGTCTTCTAATGCACACCGCTTGGCGTCCTGAAGCTCTAGCAAAAGAAGAGGTATCCAAGTGAATCCATAGGTCTGGACGAAGGGAAGCAGGCAACTCTAGATGAAGAGGCATCAATCTGGCATTGATGTGGTTGATCACTCTCCTTGTAGACTGGATGATTGATTTGAGCAGAGAGAGACCAGCACGGAAGAAAATATGCTGAGTGTGCACACTCCACAGATGGTGGTGGATACATATGAAACCCGTAAGTAGACAGGAGTCTCTACAACATTTGAGAAAGGCTAAGTCTGCAAACTTTTTCATTAGCTTAATCCTCAACACTTCTAGTTGTTCAGCTTTGTGATATAACTCCCTCCCATGAAGGGTATTAAAAGTACGATGTCATGTTTTAATATTGTATTGGTTTTTTTCTTAAGTTAAAGTATTCTTTTACTATAACAACATAATTTATGACCATTTTAGTAACTATTCTAACATTGCTTTATGACAAATCCTATTTTGGCAAAGATGGCGATAAGTGGTGTTGTCTATTCCTTAGGAGATTGGATTGCACAGGGTTGTATCTCAACATCATTTGCATGTGGTAGAAATGCATACTTAAAACCATTTCATTCTACATTTAAAAACATTGATGATAATATTGCTTGTTTTAATTTATATTTTTGTCTATAGTCATTATAAACGTTGCAACCTTAGTCAGCTTTTATAGGCTATGAAGAACATAGTTGAATACTACAATAATTTTGTGGTTAGGCAATGATAGTGATTCTTCTAAGCCAAAAAGATGAGACAACTATGTTTCATCTTAAGAGTGTAGCATAGTTATTCATGTATGATTCCTTTCTTTAATGGTGATTTGGATGTTTGACTAGTTCTAAATATGTTGCTATAGTGCCTATTCAACCTTGTCTATGTATACTGATTTTTTATAGTGTAAAGTATATAATCAACATCTTTTTGTAGCTCAAATGTTCAGACAGGTTGGGAAATACTCTATCCACATGCATATTCCATAGCAGACTACCTTTGCTTGTCTTTGATAACCTTGGTTTATTGGGCTTTTTGCTCTGGTCACAATCCTTCAAACTATTTGGTTATAAAAATATCTTGTGCCAAGATAAGTATTGCAAATCTAAAGGTAGTTTGACAATAACTCATAGCCATTATTTTTGAATAGGATCAGTTGATTTTGATTTTAACTAAATAAATAACCATCTCTAGCAGTTTTGGTGTGAAGCATGCTAACGGTGGTTTCTTTTATGTCCTATATTTTTAGTTTATAAATGCTTGTTGGTCCTAATGGTGAGCTTCTTGATAAGTTGCATAACTTGGAACCACATCTGATAGAGCATGTTAGTAATGAGATAATGGACCAGGATCCCAATGTTCGATGGGATGATATTGGTAAATTTAATATGGCTGAATGAATTGATGATAATATTATTCATGTTTATTTCTATGTACCCATGAACATTAATATTTATTTTTCCAAAATTATGCTAAAGCTGGGCTAGAGCATGCCAAAAAGTGTGTGACGAAAATGGTCATATGAACTCCATTACAACCTGACATCTTTCAAGGCTATCACTCTCTAGGCAAAGGGCTCCTCTTATTTGGCCCTCCTTTAAGTCAGTCTAATTTATTCTCTATTCGTTATATGTTGGAAATTCATTTTTGTTTACAATAAAGTACATTTAATTTGCTCTTAGGGTACTAGGAAAATGATGATTGGATAAGCTATGGCAAGAGAAGCTAAAGCTACTTTCTTTTATATTTCTACCAATTCATTGATGAGGAAGTGGCTAAGTTCCTAATAAAATCATGCTTTCAAGTTCTTTTATTGTTTTGATTCTTGAATGCAGAAAGCCTTGTATAATTGTTTTTCCAGGGAAGCACTTGTGCTTAATGAAAGTCTTACGTAATAAAGATAACATCAAAAAATAGAACAAATGGTTTCCATTTATGAGAAATTAGACACATATAAGGTTTGCATGTGCAAGTGCAATTTCTAAAGCATATACCATGGCAAGAGTTAATGACCAACAAATTTCAATAACAAAAAAAAAACATTTTCCTATGATTGATTGATGGAATTAAATATTGATTTAAGGGAAGAGTATAAATTGAAAGAGGTGGGCATCTATTATCATCATATTAGAACATGAAAAATGGTGTGAAATTGCACTTTCCTTAGTCATGGTTGCATACCTACTACACTCTTTTGTATGAAAAATGAATAGAAATACCATATCTAGTAGCTTCTCTATGTTGTATTCATTTATTGGTAATGATTCAATGTCATGCCATTTGATGGTAGCTTCTAGAGTTTCATTTAGTTGTAAGGTGTGTCTTATCTTTTCAAGTTTGTATACTCCATTTGGTAGTTTGGTATTAATTGATGATGTCTGGGATCTTCTACCATCACTATAGTCTTCATCATCATCCAACTTTTTGTTTGGTATTTTCCATGTTATCCTCTATTTCTATGGTCTTTAGCATGGTTTTGTATTTTATCTATCTAGTTCAAAGACTCTATGCACCTAGGGTGGAAGCCATTTAGAACTAATAGTTGGAGAGATCATGTTTCCCCCCATAAAAGTAGAAAATTTCATGAGTTTAAGGTCAAGAAGGAAGAAGTCGTAACATTTTGAGTAGCAAAATATGCTTAAAGATACATATTTAGTTGATTCTTTGGTGAAGTTTCTTATTTCAATTCAATTGATTTTGGTTGTCAACCAAATTCCTAACTCCAATGTATATTGTATTTCAGTGCTACATTTTTAAAGGGATCTAAGTAAAATGACAGTTGAATACTTTAGTTTTATTGATGTAGCTGAACTACAAGTGCCTTTTGTGTTCTTGACAAATCATAAGCTTTCAACTTTTGTGAAGCCATTACAGATGCAAATGAACAACTAGTGAGGTGTCAATTTTAAGGCAATTTTTTGTTTCTATAACATATAGTTCAATTGCTAGAAGTATTTCATCTAGATTGTTAATTGATAGATTTTTAACTTTTCATGTCATTTACTACTTTGGTTGGGTAGTTCTCCTTGCATTTGTAAATCATAAATCTTGTTGAAGTCTTTAGCCTAATGACAGTTTGGTATTACATCCAGGGTGATAACATAGTTGACTTAAAATTTTGCATTAAAGAAAACATCAAGGGATAATATTTGAATTGTGGATATTTGTAAATTATGTTGGTTTTAGACATATTTATAGTTATAGTTATATATGCACTCTTATGATGATGTTATTGGGACTGTAAGTTTTTTTGTCACGTTTATCTATTTGAAAAATAGATGAAATTATTGGCTTTCATTCCTGATAAATAATTCTTTCCTAATTTTATTCTTCCCTATAGGAACCAAAATTTAGATGCACTATGCCAATTATTGCAAAGACTTTGCTCTCATAGGAGCCTTTTAAACTACACAAAATTTGAGTTGTAAAGCATAATTTCTCAGTGGAGACTCAGGATATTGTGCACATTTCTTCCTCCTTCCCATTTTTTTGTATGAAATAAATCATGTGACAAATGAAACAATGGTGTGGAGGTAGAAATGTGCACGATACCTTGACTCTCATGCACCAAGCAATTACACTTTAGAATCAAGTTTTGTTCAGTTTAGAATGCTCTTGTGAGAGCAAAGCTTTTACAATAATTGGGATAGCTTGTTGAAATTTCTACATATCTTGGTCTCAATTTCTACACAAATGCATAGAAAGGGAAGGTGTTTTGGTCGCAATTTTGACTCCAAATTGGTCGCCTTTGACATTGCCTGTATGGCACCGGCGTAGAAAAGTAAGGGGTTTTCATCGCAATTTAGATGCCAAATTGGTGTAGGTTTACATCAAAATTTTGACCAATGGCGTCCACAAATGAGAAAATAACAGTTTAGGTTGGACTAGGAAAATCGACGAAATTCGCATCGATAAGTCCACCTTTATGAAGTTAAAATTTTGACGTAGAATGTATGTGGCAAAAAAATGACCAAAAAAGACTAACAGCAAGCTTGGTTGCCTTATCGACCTACTCTTGTCAAAATTTTGACCTTTTCGCATCGAAATTTAGGCCTAAATTTACTAGTGGTAGCATTAATCACAAACAATGCATGGATGTTAGGAGATACCCCTAGCTAAGATGTGAAAAAGATAAAATTATAAGAAGTGTGAAACAAATACCTTTTCATCTAGTGTACACCACTTACACAGGATGGGACCCATCATTAGGAAAAATAAAAGTAATAAGATGGGAAGTGCTAGGGGATAATAACAAATAAAAAGGAAGCAAATGCACCACTCTTATAAATGCATGTAGCAGAAGGTACGTTGACTAAGGTGACTAGGCATTACACATGGGACCTACATATAAAGGATAACTACAAAAAGGTATATGTTAAGTACACATTTTCATTAACTAATTCTCACTTATTTATTACAATAAACTTAGGGTGAAAGTATGTATATATTTATTTATTTATTTATATAATGAGGATTATTCTCAAAGTAACATTAAATGGAATGATAGGATATTTATGTACAAATGAGTATTTATTATTGTTGAATATTTTTTATTTATATAATCATTGTATTGTCTCCCTTACTTCTTTATGAGCTTTTGCCTTGATCTTTTCCTCTGAGAATGTTATTGTAGGAAGAGGGAGATTGAAATTCAGAGAGAGTTTGGCATCTCATTTGAAACAATCTTGAAAGAGAGGGAGTAAACCACGTTATGTTAGATTCACCAATGATAGGAATACACAAATTGTAAGATGTGTGTAATAGAGGCCAAATCAAAGATCAAACAAATACCTTTGCATGAACAAAGAAAATTTGAGTTGTTGTGAGATGTTAACGAAGTTTTCAAAATTCATTTGAACTATCTACGAGTCTCTCTTTGATGAGTGAAACCCAACATATGAGTTGTAGATTCACTCATGTGGCAAAACCATACTAAATCAATACATTGGTATATTGTGAACAAATTTAAGAAAATGGAAGGACGTGTTTGATTCTACTGTTAAGCTAAATGAATGCTTGGGCTTTCAATGATTAAAAATAGCAAGTTGGAACTTTAAAAGGAATTGTCATATTTGATATAAAATTGTTCACCAATATAAGAATGAGTGGAAATTCTTACATTGAGGGGGGAATAATGAACAATGTTCCATTCTCCCTTGAACCTTGTTTAAATGGGAGATGTTCCATTCTAAATAATCTAAGAAGAAAATTTTGGATCTTCATGTGTAGATAAGCATTCTTATATTAATTTAACTCCTAGTAGTCTCTCTCTTAATTTTAAATTTTAAATGTACTATATGAGTTATTTCTCTTGATCTTTTCCTTTGTATCTAAAGATGATCTTGCAAGAAAAGAAGAATGGTACATTAGACATATTGTGCAGACTCAATCTTATGAAGTAGCTCCAAAGAAGTTGTGAACTATAATTCATTAGTCTTATGATGATCAATTTGGATAAAGTGAGGATCTTTGATGAAAATATCAATGATGATTGAGGTTTTGAGTATCCTTCCTTATTAAGAGGGAGTTTTACACTTCTTCTAAGGCAACATTGGAGCTTGAAAGAATTATAATCAAAGGGAGTCTAGAAATACATGGGTGTGACTTCATGATTTTAATGGGCCTACCTCTATGTATATCATGAGAAAGTATTGACTTATCACCTAAAAGTTGAAAATATTAGTTTTTGATTCAGAGGGAGTAAACCATATCACTTCAGAGGTAAACTTGATATGATTAATGTTTGTTGTTTCTTATGCACTTATTGACTAACATCATATGGTTGATGATTATATGCATACAATGATAAATCTACTCTTGTAGAAAATTTACCATGACATAATGGCATGTGACCTTGTGTTATGTATCTTAAGAATGATATTGGTGCACTTATCACAAGGATGAGTTAAATCATTTAGTTGGTGCAAATATGTCATGGAAGGTGATGATCTTTCATTGACATATGTTTTAAGGTATTTATTATAAGATGACGATCTTATCAATAGATGGCCCTCCTTCAAATGTGTTCAAGGTAAATTGTTTATTTAGATTGGATGACCCTCATTCAAATGTGTTGAAGGTAAATTCGTGTCATTGTTCTCTAGGTCAAATTTTTTTGAACACATTGATAACCATCGTAGTTCTTGTTGTCACTTAGGTTTGCACCCTTGTCTAGAGCCTATGCGTGAGGACAACCTAGTGAAACATGGAAACAACCTCCAAGCTGTGGGACTTGAACTGTGAGGTTGAGTCTCTGGAGAAGGCCGACTTCCTCTTACTATCAAGATGCACCTAACTACTCTTGGAGGGGAAAAGGAAGAAGGGGAGCATGAAAGAAAATCTACCTAATCTAATCTAAAGAGGTGATGCACCAAAATAGCATGTTCAAACCAATCTCTGCCCATATATACACTATTGAACCAGAATGAAACTAAGGATATTACACATTTAGACTTATTTCAATCAGATAATCACATGCAGACCAGAAGAGCTAAATGAATGACACAAGGAAGAGAAGATTCACTTATATTTCATTCATAGGCTCAAAGAGATACAGTCATGCAGATTATAGATTTCCATAAAAAAATGGCGAAGGCAGAGAGTTCTGCACTTTCATACCAATGGCTGAGGGAGAATATAACAGAATTTCATATGATTCAGAGGCAAGAGAATTTTTACATTGGAGTTGCAGGGCAACAACAGAGAAAAGTCAGAGAAGGATCGACCATAACAAAATCTACAAAATTTGCCTTTATAGCTCAGGCATAACTAGATATATTCCTGACTGAAATTTTTCCTCAACCATTGCATTAAAGTCCTACAGAGAATAATCAAAGGGAAAATCTAAGGAAAATCCGATCTTTGCATGTCTTTAAGTACCATGAAATCTAATCTTGCTGTCAAAAGATGCCTCAAGAAGATAGAAGCGGTTCTATTACTGCTCTTACCAAGTAGATGGATCAACTGGGAGGCAGTGGAGTGTTCTCCCGTATTTGTATTCATTTCCTGGTGGTTGAGATTGATCACAGAGATCAAACTGTGTGGCAAAACCCGATCTCTTATCATTTTGGTGCATGAAATAGCAGAGTTAGCAAGTCAACCAAACTCTGCATCTAGAACGGGCCACAAGGACCAACTGCCTTTTATCTTTCTACCACCTTGCAAGTCTTCACACGGTTGACCATGCCCATTCACCACTAACTGCGCCATCCTGTTGGAACTTAACCGCGATGGCCACAACATAACCGCCAGCTGCTAACTGTTACTGCCTCAACATTACCTTTCTGGGCCCACGAGGACACGTGTCCTCAAATCGCTAACTCACCATGTATAACCATCGAGCTTCTTTCCATGGTGAGCAAACAAGAACCGTAGATTTTCTTTGATCATATGGATAATATTTATTACAACCTAATGAGAATAGTGGTGGGTCCCTCGCTTGCTACCTCGGCATACATATCTTTTGTGCATCTCTCCATGGCAACATAACGAGCACCGTCAATCTCCCATCATTCAACGGCTCTGAAAGACACCAAAAAATCTGTCAATAGCTTGTAAGGAAATAGGGCCCACAGGGACACATGGTGCAAGGTCGTAAACTCGTTTTAATTATCCTTTGAGCAACTTCCTATGGTGAGCTAACAAGGACCACAAATTTGTGTTGATCGAACGATGGTGAGAGCTACAATGAAGGGGCTAGCCCACAATCCACACTGTCATCGCCCTGGCCGATAAGAAATCCACCAACTGTCAGCGTGTCGCTCATCTGTAAATTCATTCCTGATGCATCATCAGCCCAAGGTCCACCATATGGCTCATGGAATAGACCTGGCCCCACAAGGACACTTGGCAGTGCATTACCAACTCACTATAGCTAAATCCTAAGTATCTTTTCATAGCGAGGCAACGAGATCCATTGATCTGTTTTGATTCGACGGTGGAGAACTGCATCCGGCATCCTGAAGGTTGGTGGGGCCCATTTTGCCAAGTCACTATACGTATCTAACTTGCAACTCTCCATAGTGAATAGGTGATGGCTGTCGATCTGAGATCCATCCAAGGCTGGGGAAGCTACACGAAGTTTTTGAGAAGTTGTGGGCCTTATTCTCACTAAGCCACATAGCCTAAACAACATGTAACTTTCCTTGGCGATTCAGTGAGGACAGTTGATCTACTTTGATCCGACGGTCAAAATTCCTCCCATGCACTGCTATCCATCCACATCGCAAGCAGTCCCACCAAACTCATTTCACGGTGACTCGCTAAGTCGCATACAGTGAGATTCCTAAATTTTTTGGTAGCAAGGTAGTGAGCACCGGTGACAATATCAAAACTCGACATCGGAGAAACAAACCACCTCCGGAAGACTAGGCCCCGGCAATCATTCGCTAAGTCGCTGTGAATAAGGGTCGAGCAACTTTTTTTGGCAATGTAGCGAGGGTCGTTGATCTGAGAAGATCCAACAATGAGATAAGATGTAGGCCAGCAAGGCAAAAAACATGAAATACATTGGCATTAAAATATCATTAAGCTGTGGACTAGCTGTTGGCAGGCAGAATTTTGAAATTTGAAATTTGGCGGGGGCATGGAAAATGGTAACTTTTTGGCAACTCACAAGGGACACAAGCTTGCTATGTGTTAGACCAGTAGCCTGAAGCATCCATTGGGCTATAGAGTCAAAAAGATGTGTATTTGTGTACTGTGAAACCTTAACCCTTCATCTGAGAGAAAAATCCTGAAACCCTTGTCTCTGTAACTGGAACTAGAGACCAAAACCTCCTCCTCTGTGACCCTCACAATTTCAAAACTGGCTATCTAATAGAGAGACAACTTGTGCCTGTGCACTTCTTGGAAGAAACATGGAACAACTAGAAAACAAAACTAATCTAATATGTACAAATATTTACAAAGAGAGGGGTCAAACAAACCCATTGACTGGTTTGCTGAAATAGCTGTCCTTCCTTATCAACTGGTTTCTTGTCCCATGCAAAAGGGTAGCCAAATGGATCAGCAGGTATGACAAGCATACTGCTGCATGAAATACCCTCCTCCCAATGCTGAAAACAGTGAAGCTTTCTAGCACTAGGGTGTCACCTTGTGGAGCAAAACATACTTTCTCCTCCTTGTGATAGTATTCCTCATGCTCTAGAGTGAACATGACTGGGGGCAACTTGCTGATTTTTTGTAGAGCTAGATACCTTATAGGGCATCCTCTTGATGGTGTAGGGCTAGAGGAATCATCCTTGACCACTTGATTTTTCTCTGACATGGTACTATTTAACTGGTTTGGAAGTGGCTCCTCTTGATTTTTTTCCACATCTTGTTCATGCTGCCCATGAACCACTTCCTTTGGATCTACTGGTATGGTGTGATCTCCCACTTGTTGGTGTTGTAGAACATGCTCCTCATATATAGGAGATATTGACTCAATATCCATGGAAGAGTAGAGAGCATCTAACTCATCCAAAAGATCATCCTCATCATTAATCTCCTCCATTACAGTTGCAAGGACATGCAGAGGTTGGGGGGAAACCTCATGCAGGTTAGCATATTCCTCCTCAAGGACAAAGCTATCCTTGAGGCCTTCTTGTCCGTCCTCCACATCATAGAGGGTTGTTTGCTGCAGCAAATGATCCTCTTCCTTCCCTAGAAGAAGATCCTCATTCACTGGCAAGGGCTCAAAAGCCATAACCTGCTCCTCAAGAGGACGAAAAGACTTATTGTTTTCTTCTTCTTCCTCAATGAAGGAGGGAGACTCTTCAAATAAGAGGACCGGTTCCTCTTCCTTTGGCTCAGCAGCCTCCTCTTTGTTCTCCTCAATATACTGCAACTCCTCACATGGAATCCATGTGGGTCTGGATTCACTCTCCCAAAACTCTATATTTGAACCATCAGAAGTCCATACAACCAGCCCACCTAGAAATAGTCTAATAGTAATAGGCTTGGTGGGTTCATGACCAGTCCAACTCTCTCTTACAAGGGATGGAGGGGCTACAATAGTAGGCTCTTGTAAGGGAGGGGGCTTCCTAAAGCTTGGGATGACATATTTGGGAGAAGGGGGGGTATCTACCTCTTTGGTTTGAGAAAGAGCTGATTGGAGCCTCGTTTCATCCTCTCTTGCTGCAACAACTTGCCTTGCAAGGTTCTCCTCAAAATCTCTCTATTTCTCCCTCTCTTCTTTCTCATGTTGGAGGTAGGCCTGGTAGGCCATCTCCTCCTGTTGTCTCTCAAGTTCTTGTTGCCTTGCAACCTCATCAAGCCGCCTATCCAACTCCTCAAGTTGTCTATCCTAGCCCAATAACTGCTCATTTCATTCATCTATCATCCTATCCCATGGATCCATCTTTCTTTGAAATCCCAAAAAAATATCTTTAAGTTCTTCAACTAAGGATGTTGGGGCTAATGGAGTAGAGGCAGTGGGAGGGTCATAATTTTGAGCAACTTGGCTATAAACAACTTGGGGTGAAGATTGAGATTGGTAATATGAGGGATGAGGAATAAAATTTTCATGATATGGGGGGGAATAATGACTATTTATATGAAATGAATCCATAACAAAGCTTTCATAAAAGCTGCAATTTCATAGAAAACTTGAAAATCACAAAAAGATCAAAGGTGATCTTTACATACCAGCACTGTTTCTGCTTGAAACTAGTAGATTTACACTAGAGTCACCATGGTGTTTGATTGAATGCCTCCAAAGGCTAGTAACACTAAGAATAACACCCAAATTCTTAGTGTATCAGGATCAGCTGGCTAACCAGCGAACTTTAAATTTTCTGACTAGGTGTCCCACCGAGCGTGCCAAAAATTGTTGTCACTTAGGTTTGCACCCTTGTGCAGAGCCTATGTGTGAGGACAACCTAGTGAAACATGGAAACAACCTCCAAGCTATGGGACTTGAACTGTGAGGTTGAGTCTACAGAGAACGTCAGCTTCCTCTTACTATCAGGATGCACTAACTACTCTTGGAGGGGAAAAGGGAGAAGGAGAGCATGAAAGCAAATCTACCTAATCTAATCTAAAGAGGTGATGCACCAAAATAGCGTGTTCAAACCAATCTCTACCCATATATGCACTATTGAACCAAAATGAAACTAAGGATATTACACATTCAAACTTACTTCAATCGGATAATCACATGGAGACCAGAAGAGCTAAATGAATGACACAAGGAAGAGAAGATTCACTTATATTTCATTCATAGGCTGAAAGAGATACAATCATGTAGATTACAGATTTCCATAAAACAATTGTGAAGGTAGAGAGTTATGCACTTTCATACCAATGGCTAAGGGAGAATACAGTAGAATGTCATGTGGTTCAGAGGTAGGAGAATTTTTACACTAGAGTTGTAGGGCAACAACTGAGAAAAGTTAGAGGAGGATCGACCATAACAAAATCTACAAAATTTGCCTTTATAGCTCAGGCATAACTAAGATATTTTCCTAACCAAAATATCTCCTCAACCACTGCATTGAAGTCCTACAAAGAACAATCAAAGGGAAAATTTGAGAAAAATCCGATCTTTGCATGTCTTTAGGTATCATGAAATCTGATCTTGTTATCAAAAGATGCCTCAAGAAGACAGAAGTGGTGCCATTACTGCTCTGACCAAGTAGATGGATCAACTGGGAGGCGGTGGAGTGTTCTCCCATGTTTGCATTCATTTCCTGGTGGTTGAGATTGATCACAGAGATCAAACGGCATGGAAAAACTCGATCTCTTATCATTTTGGTCCATGAAACAGCAAAGTCAGCAAGTCAACCAAACTCTGCATCTAGAATGGACCACATGGACCAACCACATTTTATCTTTTTTCCACCTTGCAAGTCTTCACACGGTTGACCATGCCCATTCACCACTAACTACGCCATCATGTTGGAAATTAACTGCGATGGCCACAACATAACTACAAGCTTCTAACTGTTACTACCTCAACATTACCTTTCTGGGCCCACGAGGACATGTGTCCTCAAATTGCTAACTCGTCATGTATAACCATCGAGCTTCTTTCCATGAGAAGCAAATGAGAATCGTAGATCTTCTTTGATCCTATGGATGACATTTATTACAACCCAATTAGAATAGTGGTGGGTCCCTCACTTGCTACCTCACCATATATATCTTCTGTGCATCTCTCCATGGTGACATAATGAGCATCGTTGATCAGCCATCATCCGATGGCCCTAAAAGATACCAAAAAATCTGTCAACAGCTCGCAAGGAAATAAGGCCCACAAGGACACATGGTACAAGGTCGTTAACTCGCTATACTTATCCTCTGAGCAACTTCCTATGGCGAGCTAACGAGGACCACAGATCTATGTTGATCGAACGATGGTGAGAGCTGCGTTGATCACAATCCACACTGTCATCGCCTCGATCGATAAGAAATCCACCAACTGCCAGCATGTCGCTCATCTGTACATTCATTCCTAATGCATCATTAGCTCAGGGTCCACCATATAGCTCATGAAATAGACTTGGCCCCACAAGGACACGTGGTAGCACATTGCCAACTCGCTATAGCTAAATCCTGAGTATCTTTTCATAGCGAGGCGACGAGAGCTGTTGATCTATTTTGATCCAACGGTGGAGAACTGCATCCAACATCCTCAAGGTTGGTGGGGCCCATTTCACCAAGTCACTATACGTATCTAACTTGCAACTCTCCATAGGTAGTAGGCAATGGCCATCGATCTGAGATCCATCTAAGGCTGGGGAAGCTGCACAAAGTTTCTGAGAAGTGGTGGGCCCTTTTCTTGCTAAGTCGCATAGCCTAAACAACATGCAACTTTCCATGGTGATTCAATGAGGACAGTTGATTTTCTTTGATCCGATGGTCAAAATTCTTCCTGTGCACTACTACCCATCCACATCGCAAGTGGTCCCACCAAACTCGTTTCACGGCGACTCGCTAAGTCGCATACGATAGGATTCCTAAATTTTTTGATAGCGAGATAGTGAGCGTCGGTGACAATATCAAAACTCAGCATCAAAGAAACAAACCACCTCTGCAAGACTGGGCCCTGCCAATCCACATGGCAATCATTCGCCAAGTAGCTATGAATAAGGGCCAAGCAACTTTTTTTGGTGACATAGCAAGGATCGTTGATCTGAGAAGATCCAACAACGGGATAAGATGTAGGTCGGCAAGGCAAAAAACATGAAATACCTTGGCATTAAAATATCATTAAACTGTGGACTTGTCGTTGGCAGGCAGAAATTCAAAATTTGAAATTTGGCAAGGGCGTGGAAAATGGTAACATTTCTGGCGACTCACAAGGCATGCAAGCCCACTATGCATCAAACCAGTAGCCTGAAGCATCTATTGGGCTACAGAGTCAAAAAGATGTGTATTTGTGTACTATGAAACCTTAACCCTCCATCTGAGAGAAAAACCTTGAAACCCTTGTATCTACAACTGGAACCAGACACCAAAACCTCCTCCTCTATGACCCTCACAATTTCAAAACTGGCTATCTAACAGAGGGACAACCTGTGCCCATGCACTTCTTGGAAGAAACAGGGAACAACTAGAAAACAAAACTACTCTAATATGTACAAATATTTACAAAGAGAGGGGTCAAACAAACCCATTGACTGGTTTGCTGAAATAGCTACCCTTCCTTATCAACTGGTTTCTTGTCCCATGCAAAAGGGCAACCAAATGGATCAGTAGGTATGACAAGCATACTACTGCATGAAACACCCTCCTCCCAATGCTGAAAATAGTGAAGCTTTCTAGAACTGGGGTGTCACCTTGTGGAGCAAAACATACTTGCTCCTCCTTGTGATAATCTTCCTCATGCTCTGGAGTGAACATGACTCAGGGCAACTTGCTGATTTTTTTCAAAGCTAGATACCTTATAGGGAATCCTATTGATGGTGTAGGGTCAGAGGAATCATCCTTGACCACTTGATTGTGCTCTGCAATGGTAGTCTTTAACTAGTTTGGAAGTGGCTCCTCCTCTTGATTTTTTTCAACATCTTGTTCATGCTACCCATGAACCACTTCCTTTGGATCTACTGGTATGGTGTGATCTCCCACTTGTTGATGTTGCAGAACATGCTCTTCATATATAGGAGATACTGATTCAATATCCATGGAAGAGTAGAAAGCATCCAACTCATCCAAAAGATCATCCTCATCATTAATCTCCTCCATTATAGTTGCAAGGAAATGCATAGGTTGGGGGGAAACCTCATGCAGGTAAGCATATTCCTCCTCAAGGAAAAAGCTATCCTTGAGGCCTTCTTGTCCATCCTCCACATCATAGAGGGTTTTCTGCTACAGCAAACGATCCTCTTCCTTCCCTAGCAACAGATCCTCATTCACTGGAAAGGGCTCAAAAGCCATGACCTCCTCCTCAAGAGGAGGAATAGACTTATTGTCTTCTTCTTCTTCCTCAATGAAGGAGGGAGGCTTTTCAAATAAGAGGATTGGGTCCTCTTCCTTTGGCTTAGCAGCCTCCTCTTTGTTCTCCTTAGTAGACTACAACTCCTCACATAGAATCCATGTGGGTCTGGATTCACTCTCCCAAAACTCTGTATTTGAACCATCAGAAGTCCATACAACTAGCCCACCTGGAAATAGTCTAATAGTAATAGGCTTGGTGGGTTCATGACCAGTCCAACTCTCTCTTATAGGGGATGGAGGGGCTACAATAGTAGGCTCTTGTAAGGGAGGGGGCTTCCTAAAGCTTGGGATGACATATTTGGGAGAAGGTGGGGTATCCACCTCTTTGGTTTGACAATGAGCTGATTGGAGCCTCATTTCATCCTCTCTTGCTGCAACAACTTGCGTTGCAAGGTTCTCCTAAAAATATATTTGTTTCTCCCTCTCTTCTTTCTCATGTTGGAGGTAGGCCTGGTAGGCCATCTCCTCCTATTGTCTCTCAAGTTCTTGTTGCCTTGCAACCTCATCAAGCCGCCTATCCAACTCCTCAAGTTGTCTATCCCAGGCCAATAACTGCTCATTTCATTCATCTATCATCCTATCACATGGATCCATCTTTCTTTGAAATCCCAACAACATATCTTTAAGTTCTTCAACTAAGGATGTTGGGGTTAATGGAGTAGAGGCAGTGGGAAGGTCATAATTTTGAGCAGCTTGGCTATAAACAACTTGGGGTGAAGATTGAGATTGGTAATATGAGGGCTGAGGAATAAAATTTTTATGATATGGGGGGAATAATGACTATTTCTATGAAATGAATCCATAACCAAGCTTTCATAAAAGCTGCAATTTCATAGAAAACTTGAAAATCACAAAAAGATCAAAGGTGATCTTTACATACCAGCACTGTTTCTGCTTGAAACCAGTATATTTGCACTAGAGTCACTAGGGTGTTTGATTGAATTCCTCTAAAGGCTAGTAACACTAAGAATAACACCCAAATTCTTAGTGTATCAGGATCAACTGGCTAACCAGGGGACTTCAAATTTTTTGACTAGGTGTCCCACCGGGCATGCCAAAAACTGTTGTCACTTAGGTTTGCACCCTTGTCCAGCGCCTAAGTGTGAGGACAACCTAGTGAAACATGGAAACAACCTCCAAGCTGTGGGACTTGAACTGTGAGGTTGAGTCTCCGGAGAAGGCCGGCTTCCTCTTACTATCAGGATGCACCTAACTACTCTTGGAGGGGAAAAGGGAGAAGGAGAGCATGAAAGAAAATCTACCTAATCTAATCTAAAGAGATGATGCACCAAAATAGCATGTTCAGACCAATCTCTGCCAATATATGCACTATTGAACCAGAATGAAACTAAGGATATTACACATTTAGACTTATTTCAATCAGATAATCACATACAGACTAGAAGAGCTAAATGAATGACACAAGGAAGAGAAGATTCACTCTTACTCTTACTCAAACTATCCCATGACCCTTGTGTTGACTTTCCTAGAACTTTGACACTAGAGCCTAATTGAACCCACAAATCACAAGACCTAAAACACACTTACCTCAACACACACACACACACACACACACACCAAATAAACCTTGGGACTTTATGACTAGTCCTTATTACCTTGGGGGTTGGCTAGAACCCCACTACAGGCCAAAATTTATAAAAATCCTCAAAAAGGCCTTAAGGCACTCCTGCATTAGTTTAAACTTTGAAAGTTCATACTAGGCATGTTATGCCCTTGTTGATGAGATCCTTGGAATATTGAGTTAAATTGTTGAAAAGGATTTGCTTGACTATGACCTTGAGAAGGAACATGTTGAGGGTAACCTTGTTTTGTTATGCCTTGTGGGGTCATCCCTAATTGATAAGATCCTTGATATGTGATGTTTGGTTGTTGAGTACGACCTTGTAATATTACCATAGGTGGACTAGGGCTTTGTTAGGTTACACCTTATTGCGGAGATCATTGTAAAGTTACCATAGGTGTACTGGGACTTTGTTGGGTTACACCTTATTGAGGAATACTTTGTTGGGTATGGCCTTATTAATGAGGTCCTTTTAAAGTTAATGTAGGTGGACTAGGACCTTGTTGGGTTATACATGGTTGAGGAATACTTTGTTGGGTATAACCTTGTTGAAGAGGTCCTTGTAAGGTCAAATTTTGTTGATGAGTATCTTTTTGGATTAACCCTTGGGATGTTGCACCTAATAAAGGACTTTGAGAAGAGGATTTTTGTTGAACGAGTTGTTGGGAAGGCGCAATATCTTGTTGCAAAAGATCACTTGATGAAAAAGGATCTTGCGAGGTTGAACCTTGTTGAAAAAGATGTTGTGGGGTTGATCCTTTTTGAGAAAGTTCCTCATCACTGGAGGTGTACTTAAGTTGGTTGAGATCAAAATTAGTTTGAAGCTCGACACCTTATTTTGCAAGTACCATGAAATATCAATCTTTATCTAGGTTTAATATCATTTCCATCATTTTATGAAACCTAGGATGTTTCATGGATTTCTTAATTTCTTCTTCAATTGGTTCATCATCCATTGATTGTCTAGAGGACCTAACAGGTTCAGTGGGCTAAGGATTCTCATAAGTATTTTTTTTCTTCTATGCTGGTTGTTTGTTGTTGTTGGGCTTTCAGTTTTTGAGCTCTAGTTTGAATTACCATATAATGGCAAAAGATGAAATTATTGGGTGAAGGTTTTTCTCAAATGGTGAAAATTTGTATGTAGACAATGATACTCTAAGTCTATAGGAGATAGAGACTTGCTATGATGTAGATGAAGAGGTTTCAAAATGTAGAATCTAGATAAGTTTCTAGATGAAGGATGATAAATCCTGATAAGGAAACTCACTAGGATAAAATGTGTTCAACACTAGAATTTTATGGATGCAATCTTTTGGGATGGTAGACAAGAAGTATGAAAAGGAGGTTCAAACTATATTTCATTATCTAAAAGTTGTAATTTTTTGATAAAACTAGAGGATAGCTCAAATTGGTACCTTGAAATATTTTCTATCTTTCCTAAAAAGGTTCCAAAATCTCTCTGTCACACATATGCAGTAACAGATGCACAGATAGAGTAAACAAATGTGCAAGAATAAGTGGTTAATGTGTGGAATTGTTGATTACAAACATGCAAATAGATAAACCAAATGCAAAAGTGTAATAAATAGAAGTGCAATACTATGAACAAAGGCATAGATAAATAGAATGAAAGTGCAGATACAGTGACTCAATGTACATTAGTACTAAATTGAAGCGCAACTATAGTTAACAAATGTGCAAATATAGTGAATTTTGAGAAAAAGATTTGGATTTTTTGATTATTATTATTATTATTATTTTATTTTTGTATTATTATTTTTTTAATAATGATTTTATTTAGTTGTTGTTTTTCTGATTTTTGGCAAGAAAGATATGCACACACATAAAATAGGATGAATTATTCCTAAATCTTTTTTCTAAAATACAATGCACAAACTGTTAGAAATTTGTTCAGCACTCCCCTTGAAATTCATGACAAGGGCTTAACCACCTCCTATGTACTATAAGTTGAGTGGTTTTATTGAGCATTGATAGATCGATCTTTTGGTGCAATGGAAACCCCACTCTAACAAGTGGTATCAGAGCTTGGTCACTAGTTCGAATCCTCAGATCCTTGGGTAACGTTGAGGGGGAGATTGTTAGAAAAAATTTCAGCACTCCCCTTGAGATTCATGACAAGAGCTTAACCACCTCCTGTGTGTTATAAGTTGAGTAGTTGTATCGAGCATTGATAGATCGATCTTTTGGTGCAATGACAACTCAACTCTAACACAAACACACCACAATCCTATGTTGGCCAAGATAGTATCTATTGAATTCCCACTTGGACTAGGTCTAGACATGCTAACTTAGTGTGGTTAGAATAGTAGGTTGGAGGAATAGGCTCCCCCTTACAATTTACTCACTTCTCAGGAACATCAAGCTATGAATTCCAAGGGTGATGAAATCCCAAGGAACCATTACCCCACAACAAAGTCACAAGAGGTGTGGAATGTCTTTAGGAACCCTTAGCACCATAAGATATAAGGTTTTTGGCAATCTATAACATAGTATTTAGTAAGTGCATCCTCTTAGAAGGTTATGCATTCAACAGCTTATACCATTAAGGGGATCTCTAGATTTTAGTGCACCATGTAGATACTAATAGAGCATCGCATCCTAATATAACAACATTACAACTGCTCCATGAAAATTTTGTTCCAATGTATTTCTATTTATAGTGGATTGGAAGAGCTTGGCGTTAGCTTGTTACCACTTGGATCATTCACTGTCACTGGCTATGCTAAAGCCATTATCAGGAGGCAAGCCCTCTAAAGATTAGTACAAACTTTCTCTTACACCCAAGATCCATTAATGGAAAGGAAAGAGGATACTTCTTCATACTAAAAATTGGGTAAACATGGAATGTGGCTAGACCATAAGACACAATTGACACGATGATCTAATTTAAAGAAGACACATGAAAGTGAAAAGCATGTCATATTTTAAGCACAAATAAAGGTTATGGATTTCATTTAACAACCACTTAGAAAAACCTACAAACAAAAAGGTACAATCAAAAATAATTGAGGGGCCTTCAACATAACGACCTGCAAAATAAACCTAGAGGGCTACCAGAAGGAACAACAACTCGGCAGAATGTTAGAAATCTATCAATGCAACTAGAAATTACTCAAACTATAGAAACAAATGTGTAGCTATACAGAACCAAAGTAGAGTACTAAAAGACATAATTGTAGCTATAAGAAATGGTATTTGTGTATGAATAGAAACGCAGATGTATGGAATGCAAGAGCAGAGGAATGGATGTGAAGTTATGATAAAGAGAAGCATATGTCTGGTGAATAGATGCACTGAAACAATAGATGTGTAGATGTATCAAAAAGATGCACTACTAGATGGAATGTAAGAACATGTGTGTGTGTGTGTGTGTGTGTGTGTGTGTGTGTGTGTGTGTGTGTGTGTGTGTGTGTGCGTGCGCGCGCGCGCGCGCGCGCGCGCGTGTGTGTGTGTGTGTGTGTGTGTGTGTGTGTGTGTGTGTGTTTGTGTGTGTGTGTGTGTGTGTGTGTGTGTGTGTGTGTGTGTGTGTGTGTGTGTGTGTGTGTGTGTGTGTGTGTGTGTGTGTGTGTGTGTAAGTGCAACATAAATGAGTAAATGGAAAGGTGTGGGGATTGAAAATGCTGAATCAACCTATACGTCACCTGCACACTTAAAAACTTCAAAAAAAGATCAAATTTCGGGGGTTGGGCCCCACGACGGGCACCAAAAATGTATGCAGAATTATGTATAAATGCCTAAATATAAAATCTAAGCTAATAAATGTATACACAATAAAGGATTACAAATCAAAATTAAATCTTTACCTTTCTTGACCATATGCAACATACCTCCATTGTCCTCCTAGTCTTGAGTCTTCTTGATTTGTAAGCCTTTATATTTTGATAACCTCCCTTCTACAAGATTGTTTCAAGATGTTGGAGATTATGAACTTCAATGCAAGATCAAATGGAATGATCCTAAAATAACTAAATAATGAAGGTGGATGATAATGCAAATGAATTATGAAATCGATAACTAATTGCTTGAGAATACTTCTAATGCTAATTTAAAATGCTAAAATTGAGTATGATTCTAGATGATGAAATGAGGAGAGAGAGGTTCCTTTTAACACTTTAGATATACGCTAGCCTAGGTAGAAACATCTAATGGTGGAGAGATAATTAAGGACACATCGACGGATGAGATTGACTTGGTTGAAGAGATGGAGGAAATCAAGGATTTAGTTGAGTTATGAGAGGAAATTTAGGAAAAGGAAAGACACTTGGAAGTCATCTCATCAAGACCTTTTTAGAGGACTCTAGCTCTAGAGAAGACTTTGACTAACTCCAAGTTAGTAGAGGAAGAGAAAAAGGACTTAGTCTCTTAGAGACATGTGTCTTAGAGGTTGTGTTAATCAAGGCCACATATCCTCTTTTAGTCTCACAAAGTAGGACACGCAGTTGAGGATAAATAGGATTTTTAATAATTAATTAAAATTAATTATTGGTCCAACTGTGAGGTAGCAAATGACTTGGACTGCTTAGGTGGATTGAAAGACTCAGTCATTTGGGTGAGTAGATAATTAAGTAATTTAAATAAATTACTTAATAAAATCATTTGAGAGACTTAGGATAGTGTAATTGACTTAGGTGAATTAGTTAAATAAATTTATTTATTTATTAATACTAATAGACGAATACTATTAATTAAATATAAAAATATATAATTCATTATTAGCAAGTGAATCAACTTAATAAATTAAATAATTTATTAATGTTAATAGAGAAAAAAATATTAATTAAATATATAATATTTGATTAATTAAGGAAAATGGTGAATTAACTTAATAAATTAAATAATTTATTAAAGTTAATAGAAAAGGTTTTATTAATTAAATATTTAAAATATTTATTTAATTAAGTTGATGATTTTTAAGTGTATACAAAAAGCCTACAAACGTAGTTCTTTTTCTTGCACCAACATATTGCCACTACTACATTTGGCCCTATTTTCCAATGACAAGACCTAGCGGATGGGCACATTTTGTGAAATTGATTTTTTTTTAAATTGTCCCTTGACCTTGTAGGAAGTCTGACTACTTATGATGATAACTATAATTCAAAAATCATAAAAAAATAAAGATAAACACCAAATCATTTTCACTCAAGACTACATGAAAGCCACGGTTTGAGCACAAACTTCCCATGCCATCTGAGTACCTCTCAACAGTGTGAACCCATATATCATCGACACTACTTGGGTAAAGACACATATTGCTTCAATTTTATGTGATTTAAAAATGAAATTTTTTGAAACGTGATTTATGTTATTTGAAAATGAAATTGTTTGAAACCTGATTTATGTCATTTGAAAATGAAATTGTTTGAAACTTGATTTATGTGATTTGAAAATGAAATTGCTTGGAATGAAAAAAGAAAAAAGGTGTAAAAACACCATCAATTATGCCCTAAGAACATTGTAACCCTTGTCGCATTTTAGCAACACAATTTGTGGTACCAAATTTTTTGGGAATGACTTCCTTTAGCACTAAGTTGCAAGAAAAATGCAACCCCCTAGCCCAAGTATACAACATTTCCCATTTTTGTGGAATTCATGTATCCATTTAGTAAATCTCTATACTAACCTTGATTATAGTTTTTTATTCTAGATTGTGGGGTTTTAATTTATAAAGCTAGGTGGGATTTGATGAGAAATGGTTGGGATTTTTCCATGGTGGATAAGAATATAAATAGTCATGAATGATCAGGCACTAAACAATGTAGTTCCTCATTTTACACAAATTTCATGTAGCTTTTTGACCATAGACTCTTTACATACAATAGGAAATCCAAATAATCCTTTATCAATCTTAGTTATAGCCCCAAACTCCTTTCTCTTCCCCTCTGAACTAATTTTGTATTCAGTTACTTTCTAGTATTACTAACAACACACATATTCAAGCAGTCATGGATTCTCTCTCTTAGCCTTTTGAGATACATCATAGGAGGATCTTTTAATAGTCCCCCTCATAAAACCAAAACCTCCCCACCCCTCTTGTCATGATAATGATATATACACATACTCTTCTAATACCAAGAAAGCTTGTCTATGGTGATGTTGTTCTTACACATGTACACACCAAGTTGAGAGAATCCATTCAAATTGCCAATAGGATTCATCTATATTCATCTTTGATCTGTGCCTCTCCACACATCTCATTACATCTTATTTTCCCACCTCTCCTAACACCCAAAAAAGAATTCCACCAAACATCTCCCCATAACCCAAATATTAGATTTTGTAAAAGGTTAGGTGGGAATCTAGCAAATTGGACAAGGCTACCTTAGCCTATATAGTGGAGGATAGTTGAAACAATCCATTTGTTTTCTTGTGATTTTCTGAGCAGATTGGGAAGAGAATTCAATAATGGAAGATCTTATCTTTAGTTACAGTCATGATAAGGGTGATGTACAATTGGCTCCTAGATTCAGGCTCCATCCCACTGATGATGAGCTTAGAACACATTATCTCATGAGAAAGCTTTTAAACAACAATCTCACAATTTGTTTTGGGTTCATTTGTAATGTGTGTGTGTGTGTGTGTGTGTGTGTGGCTCAATGCTATAAGCCAACATAACATTGGCATTACCTAGGTAAGGATGTGTATCGCTTTAAGTTTATGTGATTTGAAAATGAAATTTCTTGAAACCCCCAAAAAATTATGCAAAATCACCATCAATTACACCCTAAGAACACTGTAACCCTTAGGGTATGTGCATCAAGTTGTGGTGCCAAAAACATGACACATAATTTTATTTTTAAATTTTCCAAAGCGCGTGCATGCTATAGCACGTACGTGCTTTGGAAAACTTGTGTGTGTGTGTCTGTGGGTTGCAAACCCATAGCCCATTTTATTATTTTTGGGTTTTGTATTGTTTCTCCTTAATAGCACACATGTAGATTGGAAACATTGAAGAATTCTGTCACCCACCTCCTCAAAATGCCTCATCGCCAAAGATCAAGATTGGGATCACCTAGTATGTTTTGTACTCTTGTTTTTACATTTTTTTATATGTTTTTGCATTATTTTGTAAGTTTTTACATTGTTTTGTAGGTTTTTTTAGTTTTTCTTTAAAATTGTTTATTTATTTAAATTGCAATTGGTTTCTTATTAGGAACTATGAATAATGAACCACCAAATCATTAGCCAAATCAACAAAATCAAAATGAAAACCCTCCACAAGAAGAGCAAGAAATTCTACAACCTCCATTGATTGGAAGACCTCCTCCTAGCACCCAAGACAACATAATGAATGAAATAAAAAGAGGAAAAAATGAATTAGAAGCACTCATTGGTAGGTTGAAATTTTGTGGACAAACCAATCTGATGAGAGCACAATTTGCATCCTCTCTTGAGTCCATTATGACCCATGTAGCTTTTGTTAGTGGTTAGTTGGATATTTGGCATGTTAAGAGGGATGAACAAAGAATATATTATGCAAAGAAATTATCATATCAATATGTTAAAAAAAAGGAAATAGCAAAAGGTAACATTTGTGCATTGTTTAAAAAGCTTGGAGAACAAGACATTGTTAAACATACAACTAAAAGGTTTCCCATCCATTGGCGCATGCATGATTGTATTAGAAATAAATTTTGGGATAGATGGTGAATGGTCTTTGATGCCCCTCCCTGCAATAATCACAAGGTTCCAATGTATTTCTTAAAGAAATTGTATTGTGAATTTTTCCTTGGGGAGATCCCTAATTATTTTGATATATTAGAATCTCAAGGTAGAGGTGGGGGGTCATCATTTTTGAGAGGTTGGGGGCACGTCGTGACCCTAATGTAGTTAGAGCACCTATTGTCAAGCCACAGGGCAAGCATGTGATTATTCTTTTAGTTATGAAGGAACATGTAGAGACCAGCACTCTAGGGACTATTAGTAGTTTGATGCAAACCCTAATTGATTACGGCAGTCCATTAGTTGAGGAGGAGACTTCTGTGTGGCGTAGTCATCATGTGGATCATTATGCACATTTGGCAATCATGCTAGAGACAATATGGATGATGAGCTAGTCACTGATGAGTTCTTGAGTGACACATTTAGCATTGACACATAGGTAAATTACAACTATAATAAACTAATTTGATCACATTTTGTATGTATAGTGAATGACTAATTAATTAGCATGTATTGACATTGTTCGAAATTCAAGGTAAGAGTGTTGCTAGCCCTAGTATAGATTCTTTGGCCCCATTTTTCATCTCATCGACAAGTCAAGAGGTATGTATCGATTTAATCATTTAAATTAATACATCTATTTATTAAGTAATCATATGAAGGATTGACAAAAAAATGTTATGCATGTGCATCAATTCTCTACTGGACCATCGACATTCACAAGGGGCTCTAAGCCTAGACATGATACAAGCTTCATAGAGGTACATTTGTCTCATGTTAATTTAATTCATTCGATTATATTTGTTTCATGTTTCATGTTACATGTAAATTGTATTATATGACATGCAATTGTTGACGTCTAAGACTCCTCCTCATCTTTGCCAATCCATTGATTGTGGAGTTGTTGCAGTGATGGCTAGTTCAGAGCCATTGACCGAGGTATGAAAGAATTTCCTTGGTTTTACTTGTTGTTTATAATAGTTAGTATCAAAATTTATAATATTATTTATAAGTAATTGAATTATTGCAAGGCCTTATTACACTTAATCATCCATGAGCCTTTAAGGTGGACGTATAGAGTGACTATTTGATGGTGGTACGAAAATAATTAATTTTGTGTGTACATATATTTGATTTCAATGTATAATAATTATTGATTCATATCTACTTTGTTTATATTAGCTCAAGTTAGAGAAGAGCCTAAATAACAGGATGAATGAGCATGTGAGAAAGATCCCATCATCCCCATTATCTCCCTCCACACAACAACCGAAGACCTCTAGGGATTTTTTTCCTTCCCCTCATGAGAAGGAGAAGATATAGTTGATAGACACACATGTATAGACATTAGTGGACATATGTGTTGGATTTTATGTCAGTGGACATATTTGATATACATTTGATGTATATATGACATTTTATATTTGATGTATGACATATATTTGATGCATGCCATTATTAGAGTTATGACATTATTAGCTATCATAATATATTAAATGTTTGTTAATGTATGACACTATTGGTTATCATAATATATATCTTGTTTTTCTTGTTTACGATTTAAGTATATTTCATATATTTCATTTTAATGTAAATTGCATCCAAAATGATGTAGACTGCTCACACCAAATGCTAGTGGATTCCCAGCAAGAACACTTTTAAGGCAAACTACCTTTCCCACCTTCCTAAGTGTCTTCAAAGACTCTTTCCATCTTGGTTACAACATTGAAAAAACTTCTACCCAACTTCACAAAACTACTTAATTACATTCCCTATTCAAGACTTAGGAGACAATAAGGGGAAAATGAACAAAATTGAGAAATGGACCATAATGAACTTCTTGCTTCAAACTAACATCTTAGACATTTTCAAGGAACACCTAATAACTATCTCACAAACTTCAGTCTGTCATCTATTGCGTCCTTCCAAGAGATTCTTCAACATCCTATGAGTGAAAACAATCTTCCAACATCCAATGACTATATTTTCTTTGTAACAACATGTAATTTGTTGATTTTTGGACAATTTTCACAAAGGGGAGTGATTATGGTTCAAACCCATGACATGGCTATTAAGACAACCAAGAAGATCCTTAACATCTTCCACTAACTCCATTCAATGATAACATGTAGCTAAAGTGGTGTTTCATTCTGACAAAGTACGAGTTTGTTATTCCAAACAAGAAGTAATGATATTTGACAATAACTCAATGATCCTATATACAAGTTTAACATCAATAGTGATTCCTTGCCATATAAAAAAAATTTAATAATCACCACCACCTTATGCCTCCTCTAAATTCATAGAGGGCATTTTCATCATTTGACATCCATTCCAACTGATTACTAGTTGGTTTGATTGGTTACAAGGTTAATTTCCAGTTTTTCCAAAAAAATGCTAAAATTGCCAAAAAGTAGTTAATAACTTTAATTGCAAAATGCATTTTTTGCATTAACTCTTCCTAGAACTTAACCAAGTGGTTTTTGGTAACACATAGGACCTATATAAGGTGTAATGACTCTCAAAACACTTATTGAGTCAGCTTATTAACAAAAACAATAAAAAAGTAAAAATCATTAGGACTAAGGCAACTTGGGTTTATAGGTGACCTCAAGTTCCTTGACCTTACAAACAAGGATTACCTTATTACCATAAAAAAAATAACATGTTCAAAATGAGGTGTATGATCACCCTTTTACTTTCTATCACGAGTCTCCATCATTAGATGAGATGACATATCTAGTTGCCACAGTCAAAGATCATTGCCCTATGGCATTTAGTGACTCTTAAGAACGATTTGGTTTGGCGTGCTCGAGAATGTTCAAGCACTCAACAGAACAGGAAGAGCTTGGGGCTAGGGTTTACCCGGCCACCCAGAGCTAACGAAATAGATAGTTCGATCCCATGATGAGAGAGATTCTACAATTGGAAACTTTGTACTAGCTAACACTGCAAGTTTTAGCATCACCCGAGATGGGGTCACAAAATCAAAACAGAATCAAATCACCAATCATATATACCATGGAATGAAAAGAGAACAATAACCATGGAATGGAATACAAACACACCTTAGACCTATTAAGGTCTATATCAGTAGATAAAGTGATTCTCTTGTGTCCAAATAGCACTGATATACAATTACAGCAGTTTTCCATTGAAAAGGCTAGTAGCCCTTCAAACTGTAAATTGAACATTATATGGAAAAACCCCACATGAAGACATAGTTTAAAGTGAGATTCAAACACCCTTTTAGGACAAATAAAACATAGGTAAACTTCACAAACTGGAAGAGACTAGAAGCCACCATTGTAACAACGTTTGGAAAGTGTTGATAGGCCTAATTAGGCTGCAGTTACACTACAGGTACCCTTGCACATGTGCCAATCTGCAAAACAGTTATTGGAACATCTAGGGGCATGTGAAAGAAGTCCAAATCCAAAGTTACAGACCTTGGATCACTCTGGAGAAAAAGTTATAGTGACTACGCTGAAATGTTGAATGGTGCATGTATGGAGCCATACACCTAGGGTATGGTGGAAAAATTCATTCCTTGCTTGACCATCTGTAAAAACCTACAAAATCATGAAGTACACTAATAGGGCTTGCATTCCACGATTGGTCATTGTAATTTTTGATGAATTGGCATCGTAAATTGGTCCCAAATATAATAGTGTGTAAATCGGTGTTGGAATAGGTCTAGCACTCCTACATGCTCAATCTATTGTGAGTGAGATCTTATTGCTAGAGTTTGTAGAGATATGAAAAATTTATCCAATTATAATTGTTATAATTACAAGAAGTTTGGTCATAAGGCTAATGAGTGAAAGACAAGAATGAATACTCCAAGATGGCCCAATATAATTATATTAATATATAATTAAATTATATATAACTCACATCATTTATTATATATCAATTAATTTATATAATTAATATGTGGTTTTATTATCATTATATATATATATATATAATTGTGTTACATTATCTCAATAAATATAAGTATACTACAACAATAGCAATTTAATAATTATATTACAGTGACCTTTATGTTATATATCTTTGGCTAAAGAAATTTGATGATAGCTATAATAACATTGTGAAAGAGGGATTCAAAGGAAAAAACATTATATTTGCTTGAGAGCTATCATTAGTAGTCAAGGGCATTGAATGAGTGGAAGTGATTTCCAAAAAGAATGAATAAATTCCTAGAGTCCCTTTGGACACCTCTAATGAGGACCAAGAACAAGAGGTAAGGACAATGATTTGACTATAAATGTGTGTCTAGCAAACCATTCATAAGATGGGGGAAGATTTGCAATGATAATTTAAGATAATAATCCACAATCAATAATTGGATTGTTGTCTATTTTTTAATTCTGCACTAGTAATTATGTTAGCGGAGCACCTCTAGCTTGAAGAGAGATTTCTATTAAATCATAATCATTGTCCTTGATGTGTTTTTGTTTTCTATCACTAGATATTGATGTGCCAAAACCTCATTTTTTTGAAATGCTTATATCAATTTAGATCAAGTGATGGGAGGATTCATTTCTCTTGCTAGGGTAGATCAAAGAGGTTATTCAAATAGACAATTGGGTATTAATATAAATTTTTCTTTACTAATTTGATGATTAATAATTGGAAAAGAAGATAACATTATGAGATTAATTCCCTATTTATAAAAAAACTTAAAATTAAAAAAAAAAGTAAACTCAATAGGACATTGGAAATACCATCACCTTCTTCATACCTGGTGTGAGATCCATCAAGATATCCATAAGGAAAATCCTCAAGTAATTATGTTAGCCTATTAAAGTTACAAGTATAATAGGAAGAAACATAAAGGTGTTCCATGAAGAAAAAAATTTAAGTACAACCTAAGATACTCCATGAGCGCGTCACCATCAGACCCCCTCAAGAAGTACAAATTAATGCAATTTTGCATTAGGTTAAAAAAAAAGATCTTGTGTGCATATGAAATCACATGCATAGCAACAATTCTAAGTGCATTCTAGGTTATTTTAATATTAAGACCTTGGAAGCAACTTGTAAACAATCTTCTTGAATAAATAAAACTAAGTAGTAAAAAAAGAGCTAGATTCATTTCCTTTTTATGTAATATTTTTGAATGGCATTTAATTTCAAGCATAAATCTAAAAATCAGTAACTACTGAATGCAATATACTATTATTTAAGGTGTACCAAGTAGATAAAATCTTACAACAATTAATTTCCTACTTTTATGCTATGTATTCTAAGATAGGTGTGAATTCCTTCAATTAAACTTTCTCCCAAGATTTGATAGTTGTGTCATTTTGATTTCTTGTCACACTCAGAATACAATCATTTTGTCTAAAGAGTTATATGAATTTATCTTTGATATATTCTATGTATCTATCTATATACTATCCATCACCTAAAATATCTTTAAATCATTCTATCTCTTCATCTCCTACTCTCCTCTCTTCTCTTCCTATTTCTCTCCCTACTACTTCCTTATTAATTTCCTTTCCCTTCATATTTATCTCCATCATATACACTCACTCCCTATTTTTTAATCTTCAGAGGCATAATGATGACATTCTAAATGAAATCTATAATTTTAGAAGTAAGTTTAATAATTCTCATCTACTATTATTTGTACTAAAAATACATCTACTATATTATTTTTATTTTAGAGTCAAAACTTAACAAATAAGAAAGAACCTGTTTAATAATAAAATATACAAATTACTTTTAAAAAATTATAATCTAAATTAACTAAAAAAATTCAAACTTTAATAATCAAACATTTTCATATAATAAGCAGAAATATATTATTATTCTAATACATTAAGAAAACTTAAATCTAAACACAACTAAAAATTTACAACCACTTTTATCTACTTTTTATTAAAATGTAGAATTATTTTTATATGTTGTCTAGTCTCATTTAAATTGATCTCAAATATAAAGTAACGTAATTTACTAATTTTACCATAAGTTATAAAAATGGATAGCTTTACATCTAAACTACCTTGAGAAATTAAAATAGGTATAATAATGTGTGATTAATAATTCACTATGTTGGAAATGTGCTTAAAAGATTTTAATTAAATACATTTGATCCAGTCAAGCGGAAACATTTCCATATGATTTTAGCCATTTGTCTGTACTCTTCGGTGTTGCCACGACTATCACAGTACACTATGTATTAAAGATGAGTGTAAGGATTTCATTCGACCCTTCCTCTTTTACTCTCCCTTCATAATTATTCCCCACTTTGATCTTGAATTAGAACCTCTCTCTCTCTCTCTCTCTCTCTCTCACTCTCTCTCTCTCTCTCTCTCTCTCTCTCTCTCTCTCTCTCTCTCACACACACACACACACACACACACATTAGTTACTCTTCCCTCATCACATCACTCTCTCCATATTCTTCATTATAATTATCTATACCTCTAACAACATAGTTATTTGAAATCAATAATTCTAAATTATCTTTTTTCTCATCAGCCATGTCTCCTCCTTTCTATCTTACTCTATATTTTTATATCTTTTTTTTTTTAATCTATATGTCTCTCTTTAATACACACACTTTACCAATCACATCCCTATATTTTCTTTTATATCTTTCTTCTACACACATTCACTCACTTCTCCTTCCCTCTCTCTATTTATTTTACCCAAATCTTTACTATTCACCTCTCATTATCTATATATTCTATTTGCTCTATTTCTCTTTGATCTTCTTTATGTATCAATCTATATACTATCTATTTCCTCGTATATCTTTATTAGTCTATTTATTTATATCGCCACTCTCCGCTCTCCTCTCCTCTTTTTATTTCTCTTGCTCCTACTACCTTCTTATTTGCATTTCCCTTTATATTTCTCCCATACAAACACTCTCTTTCACTATTTGATATCGATATCATTTTTTTCCATATACACTGGATGTTCCTTAGGTGCAACAAATATTAAGGATAAGGACACCAAATTGATGGAGGAATGACACTATTGTTATGCTTTTCATTTATCAGTCATAAAAGTTATGTAAATGGTGATTGTTAGTGATGTCAATAAGTTGGGGTGAAGTTTATAAGTTTGAATGAATTTGCTATCAAGAAAATTATTTATTTAGATTATATCGGCTTAATTAAACCAGGGATAATAAAGATAAGAACCCATACCCATACCGTTTGTGTGAAAATTGGGATTATAGTTGTATCTAAATTTATTCTAATATTATTTAATATATAAAAAATACTCCATCCTATTACCAGTGACAAATTTTGGGACAACGTTTATTCAAATATTAGACTTCCGATTTCCAATGATCTTTTGTTTTATCGTGATGGTTACTCATCATAACATATGACTCAAATGCTTAATATGCCAATTTCCTCCTTAATAATAGTCGTATAGTTTTATGGTTTCTGGATTATTGGTAAATTTTGAGGCATATTTCTCTCTAATGAACTTTTATGAAGGCTTTCAATCACTTTCAATCACTGCTTCTCTTTCTCTCTCCAAATGGCCTGGCCATACATACTGCATCTCTTAGACCGAAGAATCAATCTAAGTCTGAAAATGTGACAGCAATTAGGTCCTGCAATAGACTGTAAAAATACATCATTGGGGCCCTTTATCTGTAATACAACTCAGAATAAATTTAAATACATCATTGGGGCCCTTTATCTTTAATACAATCAGAATAAATTTGGCTCTTCTTACATATACATGTAGACAAATATCAGATTCTTTTGACAAAAACTAGTTTTGACAATCCCAGATCTCTGGCGTTATTTTGCACCAAAAATTAATTAGTTTTAGTCACTTCATCCTTTTGATCTATGTCAGGCTTCAGCCTTTAAATACAAGTCCATCTCATCTGACCATAACCATTCAGTTGAAACATAATGTCACAGTTGTAACATATGGAATATACGAGGGATATAGTATAGGCCTTTGAATTCTAATAAAAAAAAAGACTACATGGAGCTTATCCGTTGCATCCAGCGATTACTTAAAGCCTCTAAAGATATAGGAAAAAACATTAATTACTTCATGTCGAATGCAAAATATCACACTAGAGCCTCTAAGGATAAAAATTACTTCCATATCAAATGCAACAAGCGCCATAAATAGTGTAAATCACAGTGGCAATAAAAAGCCATTTCTAAAACTAAAGATGAAGTATGAAACCAACTTAGACTTACTATTAATGAAAGATATTCTACCAAGCTGATGCATTTTCAGTAGTAGTTTGAGAGAACACTACTAATGAGAGGGTAAGACATAGACCTAGACCAATTTACCTAGCATTTTTGTAAAGATTTGCAAACATAGGAAGAATATTGGAGATTAGGAGTTACTTCATTAGCTGCAAGAAGAGATGATTTATACATATGTGAAGAAGAATCTAAATTTAATTTAGAAACCCATTATTAACTGGATTAAATTTAATCATCTAGAGAGTAAGAGATAGACCTAAGCCAATTATTAAGGTATTATTGCAATGGCTTTGCAAAAACAGGAAGAATGTTGCAGAGCAGAAATTATGCTATTAGTGAGCAGAAATTATGCTATTAGTTAGCAGAAGAGGCAACTGGACATATGTGAAAAGAATAATCTAATTGACTTCGAAACTTGTAATTAACTAGATTAAAGTGAATTATCTACAAAGTAAGATAAATCTAAGCTAATTTACTCAAGTTCTTGTTATAATGGATTTGATAATAGAAAGCATGTTCAGAAATTATAATATTAGCTACAAACTGAGATAATCTATACATGTGCGATAAGAAAAATCTATGACTAGTAAACCGATGATGAACTAGATTTGAGGTGATATTGACCCATGGTTAAATAGATTGAAGTGAATGCCACATTATAAGTATGATATTGAAAACAAATCTCAAGTTCAATGACCTATTAAAATTGCAATTAGGCTTTGTGAAAAGACTGCTGCGAATATCATGCTTATTCTTTAAGTCCAAGCTAAGCTGAGGAATTGAATTGTCAACTCTTATTCTCTGCCACTTACGGCGAGGAAAAAAATTCTCAGAAAATATCAGAGATAAATTGACAATTTTTTGGAAAAATATGGGGAATTTTGAAAATGACTTAAATTTAATTAGGAATGTATTCTTTTCCAAAATTTAATAAGGAGATGCATCTAATGAGTCAATAAACGAGTAAACAAACCAAACAAGCTGATCTAGATATATATAAATGCTATATGTAACAAAATTGTATCCTCGCATAGAATGCCTCTTCTCCCCTACCCGGCAGGGGATGGCTACTATGGAGCGGGTCACTGGCCCATCATGTATTCTCCTCAATCCCAGCCATGATCAAGCCATGGGCTCTATCCATATGCACACATGTGCCCCCACCATCTATGACTTATCTCATCCCTCGGGGCCCTATAATTCCCCCCCAAAAACCCATGTTACGTATATAAGAGGGCCCTACCCCCTGCCAACTATAGAAATTGGGGTAGTTGCCTTAAAATAGTAGGGGGGAATCTGTATCGTTGATCACTTCACTCGTGTAATAGCTTAGCTTAGAGTAGCTCTTGAGGAGCTACCCCAAGCATTGAACAGTGGAAAGGGGGGAGGGCTTCTGCATCTCTCGCTATCGCAGCGGCCGACTGTAGGTGGAGAGGGCGGTGGAGAGGGCTATAATATGCCAGGGGCGGCTGGTCTCCAGGTGGAGCTGTCCATTGTTCCCCTGCTTGTTGTTGGGATAGAGAGGAGGATATCTGCCCGGTGGCTGAATTATTCAGTTGTAAGTTCTACTGTATCGTTGATCACTTCACTGAGTAATAGCTTAGCAAAGGCTCTTGCTATTACCGGACTTTAATGTTACGGACTATAATGCCGGCATTGGGGAGCGCACACACACATCTATGGGGGGGGAGAACCACTTTTGAGGGGGATTAGGAGCCCTACCCAATTCATTGAAAAGAGTTTCACCCTACGGGCAATTATCATGTTATCTATTATCATGTTATCTTCGGATAATGCGACTTGAAGGAGCACCGGTTGGCCATGATTCTGGCCCCCCACTTCTGAAAGTAGGGATGCGAGTCTGGGGCGACCGGAGGGAACCCGCCCCTACTATTTGAGAGGTGTCAGAATCGGGCAGGACCATAACCACGATATAGAAGGTTGGGCAGGCAAGTCGAATGGTCTCCCCTCTCCCTGTGGCCTATAGAATAGTAGGGGAAGTGCCCGAGCCTTCAATTATCTATCTCAGGTCAGAACTACAATAATAGTGGGTATGCATGCAGGGGCCCCCTTTCATATTATTCCTGCGTGGATGAAACAGAGATACCTGCAATGATAGATCTGGATTGACGTGGATAGTGATAATGGATCAACCATAGAGATGGTCCCCGGCATCACTAACACGAGCTACTGCGGATCGGGTTGTTGGCGTGCATGTGGGCATATGTCGATGATCACTTGATGATCACGCATAAAGGGCCCCTTTTTAGATAGATAATTCAAGGGAAGGGTCGTTATTGGTGACCAAGCTCGACAGGGAACAAGTTTCTATATTCCCACAACTTGGCCCACTTTGCACGATCACCCTTATCTCACCTGGCGCCAAGAAGGGACCCATCGGATTCATGCATACAGAGCTGCCCTCATTCCGGTCCAATAGGTTGGTTGGGAGACCTCTGCATGTGCTTCACCAAGCATTATTTGAGTAGGCATGCTTGCAAGGCGAGATGAATAGAACCAAGCAAGAATGTGGTGGGAGCGATTGGTGTTAGTTACTCATTCGGGAGATATGAGGGGAGAAAGGAAGCACCGAATCATTTTCCATCATTTCCTTTGGTTCCATAGGGGCAATCTTCAATCTAACCCAATTATTGGGGCCTAACAGCTTTTAGAGTAGATGGTAATGATTCAGCCCATTCCTCTACGAGTTTTTACCCCTTTCTTCTCCGGACAAACAGCGTCACCCGGGCAAACCGGTGGAGTTGAGCGCCCAGAGACTCCTTGAATAAGCGGGTGGTCCCACCCAAACTTAGATGGTGGGAGGTTGATGCTTGATTCGCAGCGATCCCTGATTCGCTGTTTTCTTTTATTCGAGACCATGTTCTCAGGAATCAGGAATATAGTTCGCAGGCATAGGCAAATAGTAGAGTATCCCCTTGTGCACCACCATCCCAGTTGCCCGAAACAACTAGAAAGAAGGAAAGCAAAGTGCCCTTAATTGTTCATTTGCTGCTTCAGCCTCTGCATGCAGCGTTCCCATAAGTAAATGTGGCTCGTTCCCACTCTGTATTATTCATATCCCTATCTGTCTCCCTACTCGCTATTGCTGCTAAATACTATGGCTTATGGCTAGATTCAGTGAAAGGTTCAGGCCTGTGGAAGCGTTGATGGCTAGATTCAGTGGAAGCGTTTATGCATCCTTGGGCCTGCCTTCCTACATTACCTTTCCTCCCTTCCGACAATTATAGCTATAGTTCTGTCCCTCCTACTAATAGATATCCACCTGCCTGATCCGCCCACCCCATAATATACCCTTCGGGCTTTTAGGGGACTTATTGGGTATTTATGGCACTATTTCTTTCATTAGCCAGTCATCCATATATTTGGCCTGCCGCCCATAGAATAGTAGGGGCTGGGGGTCTTAGGTCGTACTTTACTGTGTGTGACAGGTGACTTTTGCCGGTACAGATCAACCCTTCCCCTTATAATAGTAGGGTGCCCGCCCACATTTCTTATAGGAAGAAAGTCAATTCTATAAGAGAAGCCCCAGCAAGACCAGCCAATTCATACCAATACAATACTCATACACACCTCCTCGAGGGCATCCACAAGATAAGCACTTACATACCGCGCCACTAGTCCCATCTACAAGCACCACTCACATACATCCCAATATTAACCTCCCCCATCTGCCCTCATGGGAATATAGGCGACTGTACCAATACGAATCTTTATATAGATATATATACAATAATTGGCTAGCATTGGTGGGACTAATACCCATAGGGCTGGCTTTTAGACCTGAGGTAGTCTCTGGGCTCCCATTTGAGTTGCCTTATAATAGTAGGGGAAATGGTGTTCTTATGTGGGGTAGGATGACGGAGCAGGAGAAGAGCCCTTTGACTGTGTACGAAGGTGGTGTAAGGCAAATAGAGATCCCGATGGACTATAGATAGTTGTGTTGTTCCAATATGGATCAAAATCTTGTTACTTGGTCCAGATCCCGCCCGATTTTCTGTGCATATGTTTTGAAATCTGTGCCAAATGCCACTTGCCTACTCTGCGTCCGGATCCACTATTGATTCCTGTTTATGTAAGGCTTCTGGCATGGGGAGGGTTGGGAGGCACCTCCAATGGTGGGGTGAGAGGTGTGAGATGCTCTGTAAGGGGAGGGGGGGGGAGAGTAGGGCAAAGCACCCGATAGAGGTGGGGATGGATGGCGGAATCTCATGGTGCATCGAAAAGTTAGGAGGGGAACGTTGGTTACTGTTTTCCCTCCTCCCCTTCCCCTCGACCCTATCCCTAACCCCTCCCCTTACCTGCAGTTGCTAGCTAGATTTTATGTACAGAGCATAGCCCATAAAATTTTAGGGATCCACCATACAGAGCATAGATGTGATTGATTGCTATCCCTGTGAGTATAAGTCATTCAATCCCTTGCTTGTTAGATCTCTCGTGTACAGAGCTATATGTCCTATCACTGGTAGTAGACTGCTGTATCTCAATCCCTTTTTAGTGGTAGTGCCCTACTATTATAAGGGGCCTCTGCATGCACAATCATTCCATTCCATCCCTTAATAGCATAGGAGTGGGTAGACTGTCTTGGTTGGATGGCTGTATCTGTATAATGGTTCGTGGATAGCATGGGTAGTCGTATTGGGGTTTATAGTTACAGTATCTGCTTCCTTCGATGGTGGGTTTGTTCCATCCGTAGTGAAATCCCGTGTATCTGTCTCGGTGCAGAACTGTCTGTGATTCGTTCCCATGGTGGCATGGCCTCCCTCCGCTGGTAGTGGAAGTGATTGGTGGAATGCCCTGCTTGTTTGTAGAAGTGAAACCATCCGCTGTGAGTGGCGAAGGCAGCGGAGCCAATTTCATTTCTAATAGATATACAGTCACCCTGAACACTCAGTTCCACCACCATTTTTTCCAGAATCCCCGATAGCCCTACTATTATAAGGGCGGGCATCTGCTAGTGTTCCAATAAGATATGTTCCAGCAGACATTCCTTGTTGTTCCTACGGCAAAGTGGTGTGCATCTTAAGGTATTCCTTTGGCATTTTAAAGTGTTCCGTTCCGATATCTGCTATTGTGATTGGTCTATATGTCATCTCTCGGCGTGAAGAGCGCCGAAAAAAAGTTTATGCAACATAGTTTCGTGGCACGTGATTCAATTCATTCATGGCAGAATCAGCTGGCTCTGGATCTGGAACAGGTTAAAGAAAAACTTGAACTCAGTTCACTGAATCCGCGGGATCTGCGCCTGGAATGGATTAGAAGAGTAGGGCAACGGGTGGCTCAGGATAAACAACTGCTGGTGGGCTGGCAGCCATGTTCAGAGACTGAACTCTGAAGAAAATTAAAAATAGCAAATTGTATTTGAAAAAAGATAAGCAAATACAAATGTCAAGTACAATATGAAAAGAATTCAGAAAACTTATTTTTGAATACGGATTTGCTTGGAAAATCTCTTCAAATCCACTTGCAATCGATCTACAAGACTACCAAAGACTATTTCTCTTAACCAAAACCCCTCTCCTCTCCTCCAAAACAACTCAAAATTGCAAAATAAACAATGAATGGGCAAGTTGCTGGGCATCTCAGTTTTACTGTTGTATTCTGCCAGAAAAAGTTAAGTTTTGCGAGAAGTCTTAGCAGCCAGAATTTAAGGTCGAATTTCTTGCCAGAAAACCTTAAGTCTCGTTCTGCAAAAGTTCTCGCAAAAAGTACAGATATCTCTCACTTCTCGAAGAGATTTTAATCTATCGTCCTGACAATGAAATGAAATCTAAAGTAGAAATGAAGCTAAGAGTATTTAACAACCATTCCTTTTAAATCAATCTGGAACAGAATGATTCCTAAAATGAGGCAATTTACCAGTGGAATTTAAAGGTATATCACAGATATCTGCCACAGAATGATTCTTTAAGTCTCGTTTTGCAAAAGTTCTTGTGAAGAGCACAGATATCTGCCACTTCTCGAAGAAATTTTAATCTATCATCCTGACAATGAAATGAAATCAAATGAAGCTAAGAATATTTAACAACCATTCCTTTCAAATAAATCTGGAACAGAATGATTCCTAAAATGAGGCAATTTACCAGTAGAATTTAAAGGTATATGAGTTTCCATACAACTAAATGAGAAATGATCGAAACAAGCCTGGGGACTGGCCAAACTGAATGGGCAACCAATCCAGGCAGCCTTGAACTACTGAATCATACTGCTTAAAATAGTTCACAGAGACAAGGTTAACCCAACTTCAATAAAACTGTCTACATAGGAAGATGAAATTAGCTTTATCTAGTGGGAAAATAATTATCATTCAAAAGTACTACTACTAGAAGATTGTGTGCATATACTCAAAACAGTGAGATAAAATGGAACGGCTTTAAAAACATTGAGTATCTTTTACATATCCTTTGACCGAAGAAATATGAAACAGAGTTTTAGTTCTGATAAAATAAATAGAGAAAGTCGGAAATTAAACTTCTCTGTTTCCATTGCAAATTCCCACACTTTAAAATTCTGTCTTGTCTTCCTCTTGCTGCTACCTCTTCCACTGTTGTCGCTTGTTTTCCCCATTTTTATCAAAAGTCCTGCTACCTCTTCCACGGTTGTCGCTTGTTTTCCCCATTTTAATCAAAAGCCCTTCAACACCTTGGAGAATGAAAAACCTGGGTTAATATTATTTAGAAATTTCCGTCACTGCTCCGAAATTCCTGCTCTAGGAGATTACCGAACTTGGCGAGGAATGCGCTTTCACTTAGCCTGAAGAATCGAATCGGACTAGGTAGACTGTTGACGTGTGAACTTTCCCTCAGATATTTAAAGACTTCATAGCGAGGTTTGAGCCTTTTCTCTAAGCTTAAATCCAGAATCACGGCATTCAAAGTAACAATCTTGAGCTCAATACCTACTGTGCGTACCAAGAAATCAATGTTTTCGGTCATTTTCTTAGTTGACGAGTTAAGTATTTGAGGATATACCTTAAGCATGTGATTTATTTCCTCTTCTGCCAGACCAAGATTTTCCATATGATGAATTTTCGCTTCTAGGGTTTCTATACTTTGGCTTATTACGTATGGGAGGTATCGCGCAAATACTATGGAATCTTTCAGAACGCCTATTCTATTCTTCAAGTACTCGATTTTTGGTTTCACATGCTTCTCAAAATCCATCTCCAAAAGCGTAGGCGTTGTTCTCAAAGCCTTGCACAGATGGATCTTCGAACCAAACAGGGTTTCAAGACGGAGGATCCTGGGCACTATACAGTTTTCCAAGCTCGATTTAAGGAATCTGGGTCTGCGAGATATAATATGTGCTACGTCTTGAGCAGACAAGCCCAAATTTTTTAAGTGCTCTATCTTGGGCCGCAACTGCCTATCTGATCTCTGTGTCAGCAAAGTTGGGTTTCTAAGAATTGTAGCCTTAAGCTTGTTTTCAGTGAGTCCAAGCTCTTCCAGGAGACGAATGGCTTCTCTAGCAGTGTGGTCGGACTTGTTCCGCAACAGTCCCGGTTTTGCCCTCATGATAGATGTCACTTGAGAAGAGGAAAACCCACATTCTTTTATTAAAAACTCTGAAACGACACAGACTAGAGGTGTGGAAGGAAATGCCGACGATGAAGAAAGTGGTGAGAATTGTCTGCATGCTGGAGAATGCAGCTTGGCGGAAAGAGGAAGAGGTGATGAAAATCTCCAAAACAAAACAAGCAGCATTGCATTCAATGAGAGAGATCTGTGCAGAGAAAAATGAATCCTAGTAAAAGTGTCGTAGCGCAATTAATGAGGGTTCCTGTATCAGCATTAGGGCTTAGTGGCATAAGCATTAAGAAGGATGATATAAACGCCAATGAACATTTCATTGGTACATTTGGGTCCCATTTTTCCCCTGTATCTTCAATGACCAGCCAATATAGTTTCAAATTTACTTTCTGTTCTAATATGAGCTTGAAAACGTCAAAATTTTGACAATACTTAAAATATTTGTCAAAAGTTTGACTCAACTTATATTTTCTGTCAAAGAGTTGAACGACACTTACTTTCGTCAAAATTTCAACGTTGTCAAGATATAAAGAAAAAAAAAAGTGAAACTTCATTTCATTTTGATGCGGGAAATTGTAGGTGCAGAAGGTTAAAGGGGAACCACTGCTAATCAGTTAAGTTTTCTTTGATTGTGTTAATAATGTTGCTTGTATATAGCCAAACAAAATTCCATTTTGATTATGTTTTTAGGTCATTTTGCTTGTATATGGTTTTCACATATGAATTTTTTTTTAACTAAGTGGGAACCCTTCCACTGCCAAATCATCGTAGATCCACAGAGCTCCTTATTCCTTATCGGTCATACTTTGCAACGAGCTATCGACCTACTATAGTTCTCACCCACCTTCAAACCTCTCGAATGGGAATTGAATATGCTTTTGTATCTAATGGCAAGTTCTACTAGTGACTAAAATGAAACCTAGGGTTCACGAAAAAAGGTTTAGCAAGTTGTTCAATTGCTTGGCCATAGAACATTTTTGCCAATTCTTTCACAAAATCTCCCTCCAACAGTCGATGCTACCCTACATTCTTCTCTGCACGTCGAAATCTATTGTGTCCATCTTCTGTCAATCACACACCCGCTTAGTTTTTAAAATAAATTTGAAATATCAACATTGAGCTGACAATATCAAAACCTTGAAAACAAGTTTTCATAGCTATATATGAAAAAAAGTTAGTTTTAGAAACTGATTCACACAGGAGTCTCTATCTAAACTAACATTAAACTTAAAACTAAAACACAACTGAATAAAAAACAAGCATATCGACTATGACATCTAGGACTATGATCTAATTACCACTTGGGACAGAGGACTAAACATTTTTCTCCTTATCAACAGTAAACCCCACCATTGAGTTCCTTCTATTTCTTGAATGTGGCCACATATCTAGCTAATGCTTGATGATGTAGCACCCCAATGTGGTCTAAGTGAAATTTCCATACTTCTTTCATCTTTCCAATGTGTTCCACTTTTATTTCATGTGTCCCAAGATGATCCCTACATATTATTAGTATTGAGTCAACCCTTGAGATCATTGTGAAGTCATTCACTCAGATATCATTGTGTTGAATTGGCTTATTTTAGTGAATATGTATGTGTCATAATATCACTTGTATTTTGAAACTTTATATGATAGACATCTTGCTTCTTATCCTATCAAGATAATTTGGAGCTTTTTTATAAATGTTTGTTTTGTGATCATCATCTATTATCACTTATCACTATTGTTTGTTTGCCTCCAAGAGGTAGTTACTATTAATTGTTATCTCACCTCCACACGCCACAATATAATGGTCATCCTCCCCTTCTTCACTATTAATTTAGTAGTACCTATTAGATGAAACTTATTAGTGTAAGAATTTGAGCTTATGTGTCCTTAGCAAAAGCAATCCAAATGACTAGAAAATAGAGTTGTAGTTGAATTAGTTGGTGAAAATGATGGATATTGCTTAAGTATGCCATTCATCCAAGGTCTAAATTCAAGAGATATAAAATAAGAGCAAAACATAAACTTTTTATAAAATAGATTGAATAAGTATTAAAGCAAACTCGTGAATGATATAAATTCTTCTATTAAAAGATAATATTAAAAGTAGAACTATCAAACTTTTTGTCCTCTGAGATATGCATGTATTTGATGACTCGAAGGCTTGAAGCAATGTTTACATTAATTAAAAAAATTGCAATGACTTGAATTGGTGTTTTTTGGTGTTTGGTAATGTTAATATATCGATGGACTGAATCTGATGATATAAGTGATTCAAAGATTAGTTGTATGTTGATTATTAACATGCCCCCACCCGCCTCCGACCCCCCGCCCCCCGCCCCCCCCCAAACAAATGGGCTATTTCGTCAGATACTACAACTCACTGTGTTAAATTTCTTTGTGTAGCTCTTCAATATGACTAGCAAATCATTGTCTTACATTTCCTTTTATATGAACATATGAAGAAAGTTTAGAATTAATCGAAGTATAAGCACTATTTTCTAACAACATAGCAATGGTCTCAATGAAAAGAATTGGTAAGATTTCCAAGACGTAAAAGAATGTATGATAATATAATGACTATGAGCTATTTTCTAATTCGTGCAACTGTAACTATTAAGTTATAATATCATAATTAGGAAATAGTAGGAATAAATTTGTATATGTACATGAAGGCTACCTGATTAAATAATTTTCAATTATATTTCAATAAGATTTCCATGGACTTGGGAATGTTCTAAGAAAATATTTTCATTTGTCCATGGACTTAGTATTATCTTAGGTTACTTGTGAGAAAAATGGTATGCCATCAAATTCTAGATGAATTACTTCAGATCGTAGTGGTGTCCCTTATAGTTTAGTATAGATTCTCCTTTTACAATTGCCAAATCACATTAATCAGCATCTTTTCTCTTAGCCTATGCCAAACTGAGAGCTTTAGAGAAACATGGTGGTATTTATTTTTGATAGTGCTAGTCATTTTCTTTGCAAGGATTTTACTATTCGAGCTAGCTTTTGTTCCAATGACTTGGAAGGCATTAGTTTTGATGGCATTATGGTCAACTGCTTCTTTCCTATTGATATTACCATGACATTTCTCCTTGTGTACTTGGATAGAACTTCCTATTTATGGTAAGAAAAACCCAAGAAAATTGCCATCAAGTATCAAAGAGTACATTGAATTCAAATCAATACATAGGGTATTATTGCTAGGAATACTACCCATATGTCAGTTGATAAAAGGATCCAGTATTTTCTATTCTTGAGACACTACCCATAGTATTGCTAGGGTATTTAATTGTATTCGAGGATTGTAATCAGATATAAAATTAGTTTCATAGCTTAAATATGTTTCTTCTAGCACTACTATATCCTAAGCCATTGAAACACCACCTAGAAGGGCAACTAAAACTAACAGAACTCACATCACTAGCAAAACTATGGGCAAAATTCAGTCTCACTGAAGAGAAAGAAGTATTAGTGCTCATATGATCAAAATGAATATCCACATTGGCAGCCATGAACTCTAATTCTACTTCCTTTCACCTACACATCATGTGACTTGTATATAATATGCATTGACAATTTGGAAAGGAACAAGATGGGCCATATTTGTAAATAGAGAAAATCTAAGGCAAAGAGAATCTAAGTAAACTTTAGGGTGGTTTTAATCAATGAATCAAAGACAAAAAAAATTTTGGAAATATTCAAGACTAAGCTAGGTTAGTGAGAGGGGAGGGGTGAATCGGTAACTTCAAAAACTTTATCAGATACATATCTTAATTGCAATAATCCCATTATCATTTAGTTCATCGTATCTGAACTACTTGCATGCAAGAGAAACTCAAAACATGAAACATTCAAAACATTTGAACATAATGATTTGGTGACCAAACAACCTTCCAAATAGAAAGTAAAACTGGGGTGGGGATAATACCCACAAAACTTCAATAATGTAGCATAAAGTTGGCTAGTTAAGGTTTACATTGATCACTTCTGATGATCTGCCCTATTAGGAGAAATTAGGACTGCTAGGTCCACCTTGTTAGAGGTTTTACAAACACACAATGAAGTATGTACTCGATAAAGAGATTTTAGAAAAGACTGTTAAGTCTACCTTGTTAAAGGATTTAGACTGGTTCATCTATTCGGATGAAATAGTAGATCTCTGACTTACAACTAAATTACTGATAGAGATTCCTTGAAGTACTAATCACCTTTCTGTGATGGACATGTCTCTGCTTCTCCTTTACTGATATGGCCTTACAATACACTTTTTCCATTACTTGTTCTCATTCGCATGCTTCTTTTTCACATTCTTGTCACACTTGGATATGATACAATACATTACATATATATATATTAATCCAATTTACATAATTACAAAGTCAACCATCATACAAGTTAACAGCAATATTACAAAGTCGGCCCACAGGTAGATACTCGGGTTCTGAAGACTGACTTGGTGAAGTTCTGATACTCGACGTCCACTATCATTAGTCGTCATCGTCATGCAATCGGTAGAAGTAGAAGCTCGGTCCATACTAATCACTTCAATGTAGTCTTGAACTTAGTCTACACCGGTGACTCGGTAGATATTGTGTAACTCGGTATAAATTGGATTACTTGTTTAGATTGCACTCAGTAAATGTTAATCATCATACCGCTCGATTAACATTGGCTTCACTTTACATACACTGATAGCTTGGTAAAAACTACAAAACTCGGTAACCACTAAAGTGCTCAAATTGAACTGCTTGACTTCACACTAATTGAATTCATTTGGTAACCACTGAAATGCTCAGTAGGAATTGTAGTGCTCGGTGGCTACTGAATTACATGGCAAACAATGTAGATTGTTCAGTGAGCTCGGTAGCCATACAAAATCTAAATATGTGTTGTCACTAATAACAAACTTGATTGATATGTCAACAATCTCCCCCTTTGGCATTAGTGACAAAAACACTTATCAGCCAAAACTTATGTACACCACAATGTCATACTAGCTCAATATGATATATTGGTTTTGATATTTTTCAAAAAAATTCTTTGTAAGTGTATATAGTATACTATATCTGCAAATTCTCTTCTGCTATATACATTCTCTCCCTTTGCATGATTCTACCCCATACAATATACATAGTATCTCACTATTCATAGCATAATAAGTGTCTCTACCCATATATAGCATATTGAGTGTCTCTCCCCCTTTTTGACAATAATGCCAAAGATTTAAGAAAAACTTATTTACATGGAGACACCAAAATGAGAAAGCAAATAAGAATGTACCTTAAGAATAAGTGATAAGGTCTTGTCCCAATTTTCTTGCAAAACTTTGCACGTATGTAGAGCAACTTGCACTTCTATAGATAGTTATATCATGTGATTTGCAATAAAGAAGTTGTTGTCATGGATCAATGTTTTTGAATAAACAATATGTTTCTGCATTGAATCCATGGTAGAAAGGATCATATTATGAATATCTATCAGTGTAGACCATATCCTTGCTTCTTCTCTCAACAACTCTACCTGCATGTCTAACAAGAATCTGATCTTCATATGATGTGCAAAGCTTGAACTAGAGTCAAGTTGTAACTGTTGTGCACTACCGTTTAGATCTTTATCAATCTTTGTTAGTTTGCTCTTTATCTCCTTTGTGAACTCAGTAACATCACACAACTTTCCAAAAAGTGATGTCACATTTGTGCAAGAGGTTTCAAGATTGGTTGAAATTGAGGAAAGCTCCACTTATTGGATAGCACTTTGCTAAGCAACATGCTCAAGCACTTTATTATCAATTTTCTTTCCTACTTTCTCAATCAATTTATCCTAGCCACTAATGTCCTCATTGAACTTTTGGACTGCGTCTTCTAGTTGCAAGAAAATGTGTTGAGAAGTATCAACTTCAATACTTATTGCCTTAGACAAGATATTCTTGGCATCATCTATGATTTTTTATTCTCTATCTCTTTTCTCTCTTAGTTTTTGTTGTTTTGCCTTCTTTTGGAGGAGTTCACCAACTATGTGCATTTGATCCACAGTAAAATTATAAATGTCTCATTTGGGAATTTCAATCTCCTCATCTAGGTCTATATCATCCTCTATTTCCTTTCCTTTACTCAAAAATCTTGTACTCAGTTGAGCCTTAGGTTCAACTATCCTTGTACTTAATGCCTTTGAATCCTAGATGGAAACAATAGTGGAAATAGTAGGACTAGCAGTGAAAATTGCTATAGTACTAACTAATGGAATACTATCTGGTATGCTTGTTGAATCCAAAATTGAGGTACTTACAAAAGTATCCAAAACTGAAGTGGCCAAAATTGTAGAATCCAAAATTGTAGTACTTACTGCTGAAGAACACAAAATTATAGAACACATTGTATCCATTGCTAATGATGTTGACTTGGTAGTTGAAGAAGAGGGATGTTACAGCTCGGTAGATGAAGTGGTAGATACTTCTATCAATGATGTGTTGAGCTGTGAGGGAGTGAAGAGTGATTAGACATTTGATGTATCTAATGTGGTCACAATCAAACTTGTTGAAGCTATCTCTAAGCTTGATGTTGCTACTGGTTTAGCTCGAGAGTGAGGAAGTGAGGTAATGATAGCCACAACTATCTTGACTGCATTAGTCTCCTCATCATCTTCCCTTGTTTCCTCTATAGCTTCTTCCTCTTTCTCTTCTTCATCATCCTTCATAAGTTCTTGATAGTCAACCATGACAAATTGGGTTGAATTTTCATCATTATCTTCATCCTTGTCATTGTCATCATCATCATCTTTTATCTCTACTAGTTGCTCACTCAGTGTGTGAAGATGAAACACATTTCTCCAAGTGTTTGTGGCATTCCTCATGGCATATTCTATGTCCTTCATCAAAACTAAACAAGTATTGAACTTGAGAGTCATCTTGTTCTAATTGTCCTTCAATGCCTTGTTTACCTTTGCATCTTTCAAGGTAGGTACCAACTATCATAAGGTTTGTGTAAAAATATCTTTGATAGTTTGCTTGGTATTCTCCCATCTTACCTTGATTTTATCTAAAAAATAACTAGGGATTTATGATGCCACCTGGTCAAGAGAGTATTTCCATTGGCCCATTTTGTCCATGACCAGGTCTTCAATCTCTTTCTACTCCGTTGGTGTCTTGGTTTCATACTTGAGAGCTTTGAAATTATGTACACCTACTCCTTCTCTCAATACCTTAAGTCTTTCCTAAAATGTAGGTGGAGGTTGATTAAAGATAACATTACCACCTTCCTTATCTACCTTCTTTCTTGATCTTTTGGTGAAAGTTGCAGTGGATGGCTTAGGTGGCTTGGTGATGATCACCTTGCCTTTCTTGTTCACAGGTTCTTGTTCCTTTTCAAATTCCTCTTCATCATCTGCTTCTTCTACATCTTCTCCTTTGCCCTCGGTTAACATAAGAGGCATGCTTGTTATTAGTTTGGCTTTCCTCCTCTTTCCTTTGTTAACTGCCTATGGAAGCTTAATTTCTAGCTCTATCCTTTCCTCAGCCTCATCATATATTCCAAAGTATGGTGCCTTTCGATCAACAGGTTCATTCACTAGGGCTTCAATAATGTCTTTGGTTTCATCAATGTTTACCTCATAGGGAAGAGGTTTTACCCATACAACTCTAGGTTTCACTGACTGAATGTAGACTCTATCACTGTCCACCATGAAACAAACATAATCTTTGTAATCTTCAACCTATTTCCTACATATCTTGAATCTATTATTCATTTTCTCCTTGAAGACATCAAAATAGTTATCCATTATGCTATAGTACTGGTGCACCTTTTCTCCATACTACCATGCCTTTAGAAGGGAAGAATTTTTGAACATAGAAAAATAAACAAGTCAACAGAGAATCGAATTTGCAAGGATTATTCTTGGAATTCTTGATAGTTTCCATGTTTTTGTTGAATTGCTTCAACAACAAATTTGCAAGATCCTATGACAGATTGTTCTTCACAACCTTGTACACCAAGTCAACAACTTCACATGACACAATGTTGAGATGGCTAGAATTGTATATCTTGTGAGCTATCACATGAATGCTGAATTTTAGTTCTACATTAGTTACACTACTAATTTTCATACCTCTGCCATCCCACTCAGCTAGAGTTCTCTTTTCCAACTCCACCTGACCTAGGGATTTAGTCACTTTGGCTTTGGTGAGCATGGGAAGGCTAGTAATGCGATGAATCATCCTCTTAGTGATCACAACTGGTTGCTCAAGCCACAACTGACCATTGTGCACCTGACTTGGAATGTATCTAATCCACTTGATTTCAAAACTTTGGGGCAAGCGGGGAATGTGGGTTAAACCTTTGTCTTCTAGATGTTTATGCTCAAGTTTAAGAATCTCATTAACACACAATTCACCTAGGGCATCATCCATTTCTAGGGTTTTAATTTCTTGAATAGAACACTTGAAATGAGTATGAGTATCATTGATTAGGAGTACCTTAGGAGGAATTTGAGATTCTGCTCCATTTGGGTCGAGGGTTTCAATGATCGCGAGCACAAGTTTGAAGTCTAGTGCTTTCCATTCTATTCCTCGGACGAACATTTATGACCCTTTCTTTCTTTGTTGTTGCTTCTTGATGCCATGGTTACTCAGTAAGCTGTGAAAACCTTGAAAAAAAATTATGCAAATTCCACTTGAAGTCGCTTGATCGCTCTATAATTCACTTCTTTGCAAAGGCACTTAGATTTATCAGTGAAAATGAATTTGATTTCTTGCTTTTTGTTAAAACTTTACCATTAATGCTCGATATAATGGTAGCTATGATGACATCATGCTTGACAGGTTGTCATCCACTATATGTTTGGATTGCTCGATAAAAAGCTTCGTGACTCGGTATCCAAACATGTCCATGTTACTCTTGAATTTGCTCAATAGAGTCCATGACCCAACCTTTCTTGGTAGAAAAGACAACTCAATGATAACTAATACCAATCTCCCTTGATGATCCTTTTGTATCTTGAATACTAATTTGGATCTTTGCTTCCTTTCAATTGGAACTATTTGGATGTGCTCTTGACAACATAGTTCTAGTTCTTCCTTAATAACTTAGTTGGAAATGGTGGTGTCACCCACTTCTTGAGTGACATGACCATCATTGCTTGGACTAGCATGCTTGGTAGATTTAAGAATCCATTGTTGTCTCATCTTCTTTCTGATGTTATCTTCTTTTGTCTTCTTTTCATCTTCAATTCTGCCTATATTCATGCAATTCTTAGCTAGATGACCAAGTTCGGTACAAGTGAAACATCTTATGGTGATATATTTCCTTCTCATGTGATGTTTAACACAATTCATTCCAATGTGTCTAAATTCTCCACAGTTGTGACATCTACACCAAGTGTTGTAGTCCCAATTGAATATTGCTTTTACAATTTGCTCTACTGGATTGTATGACTTAGATCTACATTCATATGCCTTCTGACCTTGTTTCTTGCATTTGTCACACTTGCCCCTCAAATTTTTGGTTTCTCTTTGCATTCATTAGCCCTATGACCATGTCGACTACAATTGTAGCATTTTCCATTGAATTTAGTTTTTTCATTGCTCTAACATTTGTTTAATATATGAACTATCTTACCATAGTGATTGTAAGTAGGTTTTTTATTCTTTTGAGAACCTTGTTTGGAGGATTCACCTTCTTCTTTATATCCAGTTATTGCTTTACCCTTTTGTCTATAGAGATTCTGCTCATTCAGTTGATTCAATTGATCCATGTCTACTTGGGATCTCATTATTCTTTCATTGAGTTGCTTTTCAGAATTCAGATCCTTCCTCAATCTTTCATTGATTTGTCTCTCAAAGTTTAGATAATTCCTCATCTTTTCATTTTCAGATCTCAAGCTCACGATTTCTTTATTTGTGTTGGAGAGTTGATCAATAAGGTCTGCTTGCTGAAGAGATTGATTTTTAATTTCATTGTTCCTTCCATCCAATTCTTCTTTTGTCTTGTTTCTCTATTCCAAGATTTCACATAATCTTATTGACTAAATTTCTTGTTCTCTTTTCAATTTCCTTACTTCTTCTTGTAGGGAACCATTCTTTTCTAGGAGTTCTTTGTTGCATCATTTGCTTCATCTAGGCTACTTGAAGGGAAAAAAATATTCAATTCTCTCTTTAGTATACTAATGATCATTCATCTGATTTGTAAGTTCCTTCTTTCTTTTTAGAGATTGGGAAAGATGCTCCTTTTCTTTCTTGAGCTGGACAATGGCCATTTCTAGATCTAGCTTTCCATTGTCAATGGCTTTGTCAAGTCTGAATATCTCCATTATCCTTTGATCTTTACTCAAGCTCTCAAACTTTATCTTGAGAATCACAATGCTTTGATACCAATTGTTGGAAATATTCAAGAATAAGCTAGGTTACTAAGAGGGGAGGGGTGAATCAGTAACCTCAAAACTTTTATCAAATACAGATTTTAATTGCAATAATTCAATTATCATTTAATTCATCATATCTGAATTACATGCATACAAGAGAAACTAAAAACATGAAACATTCAAAATATTTGAACACAATGATTCAGTGATCCAGAAACCTTCCAAATAGAAAGTAAAATTGGGGTGGGGATGATACCCACAAAACTTTAATACTACAACATAAAGTTGGTTGGTTAAGGCTTACATTGATCACTTCTGATGATCTGCCCTATTAGGAGCAATTAGGACTACTAGGTCCACCTTGTTAGAGGTTTTACAAACACATAATGAAGTATGCACTCGATAAAGACATTTTAGAAAAGACTATTAAGTCTACCTTTTTAAAGGATTTAGACTAGTTCACCTGTTAGGATGAAACAATAGATCTCTAACTTACAACTAAATTGTTGATAGAGATTCCTTGAAGTATTAATCACCTTTTTATGATGGATATGTCTTTGCTACTCCTTTATTGATATGGCCTTATAATACACTTTGTCTATTGCTTGTTCTCATTTGCATGCTTCTTTTTCACATTATCGTCACACTTGGATATGATACAATACATTACATATATATCAATCCAATTTGCATAATTACAAAGTCATCCATCATACAAGTTAACACCAATATTACAAAGTTGGCCCACATGTAGATACTCAGGTTTTGAAGATTGACTTGGTCAGATACTCGATGTCCATTGTCATTACTTGGAATTGTCATGCACTTGATAGAAGTAGAAGCTCGGTTCATAATAATTACTTCAATGCAGTCTTGAACTCGGTCTGCATTGCTAACTTAGTAGATATTGTGTAACTCGATATAAATTGGATTACCTATTTACCATGACTGCACTCAGTAAACACTAATCATCATACAACTCAGTTAACATTGGTTTCACTTTACATGAACTGCTAGCTCAGTAAAAACTACAAAGCTCAGTAACCACTGAAGTGCTCGGGTTGAACTTCTCAACTTCACACTATATGATGAACTAGATTTGAGATGATATTGACCCATGGTTAAATAGATTGAAGCGAATGCCACATTATAAGTATGATATTGAAAAAAAATCGTAAGTTCAATGACCTATTAAAATTGCAATTAGGCTTTGTGAAAATAGACTGCTGCGAATATCATGCTTATTGTTTAAGTCCAAGCTAAGCTGAAGAATTGAATTGTTGACTCTTACTCTCTGCCACTCACGGTGAGAAAAAACAAAAAATTCTCAGCAAATATCAGAGATAAATTGATAATTTTTCGGGAAATTATGGAGAATTTCAAAAATGACTTTTTAATTAGAAATGTATTTTTTTCCAAAATTCAATAAGGAGATGCATCTAATGAGTCAATAAGTGAGTAAACAAACCCAACAAGCTGATCTAGATATATATAAATGTTAGATGTAACAAAATTGCATCCTCGCATAGAGTGCCAATCGCTGGCAGCCATGTTCAAAGACTGAACTATGAAGAAAACTAAAAATAGCAAATTGTATTTGAAAAAAGATAAAATAAATACAAATGTCAAGTACAATATGAAAAGAATTCAGAAAACTTATTTTTGAATACGGATTTGCTTAAAAAATCTCTTCAAATCCACTTGCAATCGATCTACAAGGCTACCACAGACAATTTCTCCACCAAAACCCTTCTCCTCTCCTCCAAACACTCAAAATTGCAAAATGAACATTGAATGGGCAAGTCGCTGGGCATCTCAGTTTTACTGTTGTATTCCGCCAGAAGTAGTTAAGTTTTGCAAGAAGTCTTAGCGGCCAGAATTTAAGGTCTTCTCCGCTTGAATTTCTTGCTAGAAAACCTTAAGTCTCGTTTTGCAAAAGCTCCTGCGAAAAGCACAGATACCTGCCACTTCTCAAAGAGATTTTAATCTATCATCCTGACAATGAAATGAAATCTAAAATAGAAATGAAGCTAAGGATATTTAACAACCAGAACAAAATGATCCCTAAAATGACGCAATTTACCAGTGGAATTTAAAGGTATATCACAGATATCTGCCACAGAATGATTCCTTAAGTCTCGTTTTGCAAAAGTTCTCATGAAGAGCACAGATATCTGCCACTTCTCGAAGAGATTTTAATCTATCATCCTAACAATGAAATGAAATCTAAAGTAGAAATGAAGCTAAGAATATTTAACAACCATTCCTTTTAAATCAATCTGGAACAGAATGATTCCCAAAATGAGGCAATTTACCAGTGGAATTTAAAGGTATATGAGTTTCCATTCAACTAAATGAGAAATAATCGAAACAAGCCTGGGGACTGGCCCAACTGAATGGGCAACCAATCCAGGCAGCCTTGAACTACTGAATCATACAGCTTAAAAATAGTTCACAAAGACAAGGTAACCCAACTTTAATAAAACTGTCTACATAGGAAGATGAAATTAGCGTTATCTTTTGGGAAAATAATTATCATTCAAAAGTACTACTACTAGAAGATAATGTGCATATACTCAAACAGTGAGATAAAATGGAACTGCTTTGAAAACATCGAGTATTTTTACATATCCTTTGACCGAAGAAATATGAAACTTGCAGAGTTCTAGTTCTTATAAAATAAATAGAGAAAGTCAGAACTTGAACTCCCCTGTTTCCACTGCAAATTCCCACGCTTTAAAATTCTGTCTTGTCTTCCTCTTGCTGCTACCTCTTCCGCTGTTGTCGCTTGTTTTCCCCATTTTAATCAAAAGCCCTTCAGCACCTTGGAGAATGAAAAACCTGGGTTAATATTATTTAGAAATTTCCGTCACTGCTCCGAAATTCCTGCTTTAGGAGATTGCCGAACTTGGCGAGGAATGCGCTTTCACTTAGCCTGAAGAATCGAATCGGACTAGGTAGACTGTTGACCTGTGAACTTTCCCTCAGATATTTAAAGACTTCATAGCGAGGTTTGAGCCTTTTCTCTAAGCTTAAATTCAGAATCACGGGCTCCAAAGTAACAAGCTTGAGCTCAATACCTACTGTGCGTACCAAGAAATCAATATTTTGTGTCATTTTCTTGGTTGACGAGTTAAGTATTTGAGGATATACCTTGAGCATGTGATTTATTTCCTCCTCGGCCAGACCAAGATTTTCCATATGATGAATTTTCGCTTCTAGGGTTTCTATACTTTGGCTTATTACGTATCGGAGGTATCGCGCAAATACTATGGAATCTTTCACATTGCCTATTCTATTCTTCAAGTACTCGATTTTGGTTTCACCTGCTTCTCAAAATCCATCTCCAAAAGCGTAGGCGTTGTTCTCAGAGCCTTGCACAGATGGATCTTCGAACCAACGAGGGTTTCAAGACGGAGGATCCTGGGCACTAGACAGTTTTCCAAGCTCGATTTAAGGAATCTGGGTCTGCAAGATATAATATGTGCTACGTCTTGAGTAGCTAAGCCCAAATTTTTGAAGTGCTCTATCTTGGGCCTCAACTGCCTATCTGATCTCTGTGCAAGCAAACCTGGGCTTACAAGAATTGTAGCCTTAAGCTTTTCTTCAGTGAATCCAAGCTCTTCCAGGAGACGAATGGCTTCTCTAGCAGTGCGGTCGGATTTGTACCGCAACAGTCCCGGTTGTGCCCTCATGATAGATGTCACTTGAGAAGAAGAAAACCCATATTCTTTTATCAAAAACTCTGAAACGACACTGACTAGAGGTATGGAAGGAAATGCCGACGATGAAGAAAGTGGTGAGAATCGTGTGAATGCTGGAGAATGCAGCTTGGCTGAAAGAGGAAGACGTAATGAAAATCTCCAAAACAAAACAAGCAGCATTGTATTCAATGAGAGATATGTGCAGAGAAAAATGGATCTTTGTAAAAGTGTCGAAGAGCAATTTATCGAGGGTTTCTTTACCAACGTTAGGGCTTAGTGGCATCCGCATGAATAAAGATGATATAAACACCAATGAACATTTAACTAGTACATTCGGGTCTCATTTTCGACCTATATTTTCCACGTCCAGCTAATTTGGTTTGTCAAATTCACTTTTTTTATTTTAATATGAGTCTGAAAATGTCAAAATTTCGAAGATACTTAATATGTTGGTTGAAAGTTCGACGCAATTTATTTTTTCTGTCAAAAGTTCAACAATATTTAAGTACTTTCATCAAAATTTTGACATTGTCGGGATATAAAGGAAAAAAAAGAAAAGTGAAACTTCATTTCATTTTGATGCGTGAAATTATGTACGCGAAAGGTTGAAGGGGAACCATTGCTAATCAAGTAAGTTTTCTTTGATTGTGTTAATAATTTTCCCTATATCTAGCCAAACAAAATTTCGTTTTGATTTCATTCTTAGGTAATTTTGCTCGTATATGGTTTTCACATTTGAATTTTTTTGAACTAAGTGGGGACCCTTACATTGCCAAATCATCCCAGATCCACAAAGCTCCTTATTCCTTACCAATCATACTTTGCAACGAGCTATCGACCTACTATAGTTCTCACCCACCTAGTAACCTCTTGAATGGGAATTGAATCTGCTACTATATCCAATGGCAGGTTCTACTAGTGACTAAAATGAAACCTAGGGTTCACAAAAAAAAGGTTTAGCAAGTTGTACAGTTGTTGGGCATCTTAACATTTTTGTCAATTCTTTCACAAAATCTCCCTCCAACAGTCAACACTACCCTACATTCTTCTCTGCAAATCAAAATTTATTATGTTCATCTTCTGTCGATCACACAACCACTTAGTTTTTAAAATATATTTGAAATATCAACATTGCACTAACCCTATCAAAACCTTGAAAATAAGTTTTTATAGCTATAGCTATAGATGGAAAAATTAGTTTTAGAAATTGATTCACACAGGAGTCTCTATCTAAACTAATGTTAAACTTAAAACTAAAACACAACTGAATAAAAAACAAGCCTATTGACTATGACATCTAGGACTATGATCTAACTACCACTTGGGATAGAGAACTAAACATTTTTCTCATTATCATTAGTAATCCCCCCCATCGAGTTCCTTCTATTCCTTGAATGTGGCCACATATCCAACTAATGCTTGATGATGTAGCACCCCAAGGTGGTCTAAGTGAAACTTCCATACTTCTTTCATCTTTCCAATGTGTTCAACTTTTCTTTCATGTGTCTCAAGATGATCCCTGCATATTGCCATTATTGAGTCAACCCTTGAGATCATTGTGAAGTCATTCACTGAGATGTCATTGTGTTGAATTGGCTTAGTATGTGTCATAATGTCACTTGTACTTTGAAACTTTATATGATAGGCATCTTGCCTCTTATTCTATCAAGATAATTTGGAGCTTTTTTAGAATTGTTTAATATTTTGGTCATCATCTATTATCACTTATCACTATTGTTTGTTTGCCTTCAAGAGGTAGTTACTATTCATTAGTGTCTCACCTCCACACGTCACAATATAATGGGCATCCTCCCCTTCTTCACTATTAATTCAACAATACCTATTAGATGAAACTTATTAATGTAAGAATTTGAGCTTATATGTCCTTAGCAAAAGCAATCCAAATGACTAGAAAATAGAATTGTAGCTAAATTTGTTGGTGAAAATGATGGATATTACTTAATTAAGCCATTCATCCAAGGTCTAAATTCAAGAGATATAAAAAATAGAGCAAAATCATAATTTTGTTATAAAATAGATTGAATAAATATTAATGCAAAACTTGTGAATGATATAAATTCTTCTATTAAAGAACAACATTAAAAGTAGAACTATCAAACTTTTTGTCTTCGGAGATATGCATGTATTTCATGACATTAAGGCTTGAAGCAATGTTTATATTGATTAAAAAAATTGCAATAACTTGAGTTGGTGTTTTTTGGTGTTTGGTAATTTTAATATATGAATGGAGTGAATCTGATGATATAAGTGATTCAAAGATTAGTTGTATGTTGATTATTAATAACACCCCCACCCCTCGCCACCCCCCCCCCCCCCCAAACACACGCACGCACACAACAAATGGGCTATTTCGTCCAATACTACAACTCATTGTGTTAAATTTATCCACGTAGCTCTTCAATAGAACTAGCAAATCATTGTCTTACATTTCCTTTTATATGAACATATGATGAAAGTTTAGAATTAATCGAAGTATAAGCACTACTTTTTAACAACATGGCAATGGTTTGAACGAAAAGAGTTGGTAAAGATTGCCAAGATGTAAAAGAAAGTGTTATAATATAATGGTTATGAGTTATTTTCTAATTTGTACAATTGCAACTGTTAAGTTACAATTTCATAATCAGGAAATAGTAGGAATAATTTTTTATTTGTACATGAAGGCTACTTGATTAAATAATTTTCAGTTATATTTAAATAAAATTTCCATGGAATTGGGAATGTTCTAAGAAAATATTTCCATCTATCCATGGACTTGTTATTATCTCAGGTTGCTTGTGAGAAAATGGTACCTATGCCATCAAATTCTAGATGAATTACTTCAGACCATAGTGGTGTCCCTTATAGTTTAGTATAGATTCTCCTTTTACAGTTGCCAAATCACATCAATCAACACCTTTCCTCTCAACCTATGCTAAACTGAGAGCTGTAGAGAAATATGGTGGTATTTATTTCTAATAGTGCTACTCATTTTCTTTGCAAGGATTTCATCATTCAAGCTAGCTTTTGTTCCAATAACGTGGAAGGCATTAGTTGTGATGGGCATTATGGTCAACTACTTCTTTCCTATTGATATTATCATGGTATTTCTCCTTGTGTACTTGGATAGAACTTCCTATTTATGGTAAGAAAAACCCAAGAAAATTTTCATCAGGTATCAAAGAATACATTGAATTCAAATTAGTACATAGGGTATTATTGCTAGGAATACTACCTGCATGTCTGCTAATAAAATAATCCAGTATTTGGTATCCCTGAGACACTACCCATATTATTGCTAGGGTATTTAAATTTATTTAGGGACTGTAATCAGATATGGAATTGGTTTCATAGCTTATATATGTTGCTTCTAGCACTACTATATCCTGCCCCATTAAAAGACCACCTAGAAGGGAAACTAAAACTAACAGAACTCATATCACTAACAGAACTATGGGCAAAATTCAATGTCACTAAAGAGCAAGAAGAAGAAGTAGTTCTCATATGATGAAAATGAATATCCACATTGGCAGCCATGAACTCTAATTCTACTTCCTTTTACCTACACATCTCATGACTTGTATATAATATGCATTAAAAATCTGAAAAGGAACAAGATGGGCCATATTTAAAAATAGAGAAAATCCAAGGCAAAGAGAGTCTAGGTAAACATTAGGGTGGTTTTGATTAATGAATCAAAGACAATAAAACCATTGGAGGTTATATTGAAGAATAGTGTTTGCTATACTTAAAGCAACAAAAGGGGAAGATAAACAAAATTGTGGGCTTGCAATTTAAGCTTTGGGATACAAGCATAGCTATCTAGGGAGACATTAATCCTCCCTTTCTCCTTTCCTTTTCTTCTCTCTTACTTCAAACTAATTCAAATGGATCTTTCAGTACATTCCTGAAAACTTCCTGTGATTTATGTAACTCTTTTGGGAAGCTCAACAACATGGGGAATGTATGAATCATCATATATATAATAGGAATGTATGAATTATCATAGCTTTTGAGGCACCATCTTTTCTAATTATTATTATTATATATTGTACAATTCATTTGATTTGTTTAGATGTCACCCTTACTGAAGAGATAGTAACATTTAATTATTTAATTATTATCGACTATATACAAGATACTACTAATGCTTGTATGTTTATATTTGATATAATTTTATAGCCTGAAAGATATTCCTATGAAGAAAGTCCACACCTAACAATATGAACCCAGAAAAAATAAGGTGACAATTTCTAGATAGTGGTTTTAGTTCAAAAGAAAAGGTGATGGAAAATGTTATTGTCCTTGCAAAAAATGCAAGTGCTTAAAGAATTGAAGAATTCTAATCACAACACCTCAGAGACATTGTAGGCAACATGATCACATTGAAGGGGGAAGGAATATTTCATCCTTCAGTAAATGTGGATTTCGAACTAGTGGAACATGGAGGTGTGAATATCAAAGCAGAAGGTAATGCTCCCATGGAAGGAGATGATCCTGAGGTAAAGAACATAATTGAAGATGTTGGTATTGGTGCAGTTGATAATGTGCCAGAGAAAAGGATTGAAGAAGATGTTACTGGCACAACTGATGAAGATGATGAAGATGATGATAGTCATGCATCTAATGATGATGATGAAGAGAACCTTGATATACCTATAATTAAAAACACATACGAGCCCCTGTACCAAGGCTCCTGAACAATGCTTCTCTCTGTTGTATTGTTGCTAGTAAACTATAAGGTTATGAATGGTATATCCAATGTAGCAATATCACGTATGCTAAGGTATAATGTTATTTTTGTCATCTTCTATGTTAACGTACCATTGATGTTTTTTATATTAATAATATTTTTACATAGGTTGATAGGTGAGTGTTTGTTACCACCATCAAACATTCTACATTACTCTTACTGAGAATTATCAACCATTATGAAAGATATTGGAATAGAGTATCAAACAATACATGCATGTCCTAATGATCATATTATATTTCATAAACAATATGAATTTGTAACACAATGCCCTAATTGTCACATTAGTAGATATTGATTAGATCAAATAGCAAAAAAGGTGGCTTGCAAGGTTCTTTGGTACATTCTCATTATTACATGCCTGCAACGATTATTTAGGTGTACCATCTTGGCACAATTTATGGATTACCGTGCATGCAACAGAAGTGAAGATGACATTATGTGAATGCCTATGGATGGTTTTGCATTTAAGGACATAGAAGATAGGTGGCCAGTATTTAAACAAGAACCTCATAATCTAAAGCTTTTATTGGCAGCAGATGATGTCAATCCATTTAGAGAGATGATATTTGTTTACTCGGTCTGGCATGTTCTTTTTATTAACAATAACATTCCTCCTTGGTTGTCCATAAAGAGGGAGCACAAATTGTTGGCAATGATTGTACCATGTATTTTTCCATTTAATAACTTCATATAAATTAATTTATAAATATAGTATAAAAATAACCATAATAATTATGTTTTGTTTATGTTTATTCAACTAGGTAAGTATCGAGTGAAAGATGTGAATGTATATATTAAGCTCTTGATTGATGAGTTGCTGGAGTTATGGAATGAGGTCACTATGTACAACATCTCTAGACCAACTGGTGAAAGACAATTTCAATTCCATGCAATGCTTGTACGAACAATACATGATGCCCCTGGACTAACACAATTTTGTAGTATGTAAAACTGTTAGCACATATTTTTGGTATGTAATAGTGCTAAAACATTTTCATTATATATTTAAGTTGTGTGTGATCATTGTAAATATGAATCTTCTAGTACACATGTCATTCAATTATACATGATCTTGTAGGTCTTCAAACAAAGGAAAAATTTGCATGTTCAATTTGTGGTCCAAAGATGAAATCTCGTCATTCAAAAATTTTAGGAAAGCAGGTATTCAATTTTCTCCACAAAAATCATAAGTATCAAATTACCAAAAAAAATCTTTTCAATGGGAAAGAAGAGACAACATCAAAGCCATGAAGAATGATACCTCACATGTGGAATTTGGAATACAATAGAACGAATCATCGAGGTAATGTCATTCCATCTGATGTAGGTTTTTGTATAAAATTAAAATTTGGATATTGTCTATTGATTAGTAATGATATAATTGATGTTCATGAAGGTTGTCAAGGAATTGATGAGAAACTTCCAAAAGGACTTAAAAGCTATCATAGACAATTTAGTAGGTTGTCATACTACAAGCACCTTCCAATCATGCATGTGTTTGATACTCTACGTATTGAAAAGAATGTAACAGAGACACTATGGAAAATATTGGATCGAAGGTGTGACAAAAAAATTTGGTCAAAATTTGCAATGACATTGATGAATCCAATCATGCATTAAAGTTTTTCCTTGAGTCAAATAGCAATGGAAATTGGATTAATATGAGTGTCATTCCTTGGTTATCAACATAGAAACAAACTAATGCCATATATGAAGCCATAAAAAAAACTAAATTTCACATAGGATTTGTTACAAACATAAGCAGTCTCATATCAAAGAAAAGTGATTTTTGCCTAGGGTTGAAAATGCATGATTGGCATACTTTCATCAAGGTAAGTCATGTTCTTTTCTATTTATAGTAAATTTGTAAAATATCATGTACTTTTGATTGTTTTATTTATAATATATTGAAAATATCATTTTATTATTATTACAGTATGTTCTACCTCTATCTCTCCCACACAACTTTGACAACATGAGTGTCAAACACATTATATATATGATATTAGGAAATACATGAGGTTAGAAGTGTTATTTGTTAGATTTGTTTTATATAAGTATTATTAGTCTCGTTGATATATTTTTGCATGATGAATATCTTCTAGGTGGTTGTCATCTAAAGAAATTGATAAAAAGACATAAAGCATTGGAAGAGAAAAATTCTTTAGCTTTTGTGTGAGATGCAAAAGTGTCTACCTTCAACTTTTTTCAATGCACAAGAACATCCTAGTACCTCATACTTCTAGTTAAGGAGATTGACTTGTGTGGACCTATACCAACTAGGTCAATGTGGATGGCTGAGAGACACCTGAAATTTTTGAAGGGCTTGGTTCGATAGAGAGCACGTCTTGAGGGTTCCATGGTCAAGGGATATATGGTCTACTAGACCACAATGTACATTAGTAAATATCTTCCCAAGTTTGAATCAAAGATCCATGTAGATCACATTTCGGATCCCAACTCCATTATCATATTTGAAGAGGAGTACTTGATGGGGAAAGGTAGATTGAGAAAAGTGAGAGGTAATTATAAGATGTTATTGTAATTAATTAATTCTTATCCATCATCAATATAAGTTATTTCTAACTGATCTATTTATTTTATATAGTTGCTTGTGAGTAGGGAGCACTTCATTTGTATATGCAAACAATCTTGACTGGTTGATGTATGGATTGAATGATCTCAACAAAATGGTTGCTCATTAACATGGGAAGGTGTTTCTTCATTGGTTAAAGAAGCTCATCGTAATGGAGATCTCAATATTACGCCAATGTTAATTGATTTAGCAAATAGTTTAAGAGGTGGAAATGTATTTATAAGTTAATCTATCATGACCCATTTGTTTAATATCAACTCAAAGATGGATACATTATTTTGACATGTTTGAAAAATAATAGGTCAAACACCACAACACTGTATACTAAAATGGCTATAAATTTCCCATAAAAAAGGTGGACAACACTAAGAGAACTTGTGATTTTGGGATAGCTACAGTCTTTGAGGTCACCAATATTTCATCTAGAAATGACATGCATCCTCAACAATTTAAAAGCAAATACTATGATGTTTTGGATGATTTAATTGAGTGAGTCTTTAATTCCTTCAAACTAGTTCTATTCGTTGTCAAATGGTACAGGCTATGATTGAATAAAAATGATCTTGATAGAATTGTTATTAAACATGATAAAGGATTTACAAGAATTAATATAAGGTCATTTGAGCCAGTTGGAAATGAGCCCTATGTTCTTCCAAGCCAATGTAAACAAGTGTTTTACTTTGGCGTTCCACATAAATCGAGTTGGTCATTTATTGTTAGACATGATCTAAGAGGAAGACTAGTAAAGTATAATGTGATTAAAGAAGAAGATACCAAAGAAGTGGAAGATAGAGTAGATGTAGATGATGGAAAAGATGATGATGATGATGGTGGTGGTGAAGACATTCATGATGATGGTGATGGCATTGTTGATGATTGTGGTGGTGGTAGTGAAGATTATGATGTTCGTGATGGTTATGCTAATGATGACGATGATGATGACAATGATGATGGTCATAGTGATGATCATGATGTTGACGATGGTCATTCTGATGATTTGGATGATGATGGTTATTATGTTGATGTTCATGATGATGAGATGGATGAAGAAGATGATCAATGAAATGATCAATGGAAATTTATTAGGTGTTGATTAGGTTGAAAAAAATTGTTACAATGCTCAACTCTTGGTGATGATTACTTATAATATATATCTTGTAGAGGTAACCAATTAAAAAGTATACAATGACTATGATGTATGCATATTGTTCATGTTATGTTCTATGTAATTTGTTGTAATGACCCTGACAGGTTATTGCTTTCTCCAGCACCAAAAAATACTAAAACTTCAAAGGTTTGACATTTCGTCAAATTGTTAGCTCCCAAGGTTGTTTAACAAACTGATGTCAAGTTCTATTCTTGTAATCTAATACATTATGGGATTTGTCATGAATGGAGTAATTCAGGGAGTAATGTTTTTGCAAGTAATAGCAAATCCCTTTTTTAATCAAATCACAGAGCTTGAACTGAAAATATATAACTAAACAATATTAAGGAAAAACCTGATAATTGCTATTTCCCTTAATCGTCATGAGTTTGTCAGTTCTATTTTTGCCTTTCACAGTCTGGGAGAAATGCTGGAGCCATTTTTATTACAAACCGCCATTTAGACCTACACAACTTTTCAAACAGTGCTTCGGCCTCTCTGGTGGCATGAAATGCTTTGCACCGCTATAAATCTCTAGAGTTGCGCAGCTCCTTCACTTGCTTATCCATAACACCTAAAAGCAGTTGCATTTCCCACAGTTGTCCACTCTCTGCCTTCACCTGCCCTGCAACATTTCGAATGGATGCCTCACAAGTATTTCGGCCGCACACCACTTTTCGCCCGGTCCAAAACTTGCAATGTCACTTGCTGAGAGTTATGCTGTCACCTGCGACTTTGTTCAAGCCTGCGTTCCTCACACTGCAGTAATAGTTCCAGACTCTTGCGGTTATTCGATTGGAATCGCCGTGCTTCTATATATATAAGGCGGCATCCATTCTCCAAGCTTGATGCAGATTGTACTCCGCCCCTGGAATGCCGCTGATGGTTGGTTCGACTGTTGGTTGTTTTTACAACGACGGGAAGAGGCTAATATCCAGACAAATCGGGAAGCAAACCTAATCACCTCCGTCTCCCTTTATTCACGTAGATGATATTGGGAACTGCCTTAGCGACCCTCCACCGGTTGTAATATTGACTCCTTCGGTCTGGTGCGTCTTCAATAACTAATACTGGTTGATGGACGGAAGGATGGGTCTGAAAAAAAATTCACAGTCTGCCCTCGATCAGATTCGTCATTCCCTTGGGTCACACTGCGATCTTCTACAAATTTGCACCTTTCTTTGAGATGCCGCTCCTGACATGGATTAAGCCGCAGAGCACAGATAGGATTGGGCAATGATCTCTATTCGTGATACATGAGCGATCGGATTTGTTTGACTTCACTAGTGTCGTTTCCTTTGTTCACAAACTGCCGCTACTTGGCCGGAATTCGGAAGTTGTTTCTGAATTAATCTAATTCAACTCTGCTTCCATCTACAGCGATCTTTAAAATGTAAATCCAAACCTTCCGTTGCAACGTCACCACTAATGTAGATTCAGCCGCCTGGGTACGGGGAGAGCTATGCGGCCATTCTCATGCAAATTCGATCAGATATGGGAAAATGAGCTTCCAGCTTCCCTTCGAATCTCTCCAGTTCCGCAATTAGTTAATCCCCTTTTTAACTAAACCTCCAATGATTAATGAATCGCAAGATTTGGCCTTAGGCCACAAATTTTTCCCTGATGAAATGACTGCAGCGTCACCTCCAATCTGCAATAATTCGGATGATATTTCACACCCTCAAAATCGCGTACCAATTGAGAGTTATCGTTCTCAATGGCCAACTGTGACAATTGCGAAAACCCTAGGTTCCACAATGCACCTGTGATTGAATCACAACCTGAAAACAAAGAGAGATAATCAACTGCCTGATTCGAATGGAGCCCCGAGGTGCCTATTTATTCTTTTTCTCCATCCTCTCTAGAGACTTCTAGAACCTTTTTGATCTTATCCCTCAAGTGACTTTATTAAATACTCCAAGTAACTTTATTAAATACAAGGTCATCTTTTAATATTTATTTATTTAATTAAAATAACTAATTAGTCGTCCTTGGACAACCATTAATTAAATTAATTAAATTGAACTGTCACCAAAAAATTGGGGACATGATAGTCCGCCCTTCCTGAAATTGCTTGTCCCCAAGCAATGGCTGAACCATGAACCAATCCGTATGCCTGGGTCCCAAATGTAAATCTGTGTATCATCCCAATCCGCATCATATTCCCATGGAGAAATCATCAATACCAGTAGCTGAGAAACTGTATTCAACATCCAAACAACTGACACTTCTGATGAAGTCATCTGAAAACCAACTGTAGATGTCAGTAGAAGAACCCATTCTGTAGAACTCAAGCCAACTAAAACATCAACTCTATCGAAACTCAAGCCCCTGTCAAAAAGACACCTGCACCCAACTGGATTGTAGATATGACAACAGCCATAGGTACCTGAATCATTGCCATCAAATCCAATCTCTGAAAAACTACTCCAGGTGTGTCGATGCTGCAGGCTGAGTAACTTGCTACTACAAGTTTTATTTTCAAAAGATGGTGCCAATCTATCCCCTAATGGATGGTAAGAAACTGGAGCCAATCTACATCTGCGTGAAATAAAATCTTCTATCTCTGTGTCAAAAGAAAAATGATGAGCGTACCCTACCGTATAATGCTGGTAAGAACCTCCAAATTCTGCTGCTAGCTCATCATCACTGAACTGGGAATCAACAGATGGCTCCATTTTTTGACTCCAAGTGACTGTAGGCTGGCTAGGATCCTGTGCATTCTGCTCAACAAACCCCTCCTCAAGATCCCTGTGAGGTAGCATAGTAGAAAGGACCCCTATAATCTTCTCAACCAATCTGTAAATAACACTAGTATCTTGGATGAGAACACCTTCTGTCACTTTATGCGAGTCTAACTGAACACACGCACTATCCAACAAAAACTTCATGAACGGTTCAGTGCAGTAAAAATTATACTAGGAAACATCAACATACTCTCCTTTACACCACAACTGGTCCTCCTGTAAGGGTGGCATACTCAATTGTACCACATTATCAACTATCTGAGAAGAATCAGTCTGGGGACTTGACTCTACCGGTATCCCGAACTCATCAGAACCAGCTACTACCAAATCCTGAATATGTGTGTCGACTTTAACAATATGCTCCCTAGTAGTAACTGTGGAAGTGTACTTACCATCATCCTCCTCAGTAGTCAAATGAACTGGGTCTGGGGCTGGTTTTGACCGCAAGTGCTCCAACTCCACGATCACCTCCTTCAACTGAAACTGCGACTTCTGTAGATCTCGCTGTGTGTCCTCTAATACCTCAGTAGTCACTATGAGCTCTTGGGAAAGCTCACTCACCTCCTCTTCATGATCCAAGAGTGCCTCATATGCTGTACTCCCCCACTCAACCAGGTGATCACGGTCGGCTACCAATCGTAAGTAATCCTGCTTCAAAATCCAAACAGCTTCATGCAAGGCATGAATCTCTGCCAAAGAAAAGTAACCACCGCTGGACTCATCTGTCATAGAAGAACCCCAACCAGTAATAGCCAACAACTGGCGAGCAGTATCAAAATGCTCACAAGCGATAGCAATGTCTCGTTCACTAACTTTCAACTGGCTAATCACATGATGGCTCTGGCTAAACTGTCTTCCACAAACCTTCTCTGTCACATTGTCTAAAGGAGTATCTTCAAGGTTACTGGTTTCTAGAATATTGTCATCCATATCTTGCGAATCCTCTCCAAAACTCATATCCTCATCCGGAGTGTCAAAATCTGTAGTTCTGCTGTCAAGCTCTTCTGTACCTAAAGAAATTGTCAAGGAAGCTGAATCTTCAAAACTGCCCACTTCATCCTCCTGGATGTCATCAAGGCTGAAACGATCCTGGGACTCATCAGTACACACTGGTAAATATGAAAAATCTTCAACACCTTTCAGCAAGAATGGTCGACTGGAAATATGAACCAAACCCAACAACGGTGCATAAAAACTAATACCAACATCGGATGTTCTGCTGCCACAAGGAAAGATAACACCGTATATTCTGCTAATCAAATCCATGATAGTACTCAAACAATCATGGCTATCATAAAGTGCTAAAGATCTTCGGTTGACTGAATCCCAAATGCTGCTGAAACATTCCCGAATCCATATGCAAGAAACAACTGGTAACTCAAGCAAACTACTTACCTGAGTAATGTGACCAATACCAGCTAACTTCACATACCTGTCTGCCATTGTCCTTGTATCTTGGATGTGAATGCAAGATGAACTCGTAGCATTATCAGCTACCATATATGATCCGTTAAATGTAGAAAGCTGAGTGCAAGATGATCTTAAGCTCAGCTCCATGTCGTGCTCTTGCCCTTGTTTCTCCCAGTCCCGTAATGCCAAAATTGCTCGAGTGTCCTCAAGCTTGCAAGAAAGCTTGACAACTTCCTCCTCCTTCCTCCTCAAGGAATCTGAATAGTCTTTGGCAAGGCTTAGAAGATGGTCACGATCTGATAGAAGATGTAAATAGCTTAGCTTCGTCGTCCCCATCCCTTCACCAATTGTATGTAAGTCACAGCAGGAAGAATTTGCCTGAACTCCCTTATGTCTTCCTTGTAACTGAATCATCTGGATGTGCTCTTCTAACATCTCCCGCATCCTGTCATGATGAGATAAAGAAGCCACAATACTATCTTTACTTACCTTCAGCTGGCTGGACAAATCATGTGAAGTACTGCCATTCTCATCCTCATGTGATGAAGCATCTAACTGAGCCTGGTATTCTCTGTCAGCAAAATCATAAATGCTCGATGTCTGCTCATTTCCACCAGGTATCTCATCACCATGCACAATGACATCTTCATCATCATCTGAACTTACTTCTCTGTAATCATTGCTTGTCGGAACCAAACTTCCTTGAGTACATGAGACATCACCTTCGGAAAACTCATATTCAACTGTCTCAACTTGAGTGTCAAGTTGACAGTTACTATCCATCAGCGTAATGTCCTTCACCGCTTCTTCCTGTGACCGAACTGAAGCCTCTGACTGGCTGCACACTTGTTTCTCAAACTCCTCATTAAGGTTCCTAGTAGCATCTCTCATTGTATCGGTCAACGCTTTGTGAGAAGATTTGCCAAAATGAAATCCAGTTGATTTATTCACCTTAGCTGGGACGGACAACCTGTCAAGCATACGGTGGTGTTTAACCAACAGTTCAGACATGTTATGTTTGATCTTTCTGAGCTCATCCTGAATGCCTGAATAGTCCTCCTTTCCACATTTTCGATTCTGAATACTACGTCTATTGCTTGTCCGAGATTGTGTCCTTGGAGACTTTGTGCTGTACCTGTCCATCTTGGTTGAGGTAGAGTGTTGATCACTCATGTAAGTCAGTTCTCACCCCACAGGATGGCAAGAAAACCGCTCTGATACCACTGTAATGACCCTGACAGGTTATTGCTTTCTCCAGCACCAAAAAATACTAAAACTTCAAAGGTTTGACATTTCGTCAAATAGTTAGCTCCCAAGGTTGTTTAACAAACTGATGTCAAGTTCTATTCTTGTAATCTAATACATTATGGGATTTGTCATGAATGGAGTAATTCAGGGAGTAATGTTTTTGCATGTAATAGAAAATCCCTTTTTTAATCAAATCACAGAGCTTGAACTGAAAATATATAACTAAACAATATTAAGGAAAAACCTGATAATTGTTATTTCCCTTAATCATCATGAGTTTGTCAGTTCTATTTTTTCCTTTCACAGTCTGGGAGAAATGCTGGAGCCATTTTTATTACAAACCGCCATTTAGACCTACACAACTTTTCAAAGAGTGCTTCGGCCTCTCTGGTGGCATGAAATGCTTTGCACCGCTATAAATCTCTAGAGTTGCGCAGCTCCTTCACTTGCTTATCCATAACACCTAAAAGCAGTTGCATTTCCCACAGTTGTCCACTCTCTGCCTTCACCTGCCCTGCAACATTTCGAATGGCTGCCTCATAAGTATTTCGGCCGCACACCACTTTTCGCCCGGTCCAAAACTTGCAATGTCACTTGCTGAGAGTTATGCTGTCACCTGCGACTTTGTTCAAGCCTGCGTTCCTCACACTGCAGTAATAGTTCCAGACTCTTGCGGTTGTTCGATTGGAATCGCCGTGCTTCTATATATATAAGGCGGCATCCGTTCTCCAAGCTTGATGCAGATTGTACTCCGTCCCTGGAATGCCGCTGATGGTTGGTTCGATTGTTGGTTGTTTTTACAACGACGGGAAGAGGCTGATATCCAGACAAATCGGGAAGCAAACCTAATCACCTCCGTCTCCCTTTATTCACATAGATGATATTGGGAACTGCCTTAGCGACCCTCCACCGGTTGTAATATTGACTCCTTCGGTCTGGTGCGTCTTCAATAACTAATACCGGTTGATGGACGGAAGGATGGGTCTGAAAAAAATTCACAGTCTGCCCTCGATCAGATCCGTCATTCCCTTGGGTCACACTGCGATCTTCTACAAATTTGCACCTTTCTCTGAGATGTCGCTCCTGACATGGATTAAGCCGCAGAGCACAGATAGGATTGGGCAATGATCTCTATTCGTGATACATGAGCGATCAGATTTGTTTGACTTCACTAGTGTCATTTCCTTTGTTCACAAACTGCCGCTGCTTGGCCGAAATTCGGAAGTTGTTTCTGAATTAATCTAATTCAACTCTGCTTCCATCTACAGCGATCTTTAAAATGTAAATCCAAACCTTCCGTTGCAACATCACCACTGATGTAGATTTAGCCGCCTGGGTACGGGGAGAGCTATGCGGCCATTCTCATGCAAATTCGATCAGATATGGGAAAATGAGCTTCCAGCTTCCCTTCGAATCTCTCCAGTTCCGCAATTAGTTAATCCCCTTTTTAACTAAACCTCCAATGATTAATGAATCGCAAGATTTGGCCTTAGGCCACAGATTTGTCCCTAATGAAATGACTGCAGAGTCACCTCCAATCTGCAATAATTCGAATGATATTTCACACCCTCAAAATCGCGTACCAATTGAGAGTTATCGTTCTCAATGGCCAACTGTGACAATTGCGAAAACCCTAGGTTCCACAATGCACCTGTGATTGAATCACAACCTGAAAACAAAGAGAGATAATCAACTGCCTGATTCGAATGGAGCCCCGGGGTGCCTATTTATTCTTTTTCTCCATCCTCTCCAGAGACTTCTAGAACCTTTTTGATCTTATCCCTCAAGTGACTTTATTAAATACTCCAAGTAACATTATTAAATACAAGGTCATCTTTTAATATTTATTTATTTAATTAAAATAACTAATTAGTCGTCCTTGGACAACCATTAATTAAATTAATTAAATTGAACTGTCACCAGAAAATTGGGGACATGACATTTGTAGCATAAGTGTCATATAGTTTGTAACTATCTTAAGACAAATGGTTTACATATGTAGGAAACTATACCCCTTTGATGAGGATTGTACATAGTGACATGGATCGGGAGGTATAAGTTTATTACATGCTTGCTTTTTCTTTACCTTCAACATTAACTTTAGGCAAACTTCATCAATATTAGCCTCATTTTATAGCAAAATATTTTGCTCCTTCAACTATATCTATCATTTGATGGGCTACAGGTACCACCAAATAGGTATCTGTCAAATTTGTCTTCTTCGAGTGAAGAAAATATGGGAATAGAAGAGGATAGTGAGACATGTAGTAGGTCTACAAAAGAGAGACAAACTAGAGGTCAAAAGATTAGAAGAAAATTTAATAAACGCCTGCAATTTTACCTTTCTAAAAGGGGGTCATGTTCTTATGATGATAAGACAAAGGGTGACATCAAGGTTCTCTTAAGGTACACACATCTTGAGAAAGAATGGGTACCCAAGGAATTAACTCCAATTAACACCAATTTTTGTGTTAATGTGAGGATATATCACATAGCTCCATCATCATTACATGGTTTGGGCCTATTTTCCATGGATGGAATAAAGGTCAATTATAACAAAGTTGTTGAATTGATGTAGTATGTAGGACCTTGTTACAATTACAATAATTGGATGTGGATAGTTCAATATAAAAAGTATGCATAGGTATGCATTGTTAGCAAATTATCTACAATGGAAAGAAAATGATCAAAGTAAAAGACTTGATGTATACGTTGATGGAAGGCCAAAAACAACAAGGAATGTTGTAGGTTTTATAAATAATATGCATCCTAGGTCAACTAATAAGAAACCCAATTGCATTTTTGAGGTGCGTGAGGAAAATCATCTTCTTGTATGTGAGATAAAATTAGTAAGTTTAGGGGAAGAGTTGCTAATAGATTACAATTTGAATTGCATAGATACAAAGAAATTTACTATCATGGGACTTATAAGTACTATATATGTAATATTGAAACTAATTACTTCCAAGTAGAACTCCAATGTACAACATACCATTTTATTAATAAGTTTTTTTGCCAAGTTGACTATTCCTTTCAGTTTGCTAATGTTTTTAGATATATTCTTTGTCACAAGGTGACATGGACAATCCATCAAATGACAGAGGCAGTGATGTTGCTCCCACCCTTTCTCCAATGTAGGTAAACTTTCTGTATAAAAAATTATGCAATTGCAATTTTACAAAATGTCATATTATTATGTTATTTTCATTAAGCTTTTGTACTTTTTTTTATTGTTCAACTGATTTTTTTTCACAAATTGATGCTTAGGGAAAGGAAAAAGAACAAATTACACAACAACAAATACTTGTTGATATAGCGGCCACAGTATTGTGCGATGATGACATCACATATAACAGTGACCCTATAACCATGTGTAAAAAGACCCTCAAGAGCATCAATCTACAAATTCTTGGTCTTGCAATGGATCCAAATCTAAGAGAAGAGAAAGATGCCACAAGAAATAAATTGTGTCATAGAGCACGCTTTCTGGAAGTAAGCAACAATGAGTCTTTTGTTAGGACAATAGTTCAATAAAGCTTTATACTTTATACTAATTTATTGATCATGAACCAAAATATGTATGTCTTGTTACAACAATTTTTGAAGTTACCTTACCAAGTTGGTCCACCTGATAAGGGTACCAGTGTAGCTCCTATAGGAATGTGACTTCAATTCTCAATCATCAGAAGGGACATTATTTTTTTCATGATTATTATTGACAGTTTTATATTACTGTTGTCATATTTTTGTAATATATATATATTTTTAAAAGATAATACATTGTATAAATGTGATTATTTTTCAGGTGTTGATGATGTGCATACACCTCCTTCCACGAGGTTGACCAACACTCTAAGATTGTCGACTACAAGATCAACAACAAGGAGCATGCAAACATCCACACCTACTGCAACTAGAGCTAGTAAATCCTTGGTTTGTTACATTTTTTTATGTGTTAAATATGATCTTATTTGTACTTTCTTGTTCATTTGAGTATAGTATGACATTGATTAACTTTATGCAGGGGCAGGTTGTAGAGTGGGGTTGTTGTTGCACCAAAATGTTGATCTAACAATGCTTGATAAAACCACTCAACTTATAGTACATAAGAGGTGGTTAAGGCCTTGTCAAGAATCCCTATGGGAGTACTAAAAAAATTTCCAACAATCTCCACTTAATGTTACCCGAGGGTCTAAGGATTCAAACCTATGACCAAACTCTAATACCACTTATTAGAGTAGGGTTTTCGTTGCACCAAAAGACTGATCTATCAATGCTCAATACAACCACTCAACTTATAGTACATAGGACGCAGTTAAGCCCTTGTCACGAATCCCAAGGGGAATACTGAACAAATTTCCAATACGAGTACACCTTCTCATGATGATAGAACAGATACCAATACTGGTGATAATTTACCAGCCTTTCCTGGAGTAGCCTATGTTACTTCTACTGGACCGTTGGAGGCATCATTGTTGATGGCTGAGAAATATATGATTCTCTTAAAATTGCCTAAGCTTTTGGGCACTTTAAAATTGTAATTATTTAGAGTGTAATTGTAGTTTACTTTTTCATAACTCATTTTTTACTAATGATCATGTGATGATTTTGTAAGAAATGATCTTTTTTATGAAACTTTTTATGATTTAACATTGAAGATATTTGGGCCCACATTATGTAAAAGGTACGTAGCTTGATATAATTGGTTGCTACATTTTTCTATTCATCCATTTGTTGTAATATATTCAAGGTTCAAGGATAATGGCTTGAACTAATTTTTTTATCGAACAATTTTGTTTTTTGTTAAAATGTGGAATGAGCAAGGCTTTGAATTAAAAGATCAGTGCATAAAACTATGGAGGAGCTCTTTGGTCAAAATATTTTGAACAGAGTCCAAATTCTTAAAAAAGCTTGCAAACATCCAATGACTATGAGAGACAAATATAGAAGGGCTCTAAAGCTCAACCAAAAGTACGAGTGTCCTCCTATGGTTCTAGAGATGGGGTGGAATGAAATCATTGAAGATGCAAAAGAGATAAGACAAGAGGTAAAGGAATTAATCCACCACCCAACAAAAATAGGTATGTGGTAGTATTTATGTAATTATGCCAAACTACTGATATTTATATTTATATAATCTAACATATTTCAAAGTTTACATATATAGGCTACATGACACATCAAAGGCCACACAAGCTAGGAAAGAGAAGGTTGGTCAACACCATCTTGGCTTTGGTGGATATATGAAAATTCACTCATGCCTTGTAAGTAGTAGTAAATGAAATTTCATATCAATTTTTTTATATAAAATTACAAATAAGTAATACATTCTGTATTGATGATATTATGCAAAAAATATAGAGCATTGAATTTAATCTAACACTCATAGAAGAGGACAAAAAAATTGACTTCAAGCAAGGCTATAAAGTAGTGGTTGCCCGCCACCACACAAATTGCAGTGACCAAAGAGATGTAGAAGATTCTGGGCACCAGTTCACACATAGGTAAATGAGCCTAATGAATAATAACACAAATTAATAACTTTATGAAAAATAATCTATTTGATGCTAATTTCGAACAATGATAACAATGTACATATGGAATTTCACTACAGCCTACTACTCCTGATACAGATCTTACTCATGATGATGAAGGCATGAATCCTACACATGACAAAGGCCTTGATATGCACCACAATGATACATGTACATATTCAATTTCTACTGAAAACTAATTATGTAGTTATTAATAAAATTTAATAGCTTAAATTTCAATTGGTGTAACCTTTATGTGATAACTTTTGAGTATGCAGAGTGTGATGTTAGTATTGAGCATGTTGAGGTTGGGGATGAAAAAAATGTGAGAGTAGATGATGTGGCACTATTAGGTAAAGAAAAATCCTTGTTATGTTCTTTAGATTAATGAAATAACATTAAAAAAAATGTTTAGAATTAAACCCGTTTATTTCTTATTGCAGGGGCACATCAACCTTGTCCTTGAAAAAAGAAGAGGAAGTCTCATGTTGTAAGATTAGAACCACAAGAACCATAGGAGAATGTTGAAGATAGTCATGATATGCCTATTAGCCTTTATCTTCAACAAAAAGAAAAAACAAAAGAAGAAAGGAATGTTAAAAACCTTGTTTGATGATGAATGTGTTGATGAATTTTTATGAATGTTACTTATGAATGAATTTTATACAGTCATGTTATTGAATATTGTTATGTGATTATAATGATTGACATGTTCACAAATTATTGATGAATGTTTATAGTTATTAATGAATTATATGTCGCGTTAATGAATATTATGTGAATATAATTTTTAATGTGTTCACAAATTATGGATGAATGTTTATATGTATTAATTAATTGTATCTCGTGTTAATGAATGTTACGTAATTATAATGATTCAACGATATACTTCTAAAATGAATGAATGAAATATTTACTTAGTTGTTAATGGGGAATTTAGAGTGATTATAGGGAGGGAGGAAGGGGGAGAGGCCAAATGAGCTTCCACCTTCATGTGTTTGGCCTTGTTAAGTAGAGAATATGAAAGGATTCTCAAAACCAAGTGAAGCTAAAACTAAACCTATCAAAACTAAACAACAATATATGGTCCCATCAATTCTTCCCAAATACCCTACCAACTTGACACTCAAATAAACCTTCACTAAATATCATCATAACACCTTATAACTAGGATTAGATGGATCAAACTCATTTTCTAATTACAAAGGCTTTATGAAAAAACTCCCAATGAAAGCTTCATTATTTCCATCATAATCTAATTTGAATGTCATACTATGACTATGGCAACCCCATCCTCCTCTCCATGGCATCAAGCCTCATTATCTATCTCTTTCTTGGTAGTATAGCTTTACCTCCTTTCCTAAAACAATTTTTTCCTCTTCTTGTCTTGCTCTCTTTTCTTATTTCCATTACTCAACAATCCCTTCAATGCATTGTTATATCAGTTAAAATATATAAATATACTTCAAATGTTGATGATAAGTGTAATTTCCTCTAGAATATAATTCCTTAGTGACTTAAATGCAAAAATTTAGGAATGAAATATATGATTTATGGAGGGTCCTCCTACGTGAGGCATTTTTTATTTGTAGGTTTCTCCCAAGGATGGTTTCATTCATATGTTTCAGCTTATAATAATGAAAGTATTCTTCTAAGATTTGGATTAAATCTATATTTTTGATTAATTTATTTCATCTATCTTGGTTTCAAGAAATGTAGAAGGAGGCCTTAGTTCAATATGAAATCTCAATTGATATGCATAGGACATTATGTGGAGCTGAAAACACAACATGTTTCCATTTTTTATATAGGTCATTAATGTAAATGTGTTGCATTTTTTTAGCTCTACCCATTGTCCATGCATATGGAATACTCTTACATGCACATTCTCAATTTAGAGTGGTTGAATCTTATTTTGGATGGAAGGGAGAGAAACCAAAGACATATTGATGCTTAACCGACTATAGACAATGATTCTTCACCATTTGCATTCTATCGTTGAGTTCCTTTTTTTGACTATTGCTAGATTCTACATTATGATGTTATTAAAAGTAATGTTTTTTTTCCTTTGTTGAAATGTGTCATGCCTTCATCCACTAAAATTGATCTCTGCTAATTATAACCATGTTGGTAACATGTTGATCTTAATCTTCTTAAAGTTCTTTTTATAAATGATAATTAATCATGATTTTATTGTATTTGGTTGCAAGATACCGAGTAGCAGAACTGAAAAACTTAAGTTGGAGTGCCCAAGATTGATAATGATACTTGAGGTTTGTTACTGCACTAATAATCCCTTTTATTAATTTATGATTTGGTTAAAACATTTGTGGTTTTAATTTCCCTGTTAAAAGCATTTTAGTTATAACTTATTTTTGTATCATGTCATTATTGTCTCTCATAGACATTATTGTATTATTGTAGATGGGGATGCTCAAACTTTGAAGTCTCCAACGCAATTGGGTCACTTTTGTAAAATGACAGGGATTGATCGCTCTCCCTATCAAATTGTTGAAAGCACCATCATTGCACACAATCCTATCTTTAATCGATAGATCGAAGAATGTGTGGTGAGTCATGTGTGGCCTCCCAGAATGTTTGTTTCACTTACACTTTCATAAAAATCTTAGTTGTCTTTGGTAAAAAGAAATTAGCTTGCAATATGTGCACTAATAATCCCTTTTATTAATTTATGATTAGTAATTGAGTCTAATCAAGTGCTTAAGTCTAACTTGCCATTGAAAACTTTTTGAAAAAGTAAACAAAAAGGTGTTTTTGACCAAATTCATGCATTTTTATGTTTATTATGAGTCATTCATGTTTACAAGTTTGAAGGCATTTAGAGTGAGAATCAATAAAAGTTGCAAAATTGACCAAAAAAAAAAAGTTGTCATGCAACAATATTTGTTGTTGAACAACTTTTGTCTTCCCAAAAAATTGCAAAAGTTGCTCAACAACAAAAACTGTTGCATGACAACTTTTTTTGTTAGTTTTGCAATTTTTATTGATTATCACTCTAAATACCTTCAAATGCATGTCAAAACATCAACTAAAATCTAAACTCCAAAAAAAGTTGTCATAAAATAATTTTTGTTGTTGAGCAACTTTTGCCTTCCCAAAAAATTGCAAAAGTTGCTCAGCAACAAAAATTGTTGCATGACAACTTTTTTTGGTCAATTTTGTAACTTTTATTGATTATTACTCTAAATGCCATTAACTACCTATAAAATGCAAGTCAAAATATAGAAGACTCCTAATAATAAAAAAAATGCATATATTAATATCATTTAATTACTTTGTAATGATAAATTTTATATAAATATTTGCAATGTTTATTTGGGAATTATATTTTCTTATAGGAGCCAAAAAGGGGAGAAATACCATCAGAATATATTTTTCCCACTACTTAAGTGTCATGTTGTTGGTGTAAAGAGTTGGAACTCATAGAAAGCATGGTTAACTACCCATGAAAGTGTGAGGTAAGGACTTAATCACAAATCATATCTTGGGAAATGAAGCTTGTTAGTGTCCAAATAGACATTAACATTTCCATAGTTTACTCATGCAATACACTTTTCATAATTAATATTATTCAACACAAGTCATTGATGTGATGAGGATTGTATTATATGTACACTTCTCACTTTCAATTAAGTTGAAGTGTTAATATCTCTATGTATGTACAAGTGATATTGAATAGTGTTATTAGTTTATAATAATTATGTAGGATGATGAGCATAATTGTTTTTTGATTGGGCAATAGTACATAGTTCAAGAACCTCAATAGCTATTTGACATAATAGGTAATGGTACCTATTCAGAAACATCCAATGAGATGGATAAGAATTTAAAGGTCCAAAATTCACACATACATTGTGAAATTTGAATGTATTCCTCATAGTCACACTTTGGGATGCTCACTATTTAGTTTTCTAAGGATCCCATTGAGTGGATCAAGATGGAAATAGTGTTGTATTCATTATTTGGCATGGTAAAACTTGTGACAAATTGTAGGATCCCAACTTCAAGCTACAAATGAGAGGCCTCAAAGACTTTTGTTGTCAAGCTAAGAGATTTAACTCCCACTTCAAGATATAAATGAATTATAACCAAGTTTAGAGAGAGAGAGAGAAAACAAATTACTCTTGGATTATAATGGAGTTCTTGAGCTTAATCCTTGCTTTAAAAAAACTAATTCAATTTCTTTTCTTAGACATTCAGGACATATTCTCATAATAGAGAAGTTTATTGAAACACCATTTCCTGAACCAATAAGATGATGTCACTTGTATTTATACCAAGCCACATCCAAAAATATTATTTTCATCATCCCTTTCCTCTCTCAAAAAATTTAGTAAATCTAGACACAACATGATGAAGTTCTTCAACTTGGACACTTGGCACATTCTCATTTGTTGAGGACATGGTTGTCACCTCAGCACACTCATCTTATAAACTTGATAAATAACATATGATGATGAAAAACCATTTTTGAACCTTCAATTGTGATGGCCCATCTTCTCAGTTGCTTTAAATCTTTTACATTGTAATATTTTCACTTGACATCTTCTAGATTATTTTGTTCTTTTTCTTCCATTGAACTTGATGAGTCTTTCTCCTATGTCTTGATATCTTGAATATTTTCTTAATATTGTTTCTTCATCTTGAACCAAATCTTGTCTGTGACTTCATATCATCTTTTTTTCAACATTTTGGAACCATTTATGATCCCAGTCTTGATGTCCTTTGATCTTGGTCTTGTACTTTCCACTTGAATCCATATTGGCAACATCTCACTTGCACTTGAACCATCCAGTTCATGGCCACCTTTTTCCTTTTATCTTTCACCCTTCCATAGAACTCCATGTGTTAGTATTACCAATTTAACATACCTCCTAAATTGTTATGTTATATATTGAGCTAAGTTTTTTTAGTTGTTGAGCATACATATTACAGAATGAACATATTATAGAATGAAATGGATGCAGAAAGTAAAGTACAAAAATCAGTAAACAAAAAAATTGATCACTTTTATTCGAAATACAAGTACCAAAACAATACATTTTTATTGAAATATTTAAAACTAATTTTTGATAAGGTACAAAGTGTTCAAGTTTTACACAGTACTTAAATACAATGCATTCAAATACCACACAAATATTCTCAGCTCCTAACATAATATCTGAATAAACACACTGTATAAAAAGTACTGAGAAGATAAAAGGAAAGGCCTCCATTGCCTGAATGGAAGATTCGTTGTTTTGAATGTTGAAGGATTGAGCCCGCATCTCCATCTAGAAAAAGCCCTGCAAAAAATAAAAGAAGAGGAGGGTCAATTTATATGAACTAAGCAACAAAAATCTTTCCAGTTATCTATAGACTACTATTCCTACAACATGGTTATTCAGATAACTATATTAAAAGACAAGAAGGCAAGAGAGAAATCTGAAAGTAAAACATGTTTATGCTAATGAGTTTGTATCATGTGTAGATACAGGTATGAAGTTTGAGATTGTTAAAGGATCTTGCATAAATTACATGCATGGAGACTTTTGACTGAATCATGTAGAGGCAAAGACTGAAGATATGGGGAGACTGTTGAGGGCGCATACGTAAATTACAAATATGGGACCTTTTAGTTGAACCATAGTAGAAGATTGAAGACACAAGGAGATTGTTAACAGGATGTACATGTCTTATAGATATGAAACCTTTTAGTCAAATCATGGAGGGCATATGGAATTCTTCGTCTACAAGCTAAAGGAATTGGATTTTTACAAGTATACGGGTAGGAAATAAAAAGGTTGTTAAACAACAGAGATTTTATAAAAAAGTTGTGATATGTAATAAAATTGAATAAAGCTACAACAATTAATACAATAAAGCATGAGTGTTTCTATGTTACAGTCATAAACATTTCTGATCTATAGAGTAATCAACTAATGGGTGAATCTAAAATATCATTAAGGAATACAGTCGGTGATTTTTTGCAAGTATTTCCAATGAAAATGTGTACGTGCTGAAGATAAACACCATATTATACGGTTTGGGACAGATTGTTGTTCATCTATGGCAGGGTATATCATTAAATAAAGGTGGTTGTTCATCTATAGCAGGGAATGCTAAAAATGGAAATATATTTTTTACAACAGTGAACATTAATCAGACGTGAAATGTAGTTCACACTAGCAATCTTGAAAATGAAGTCACAGCTACCATATAAATGGATGGAATGTGTTTGACCTTTTAAAAAACAAATATTTAGCATGTATGCATAACATAAAGACTTCATGAGTGTTCTAAACTAGATTAACATCAGAGAGGACTATATTTTTTAGCAAAAATGTCAAGTTTCCGTAGAAAACATCTATAGAAATTATAGCAGCAAGTATCAAGTCCCATCATGAAAATGGAATTCATTACATGCAAAGAAATTCTAGTTACAATAGAGGTATATATTCCAAAAAAATTCAAATTCCTTTAAAAACAAAGTGTAGATTTTCATTCATGGCAGAATTTTTAGTCATATTCAACAGATAAAGAAACTTTGGTTCTGATTACGAAAAAGATACCATAAGTAATGATTAAATCCTCAAGGAAAATAATGAAGATATAGCCTCATAGAAGGATCCATCCATGGCAGTCTGTGAATATTAGAATAAATTCATGGCATGCTAACAACAAATAAAACCATGAAATTGTGATAAGACTACAACATTAAAGAAATCGCCATTTGAAAGAAGTATGAAGTTTAAATCAGAAAATTCATGGCCATAAAAGGAGAAATCACCAAGTAATAACAACTAGATCATAATCAAATACCCATAAAAATGGCATCTCTTATTGTATCCATGAAGAACTCTAGTAGTTGTTCCCATATATTACATTAAGCCCATGAAAATTCAAACCAGAACAAAAAAACCCTCATGGTTGTTCATAACCAGTAGATAAAATCATAAAATGAAACCATATCAAGGATGGAGTCTAAGCACAAGAGGAAGCCATTCCTCATAGCTCAAATTTGTGGAGGGAATGGAATCACAACTAGCAAAACCAATAGGGAAAGAACCCATTAATCCAACTGATATGGTAATCTAATGCCATGAGATATGACAACCACAGGCATCAAACCCGCAAGATAAGAGCCAATGAAACTCACGGCTTGCAAAGCCCAATATAAAAAAACCCAGCATGAGAGTAGAGTCTAACATAATTAGCCATGGAAGAAGCAACCATATAAATCATAGAATTAAATCTGCATGGAAGAAACTCATGCCTAGAATTTGCAAGGAAATGATGTCTCTCATGGCATCCATGAAGAAATCTGAATGGAAGAAAGCTCACACCAAGAGATATCTAACAGCAAAGAAATGGCATTCATTCATCAAAAGCAAGGACAACAAACATATGGCATCCAACATCCATCACAGAAGGAGTGTACAACAAAAAAATCACAAGGAACCACAACAAAAAATGTCCAAGGCAAGGAAAAAAATAGTAATCTCTCCCATGATGGTGGCTAGGGTTTGAAAAGCCCTCTCTCCTCCTTTGTGTAAATCACTAAATGAACAAAACAAAGCAATTTCACCTTTTTTGCCTTTGGTTATATTGGCTATATTTGATAGGATTTCAGGTCCATAACTTAAAAACCTTTGATTATTATTTTGTAACTTTTAAAAGATATTTTTATAAGCTTTAGATATATTAAATAAATGATTGAGTTATACCTATTACAATCATTATATATATATATATATATAACTTATAAAAAAAAAATTTATTTTATGCCATTTATTATATTTATTAATACTAATGTGTTTAAAATTAATAAATATAATGTTAATTATTAAACACATTAATATTAATAAATATAAAAAGAAAAGAAAAATAAGATTATTATTGTAAAATTAATATATCAAATGGCTATAATTATAAAGCCTTTATTTTTATTAATTAAATAAAGGGAATTATGATGAGTTAACAATTTTAAAATGCTAAATGCAAGGAGAGTTTTCAGTGGCTATTTTTGAACTTCAAAGTAACATTCAGTTAACTCTTTCATGCAAAGACAAGTTCTATTTTAGCAGAGATGGACAGTTTGAGTTAACTGAACATTACATGCAGTAATAGAGTTAAGTATGGAACTATTTTTGGAGGCTAAGGACAATTTGAGTTTCTCATATAGTGAGGGAGCACTTTAGTGCTATTCTTGGTGATTTATGGAGTAGTTAAGGCTAGTTTTACATGTGGTTCGTTATGGGAGCCTATTTTGTGCATACTTTGCATATTTTTGAAGATTTTTACATGTTATATTTTTTGGTTATTTGAGAGATCCAAGTTAGGGTTTTATGCATGATTTTGAGGAGCTAGAGGTAGTTTTCTAGTTATTTATTAGTTGGACAAGTGGTTGACGATAGTTTTCAGGGGTTTGTTCATAGTTTGTATCATTTTTTACTTATTTTTTGTAGGTTTGATCATGGAATCCAAATTAGGGTTATGAGTGCTATATATTGTGCATTCACCTCATTAAGAGGGATCTTCTTTCAGATTCAAATTTTTGTGTATTGCATATTTTGAATTGATTGTAAGAGCAATTTGTAGCAGAGGTTTTTCAGCATTGGTTATAGAGATTCAGTGGTTCCTTCTCATTGATTCTTGAGAAATATTGTGAATTTTTTAATTTCATGTTGTGTTTGCCTTTATTTAAGTTATATTCCTTATTGTAGATTTGAATATTGATACATGTGATTACAAATCTTTTTTTGTGTCCATTGTTCTTTTTGCAGAAAATTGGTAAAGCCTAGGTTTTCCTTTCAAAGCAGAAGATCCCAGTCCTTACATAGAAACACTTTTGTGGTTGCATGTTTGTATGAGTATTGTGAATCAATTGTGTCTTGAATAATTCGTGTTGATTTAATTAACATTACATTCAAAACCATCATTATATCACCTTATTTAGGTTAGTATTCATTATTTGTCATTCACTTCTCATTCCTTATCTCACGTATATTTAAGTTTAGGTGATCACTATTTAGGAATTGGCCTAGCTTCCAGAGATTCATCTCTCATTTTAGAACAACCCACCACCTGAGAGAGTTTTCATATTTCAACAAGATGGCTAGATTTTGCATCTTGCTATAGGCACAATCCTGCTTGACAACAATTTTTTGGCATGCCCTGTGGGACCACAAACTGCTTCATAGTTCTCTCAATTATAAGATCTTATTGTTTTTTTGGTGTGAACAAAAATATTTCAACCTTTTTGAAGGTACTTTATTAACACCTAGTGATTTTTTTTTGAAGGTTTATCATAGATACAGTTGCATTTTTTATGATTTTCTTAATGAGAAGAACTCCTAGAAGGTCAATTGGAGGAAGAAGGACACCATTGGTTACAAGAGGAAGGTCTATTTCACCATCCATATCAGATTTTTTAGCATTTGAATATCTTGTAATTGAACATCAGCAAGCAAATTCTAAGGAATTTGAGATAGTTATTGAAGATATTGGTTTTCCTAAAAATTTAAGTGTTCGTGATCATTCTGAATCTGAAGTGCCCATTTTTGAGGAATTACCAAAAGATCAATTTGCTTTTCAGCATCTACAAGTGGTACTACAGCTACTGTTGAAAGTCTAAAAACATATCAGTAGAAGGTAAATCTACCTACCCAACCTTTATTGTCATTTATAGTACAACAACAAGTACCACCAGTTCAACAAATGGCCTGAAATTTGCCATTTACAGCTTTTAATGTTGGAAGCCCTTTATAAATTACTACTCATTATGATATTCCACCAGCAACATTGAAAAGTGTGCCATATTTTACTCGTGAAAATCATGTTTTATTAGTGGAACATATCAAGGATATAGCTACTTTTTGTGGATTACATCAAGGTCAACATGAAGATGTGGCCTTAAAATTATTAGCAGTTTCTTTCAAAGGAAAAGCATTAATTTGGTTCAAAAGTTTACCAATAAATTCAATTGCCTCATGGGATGCATTGGGAAGTGTGTTAATCAGTAAGTTTGAAATAAGTCTGATAATCTCTCCTTGGTTGAATAGTTGACTACCATCAAAAGACATCCTAATGAGCATATTTCTAATTTTAACTTTCATTTTCAGTGAACTTGGGACAGAATTCCAACATCTGTTAAGCCTTCTAATGATTATGCATTCTTATTTTATTTGAAGGCTTTTAATAGTGATATTTCGATTATGATACAATCTATGGGAGGATGTACTTTGCCTAATGCATTTGATATTGTTGTAAGAGCTCAAAACAACTTAAAAGAAGTTGACAAACTACCTACTAGGCCTCTAATGCCTTATTTTGTAGAAATACAATAAATTTTACCAACAGTTATACCATTGTTAGCTATAATTCCACCTATGCTAACATTACCAACATTCAATGTGCAAGTTGCAGCAAAAGAACACACTACTACAGCTCCTATCAAAGAGCTAAAAGAGTAGAATTTGGACTTAATTGAGAAAAGTGATAGTATGATGTGAACATTGCAAACCTATGGAAATGAAATAGCGAATTTGAAAAGGCAGCAAGGTCAATACAATAGACCTAATCAAGATTCCTATTAGGAAAATAGGCAATTCAATCAAGCTTCAGGATCAAATCAACAAAGGCGAGCTCAAGGACAACAAAGAAATTATGGTCAAAGAGCTAGCCAACCCTACAATTATGCTTCTCTTAGTAATTCTAAATAATTGCTAGTTGTTTCTCAAAATGACTACTCACATGATGAGGAGTGGTGCAATGCTTGTAACGCTGGTCATTATTGGCTTGATTGTGCACATACACTTGAGGCAAGAAAAAGAGATGTTTTTAAAGGGTAGTAAATAAATACTCAAAGAGAAGTTCATCATGATCAAATGCAGCAACAAGGTAACCTGGATGCTACTCTAATGAATTTTAGTGAAGATGAGGTTGTTATAGCAGCAAACTTTGATCAAAACCAAGTTTGGAGACCTATATCAATAGGAACAAGATCAAAGACTCAAGTTGCAAATGTACAACAACAAGTTGATAAGGCAAAAGAGCAGCGGGTTAATGTTGATAATACTCAACCAGGACCATTGAATGTGCAAAGGATATAATATGTTCCAAAGGGATAGCAAGGACAACAAGTGCAAGTGCAAAAACTAAGTTTACAACCATCACAATAGCAAAAGGAGTCTATTGTATCAAAAAACTAGTCTAACGTTAGTAACCAAAATTTTAATATTGTTGAGCATCTGAAGAAGACTCATGTTCCTATTTCCATGTGGGACGTTTTAGCACTCCTAGGTCAAAAAGATATGCTACAAGAAGCATTACAGTCACTTACCTTATCTGATGATGCTTAAGCAAAGCAAACTCCTATAGTTATAATGGTTGCAAATGCTAATACATCACAATAGCCATCCAAAATAGTTAAAGCACCACCTTTTTATGTTACAGTCATAATAGGAAAGTACCTTGTTCATAATTACATGATGGATTCAAGTGCTATTATCTCAGTTATGCCAAAGAAGATTGTTGACCAGCTAGGCCTTAAATATGAACCAAATGAAAAGGGGGTGGTTCAGCTAGATGGGATAGCTATTGAAACAATTAGAGTTATAAGGAACATGGATTTGACCTTGCATGCTTGTCCTAGTTTTTTTATCCCTATGGATATATACATCATTGACTTACCTCTGTATTTTTTCATATGTTTATCACGTGATTTCATTTCCAAAATAGGATGTTATGTATCTGTAGATTGGTCTCACATGCTTTGCCGCACTAGGTATGGTACTAAGATCACAATTCCATCTAAACCTATTGCTAAGGATTGCCTTGAACATAATGTTGTTACTATTGAAAATGAGACAACATCTATTTTATTTGACCAAGAGCAAATTAATGTTGTTTATGAGTCCAAAACATAGATAAAAAATGTTCCTGACATATTATTAGATGAATGAGCAGCTAAAAATACTAAAATTATAGAAGAATAGGTTGAAGAACCAAGTTTGGTCAATTATCTCATTCATGAAACTAATAATTTTTTGCCAAATGTCATGAAAAGTGTAGATTTAAGTTTGAAACAACAAGGTAATGATGAGGTGTGGAAATTATTTTTTGATGGTTCACACAGAAAAACAGGTGCAGGAGGAGGTTGTATGTTGATTTCACCAGTAAATGAAAGGTATTATGCTTCTTTCAGATTTACTTTCAACTGTACTAATAACGTTGTTGAGTATGAAGCACTTGTGAATGGATTAAAATGAGCCATAAAGCGAGGTATCTATTGTTTGCAAGTTTTTGGTGATTTTGAACTGATTGTTAACCAAGTTAGAGGTATCCATGCTACTAAAAATGATCTGCTGAAAAGTTATAAACATGTAGTGTGGAATTTAATTGAAAGTTTTGAAGCATTTAATTTGCAATCTATACCTAGAAATCAGAATAAACATGTTGATAGATTTGCTGCAATTGGAGCACAATATGATATACTGTCTAAAATCAGTAAAAATAAAGGAAATAATCATGTAAAAGTTATTGTTAGACCTATTATATCAAATAGTGCTAAAAATTGGAAAGTTTTTGGATCTGATCAACATATTGTTAATCTTTTAAGAGAAGAAGCTGAATTTTCTCAACCTAACCAGCAAAAACTATAGGATAAATATGAGGATCAAATTATTCAATTAAGAACAAATAATATGACTAAGGGTTTAGTAACTTTAGAATCTATTTTTAATACTAATGGTGAGTTTAAAAAAGATAAATTCAGCTTGCAGATCAAGGAAGAACACTATGAAGAAGTTGAAGTAGCAAAAGATAAAAAGTTGAAACTTGGAAAGGTATGTACTCCTGAAAAGCATCAATTTTTTATGAATTTATGCCATGAATTTCATGATATTATTGCTTGGAATTATTTAGATTTGAAGAGATTTGATCCTAACATTGCTCAACACACCATTGAATTGGAACCTGGTGCAAAACTAGTGAGACAAGAACAGAGGCCACTAAATCTCAAATTAGAACCCCTTATGATCAAGGAGCTGAATAAATTAATTGAGAGAAATATTATATTCCCTATCAAGCATACTTCTTGGGTTTCAAATTTGGTTCCAGTTAGAAATAAAAATGGAGAAATTAGATTGTTTGTTGATTTCTGTGATTTAAATAGAGCTCTACTGAAGAATAGACATCATTTTCCTTCAATGGAACAAATCTTACAAGTTGTTTTAGGTTCAGAACAGTTCTCATTGTTGGATGGTTTCTTTGGTTATAATCAAATTTTGGTCAAGGAAGAGGATAGATTTAAAATAGGATTTACTACCAAGTGGGGAACTATGGCTTATCAGAAGATGCCATCAGAAAGCAATGGATAAGACTTTCTTGAACTTAATGTACAGGTTTGTGCTTGTTTATCTTGATGACATTATTATTTTTTCAAAGAATGTAGTGGATCATTTTTAGCACTTAGGGCCCGTTTGGTTGATGGAATAGGAATAGAAAAATTGGAATACTATTCTTATTTTCTGTTTGGTTGATGGAATAGGAATAGAAAAATTTGGGATATGATTTTTATATTCCCATTTTGCCTCTAAAATGAGCTTATACCCATTCAAAAAAATAGTTGTTATTGGAATAGCCATACCTATTCCCAATATTCCATGCTTATTCTCCATTCCTATACCTGTGATCAAACGGGCCCTTAAGGGTAATATTCAAGAGATGTAGAGAATATGGTATATCTTTGAACCCAAAAAAAAGTATTTTTTCTATTCACGAAGGCAAACTGTTAGGATTCATTGTATCTAAAGAAGGTATTACTATTGAACCAGAAAGAGTAAGTGCAATTCTCACTCTACCACTTCCAGCACATAAAAAGTGGCTCCAAAGTTTCCTAGGTAGAATTAACTTTGTGAGGAGATTTATTCTAAAATTTGTTGAATTATTGATGCCATTAAAAACTATGCTAAGAAAAGGTATGGTTTTTAGCTAGATAAAAAAATGTAAACGTAGTTTTGAGTTGATAAAAGAAGCATTAGTTGTTGCTCCTACATTGTTAAATCTAGATTTTTTGAAAGATTTCATATTATATGCCTATGAAAACATTGATTCTCTTGCAGCCATGTTAGTACAGCAAAATGACAAAGGTTTTGAACAGCCACAAGCATTTTTTAGTCAAGGGCTTAAGGATTATGAATTGCATTATACTTTTGTTGAGAAGCATGCTCTTTCTGTTATTAGAAGTTTAAAAAAATTTAGACATATGCTTTCAAACAATAAGATCAAACTAATGGTTGCTCACCCTTCTATTATAGATTTCATGCTCAACAAAGATCTAAATACTAAAAGAGTAGGTTGGATCACAAAAGTCATGGAATATGACATTGAAATCAATGTAACCAAGCGGGTAAGAGGCAAAGGCTTATATGAACAACTTGCTAGAAATGGAAATAATGATTTAAATCATGATGATGATGTTGTTTTGACCCTATTAGATGATGAACAACCTGCTATCCAAAATATTCAGAATGATTGGGTGGACGATATGATAAAGTTCTTGTAAATAGGACACTATCCTAAAGGTTTGGAAAGGTCAAATCAAAGGTATTATAGACTGTAGACCATTCCTTACTATTTAATGAATGATATTTTATTCAAGAAAGATTTGCAAGGTGTGTTGCTGAGATGTATTAAATTAGATTAGATTGAACATATTTTGCATCAATTTCATGAAGGGCCAGTTGGAGGTCACTTCTCACCAAGAGCTACAACTCTTAAGGTGATGAAGGTAGGCTATTATTGGCCAAGTGTGTTTAAGGATGGACATTTTTGGGTAAGAAAGTGCAGACAATCTTTGATTTTTGCAAGTAAAGAAAAGTTAGTAGTGTTGCCCTTACAGCTTTTTCAAGTGGACCAGACATTTATGATATGGGGTCTAGACTTTATTAGTGTAATTAACTCACCATCAAGTGTAGGTCATAAGTGGCTATTAACAGCCACTAATTATTTTACTAAGTGGACTGAAGTGGTAGCTCTTAAAGATGCAAATGAAACTATTGTTTTAAATTTCTATGAAGATTTAGTTTGTAGATTTGGTATACTAGATTCAATTATTTTACATAACGTACTTGCATTTATAGGAAACAAGATTGCAAAGTGGGCTATTAAGAGGGGCGTGTATCTAAATACTTCATCAAATTACTACTCGCAAGGTAATGGGCAAGTTGAATCCACTAACTAGAATCTGATTTGTATTATAAAGAGGACATTAGAAGGGAATTAGCATTCTTGGCATGAAAAGTTGAAATCAGCATTATGGGCTGATAAAATAACTCTTAAAAGATCGATTGGTATGTCTCCTTATATGTTGGTTTATGGTAAAGAAGCTAGATTACCTATCTTAGTTGAGTTTCCAGCATTGGATTTTATGCATTAATTAGACACGATTGATGAAGAGCCTATGACTGTGAGGCTGAATCAACTCACTAAATTAGAAGAGAAAAGAAGAGGTGCTTTGCAAACAATTGAGCATCATCAAGCTCAAATGAAGAGAACGTTTGACAAGAAAGCATCTCCAAAAAATTTCCAATTGGGAGACATCGTATTAAAATGAGATAAATTGAAAAGTAGACCTAGAAAACATACAAAATTTGATGCCTTGTGGGCTAGTCTGTATATCATAACAGGCAGCACACCATATAATGCTTTTCATCTATCTACACTTGAAGAAGAGGAGTTAAAAATCTCAATTAATGGGATTTACCTCAAGTGATGCTTTGAGGTATTTTTTTAGATTACAGTAAGTGCTTTGGCACAATAGAGTAGAAATGTGATTTAGTTTTCAGATTTAAATAAGTGTTGTTTCAACACATTCAAATTCAAGTTTCAACATATCAATTGTTAGTAATAAAACTAGAAACTACAACACATCATTATCAATCTACCATGAATACATGAGGTACATATCACACAAAGCATGAAATGAATTCTGATGCCTTGAATCATACATGCTCCATGGCTTCATACCAAGTTCATGATGACATGGTATAGTTTTCAACCTTTCAACTATAAGGAAATCAGAGAACATTCAGGCATATTGCTGGTACAAATTCTTTTGAAATGCTTTCAGAAAAATAGCAAATACAAATTCTAATTTTGAATTATAGTTGACTTAAATAGCATCATGCCCTATAATAGTAATATGATGTATTATCCACCATCATACTAGACTAATATATTGTTGTATAAAAATATGAAAATACTAAAAAATAGGAAGCACGTTCACTCCAAGACGACTGGTATATCACCCTAGTACAATCATACATAACACACCACATTGCTGTTATGATGCAAGATACATATTCAAGCTTAGCAGTTGAAGTTTTATAGTTGTTTTTGATAGTTTTTTTAGCCAAAATTGCAAGTTGTCATAATAGCCAGCAGCTCTTAGTGCTCACAACCACGATACAATTGTTATGCCACAGAAGAAAGATCGTAAAACAAAACCATATTCATTTCTTTGCTGTGATACAACTCCATCCTGGTTATCAAAATGAACAACTGCGGGATCCTATGGCAATTAATAGATTTTTTTTCAGTTTTCAGTTTTCAGTTTAGTTTTAGTTTTAGATTGGTGTGGTGAGGTGTTTTTATTTCAGCAATGTTTTTCAGTTTTTTCAGCTTAGTCGTTTTCTAAATCTTTGAGAAGGTTCAATTTTCTAAATGCTAAAGATAACTCTATACCCAATGGATTTGCATAAGGTAGCTGGTCTATTACTATTTAGCAGGCAAACAACCCTAAGAGGTCGCCAAAAATGTTACCAATTTAACATACCTCCTAATTTGCTATGTTATATACTGAGCTAGGTGTTTTTAGTTGCTAAGCATACATATTATAGAATGAAATGGATGAAATAAGTAAAGTACAAAAATTAGTAAAAAAGAAAATTGATCACTATTATTCAAAATACAAGTACCAAAACAGTACATTTTTATTGAAATATTCAAAACTGATTTTTGATAAGGCACAAAGTGTTCAAGCTTTACATAGTACTTAAATACAACGCATTTAGATACCACATAAGCATTCTTAGCTCCTAATATAATATCTAAATAAACACATTGTATAAATGAAAAAGTATTGAGAAGATAAAAGAAAAGGCCTCCATTGCCTGAATGGAAGATTTTTTGTTCTGAATGTTGAAGAATTGAGCTCGCATCTTCGTCCAGAAAAAGCCCTGCAAAAAATGAAAAAAGAGGAGGGTCAGTTCATATGAACTAAGCAATGGAAATCTTTTCAGTTATCTATACACTATTGTTCCTACAACATGGTTATTTAGATAACTATATTAAAAGATAAGAAGGCAAGAGAGAAATTTGAAAGTAAAACATGTTTATGCTAATGAGTTTGTTTCATGTGCAGATACAGGTATGAAGTTTGAGATTGTTGAAGGATCTTGCATATTTTACATGCATGAAGCCTTTCGACTGAATCATGTAGAGGCCAAGACTAAAGACATGGTGAGACTGTTGAGGGTGTATACATAAATTACAAGTATAGGACATTTTAGTTGAACCATAGCAGAAGATTGAAGACACGAGGAGATTGTTGAAGGGACGTACATATGTTACAGGTATGAAACCTTTTAGTCAAATTATGGAGGGTATATGTAATTCTTATTCTACAAGCTAAAGGAATTGGATCTTTACAAGTATATAGGAAGGAAATAAAAAAGGTGTTAAACAATAGAGATTTTATGAAAAAGTTGTGATATGTAATGAAACTAAATAAAGCTATAGCAATTAATGCAATAAGGCATGAGTGTTTCTGTGCTACAGACATAAACATTTCTGATCTACAGAGTAATCAACTAATGGGTGAATCTTAAATATCATTAAGAATACAATCGGTGATTTTTTGCAAGTATTGGCTAATGAAAAAGTGTATGTGTTGAAGATAAACACCATATTATATGGTTTGGGATAGATTGTTGTTCATCTGTGACAAGGTATATCATTAAATAAAGGTGGTTGTTGTTCATCTATGATAGGGAATGATAAAAATGGAAATATATTTTTACAATAGTGAACATTAATTAGACATGAAATGGAGTTCACACTAGCAATCTTGAAAATGAAGTCACAGCTACCATATAAATGGATGGAATTTGTTTGAGCTTTTGAAAATAGATATTCAACATGTATGCATAACATAAAGATATCATGAGTGTTCTAAATCATATTAACATTAGAGAAGAGTATTTTTTTTACCAAAAATGTCAAGTTTCCATAGAAAACATCTACAAAAATTATAGCAGCAAGTGTCAAGTCCCATCATGAAAATAAAATTCATTACAGGCAAAAAAATTCTAGTTACAATAGAGGTATATATTCCAAAAAATTCTAAATTCCTTTAAAAACAAAGTGCAGATTTTCATTCAATGCAGAATTCTTAATCATATTCAACAGATAAAGAAACTCTAGTTTTGATTATGAAAAAGATACCTAAGTAATGATTAAATCCTCAAGGATAATAATGAAGATACAACCTCATAGAAGAATACATCCATGGCAACCTATAAATATCAGAATAAATTCATGGCATGCTAACAACAAATAAAACCATGAAATTGTGATAAGACTACAACATTAAAGAAATCACCATTGGAAAGAAGTATGAAGTTTAAATCAACAAATTCATGGCCATAGAAGGAGAACTCACCAAGTAATAATAGCCAGATCAGAATCAAATACCCATAAAAATGGCATCTCTTACTATATCCATGAAGAACTCTAGTAGTTGCATTACATGCAGTAATAGAGTTAAGTATGGAACTATTTTTGGAGGCTAAGGATAGTTTTAGTTTCTCATGCAGTGAAGGAGCACTTTAGGTGATTTATGGAACAATTAAGGCCAGTTTTGCATGTAGCTCGTTATGGGAGCCTGTTTTATGCATACTTTGCATATTTTTGAAGATTTTTACATGTTATATTTTTGGGTTATTTGAGGGATTTGAATTAAGGTTTTATGCATGATTTTGAGGAGCTAGAGGCAATTTTCCAATTATTTATCAGATGGACAGGTGGTTGACGGTAGTTTTTAGGAGCTTCTTCATAGATTGTATCATTTTTTACTTATTTTTTCTAGGCATGATCATGGAATTTGAATTAGGGTTATGAGTTCTATATATTGCACATTCACCTCATTAAGAGGGATCTTCTTTTGGATTCAAATTTTTGTGCATTGCAAATTTTGAATTGATTGTAAGAGCAATTTGTAGCAGAGGTTTTTCAGCATGGGTTATAGAGATTCAATGGTTCCTTCTTAGTGATTCTTGTGCAATATTATGAATTTTTTACTTTCATGTTGTGTTCACCTTCGTTTAAGTTATATTCCTTATTGTAGATTTGAATCATGATACATGTGATTACAAGTCTTTGTTTGTGTCCATTGTTCTTTTTGCAGAAAATGGGTAAAGCCTAGGTTTTCCTTTCAAAGCAGAAGATCACGGTCCTTGCATAGAAACACTTTTGTGGTTGCATGGTTGTCTAAGTATTGTGAATCAATTGTGTCTTTCATAATTCGTGTTAATTTGATTAAAGTTACATTCAAAACCATCGGTGTATCACCTCATTTAGGTTATTATTCGTTATTTGTCATTCACTTCTCATCCCTTATCTTGTGTATAATTTAGTTTTAGGTGATCACTATTTAGGAACTAGCCTAGCTTCCAGAGATTCATCTCTCATTTTAGGACAACGTACCACCCGAGAGAGTTTCCATGTTTCAACAGGATGGCTAAATTCTACATCTTTCTATAGGCACAATCTTGATTAACAATAGTTAGATTTTCATATTTCAGATCAAAATCACAAAATAGTGATTATGATGAATTTACTTCAAGATGAGAACCTCTTAATGAATTGACTTTATTGACCAATAATCAAGGTGCCTCTAATGTTTATGCTCTAAAGATGATGCAACATTTTGAATAAGATACTACATGAACCCACTTTATTATACAATTATAAAATCTGAGCCCTAAGAGTTTTAATAAAAATGTAATGAAAAATAAAAAGATAGCAAGAATATAGATTTTCATAGTGCCTTTGCCCCTTGATTTCATCAAAATTGACATTTTTAGAAATTAACCCAAACTAAACTGTCACAATTAGCTTTTAAAGTAAAATATAAAATTGAATCTTTACACTAAACTTGGAATTAATTGGTTTTAAAACGTTTGATTTTCAAATCTGGGTTGATTGTAACTTTGATTGCAAAGGAAAAGTAACGTAAAACTTTCTGATTTTGATAGATTTACAATGTGTTTTCTATTGATATTTCTAGTTTTTACTAAGTTTTACATCAGAGATGTCTTTCATTTGATACTCATTGACGTACAAAAGAAATTTGTTTATCATGGTATGATGATTTTTTTCATAGAGATAGCTTCACACTCCAAAATGGTAATTCCAATCTTCTAAGAGAATCTAACATCGTTTGACCAAAATTGGAGGAAAGCTCCAATCTAGAAGCAATTTGCAACTAGAGGGATCCAATTTTCTTCTATCCATCTTGTTAGTTATCAAACTTGTGATTCCAATGATGAGGTTCTCCAAAATCATATCTATCTAAAAAGTTTGCAAAGTTGCTCATCTAATATGGGTTCTTGAATTCAATTGATTTTGAAAAGGCCTATGATATTGTCTAGGCGTGGAAGCTCGACATGCCATTCTAGTTAGATTTTCATCCAAGTTCTTGTATTTGTGGTCTTAAAACAATATTTTAGGTGCCTATTTATACTTCCTAGACCTTACAAATTAGAGGGCTTCCTTTTAATTCTATTTCATTCCTCTTGCTACTATGGATTATAAGCACCAAAGTCTACCTTGTATATGCCTTTGCCTACCTTATTCAATATAATTTCTTTCAAGTCTTTAAAATGATTAGATTCCTACTAGGTTCTTCCTAACTCTATCTTGAGGGATCATCCTAAATGTTGCTTCAAATAAGCCCAAGTTTATCTCATCTGCTTTGTCACAATTAACTTTTACTAATTTTATATCTAATAACTATCAAGTGCATAAAAAGGATGGTGTAGCATATTCTATCTTTGGTCTACCATTTTCCAAATAATCTTAACCTCTTCCCCATCTTCCCTTGGCCATCAACACTCTTGTTATTAGTAACCATTATTCCATATATGATTGTTGATTCAATAGGATCCAAGGGTCCACACTCATATGATTGTTATTAGCTTGATAATATGAAACTATATGATTATAATTTTTTAACTCTGGTTCTGAAAATTTGGATGCCTCTTAGTCGATATTTCGATGACACTTATCATCGATGGTATGACAAACTCGTCTATAAAAATCTCATTGTCATTGATATTTTGACGCAACCTACCATTGAGGGCATGGAAAACTCATCGACAACAATTTCATAAATGTCAATCTTTCGACCACAACAATCGTCAATAACCATTGTATAATTGTTGAACTTTCAACATTTCGTACTAGTTGTCTGACGCTGCCTTGTGACATAGATTGGGATGATTTTCGACAAAGTGGTCTGTTGATAAATCGATAGCTGTGGACTACATCAAAATTTTTACAAAATTATAGTGATGATTTTTTTGACCTTTGAGCATCAAACTTTCAACCAACGCTCATCAAAAAATAGTTCTAAATTTGCCAGTGTTTTATCAAATATTTTTTTCCCCTATTTCACAAGTGTTAAGGGGAGATGATCTAGTAGCCATTTAGGCTAACTTGACATCTTTGAATTTTTAAGCTATAAGTCATATTTTGCTAATTTTTTGGTATATCTTGGTAGGCAAGTTAAGAATTTAGAGCTAAGGTTTTGATTTTCGAGTATTCATGAATCTCTCTATAAAGATTGTCTAGCATGAAATGGTTAAAATGTGGTATTTGAAAAGTGTCGTTTGATATCTGCTATATCCTTGCACCAATAGTCATTCACTCAAAAATATGAGTACTTGTGACTAAATGTCCAAATGTCCCAATTGTGGTGAATTGATGAGCCAATCACCAACCAATAAAGACAAAATATGATCAACTATTAGTACATGTGTAATCGATTATAGTCCATTTATTTTCATTTTTAATACTCTTGTTATATGTTGCTAGACTTTCAATCTATACCTGTTAAGCTCCTAGCTTGGTGAGTGTTCAATGCAGAATGTGTTTGAGTCCTTGTCTAGGTAGGTCCTTGGTGACTTTGACTCTCTTGTCATCAAACCTCCTAAGGTTTTTCCCTTTTGCATATTTATGGGATTTCCCTGCCCCATTGCCTCCCTACACCTCTATGCGAGACTCCTGCAATTCTTGTGCATCATTGGTCTTAGGTGATCTAGGTTTGTGTGGGTTTCTATTTGAGCGTCTTCTCGATGAGAAGAAAGTCATATTTGGTTCTATGGCAAGTTCCTATCTCCAAGCAAGTGTTCCTCCTAAATTTCGACCCTTTCTGTTGTCTTTTTTATCATTGGTGAGCTTCATCAAAATGGATACCAAAGATTAGAGTGATAAAGGTATCTGCAAGTATATTTTCAGTTGGACCATGGTGAGATGATCAGAAGAGCATGAATTGTAGTAAAAAAAGTATCTTTCAAAAAGCTTAAGTATAAAGTGTCTCGAAAAGGAGATAATCTCACTACTCCAGGAGATTAAAGTAAATTTTATATGTTTGGATTTGTAAGCCATCATGTGGATAGGCTTAATGTCACTTTTAGAGCTATTGATCTACCTGATCAAATGCAAATCCAACTATTACATCATTAGTTGTGAGTTATTTTATTCCTATGGTGCCAACGTTCAAATTCTCGAGTCTATATGATCGGATTTTCGTTGAACGAATTTCGTCATTTTGTAATAGGTATTTTTCTGCAAATTTGTTAAGTCTTTGATCTTTCTATTTGAAATATAAGCAAATGGTAGTCAAAATAGCTAGGTATGATCATCTGGTTGGACTAGAGAGTGAGCTTAAGAATTACACTGATACGTCTCTCAAGTTCTTTGATCTTGGTGACTTACAAAGAAAAGTGGACGCTCAACCCATCTATCCAATCACACAGAAGCTAAAGGAGAGTGGATTAGTTGAAGCTGCCAGATTTCCCATGGTTGTGCAAGCATTAGAGTTGGTAAAGGAATGCATTGAGAGGTATAATCCAGAGATGAAGCATATTATGTTACCTAATAAGTATATTTTTCTTTCAGTGAATAGAGAATTAATGCAATCTACCTTCGGGATTCCAATGAAGGGGGAATATTGTGATATTAATTTTGCATCCTCTACATCAATGTTTAATGAGAAGAAAACTTAGAGGAGAGGAGATATACAAAGTACATGGTTCCAAACTCCTTGAAGTAAAAAGATGACACAATGCAAGGTAAGAGAATCTCCAAAGGAGATGTCTTAACCCCCAACAAATAACCACACAGTGGAATATACATAATAATACAAAGACTTGGATCCTCACAATACCAAATCTCTTAATAATGTTTTCATCCAACATGCCTAACTGTAAGGCCTTTCGGGTTATGACCAATTACATCAATAATTACAATAAAAGTTTAGCAAGATCTCACAAGACCCAAACCACTAGCTAGCCCAAATTCAAAACTTGGTAGAGAACTCCAAGAAGAATCTAAACTCGTGCTTGCAAGCCACCAAGCAACCTTCTTGTTTCCCAAGCCCCAATTAGCTACTAGCTCTGCTCAAACTTTGTTGTCTCAACTACTCGTTCTTCTCCATAACGAATGACAATAACTCTAGACTCCACAAGACCCTCTACTTATTCTAAACCAAGCCACAGGTCGGCCTAGTCAAATTACATTAATTAAATGCACCCACATTAATTACACCCTCAAGCCATAAGTCAGCTTGGCTACAAACATTAACTATATAAAATAAAATTACATACTTAGGACAGGCCCCAAGTTTACGATGCATAACTAACTTATAAGACCACATAAGAATACACACACTTAGACATAGATCCACATACCAATCAACTATCCAAATCCAAGAGCACACACACCAACTCGCTCAAATTGAAGCTCACAAATACAATCTCCAAATCTCTGCTAGTAAATAGGAACACATTACTAGCAACCTCAAAAAATGGCTCTAACTCCAATAAGGTGACTCCAAACATCACACACACTTAAGGAAAGGTTCCCCAATATGCCTCAAATAAATCCCCAACCGCAAAAATCATAACTTCACAAACTTGAGCATGAAGCCCCTACATACAGGATCGTTGACTTCCCTAGGATGCTCCTACATTAGGAGAGCAAAATGTTGAGGACTCTCTTTGGAACTAATATGAAGAGGGAAAGAGTGGATATCTTGGCTTTGTTGCTAAGATTGAAGGGAAAAGAAGAGGTCTTGAATTTCATAGAATACCACTTCTACTTGGTTCAAGCCATTTGTGTTGATGAACTACAAATTGACTAGGCTCAGATAATTTGTGATAAGCTTGCTTCATGGCTAAATTCGGCAAGGGCATTCAAACAATTCTTTATGTCTTCCTATATGATATATTCCTTAGCCACACATCATCTATGGCCGGGTTTGCCTTGTATTGAAAATTTTGATGAGTACCAAGGTGTATGAATTTTATCCTCATCGACAATTAGAGAAGAGCTTTGAGGAGTACACAAAGGTGAACAATGTCTTTACCATAAGGCTATGCCGACAATTGCAAGGGTGCCCTAAGCGAAGATTTTCACTTGAAGCTATATCAGAAGTAAGCCAGTTCATATGTTGTTTTATTCAATTCCCATCTTTATCCTACATTAGGATTGGAGCATTCGATGGTTTCCTGAAGAGACTCCCCGAGTATCCAGAGGATAAGGTCATTCTTGTTGAATTGTGTAGATAGATATTAGAGGTTAACAACTTATGCTCTAATGTGAAGAAGATAACTGAAATTTATTTTTCAATTGCGGTAGGCCCCTATTCTTGTGCCTCTAGGTCTAATGCCCAAAATTTAGTAAAGGCCTTTGAGAAGAGAATTAAATTGATAGATTATGAAGTTATAGGGCCCTGATCCTCTAGGCTTTGTGAAAGACCATCTTAAGCTTGGTTATGCTTATAGACATGTTCCAAATATTGAAGACTATTGGGTTGGATGTGATAATGAATACCGAACCAAAGAGAGATATTGTTCTAGATTGACAATTAATGAGATTAAATTATATAATGATATTGTTGATTTTAGTGATATCACAGATGATGGTTCCCACATGAGGCCTACCACCTATGATAAGTTCAAGGACACTCCCATAGTGTCAGTTTCACCTAATGGTCCTATGATTGATACAATGGTAAGTTCTAATGGATGGTATCATTACGAGGAAAAATAGATTGGTAGAATAGATTAGAGCAAGGAAAATGAGAACTAGAGCCACGGGTTCAACCAATGGAGTGGCATCTAAAACATCTTAGCCCTCATCAACTACTACTTCCACTTCAACAACAACATCAACATCCACTGGACTAGCACAATCCATAGGTGGAGGAGGAGACCAACCTCTTGAGAAGAACATTCAAGTCCCTCTAACTTGTGGATGAGGATCTCTACCAGATACCAAAAAAACTGGAGATGGAGATGCAGAAAAAGATAAAGCGGAGAAGATAGAGAAATCAACAATCAAGATTTCCTCCCTTTGTGCCATTCATCAATCTTGATGGTGACAACAATACTCTAGATGGTCATGAGCAAGGTAAAACACTGGCCTTATCTGATACAAAGACAACTGTCTTTCCATTTGCTAGCAAGAGCAAGATGACACCCCCAGTTGCAAGGAAGCTTTTTGATCCATCAGCCCTACAATGTGCACTCAATGTCCTATCAACTAAGTCTTGGTTGGAAGAGACTATTGATAGAAAGAAGAGGAGATGTGAGGAAAGTGCTCCATCTAAGGATCTAATTGCGCAAGCAACTCATTCCCAGTTAGTGCCGAAGAAGAAAAAGAAGCAGAAGACCATAGCAACATTGGCAACTGATGCATCCCAAACAATATAAGCAACATTGTATTCAATGGAAAATATGAGCAAAGAAAAAAATGAACCTTTGTAAGCTAAGAGTGAGGAAGAGCATTTAATCGAGGGTTTCTTAATCAGTATTAGGGCTTAGTGGCATACATGTTAACAAAGATGATAAGAACACCAATGAACTCTTTCTTCCCTATTTTCTATTGCAAAGTGTTAGGGGAGATGATTTGGAAGTCATTAGGTCAAACTATGAAATTGCTATTAGAATTTAACTCTATAGTTTTTTAGTCAAAAATCAATTTATTTTAGTAGGTTTTGGCTTTTGGGTATTTACATATCTTCTAGAAATTCTAGAGTTCAAAGTGGTTAAAATTTTGTATTTCAAAAGCATCACGTCATACAACTATGTTCTTGTACCAATAGTTGTTCACTCAAAAATGTCAACACGACAAAAAGATTCAATTTACTCAACCCCTAACAAATACTAAGTCACTTCCCCCGCTAATTAATTAACAAAATGTCTCCATAGATTTATTTTTAGTGTTATTATAGACATGAAAAAGAAAAAGAATTTTTTTTATGATTATAGATGCTAATTGAATTTTCTCAGATGTTAATAGATCTACAAAACTAATTTGGGCATTAATCTTTTATACAATGTTTTAGAATATTTTATTATATGTTAGTAAAAACTAATTAATTAATATATTTTTTAGGAAGTAATTATTTTTGAACTACATCTATAATATCACAATTAAAAGTTAAATCATGTTATTAAGAAATATAAATTTTTATTTTAATCAAACGTATCCTATACTAATTTTTATCAAAATATAGGAATTAAAAATATGCTATAGATTAATTGAGCGACTAATTGTTTTTAATCAATTAAATTAATTAGATCGAGATAAACAATAGTGAATTAAGAATATATATATATATCTTTGGGAGATATTATGAAGGTTTGATAAACTATAAAGAAATGAGAAAATAATAATTAATTTCATAAATTAAATAAATTATTTAATTACAGTTACAAATTTTTAACAGATTTAATATTTTTGTTTTCTGCTTGAGATGAAGAAGAATTCATAGAATTTTCGTTAATTTGTGAGAGAATAGTCGCATCCATTACCAAGTAGAGTAGAGTTGGGCATTTATGACAGCATATTGCAGATTGAGTTTGAATTCAGAGACTTTTTCAATGACCAATTAAAATTTCGATTTGGCAGAAATATCGGAAAAAAGAGAGGCAAAATAATATTTTTAATGCGACCTGCAAATCTGATTTAAGAGTGGCGATTTTGAAAACAAGTAGCAGATTGAGGCGCAAACCTGGAAATATAATCAGAAATTAGAATCAGATCTGGATAATTTCAGAAGTCATCGTTCCCTATGAGCCTCTCAAAAAGAAACTATTCTAATCAGAGTCCACTGTGGACTTCGATGCTGGATGCTTTGCAATCTCCCATTGCTCAAAAGCTAATTAAACTTCAGTGTCACACTAAATCATTTCAAAATTCGGTCTACCAAAGAAAAAATGGAGGACTCTCAAAATAGTTCACACAACCCTTTTATGATTATGGCAAAGCAGACTTACAAAGATCAAAAATCATAAAGAAGGTTACCACAAATCCATATAAAGAACTCAAGTTTATTTTTGTTACACTAATATAGATATATGAGCTCAGATTTTGTTTCGCATCATTCATTCTTATGATGAACAACATTGTATATACTATATAAAACAACATCGTATATAGTTAGTATGAGTTATCCATGATTCATATCGTTTTTTAAGGATTTTTCTGAAATTAGCTTTGTTTATTTCTGCATTGATGTTTGTGTTCACCCTTGACATTCCATCATAAGAAGAAAAGAGGGACAAAACGTCCACCCAATAGCGCACACAGATTCCAAAAACAATCATATAATTGCAAAATTCATCCAATCACTTACACAATATTTCTTTTGGTACTGTACTATTATTAACTAGGAAAACTTACGTCTTTCAAATGAAGTCATATATTATAATAAACCTGCAGCTGATCTCTCAAGTTCACCAAAAGGGTAATGGGTGTGGGTTCTACTACAACCCATTTTCCATCTCCGTATGGGGTGTTATACCAAGGTTGAGCCCAAGATTGGGTAATGGTGGATAGTAATTTATGTGCATAGCTTGTCTATGCTTTTTAAAGACTATTCAAATAACATGAAGCCTGTCCCATAGCTTTAGAATTACGGCCAAAAGCCTTAAAGTGAGGACTCTTACTTCCTTCGCATACTCCCCTGCAATCTCTCTGTAATACAAAATAAATAAAAGAATCACTTATGCTTCTTCTTTAAAAATCCTTTAGAGAAATTTTGTTTTATTTTGGTTTTCTTATTATTACCTGTAAGTTGCAGGTTTTTGAGACCACGCATGCAAGTATTCCTCAGAGGATGATTTCTTGTGTTAGATAATCCGTCCACTTAAGGAAGTTGTCTTTGATGATATTTGAACTTGTATATAGCCTAATTAATTATCAACTGGTCATCTGAATAGAGGCATGCGCTGTCTTCTGGGATCAATGGAGGAAGCTAAACAGGCAGCCGAAAGAGCAATGTTAGAGGTTGACGAGTCCATGATTTCATGGAATGAAAGGGAGATTATATTGGTAGATTGTATAAGACAAGCAGGATCTGAGGCCAATACAACAAAAAATGATGGAAGTAAGACCTGAGATTCTCTTCATAAAAAAGAATCTGAGGCTAAAGCAGTAAAAGAAGAGGTTAACAGATTGCTAATTGCCCTTCAAGAAAGTGAAAGTGAAGCGAACAAAGCAAAACAAGATGTAAGAAAATTATCAGTTTCTCTTCATCAAGCTGAAGATGAAAGCTAATGCAGCAGAAGAAAATGCAAATAATTTGTTGGATTTGCTCAAACAATTTGAAGCAGAAGCTTTTGCAGGAAAAGATGTAGATAATGCCAAGGTGGAAATTGCCATACTGAAGGATACTCTGATGGACTAGGAAAATGAATTGAAAAGCATTATCCAAGAAAAAGAAGATTTGAAATACTCTGAGTCTGCTACTCTTGGGAAAGTGGCACAACTAAAGGAGTCACTGATCTTACCTTCATCCCAGAAATCTGATGACCATGAAACTAAAATTATTAAAAAAGAGTATGATCTACTACACAGGAGACTTGAAGAGACGGAAGAACAGGCCAATAAAAGGATAGCAGAGGCCCTTGAACAAGCTGAAACTGATAATACTAACTTCTAAGGAATATGAAACTCTGGAGAAGTTGAATGTAGCCAACTTGGAGCTTGAAAGCCTCAGGAAAAGAGAAAATGAATCTTCTAAGAATATAGATACATCTTATTTTGGGTACTTTTGTTTAGGAAAAACTATGTTCTATTCACTTTTATTTACCAGATTATAGGTAGAAAACTTTGTTTCCACATAAATGTTTTAAGCATGAGAAACATTCTATATACAGCTTTTCTACCCATATTCTTCCAGATTAACAAATAATGTTGCATGGTGGCAATCAAATGAAAATCATCTTTTGAGACAACAAATCCAACTTATTTAGAGTAAGAAAAAACTCTGTTTTATTCACTTTTCTTTACAATATTGCAGATAAAACATATTGTTTCCACTGAAACGTTTAAAAGAAGAAAGGCAGTGAATATTATTTAGAGTAAGAAAAAACTCTGTTTTATTCACTTTTCATTACAATAGTGCAGATAAAACATATTGATTCCACTGAAACGTTTAAAAGAAGAAAGGCAGTGACTACAAGTCCATCTCATCTGACCATACCCATCCAGTTGAATACATAATGTCACAGTATCCGCTGCCGTATTATCTCTGCATCAAGGGATTACTCAAAACCTCTAAAGTTATAGAAAAGCAACATAAATTACTTCATGTGAATTGCAAAAAAGCTACTTCATGTCAACTGCAAAAAATGAATTGCGAAGGATCACATGATAAAAATTACTTCCATGTCAAATGCAACAAGCACCATGAGTAGTACAAATCATAGCGGTAATAAAAAGCCATTTCTAAAACTAAAGATGGAGTGTGAAACCAACCTAGACTTATTATTAATGAAAAATGTTCTATCAAATTGATACATTTTCAGGAGTAGTTTGAGAGAACACTATTAATCATCGAGAGAGTGGATTTCCAAAAATAGGAAGAATATGGAAGATTGGAAATTACTAAATTAGCTGCAAGAATATGTGAAGAAGAATCTAAAATTAACATAGGAGCTCATGATTAACTAGATTAAACTTATTCATCCAGAGAGTAACACATAGACCTAAGCCAATTATTAAGGCATTGTTGCCATGGATTTGGAAAAATAGGGAGAATGTTGCAAAGCGAAAACTATGCTACTAGTTACAGGACGAGGTAACTTATACCTATGTGAAAAGAAGAATTTGATTGACTTAAAAACTTGTGATTAGCTAGATTAAAGTCAATCATCTACAAAGTAAAATAGACCTATGTAATGGGCACCTACTGGTTATAACTTCGTGAAACACTTTGCAAGTAAGCTCTGATACCACTGTAATGGGCACCCTGGAAATGCCCAAAAACTGAACCAACTACTGCAAGCGATTTTAATGTCTTTGCATAGGTTTCAATCCACACAACATGAGCAAGAAGGAATTTATGCAAATTGAAGATTGAACCGCTGCTGAAATATTATTAGTTCTCAAGATAATAAAATCCAATACATAGTAATGTATTCCAAAGGCCAAACTCCAAGGGAATGATGTCTAGAATGTTACAAGAGAGGATGAACGTCCTCTAATGCCAAGAAAAGATATATGAGTCACACATCCAAGTTCTTATCAAATGTCATTCACAATAATCCGATGCTCAACAATGAGACTTTCACCCCTATTTATCCTATTCCTTCACCCTTCTAGAAGGAATTAAATATTAATTGATTGCAAATGCTAGAAGCTTCCCCCTTCCAATAATTAATGCACTCTCTAGAAACTCCTCCCTTGCAATACAATAATTAATTGTGCTTCTAGAAAATTAAATTACTAAAGGCTTCTGCCTTTACAATAATTAATACACACTCTAGAAGCTTCTCCCTTTGTAATACAATCATTAATTAAATCAATTAAATATAAAGCCACCTTTAAATTTTTAATTTTAATTTATTTAATGACTTTATAAAAAATTAATTTGATTTCCTCTTATGCTCCACTTGGACTTTGGAGAACGTGGAGGCTAAAAAATGGGGTCATTATAGTCCGCCCTCCTTGAAATTGCTTGTCCTCGAGCAATCTCAATCCTGTTTACTGTAGCACCTGCTCACTCTCCCAAGTAGCATCTTCCCCTAGCAGATATCTCCATTTGACTAAATATTCTTTAATCAACCCGCTTCGCAGAGTCTTTTCCCTAGTATCTAGAATAGCCTCAAGAATTAATACGAGCTTTCCCTCCTCATCTAATGGTTGTAATTTTGCTGAAGGCACAACTCTCTGACCAATGGCTTTCTTAAGCCTTAACACATGAAACCCATTATGTACCCAACTACCCTCTGGAAGCTCAATCTCGTAAGCAACCTCACCCACCTTGTAAATCACTCTATAGGGACCATAAAACCTAGACTTCAACTTCTCTACTCCGCTTTTCTTAAGTGATGACTGTCTGTATGGTTGTAGCCGCAAGTAAACCATATCCCCAACCTCAAAACTGCACTCTATCCGGTGTTGGTCTTGTTGTATATTCTCCTTGAGCACCCTCAAAATATCCTATCCTGCAAGAAGTGTTTTGCTTTGGGCACTCTACTATGCCCCAAAACCAGATCCATGAAACTAGGTGCTTCATAACCGTACAGTGCCATGAATGGAGTCATCTTGATGGACATATGATAAGTGGTGTTATAACAGTACTCTCCCATGTGTAGCCATTTGACCCAAGCCCTCTGTTGTGCAGTCACATAGTTCCTCCAATATCCTTCCACCCATTTATTCACAATTTCTGTCTGCCCATCTGTTTGTGGATGATAACTAGTGCTAGATGTAAGATCTGTACCACACAACCTAAACAGTTCCTACCAAAAAGTACTCATGAATTTACTGTCCCAATCACTGACAATGAAACTAGGTAGCCCATGCAACCTGAATATCTCTCTGAAGAAAAGATCGGCCACCTGTGCTGCTGTGTAAGTGGATGGAATAGCAAAGAAGTGGGCAAACTTTGTCAACCGGTCAACTATCACATAGATGCAATCTTTCCCTTGTACTCGTGGTAACCCGATGATGAACTCCATAGAAATACTTTCCCATTTTCTATCCGGAATGGGCAAAGGCTGTAACAATCCTGCAAGATATGTGTGTTCTCCCTTATTCTGCTGGCAAATTGCACACTCCCTGACATGCTTCTAAACATCGTCCTTGAGCCCTTTCCATGTAAACCGCTCACGGATCTACCTGTAGGTCTTAAAGACCCCTAGATGTCCAACTGTAGGTGCATCGTGAAATGCCTTCAGTATTACCTCCCTAAACTGTGACGAAGGAATCAAATACATCCTACCCTGAAACTTTATCAATCCATCCATCGCCACGTAACGACCATCATGTATGATGCCTGCAATTACTCCAGAAGCCCAAGTGTCCCTCGCATACTCTTCTATGATCTTATTTCTCTAATCTCTTGTAATCTCAGCTAGAGCATAAATATGAGGTCTCCTGGATAAAGCATCTGCCACCACATTCTTCTTACCTTTGACAAACTCAATGTCAAAGTCATAGGCCTGTAACTTTGTAATCCACTTCTATTGTCTATCATTCAAATCACGTTGACTCATGAAGTATTTGATGCTGTTGTGATCGGTTTTGATAACAAATTTTCCCCCAACTACGTAGAACCGAAACTTAGCCAATGCATGCATTATAGCCAACATCTCCCGATCATAGATGGAATAGCTCCTCTCCACTCCACGGAGCTTCTGCTCTCAAAAACAATGGGATGCTTCTCTTACATCAAGACCCCCCCAATCCCATCTCCCGACGCATCACAATGAAGCTCAAATGGCTTTGTGAAATCTGGTAGAGCTAGTAGTAGACATGATGACATCACCTTCTTGAAATGATTGAAGCTTCTCTAAGCTGCCTCTGTCCATGTGAAGGCCCCTTTTTTGGTATGGTCTATCAAGGGTGCAACGACCTATGAAAATCTTTTGACAAATCTCATGTAAAGTCCACAAAGACCAAGGAATCCCTTATGCTGTGTAAGATTCATAGGAGTAGGCCAATCAACAATAGCCCTAATCTTTTCAGGATCTACTCAAACTCCATTTGCGCTAATGATCTGCCCAAGGTATAGTAGCTCAGTCATCCCAAACTCACACTTAGATTCCTTGGCATACAGTGACTCTTTCTCCAAAGTGGACAACACCATCTCAAGATGTTGTAAATGCTCCTCCCAAGTCTTACTAAAGACTAAAATGTCATCAAAGAAAATCAAGACAAACCTCCTAAGCTTCTCCCTGAATGCCTGATTCATGCAACTCTGGTATGTAGCAGGGGCATTAGTTAGCCCAAATGGCAATAACCAAAAACTCAAAGTGGCCATAGTGACACCAAAAAGTTGTCTTCTCATTGTCCTCCTCCCTCATCCTGATCTGATGATACCTTGACCGTAGATCAATCTTTGTAAAAAAGCATGCACCATGTAACTCATCAATCAGCTCATCTATTCGTGGGATGGGATATCTGTTCTTAATGGTCTTCTTGTTTAATGCCTTGTAATCAATGCACATGCGCATCGTCCCATCCTTCTTCTTTACCAACACTACTGCTGAAGCAAAGGGGCTCTTACTAGGCCCAATATGCCCTATTTCCAACAACTCCCTAATTGCCTTCTCTATCTCATCCTTATGTTTCTTAGGGTGACGATAGGGAGTATTCATGACTGGTTTGGCTCAATAACATGCTCTATCCCCCTGCCAAGAGGAACCCCATGCAGAATCTCGCCAAATACCTTAGTGTGCTTGTCAAGTATCCCCTAGAAATCTAGTCAATGACTCTTCACCTGTGGCTCTTGTGAAGTTGGCATAGTGAAACATTCTGCTGCCCACTCTATCTTATTATGCTGAAAAAGTCTCTGCATTCTCCTCAAGGAAACTACCCTGCAACTCCCATCTGTAAGTCCTCTAAGTACAATAGTTCTTCCCTCATGCTGAAACTTCATCTCCAATTTTGCTAGGTTAAGTGTGAACTCTACTAGCGAGGCCATCCATACCATGCAAAGGATGACATCATAGTCTCCCATGTCTACCACATAGAACTCATCTTCCAACTCATAGCCATCTCCAAACCTGATGTGAAAATTAGATATCTTCTAAGTGCATAATAGTTTGTCACCATTAGCTCTCATAACTCTAAAACCAGCGTGCTCCTCAGTCTGTAGACCTCTCTTAGCTACCAATTGTGCATCTATAAAATTATGTGTAGCCCCAATGTCAATGAGTGAGATCACTTTCTGCCCTTGGAGAGTACCTCTGACCTTAAATGTGATTGCCTTCTGAGCCCCAGTTAATCATGCTAATGACTTCTCATCCTCAAGAATGCCACTCCTCTATAGTGCTATCCTCATCTGAATCAGAGCGTTGATCCTCCCTCTTTGACTACGACTCTTCTGCTAAGAAATATTCTATTTGATTTGCCTTAGCCTTGAGAGGACACTTATGAGATAAATCCCAAGGCTCTCTGCAATGAAAACATAACTTCTTCTTTCTTAAATCATTCAAGGTGTCATTATTCAACTTATCTCTTTTGGGCTGAGCATCATTGTGAAAAAGTTTTTTGTCCTTCTCCTTATCCTTTTTCATATAAGAATCCTTGTGCTGGACTCTACTCCTAAATGAAGAAGGTGCTCAGTCACGAGTTGGGCCATGCCCCTTGACCCAACCTCGCAAGGGTTCTGAGAGTCCATCCATAAACAACACTACTAACCTCCTCTTTGAAATATCTGTGACCAACACAGCTAACCTCTGAAACTCACTGATATACGTCTCCACTAATCCCTTCTGCTTGAGTTGTGCCAACTCCTTAAACTGTAATTTGAGATCCTTCGTATCAAATCTCTCTATGAACTTCTCAATGAACTCCTCGTAAGATGTGATCTGATTATGTCCCAAGGTTATCATGCCATGGTGCCACCACTCATGTGTCGGTCCATCCAAGTGAATAGCCACATACTTTATAGCCTCCTCTTCAGGCATAGGGTTCAGCTGCAAGTATGTATCCATCTTTTGCACCCAAGCTGTGCGGTCATCTTCCTTGAAGCATCATAATAAGGTAAAGAAAGTTTTCCAACTTCCTTTCTTAGCTCAAGGTTTTGACTTCTTCCTCCTGATCTAGGCATGTGTCTCATCCTCAAGTCCAAGTAATCTCTGAGAGAAATGTCTACTTGAAACTCTAGTCCACTAGCCTCCCAATCCCTCCTGAACTGATCCTATAACTCTACAATCTACGGTTCATTAATCGGTTGAACTGGATCTTTGGGTGGGAAGATGGGTAGAAGAGGTCTCGAGCTAGTTGTTCGAGCTGGGTGTGCAACATGATTAAAGTTATCAGCCTCATTGCCATTGTTGTCATGTCCATTGTTACCATTAATGTTGTCTCGGCCTCCATTATCATTGCCCCTATTATTGTTGTTTCCATTGTTGCCATTGTTAGTGTAGTTTTTTATTTTTCTTATTTTGCTAGGTTTTTCCTACACTTTTAATAATCTCGCTAAGGTTAATAAAGCATGTCTTATTAGGTGAATGGTTGTGAGGTGTCACCTTCCTACATGTGAGCATCAATTAGCTATCTTGGGAAGATACTTTTCTATCTTTAGTCCGATAGATGGTTGCTCCTCATTGGTTGGTGTTGCCACCTCCTCCCTCTTCCTAGCCTATATAAGCATGCTACCTGGCTTGTATTTGTATCTCTTGTTTTTGCATCCTCTTAATGCTATTTTGCTTCCAGCATTTGCATTACTCTCTTGGAGACTAACTCTATGATGCTATTTTGATTTTGTATCATTTGCATTCATAATTTAGATATTTACTCTTTGCACTAGTTTTCTGGGTTATTAATCTTTTCAGATTCTAACATGGTATCAGAGCTTTTCTATGTGCAAGAGTAGATTTTAGTTTCCTTATTTGAGAGATTCGGGGGGGGGCAAATAAACTTTATTATAGTTTTTTGAAAAACGAAGTATGCTCTTCTCTTGCATCTTTGGATGATCCTGAGAATCAGAAAAGTTTTGACAAAAACGGTTTTTCTCTGGGGTTTCAATCTCAAATCTGACAACCAACTTGCATATTTGGAGTTTTCAATCAGGTTTGCAGGTTTCAGCATGCCATTGATGGACTTAGGAAGCTGATCCAACATTTGCATGTCATATTTTGGTTGCTGGGGTTGTTTCTTGTTTTTTGGAGCCGTTTTTTACTGTTAAAGGCGTCTGATTTACACTACAGCAACATTTTATGTTCATCAGCAAGAAAAACGCTTTCTGGGTTTTGTTCGCAGCCCCGAAAAACCATCTGGGTATCTTTTAGATTTTGCATGCAAGCTGTATATTTTTTAGAATCGAGCATGCAAAGCTACAGCCATACCCCTCTCCGTTGGCAGCCGCAGATTTGAATGCAGTTTTCAAATGTCTCGTTCTTGCTCATACGGACTCCAATTTTGATGATTCTTGTTATGAACTTGGCTATTTTTTTGTGCTCTATCCACTAGTGGAGTTATTTTTTGATTTTCATGCATGAATTTTTCAGAAATTGCAGATTCTCAGCCGTGACTGTGCACAATTCTCATTTTGGAAACTTCGGAGGATCATAACTTTCTCATATGACCTCATATCGAGGCGATTCTTTTTTTGAAAGTGCATGATTTTTCGAGTAGATCGCAGTGATACTATATGTTTCCTTGATTATTGTGCCCAAGTTTCACTTTTAGCATATGCTCTTCATGACGAGGCCCTGTCGGTTTTTCTTCTGTAACTTGAGCATACAGACGTATTTTTTTTATCCGAAAAATGCATCAAAAAGCTGGTTCTGAGACGGAGATAATGGTACAGGTGTTTTTTATTTTTGCTACAGTCTAGTTGCCTATTTTGGCAGTCAAAGCCAGATGTTCTATTTTTCCTTCTGGGAGCCATATCTCGCTCATTCAGACTCTTTTCTGGGCTTGCCAAATATCATTGAAAATTTGGTTCTGTGAGTTATTCAGTTACAGAGATCTTTTATCTAGATTCTACTCCAGGTTCTTTCTCCTCCGAGTTTTGCACTTTCGCACTCTGGCGGATTACTTGGATTCTACAGGTCCTGGAATCTCTTCTTCTGTTCTTTTGGCTCACTCTTCTTTCTGACTTCTAAGCATTGTATGCTTCTATTCTGTTGCATTCTTTTTTCTGTAAACGCACTGAGATAAAGTGCCTACTTTTGCATATCTGGGATCTTGTACACCTTGTGTTTGTCTGTACTCGCACTCAGTTATAAAGTGCCATGGGGGGTCATGATGTTTTGCTCATCCACCTTTGTCAAGTGAATTTTTCTTCCACGACATTAGCCCATGCAGTGTGTCGGTGACACCGCCCTTTATCCTGTGCTTGTACTTCTATTGCACTATTGGTGTTCCTGATTCTTCTTCTTGCAAATGTTTTTGGCATTGCATTTTAGTGTTCCTGTCACCCCTCTCCCTGTTCAACATTATGGGGGGGTTCACTTGTTGTTCTATGCTTCTTTGGTTGATGGTTCGTGCCTTCTATTTCCATGGAGGTTCTACAGATCAGCATTTTGACAGAGTTTGCAGCTTCATGCTTCGGAGATGCTTCATGCTCTTTTTTGTTCCTCTCTTTGGGACATTTCCTAGATTGGAGGCTTAGTTTCCTTCATCTAGTTCTTTTTCTTGTATTGGGTACCTGATCAAGCCTTGTTGCCGGGACACATTTCTACATCCACCTAAGCTTCGCTTATGGGGGGGTATTAGTGTAGTTTTTTATTTTTCTTATTTTGCTAGGTTTTTCCTACACTTTTAATAATCTCGCTAAGGTTAATAAAGCATGTCTTATTAAGTGAATGGTTGTGAGGTGTCACCTTCCTACATGTGAGCATCAATTAGCTATCTTGGGAAGATACTTTTCTATCTTTAGTCCGATAGATGGTTGCTCCTCATTGGTTGGTGTTGCCACCTCCTCCCTCTTCCTAGCCTATATAAGCATGCTACCTGGCTTGTATTTGTATCTCTTGTTTTTGCATCCTCTTAATGCTATTTTGCTTCCAACATTTGCATTACTCTCTTGGAGACTAACTTTATGATGCTATTTTGATTTTGTATCATTTGCATTCATAATTTAGATATTTACTCTTTGCACTAGTTTTCTGGGTTATTAATCTTTTCAGATTCTAACAGCCATCACTTGGATTAATATTGATGCCCATCTGTCTAGCCATTAGCTGCAACATCATGTCCATTCGCCTATTTTGCTCCTGTTGCATCCGCTGCCCCTCCTCTGATGTACCCAATAACCTGAACATTACATTTTCTTGATCTGGACTGGTATTCCTATCATATCGGTCACCCATACTGCTGTCTTGTTCAAAGAATGTCTCCTCCGTGTCTGTATGACTGGATTGTATGTCCCTCTGCACGGATGAACTACCCTGTTCATTCTGCAAGTTTGTACTCCTACTTTGTCTTGCTCTAGTATTGTGAAAATTATAAAGCCCTTGTCGCATGCTCAAACATAGATGTTGAAGATCTCCACAGGATGGCAGGACTTATAGCTCTAATACCACTGTAATGGGCACCTACCGGTTATAACTTTGTGAAACACTTTGCAAGTAAGCTCTGATACCACTGTAATGGGCACCCTAGAAATGTCCAAAAATTGAACCAACTATTTCAAGCGATTTTAATGTCTTTGCATAGGCTTCAATCCACACAACATGAGCAAGAGGGAATTTATGCAAATTGAAGATTGAACCGCTGCTGAAATATTATTAGTTCTCAAGATAATAAAATCCAATACATAGTAATGTATTCCAAAGGCCAAACCCCAAGCGAATGACGTCTAAAATGTTACAAGAGAGGATGAACGTCCTCTAGTGCCAAGAAAAGATATGTGAGTCACACATCCAAGTTCTTATCAAATGTCATTCACAATAATCCGATATTCAACAATGAGACTTTCACCCCTATTTATCCTTTTCCTTCACCCTTCTAGAAAGAACTAAAACATTAATTAATTGCAAGTACTAGAAGCTTCCCCTTTCCAATAATTAATGCACTCTCTAGAAACTCCTCCCTTGCAATACAATAATTAATTGTGCTTCTAGAAAATTAAATTACTAGAGGCTTCCACCTTTCCAATAATTAATACACACTCTAGAAGTTTCTCCCTTTGTAATACAATAATTAATTAAATTAATTAACTACAAAGCCACCTTTTAGTTTTTAATTTTAATTTATTTAATGACTTTATAAGAAATTAATTTAATTTCCTCTTATGCTACACTTTGGAGAATGTAAAGGCTAAAAGATGGGGTCATTACAACCTAAGCCAATTTACCTAAGCCCTTGTTGTAATGGATTTGAAAAATAGAAAGAATATTCAGAAATTATACTGTTAGCTACAAACAGAGATAATTTATACATATGTGAAAAGAAAAATCTCAGACTTGCAAACCGATGATGAACTAGATTAGAGGTGATATTGACTTAAAACAGCATGGTTAAATAAATTGAAGTGAATGCAACATTATAAGCATGATACTAAAAACAGGATCTTAAGTGAAATTGCCTATTAGGATTGCAATTAGGCTTTGTGAAAATAAACTACTACGGATATCATACTTAGTGTTAAAGTCCAAGCTAAGCTGAAGAAGAGAATTGTCAACTCTGCTCTATAAATGAATTATCCTGACTATGAATTGAAATCTAAAGTACAAATGAAGCTAAGAATATTTAAAGACCGTTCCTTTTAAATCAATCTGGAGCAGAATGATTCCTATCATGAGGCAATTTAGCAGTGGAATTTAAAGGTATATGAGTTTGCATACAACTACATGAGAAATATTCGAAACAAGCCTGGGGACTGGCCAACTCAATGGGCAACCAATCCAGGCAACCTTGAACTATTGAAGCATAGTCAACAAAGAAAAGGTTAACCCAACTTTAATAAAACTGTCTATATAGGAAGAAGAAATTAACTTTATCTTTTGGAAAAATAATCGTCAAGATTTTGTGCATATACTCAAATAGTGAGATAAAATGGAACAGCTTTAAAAAAATGGAGCACTTTCTACATATCCTCTATGACTGAAGAAATAAGAAACTTACAGAGTTTTAGTTCTGCTAAAATAAATAGAGAAAGTCAGAGATTGGACTCCTCTGTTCCATTGCGAATACCCATGCTTTTAAGTTCTTTCTTGTTTTCCTCTTCCTGCTACCTCTTCCACTGCAGTCGCTTGTTTTCACCATTTTAATCAAAAGCCCTTCAACACCTTGGAGAATGAAAAACCTTGGTTGATATTATTTAGAAATTTCCATCACTGCTCCAAACTTCCGGCTTTAGGAGATTGCATGTCTGAAGGCTTGACCTGTGTGTTGTATTGGCCAAACTTGGCGAGGAATTCTCTTTCACTTAGCTTGAAGAATTGAGTCGGACTAGGTAGACTCTTGGCGTGTGGACTTTCCCTCAGATATTTAAACACTTCATAGCGAGGTTTGAGCCTTTTCTCTAAGCTTAAATTCAGAATCACAGGATTCAAAGTAACAATTTTGAGCTCAACGCCTACTGTGCGTACCAAGAAAGCAATGTTTTTTGTCATTTTCTTGGTTGACGCGTTAAGTATTTGAGGATACACCTTAAGCATTTGATTGATTTCCTCCTCTGCCAGACCAAGATTTTCCATATGATTAATTTTCGCTTCTAGAGTTTCAAAACTTTGGCCTATTACGTGTCGGAGGTATCGCGCAAATACTATGGAATCTTTCAGAATGCCTATTCTATTCTTCAAGTACTCGACTTTAGGTTTTACATGCTTCTCAAAATCCATCTCCAAAAGCGTAGGCGTTGTTCTCAAAGCCTTGCACAGATGGATCTTCGAACCAAACAGGGTTTCAAGACGGAGGATCCTTGGCACTATACAGTTTTCCAAGCTCGATTTAAGGAATCTGGGTCTGCGAGATATAATATGTGCTACGTCTTGAGTAGCTAAGCCCAAATTTTTTAAGTGCTCTATCTTGGGCCTCAACTGCCTATCTGATCTCTGTGCAAGCAAACCTGGGTTTACAAGAATTGTAGCCTTAAGCTTTTCTTCAGTGAATCCAAGCTCTTTCAGGATACGAATGGCTTCTCTAGCAGTGCGGTCGGATTTGTTCCGCAACAGTCCCGGTTGTGCCCTCATGATAGATGTCACTTGAGAAGAAGAAAACCCATATTCTTTTATCAAAAACTCTGAAACGACACTGACTAGAGGTATGGAAGGAAATTCCCACGATGAAGAAAGTGGTGAGAATTGTGTGACTGCTGAAGAATACAGCTTGGCTGAAAGAGGAAGACGTGCTGAAAATCTCCAAAACAAAACAAGCAGCATTGTATTCAATGAGAGTTAAATGCAGAGAAAAATGGATCTTTGTAGAAGTGTCGAAGAGCAATTTAATCGAGGGTTTCTTTATCAATATTAGGGCTTAGTGGCACACGCATGAATAAAGATGATATAAACACCAATGAACATTTAATGAGTACATTCGGGTCCATTTTCGACCTATATTTTCCACCACCGGTTTGTCAAATTCCCCTTTTTTTTATTAGTCCGGGAACTAATGTTTTCTTTTGCCCCCTCTATTTATTTTTCCTTTGCATGTTTGTAGCATTTTTTAAAGTTTTTGCATTATGATTAAAAAAATCTGATTTTAAAGTGGAAATTCTGAATTTCTGATTGGCGAAGGGCATTTTAGCTGGGGTTTTTATGGTTTTCGAAAAATTGATTTTTGAGATAAACAAGTTGTTTGACATTAATGTCCATTTATAGCATGTCAGGAAGGAAGTCGGTTGTGAAAAAGATATAGTAAATGCATTTGCAGCAAGCACACCGACATTATGGGCAAATAAAATTGGGCATTCTGGTTCAGTTTTCACATTACAACAGAGTTGAATTGAAAGACACAAGGTATGTATTCCCTTTCTTGCTCTATTGTATTCCCTTTTCCAGATAAAGTTTATCCATCCATGCCAATGCCAAAGGAGTAGTGTCGCTATACTGGTCTTGTGAATGTTTGTTGTTGTGAATGTGAGCAAATGACATTTGCAGGACCGCGGATATATTTGTTAGTTTTGCCGAGAAAGAGTAACCAAGACTAATTTTTTTTAGGTAAAATAATAAAACAATAAGCATTTTTAATTAGGGCATTTGAAGCACACGAAAGTAGTCTTTCATAGTGCACAACGTAGGAAAAGCGGTTTTGATAGAATGAACCATGAAATGAAAAGTTCACTTCAAGCTGTATAAACAGCCATGCCCTTATGGTTACTAATCTATCATGATGTGGCACATGCCCCAGATTTAAGGCAAGTCAAGTAAATTCCTAATAAGTTAGAGGTTTGAATAGTAGATTTTTTATTACAATTTTAATTTTTAGTATTATTATGCAATACTTTAATTTGACCACACCTCTAAAACCCTAGAAATATGTCCTCCAGTTAAGCATTTATTAGTCAATTTTATTGTCTCTTGTAATTTGCAATGCTTGATTTTAGTTTTCCAGATCCCTATTTAGCTTTATTGTTCAAGATAAAGGCACCCACCTTCGCTTTAGATATATTTTTTAGTTATTAAATTTGAAACCCCCACAATGTCGGGCTCACCTATCTAAGCGAACGCTAAAGTTTGCAATATATATTGTCTTAAGTGAGTTTTTCCTGACTATAATCTGGATTTATGAATTTTTGGTACTGCCCATTTTTAGTTTTCAGCTATAGTAGCTCACCTTTTTATGTTACTATTTTTTTCCCTTCCTTCCCTTGTAAATTTTTTTGTGAGACAATTGCGATATGGTTTTAAATGTCTGTTTCGGACTTGGTACATTTGAACCATGTAATAATAGGACATGCCTTAAATATGGAAATTTTCCATTCAGCTTCTTAATATTTCTTCCATTAAACACATGGACTATAGTTGACATGTCTTGGACCATATAATTATGTTCTCTTTGGCTCAGATACATTTTTTTTAGATTTTTCAAAAATCAACCATACATGTTATGTAGTTTTTGTATGTGATGCAATGTTGGTGGATTGGTTTATATATAAATAGTAATTAAGTACCATAAATTTATGTTCTCTTTGGCTCAGATACAATTTTTTAGATTTTTCAAAAATCAATCATACATGTTATGTAGTTTTTGTACAGGATAAAGTGGTGGTTATGGAGATGGATATTCAATCTATTCCTAAAATCCTCAAGTGTTTTGATTGGAATCATTTTATGCAAATAGGGGATAGGTACAAAGTTGGTTGGGTCAGGATTTGTAGTAACAACAAATAGAGAAGACAATCTTGTTTGAGACATAGAATACGCTCTATTTTAGGTTGCTTTGGAATTTATTACTACCATATTTGTATCAATGATTTATGTTGACTAAATTCTGTACATATGTGATCCATTCCTAAAATACCTAAGTATTTTTATTAGAATGATTTTATGCACACAGGTGACACATACACAATTGGTTGGCTCAAGATTTATAGTAACAACAAATAGAGAAGACAATTTTGTTGCAGGTACACCTACTTGTATATGAAACTTCCATAAATAATAATCTAAATAGCTAGCCTAATATAGTTGATTGCTCTTGAATTCCTTATATATGCAATCTATTCATAAAATACTCAAGTGTTTTGACTAGAATGATTTTATTCACACATGTGACAGGTACAAAGTTGGCTGGGTTAGGATTTACAGGGACTAACAAATAGAGAAGCCAATCTTGTGACAGGTACAACCTATATACTCACTAATCAACTGAGGATTTTACAAAGCCCTTTAAGATTTTTAATAATAATAATATAATTTTGCTTGGAAGATTGTTCTCTTTTTCCTATTAATCAATTGAATTTTTTATGGATCACTTCACTTGTTTTAGGAAAATTTGAAACTACCATGAATAATAATGTGAATGCTTACCCTAGTACAGTTCATTGCTCTGCCAAATAATAACTAACTTTTGCTTGGAAGATTATTCTCTTTTTCCTATTACTCAATTACTTTTTTAATGGATTACTTCACTTGTTTTAGGAAAATTTGAAACTATAAATAATAATCTAGATACATACCCTAGTACACTTGATTGCTTTTGGAAATAATAACTAACTTTTGCCTAATGAAATTGTACCAGTGCTCTAGTTGTGCTTATAGTTACAAATGTGTCAATCAAATTTAAATGTATATAGTACCTTACAAAATCCCTTTAATTCTATGTCAAAAGTTGCATTTCTCTTTTGCTTTCATCATTGAAATTGTGTAATGTTTCTAACAAATTGAAATTATGATTCTTTAATTTCTATGGATTCAACATTTACTTTTTACAACTCAGTTTCCTTCAGTGAATTCCTCCATTTTAGTGCATAGGATTTCCTATTTTTCTTTCATTACTTTTATGTTCCCCTTCTCACTTAATTGAATATACCATGATTTTCAGAATGTTGATTTCACTTTCGCACAAAAGCCTATTAGGAAATGGATCTCTATAATACTTGTGATAAATTCAGCTCATCACAATGTGATGAGCTAAAAACTGCACCACCCACACCACTACCTACAGCATCATTTAACATCTCACAAGGTACACACCTATGAGCAACAAACTCAACCAATACAAACATTTGAAACTCGCTACGATCCTTAAAAGGAATAATACATCATTGCATAAACAAATAGAAAAGTGACCAAAACCAAAAACAACAATCATCATCTTCCATGAAGAAAGTCAACCACCTCAACTACAATCTACAACATCTGTCATTCTATCAAGAATAGGCTTAATAATAACACAACAAGATCATGTCAAAAGTAGGCATTCATTGCATTCCCTCAAAAATATAATACGCAAGAGCACGAGCACAAGCTTCATTCAACAAAATAGAAAGCAAGAAAAAGCTGACAATGGTACAACACAAAACAACCTCCACTTGCATTTCTATCAAACTAGAAGACACAAGTCTAAACTGTATATGAGAAATATGTTAGCAAGAAACACTAACCTATTCAAAAACAAAAGCATTAACTAGCATAAGAACCATAACATATGAGATAGACAAAGTGAAAGCCTCAAATGAGAATATGAGCCATGGAATGGCTCTCCCAATGAGGATGGTCGCTTGATTTACGGATGAGTCTATTTGATAGGATTTGGGATGTATGCTCAAGGTTCTCAAACTATGCTTTAATGGAGATGAATAGGTAATGGCAAATTGGTAGCTTTGTGAGCTCTCAATTTGGCATTATAAAGGTATGGTTAAAGGCTTTGTTTCTCAAACTAGCATTATAACTTTAGCTCAAAGGTTGTGATGATATGGCTTGGGAGGGGATTCAATTTATAGGCTAAGGGCTTCAGGGATGGAGGGTTAAAATGCAAGGAGAGATGAAAGCTTAAGGAGGGCTAGGATGCACTCAAAGGGGAGCACATGGATTGTGCTTGTTTAGCATCAACCAGGGAGTGACACATGTCACAGGGTGAGTGGATGGAGGAAAGGGGATGGATGAGTCAATAAAGGAGGCTCAAGGCCTTAAAGACTCTCATAAATGGCTTGTAAGAGCAATGAATGGGCTTGTAAGAGTCTTTATGGCTTTGTAAGAGCATTCATGGTTGGGTGGTTGGGATATTTTGGAGGGAGTTGAGATTGTTGACTTTGCTTGGTTTAGGAAAGTCTTAAGCTTGCTTAGGAAATGTGATAAGGTTGGGGGGGGATTAGGCTTGGGTTTAGGATTAGATTAAGCTTGTTAGAGATTTGCAAGTGGATGGCATTTAATGAGGGTGGGTGAGTTAGTGGCTAAGCTTGGTTAGTATGGGTGGATGGGGTGGATTAGGCTAAATAGAGGATTTAGGAATAGGTTAAGAGTTATTAGATTTGAGGGATAGATTTATTAAATAGATTTATTTAATAAATGAAGATTTTGGAATTAGATAGAAGAATAGGATTTAATTGATAAATAATAGGTTATTTGATTTATCAATTAGGACTATAGATGATTAATTAAATTAATTAGCTAGGGGATGGCAGAGGATTAAATAAATAGGAATTTAATTAATGATGCCTTTAGAGATAGCTAAATAGGATTACCAAAGCGGTGTAATCAAATTTAGGTGTCTACATTTTGCCCCTCTTTGACATAGTGTTGAGACAACATTATTTCAAAGAAGTTCGAACGAAGACGACACGAGGAAGATGTTTTAGCAACAAGGTTGCCCCAATCTCAGATAAGAGGAGGAGAGACTAGACTTAGATGATGCCCCCTCAAGAAGGTGACAGAGAGAGAAATGAGGCTCAACGGCTTCTTGAAAAGCACCAGAAATTGAGACGAGCAGAGACACAAATTGGCAAAGAGAAGCAGTTGAATTAGCTCAAACTCTCACTACAGGAGAATGATAAAGGGAGGTCAGAGGCACAAGAGGAAGCAAGCTTAAGACTTTCAGGATTGGGGGGAGGATGAAGGAGCAAAGTGCTATAAAAAGGAATCCAGGATAGGGAGAAGGATGAGGGGATTATAAAGCTGATGCAACAAGATTTCAAAGAGTCAGATTGGTGGAAGATGGGTTTCGGAGATCCCTAGGACTAGGATTGTGGATCTTGAAAGATGAGGCTTGGTGGATTGATTGGATTGGTGGATCCCTAAGACTAGGATTGTGGATCCCTAAAGCTAAAAGTGAAGATTGATTTCAAAGAGATCCTGATGCATAAGCTGGGGTAGGAGAGATAGATGCTAGATATGGATGGGGGATAATGGAGATAAAGGGAAACCATTGAAGCTTATTGAGTGGGGGGATACTTCAAAGAGAAGTACCACCATGTAGTTGAGCACTAGATTTGCTATAGGACTGTTGGTTAATTGCCAAGGTTACCAAGAACATCAAGGCCTTTTCACCAATCATCCAGAGGACTGACGAACTGACTCAAAACAAACACGCAAGGATTGCCCCAGCATCACACATGAGTCGCAGAGGAAGTAGCGTAGAACTGACACTAGGTAACCCACAAGCAGAAAAGAAAAACAAACAAAAGACCTGATCAAGACCTTACGCTCAGATTGCCCCATTCGCAGTATACCATGATATGGAAGATCGTGGCAACCTTGAGGAGGGAACAAAAAGATTGCTTGGAAAAGATATTTCAAGACCCAAAAGGGAAGATTCCAAATCAAAAGAAAGCAAAAATCCAAAAGAGAATCGTTTGCCAACAAGATGGGTAGGACGAGGTACTAACGGACCAAGATCAGACATGAGGAAAGCTATATCCTACAAGGATCTATCGGAGAGCACCTAAGCTGGTGGATTTGGATTAGGGATGTGCTTGGCAAGTTGAACTAAGAAGGATAACACTTTAGTGACAGGAGATCTAGCTAAAGGATGCATTGGAATAGCTAACCAAGGGTTGTACGATGTGTGCAAGATGTTGATCAAGGAGGAACTAACACGAAAGCTAAATAGATACAATGGTACTAAGCTAAAGAGGATGTACAAGCTGACAGACCAAGATATGTTATAAATGTACAAGGTTGTTCATGTTTTGGTTTTGTGAGATGGAAATGCTTGTGAAGGGTGGGATGTCTATAATAGTTGATAGGTAGATAGGTAGATGGTTTGCGAAAAGCTTAAGTGAAAATGGGGTTCTTCGTGTGCATGTGATAGGAAACAAACTAGGATACAAGATTTGGCATATAATACAAGCTAGAATATGGTACAAGTGTTGGACAAGATTTGGATATACAAGCTATGATACAAAATTTACAAGCTAGGGTACAAGATTTACAAGCTGTACAGGAGGTATTTACAAGCTTCATTAGATTTTGGATATTTGGTTGGAACACCAAGGGAACAAGCAGGTGTTTTATGAGATGGTGGGTGAATAGATGAAGGATAGGATATTGATAGATAATGGATTAGTCTTAGTACACAAGGTGCTTGAATTACCAGGTTTTCACCAAGGTACCTATCCAAGGTGCTTGAATTGCCAAGTTTTCACCATTGGACGCTTATTTCTCTTTACTATTTTTTTGTATTTTTCAAAAGCTGGGTATACCAAGGATCTTCAACCATAGAACTTCTTGAGATGAATGATGTTAGTAGGATCATTCAAGAGTTCTCCTTCTGGTGTAGATAGTTGATAAGCTTCAGAGCCAAAGGATGCAGTGACAACATAAGAACCAAGCCAAGTAGGTTCAAACTTGCCTTTCTTTTCTCGATCTGCTTGGACTTTCATATTTTCTCTGAGGACCATGTCGCTTGGCTAAAAGTGTCATGGGAGTACCTTCTTGTTGAAATTCCTTTTGAGATGAGTTTGGTAGACTGTGAGATGATCATAGGCTTGTTGTCGCTTCTCATCTAAGAGATCTAGCTGGGTGAGTCTGGCTACTCTGTATTCTTCATCTGATATTTGCCCTTGCAAAGATATGCGCAAGGAGGGAAGTTTAACCTCGATGGGTAATACTGCTTTGGCACCATAGAATAGGGAATATGGAGTTGTTCCTATGGATGTATGGAAGCAGGTTCAATAGGGCCATAGGGCTATATTTATTTGTAGGTGCCAATCACGGCCGAAATCATTGACAACTTTCTTTAAGATTTTGAGGAGGGTTTTGTTAGTTGCCTCTGCCTGGCCGTTACCTTGTGGGAAATATGGGTTAGAAAAGCGGTGATGGATGCAAAGGGAAGTGCATAATTCTTCCATGTTGAGATTTTCAAAGTTACCTCCATGGTCAGTGAAGATGGTGGATGGGATGCCGAAGCGGCAAACAATGTGGTACAAGATGAACTTGGAGACGTGAACTCCTGTAGCTGAGACTAAGGGGATTGCTTCCACCCACTTAGTGAAATAGTCTGTAGCTGTTATTCTCCATTTATGTCCATTAGATGAAAGAGGTGTGATAGTTCCAACTAGATCAAGGCCCCAACAAGCGAAAGGCCAAGGTGGTGCAAGAGGCTGTAGATCCTGTGCTGGAGCGTGCACAAGATTTGCGTGTTGCTGACATGGGAGACACTTTCTAAAAAAGTCACAGGAGTCTTCTTCAATGGTAGGCCAATAGTAGCCTGCTTTAAGGACTTGTTGTGCTAGGACAATACCACTCGTGTGGACACCGCAAAGTCCAGAGTGTACTTCTTTTAATGTCATCACGGCCTCATTTTCATCTAAACATCGAGAGAGAGTATCGTGATAACCCCAACGATATAGGGTATTGGCTATGATAACATAGCGGGATGATTTTTGGATAAGGTTTTGGCATTGGGTACGTGTGAGGTGAGTGGAGATGATACCATCTTTAAGGTAAGCATGAATCTCATGGTACCAAGGGGATTGAGGACCAACCAAGATACAAACACGGTTTGAATCCTCATTCGCATAGGTGGGTGTGAGGAGCTGCTCCACTAAAAACTCATACTGTGTAGCTGCTTGGGGAATTTCCAAGAGTGAGCCGATAGTAGCCATAGCGTCTACTGCTTTGTTCTGAATTCGAGGCACTTGTGTAAACTGAAGCTTTGTAAAATGTTGTGTTAGCTGATCAACTAGCTCTTTGTAGGGTAATAGCTTTTCATCTTTGGTTTGATATTCATTGAGGACTTGCTTGATGATGAGTTGAGAATCGCCAAAGATTTGTAACTCAGTGATGTTCCATTCTGCAGCTATCTTTAATCCTACTATGAGAGCCTCATATTCAGCTATATTGTTAGTGCTAGGGAATTGTAGCTTGAAGGCTTTTGGAATGTAATATCCTTGAGGTGTGACCAACAATATTCCTGCCCCTAATCCATGAGATGCGTATGAGCCATCGAAGTAAAGTTTCCATGGGGGTTGTTCTTCAATTAGACAGATATGCTCATCTAGAAATTTTGTGATCAAAGGATATGCATCTATTAGAGGTGCATCAGCTAGGTGATTTGCTATAGCTTGCCCTGTGATTGCCTTTTTGTCTACATACTGGATGTCAAATTTGCTAAGGAGCATAACCCATATGGCCAAACGGCCTGTAAGTGTTGTTCTAAAGAGCATATACTTGAGAGGGTCAATCTTGGAGACTAGTTGGATGGTATGACTTAGCATGTACTGGCAAAGCTTTTGAGTTGAGAAAACAACTGCCAAACAAGCTTTTTCCATAGGAGTATAACTGAGTTCATAACCAACTAGGGTTCTACTGATGTAGTAGATGGCTCTTTCTTTGTCGTAGTCATCGTGCTGTGTTAGAAGTGCCCCTAGAGCTGTAGGCATTGATGATATGTACAAGATCAAGGGACGACCAAGAACTGGTGGAACCAAGATAGGGGGATTGGCAAGGTACTACTTGAGCTAATCGAAGCTGCGTTGACATAAAGGATCCCACTTGAAGTTTTCATCCTTCTTTAGTAAATGTGCAAATGGTGTACACTTATCTGCAAGCTGGGAGATGAAGCGTCGGACGGATTGAAGCTTTCCATGAAGAGAGTGAAGTTGTCGCAGTGTTTGGGGAGGAGGCATGTCTAAGATAGCCTTGACCTTCTTGGGGTCGATCTCTATACCTCGTTTAGAAACTATAAAGCCTAGAAGCTTGCCAGATATGACCCCAAAGACACACTTCTTGGGATTCAGCATGAGATGATATTTGGCTAACCTATTAAAGACTTTCTCTAGGTCAGCAAGATGATCCATGAAGGTATGAGATTTGACCAAGATATCATCCACATAATCCTCCAAAATGCTATGGATGAGATCATGAAAAATGGTTGTCACAGTTCTTTGATAGGTAGCCCCTGCATTCTTTAGGCCAAAAGACATCATGTTGTAACAAAAGGTTCCCCAAGGGGTAGTGAATGTTGTCTTATGTTGATCCTCTTCTGGAATCTTGATTTGATTATACCCAGAAAATCCATCCATGAGGGACATAATTTCAGGTCCAGCTGTAAGATCTACAATCATATCTATGTTGGGCAAGGGAAAATCATCTTTTGGACAAGCTTTGTTAAGATCTCTGAAATTAGTGCAGATTCTGATGTCACCGGAAGGTTTAGTGATGGGGACCATGTTAGAGATCCACTCTGAGTAGTCGATAGGTCGGATAACCTTAGCAGCTAACAATCTTTCTAATTCAACTTTGACCAGTAATGCCACCTTGGGGTGCATTTTTCTAAGCTTTTGTCTAACGGGCTTGATCTTTGGATCGACTACAAGATGATGAACTACAAGCTTTGGATCAAGTCCTGGCATGTCCTGATATGACCATGCAAATCGGCCAATGTTCTCTCTTAAGACCTCAAAGAGGAGGTCGGCTTGGTCTTGTGATAGGGATGCAGCAAAGTGAACAAGTCTGGGGATCTCTGAAGAACCGATGTTGACTTCTCTAGTATCCTCAATTAGAATAGAAGACACCTCTGGTCGATTATCTTGAGGAGGCAATGCTAAATCCTCATGTTCTTCTGGTGACTCTAGATTTCCTTGTTGAGGGGCTCTCTTCGCTGCCTTAGCTAGTCTCAGATTCACCCTAGTTCTAGTTTTAGGTGTATCAGAACTAGGTTGGGGATTTTCTCCAAAATACCCCTTGGGATCTAGCTTATAGACATAGGCAGAATCTGGCTTTGTCTTCTTGTGAGGTGTTTCAGCTCCCATGAATCTCAGAAGCGCTTCCTCTGATGTGAACTGATTAATGTGTATGATGCTTGGTTGGTCCCAATCTATGAGTTGTGGATGAGCGAGTGTTAGGTCAATGAAATGGATGGATAGTTCTTGGAGAATAGAGTCTTCCAGGGAGATTTGGTCTGGGATATCGTCGTAGCCTCTCTTTTCAACTTCCTCAGGAATGTCTTCGATTTCGATAAGGTCATGGTGAATGTTCGAAAAAGCGTGACCGTTCTCATTGGTGCCCCCAATTGTGGGTATGCCAAAGCCAAGACCTGACTTTGTTTCCCACTTGTGTGCTTTGATGGGGCACTGCATGCCTCTTTCTTCTGGTCCTAGACCACCACCTTGATAGTTCCATTTTTCAGTGATGAGCTTATGTTCTTAGGGATACTTCTTGCTGAAGTGATCAAGGCATGCTTGATTTCTTGGAGGTGCATCCTTATGTAACCAATTGTTGATATCTGGAGTCAGCTCCTCATGAATAGGGATTTTCAAGGATACAAAGGTTGTTGGGCCAAACTATTTGTATAGAGGAGGTGGAATCTCCTTAGCTTTGTGATATGTCGGTCGTCCATGGGCGTGTGGATCAAGTGGGAGTGCCCCGACAGCAAATGCATCTGACAAACTATACTCCCCACAGCCTTTGTTATTGATCTTCACGGTAGATAGGGTGGAGGCGAGGATGGTTTCTGGGTCATTACAAGTGTGGGATGAGCTGGCGATGGATGTGCCGATATCAATTCCAGGGCAATGGTTTGTATATGAAGCTTCAACCGCATTGCAGTAAGCAAAGGGTTCTGAATCGGCATGGATGGTTACCTCAGTGCCTTGATGCAAAAATTTGATGCACTGATGGTAAGCGGATGGAATGGCTTTCATGGCATGAATCCATGGGCGATCAAGGAGAATGTTAAATGGTAAGTTTAGGATAACCTCATTGATGATATCTGCCTCAGTATACCCAACTTGTTTTATGAATTTTAGGGTGCAAATATTCAAGGCTGATCCATTATCTATCATTACTCTTTTTACAGCAAAATTGGATACCATGATGGCTATGCGAAGCGGAAGGGTGTGATCTAGCTCGACCACGGGTATGTCAGTGGGTTTGAATGATAGGGCACATGAGGATGAAAGCTGTCCAACAAAATTATGAAAATCGGTAGCGTTGATATCTGAAGGGACATGAGATTCTATGAGAGCATTGTCAAGGATGTTCTTGTACATAGGACTAGTGCAGAGAAGGTCTAAAATGGAGATTTGGGCTGGCATGTTCCCAATGTGTTCCAAGATATTGTACTGGCTTTTTGATGGAGCTGATGGTGTTGGTGAAATTGGTGGCGCTCTTTGAGTGGTGACTGCACACTCATTGTTTGGTCCTTGGATATTGATAACATTGACAGAAGGCTCTTTCTGGGATATACAACCTATGAGGCTACCATAGTCTATATAGGATGAAGTGTGGTCATTGTTCTTCCCATGCTGTTGGTTTGGCTGGCGGTTGTTGGTGTTGTTGTTGTTGGTTTGGATAGGTGCTTTTCTAGGATTTTGGTTGTTGTGAGGAGGAAAAGCATTTTGGTAGATCTGTAAGCTTGCATTGGGAGAGGTTTGGGCACCTACAGTGATTTCTTTTCGATCAATGAGGTCCTGCACATAATCTTTCAGTTTCATGCATCTGAAGGTGGTGTGACCTTTTAGCCTATGAAATTTGTAGTACTCATTATCTTTGGACCATGCAGCTTTGGATTGGCCTGGGTCAATTTGCTGGATAGGAGGAAATTTAATGAAGTTTCTCTTAGTCAATTTCTCAAAAATGACATCCAATGGCTCACCAACGGGTGTATCATTTCTAGGTGCAGGTTGGAATCTGGGTTTTTGCCCTGCAGCTACATTGATGGCATTAGCTTGATGGCTAGATCCTTGGAAGTTGGGTCTTGGATTGTGGTTTTGATAGCTTTGGTGATTCTGCTGTTGGTAGTTGATAGCTTTTTGATTGTGTGGTTGATATGGTGGGTTGGACTTATTTTGGGAAGGACCAACAATATTCACATGTCTCGTATTGGTAACCCCATCTATTGCAACGTGCTTGTTTTTGTTCCAATACCTAGACTTGTCATTGGAATGTGATTGATTTTGGTTGGCCTCCTTGTAAATCTTGACCACACCATCTTTAATGAGTCCTTGCTCGAGGATCATTTCTTTCTCTTTGATATCTTTGTAGGTCTGCAAACAGTCCATGGTCATGTGGTAAGCCAAGCTGGGATGGGCATTATCAATAAACATTTTTACCAAATGGCACTTTGGCAAGGTCCAAGATATGCGGGTGGTAAGGGTTTGCCATCTTTGTAGATATTCGAGAAGGCTTTCTCCACCTTTTTGCTTAGTGTGAACAAGATCAACTACTGATAGCTCTATTTCAACAAGATGGGCATAATGCCTCAGACAATTCAGCAAAGTTTTTAATTGTGCCATATGGTATTCTATAAAACCATTCAAGAGCTGGTCCGGCCAAGCTTTTGGGAAAGAGACACAAGAGGAAGACATCATTGTATGCCACTTCTGGCAGTGCATGTAAAATTCTTTGATATGTGTGACAGTGTCTCCTTTTCCTCTGAATTTGTCAAACAATGCTTGGGAAATGGTGCTATGGTAATGGCTCTGTCAAATGGGTAAGGACACACATTCTAAAATTTGAAGGTTTTTGGATCATTTCCCTCTTGAATTTTCTTCAAAGCTATCTTCATGGCTTCCCATTCTGAATTAATGGGTGATGGCTGGGGTGCCCCCAATGTGGGAGTGCCCTGAGGTAGGTATGTGCTAGATGAGGCAATGGAATATGGATGGCTTTGAGGTATGGGCTGGTAAGGATTATACATGGCTTGGGCAACTGAATGGTGGATGATGGGTTGCTGTGGTGGGGGTGGTACATATTGTTGCATGTGTTGTGAGGCTTTCTGCTGGTATGGGATTTGAGGTAGGGATTGAGGAACATAAGCTGGCTATGGGATAAACAGATTGCTTTGTGGAGGTAAGGTATAAGATAGTTGTGAAGCTTGGGGGAAGGATTGAGGAGCTTGTGGAACTTAACTTTGGATTTGAGGAGTTTGACCAATATATGTGGGTTGTGCCCCCATTTGGGAAGGTATCTGCATGGCAAAAGAGGCCAAGTAATTGGTGGTTGGTGGTGGTGGATTTCCTCCTAGAAGTGGCATAGAAAAATAGTTGGTAATAGGAGGTAATGGATTAGTTGGTGGTGGAGGTGGTGGGAATTGAAAGCTTGGGAATGGAACTGATGGGGTTTGATAGCTTGGTGGCTGGATTTGAAAGCTTGGTAGAGTGGTGGCAGGAGCTTGGGTCACTTGAGAGCTTGACAGAACATTGGTAGTAGCTTGTGGGGTTTGATAGCTTTGTGGAGTGAGGGTAGTAGCTTGTGGATTTGTGGCTGATGGCACTGAGCTCCAAGGACCTAATGGAAATGATGGAATGGTGTTCTGAGCTGAGGTAAACAAGCTGAGGGTGATGAAAGGTTGATTACTTGGCCCCATGGGTGGCATCCTTGTTGTATATTGCTGAGGTTGGCCAAAGATGCTAGCACTGATTTAGGAGATGGGTGGATTTGGAAGGCTGGGTTGGGGAGCAGCAGCAACAATAGTGAAGGGAGTTAATGGTGAGGTGTTTTGGGCAAAGGGGGTTTCGGATGGAGTGGTATGGACCAATGGTGGAGTGGTAGTGGCTGGATTGGCTTGTGGAAGGGAGATTTCAACTTGAGTAGAGGCTGGTATGTTTGGGTTTGTTGGATCATATGGGGTGGGTTAAGGCTCTTCTTTTGGCACATATTGAGGATAATTCGAATCATAAGAGCCTATGGGTGGTGGGAGTTGCTCAAACAATGGGTGAGATGGTTCTGATAAGGGAGGAGGTCTTCCAAAGTCGAAGGCTTCGATGTTGTCCCTTTGAAAGTTAGTCATGATTGTTTCTTTGTTCTTGTCTATAATGGCATTCACCAATACTGCATTTCCTGGTTGGTTCATGAAAGCTTCAATGTCAGTAGGTGATGGTATAGTGTTCTCTGGGCTGAAGGATGGTTGAATGCTTAAGGGGAGCGATGCTGTTTGATCCAAATGATAGGGCTCCATTGTTTCCTTCTTCTTCTTGGCTAAGCGAGTGATGGGTGGCATGAAAATGCAGAATGTTCCTAGGGATGAGATGCAACAATGCTGATGGATGCAAAAGGGGAAGGCTTTTCTATGCAAATGATTTCCTAGTTTGAGGCAAAGCTATATGACAAAACCTAATTAGGATTGGGTTGGGGATTCTAACTTCAAAGATGTGTCGCCAAATTATGAAAGGTCTGCTTTCCTCTGTGCAAGCTTGGTGGTGATTGTGTCAACCTAAGGATAGACTGATGATCCTTTAGGAAGAACATGAGATTGATCACTTGTGGATCCCAACCTTTAGCTCAAGGTGATGAGGGATAACAAGTGACAAAGCTAGATTACCCTAGACAAAGCTCTGTCAAAGGGATAACCTTGGTGAGATTGGTGGATTTGGAAGATGTTAGGAATGACAAACTTTTGGCAAGGTGACAACAATTTTGAAGGCTTGGATGTGAAGATTAGGCCTTTGGGATGCTAGCTAGGTTTGAGGGGATTGGTTTGGTTCTAAAGCAAACATCTAAATGAGATGGCGAACTAAAATGCTTAAGGGGATGACTAAGGATGACTGGCTTACCTGCAAAGATGACTCTAATGCAAAAGTGAAGCTTATGCAAGAAGATGTGGAGAAACAAGGGGGTCTAATCATAGAAATCATGCCTAGTTGGTAAGGCATAAGCAGGGTTAACTCCTAGATGTTGGTTAAGTTGGATGGTGCAATCTAACCAGGCGTCTTGAAGGGCTTCGTCGGCAACTTTGTCCTCTACTTTGTGGAGTTTGCAATTTGAGGGCTTGGTGTTATTTCCTTTCTCTTCGTTGAAAGTTCTTGGTATGTGTGAGATGGCTTGAGTTTGACTTTGTGAAACTTCTGTTTGGGTTTGGGTTGTTCTGACATGAATTCTTGAATTTGCTTGGCTTTGAGAGATCTCGGTTGTTTTGCTTCGACTTGTTCAACTTTTGAAACCGGCAGTGACTACGCTAAGTATGCCCTAGGCTAGGATTGACCAAGTTTGGCAAACATTCATTCAACAAATAAAAAATCAAACAATAGATAGGAACAGCCAGATAGAAGTTTTTGATTCTTAGAATGTGATACTTGGGCCAAGGAGTGTGTATGTTTTACAAATGTTTCGATCAGTCACTTCAAACACATTAACACCCTAGATGGTTGTCTGTAAGGCTGACAGTTGGTTTAGCTAGGGAGTCCTCGATATAACCAAGGTACGTGAGGCCCAAATCCATAGATGAAAACAAAAAGATGTCACACAGCTGAGAGGAGCGGTAACCCACTTCTCCTCTTTCACTTCTCAAGGGTATAAAGTTCTTTGAGGTTTAGCCCGAGTGACAAAATTTTGATCCCAAGAGAGGTGTCTTTGGATTCACCTCCCGATCTTTATGCTCCACTGGAACACTGGAGTTGAGGTCATCCAAGGGGTGATGAAATCCCCAAGCAGGCCTCCTAAAAAGAGAAACAAGGTTTTGGATCCTAATCTTATGCACCCAAGATGGCCTCGAAAGACGACAAGGGGAGAGAAGACTTGGATGACCTTGGGCTAAAAAACACACTTGTTTTTTTACCAACTGACTCTTATGTGTGTTGATCTAGACTTTGCAAGCACTCATGTTTAGGATGCAAATGTTCAATTCCAACCTTGAAATGCGCCAACAAAGCAAATTTGATCGAAGAATGCGAATAAGAAGAAGAGTTAGGTTCAATAAGAAAGTAAACCCGCGCACCCAGAGGCCCTCTACGTCAAGTATCGATTAATTTCCTTTAAGGCATTCAAGATTGAGTGTGAGTTTGTTTTAAGCCAAAAAAAAAAAAGTGTGTGAAATTCGATTTCAAGCGCACGCCCGAAGGCTCTTCATGTCAAGAGTTGTTCAATTTTAATGCCCAAATGAAGTATTAGCGAGCCTAATGTGCATTTAAGGAATTTACTAAGTTAGAAAAATTAATAAAAACACAAGTGAAGTTTGATCTTTGTGGAGCACTTAACACCCTCTTAGGTGGACCCATCCCCATAGATGGCGTTGAGATTGCAACCAATGGTTAAATTGATGGGTGATTAAAGAGGGTGAGTCCAACTACAAACTCACTTAAAGCGTCTTTATTTAATTTTTATAATTTAAGAAATTTCTAGAATGTAGATTCTTTTTATACCCCAAAAATTGAAGTGCGAGATATTGCAATGGTTAGTTGATCTTTTGCATCCAAGATTGTGTTTGTTTTGTTTTTAATCATGGATTCTAAGGAAATTTTGATCTTTATCCATGGCATTCAAGAGTGTGTTTTGAGCAACATACATTCAAGAAAAAATGTGTTTGACTATACAAGTTCATTCTAATAACAACCATAAAAATGCCAAGATGGAAATGATGATGGTGCAGGTGGGCAACAGTAACAGGCGGAGACGATAGTTCACCAGGCGTAGATGCCAAACTGCACAGATGCTGAACTACGAAGATGCCAATTAGCAGAGATGATAGAGAACAAGTGAAGATGACAGTCAAATTTTTGCGGTGAAGTCAACTAGGAAACAGGCGCAGACGCTGAAATGTGGAGACGACAGTTGAGGTTTTGCGGCGGCGGAGATGACAGAAAAGAAGAGGCGGCGATGAAGATGACAAAAAGCCAAGTGGAGACGCTGAACTACGGAGATGACAAATAAGGATGGAGAGATGACAGTTTAGTGGCAATGCCGACAACAGAAGACTAGGCGGAGACGCCAAACTTTAGAGACGTTAGTTTGGTTGTGAAGATGATAGAGTATTTGGCAGAGATGACAGTTTGCTATGCGTAGATGCCAATCTGCAAAGACGACACTGCGCGAGAAGAACTAAAATGCGCAGATTTTTTTCAAAATTTTTTATATTTTTGATTATTTTCGAATTTTAGAGGGTATGTCTTCTTCCCAAGTGTGCCCTTCAACCTGCAAAAACAAGTGAAACACCCTACAACTCACTCAAACAACAAGAAACATTAGATTATTAGAAAAAACAACATATAGATAGAAATGGATGATTAAATGACCCATTGTGGGGCCCCACTGGGTGTGCCAAAATGTATATAAGAAATAATTTAGCAAGAAACACTAATCTATTAAAAAAAGAGAGCATTAACTAGCATAAAAACCATAACATATGAGATAGACAAAGTGAAACCCTCAAATAAGAATATGAGCCATGGAATGGCTCTCCCAATGAGGATGGTCACTTGATTTACGGATGAGTCTATTTGATAGGATTTGGGATGTATGCTCAAAGTTCTCAAACTATGCTTCAATGGAGATGGATGGGTAATGACAAATTGGTGGCTTTGTGAGCTCTCAATTTGGCATTATAAAGATATGGTTAAAGGCTTTGTTTCTCAAACTAGCATTATAAATTTAGCTCAAAGGTTGTGATGATATGGCTTGGGAGGGGATTCAATTTATAGGCTAAGGGCTTGAGGGATGGAGGGTTAAGATGCAAGGAAAGATGAAAGCTTAAGGAGGGCTAGGATGCACTCAAAGGGGAGCACATGGATTGTGCTTGTTTAGCACCAAACAGGGAGTGACACATGTCACAGGGTGAGTGGATGGAGGAAAGGGGATGGCTGAGTCAACAAAGGAGGCTCAAGGCCTTAAAGACTCTCATAAATGGCTTGTAAGAGTAATGAATGGGCTTGTAAGAGTCTTTATGGCTTTGTAAGAGCATTCATGGTTGGGTGGTTGGGATATTTTGGAGGGAGTTGAGATTGTTGACTTTGCTTGGTTTAAAAAAGTCTTAAGCTTGCTTAGGGAATGTGACAAGGTTAGGGGGGGTATTAGGCTTGGGTTTAGGATTAGATTAAGCTTGTTAGAGATTTGCAAGTGGATGGCATTTAATGAGGGTGGGTGAGTTAGTGTCTAAGCTTGGTTAGTATGGGTGGATGGGGTGGATTAGGCTAAATAGAGGATTTAGGAATAGGTTAAGGGTTATTAGATTTGAGGGATAGATTTATTAAATAGATTTATTTAATAAATGGGGATTTTGGAATTAGATAGAAGAATAGGATTTAATTGATAAATAATAGGTTATTTGATTTATCAATTAGGACTATAGATGATTAATTAAATTAATTAGCTAGGGGATGGCAGAGGATTAAATAAATAGGAATTTAATTAATGATGCCTTTAGAGATAGCTAAATAGGATTACCAAAGCGGTGTAACCAAATTTAGGTGTCTACATAAACAACTTTCACCACGCAAACAAATCTCAAAATCAACCAAAGCATATCAACGTGTTATAAATGACACACCCATAAACTCGTGCAACTATTGTGAAATGTTACATTTCAAAAAAAACATGCAAATCATCGACCAAACATTTGTCGATGCTTTTAATTGTCTTCCAATAACACATGGAGAGAAGAAAATTGAAATCAACAAATTGGTATGTACCTAATGTTTCAAAGCTATTATATTTGGCAAAGTTCCTCCTTTTGCTACACCTTGGAGGATACAAAGAAACAAACGTATTGATGTAGTGCATACACTAACATCACTAGAAAAAAGACTTTTCTCCTTGTGCATTGCCTTTGCACAAATAAGAGAGCTAGGTCACAAAAGGTCATAGTATGGCCTAAATGGAACAATCATCAATGTGCCTATAGATATTGATAAAGTACAATGAGTATTGCTTCAACAATTAGATGACAATAGAACAATTGCAATAAGATTGAAGGGAAAATTAGAGTACAAAAATGCATATGCCCAAGGCAATATAAGACCCTTGTGTGTGATGAATGCATTATCAAGTCTAGCAAGAATGCCCTTGTATATTAGAGAGAATGTAGTCATAGACGAGCATTGGGAGGCCATTCTAAGGGTAAAAAAAAACAAGAGATAGCATCTCTCAGCAATATAGAAATGCATGACTCTAATGATAATGATGAATTGAATAATAAACCAGTCTCAGAATTACTTATCCATTAGTTCAATGACACTCACTCTATCAAAGATCTTGACAGAACAATAATTGAGATTGCACCTTCTAAAGGAATTAAACCTCTTGGAATATTTCAAGATCAAAACTCAGAGGAAATGAACTTTCCAAATCTCTTTTATGGTTATCCAAGACCACAACACATTGTCTCAAATTTCTCATTCCAAAAAATAGTGAAATGGGAACTCATGCATGTGGACAATGACTTTTCCACGCATATTATAGACATTTTCTTTAAAGTAATAAAACTTATCATTCAACAAATCTCCTCAATTGCATGGGTTTGCATAAGAAAAACTAAGCTCAAAGGTAAAAAGTTGTTGGCAAAAGACATCTGCACCCTTGCAAACATTGAACGAATATTAAGATCATCAATTGGTTTTAGATCATTCAAAAGTATTCGTACATCTCTTGATTACTTGGACAATACAGGGAAAAACATATTTACAATGATAAGACAATTAGGACTCCCAACATTCTTTGCCACATTGACAATTGCTGAGCACTTGTGGCCACCGCTAGTACAAGCTTTGGATAATATCTATGTTGACAATAACTATAAAGACACTAAGACTATAAAGGATAGAAATTTAGACTTTTGAATAAGATAGAATCCAATTCTATGCACTTGGTATTTCAATCATCAACTTAATGCATTCCGTAGAATGATGTTAACAAATACAGAGTTGTTAGGCAAAGTGTCAGACTACTTCTTTGTCACCAAATTCCAAAATAGAGGCAATGAACATGTACATTTGATGGTTTGGACTAAAAATGCACCCATATATGGAAAATGCATAGATGAAGAAATCAAGAACTTTGTCAACAAATATATCTCTTCTAATTCTACACTTCTAGATGAAAACTTTGTCAAAATTCAAACACACCATCACACAAAAAGCTGCAAGAAGTATAGGACATCAACTTGTTGCTTCAACTTTCCCATGTCTCCAATGAGAAAAACAACTATTATAGAGCCTTTACCAACAACATATACATACAGAAGAACATATAACTTAGAATGTGTATGACCTAAAGAATACATATTACAACATTTAATTAATAAAAGTTAATTATAAGAACATAACTTGATTATAATATACAAACATAAAGAACGTACATCATATAATATAATGTTCATGTAATTTAATTAAATATATTTAACTTAAATTTTAACTCTTAAACCTTAATACTAAACAATAGTCCTAAATACTAAACCTGGTCATAATCCTAACTACAAAACCCTGATCATAAATTATAACCCCTAATCTTAGATGGACACTTGAAACCATAACTCAGGTATTTATCTCAATTTGAGCCGTAGAGGTCTAAATGATAAACCCCAAAATTAAATAGTAAATCATATTAATACTTGATCCTAACTTTAATTATAAATATTAAAACTACGTGTTAAAACCATAATCCAAAATCTTATCCCTAATACAAATTGTAACCCTTAGAACCATACTTCTAATGTTCAATGTGATGTAAACCCATACCCTAACACTCTAACCATACTTCTAACAATTATGTACAAACCTATAACCTAGAACCCTAATTATAATCATAAATCATAAATGTTAAACCATAACCCTAAATTATACTAAACCCTAATCAAGTTATATGCACACTAAGATCCTAAAATGTTAAATTTAAATGCTAAACTCTAATTCTAAAAGCTCATTATATATAAACTAATTTTAAGTACTAAACCATAATTCTAACCCTAATCATAAATTATGGTAAACCCTTATACTAGATGATAAGCCCCAACCCTTATCCTAAATTATAAGCCCTAATCATAATCCTAGATCCATAAATTTAAACCTTGATGTACAAACCATAACCCTAAAAATAATACTAATACCAATGTCAACCCATATCCTAACCCTATAAATAATACTAATAGAAATGTAAACCCAATGTACCCTAATCCTAGAATCATAACTATAACCCTAAATCCTAAATGCTAAAGCCTAATTTACTAACCCTAATTGATACTATAATTTGTACTCCTAATTGGTCTTTGACCACATGATCCTAACCCTTTAATCGTGGTCTCAATCCCAAATCATAGCCCTAACCATAATCTTAAGTCTAACCCTAAACCTTAACTAAAATTTAATTATCCAAACCCTAACCCTAACCATTATCAAAACCCTAACTTAACCAAACCCTAACCCTAGCCTCAAGATCTTAAAATTTAATTTCTAAACCCTTATATTATAAATGATAATTTACCCTAAATCATAATCTTGAACCAAATCATAAACTTCATGTATGCTAGACCCTTATCCTAAATTCTTAACCATATGTGGATGTTAATTTATTAACCCCTAAATAATGCTAAATTATACTCATACATAAACCCTAACAATGTCATAACCTATCCTAAATCTTACCCTAAAATTGAGCCTAATTATAACCCTTACACTAAAACCCTATTTCATAACCTAATTGAGGCCTAGAACTTACATAAAATTAAAACAAGTTGACCTAGGAATCCTAAATTATAATATTACATTCAAGAGATGCATGCCATACATAAACACATGTACATGTACATGAAGTATGACCCTTGTTTTAAATGATCTATGTAACCAAACTTGAAACCTAAACCTCAACATTATCCTTTAAGAATTTAATATAAATAATGTATTACCCTAATTGAACTAGATAATAATACCCCCCAAAGTATAATAAAATCCTAACAATAAATTAACTCTAGAACCATAACCAAACTCTCAACTTTAAAGTTATCTTCAACCTTAATTATAAATCAAAGACTTTCCCTCTAATTTCCACCTTAAATCTTACTTGCTAACTTTAACTCTAACCTTAATTTTCCTTAAATCATAACATTAATTAAACTAATATATCCCTATTTTAACCCTAACTATAATATAATCTAAACTATAACCATAACCTAAGTTAACCCAACCTTAACATTCATGATAACCATACCCTAATTTGAATCCTAACAAAAGCTCAATTTGAATCATAAGTACCAAAATCATAAAAGCCCAGAGGTTGTTTGAACCTTAGTAGAAACATTAATAAAAAATTATTTAGCCATCATATTAGACCTTGGACAACATATCTCATGATAAAAGATCAATTGAGATTCTTGTAAACGATTTAAAAACTAGTTTGGATAAAATCTTGAAAATAAGGGATTAAAAAAGGTGTCAAAAGTTAACTTTTTCTTCCTCGAGATAACCTAAACTTGAACATCTATATGAAAATTTGGAGATACGTGGTTAAAAAATTAGTATGATAAAAAATTGAGTGCACATGCATTTTTTTATTTCATAAATCTAAATTATAATAATTTATAACATCTTTAATCAAATGATACTAAATTTTCACTTATTTGAAAATAATGTACACATTAAAATACATTATTATATATTGACATTGTGTTATTTCTATTTAAGGAGAATATAGAAAATCTAGCTAATTAATTTAACGCATTTTTAATTAATAATAAGTAAATATATTATTGAACTTTCTTATTGTATTTATGATCGAAAGTTTATTTTGGATATTTAATTATTGTTAAATGAAATATAGAAAATCGAAGTTTACTTATATTATTTACTTATTATTAATTAAAAATATGTTAAATTAGCTAGATTTGAACTATATTTTCCTTATAGAAATAACGTGCAATGTCATAATATATAATAATGTATTTTAAGTGTACAATAGACTTAGCTAATTTTTAATTAATAATAATTAAGATATATATATATATATATATATATATATATATATATATATATATATATATATATATATATATATATATATATATATATATATATATATATATATATATATATATATATATATATATATATATATATATATATATATATATATATATATATATATATATATAGTTAATTTAACACATTTTCATGTTTGAAAGTTTATTTTGAATAAATTATTGATAAATGAAATATATAGAAAATTTGTTCTAACTCTAAAGTTCTCATGTATGTGTACATGTATATGCATTCAATCATATATATTTAAATTTTATCAGATCATATATGTACATATTACAGATTATCTAGACACATGTGTGATGTACGTTCAATTACATGTATAATTTTTAATTAAAAATAAAAAATTATGTGTATAGTAGACAGTTTAGCTCTTGATACATTTCTACATAGACTAGATATGGCTTCACACGATCAGCTTGCTGCGGCACCTGATGCAATTCTTGTTGCGGCTCTTATTGCGGCACAAGTTGATGTAGTTCCTGTTGCAGTGCCTGATGCAGTACTTGTTCTGGCTCCTCATGCAGCTCATCATGGTGCTCGTGGTGGGACTCGTATTGCAACTCATGGTGGGGATCGTGGTGTACCTCAAGGTAGGGCTCATTGTGTAGCTCATGTTCCAGCTCCTGGTGTGACTCCAGGTGGTGTAGGTCCTGCCGTGGCTCCTATTCCTAGTCAAGCTACACCTACAACTCCTATTGGAGGTCCTGTTGCACCACCTCCATGCCTTGATATTGATTCTTTATTTGCATTTTCAGAGGAGGAGATTGCTAGACTATAGCAGTCTATATCATCCTCTGATGATGGTCTTTATAGAGACATATGTGCTATGATATGTAGGAGTTTACAAGATCTGACAGCTAGATTTAGAGTTCACAATTCATTTACTCTTGATAGATTTGCTTCCATATCTAGGGAGCTTAGGGTTGAGATTTCAGGAGATGTATCTTTTGATGACGTTAAGAGGGTGGCCCCCAAAGACGTCATCAAAAGAGAGCTCTTTCCAAGATATGAGGGAGTACAGGGTAGGGTGAGAGGCTATCGAGTGACACGATGCATAGATTCTATTAGTGCTAGCATGATCTATCCTTGGTTCTTATTTGCACATGGTCGTTATCCTAATAATGACCAAATACCTCTTTATTTTGTACAATAGTTGTACATTGATTTCTGTGTGGGGTTCAATGTCAACTACTTGGATATTCTTGATTACTACAGATAGGGGTGTGGTTGGATTGTAGATCGTGACCAGTATCGTAGTGCACATCATATGCCACCTCGAGATATCAGACAACTTGTTGGACAGAGATTGCCTCCCTTGACTCCAACACATGTACCTATTGTAGATAGAGTTGTCATTGCTTCTAAGAGGGGGGCAATTGACACTATTGGACACATTGCATCTGCGGCCGCTAGTATCACATGTGATTCTATTGGTCATTATATTCATAGTTGACATCCTCATCCACCTGGTTGACCATCTTTAGAGGCATCTAGTAGCACTTTAGGCACCTCTAATGATGCATATAGATTTGTTGGGCTACCACTGCCAGGTGATGTTCATGGTCTTTTAGGACATCAAACATAGGATTTGGCATTGTATTTTTTGGAGGATATCTTACACATTCTTAGTTATATTTTTGATACACAAGGGATTCCAGTTCACTCATTGATGGATGTTGTTAGACATCATTAGAGCCCCAATGTAGTTCCACAGACATAGGCCGCCACACTAGTGATAGACGATACACTTGTGCGTACCTCACAACATTTGGCACTAGGCTCATGGCACTCTACAGATGACTCGGGCATACAAGTTGGAGATGTCTAGATCACAGTTGAGGATCTTGATGATTTTGGTGAGCAGTTGCGAGGCCTATCTGAGATTGATACAAGTTCAACCCTGGGTATTTCATCATACATGGACCTGTTGTTCGGATGACCTGGCAACACTAATTCTACACCATTACCCAGCCAGTTACACAATCCCCTTCACTCATATTCACTAGTAGTTAGACATGGTGTTGAGGGTGGTTTCGTAGGTGTCAGAGTTTTAGGCTCAGGTGATCAGTAGATGATACGATGGAGTTTGTTGATCATCCTCCACCTCCGGAGACCTAGGTACATATATAATTTATTTTTAATTTTAAATATATATGAAATTAAAAAATATGAATTTATTAAAAAATTCAGTTTAGATATATATCTAGATATTTAATTTAATCTAAATAACTATATAATAAATCATGCAGACACAGGTCGCTGAGCACATGATTACATGTAGTTTTGGTTTAGGGCATCATGTACATGACAGAGATGATTCTATTGAGGCACTTGGTAGTGCTTAGATACTTGAGTTTTAAATAGTTTGTTTAAAGTTATTTAAATGTTTAAAGTTTTATATATATACATACATATGTGTACATGTACATTCAAATTAAATACAAACTTGCATATATATATATGCAAGTTTGTATATATATATATATATATATATATATATATATATATATATATATATATATATATATATATATATATATATATATATATATGCAAGTTTGTATTTAATTTGAATGTACATGTACAAATATGTATATATATATATATATATTTGTAGGGCTCGATTGATGCGCCCAAGCAGCGCGAGAGCATGTACAAGAGACTCGATCAGAGGGTGGTTTTATTTGTATGTGTCTTGAGAGGTCCCTCTAGTAGTAGATCTTATATATTTTTTGATGCATTTATATATTGGAGACAATTTACGTACACATATGTGTACATTTTAGTAACTTAATGACATACATGTATACATATGTTTCACTATTTATTTGATTATTGAGTACTTCAGTAGTTAGATGGTCACATGTATGTATATACATGACTTTTTATATTTTTCTACATACATGTATTTATTCGAGATTTACAGTTTGCATATGTACGCATTTTAGTTGTAGAGATATATTCTAGATCTATAGATGTTTATTCTTGAGGTCCATGTATATGTGTTGTAGTGCCCCGCTCGGAGATCCTTGGAAACAAGGATGAAATACAAGCCAATTTTTTTTTTTTTTTTTAACAAGTATGAATGCACATGACAACATCATATAGGGATCACAATGATCGCAATGGAAGACATCACCACAATCCCGACAACCAACAGATCTCCGAATGCCACTACCAAACTGACACACGCAAACAAAAGCCAACAACCACCACAAACAAGATGAGGGCACAAGAAACGACCACTCATCAACAAAACACCAAGCTGGGGTAAAATGTAGAATCCTGAAATTTGGCTAAGCCTGAAATTCTGAAGCCTTTAAAATTGGCTAAGTCTAGATTTCTGAAGCCCTAAAATTTCCTAGAATCCTTAACTTATCTCCAAGAGGTTTGAAACCTATCTCAAAAGATTCGTCGCATATATTAAAATATATCTTAAGTATAAGTTCAACTTATACTTAAACGATATATTTTAAACCCCTAAGAAATCTATTTTGAACTAGGAAGGTGTAAAAACCAAAAGGGTGTCCAAAACCAACTTTCGAACCTGCATTCGACAAGCCTAAATAGCCCCTGTTTCTCACGTGAGAAAGAAAACTGGTCTCGAGTTTTGTGTGAGATCTTTCATGCTACACGTGAGAAAGTACACGGCTTCACGCAAGGACTCCTGAGCATCGCGCGAGGGTTTACATTCTCACGCGAGGATTCCCTGCGCATTGCGCAAAGATTTACATTCTCGCGCAAAGAAGTGTATTCTCTCATGCGAGGAACTACCTTTCCATGTGAGAAAACAAATCAATGTGACAACAAAACGTAAACAAAAAGCTTAAAAACAAGGAAACCTCCACACCGGGGAGTACCAGATCCACATAAATCGAGGAATGAACACTCGAGTGCACTAACAGCAAGGAAAGAGGAACATCTATCCATCTAAACCATAATAGCAAAGCACATATTGAAATAAACATCGCGATGTACATAAATACATCTCAGTAACTAAACAACCAAATAAAGTACGCAGTTCCTCCCTGTATATGAGCAATGTTAGTATGCTAATAGAAACCAAATTTAAATAAAGCTTCTACAAACTAAACAAAATTCATAAACTTCAAGATAGACTAAGATGAGCTCTCAATTGAGAATATGAGCCATTAATGGACTCTCTCAATAAGAAGCTCTCTTGTTGAGTAGCTTTATCTAAATGGATAGGATGTATGCTCAATATGCTTCCAAAGGCTTCAATGGATGATTGTGGATTTTTGGTGTGGATAGATGGCTTTAGTATGGATTTGGCTCTAAAAATAGCATTATAACTTTACTTCATGGATTGTGTTATTTTGCAAAGGAGAAGGATCCAATTTATAGGCAAGAGGCTTGAGGGATTGAGGGCTAAGATGCAAGGATGGGAAAAAGCTTATGGAGGGCTCAGATTGCATGAGAGGAGATCACATGGATTGTGCTTCCTTATAGCCAATCAAAGAGTGACACATGTCACATGTTGAGAGGATGGAGGAAAGGGGAAGGATGAGTCAACAAAAGAGGCTCAAGGGATAAAATCTTCATAAAGACCCTCATAATGACTTGTAAGAGCAATAAAAGGGCTTGTAAGAGTCATTTATGACCTAGTGGACTTCATAAAGTTTAATGGTTGAGATATTTTGAGGGTGATGAGAGCAATTTCGACTTGGACTTGATTAGGAGGGTTTTAAGCTTGCTTAGGCTTGTGCAAATGATTAGAGGATGGATTAGGATGGTTTAGGATTAGCTTAGGGATAGGCAAGTGGATGGCATTTAATGAGGGTGGGTGAAGGAGGAGATATTTGTTAACTTTGGCTTGGGTTAGTAAGTTTTAACCCATGTTTAGAGAATGTGACAAGGTTAGGAGGGGATTAGGATTAGGTTTAAAGACATCTTCTAGAAGAGTCTAGACTTTGGATGAGGATAAAGACTTTCTAGAATAGTCTAGAATTTCCTAGGATGAGGATGAAGACTTTCTAGAAGAGTCTAGAACTTCTTAGGATGAGGATAAATTAGATTTTTAGGAAATAAATAAAGTTTTATTTATTTCAAGGGTTTGGGTTGAGGAGATATTTATTAAAACTTTTTTAATAAACATGAGGATTAATATTTAATCTTAATTAAATATTTTGAGTTGGGATTAGGGGTAGGAAATGATGGGATTAGCCTTTAATCAAAATTAAAGAAGGATTAGAAGATTTTGGAAGAGGTTATTGGTCATAAGGAAATTGGCCAAGTTTTGGACAAAAAATAAATTTTTTATTTATTTTAGGATTTTTGGTCAATTTATTAATTAAATAATTAATAAATAAGGAAATAATGTTTAAATAAGATTTAAACATTTTTGGGAGGGATTCCTTAATTAAATATTTTTAATTAAGATAAAGAGATTTAATGGCATAAAAATTAATTAAATAATTAATTAATTAATAAATGATGATGTCATCAAGACTTTTTCAGAAAATAAAAATACTTTATTTTCTAAAGGTTTTTAGGTGTCTACACTCCCAACCATCAATAGCATCATAAGACCATCATGGATCCTAGTCATCCACCACATGTAACATCCCAAGCCACTGACCAGATAGTCGGTACTATCGTAATAGGGACGTCACTACTACAACATGCAACAATATAAGCATAGGAAAATCTAACATGCTAGTAGTAAAGCATAAGATAATCCTACAGTAGATAACATCACCTATCACATGCTAAATAGCAATAAGCAATAGATATGCTAATACAACAATTCACAGCATCTAATCATATGCTAAACATCATAATATGGGAATGCGTCAAGTAAAATAACATCATCTAAACATGATATCCAAGCATTCCAATGAAAGCATAAATCACAAGAAAGCATACTCTGGAACCCGAAGTAACAAGTGAAAACATCCAGCAATGGTCGCACTAGGACAAAAGACCGTCTCTATACAACGGTCCCTAGTAGTGGTGAAGGTAGCTACGCCTCCCAACCACATGGAACCTGAAGGTCCACACCCACCATGCTGATGGAGATAATGATCCAAACACAAACACACAAAATAACATCCATGGCTAACACTCACGCCAAACAGTATGAAGGTTGCAACCAAGAACCTAAGACAATGCAAGGAGTACAGGTCCTGGTCAGACACTCAAAAGGCTACTAAGTAGGGACTAACATCATGGAGAGTCGCTTGGTATCAAAAAGCCCAAGCTAGGACTTGTGCAGATTCAACATCCCTCAACAGAAAGGCTCTAGCACCCCAAACCTTTTTATTATCTTAAGTTTTATTATCATTCACACATTTTATTTAATTATCACTTATATAAAGCTTCCTCTGCCAACCCATGATGCCATGATCATCAGGCTGTGAGATAGAAGCCCCCTCCATATGCTACCCTACCCTACCCATGCTCATCCTACGATAAGTGCCTGTGGGCATGCATACTCCCATCCCAACCCCAATGATCAAAACTTCCAGAAAAAACATGGAAGATCGAGACTCACAAGTCCTCCGACAAACATACACGCATGTACTCATGTGTGGCGCACCGCCATCACAAAGATCATAACACAAGGACAGGATGAGAACATAATGCAAAGAAAACACCCAACTAAAAGCAACATGGGAAGGACAAATTCTACATGAATTCCAAAGCCAATAAAACCATACATCATGAAATCACTCAACCGGCCTCAATCTGTGAGTTTGGATTCTACACGAATCCCAATGATGTAAGAAGACCAAACATCATGAACTCACTCAACCGGCCTCAATCCGAGAGTATGGATTCTACACGAATCCTAGCATTCACGAAACAAAAGCAAAGGTCTAAAAGAAACAATAACACCAGATATAAAATCACTCAACCAAACACAAAGTTTGGAGTACAAATGCGACACGCATCCCAATGCAACATAAAAGTGCAATAGTGGTTTGACTGATATCCAAATAGATCATCCAGGTCCACGACCCACATTATGCCAAGAAAACTCGAGAAAATAGGGTGGCATGCAAAACAAGGTAAAAACCTCAAATTTTAGAAAAACTTCAAAATTAAAACCCATTTGGCCTTTGGGTTCAAAAACCCAAAAAATCCAAGAATAAAAGGAATCAGACACCGTATGCAAAAATAGCCAGGAAAATGGTGCAAAACTTCAAACCCTCATTTCAAAAAATAAGGAAATGTTCGTACTCGCCCAACTGGGTAGAACTAGCATACAGAAACAGAGGGGAACACTAGTTCTCAGCCTCCAAAAAAATGGCTACCAAAAATAGAAGCAGAAACAATAAAACGGGAAAGCCCTACCTCACAGCCAAAAGGGCAAGACGAGTATCTGAACCAAAAAATAAAACGCCCACAGAAGTGGCTGAAAATTGCAGCAATCCAAGGTTTTCCCAACCTGGATCCAACGAGCTCAACCTCGTGATGATCCCACGCCCATAGCTCCCACAACAAACAAAACAATAAATCCTCATGAAGAGGATTTTGGGTTTTACTCTCCAACTTTCCAATTCAAAAGTGAGAAGTGAGGAATTAAATTCCTTTTTGGATACTTATTCACTTTTCGGGTGAACAATCGATTAGGGCATTTAACTAGCCAATCTAGTTAAATCCCGAATCCACCCAAATGAAAACAGGTTATTCTTATAAATAGGAATTCATCTATGGCAAAGCTGCCAGAAATTAAAATAAATCAATTAAAAAGCCTGAAAGCCCAAAAACACATAAATCTCCTTAATAACTTTTGCGATAATGCAAACCTCTAAAATGTACAGACACGCTTACTGGTCTAATCACATAATGCAAATGAGTTCAAATTTAATAATCATCGAAAGGTTTAAATTAAACATTTAATTAAGGATACGTCGACCATACAAGGATGACATTGGTAAAATATGAAAGGCTAAATCACTAACTGCATGTGCCACTGCCAGGGATATAAATCTTGCACACTAAACAACACGATCAAGTGCAATTGCATATAATAATATAGCCGAAACAATAAATGCATTAAATCACCTAATTTAACCATTTATTTAATTATATTAAAATAATCTATTTACATCACTCACGTTCGCATAAAACATAACTACGCAAGAATGAAGTAAATAACCATAGCATTAAATCCATTACCTAACATAATCAGAGGTATGACCAAATACCAAATAACATCATAAAACACACTGTCATCTCAAAATGGTGTCATCATGTAATATGATTAACTGAATAGCATAGTAGTCTAATATCTATGATACTGAAATCAAAGTATAACATCTGACCCTTGGATCGTCTCAAATGTAAAGCATCATATGAGTAACAAATATCTCTCTAATAAAAAATATAACAAGGTAAATGTCTGCAACACATAAACAAAGAATCCAACAAGAACAACCCATTTTAATTACTTAAGCATTTAATAATGATTGATTACTCTGCATTAAAAAGGCATTTAAAACACATAAACAACCATAGTAAAAAACATGACTAACCACTACTACAGGAACCTAGTCTAGTGTAGCATGGTAATAGTACATAGTGCAATCTCTGCACACATCTCAAGGTAATCATGGAACAACCTAATGATACCACATCGATCTTGGTAACCACTGGCACAAACCTTAGTGAACCAAAAATCACATCATAATCTCATAGATCAGTCAAAAGCATAATTAAAGCAACTGATACAAAAACATAAATTGAAACACCTTGATGGTGTAGACCACTCAGGGTCACAATCATGATCCCATCTCAACAAAAGATCAACAAGGTTGCATCCATTAGGATGACTTACAGAAGTCAAATGGGAGAGGCACTAAATGTGTATATGTGTATTTTTTTTGTATTATAGCTATAGAACATGATCTTGAGATGTGTACATGTTACATATATACATGTGTGTTATTTTTTTTACAGTTCTTATAGTAGAACATTCTTCATCGATAAGATTATAGCTTTTAAACTTTAGATTTTATCATCATCATTATAAAATAATCAAATTAACTTCTCTAAATACAGGTACTTCAATAGTTAAATATTCAAAGAAGTTCCAAATTGATCTACGAACCTAATTGAAAATTTTGAAAAAGAATAATAATTTAAATAGGGTGATTGAATTGAATTAATATAGGTGCTTAAAACTACTAAATTAACCTGGAAATGATTTAGATTATAAATTTAAATGTTCATTATATTTTAAAATTGTAATCATTATATGAAATAAACAATTAGAAGGACTAAAGATACATAAATTTGGTAAATCAATTAGTACTTGAATAAAGATGCAAATTTGTTATATCAATTAGTAGGAAGTTAGAAAGATACATATTTCTTAAATTATCAATTACTAACCCGCTAAAGATAAATATTAGTTTTATGTGAATAAAAATGTGTTAATTAGGTAAGCCAATACATTATTTTAGAAAACTTTTACAAAATATAATATTTAAAAGTATATTAATTTAAACTAATTTAAACTTTAAGAGTATGACCGTAGATGTAATAAAGTTCTAACATTAAAATATACAGTTTTTTAATAAACTAAAATTTGATAACTATGAACTTATAATCTTACAATTTTAAAAACATATTTAATTCACTTATGAAATTCAATAGTTTGAAAAAAAGTTGATAAATGAATTTAAATTATTAAATTCATCCATGGTACAATTAATTTATTATTAAATTATATAGTTTTTTAATAAACTAATGATAATTAATAACTTATGATTATACAATTAAAAACACATTTAATTCAAGATGAAATTCAATAGTTTCAAAAGAAATTGATATTTAAGAATTGTAACATATTAAATTATTTTTGATACATATCTATAGATAATGATTGTGTAAGTTTGAACTAACTTAGCCTATTTAAATATAAAGTTGTTGAATTATTAAATTCATCCATGGTACAATTAATATTATTAATTTATATATTTTTTAATAAACTAATAATAACTAAGACTATAATTGTACAATTAAAAACACATTTAATTCAAGATGAAATTCAATAGTTTGTAAAGAAGTTGATATTCAAATTATTATAAAATAAATCTCAAATGTCAGTTCAACCATGATGTACACTTATAACATGTAATATCTTCTCATGATCTTCATTGTCTAGTCTCCACTTGTGACGTGCATGCTTAACTTTGATTGGATGTAGACAAAGCCCAGTAGCAATGACCAGGTGGTTGTATTGTAAAACATTGTTGTTAGCTTGATGATCAACAAAATGTATTCCATGTTGGACTATTTTGTCTTGCTTCAAATATGTTCCCTCTATCATAATAGAACCTACACAACAAATTTAAGTATTTTAAAATTTGATAAATATAAAGTTACCTATATATATGTATGTATGTATGTATGTATGTGTACATACATACATACATACATACATATATTCATATAAAGTTACATATGGGGAACAACATTCCATCACTTTCTTCAGGATTATATAACTTTGTCCTCTTTGTAGTACATCACAATGAATAATAACTAACAACTTCATAATTTCTAGGCTCAACAATCACTGCAAAAATATCTCTTGCATAACAAGTATACATGTGTATGTGTACAATACATATATAAGACAGTTCAAATTGACAATTAAATAACACTTGTTCAAATTAATTTTTATGATACTTACCCACTTTTACCAATTCAAAGATATGATCATAATCATTAGAAATCAATGGAATGTCATCATCTTTATCAAATGTATCAATAACATCAAGTGGTACCGAAATCCATGCACTTGTATATCCACATGCTTGATTGATGCATTATTCATAATCTTAATCAATGCAACTATCACAAAAACATGAATATTCTCTTGTCTTCAATGTCTAATTGCAATTATCTATGCTCATGATTGAATGTAAGGAACGTGTGTTTTCTATCCTCTTGCAACCATGCATGTTTTTTCTATTAACACTTGATAGTTCATTAAATTGAAAATATGGACAAATTAAATTTAAACTTCAATGAATTGAAAAATAAAACTTAACAATAAAATTTTATAACTTAATTGCATAAAAATTAAACAGATGTACACACCCATACCTATTATCTCCCAAAAGACTCTATATGGTACCTGCCAACTCGTTGTTGATGATGTCCTGAACTCATCTAATGCAAAATGTGTCTTACACCATTCAACAACATCATGTGAATCATTTACACAAACTCCTTGATAATTCATTTGATACTTTCGCAAAGCACATTTGATGTAAGCTCTAGCACCATCATGTTTACCTTTTCCATAACCACTCTCAAAGAAATTCCATATGTGTTTTATATTCTCATTGCGATGATATCTACATAATGCATAAAATGGTCTAGATGATTTGAACTATGCGACACATCCATCAGACCAAACATAATGTTTATCAACATTTACGTTTCTTTCTTTCAAATAAGAAAAAAAGATATTGAAGCAATGCTTGACATAGTGAATGTCATGTTCTTTGTCATCACTTATATAGAAATGATATTCCTTTTTAATTACTCATGCTTGAATTGTACTTTGAACACCATCCAAATCTAACTGTGCATGTCTATAACAAACATGTACCATAATAGTGACCTGCTTAGAAAAGTAATAATTTGATTGAATTGCTTTATGATGAACAAAGGAATAGTTCTCTACAAAATCAACAACTGATACAATTGTTCCAAGTGAGAAATTATCTCTCAAAGTTTGAAACTATTGTGCTTACCACTTTGCAAAAAATCCGTGACGAATATAAGGTTGAATCAAATTCTTAAATTTGTTCATAAATGTTAGAACATGTAACTCCTCTTCAACATATTCCAACCTTTTTGTCCCTTTCCCAACTTTGTTTCATTCTTGACATACTTGTAACTTTTGCAATTCAATTTATTTGTTGCATCAATATTTTCAATTTTCAAAGGAAATAGAGCCAATTCACCACATATTTCACGTAATCCTTTGATGCAATTTATTTGACTAGTTGGATCATCTATTTTGTCACATAGAATGAATGATATAAACTCACTTCTCTTATTAGGAGGAGCAGCATGAAAACCATATGCGTCTTCTACAAACTTTTGAAATACCTAATAGTGGAGATCAAACTCAATATGATGACGACAACAACATTTTTCAAACACTTTGTTTGACCTCACAAAGTATGGCTTCAATTTTTCAAACAACGTTTGCCCAACTTTTACATTAGGATGTTCACTACAAAATGACACATATAACTCATGTTGTGTTGTGTCCAACCAATATTTTGTGTGATGTTCATATTGACTAGATGCAATCCTATGCCTAATAACATCTCTACTATTTGATGAAGGACGAGTGTTATCAATCCAAAATGATATGACTAAATTTTTTAATGACTCTTCAGTCCTATTAGAACAAGGTGCTCTACACATGATTGCCCAATTTCCCTCCATAGTACTATCATCCACAATTAATCTTCTCTTAACATATTTTCTCATTGTTTTCCTACTTAAACCTATTTTAGACAAAATTGAAGATATTTGTCTATTTTGGGTCATATTATTATTTACAACAGACATCAACATCACTTTTCTTGCCATGGACTTATCTTTAGTTTTTATTTTCCTATGTTTCTCAAACCTTGTTTAACATTTTCAATCAGATCAATTTGCATGCTAGAAAATCTTCTTTTCTTTGATGTTGTGTCTACACCTAACAATTTCAATGCCCCTTGCAACTTCTTTTGTGTAAGCAAAAGTGAAAGCAACTGATCTTGTTCAAGTGTTTCAGTGTTATCAAATTGAGTCATAATTTCTTTTATCTTCTTATTCATTGACCTTTTCTTAGACAAACTTAATGGTTTAACAATAGCTACAAGTCTTCTCAATTTATATACATCCATTTTAAGTAAATGATCTAATTTTTTTTGCAGAAATAGCATTCTTTACAGATTGGGCAATATTTAGGAGTTCATCCATACCAGTTCCTACACCTAATCCCGCCCCTTCTCTAACTTTTGTTACTGAAATTTCTACAGGGAGCAATCTTGAGCCTTCTCCAACATCCATTGTTTGAGATTCTGCAGGGAAAGATTCTAACCCTTCTCCGACTTTTGTTTTTAAAACATCTGTAGCGAGTGATCTTGAGCCTTCTTCAACATTCATTGTTTGAGATTCTGTAGGGAGTGTTCTTGACCTCTCTCCCATATGCATTTCTTCTACTTCTGTTGAGCCTTCTTGATCATTTCCTTCACCTTATTTAATTTGATGATAACGTGTTGCAGTCTTCTGAAGATAATTAAAAAAAAAAAAAAAAAAAAACCCCTTTCCTCAAGATAAATTTTGCGCAACAATCATATAAAAATTGTGTTGTACGAATTTTCTTGTCGCTGTCACTACTTTTAAACTACTTGTCAGAAGCTGACATCAAGATTTTTTTGGTTTTTTTATGTTCGCACGAACGTAATAAATTAGACATGTTTGCACGAACATGTTGTGTTAAATTTTTGGTGGCTGGGAAATTATATACCATATGTTTGCTTGAACATATGTTCACACCAAACATTGATAATATGTTCGCAGTGAATGCTATGTTCGTTGTGAATGCTCAAAACTAAGAATATTCCCCCCCTCCCCCCCCGAAGCTGACATCAAGTTTTTTTTGGTTTTTTTATGTTTGCACGAGCGTAATAAATTAGACATGTTTGCACGAACATGTTGTGTTAAATTTTTGGTGGCTGGGAAATTATATACTGTATGAACTCTTGAACATATGTTCACACTGAACATTGATAATATGTTCGCAGCTAATGCTATGTTCGTTGTGAACACTCAAAACTAGGAATATTCTCCCCCCCCCCCCCCCCCCCCCCCCCCCCGCTTTTTTCTGTTTTAACACCCATAATTGCATAAGAATGATCTCCTATTGCAAAATTAAAAATGTCAAAATGTGTGCTCAGAGCAAGCTTTCCAACAACTATAATTGTATTACATATTTTAATCATTAAGATTTTCAAATATGAGTTTAACTCATCATAGGTTCATTACCGATTGAATATCAATCGACTTTGACACTTCGAAAAAATTAGTAAATTAGGTCAATTTTTTTTGAAAAATATGTAGGAAATAGCTTTCTATTCAAAAAAAAGAAAAGAAAAAGGTTTATGATAAATTGGCTTCAAATTATCTGTGTCAAAACGAACGTATGTCAAAATAGAAAAAATAAAAATAAAAATTAGAATACCATTGGATAATTCGCTCTGCTCTGAAATCATGACGAAAAAAGTAAAATCATACACCAATCTCAGTCGCCCCTTTTCAAAATTAGCAGTGTATTAGCAGAAGACTAATCTTCAATCCCCCTTGGCAACAAGAAACAAATTTGAAATCCTCGCATAGTCAAAATCAAAGGAAGAAGAAAATGGCAAAGCTATCAACATTAGCTTCGAATCATTTATACAGTTACATACAAATCGAATCAAGGAAATCAGTGAAAATCAATCACATAACAACAAAGATGGATGGCAAACAACAAGGAATTGGAAAAGTCGAACTCGCACATGTAAAAAATTAGATGCAAGAAAAGGAAAAACTTCAATGCAATAGTCTTTCAATTATCAATCTAAAATTGCGGCAAAAATAGAGCCAAACCCTAGATTTAGACCAAAGGAGAATTCATTCTAGATGGAGCTCCCCAAACAACCCCGATGGATATCAGCAGTCAATGCTATCCCGCTTGAAAAATGGTCAAGAAATTCCCCCACAAATACGAAGGATCCAATAAAGCAACCCACAGAGGAAAAGAAGTGACCCACCATCAATGAAAACATAAAATCAATATACGTACCTCTGCACTGAAAAACAGAACAACATTCGAATAGAGGAAGGAATAAAGCTAACCATAAACAAAATGTCACTGATCAACACACATCTGGAGAAGAAATAATTATAAGTAATCCCTATAATAAAAGAAGATGGAAGGATTGTGAGGATAAAGGTATCTATGTGTATTGGAACGGTCTGCCAAGGAAGAGATCCAGGTTGGTACACAAAATTTCCATGATTTGGGGTGACAAGGTAAGTACCATTAACTCCTTTGCAGATAAATTTTGGTTTATCTTATGTAGAACTAAACAGGACAAGGAGGAAATTATGAAATTCAACACACTATTTTATAAAGGACATCATATTAAATTTTTTAAATGGCAACCCAATTTTCACAAAAATCTCATAGGAAATCTGGAAATGATTAAATGGATGGAATGTAAAGAAATCCCATCTAAATTAATGGAAGAAACAACCATTAATAAAATTTGTAATTCATTGGGAAATGTAATTGGATTTGAAGATAAGCCAAATAAAGTTAGTAGAATAAGGGTTTTGGTTAAATCTGAACAAAATCAAGTTATAAATAGAAAGATAATAATGAATCGATCCATATATAAACTTAAATTTGAAGAATATACAGGAGAAATACAAAAATTATTAGACACTAATTTGATTAAGTTACAGATCACCAATAACATTAAAGATCTCATTAAAACTAAAAGGGATGTAGGCAAAACTACAAAAAGAAAGGAAATGGATCTTGCAATTAAGCCAATATCACATGAAGGAGGGATATCTTGTATTACAAATGAAGAAAAAGGGGATAAATATAAGGAGGCAGAAATAGAAGAGCAAATTAGTTATCAGCACTCATTGAACAAATTCAAGAATTGCATGGACTATCAGAAAGCAAAAGAGGTCATTGAAGAAATGGAACTAAATATAATTAAATTAAATTAGTTGCAACATGAAATTTTGTTGACATAGAATGATCTAATAGATCAAAGCCTATTAGCAAAAAAGTCACATAAGGCACATAAAGGGAAGGAGATACTAGTTTCCAAACCAGAAGGCAAAGCGGGAACAAGTGCAAATCTGATGCAGGAAAAGAATTTGGAGGAAGAATTGATTCACATTGGATCTATTAAACTTAATCTAAAAAACTAGGAGTCAGAAAGCAAAGAGGAACAAATCTTAGAAACCATGCAAGAATCGGTCAAACCAAACAATGATATTGGGCATGAAGTCACCATTCCACCAACAGATTCAATTTAGTGGATCAATATAACCATAAGAAAGAAAGGAAAGAAAAAGAGTTATAAGTTTTGGAAAACTCCTAGCAATGGGAAAGACATGTTTGCTTCGGATAAAGAGGACAATGGATCAGTTTGTAAAGTAAACCCAAGCTCAGAAGGAATAAATTTGATGTTGGGATATGAAAAGCAGAGTACTCCCATCAACACAGAAGGAAACAATGGGAAGGAAATAGTAAAATGCATAGGAACTGAGGAAGAACAGTAGATAAGTAAATTATTAATAACAAAAATAATTGCAGAGGATCAGCAGGAGGGGGAAGTCTCTTCTATAGTGGAGAAGATACTTAATGAGCAAAACCTTGATAAATTAGGTATTTCCATGAATCAAGAGGGGATGACAACACCAATTTGTGGAAAAACTAAGCAAAAACAAGGAAGGAAATCACTTAAAGAACTTAGAGAGGCAACAAGGCAAGTTAAGGATCAAATAAAGATCGTAGATACACTATACAATGGGAAGGGGAAGTTCCTTCCCAAGGAGCAATGAAGATAACAACTTGGAATGCCAGGGGTCTCAATGCCCCTAGCAAAAAATCCTTGTTAAAGCGTAACCTCACACTATTTCACTCAGATATCATATTATTACAAGAAACAAAACTTAACAAAGAAAAAGTATTGAAAATGAATCAAAAATTGGGGAAATGGACATCAGTTTTTCAGTAGTCCCAAGGAGCTTCAGGAGGATTAGGGATAATTTGGAATTCCCAATTTACCAACATGGAATTACTCACCCTTCAAGTAAACTGGATGGAAATGAGAGCCACTAGTACAAAAACAAACCTACTATTAATTCTTATCAATGTTTATGGACCGACTTCCACAGAAGATAAATTATCAATTTGGAATGAGATCGATTATTTTCTTAAGTCAATAACACAAGAAACAACCATTATTGGTGGAGACTTCAATGCGGTTACAAATTTGGATGAAAAATTGGGTGGAATTAACCACACCAATAAAGCCTTGGAAGGATTTAAAAACTGGATTTACAAGGACTCCCCTTTGGACATTAAAACCATGAATGGAATCTATACTTGGAATAATCACAGAAAAGGAGAATGTTACATTGCTAAAAGATTAGATATATTCTTTCTAAAAGGTGAACTAAACATGGACAATTTGATTAAAGTAGAAATTTTACCTATGGCAGGGTCTGACCACTTTCTAGTGAAATTGGAAATAAAGGAGCAGAGTAAACCTAGCAGAAATCCTTTCAAGTGCGAGAAAATGTGGTCTATGGACAGAAGCTTTATGGACCAGATTAAATATTGGTGGAAGGAGGATCAGTTTGAAGGATCAAGAATGTTTTGCTTGGTCTCCAAACTAAAAAACTTAAAGCAAAAGATTAAAAATTGGAACAAGTTACATTTTAAAAATATATTCCAAGAAAAATTAGACATTGAAGATAAAATGAGTAGCTTAAATAAGGAGATTATTACGAAAGGAATGAATAACGAATCATATCAATTAGAAAAAGAATACATCCTAAAACATGAAGAAATTCTAGCAAAAGAGGAAATATTCTGGAGGTAGAAATCCAGAGAAAAATGGCTTCTGGAAGGAGACTGTAATACAATTTTTTTTCACAATAGCACCATTAATAATAGAAATTATATTAATATAGTGAAAATTAAAAACCTAGAAGGGGAGCAAACTGAAAACCCAATAGAAATTGCAGGAATCCTTTCAGAACATTTCTACAAGACTCTTAACAATTTTGACTCATCTAACAATTGTGCTCAAGAGGAAATGATAAAGCATATCCCCAAGCTAATCTCTGACGATGATAACAAATTTCTTAATGAATCTATCTCCATTAATGAGGTGAAAACTGCACTTTTTAGTATGAATCCAGATAAATCACCTGGACTCGATGGCTTCCAAGCCTTCTTCTTCCAAAAATGTTGGGACATTATAGGAGAGGATTTGTGGAAAGCCCTAGAAGCGATCCGTAAAGGTGGATCCATCTTAACTGAAATTAATCACACATTCTTAACCCTTATCCCTAAAAAGCAAGAAAGTATAGCTTCGGGAGATTTTAGACCAATTGCATTATGCAACACTATCTTCAAAGTGTTCTAAAAAATTCTAGCTAATTGTATCAAATTTTTGTTGCCAAAACTTATCTAAGAAGAACAAACTAGTTTCATCCCAGGCAGATCTATTCTAGACAGGATATCTATTATTCAAGAAATTATTCATTCAGCATTAAAAAATAAAGAAGCTTGTATGCTACTCAAACTTGATATTCAGAAAGCATACGAAAAGGTAGTTTGGAGATTTCTATGTAAAACTTTAGAGGCATTTGGCTTCTCCAAACAATGGATTAACATTATACATCAATGCATTTCAATCCCCAAAATCTCTATTCTTCTTAATGGTACCCCGAAAGGTTTCTTTAACATATCAAGGGGCATCAAACAAGGAGACCCCCTATCACCTTTCTTATTTATTATCATGGTGGAAGCCTTTGGAAGGGCTATTAAAGTAGCACAACAAGAAATGAAGATTACTGGGGTTAAAGTCACTGAGGGAGTTGAAAACACTACTCACCAACAATTTGCGGATGACACAAGTCTAGCTAGAATGAGCTCCATGGAAGAGGCAGATCATATACAGTACATCCTAAATACTTATTCAAATGCATCTGGGCAAATGATTAATGCCAAAAAATCTAAAATTTTCTTCCTGAATACTGATACTGAAGTTGAAAACCAAATTTGTCAAAAACTAGGATTCAATAAAGGTAAATTCCCATTCAGATATTTGGGGATATACCTTGATAAGAACAAACAAATTAATTCTGGTTAGGAGCACATCTTCAGGAAAATTGACAACCACACTGACTCTTGGAAGGATAGATGGTTAACTAAGGTAGGCAGAGCAACTAAAATTAAAGCAGCATTGGCAACTATCCCCTCATACCAAATGTCATGTTCTTATCTTCCAAAACATATAAACTCTAAATTGGAAAGCAAATTGCAGGATATTTTTTGGAAAGGATTGGAAGGCAAGAAAAAAATGGTGTTAATTAGTTGGAATAAGATTTGCACACCCAAAGATTATGGAGGATTAGGCATCAAGAACCTCGAATGGCAGAATAAAGCTGTGGGAGCGAAACAAGTCTAGAGACTCTATCAAGAAAGAGACAATAAATGGGAAAAAATTATATATAATAAATATCTGAACCCTTTAGATAAAACCTCACTATTTAGAATCACTTCCCCCCTGAAAGGATCTGCTGGTTGGAATTTTCTACAGACAAATCGCAGCTTGATCTCCAAATACCTAACATGGGATTTAGGAAATGGAGAGGAAGCACTATTTTGGGAAGATTCCTGGAATGGTAACCCGTCTTTGATAAGTTCAAATTTCTCTCCTAAAACTATAAATTTACTAAAATCCACATGGGGCACTGAGGTTAAAGATTATCTAGAGGAATATGAATCAAAGCAGGGAAAGGAATGGAGATGGAAATCTATTTCTAAGTATAACATTGACACAGAGGAAAGAAACAAACTGGAATTGTTATTAAAATCTCAGACTATTGCATATAAAGAAAGAGAGGACAAACTTATTTGGGCTGCATCAAAGGATGGAACCTACAAAGTCAGAGAAGGATACAAGATGATAACAAACTCTCAACAATGGGATGTTAGCACCCTTCCTCTGAATCTATGTTGGTTTCTAGCAAATCTTTCGAAAGCAGGAATGTTTCTTTGGGTAGCTATGCAAAAGAAAATATTAATAGAAGATAGGATCCAAAAAATGGGATTTGAAGGACCATCCAGATGCTCCCTATGTAAAGAGGAAGAAGAAAATGCAGAACATCTATTATTCTCATGTAAACTCTCTAAAGAATGTTGGAGATGGCTACAAAGGAAACTCAATTGGTCGTCCCCATTAGTAGGTCAATGGGAAGATCACTTGATGGGATGGCCAAAAGAAAACCCCAAGAAAGTATATGGCAAACTTTGGAATATATCTCCAGCAATATTCATGTGGGAAATCTGGAAAGAACGCAATCGCTGAATTTTCTTAGACCAAAGTCTACCAGTAAAAGCCTTATTATCCAGAATAGAAGTAGCAATTTCGGAAGTGATGAATAATGACCTCAGAAAGAGACCCAAAGAAGAAGGATCCTTCTCTGACTGGGATGCAGAAGTGAAAAAACTCTGGCCACTATTAATTAATCCCCCCTTAGCTTATAAAAAGAAGAATGATCTAGCTAGACTCACATGTAAATGAGAGCCTCCTCCTCCTGGATGGAAGAAGTTAAATTTTGACGGGGCATCAAGAGGAAATCCTGGAAAAGCAAGAATAGGATGTATCATTAGAGATGAAGGAGGAAAGTGGATTGCTAAAAGATCAAAATCACTAAATATGACCTCTAATAATATTGCAGAACTGGAAGTTATAAAGGAAGGTATTAATCTATGCATTAAATTAAATATTTAAAAACTTATAATAGAAGGGAATTCCCAAATCATAATTAATGCTCTCAGGAAAGGAGCCACCCCAAATTGGGTTCTAAACTCCAAACTAGAAGTAATTATTAATTCACTCTTAGCATTCGAAGACATTAGATTTGCTCATATTTACAGAGAAGGAAATAAAGAGGCCGACACACTGGCCAATCTTGGTACCGATGGTATTAACTCATTAACTTTCAATAATCAAATAGATCCTTAAATTTAAGTTGGATTAATCATTTCCTTACAAAAACTTTGATATGATAGTGTGATCCCACATGTACCAAATCAATCATGGTAAGAAAATCCCTCAACTTTGCCTTGTAATCACCTTGGTATGATTTATTTGAGAGGAGTTTTTTTAATCATGCACATGCCTCTTCATTATTAGACTTCCAAATTTTTTGAATCACCCTATTTATCAGACAGTTTGGGGCTTTTTCACTATTTAGTTTCATTTTCAGCAGTAAATTTGTTAGGGGTATAGGTTGGAAAATGGATTCCAACATCAGTCTGTTCCATGCTTATGAAAAGTGTACCATGGCATTCTATGGGCTAGCTACGCAAGAATGATGAAATAGGATTATGAGGCCCATAGATGACATGAGCCGAATAGCTATCAGTAGGGCTTTAGGGGAAGGAATTTTTAGTTACAACTACTCATGGAGAACTAACAGTGACATAGTTGGGCTCTGGGTAGGCTATTTGGTGAGGGCAAGGATTAAGAATGGGACATTATCAGGATTACCCATAACATTTTCGACCCTTGCTGGTTAGTGGGTTTGGAACTAGCTATCGCCAACATTGACGCTTAGCTTCGCATCCCTCTACCAGAGGCATACATGGAACTCGACATTAATAGCCAAGAACTGGCAAGGAGCTTGAAACGTCCCTACATGACCATTAGGGATAATATCTAGTTCTATCAAGAATGGCCGCAAATGGAGATGAGCATCAGATTTCTGTTAAGATGGAGAGGCATCATTGAAGACCTGGGAAGGGATTGGCTAACTGATTATCTAAAGGCATATGATGCCTATATCCATCCAGAAGTGGATTTCTATGACATGGAAAATGTGGAATTTTGTCTTCCAAATTATGGTAAAACCAGCACGGGAAGGTCTTCTTATGAATTTCCCCCAGGATCAAAGGCTATTTCTATGCATGAAGCTTTAGAAATTATAATGGTATTCAGAAAAATTGACTGAATCGTGACGTGGGTCATTTTGCATATTAATATGATACATATTTTGGCTGATAGCACTTTGTTTTAAGCTTGAGTGCCTCTGTAGATAATTCGTCCATATTACTAAATCGAGCAAATTTGTTGTTTACTACATTTTGTTAGTTTCTTTTTTAAATTAGACAAGAGATGATGCTTATTGTACATATTATTAATATATATAATGGAAATCGTGTTTAGCTATAAATCTAGTTCCTATTTGTGATATGATGTTCATTTTGCAATTCTCTAGAAATATATGATGGAAGATTTAATTGACACACCCTCATAACCAGGGCACTGAGTTAATCAATTTCCACCCCAATATCCATATCAAAAAATCTTATGAGAGATACAGAGTGACGTCTCTGACAAAATCTATGGCTTTTCAGTTTGTGTTCATCTAGGATCCTACTAACTCTTTAAAATCTTGATATTATTCCTTTAATATGCAGAAAATACTCTTTGAATGAATAATGTAGTACGTTCTCAAATACTCTCTCATCATTATAACTTAAAAATCAACAAAATCCATTTAATTATATATCAAAATAATTAAGCTAAGACAGATTAAAGATTAAATAACTGAATCAAAATTTTAATCTTATTAATCTATCTCAACATGGAATATAATTGTTGGTAATGATTCCCTTGGCTGCATATTATAGTTAGTTTTTTCATTAACCTTTAACTTTTGTTGTTGTTGGTGAATTTAGATAGATAATGATCTCCCCATCCACTCTAGAGATTATTGGGATGAAATTTATATTGATCGGATTAACCTTTTAAATTACCACTGGGGTATGCCCCTTTTATTGATGTATAATATAGGACTAAGGTCCCAGGCAAGATAGGAGGTTTTCTTTCCCCATTCTTTCCTACCTGTGCCTGTCAGAACGGGGGAACTCTATGTATTTATATTGTATTAATAAAATCAATCAAGGCTTAGGCTGTTTACTGAGCAAAAATAAATAAAAATGAACGTTTGTCTAAATTATGATTGGTGTCACTTCAAAACTTCATAAACTACACAATATTCAACCAAAATGAATCAAACCAAATGCATCTTTTGGATATTGATGTTACAAATCTAATGCTGAAAGAATTACTTCATTATCACTTCTAGAAAAAAAGTTATGTGTGTCAAACAGACTGTCACTCTTTAAAAATATTGAATTTTATTATGTACCACTTTTCAGAGGAGATGAAATAATTGACATAAATTATTATTATTTTTAGATTAAAAAATATGTTTACAAAGTAGGAACAGAGTACTAAAAATCACTAGTTTATGTCATCTTGAAATTATTTATAGTTTTAGAGATATAGTCACTCGAATGTGAGGTTTGTTGCAAAAATATTGATTTCAGTGTCAAAATTGGCCAAAAAGTGGAACCCATTATTGTGAGATCACCCTGCATTGTCATTGGCATTATGTAGATCATCAAGAAAAATTGTGTTTATCAACACTGCACCATCAGAGAGCAAATTTCTCATGCTAAAATGTCCAAAACTATTGGCTAAAGAACATGACAACTCTAAGAACAACATGTATCCTTCTGCAATAGAAAAATACATATCAAGGCCAACCACATAAGACAACTTATCACTTGTCGATTACATTGCACTCTACTATAATAAATCAACTAATTTTCAAAAAAGATGAAAAACACAAATTATACGCTTCGTCAAATACAATCCACACATTGACTATGACAATTATTGTAGAGAGAAACTCATGTTGTACATACCTTTTCAAGTAAATGAGGAAACATTGTTATTAGAACACAACACATGGGTTGATGCATTCAATGCTAAAAAAACACAAATAGCAAAAACTAAAAAAATATTCAATGCACAAATTGATTATGGATGGGGTAACATAGATGATATACAAAATGGACTAGAGAACAATGAAAATGCAACAATGATATTTAATCACCACATACAATTTGATAATTAATCAACAACACAAGAATAATATGACTTAGCTCATGACTTAATGCACAATAGAAAATCCAAACCAAATCAAACTATTCAAATTGTACACAATGCATTGTTTTCAGAAATTGCACATCCATTCTTGCAAAGCACACAAGAATACTTCACAATGTGAAGAAAATTAAGCAAAGAGAAACAAACAATATTAAAAGATGTCATTATGACAAAAAGAATTTTTCCACATAAACCACTATACTTATTCCTAATGGGAGGAGTAGGAACTGGCAAGACCTTCATAGAAAAACTACTCTATGAGGCTTTGATTTGCCTATATGACAAACAACTATAGAGTGATCCACTCAAATAAAAAGGCATTATTGTCACACCGATAGGAAAGGCTGCATACAACATAGGAGGCTTAACTGCACATTCCATATTTCATCTACCATGTAGCTCATCAAAAATCACACCATTGGGCTCAAGCACCTTGGACAGCTTAAGCAAGAGACTAGATCAACTTCAAGTTCTTCTAATTGATGAGACATCACTGATAGGGTCAACAACCTTTTACAACATAGACAAAAGACTACATCAAATAAAACATGCACCAACTCAACCCTTTGGTAACATAGACATCATATTTTCTGGTGATTTCTACCAAGTGCAATCAGTTAGTGATGGATGGATTTTCGAAGAATCAAGAATTAATGGTGAGAAAATTCCATACACATTTTGGACTGACAATATCAAATACTATAACTTGAAAACTATTTTTAGACAAAGAAATGAATGCTTTGTATTCATTCTAAACCATATTAGAATCTCTGAACAAATAGATCAAGACATCTGGTACATAAATAGAGCATGTCAGAAGCCTATACTTAACAATCCAAAACTACCACAGTTGTTCCAGTGCAACTCTATTGTTGATGACCACAATAGAAAAATGTTAGAGCTCCTACCAACAAAACTCTACAAACTTGAAGCAATTGATTAGAAAGATAGAACTTTTGAGAAGAACCCTCATCAAGTAGAAAGGACAAGCTTACCCTTAACTATATTCGTCAAGCCAGGAATCCTTATTGAGCTTATAGCAAGCAATCTTGACACACAAGATGGTTTGGTCAATGGTGCTGATGGTAGATTCCAATTACATACAAATGACAATGAAGACATCCTATAGATTGAGTTCAATGATGCTGATGTCACAAAACTATGAAGACAACAAATGCAACACATGTGCAAACATGCAACACCGCCTACATGGAAACCACTAACACAAATCACAAGAAGAATGCAAACATTAACAAACATAGTCATACGATCACAATTCCCTATACAAATTGCATTTGCAAGAACTATTCACAGAGCACAGGGCTTGACAATGGACACTGTTGCTTCTGACCCCACTAAAGTCTATCAACATGGCCTTTCCTATACTACTCTGTCCCATGTAAGAGACATAGAAAAATTGAACTTGATGAGAAAACTACACCACAATAATTTTAGGCTCTCCTAGAAAGTCAAAGTAGAAATGCAATGGTTGCAAACATCATTGCAATGGCCTCTACATTACACTTTTTCTCCTAAATCACTAACCACCATTACAATATGTACTTTAAATAGCTGAAGCCTACAATTGCATGCACAAGAAATAGACCACAATCATGATTTACATAGTGCAACTCTACTTTGCCTACAAGAGACAAGAACTAGGCACATTGATCAACTACCACTGCTCAATGAAAAAATTGACTTATACGCATCATACGCCATTCATGGATTGCTCATATGTTGCAAAAAACTATCGTAGTGCAAAAAATAGAAATGTACGCAACAAGACACTTTGAATAAATCATAATTGACATTTTTCATATACAAAAATGCTTGCAAATTATAAACATATATATGACACCAACTGCACCAGGAAATGATCTCTTCACTTTTATGCAAAGCATCATGACCACTTTGCCAAAACATTTAAAACTAACAATTGCAAGAGACTTTAACATCGACATTCTAAAGACATCAACAAAAAACTCACACCTCTTCAACATCATGCAACAACACAATCTCAAACTCGCAACTGAGAACACAACAACACCAATAGGAAGCAACCTTGACCATATCTAGATACATAACATGGACATTGAAATAAAAAAAGCCACTATTTTGGACACATACTAGACTGACCACTTTATAGTTGCAGTCCAATTCCAACTATAGCAAATGACTTTCATAATCTCTTTCTCTTTCTTATATCAAACACAAAAATAAATATCATACGTTACACTTAATCATCCAATATTCACTACGTGTTAAGTGTAGATCCATTTGAGTAGACCATGGAAATAGAACATAACAAAGGCTCTCCAACTACTCTCCACAACAAAAAGTAGAAGAGGCAAGTAGTCTTACTACTTTGATACTCCTCTACAATGGCTCAACATAAATTAATTACACTCAATGAATTTGAGGATAACTTATCCACTTTTATTGTAGATAGAAGTTCACTGCCACTTCCCCAACTTCCATATTTGACATTTACAACACACATTCAACAACGGTCTTTGAGGGTGACATCCTTGCTACATACAGACCAACTTTCCAAGAACTCTGCACAAAATGAATAGAGATCATCAATTGCACACATAGATTTGACAGACACAGCTGGTCTACTTACTATAACAACAAACATTACCAATGCCTTAATTGATAAATACTTGCATTGGCTGACTCTTGGAACAAGCATCTGCATTTAAAAATTTGGAATCAAGAGAAAAAACTCACAATATGAAAGAGGAGATGTTGACTATTGCATACAATTCAAGTCAAAAACTAAAGTGGAAAAAAATAACTACTATCAGCAAACAACAGAGACTATCGCCTGGTACCAAAATATCCCAACTGATTCAGTCACACAACAACTATCCAACTGGTAGTCTTGGTGTCCTTATAACTTCATATGTACAGAACCCCACACAATTCCATCTCCAGATCAGAGATGGACAATGACCATCTGACATAGCTACTTAAACACTAGTACATTTGCACTTATTTTTCTACCAAATGTATGATTTATTTTATTTTTTGGTTTTCATCCCCATATTGGTTGAAAATGTATTAAGTTTCCCTGAGTTGGTTGAAATTTTGACCAACTTGGGTCATAAGAAATAAGAAATATGTTAATCTTATATGTATATAGGCTTATAGTCTATGATATTATTGTTTAGTTTTATTTCATTCCCACCTGTGTAGGGTATCATTGTAGGTAATATTAGGGCTTTGTGGGTGAATTTTGTAGGATATCCATCGCTAAAGGAAGGTGAATGATCATTGAAGGAAGGTGAATGATTGTTGGATTCATTCTATGGCAGCATACATTGGCAAAGGAAGAAAGAAGGAAGCCTTTACATGATTTTGTCAAGTCCAAAAGGGTGAAATTATGATCAAAGCAATGTTCTAGGCATCCCAGAGTGAATGCCTAGGTTGGATTTGTGTAGCAGGTGAAGTATGCCATGGATTGCGGTGCCTTGAATCTACATCTTCTTGCAAAGAAATCGTTGGAGGAAGCTAAATCTGATACTTAGACAAGATGAATGATTTTCCATTTGAAGGTTAGAATGTCCTAGTGAGATTTTAATTCCATGTGTCATAATCAATGCAAAAAGAATCTAAATATATCATTTATATGCCCTTCTACATTTGTGCAATATGTTCTCCTTTCAACAATGAAGAGTAAATGATGTTTGTGCAAATCAATTATATTGACATCTTGGAAAATGATCTCTTAATTTGATGATCATTAGATGCATTCAGTCAGTGATCCTCAATATGCACCAAGTGCTTGTATCTTACTCCATAGGCTCTTTCAATTTGATAGTATGGATTGAAATGAGATCTTCTTTCCTATAACTCCAAAGAACAATGCCTGAATTCTCTCTCTATTACTTACTACTAGAGGCAATGGACAAGCTTTGGTGTCAAAACTATGTGGGAATGCAATTCCTAGCCTATTCATATGCTTCTGACTTTTGTCATTTATAACTAACTGCCGTGCAACTTCCTTGAGCAACAACTGTTTGGCAAAAACCTTGGGAGTTTGATTGGGCATACTGTACTTCCTAATACATAGATGTAGGAGAATTTTGGAAACTTAGCATACCATGATCCATACTTCTTCACAAATTTCTCCACTCAACTTGATAATCTTGTTAGGAGTGCCTTGTAATACTCTCACTATGTGCATAACAAAGGCTTTGTTTGCAATCTTAAACCCATCCCTGTCTTGAGGTTACATTTGTGGATAGTAATCATATATCATGTATTATCTTGGTCCAATTCCAATTACACCCAAACATTCCGATTCTTTGTACTTGTGTTCTCACACAATCATGTAGGTCACACACGAGCTCATGTAAAATGTCATTGATTTCATCATAGTTCTTAATTGTATATTTAAGTTGTCATTGATCATTGTCGCCCAATCAAATCTTTCACTTGCATTAATGATACTCTTGATTAAATAGCTCATCCATGGTCTGAATAGTGTTGCTTGTGAGCTTCCAATTGCTTTATTCAATGTGATTATGAGGTCTTGATATCTTCTTTAAAATCTTCCTTGGTCAACTTTGACAACTTGGTATTGTGCTTCTTGGATTATAACCACTCATTGTTGACAAGAGTGATGTAGTCATCCTCTCTTTTTTTCAAACTCTTTCATGACAAACTCTCATGTTCTGATTAAGCCATCTTTGCGCTATGAGATATTGAATGGATCCCTTATGTTATCAAGTATGATTGTAACCACAAGACTTCCTTTAGGGTTCAGTACTTGTTTCAATATCATATCTTCTAGTACATTTAGCCATTAGCTTGGGCCATTGCTTGACTAGTGGAAATGCAGTTGCATGAACTATACCACTCTTCAAGATTTTCTTTGCCCATGGTGATGGATTGTATTGAAATGTTCTATCTCTTGTCAAATTCATGTTATAGGAAGCAAGTTTGGTGTCATTGATTTTCTTCCATTTGGATGTAAAGTTTGTCTCGAGGAGCATGTCTCATAAATCATGTTTGAGCTACACAATACTACATTGTCTTGAGTTTATCCCATCTTTAGGTGCCTTTTCCTATTTCTTTGAGCCTTCTCCTCGATTAGCTCCTACCATTCTTGAACCTACCATACAACACCTTGCATTAGGTTTTTTCTTTTTCTATTTCTTTAAATCAATAGGAGTCATTATTTAAGAAATCATAATTCAAGATCACGAACAATTCTGATTTGTCCATTTGCTTCTTTGCTGAATGACTCTTTAAGCAATTCGACCACACATACTTTGCGACTACTTTACAAATTTGATACATTGCCTAATTTCAATGAGATCTCTTAGCTTGAAATCCAAATCTGGATACGTTTTGAGTTTACACAAGGCATGATTACTTTTAGATTTTACAAATTCAACAACACCTATAGCTTGCAGCCTTTAGAGCTGATTTCTCTACACCAAAATTTGGACTTGTATAATTGAGCAGTCTTAGTTTCAATGTTTATAGACCTGATCATGAATATTGATCAACATTGTGCACAAATTTGGCTTGTTAAAAAATGGTTAGTTGCTGATGTAAATAGATTTACTTTGCTCCTTATTTGATTTGCTTGAGCTAACTGAGTTTATGATTTGAAATGAAGTGGGCAGGTTCCTTTTTATATGGCTATAGAGTCCAAAGTGTGTGACTTAGAAAATAGATAAATTGAAATAATTCATATTAATCAAATCATCTCACTTCATTCACCAAATCAAAACCAATTCCTTAAATTTAGATTTTGCTTCTTCATCATTTATTTAAATTGCTCCTCATGATTTAATAGAATAGAATCATAGTTCATCAACATTAATTTAAAATTTAAATCACTCCTACTCACAAATGGTTCCAATATTCCCATGGACAAGTAATGTTCCAAATTTCATAAGATTGGGGATTATGAAGGGTCATACAGGATTAGAGGCATAGGTATGCATTATAAATAAGTGTTTTTTTCTTAATCTAGTGTAATACATAGTGTTGCATAATTAATCATTGTTAATTGGCACTCTCCTAATAAGGAACATTACAAGTTGCTATCCCCAAGTGCATTTACTTTATTAGTTATTAATATATACTTCGTCTAATCCTTGTTCACTCACTAATATAGTTAAGAGGATAGGTTGGCTTGTTAGGGTTGGAGTAATACCATGTTGGAGGAAGCTTTTAAGCCAGTCGTATGGATGTATATCACAAATCTTTGAGGACGTAGCCCAAAAATAGGTAATTCTTATATGTGCCACAAATCCTTTAGGGAGCCTACTTGTAGAGGGTTTCCAAGGCCCTGTTAAAAGTAATTTCCCATCTTTCTTAAGGTTAGTGATGAAGAGTGCAATGGGGAATTGAATGCTTGAATATGTATTGTGAATCAACAATTATTTGTTAATGCAATTGAAATCCATAATGATGAACATTGATCATTATGAATTGGCATTCTCCTAGTAAGGAATTTTTTATATTGCCATTTTTATGCAAGATCTAAACCCTAGTTGGGAATAGTAGTGTAAATCAGTGGAGGTCTCAATAAGGGACCTTGCAATGACATTAAAGCACTATCTTGCCATCCTGTAGGGTATTGGATAAAAATAAGGGATCATTCTAAGTCAATAAGAAGAAATCTAACAATGTAATGTATTATGTGTATACTTGGTGTATGCTATGTGTCTTCATGCCTTAATGTGTAGACTTTGTATATGGTTCGTGTCTTCATGCATTAATGTGTATGCTTCATGTATGCTCTATGTCTTGATGCATTCATGTGTATGTTCTGTGTATTCTTTGTGTCTTCATGCATCAATGTGTATATTTTGCATATCCTTTGTCTTCATATATTCATGCATCCTCAAGTATGTGCTCCATGTGTGTTTCTACCCTTGGTTGGTCTGAGAAAGATAATAACTAGGAGCAAACAAAAATATATAAATTTAAGGCATGTTGTTATGCAAACATTGGTTTTTGCAAATTCAATTGACATCATTTTGCAATGGCCTACATTTTTGTCTCTAGATAAGAGAAAAATGTATAATGATAATATCAGAACTGGACCTTGATAGCAATATTGTAGTTTGATTTGTTGTAGTAAATGTCTCATATTTATCAATATTAGAGTAGCATGGTGCAATATATAAACAATAGAAATGATTTGATGATTTATTAACTATTGCTTAACTCCTCTATTCATCACGGTGGAAACAACTCAATACCACACTTCATGAACACTCATGATAATATTTAGTTTCTATAACTAGGGCCATTCCTAGACCCAAAACTTAGCATCAAGGGTTCACTCTTGCTGATCCTACCTACGTATTCTTGAGTGGGAAGTTAGAGGCTTCATAGTTTGCAGTTATAGGGAGTTCATTCTCTCCTCTTGACAAGATCTCTAATCTCTCTTTAACTATTATTATTAATTAAGTGATGGTTCCATCTCTATCGTCACCTATCATTATTTGTAGCAACTTACACATATTCATAAGGATCATATCACAAATCACACACATCGTGATTATAATGAGCACCTGTCTCATATAAAAAAACTTGTGCATACACATCATAGGTACACAAGTTAACTAGCTTCCATATATCGCATACATAGTAAGTAGCTCCAACATACATCACAAACACTATAGTGACTTGCTCACATGTGAATCACAAGACAACAATGACTAGTTCACATATAATGGCTAATCATTCGCTGCCCATGCGCATCCTAAAGGAGGGATTGTTAGTGCATTGTGCACTACACTATGGGTCCCATTCCTTTCCTTGGTCTTGGCACTAGTAGATACTTGGGAAGGGGATTAGGTTCATCCCATGATAAACCCAATTGGGTGAAGTTTACCATTTCCACTTCAAACTAAACCCAAAAGCATAGCACGAGGTTCATCCAATTATCACCTACCTGTTCCTCATTAGAAATTCTCTTCCCTATAGTCCCTCAGATAGACAAGTAATTAATCCTTAAGGAGGTAGCCTCATGATAGGTATTAGATATATGTGCCACAAATCCTTTAAGGGAGCCTACTCAAAAATGGTTTCCAAGGCGCACGGACAAGTAATTCCCCATCTTTCTCAAGATTAGTGATGAAGAGTGCAACAAGGAATTGAATGGTTGAAAATGTATTGTGAATCATCAATTATTCCTTAATGTAATTCAAATTCATAATGATGAAAGTTGATCATTAGGAATTCAAACTCTCCAAGTAAGGAAAATTTTATATTGTTATATCTGAGTGGGATCTAAGCCCTAGTTGTGAATAGTAGAGTAAGTCAGTAAAAGTCTCAATAGGGGACACTACAGCAGTAGAGTATGCTAACATCCCATTTGAGGAAAGCAGTGAGTGGAAAGGAAACCAATAAGTCTTCAATGGCAAAAGTTTGACTATATATCAACTAAATATTGGTGAGGGTCCAAGAGACTATTATTGATTATTGGAAAAGTATCAAAATATTACACTTTGACTCAAATCAAGAGTCACATATAAAATAGTCATTGGATGATGAAGGTTGTGATATAAGACTTTAATATATGAAGTCATCTATTCACCCAAGCATCGAATAAGATTCAACGCTCTATCATAGCTTATCAAATGATGGGGGCATACAGAGATATAAGGGATATGAAAGAAGAGCAGTCACAAACCTCTACCAATAACACAAAATTTGAGTTATTCAAGTTGAAAGATGATAAGATGATCATAGAACTGACTAAATATTTAATGATATCAAGATTACTATACTACTCATGGGGATGATGCACTCTTTATTGCAAAAGCTTACTACCACACCACAACTGCTCTTTGTTAGTTGGGTAACAAACATGATGCTCTATCAAGTGTGAGCATTAATAAGAATATGTTTGAAACAATTATCAGAAACTTTTTGTTAGAGAGGACTGATCATACTATGGATTTTTTTGAGGGAAGTGGATCAAATTGAAGGTTGGCAAAAACAAGAACCCCTAGCAAGCTTGGCAGTTTCGAGGACATTCTCTTTGCTAGCAATGACATGCAAGATACACCAATGATAATCGCTCTTCAATATGTTATTCATGAGAATGATTACCTTGTGGGTATGGCCTTTGTTGACTTGACAAAGATAACTTTAGGCATCACCGAGTTTCTTGAGGACAACCAATACTCAAACCTGGAATCTGCTATGATAGCTCTTGGTTGTAGGGAATGCTTGTTACCTCTAGGTAGTGGAAAGTCCACTAATGATAAATGCCTGCATGATGTATTGGCAAGTTGTAATGTTCTCTTAACTAAACAAAAGAAATTTGATTTCAAATCTAGGGATGTTGATCAAGATCTTCATCACCTTGTAAAAGGTTTAGTTGAGTAATTGAAGGACATAGTTACAAGTTCAAAGTCTGTTGCTAGAGCTTTGGCAACCCTCCTCTCTAACATAGATTTTCTTGTAGATGACATCAATTATGGAAAGTTTACCATTCAACATTATCACATAGGCAAATTTATGCAGCTGGATGCTACAACTTTACAAGCATTGAATGTTCTTGAAAGTAAAACAGATGTGAACAAGGACTTTAGTTTATTTGGATTGATGAACAAGACATGTACTACTGGCATGGGGAAGAGACTGTTGAATAGGTGGCTCAAGAAACCTCTCTTATATGTAGAAGAGATCAAGTGTAGACTAGATATGGTGCAAGCATTTGTTGAGGATGCATAATTATGCCAAGATTTAAGACTTCATCTAAAAAGAATTACAGATATTGATTGACTTGTGTGGAAATTGGAGAAGGGTAGGGCCAATCTACAAGATATTGTAAAGCTCTATCAGGCAAGGACCTTTAAGTTTTAATGTATTTGATTTTTTATACTATGCATTTGTAATAAACATTCTTTGTATTTTTTCTCTTCTATGATCACATGGATACTTTTGCACTGCATTTATGTGTTTCTTTCACAACAGTGACATCGTGCTTTTGAATGAATGTTGATCATTTCTTTGTAACTAAATGTATTTGTGTGTTGTGCAATTGCACTTACTGATTAAATGGTGTATTTCATCATCTATGATTATTCTTAGCTATCATGCTAAGGTTGTAGTTAGCAGATATCACATCTTCTACAAGATGAGGACTATGGTTTTCAAGCACTTAAACTCTTTTTGGATCGTTTTTTTCACTATAGTTATTGTACATGTGACAAACAAGCATACAACTTCCTGTAATCAAAAGTTCACTCAAATGATATCAAGGGGATTTTTCTTTATTGATTAGGGAAAGATATTTTGATGCCTTTGACCTTTGGACAGATGAAGAGCATTTGACAAAGTTTGCAGCACTTGTGGGGGCTGTTGTTGATCTCAATCAACTTGACAATGAAGAGTACGTGATCTCAACTAGTTACGATCCTAGTCTGACAACACTTAAGAGTGAACAAGATGAAGTGGAAGAAAAAATTCAAAAAGTACATCATAAAGTAGTAGATGATCTGGATCTTCCTATTGATAAGGCTTTAAAACTAGAAAAAGGCACACAATTTGGACATGTATTTAGGATTACAAAGGAAGAGGAACAAAAAGAATGGAAGAAGTTGAATACATAGTATATAGTCTTAGAAACACAAAAGGATGGAGTCAAATTCACAAATGCAAAACTTAAGCGACTTGGGAGCAATATATTAAGTTATCAGATGAATATTCAAGTAGTCAAAGGCAACTTGTTACCCATGTGGTATAGACAACAACAACATTTACTAAGGTAATTTTTTTTAGTCTATTTTTTAACCTTATTTACTATTTAATCTTTGTGAGAAATAATTCCATACATAGTCTTAATAAAATTTTCTCTGATATTGTATGTTCTTTTTAAATATATTTATGGCATTAACTCATATGCCTTCACTCGTTGTTGAGTCCTGACTATTTTTATTTAAAGTCCTCAAAGCTTATATGATTACTTCAAATAATAATGGCTAGGTTAAGCTATTCCTTTTGCATGCTTATTGAATTGTCCAAAAAGAATGTATTATTGTAGGAAAACTAATTTTTTTGTAGGTGATGATTGATTTGAAATTTTCTTAATGTCGGTTGGATGATTTTGTATGGATGTCAAGTAATGTTGTAAGACAAGTTTTGAATGAATTGGTTCTTGAACTCATAGGCCTTTGATAGCATACAATGATAGTCTATGTTAACACTTAAGTAGTTAACTCTATGCTTCATATTTCTTTAGGAGTCAGTCCCACCTCTTCAACAAACCTATATGTTTGCAAGAATTACAAGCTTAATTTTTTTTTATGTTGCAAGAACTAGACCTCTTCATTGCTGCACTTGGAAAATAATAATTTAATTTTTTAACAAATTAATTTGTTAGCACTGTTTTTTAGTACACTGTTATGGGTATGTAAAAATGTTGAATGCAAGTCATGAACATTAAAGACTTGTTTGTGGAAAGGATGCATAGTTGTTGGTGGAAGAGATGTATAGCTATAATGTGTACGTACTGTCATTATTTATCATTTTTCTTTTGGCATGACAAGACACATAATCGTCCAACAAGTATGGTTTTTACACATCTTTTTCATAACACATTTATATAATAGTTAATTATAATTAAACTTAGATTTCAAGAGACTTTGTGGATTTTCTCATATCTTGTGTAAGAATTGGCTGTAAATATGACATGCTCACCTCAATGTGGACATATAAGACTATTTTAAAAATACTTGCAACCTTACCCTTCTCTTAATCTGTGATGCTTTTGATGGTGAATATCCATTGATATGTGGAAGTTGGAACTGACTGATTTAGTGATTGGATTATTGAATAAAAGACTGGAGCTCACTTTGATTTTTTCCATATGTGCACCTAGCCTATACCTTATGATTTTTTCACTTTCATGTTATCTAGGCTACCTATTTTAATTTTTCTACTTTGAAGAAATGTTGTGATCAAGCACTAAATAAGATTGGATTCATGTATTGTAGTCAAAATTCAAATAGTTATGTGTCTTGATTTCAGCTTTATAGGAAACTCTTGAGCTGCTCTTTGTGTGTCTAATTGCTTAATCTTCTATACTGGTTTAGACAAGCCAAAACTATATGAACTATAATTTCAGCTATCCGATGATTCATCATTCCTTATTGATCTATATTTAGTGTCTTTTCTCCAATTTTGGTATGTTAAGAACTTCAACCATGTTAATTCTTTTTTTCATAGTGGCACAATCTACTTATGCTCATTATGTACAACACCCTTTTGACTTGTGTGTCATTATACTTGAGTGCTCTTCAGGGTTATCTAAGACTACTAGATTTAGATACTCTATTACCAAGAGATATTTTTCTAATAATATAGACTATGAAAGACAAAGATCTTTAAGCACTAGTATTTGTCATACTACTCTTTATTTTGGGTTTGACAAATGATCTTATAATCCTATATGTTTTCCTTTAAAGCCTGGTTCATGAAGAGTAATTTAATGCTTTACTTTGTTTCCACCAATGAATGCCCATTTATCATTTTTATATGATTCAATCACTTTACTATTAATTAAGCATTTAACAAAAATGGAAGTAACTTTCTTGACATGAAATAGAGGCGTGTTTTTAATTAGGCTATCTTTATGTCAAATTAAGATACCCATAATTCTGCAAATTAACCTATTGTTGGGATTATTATTAAAGGCAAGTGTTTTGCTCTACAGGCAGGGTAAAAAAACTAGCAATAACCATAGCAAGTAGAGTAGTTGTTGGACCTATGTTTGCATTATGTTTGGTGGGAATTTATGTTGAAATTAAGGCTACAAAATGCTTGGCACAAGTTCATTGCATAGCCATAGATGGTAAGTTAAGATAATCATTTGCTATTTTTATTTGATTTTTCTTTCTTAGGTAAAAATTTTAATAGCTCCTTGCTTTGTACTGATAGCTTCAATGTCTAGCAACATGTTGATCATTAGGCAGTGGAAATTAGTCTAGTGACGTGGTAATGTACTCCTCATATGATGCTAGTTTCATTATGTGTTTAAATGAGTTAAGTGTTAATGTTTGGCATTGAAAGATCTTAGCTTAGAGGTTGAATGGTTGGAAGACTTGGTTTAGGTTTGGAAATTTTGATTTACTTACACTCTTTATCTGTTGTGATTGGCAATGGGTCATTCTAGTCATGGTCTATTTTTAAAATTTTCACATCCTCAAAGACATCAATTAGGAAAATCTTTGAGAAGTTTAGTGCTATAGGGACTCCCTACCATAGTCAATATATGATTTATAACTACTTTTCCCCCCATATGCTTGAAGAGAGAGATTTCATATAGTGCATCCACAATATAGCCTATAGAGGAAGCAAGGACAATTTTTTGGTATTGATGAATGCTTCTGGATATAACTATGTAGTGTTTTCTAGCATCAAAATTTGAGAAAAAATGTGAGTCTGATCCAAACTATTGATGCTGAAAAAAGTTGCATCATTATATCAAAAAGCATTCACTAGAACTATCATGAATTGTGGAAATTTCATGTCTCTTACAGTTTTCTGATGATCTTTACCAAAATGAGGGATCCTTCAATGCCAAATTTTATTCAAGGCCTTGTCTTTATTATGAGGGGATGCTTGCATGTTGTCTGTCTTTAAAATTTGTATTTTACTTTCTCTAGAATTACTTTAACATTGCATGCTTCCAAATTACAGTGTCATGATAATGACATCATAGATGCTAGACGAGGAGCATAGTCTACTTAGAAAGAATTAAAAAAAGCACTTGAAAAACTTGAAAAGGCCTAATTTAATGCTTTCATAAGGAAGAATTAACATTAGACACAATATTCCATCCAACAAAATCCACAAACACTTCTCTATTCACTTCAAAACTTAATAAAAACTAGCAATTGTTACTGCAATTCTAGGCATAGTCTATTGTTCCATACTATAGCTATACAATGGCATTTATAAACCCTTGCATTAGGGTTCCCAAGACATTTATAGCCTTCTCCTCAGCATTCATGAAGTTTGGATCCAACATCCTAAAACTAGAAGTCACAGAATCACTTTCCAGAGCTCATATTCAAGACCTTGGTGTTCTTCTGATGGGTTCAGGATATGAGGTAAGTTGATTGTGATTATTTGGAAGAAGTGATCTCATAGCATTCATCTAATGTTTCTACTATTATTCCATGGATATTATGATCTTTTATTTTCAAAATTTGAGGCTTGTAGGCCTTCTTCAGTGAATTAGGTCTATATGGATTCAAAGGGCTTGCTAGTAGGCTTGCACCTATTGGTGTACATGCAACTCTTTTGCTCATAATGGTAGGGGCAACTCTAAGTTATATGGGGGGCTACCCTAGTTTAGTTATAGTCCTCAAGGCTTGAATTTTATGATGGGGGATATGCTTACTCCAAATGGGATTTTGTCTAAACCAATTCCCAATTTTAAAACCAAAGTTCATGTTGAGAAGTGTTACATTAATTACTATGAGAACAACGAGGTATATATATATTTGGAATCGCAATCTGGAGCTTTTGTTCTCCTTCACACAACCACTCACATAAAAGAAGAAACACTATTCTAGCCACCATCTTACAACTCTTTGTTCTTTTTTTGTTCTCTTGGCTACATTTTTCAATTTGATAATCTCAAAATAATCAAGTCTATTTCGAAAACTGCATTGAGATGTTAACAGTAGGTATCTTATTGTTATTCATTTTTCTTGCCCATCTTTATTTAGGTATCCCAATTTCACACTAACCTTTCTTTATGTGATACAAATGGAAAGGAAGTTCTAAGGAAGATTATCAGTGTGAATAACCCTTTACGATTTGGGGGCATCATAATTTATCAAACAAATTGGAGTATTTCACTCTTTAGATACACAAGAATGGTGCAGGACCATTCACTCTTGCAATGGCTACATTACAGAGTGGAGATAATAAACTTTTTGGTACATTCTTGCCACTAGAAGATGATAATAGTTCTACCAATCCTAAAGGAATGTAAGTATACATGGGAAATCATTATTTCTAAAATCTTTAAATCTCTCTTTGAAAGAGCTAAAAAAAGAAATCATCTTGAAGGATATTTTTGTCATTTCTTTTGGAGCTTCTAAATGATTATATCTTATTCATTTATAGATTTCTAGAAAATATTGTGTATAAGTATTTGAATCAATGTTTTAGATCATGTTGTATGTTTATGATCAGGATACAAGAGAGCTAAGAACATATTTGAGTGTGCAATCCAAAATGTTGATTCACATACTTATACACAATCTATTCTAGAAATTTGTAACTGAATCGATTATGGATTGTGGAAAACTCATATTTAATTTATTATATCTAGTGATTATTTCTCTAACACCACATATCAATTTTGGCTCGAGATCTGCAGTTTGTTGTGATGTATGATCAAGAAGGGAAGTTTGTGGGAGTTAGGTCGCCTGGGTCAAATTGTCCAATAACTATTGATGGCATGGAAGTTGTTGTAGATGATATTGGTCCATGCTTTTCCTCCACTGTTTGTTTCTATTTGACAGTTTATCGTGTGAACCTGTAAAGAATATAATGGAGATAACTCTATTTTGAGTGGAATTAGATTGAATAATCATGTGTACAAACTTATAACAAAAAGGAGATTGACGTTAATCACAATGAGTATGCTATACTCACTGATTATCAATTATGACTACCCTTCCTTTTATAGTTGTTATGAGAAAAAGATGACAAAGTATAACCGAGATATGAATTTTTGTTTTAACCATATTTCCCCTAATTCCAGCTAACTATTTTGCTTGATCTCAGTTGGATCCAGGGTTTCTTGTGGTATATATTGGATATGGAGCACTCATGTTCACAACTGTTGTCGGCTTTTTTTTCTCATTCACAGGTAAGCCTAGATTTAGCAAATTTCTACCTTCACAAAATTCATTTCAAGTTTTCGTTAATGTATTTTGCAAGTTATCACCATTTGGATAATGGCATGAAAATTATATCTAATGTGTTGATTTACAAAATAAATAATGGATGTGTAGGTATGGGCTTTGCAAGATGGAACATCTATTGTAGTTGGAGGAAAGAGTAATAGAGATGAACTAGGTTTTCAAGAAGAGATGAATTGGATATTTGATTCAATTCTCAAAGTAGTTACTAATAAACATATTGCAAATGGTATGTAGAATTACTATTAATATCCTGCAATTTCTTTGCTATGATATTTGAAATTGATGTTCATCAAATTAAATCTCATTAGATGATTGGGCGACATAATTTTTCCAACATCATTTGTTCTTGTATGTTAAGGTTTGCTAATTTGGTATTATATTTTCATAGGTGACCCAAAAAATAAAATAGGAACATATAATCTGACACTCTCAACTTTCCACCATTATATCCCATTTTATGTAACTGCTCCTCTGACCTCAGTGGATCTCTTAATTTCCTCTGATGAGTATATAATAATTAAAGAAAGGTAACCAAAAGAACTAACTCATGCTCTTGGTGGCCAAGGTCAACAAGTAGCTCCATCTGGGATTTCTATTTGGAACCCTGCTTTTGATATTACCCCTGCAAATCTCATCTTAGCCATTATAACTGAAAAGGTGCATTGTCATATCTACTCTTTTGTGAATAAACTATCATTTCAAAAAAAAATACAATTTGATCTCAAACTTGGTTTTCTTCATTTCATACATTGTACAAGTGCAACCATGATATATATTTTGGTGTATAATATTTAAAATGTGTTGTGTAAAATAGGGCATCATTACAAAGAAGGATCCAACTTTTGTGTTTGATGTAAAGGAGTTCATAGAGAGCATTTCTTAAGGAGCAGAGAAAGGATACATTGGACAAGTACAACTATGATTTCCATAACAATTTAAAGAAATTGAAGTACTCTTCAATCATTAAATTCTAAAAAAGAGCAAAATGACTACACAAGTAAACTTCAAAAATAGTTGTTCTAGTGTTGAAGTTCTTGTGGGATAAAATGCATAATTTTCATATAGTGGTGTTCAATTTAGGATACTTTTCTTCTTCAAATTATGTACTATACTTTACTGTACTTTGAAAATCGACTGTCATGAATATGAAATTCCTTTGTTACTTTGATTATATAATATATCATTATTGACAGTTGAAAAAATTTCTATCAACTTTGGCAATATCAAGAGTGCATAATGAGGCATGTTACACTTCAATAGTTCTACTTTTTCTTACATTTTTGGATGCTTTCATTTCAAAGAATGCATGTCCATGCTATATGTTTATGTTCTTCTTTGTTCCATGTTGTATCAAGCAATTGTTTCTTATCCAAACCATTTAATTTGCAACCTTTTAAATCTCTGCAAAGATAAAGTTGGAGTAGGAGAATTTTTCTTCTCAAAGGTGTCCTTTAATTATAAAGTGGATTCTCAAAGGTGTCCTCTGATTGTAAAGCATTCGCTTTATAATCAAAGGACACCTTTGAGAAGAAAAATTCTCCTGCTCCAACTTTATCTTTGCAGAGATTTAAAAGGTTGCAAATTAATTGGCTTAGATAAGAAACAATTTCTTGATACAACATTAAAAAAAAATTGACCAAACATTGGTTGAAATTTTGACCAATTCTTGATAGTTTTCTACCAAGAATTGGTCGAAATTCCCACCAATTATTAAAAAATTCGACCAAACATTGGTGTAAATTTTGACCAATTCTTGATAGTTTGCTACCAAGACTTGGTCAAAATTTCCACCAGTTATAAATTTTTCTTGACTAAATATTGGTGGAAATTTTGACCAATTCTTAATAGTTTTCTACCAAGAATTGGTCGAAATTTGCACCAATTCTTAAAAGAAATGGACCAAGCATTGGTGGAAATTTCAATCAACAATGACAAATCAGAGCTAGCAAAAATTAAATTTTTTTGATGAATGTATTGGTCAAAATTTTGACCAATGTGCAGGTTGGTCAAAATTTTGATGAGAAAAATTACTACAAACTACTTGGTCAAAATTTTGACCCACTTGTGTCAAAATTTCAACCAAAATTTGTCAAAAATTGAGTTCAAATTTACTAGTGTAACTAACAAATAACACACACCAACTTTTACCATAATGCTTTTATGTAATTTCACCACTTCAATTCTTAACATCTACTTTTCTCTTGCTAGTTCATAGTACCAAAAACTCATAGCTATAGCTACAAAAGCCAAGAAAATATTTGTAGATCAACGACATCACCAACAACACTATTGCTACTACTAAAAAATGTCACACACACTGGCCCATGAGGTTCAATAGTTATCATATCAGGCCTAGCCACCTACATAGATGAGCTCAACGACAACTGTAGTACACAATCGTTACAAGAACTTGCAAATGCCAATTTGCAGGTAAGTCAAAAAATAACAATTAGCTGAAATTCAATTTTCAATGACAATAAGAATATCGATACAATCAGTTACAATTGACCTCAGTGTTCATACTTCCAAGTAATAGGAACATTACGAGCAAGAAATGTCCATAGCTCACCATACTAGCCATTTTGCACAGTCTGCCAACAAATAGTGTCTATATCAACAACAGGTGATCCAAATAACATTCATTACACTAAGTGTGGAATAGATACAACATTTCAATTCCAACCCTATCCCCAATGTATCATCGAAACAAAAGACAACATCCTTGAATGCAATCTACATGGAAAGCTCTTGCAAGACTACTTCCTAGATCTAACAAAAATTGAGTTTGATAAGTATATATAAACTATATCTGCAACAGTTTACATGATGTGGAACTTTGAGATTCAAGGCACTTTTACACTCGTTATGGACTATACAATCACATCAATCATAAGAGATACTCCAACTGTAAGCACTTCTACACAATTTTCTACTACTACAATTACACACAATCAAATTAACTTCAAAAAAATACAAACAAAACTACTAACTCATATTTATTTGCAAATTGTAGGGTACATAGGCAACATATGATCATTGGAATAATTTTTGAAAACTACAACACTGGGCAACAAGGTAAAATGAATATCACCATAAAAATAGGTTGATAGTTAAAATAATTCATGGTTTTCAAATGTTTACAATATTTCATTATAGAATTCACATTAAACTACTATCTAACTCTGACAACAACATTCTTTTTCTGTAGGCACATCATCTATATCAGAAGCAAATCGAAGCAAAAGTTTTGAACATTAATTTTTTCTAGCAATCACCTTATGTATACAGTTCATACATGTTTATACAACATAATATAATACATATGTCACAATATTGTAGAGCTCATAAAGAACTAAATTTTACAAACTTTTTACTTTAATATATTGTGCTCTTCATCTCACCGAATATTTGGACCTTGTAAAACTCAGCAAAAACATAATATAGAATACAAAGTTCTTGCTATATGTCTGTACAACAAAACATAGAATACAAACCTACATGCTCCATGTAAATTCCTATAAAAAATTTCCTACTCTTTACTAGCCACTATATTAAAGACTATACAGTTTATAAGGGTTGAAAATATAGATGCTCATAGACAATTTAAACTTTTCTTACATCCAACACACTATAGTTTTGTCATATTTTCTTCTCTCTATTCACTTCATTATTTTCCATTTCATTTGTTTGTTGTTAATGTTTAACAAGTATTATGGAGTTTTTAAATTAATCTACTAGTGTAGTGTGTTAGAGAATTGTTTTCTATGCTTTTAAATTTGAATGATTTCTTAATTTGGAAATGCTAGTTCGCAAATGTTTTCTTTGTGAATGTTTAGTTAATGCATATTTCATTTGGAAACTATCATTTGTTTCAGCTATTATCTCACAATAGCTAGTGGGGTTTTTCTTGTGCTTACTGTTGGAATGACCTCTAATATGGGGAATGGGTCTTCAATGAATTTTGTAGCATTAGATCTAAAGATCAGCCCTATTCTTGAATTTTTTTTTTTGGAGAAGAATAAAAGGACTTGAGGAATTATTGAATGTGCTTAGTAGTGTTTTGCTTTGTATCAAATCACCTTTTAATTATTTTCAATTTATTTCATTTCATTTGTGCTAAATTTTTTTTTGTCAAGCCGTCAGTAATTTAGAAATTTTCAAAGCTTCTTTTTCTAACTTTGTTTTGGCTTTTCTCTATGGCCAGTTTTGACAAGAAACCTACAGGATATAATGAACATGATTACTTAGTTACGATTTTTTGTAAGACTACAACAGAGGTAATGATCTTACAATTTTTCCTCACATCAAATATTATACTCTATACCACATGACCAATACTATAGTTGAATCATAAATAATTGCCCCACTGAATACATTCCCCGCCAACCATCGGACATATCAACCCCAAAAGGTAGGGACTGCTGCTTGCATAGAGCTCTTGTTTTAATGAGTTTGAAAATGTCAAAATTTTGAAGATACTTAAAATGTTTGTTGAAAGTTTGACGTGACTTATTTTTTGGGTCAAAAGTTCAATGACATTTAAGTACTTTCATCAAAATTTCGATGTTGTCAGGATATAAAGGAAAAAAATAAAAGTGAAACTTCATTTCATTTTGACACATGAAATTACATACCCAAGAGGTTGAAGGGGAACCACCGCTAATCAGGTAAGTTTTCTTTAATTGTGTTAATAATTTTTCTTGTATCTAGCCAAAAAAATTTTAATTTTGATTTCATTTTAAGGTAATTTTGCTTGTATATGGTTTTCACATTTGAATTTTTCTTGAACTAAGTGGGGACCCTTCCACTGCCAAATCATCGCAGATCCACGAAGCTCCTTATTCCTTACTAGTCATACTTTGCAACAAGCTATTGATCTACTATAGTTCTCACCCACCAAGTAACCTCTTGAGTGGGAACTGAATCCACTACTGTATCCAATGACAAGTTCTACTAGTGACTAAAATGAAACCTAGGGTTCACAAAAAAGGTTTAGCAAGTTGTACAATTTCTTGGTATCTTAACATTTTTTCCAATTCTTTCACAAAACCTCCCTCCAACAGTCAAAACTACCTTACATTATTCTCTACAAATTGAAATCTATTATGCTCATCTTCTACTGATTGCACACCCGCTTAGTTTTAAAATATATTTGAAATATTAACATTGCACTGACCCTATCAAAACCTTGAAAACAAGTTTTTATAGCTATAGATGGAAAATTTAGTTTTAGAAATTGATTCATATAGGAGTCTCTATCTAAACTAATGTTAAACTTAAAACTAAAACACAACTGAATAAAAAACAAGCCTATTGACTATGATATCTAGGACTATGATCTAACTACCACTTGGGACATAGGACTAATTATTTTTCTCCTTATCATCAGTAACCCCACCACCGAATTCCTTCTATTCCTCGAATGTGGCCACATATCCAACTAATGTGGGATGATGTAGCACCCCAATGTGGTCTAAGTGAAACTTCCATACTTCTTTCATCTTTCCAATGTGTTCCACTTTTTTTTCATGTGTCTCAAGATGATCCCTACATATTATCAATTTTGAGTCAACCCTTGAGATCATTGTGAAGGCATTCACTGAGATATCATTATGTTGAATTGGGTTATTTTGGTGAATATGTATGTGTCATAATGTCACTTGTATTTTGAAACTTTATATGTTAGACATTTTGCTTCTTATTCTATCAAGATAATTTGAAGCTTTTTTATAATTGTTTATTTTGTGATCATCATCTATTATCACTTTTCACTATTGTTTGTTTGCCTTCAAGAGGCAGTTACTATTCATTGGTGTCTCACCTCGACACGTCACAATATAAAGGTCATCTTCCCCTTCTTCACTATTAATTCAGCATTACCTATTAGATGAAACTTATTAGTGTAAGAATTTGAGCTTATGTGTCCTTAGCAAAAGCAATCCAAATGACTAGAAAATAGAGTTGTAGTTGAATTAGTTGGTGAAAATGGTGGATATTACTTAATTATGCCATTCATCCAAGGTCTAAATTTTAAAAAATATAAAAAATAGAGAAAAATGATAAACTTGTTATAGAATAGATTGAATAAGTATTAAAGCAAACTTGTGAATGAAATAAATTATTCTATTAATAGACAACATTAAAAGTAGAACTATCAAACTTTTTGTCCTCAGAGATATGCATGTATTTCATCACTTTAAGGCTTGAAACAATGTTTATATTGATGAAGAAATTTGCAATGACTTGAGTTGGTGTTTGGTAATTTTAATATATGAATGGAGTGAATTTGATGATATAAGTGATTCAAAGATTAGTTGTATGTTGATTATTAATACCCCCCACACACACACACACACACACACACACACAACAAATGGGCTATTTTGTCCAATACCGCAACTCATTGTGTTAAATCTCTTCACATAGCCCTTCAATATGACTAGCAAATCATTGTCTTACATTTCTTTTTATATGAACATGTGAAGAAAGTTTAGAATTAATCGAAGTATAAGCACTACTTTTTAACAACATAGCAATGGTCTCAACAAAAATGTAAGGAAACTTGGTAATAAAGAATATAACTGTTTCCACATAACCCATAATAGATCTGAAAATAAATATGGAATTAAAATCCACATGCAAGAGAATAGACAACATACCCACAAAATTGTGACACAAGATAGACCCTGGGAAACCCTCATTGAGGGAAAAACCCAGCCTCCAAAAGCATCCATCACCATGTATTATTCAACAAAAAATACCATTGCCATACAACCATGGAAGCCTTCATGGCCATAGCCACAACCGAGCAAACTATGTGAACAAGCATGAATCCACACATCCCATGCCATGCTTTCAACCTTCACAAATGCTCCTTTGGCTAACCTGTCAAGCCTTGTCCTGCTCAACTCTTGCCTTTTGTCTTCTCCTTGTCACTCTCTTACTCTTTCTACAAAAACTACCCTTGTGGCTGCTTATATAGTAGCAAGTCCCACAAAACCACCAAGTGGCATTACATAAACCATGTGCTAAAACCATGTGCTACCTAACCCACTGACCCCACATTTAATATTGGGCATTTAATTCTTTTCCCCAATATTAAATAATTACATGAAATATTTTCACAATGTTACAATACAACTCATCAAGAATATTTCATGGGAATCTTTACATGTTGCACGTCCATATAGGTACAACATTACATAATAAAATAAAATAATAAAATAACAATATTATGCAATGTGTGCAACACCCATTATCTCAACAATCTCCCACTTGTTGTATACATTGCATAGGGTCAATCTGTAGCCACATAAATGAACAAGGGAACAATCCCTCCTAGCACATTCACCATCATGGATCAAAATACACCAAGTGCTCCATCCTAGTACCCACAAAAAAATCAAAGTATCCAGCATCTCAAACATGAATGATCTCACCTCCTATTATGCCACTCCCACTGGACATACATAGAAGCCATCCAAAGAGAAAACCACCCAACCTGTTGCATTAGAAGATCATAAAATCCTATACCAACTAAAATTCCAAGAACAAAAAACCTGATCCAAAGGTAATCACATGTATTCGTAGTTGTCAAAATATCCATAGCTGAAATAGCACCCACAGGAAGTGTCAAACCCATCCAACTATCCATACCTCAAAGGTATAACGAGTGAATCTCATATCACCGACATATCCAATATATAACCTGTAATCACAAGCCTCAAGAGCAATACCTGCCACATATATACCAAGAAGCTCCCACTACAAAAGATAATATCAAATCTATAACCAATCCACTCAACACATCTCAAAGAAGTGAATCCATGTAGTATCAAGGACATCCACAATACATAAACTAATATCCTGCAAGAACAACTCTCATAACAAGTCTCCAATGCTCTCCCAAGTTCACCACAACCAATAGAGGAAAGAGATAAAGGAATAACCATGTCATCTCTTACATGACATACATGAGCACAAACTAGTGATCACAATCTCTAACCAATCTCAAATCTAATGTAAGAAAAATTGAACATCCAGGAAGATAACCAAGACCAGAGAAACCATGCAAATCATAACCTGTATCATGTCCTTCTACACACACCTCTAGATGTAAACTGTGCAAGTATGATCTCCTCCATAAAACCTCAACAAGAAGCCTCAACAACACCTAAACCATACCATATAACTAATCATGGATGTAAGCCTCTCACAAGAAGATCAAACTCAATAAAACCATTCCTAAACCAAGGAATAACCATTCCTAATCCAAGGAAAAAAATGCCCAATATAAAACCATATCCCAAACTCAACCAACATAACAACATATGCACATGGAGATAACCAATGCTAAACCATCTCTCAAATGAACCCTTCAGAACTAACTCATGTACCATAGCTCAAGATCCATATCCATGAAAGACAAGCATAAATATAATGCAACTGAGAGAAACAATGGGCTATACCTCTCAAGTAGCAAACCGTCGAGTAGACCAAGAGTGGGGAATGAGAATGCTCATCAAGATACCCAAGTCTCCAACCAAGACTCATCTAAGAACAATCTCCTCTCAACTCCATATCAGGTGACTGCCCCTCGGACTTCCTGCTGAAACCATCAACCATCCCAACAAATACTTCTCTAATCCAAGAGAAATCAGCATCACCACTGTCTCTAAGTATCCATGAGAACCTATAACCAATCAATCCATGCCAACTCCAAATGCAACATAGCAATATCATGAAGTATCCAGCTTATGATCAGTGTACTCAATACCAAGAAACTAAACCAAGATCAATGTCAAAGTTCCAACCATGGCCTCAGGAACATAAACATGACAACATGATCTTACCATCTCAACCAAAGAGATAAAATGCTCCATATGAACACACCGTAACATGTCACAACTCTAAACGCGTATCAAGAGTATACCATGACATAATAATGAAACCATCCTCATACTAAGGATAACATGCCAAATAAAAAATATAAACCACACCTTTGCCAAGAACTCTATGAGTCCTCAAGATGCAACCATCTCCGTACACCATGAAAAAAATCCATCTCCACATACCATGAAGATAACCAAGAACTCCATGAGTCCTCAAGATCTAAGCATCTTCAAACACCATGAAGATAACAAGTGCACCATACAAATATCAAAGACGCTTCTGCAACAACAGGATCTAAGACAAACCTCTGACATCTGCAAACACTCAATAAATATATCAATGCCAACAACTCCCACTCAACCGTGGTACCAAGTCACCTATGGCATCATAAAATCCATCTTCTATATGAAGATCCAAACCAAACCAGGAACTAATCCTGCACTGTCACCCCATCACTATCACAAGCTCCCACTAAACCATGTATCTAAGCTATCCATGACATATGATAAAAAAATCCATCCTCTAACCATGAGAATCAACCAAGGCATCAAACCATCAAAGAACTCAAAGTGCACATCATGAGCTCCTCAAAAGAAACCAAATAACCATGATCCTCAACCAAGAAGATATACCACCATAACTAAATTAGAAATCCAAGCTAATGAACATCAAGGATGTACCTGTATAACCAATCATGTCATGCCAAAATCCATGGCACCATGATCACATCCATGAACCGAGCATCTATCTCTCAATATGTCCAACCTGTCAGCATAGTCAATCACAATCCTTTGCCATGACTGTACCTGGTAACAACATCTCATCCCTTCTACATGAAGATAAAATCATGTGACTTAGGGCATAGACAACCCAAATCCAAGCCACCAATCTTAATATGCATCAATAATGAAAGATCAATGGGCAAAGACAACCCATAACCAAGCTATAAATGCAACCTGTAAGTATAGACCGCTTACAACACTGCACAACTTGTAGACCCAACAAGTCATCATACATATCCAAACCAAACACTGATAACTATATCATCATGACACCAATCTGAAATATGAACTGAGTATACAATGACATCAAATCTTAAATCTCCAATGCCATAAACTCACAATGTTACCATAGTCAAAATATACCTATAAACTGTTCAGATCAATATATCAACAAATAAATCATGCCAAATCTGCACCAAATCTGAACCAATGTGTAGAGCTCTCCAAGAGCTTTCCGTTGACTACTCGAAGTCCAAAATCCGACTCCGTATGCCCAATTTATGCCCTAATCCGTGCTCAAAATAAACAACATCTGACTTTAGGGCTCTGAAAACCTAACAAAATTTCAAAATCATAGAACCAAACCTACACCATGTTGTAGTGCTCTAAATTAGCTTTCCAATGCTTGTAAGAACTCTGAAATCCAATATTCTGAGAGAAAGTTATGGCCGTTTTACTAAGACAGTCTTTTTACCATTTTCAGTACGATTTTTCATTTTTAATTTTTTTTTCAGTGATGAAAATTCCAATGGGATTAAATTTGATGGCCATCATGGGCTGAAACTAAAAAACTCTTTCATTTCCTCTGAACATGGCCAAACTAGGGCATATTATATATCAAAATTTATGGAAATGTCGACCCGGATCCAATGGTGAGGTCTGTTTTTACCCAGGAGGTCATTTCTACATGCTACCCCCCAAAACCCTCATTTAAATGAAACATCCGAAAAAATCTTTTTGTCCAACAATTTCACATGCCCAAATATTTTAACATCCCATCATAACAGCAAATCCAAAAGCCCTCAAATCTGCAATAAATCATTCATATATCTTGCCATTTTCTTTTATCCTCTCATGCATTCCAATGGATTCAATCTAGGGTTACAAATAATAAAACCATAGCTCTGATACCACTTGTAAGGAAACTTGGCAATAAAGAATATAACCGTTTCCACATAACCCATAATAGATCTGAAAATAAATACGGAATTAAAATCCACATGCAAGAGAATAGACAACATACTTACAAAATTGTGACACAAGATATACCCTAGGAAACCCTCATTAAGGGAAAAACCCAGCCTCCAAAAGCATCCATCACCATGTATTATTCAACAAAAAATACCATTGCCATACAACCATGGAAGCCTTCATGGCCATAACCACAACCGAGCAAACTATGTGAACAAGCATGAATCCACACATCCCATGCCATGCTTTCAACCTTCACAAATGCTCCTTTGGCTAACCTGTCAAGCCTTGTCCCGCTCAACTCTTGCCTTTTGTCTTCTCCTTGTCACTCTCTTACTCTTTCTACAACAACTACCCTTGTGGCTGCTTATATAGTAGCAAGTCCCACAAAACCTCCAAGTGGTATTACATAAACCATGTGCTAAAACCATGTGCTACCTAACCCACTGACCCCACATTTAATATTGGGCATTTAATTCTTTTCCCCAATATTAAATAATTACATGAAATATTTTCACAATGTTACAATACAACTCATCAAGAATATTTCATGGGAATCTTTACATGTTGCACATCCATCTAGGTACAACATTACATAATAAAATAAAATAATAAAATAACAATATTATGCAATGTGTGCAACACCCATTATCTCAACAAAAAAGAGTTGGTAAAGATTGCCAAGACATAAAAAGAAAGTGTTATAATATAATGGCTATAAGTTATTTTCTAATTTGTACAATTGCAACTATTAAGTTACAATATCATAACCAGGAAATAGTAGGAATAAATTTTTATCTTTAAATGAAGGCTACCTAATTAAATAATTTTCAATTATATTAAAATAAGATTTCCATGGACTTGGGAATGTTCTAAGAAAATATTTTCATCTGTTAATGGACTTGGTATTATCTAGGGCTGCTTGTGAGAAAAATGGTATGCCATCAAATTCTAGATGAATTACTTTAGACCATAGTGGTGTCCCTTATAGTTTAGTATATATTCTCCTTTTACAATTGCCAAATCACATCAATTAGCACCATTCCTATCAGCCTATGCTAAATTGAGAGCTTTAGAGAAACATGGCGGTACTTATTTCTGATAGTGCTAGTCATTTTCTTTGCAAGGATTTCACTATTTGAGCTAGCCTTTGTTCCATTGACTTGGAATGCATTAGTCGTGATGGGCATTATGGTCAACTACTTCTTTCCTATTGATATTACCATGGTATTTCTCCTTGTGTACTTGGATAGAACTTCCTATTTATGGTAAGAAAAACCCAATAAAATTATCATCAGGTATCAAAGCGTACATTGAATTCAAATCAGTACATAGGGTATTATTGCTAGGAATACTACTCGTATGTCTACTGATAAAATAATCCAGTATTTGGTATTCCTAAGATACTACCCATATTATTGCTAGGGTATTTAATTTTATTCAGGGATTGTAATTAGATATGCAATTGGTTTCATAGTTTATATATGTTGCTTCTAGCACTACTATATCTTGCCCCTTTGAAAGACCACCCCAAAGGGCAACTAAAACTAACAAAACTCAGATCACTAACACAACTATGGGCAAAATTCAGTGTCATTGAAGAGCAAGAAGAAGTAGTAGTTCTCATATGATCAAAATGAATATCCACATGGGCAACCATGAACTCTAATTCTACTTCCTTTCACCTACACATCTCATGACTTGTATATAATATGAGATGTACCAAGGCACAATTTATTCAGGTGTACCAACTTGGCACAATTTATGGATTACCATGCATGCAATAGAAGTTAAAATGACATTATGTGAATGCTGATGGATGGTTCTGTATCTAAGGACATAGAAGATAGATGGCCAGTATTTAAAGAAGAACCTTGTAATCTAAAGCTTTCATTGGCAACAAATGATGTCAATCCATTTGGAGAGATGAGATCTATTTACTTGGTCTAGCCTATTTTTCTTATTAATAATAACATTCCTCCTTGGTTGTCCATAAAGAGGGAGCACAAATTTTTGGGAATGATTGTACCATGTATTTTTTCATTTAGCATTCATCTAAATTAATTTATAAATATAGTATAAAAATGGTCATAATAATTATGTTTTGTTTATGTTTATTTAGCTAGGTAAGCATCAAGTGAAAGATATGAATGTATATATTGAGCCCTTGATTGATGAGTTGTTGGAGTTATGGAATGGGGTCACTATGTACAACATCTCTAAACCAATTGGTGAAAGACAATTTCAATTCCATGTAACGTTTGTATGAACAATACATGATGCCCCTCTACTAACACAATTTTGTAGTATGCAAAATTCTTAACACATATTTTTGGTATGTAATAGTGCTAACACATTTTCATTGTATGTTTAAGTTGTGTGTGATAATTGAATCTTCTAGTAAACATGTCATTCAATTGTAGATGATCTTGTAGGTCTTCAAACAAAGGAAAAATTTTCATGTCCAATTTGTGTTCCAAAGATAAAATCTCATCACTCAAAAAGTTTAGGAAAATAGGTGTTTGATGAGCATAGAAACTTTCTCCACAAAAATCATAAGTATCAAATTACCAAAAAATATCTTTTTAATGGGAAAGAAGAGACAACATCAAAGCCACATAGAATGATACCTCACATGTGGAATTTATAATATAATAGAATGAATTGCCAAGGTAATGTCATTCCATCTGATGTAAGTATTTATATGAAATTAAAATTTGAATACTATCTTTTGTTTAGTAATGATATAATTGATGTTCATGAAGGTCATCAATGCATTGATGAGAAACTTCCAAAAGGACTTAAAAGCTATCCTAGATAATTTAGTAGGTTGTCGTACTATGAGAACCTCCTAATCATGCATTTGTTTGATGTTATGTATATTGGAAAGAATGTAACAAAGACACTATGGAAAATATTGGATGCAAAGTGTGACAAAGAAAATTTGGTCAAAATTTGCAATGACATTGATGAATCCAATCATGCATTGAAGTTTTCCCTAGAATCAAATAGCAATGGAAACCAGATTAATATGAGTGTTATTCCTTGGTTATTAATGTAGCAACAAACTGATGCCATATATGAAGCCATAAAAAAAACTAAATTTTCCATAGGATTTGCTGCAAACATAAGTATTCTCATATCAAAGAAAGGTAATTTTGGTCGATGGTTGAAAATGCATAATTGACATACCTTCATCAAGGTAAGTCATATTCTTTTCTATTTACAATAAATTTATAAAATATCATGTACTTTTGATTGTTTTATTTTATAATATATTGAAAAGATATTTTTATTATTACTGCAGTACGTTCTACCTCTATCTCTCCCACACAACTTTGATGACATGAGTGTCAAACACATTAGATATGATATTAGAAAATAGATGAGGTTAAAAGTGTTACTTGGTAGATTTGTTGTATAGAAGTGCTATTAGTCTCATTAATATATTTTTTGCATGATGAATATCTTCTAGGTGGTTGTCATCTAAAGAAATTGATAAAAAACACATAAAGCATTAGAAGAGCAAAATTCCTCAGCTTTTTTGTGAGATGCAAAAGTGTCTACCTTCAACTTTTTTCAATGCACAAGAACACTCTAGTAGCTTATACATCTAGTTAAAAAGATTGAATTGTGTGGACTTATACCAACTAGGTTAATGTGGATGGTTGAGAGGAACTTGAAATTTTTGAAGGGCTTGGTTCGACATAGAGCGCGTCTTGAGGGTTTCATGGTCAAGGGATATATGGTCTACTAGACCATGGTGTACATTAGTGAATATCTTCCCAAGTTTGCATCAAAGATCCATGTAGATTGCATTTGGGAGCCCAACTCCATTATCATATTCGAAGGGGAGTACTTGATGGGGAAAGGTAGATTGAGAAAAGGGAGAGGTAATTATAAGATGTTATTGTAGTTAATTAATTCTTATCCATCATCAATATAAGTTGTTTCTAACTGATTTATTTATTTATATAGTTGCTCATGAGTGGGGAGCACTTCATTTATATTGAAAACAATCTTGATTGCTTGATGATATGGATTTAATGATCTCAATAAAATGGTCACTCATTAACATGGGAAGGTGTTTCTTCATTGGTTAAAGAAGTTCATCGTAATGAAGATCTCAATGTTATGCTAATTGTAATTGATTTAGCAAATGGTTTAAGAGGGGGAAAGGTAAAGGTATGTATAAGTTAATCTATCATGACCCATTTGTTTAATATCAACTCTTGGATGGACGCATTATTTTGACATGTTTGAAAAATAATAGGTCAAGCACCACAAAGCTATGTACTACAATGGCTGTAAATTTCTCATAAAAAAGGTGGGCAACACTAAGAGAACTTGTGATTCTGGGATAGCTGCAGTCTTCAAGGTCACCAATATTTCATCTAGAAATGACATGCATCCTCACAATTTTGAAAACAAATACTATCATGTTTTGGATGATATAATTGAGTATGACTTTACTTCCTTCAAACTAGTTCTATTCGTTGTCAAATGGTATAGGCTACGATTGAATCAAAATGATCCTAATAGAACTATTATTGAACATGAAAAAGGATTTACAATGATTAATACAAGGTCATTTGAGCCAATTGGAAATGAGCCCTATGTTCTTCCAAGTCAATGTGAGGAAGTGTTTTACTTTGACATTCCACATAAACCGAGTTGGTCATTTGTCATTAGACATGATTCAAGAGGAAGACAGGTAAAGTATAATGTGATTAAAGAAGAAGATATCGAAGAAGTGGAAGACAAAGTAGATGATGATGATGGCAAAAATGATGAAGATCATGGCGAAAATGTTCATGATGATGGTGATGGCATTGTTGATGATGATGATGGTGGTGGTGGTGGTGGTAGCAAAGATTATGATGGTCATGATGGTTGTGGTAATGATGATGATGGCAATGATGATGATGGTCATAGTAATGATCATGATGTTGACGATGGTCATTCTAATGATTTGGATGATGATGGTGATTATGTTGATGTTCATGATGATGAGATGGATGAAGAAGATGATCAATGGAAATTTATTAGGTGTTGATTAGGTTGAAAAAATTTGTTATGATGCTCAATTCTTGGTGTTGATTACTTATAATATTTTTTTTGTAGAGGTAACCAATTAAAAAGTATACAATGATTACGATGTATGCATATTGTTCATGTTATGTTCTATGTAATTTGTTGCATAAGTATCATGCAATTTGTAATTATCTTAAGACAAATGGTTTACATATGTAGGAAACTATACCCCTTTAATGAGGATTGTACACAGTGACATGGATTGGGAGGCATAAGTTTATTACATGCTTGCTTTCTCTTTACCTTCAACATTAACTTGAGGCAAATTTCATCAATATTAGCCTCATTTTATAACAAAATCTTTTGCTCCTTCAACTATATCTCTCATTTGATGGGCTACAAGTACCACCAAATAGGTATCTATCAAATTTGTCTTCTTTGAGTGAAGGAAATGTGGGAATACAAAATGATAGTGAGATATGTAGTAGATCTACAAAAGAGAGACAAACTAGAGGTCAAAAGATTAGAAGAAAATTTAATAAACACATGCAATTTTACCTTTCTAAAGGGGTGTCATGTTCTTATGATGATAAGACAAAGGGTGACATCAAGGTTCCCTTGAGGTACACACATCTTGAGAAAGAATGGGTACCCAAGGAATCACCTCCAATTAACACTGATTTTTGTGTTAATGAGAGGATATATCACATAGCTCCATCATCATTTCATGGTTTGGGCCTATTTTCCATGGATGGAATAAAAATTAGTTATAACAAAGTTGTTAAATTGATGTAGTGTGTAGGACCTTGTTACAATTACAATAATTGGATGCAGATAGTTCAATATAAAAAAGTATGCATAGGTATGCATTGTCAGGAAATTATCTACAATGGAAAGAAAATGATCAAAGTAAAGGATTTGATGTGTACATTGATGGAAGGCCAAAAGAAACAGGGAACATTGCGTGTTTTATAAATAATACACATCCTAGGTTAATTAATAAGAAATCCAATTACATTTTTGAGGCACATAAGGGAAATTATATTTTTGTATGTGCGATAAAATCAATAAGCTTAGGGGAAGAGCTGCTAATAGATTACAATTTGAATCACATAAATACAAAGAAAGTTACTATCATGGGACTTTTAAGTACTATATATGTAATATTTAAACTAATTACTTCCAGTTAGAACTCCAATATACAATATACCATTTTATTAATAAGTTTTTTTGTGAAGTTGACTATTCCTTTCATTAAGGCTTTTGTTTTTAGATATATTCTTTGTCACAAGGTGACATGGCCGATCCATTGAATGAAAAAGCCAATGATGTTACTCCTAGCCCTTCTCTAGCATAGGTAAACCTTCTGTATAAAAAATTATGCAATTGCAATTTTACAAAATATCATATTATTATGTTATTTTCGTTAAGGTTTTGGACTTGTTTTGATTGTTTTACTATTTTTTTTTCACAATTTGATGCTTAGGGAAAGGAAAAAGAACATATTATAGAACAACAAATTATTGTTGATATGGTAGCCATAGTATTATGTGATGATGACATCGCATATAACAGTGACCCTATAACCATGTGTAAAAAGATCCAAATCCAAGAGAAGAGAAAGAGGCCACAAGAAATGAATTGTGTTGTAGAGCAAGTTGTAATGAGTCTTTTGCCAGGACAATAGTTCAATAAAGCTTTATGTTTTATACTAATTTATGGATCATGAATCAAAATATGTATGTTTTGTTACAACAATTTTTGAAACCTTACCGAGTTGTTCCACTTGACGAGGGTACTAGTGTAGCTCCTATAGGGATGTGACTTCAATTCTCAATCATTAGAAGGGACATTATTTTATTCATGATTATTATTGATAGTTTTATATTACTATTGTCATATTTTTGCAATATATATATTTTGGAAAGAAAATATATTATATATATATATATATATATATATATATATGATTATTTTTCAGGTGCTTATGATGTGCATACATCTCCTTCCACAAGGCCAACCAACACTCTAAGATTGCCAACTACAAGATCGACAACAAGGAGCATGCAAACATCCACACCTGCTGCAACTAGAGTTGGTAAATCCTTGTTTTGCTACATTTTGTTATGTGTTAAATATGATTTGATTTGTACTTTCTTGTTCATTTGAGTATAGTATGACATTGATTAACTTTTTGTAGGGACAAGTTGTTAGAGTGGGGTTGTTATTGCACCAAAATAGTGATCTATCACTGCTCAATAAAACTACTCAACTTATAGTATATAGGATGTGGTTAAGCCCTTGTCAGAAATTCCTATGGGAGTGCTAAAAAAATTTCCAACAATCTCCCCCTCAATGTTACTCGAGCATCTAAGGATTCAAACCTGTGACCAAGCTTTGATACCACTTGTTAGAGTGGGGTTGTCATTGCACCAAAAGATCGATCTATCAATGTTCAATACAACCACTCAACTTATAGTACATTGGAGGCAGTTAAAACCTTGTAACGAATCCTAAGGGGAGTGTTGAATGAATTTCCAACACAAGTACACCTTCTCATGATGATAGAACAGATACTAGTACTGGTGATAATTTACTAGCCTTTCTTGGAGCAACCCATGTTACTTCTACTGGATTGTTGGACGCATCATTGTTGATGGCCAAGAAATATATAATTTCCTTAAAATTGCCTAAGCTTTTGGGTACTTTAAAATTGTAATTATTTAGAGTTTAATTATAGTTTACTTACTCAAAACTCATTTTTGACTAATGATCACATGATGATTTTTTAGGAAACGATCTTTTTTATGAAATGTTTTATGATTCAACATTGAAGATATTTAGGCCCACATTATGTAAAAGGTACGTAGCTTGATATAATTGGTTGCTACATTTTTTTTTCATCCATTTGTTGTAATATATTCAAGGATAATGGCTTGAACTAATTTTTTTATCTAACAATTTTGTTTTTTGTTAAAAGGTGGAATGTGAAAGACTCTAAATTAAAAGATCAGCTCATAAAACTATGGAGAAGTTGTTTGGTCAAAAGACTTTGATCAGATTCCAAATTCTTAAAAAAGCATGCGAATATCTAAAGACTGTGAGAGATCAATACAAAAGGGCTCTAAAGCTCAACCAAAAGTATGAGTGTCCTCCTATGGTTCTAGAGCTGGGGTGGAATGAAATCATTGAAGATGTAAAAGAGATAAGACAAGAGGTAAGGGAATTAACCCACCACCCAACAAAAATAGGTATGTGGTAGCATTAATGTAATTATGCAAAAATTAGTGATCTTTATATTTATATAATCTAACATATTTCAAAGTTTTCATATATAGGCTGCATGACACATCAAAGGCCACACAAGCCAGGAAAGAGAAGGTTGGTCAACACCATCTTGGCTCTAGTGGATATATGAAAATTCACTTATGTCTTTTAAGTAGTAGTAAATGAAATTTCATATCAATTTTTTTATATAAAATTACAAATAAGTAATACATTTAATATTGACGATATTATGCAAAAAATATAGGGCATTGAATTTAATCTAGCACTCATGGAAGAGGACAAAACAATTGGCTTCAAGCAAGGCTATAAAGCAGTGGTTGCCCACCACCACACAAATTGCAGTGACCAAAGAGATGTAGAAGATTTTGGGCACCAATTCACACACAGGTAAATAGGCCTAATGAATAATAACACGAATTAATAACTTCATGAGAAATAAACTATTTGATGTTTTTTTCAAATAATGATAACAATGCACACATGAAATTTCACTTCAGCCTACTTCTCCCAGCACAAATCTTACTAATGATGACGAGGCCCAGATCCTATGCATGAAAAAGGCCTTGATGTGCATCACAATGATACATGTACATATTCAATTTCTATTGAAAATTAATTATGTAATTATTAATAAAATTTAACATCTTAAATTGTAATTGGTGTAACCTTTATGTGATAATTTTTGATAATTTTTTAGTATTGAGCATGTTTAGGTTGGGGATGAACAAAATGTAAGAGTAGATGATGTGGCACTATCAGGTAAAGAAAAATCCTTGTTATGCTCTTTAGATTAATGAAATACTTATAACATTAAAAAAATGTTTAGAATTAAACCCATACATTTCTTATTGTAGGGGTGCATCGACCTTGTCCTTGAAAAAAGAAGAGGAAGTCTCATGTCATAAGATTAGAACCAATAGAGCCATAGGAGAATGTTGCAGATAGTCATGATGTGCCTATTAGCCTTTATCTTCAAAAAAAGAAAAAAGAAAAGAAGAAATGAATGTTAAAAACCTTGTTTGATGATGAATGTGTTGATGCTTTTTTATGAATGTTGCTTATTAATGAATTTTATGTCATGTTATCGAATATTGTTATGTGATTATAATGATTGACATGTTCACAAATTATTGATGAATGTTTATAGTTACTAATGAATTATATGTCGTGTTAATGAATGTTATGTGAATATAATGATTGATATGTTCACAAATTATTGATGAATGTTTATATGTATTAATTAATTGTATGATGTATAAATGAATGTTATGTGATTACAATGATTCAATGATATACTTGTAAAATGAATGAATGAAATATTTACTTAGTTGTTAATGGGGAATTCAAAGTGATTATAGGGAGGGTGGGGAGAGGCCAAATGAGCTTCCACCTTCACATGGTTGGCCTTGTTAAGTAGAGAATATGAAAGGATTCTTGAAACCAAGTGAAGATCAAACTAAACCTATCAAAACTAAACATAAATATATGGTCCCATCAATTCTCCCCAAATGCCCTACCAACTTGACACTTGAATAAACCTTTACTAAATCTCATCATAACACCTCCTAATTAGGATTAGATGGATCAAAGTCATTTTCTGATTACAAAGGCTTTTATGAACAAACTCCCAATGGAAGCTTCACCATTTCCATCACAATCTGATTTGAATTTCATACTGTGATTGTGGCATAACAGTGACACATGAAAGGATCCAAACCTTCCCAACAAACACTTCAAACCAAATAAATAACCTCAATGCACTTAAACCATACGGATCTTGAACCATCTCATTTTCAAGTTGTTCGTCCTTTTGCTACTTTAACCCCATCTTCCTCTCCATGGCATCAAGCCTCATTATCTATCTCTTTCTTGGTAGTATAGCTCTATCTCCTTTCCTAACACAATTTTTTCCTCTTCTTGTCTTGGTCTCTTTTCTTCTTTCCATTACTCAACAATCCCTTCAATGTGTTGTTATATCGGTTAAAACATATAATTATGCTTTAAATGTTGATGATAAGTGTAATTTCCTCTAGAATATAATTCCTTAGTGACTTAAATGCAAAAATTTAGGAATGAAATATACTATTTATAGAGGGTCCTCCTGTGTGAGGCATTTTTTATTTGTAGGTTTTTCCCAAGGATGGTTCTATTCATATTATTCAACTTACAATAATGAAAGTATTCTTCTAAGATTTGGATTAAATTTGTATTTTCAATTAATTCATTTCATTTATCTTGGTTTCAGGCAATGTAGAAGGAGGCCCTAGTTCAATATGGAATCTCAATTGATATGCATAGGACATCATGTGGAGCTGAAAAACACAACATGTTTCCATTTTTTACACATGTCATTAATGTAAATGTTTTGCAATTTTTCAGCTTTGCCTATTGGCCATGCATATGGAACGCTCTTGCATGCACACTCTCGATTTAGAGTGGTTGAATCTTTTTTTGGATGGGAGGGAGAGAAAGAAAAGATATATGGATGCTTAACTGGATACAAACAATGATTCTTCACTATTTACATTCTATCGTTGAGTTCCTTTTTTTGACTATTGCTAGAATCTACATTATGATGTTATTAAAAGTAATGTTTTGTTTCCTTTGTTGAAATGTGTCATGCCTTCATTCACTAAAATTGATCTCTGCTAATTACAACCATATTGGTAACATGTTGATCTTAATCTTCTTAAAGTTCTTGTTATAAATGTTAACTAATCATGATTTTATTGTATTTGGTTGTAGGGCACCGGGCAATAGAACCGAAAAACTTAAGTTGGAGTGCCTGAGATTGACAACGATACTTGAGGTTTCTTACTATAATAATAATCCCTTTTATTAATTTATGATCTAGTTAAAACAATAATGGTTTTAATTTCCCTATTAAAAGCATTTTAGTTATAACTTACTTTTGTATCATGTCATTATTGTCTCTCATAGACATTATTGTCATTATTGTAGATGGGGATGCTCAAACTTTGAAGTCTCTAATGTGGTTGGGTCGCTTTTGTAAAATGACAGGGATCGATCACTCTCCGCATAAAAATGTTGAAAGCACTATCATTGCACGTAATCCTATCTTTAATCAATATATCAAAGAATGTGTGATGAGTCATATGTTGCTTCTCAGAATGTTTGTTTCACTTACTCTTTCATAGAAATCTTAGTATTCTTTGGTAAAAAGAAATTAGCTTGCAATATGTGCACTAACAATCCCTTTTATTAATCTATGATTATCAATTGAGTCTAATCAAGTGCTTGAGTCTAATTTTCCATTGAAAACTTTTTGAAAAAGTAAACAAAAAGGTGTTTTTTTGACCAAATTCATGCATTTTTATGTTTATTAGGAATCATCTATGTTTTGACATGCATTTGTAGGCATTTGAAGGTATTTAGAGTGCGAATCAATAAAAGTTGCAAAATTGATAATAATAAAAAAAGTTGTCATGCAATAATATTTGTTTTTCAACAACTTTCACCTCCCCAAAAAATTGCAAAAGTTGCTTAGCAACAAAAAATGTTGCATGACAACTATTTTTGTTAGTTTTGTAACTTTTATTGATTATCACTCTAAATACCTTCAAATGCATGTCAAAACATCAACTAAACTCTAAACTCTAAAAAATGTTGTCATGCAATAATTTTTATTGTGGAGCAACTTTTTCCTTCCCAAAAAATTGCAAAAGTTGCTCATAAACAAAAATTGTTGCATTACAACTTTTTTTTTGTCAAGTTTGTAACTTTTATTGATTATTACTCTAAATGCCTTCAACTCGATACAAAATGAATGTCAAAACATAGAAAACTCCTCATAAACAAAAAAATGCATATATTAATATCATTTAATTACTATGTAATGATAAATTTTATATAAATGTTTCCATTTAATATTTGTAAAGTTTATTTGGAAATTATATTTTCTCATAGGAGCCAACAATTGGAGAAATACCATCGAAATATATTTTTCCTATTAGTAAGTGACATGTTGTTGGTGTAAAGAGTCGCAACTCATAGAAAGCATGGTTAACTACCCATGCGAGTGTGAGGTAAGGACTTAATCAAAATTCATATCTTGAGAAATGAAGCTTGTTAGTGTTCAAATAGATTTTAACATTTCCATAGTTTACTCATGCAATACACTTATCATAATTAATATTATTCAACACAAGTCATGGATGTGATGAGGATTGTATTAAATGTACACTTTTCATTTTCAATTAAGTTGAAGTGTTAATAACTCTATGTATATTAATGAGTACAAATGATATTGAATAGTGTTATTAGTTTATAATAATTATGTAGGATGATGAGTGTAATTGTTTTTTGATTGAGCAATAGCGCATAGTTCAAGAACCTCAATAGCTATCCGACACAATAGGTAATGGTACCTATTTAGAAACATCCAATGAGATGGATAAGAATTTAAAGGTCCAAAATTCACAGATACATTGTGAAATTTGAATGTAATCATCATAGTTATGCTTTGGTATGCTTGCTATTTAGTCTTGTAAGGATCTCATTGAGTGGATGAAGATGGAAATAGTGATGTAGTCATTATTTGGCATGGTAAAACTTGTGACAAATTGTAGGATCCCAACTTCAAGTTGCAAATGAGAGGCCTCAAAGACTTTTGTTGTCAAGCTAAGAGATTTAACACCTACTTCAAGATATAAATGAATTATAACCAAGTTTAGAGAGGAAAAAAACATTACTCTTGGATTATAATGGAGTTCTTGAGCTTAATCCTTGGTTGAAACAAACTAATTCAATTTCTCGTCTTAGACATTGAGGACGTATTCTCATAATAGAGAATTTTATTGAACCACCATTTACTGAACCAATAAGATGATGCCACTTATATTTATACCAAGCCACATCCAAAAATATTATTTACATTATCCCGTTCCTCTCTCAGAAAATTTAGTGAATCTAGACACAACATAATAAAGTTCTTTGACTTGGACACTTAGCACATTCTCATTTGTTGAGGATATGGTTGTTGCCTCAGCACACTCATCTTATAAACTTGATAAATAACATATGATGATGAAAAACCATTTTTGAACCTTCAATTGTGATGGCCCATCTTCTCAATTGCTTCAAATCCTTTATGTTGTAATATTTTCACTTGGGATCTTCTAGATTATGTTGATCTTGTTCTTCCATTGAACTTGATGAGTCTTTCTTCTATGTCTTGATATCTTGAATATTTTCTTAACAATGTTCCTTCATCTTGAACCAAATCTTGTACTTGATTTCATATCATCTTTTTTTCAACATTTTGGAACCATTTATGATCCTAGTCTTGATGTCCTTTGATCATGGTCTTGTACTTTCTACTTGAATCCATATTGGCAACACCTCACTTGCACTTGAACCATCCAGTTTGTGGCCACATTTTCCTTTTATCTTTCACCCTTACGTAGAACTCCATGTGTTAGACTTTCATATTTCAGATCATAATGACAACATAGTGATTATGATGAATTCACTTCAAGATGAGAACCTCCTAATGAATTGACTTTATTGCCCAATAATTAAGGTGCCTCTAATGTTTATGTTCTAAATATGATGCAACATTCTGAATAAGATACTACATGAACCCACTCTATTATACACTTATAGAATTTGAGCTCTAAGAGTTTTAATAAAAAATGTAATGAAAATAAAAAGATAGCAAGAATATAGATTTTCACAATGCCTTTGCCCCCTAAATTCATCTAAATTGACATTTTTAGAAACTAACCCAAGTTAAACTGTCACAATTAGCTTTTAAAGTAAAATAAAAATTTGAATCTTTACACTAAACTTCGAATTAATTGGTTTTAAAAAGTTTGATTTTCAAATCCAAGTTGATTGTAACTCTAATTGCAAAGGAAATGTTTCATAAAACTTTATGATTTTGATAGATTTACAAAGTGTTTTCTATTGATATTTCTGGTATTAGAGATGTCTTTCATTTGAAACTTGTTGATGCACAAAATAAATTTCTTTAGCCTGGTATGATGATTTGTTTTCATAGAGCTGGCTTCACACTTCAAAATGGTAATTCCCAACCTTCTAAGAGAATCTAACATTGTTTGACCAAAATTGGAGGCAAAGCTCCAATCTAGAAGCAATTTGCAACTAGAGGGATCCAATTTTCTTCTACCCATCTTGTGTAGTTATCGAAAGGTTCCCCAATATGCCTCAAATAGACCCCCAACCACGCAAATCATAACTCCACAAACTTGAGCACAAAGCCCCTACATACAGGATTGCTAACTTCCCTAGGATGCTCCTGCATCAGGAGAGTGAAATGTTGAGGACTCTCTTTGGAACAAATCTGAAGAGAGAAAGTGTGGATATCTTGGCTCTGTTGCTAAAATTGAAGGGGAAAGAAGAGGTCCTAAATTTCATAGAACACCACTTCTACTTGGTTCAAGCCATTTGTGTTGATGAACTACAAATTGACTAGGATCAGATAATTTGCGATGAGCTTGCTTCATGGCTAAATTTGGCAAGGGCATTCAAACAATTCTTTATATCTTCCTATCTGATATATTCCTTAGCCACACATCATTTATGGCTTGGTTTGCCTTGTATTGAAAATTTTGATGAGTAGCAAGGTGTATGAATTTTATCCTCATCTACAATTAGAGAAGAGCTTTGAGGAGTGCATTAACGTGAATGATGTCTTTACCATAAGGCTATGTTGAGAATTGCAAGGGTGCTTTGAGCAAAGATTTTCACTTGAAGCTATATTAGAAGTAAGCTAGTTCATATGTTGTTTTATTCAGTTCCCATCTTTCTCCTACATTAGGATTGGTGCATTCGATGGTTTCCTGAAGAGACTCCCTGAGTATCCAAAGGATAAGGTCATTCTTGGTGAAGGTTTTGCAAATGAGGTTGCTAGCTTTGGGTTTAATTATGAAGGAAACTCTGTAGCTAAGCGCGCTCAGGCTGGGGTAGTACTGGGATGGGTGACCTCTCGGGAAGTCCCGATGCTTCACCTCTGTGAGCATCACCTAGATCCAATGAGTGTTAAGTGTTCCATTTATTCTCATGAGAGATGGATTCATGTTGAATCACTACTCATGAAATATGGGTCAATGAGTTTGACTCAAAAAATCACACAGTTAAATCTTGATATTCACATCACAATTTGACTTGCTGTGGAAATTATCTCCCACTTATCAAAGGTCATTCTTGTTGAATTGTGTATACAGATATTAGAGGTTAGCAACTTATGCTCTAATGTGAAGAAGATAACTAAAATTTCTTTTTCAATTGTGATAGGCCCCTATTCTTGTGTCTCTAGGTCTAATGCCCAAAATTTAGTAAAGGCCTTTGAGAAGAGAATTAAACTGATAGATTATGAAGTTATAAGGCCTTGATATGATCCTCTAAGCTTTGTGAAAGACCATCTTAAGCTTGGTTATGCTTATATACATGTTCCAGATATTGAAGACTATTGGGTCAGATGTGTTAAGGAATACCAAACCAGAGAGAGATATTGGTCTAGCTTGAAAATTAATGAGATTAAATTATATAATGATATTGTTGATGTTAGTGATATCATAGATGATGGTTCCCACATGAGGCCTACCACCTATATGATAAGTTCAAGGACACTCTCATAGTGTCAATTTCGCCTAATAGTCCTATGATTGATACAATGGAAGTTCTAATGGACGATATCATTAAGAGGAAAAATAGATGGTTAGAACAGATCAAAGCAAGGACAATGAAAACTAGAGCCACGAGTTCAGCCAATGGAGTGGCATCTGGAACATCTCAGCCCTCATTAACTGCTACTTCCACTTCTACAACAACATTAACACAAACTGGACCAACACAATCTATAGGTGGAGGAGGAGACCAACCTCATGAGAAGAATATTCAAGTCCCTCCAACTTGTGGATGAGGATCTCTACCAAATATTAGAAAAATTGGAGATGGATATGCAGAAAAAGATAAAGAGGAGAAGATAGAGAAATCAATAATCAAGGTCTCCTCCCTTGTGTCATTCATCAATCTTGATGCTGATAAAAATCCTCTAGATGGTCAAGAGAAAGGAGCATCTAAGTAAGGTAAAACACTAGCCTTATCTATTACTAAGACAACTACCTTTCCATTTGCTAGTAGGAGCAATATGACTCCCCCAGTTGCAAGGAAGCTTTTTGATCCATCAACCCTGCAATGTGCACTCAATGTCCTATCATCTGAGTCTTGGTTGGAAGAGACTATTGATATAAAGAAGAGGAGATGTGAGGAAGGTTCTCCATCTAAGGATCTAATTGGGGAAGCAACTCATTCCTAGATAGTGTCAAAGAAGGCAAAGAAGCAAAAGACCATAGCAACATTGGCAACTGACGCATCCCAAACAATACAGGCAACATTGTATTCAATTGCAAATATGAGCAGAGAAAAAAATGAACCTTTGTAAGCTAAGAGTGAGGAAGAGCATTTAATCGAGGGTTTCTTAATCGGTATTAGGGCTTAGTGGCATACACATTAATAAAGATGATAAGAATGCCAATGAACTTTTTCTTCCCTATTTTCTATTGCAAAGTGTTAGGGGAGATGATTCAGAAGTCATTAGGTCAAACTGTGATATTGTTCTTAGAATTTAACTCTGTAGTTTTTGAGTCAAAATCTAATTTATTTAAGTAGGTTTTGGCTTTTGGGTATTTACTAATCTTGTAGAAATTCTAGAGTTTAGAGTGGCTAAAAATTTGTATTTCAAAAGCATAACATCATACAACTATGTTCTTGTACCAATAGTTGTTACTAAAAAATGTCAATATGACAAAAAGATTCAATTTACTAGACCCCTAACGAATACTAAGTCACTTCTGCTAATAATTAATTAACAAAATGTCTCCGTAGATTTATTTTTAGTGTCATTATAGACATGAAAAAGAAAACCTAAATTTTCTAAAAAGAATTCTTTATGATTATAGATGCTAATTGAATTTTCTTAGATGTTAATAGATCTACAAAACTAATTTGGGCATTATTCTTTTATACAATGTTTCCGAATATTTTATTATATGTTACTAAAAACTAATTAATTAAAATTAATTATATTTTATTATATATTTGTTGCGATGTAATTATTTTTGAACTACATTTATAATATCACAATTAAAAGTTAAATTATGTTATTAAGAAATATAATTTTTTATTTTAATCAAACTTATTCTATACTAATTTTTATCAAAATATAGGAATTAAAAATGTGCTATAGATTAATTGAGTGATTAATTGTTTTTAATCAATTAAATTAATTAGATCGAGGTAAACAATAATGAATTAAGAATATATATATCTTTGGGAGATATTATGAAGGTTTGATAAACTATAAAGAAATGAGAAAATAATAATTAATTTCATAAATTAAATAAATTATTTAATTATAGTTACAAATTGTTAACATGTTTAATATTAACACATTTAATTAAAATTTTTTTTAATAGAGGTCATCCACAAACAAGTTTTAGGTACTTGATACGGGCCCACATGTGCCTGAAACCTCTTCGGCTAAGAGCCAAGGACTAAGGAGCATCTGTGCTGCCAAATTTGCCCAGGGCACGATCCCGGCCTCATCCCTTATGATGTCTTCAGACCTTGCACTCAACAAGCCCTGATCCCTGATAGGCTCTTTGTGAGCCATTCAACTTCAACAGTAGACCAAGGGCCCATTGACCAGATTTAATATTTTTGTTCAAGAAGAATTCATAGAATTTTTGTTAATTTGTGATAGAATAATCGCATCCATTACCAAGTAGAGTAGAGTTGGGCATTTATGACAGCATATTGCAGATTGAGTTTGAATTCAGAGACTTTTTCAATGACCAATTAAAATTTCGATTTGGCAGAAATATCGGAAAAAAGAGAGGCAAAATAATATTTTTAATGCGACCTGCAAATCTGATTTAAGAGTGGCGATTTTGAAAACAAGTAGCAGATTGAGGCGCAAACCTGGAAATATAATCAGAAATTAGAATCAGATCTGGATAATTTCAGAAGTCATCGTTCCCTATGAGCCTCTCAAAAAGAAACTATTCTAATCAGAGTCCACTGTGGACTTTGATGCTGGATGCTTTGGAATCTCCCATTGCTCAAAAGTTAATTAAACTTCAGTGTCACTCTAAATCATTTCAAAATTCAGTCTACCAAAGAAAAAATGGAGGACTCTCAAAATAGTTTACACGACCCTTTTATGATTATGGCAAAGCAGACTTACAAAGATCAAAAATCATAAAGAAGGTTACCACAAATCCATATAAAGAACTCAGGTTTATTTTTGTCACACTAATATAGATATATGAGCTCAGATTTTGTTTCGCATCATTCATTCTTATGATGAACAACATTGTATATACTATATAAAACAACATCGTATATAGTTAGTATGAGTTATCCATGATTCATATCGTTTTTGAAGGATTTTTCTGAAATTAGCTTTGTTTATTTCTGCATTGATGTTTGTGTTCACCCTTGACATTCCATCATAAGAAGAAAAGAAGGACAAAACGTCCACCCAATAGCGCACACAGATTCCAAAAACAATCATATAATTGCAAAATTCATCCAATCACTTACACAATATTCTTTTGGTACTGTACTATTATTAACTAGGAAAACTTACGTCTTTCAAATGAAGTCATATATTATAATAAACCTGCAGCTGATCTCTCAAGTTCACCAAAAGGGTAATGGGTGTGGGTTCTACTACAACCCATTTTCCATCTCCGTATGGGGTGTTATACCAAGGTTGAGCCCAAGATTGGGTAATGGTGGATAGTAATTTATGTGCATAGCTTGTCTATGCTTTTTAAAGACTATTCAAATAACATGAAGCCTGTCCCATAGCTTTAGAATTACGGCCAAAAGCCTTAAAGTGAGGACTCTTACTTCCTTAGCATAATCCTCTGCAATCTCTCTGTAATACAAAATAAATAAAACAATCACTTATGCTTCTTCTTTAAAAATCCTTTAGAGAAATTTTGTTTTATTTTGGGTTTTTTTATTACTACCTGTAAGTTGCAGGTTTTTGGGACCACGCATGCATGTATTCCTCAGAGGATGACTACTTGTGTTAGATAATCCGTCCAGTTAAGGAATTTGTCTTTGATGATATTTGAACTTGTATATAGCCTAATTAATTATCAATTGGTCATCTAAATATAGAGGCATGCACTGGCTTCTGGGATCAATGGAGGAAGCTAAACAGGCAACCGAAAGAGCAATGTTGGAGGTTGAGGAGTCCATGGTTGCATGGACTGAAAGGGAGAGTATATTGGTAGATTGTATAAGACAACCAGAATCTAACGCCAATACAACAAAAAATGATGGGAGTAAGATCTTGTTGATTTGGTGGTTAGCACCTCCTTTGGGGTTCGTGACATGGTTTAACTGCTTCTTATAGATTTGGGTGAGTCTAATGTTTGTGATGTTCATTGACAGCTCAAACTTTTGGTGCAACAGCAAACATACCAACAGACCTTAGATTCTCTTCATAAAGAAGAATCTGAGGCTAAAGCAACAAAAGAAGAGGTTAACAGATTGCTAATTGCCCTTTAAGAAAGTGAAAGTGAAGCAAACACAACAAAACAAGATGTAAGAAAATTATCAGTTTCTCTTCTTAAGCTGAAGATGAAAGCTAATGCAGCAGAAGAAAATGCAAATAATTTGTTAGATTTGCTCAAACAATCGAAGCAGAAGCTTTTGCAGGAAAAGAAGATGTAGATAATGCCAAGCTGGAAATTGCCATACTGAAGGATACTCTGAGAGACGAGGAAAATGAAATGAAGAGCATTATCCAAGAAAATGAAGATCTGAATTACACCGAGTCTGCTGCTCTTGGGAAAGTGGTACAACTAAAGAAGTCATTGATCTTACCTTCATTCCAGAAATTTGATGCCCATGAAGCTAAAATTATATAAAAAGCGTATGATCTACTACACAGGAGACTTGAAGAAACAGAAGAACAGGCCAATAAAAGGATAGCAGAGGCCCTTGAACAAGCTGAATCTGATAATACTAACTTCTAAGGAATATGAAACTCTAGAGAAGTTGAATGTAGCCAACTTGGAGCTTGAAAGCCTCAGGAAAAGAGAAAATGAATCTTCTAAGAATATAGATACATCTTATTTTGGGTGCTTTTGTTTAGGAAAAACTATGCTCTATTCACTTTTATTTACTAGATTATAGGTAGAAAACTTTGTTTCCATATAAATGTTTTAAGCATGAGAAACATTTTCTATAACTACAGCTTTTCTACCCATTTCTCGACTTGACAACAAGACTACACTAAGGACTATTACGAGCTAACATGGGTTTTTAATCAATCCACATTTCTTGCTTTAGATAGATGGATAGACAAAATTTTAACATCCATGAGGCTAAGCCTATGGGACGACCTTCCCACTAAACCAACTTAAGTACTTCAGTTCTTTTTCGGTGCAAGTTGATGATGAGCCCGCCCAATTGTTCAATGTTCTCCTTGTTGAATAAGTCGTGCCAAGAGTTGTTTGATATAATATCCCTAAATTTGACCTTGTTGTCCCCGTATGTATCACATTCTATAATAAAATATTGTTTTGTTTCCACCTTCCTAGAATTGCAAAACATGCAAACTCTCTTCCTAAGGCTCTTTTGGCCTCTTCCACCACCCGGTCTCACATCGAAGCTGATGAGAGTTGGTTCTAAGCTGAGCAATAAGAGTTTTAACTCTCCAAGAAATGTTAGCCTCTATGTATGCCTTTTGGAGCTGATCGCGTGTAAGGTTGAACTCAATGATGTTATAAGCATTTTTCCTTTTAAGACCCTTTCCCCAATTACTCTTATATAATTTCTTCATAACAAAGGTCTTAATTTATTTATTGTTTGTGGGACACATATTGAAAAGAATATTCCATTTCTTCATCCACTTGATGTTTTGTTGCATCCATGTCTTTTTGTGTTTGCACAAAATATCATCAAAGACCACTTTACGCCACCTACTTACACACATTTTTTCAATTCTTTTAAGATAGCTAATGAGGCAAACCATAGAAACAACCTTGATAGGGGCAGCTCCCATTTCACTAAGCATGATATCATATGAGATAGTGTTTTTGATCTTGAACCTGCTTGTGATCCAACATTTTTGAATCCCCTCAATTTGCATCCATTGTAAGGATTAAGTACTGTTGGCCCATATTTCACATCCATGGAGAACTACTAGTAACACAAGAAGCCCAAACAAAGTGTGAGTAGTTTTCCAATCCCAAACCTTTGCATCACAACACCTATTTTGGAGTGCATAAAGAGCATTCCACCCTCCTAAAACTCTTTTCTTTTTACAACCTTCCTAGTTTAGACTTTTGTTGAAGTCAATCCCAAGGTATTTATACTCCACAACTTCCTCAAGAACATTGCCCTCAAAAGAGAAATTATATTGATGTTGTTTTAAGCTTTTAGAAAAAAAATATGACTTTAGTCTGACTTATATTGACTTGCATCCCTACCATTTTGCAAAAGCACTCAAGTGAGAGTAGATGTTCCTACAATCCATGGGCATATTGGGCAACCAAAATGAGATCATCTGCATAGATAAGTAGCCTAATTAGAAATTCTCCTAACTAGATATCCTCACCATTTTGCATGTCTAACCATTCTTCAAGTTTGTTGATATATATGTCAAATAGGGTAGGAGAAAGAGGAAAAACATGTTTGACCCCTATGTCACTCCTAAAACATTTAGAAATACCATCCGAAGTTCTGATTTTGACTTTCACCTCCTCATACATTCTATGGATAATAGCTATGAGATTCATAGGGATCCCCAATTCTTCCATCCTGAGCCAAAGCTTATCTCTAGGCACAATGTCAAAAGCCTTTTTAAAGTCAACAAAGCAACAAAAAACCTCATCATTTCTCTCCCACACTTTTTTGATAATGTGCCTTGGGGTGATACAATGGTCAATAGTTAAATATTTTGGCCTAAAACCACTTGACCTTTTGCACGCTTATGATTTTCCTCAGCCCATTTGTTGATTCTATTTTCTATTATGCAGCCAAAATTTTTTGCTAATAGAGGATTAATCATTATAGTCCTATAGTTGGAGGGGTTATTGACATCACTGGTCTTATAAATGGGGTATAGCAAGACTAATAGTCCAATCTCTAGGGAACCGGTGTTGGTTGATATTATTGAATATTGTCATTATGAGTGGTGTGAGGGTTTCATGCCCTGCTTTTCATGCCCCATTTAGTTACTAATGGTTCTTTCTTTCTATCACACAGGAGAAACCAAAGATCAAATATTTCTATCTTACACCCTTCATCTTGACCATGTTGGTCTTCTTGGATGATTCATTGGGTGGATGTATGAATAATTGTAATCACAACCAATGAATCTACCCAATTAGCCTTAGCATTATAAAGGAGTTCTTAATTTATAAAGCATCTATATGCACAACCAATCCATTGACCATTTTGGCATTGCCATTACAAAAAGATATCTAAAATGTTTAAGTATCCATATGTATAGCCAATACATCTACCATTCTGGCATTAGCAATATAAATATAGTTTTTAAATATCTAAGCACTTATTTTTACAGCCCTTATATCTGTCATTCTGGCTCTATCATTACACAATGGTATTTAAATTAGAAACATATACAGATCTTGAATTACAAGGTGTGAATCTTTTATCGCAAGGAGTATATTTTAAATACCCCTGTATAACTTACAAACATGTTGATTTATGGTTTTGAAAGAGATTTTCCTATATGAGAGATGCTCTGGTTCGATACATTCATTATATACATAAAGAGTGAACATTGATTCATTCATATTCAATACAACAACATTATATGATCTTCCCAAACAACTTCTACTAAGTCTCACGATTCTTTTAAAACACATATTCACAAGCAAAACTAAGATAATAACATTACCTTATTTATGGTTATGCTTGCATAGTATGAACAACTCTTAATAAATTCTCGGAATACCCAACTCCAATGATTGGCTATGCACCACAATATGGAAATATGATTGAAGAAACACTTGTAGAAGGGTGTATCAAGGTCACAAGAATATTGAGATGTAGAAAAGAGAGTGAGAGAAGGATATGACTCTATTAGTAGTAGTATGATTTTCTTGAGATGAGAATATTGTATATGTTAGAGTAATAAGATATTACCTTATTAATTAAATCTTATTGATTTAATTATTAAGCCACTTATTATCTCTAGTTTACTTAAGCTAAACTTTGGACATTTAACAATTAGTTCTATTATTAATTATTCTAATGCAACCTAGGTTAGTTACCTATTAGGGTTTTGATCTCCTTTTATAAGGATTGATCTCTTTGTAATTTATTCATCCACTTTTGATTATAGCAATCTCTTTTTTGATCATCAAGAATGCCTCCTCTATGGATTTGGCAATTTCAGCCTCCATAGCTTTTGCTTCTCTCTTTTGGTGACAGGTTTTTGCATGCAAGTTATTTTTGGGAGCTGCCGGGTTGATCTTTCATCAACTTCTACATGGTATCAGAGCTCTAAATCTTCATGCCCCTATTTTGTTTATGAGAGGTATGAATTGGCTTTCAAATCTGTGCTTTTTCTTTTAGAGGGTTTTATTTTTTAGAGTTATTTTGTATTGAATTTGGGGGTCACTAATTTTTGGGTCACTTGAAGCCCAAGCAAACATCACCGTTGAGCTCAAAAACCCCTATTTTCATATAAAATTTGTCCAATTTCGACACAATTGGAATATGAGACAAAACAATTTCCTCCCAAATATTGGCACGTTTCTCAAGGTGGTGATTTTTAGATTTTTGCATATTTTCTGAGTCAACAATTTTTAGATTTTTGGTACACAAATTGATATTTTTTGTTTCAAAATTGAATCTTTTTGCACATTTCCCAAGGCTATGATTTTCTAAATTTTGTCACACAAGCTGAGATTTTTTGAAAATCAAGTTTTTTACACATTTCCCAAGGCATTGATTTTTTGAGTATGGCACAAAAATTGATATTTTTTTGGCATGTAAATCAAGATATTCTAGGCACTCAAATCGAGATAGTTTTGGTACAGAACTGACACACTTCTTGAGGCACTTTCTGGTACTTGTGGGCATGCTTTTCAATTCTAGCACAAATCCTGAGGCGATAATTTTGTTTTTCTTTTCCAACGCTTTTTTGACCTACATATAGTTTTTTACCATAACTTGCTCATCCAGACTCCATTTTTTGATTTGGAAGAAGCGTCAGAAAGCTAATTCAAAGCCCATTATGATGGTGCAATTTATTTAGATTTATGATGTTGTTTGGTGGTCTATTTTGGTTGTCAAAGTTAGAAGTTCTATTTTGCACTCCGAGAGACATATTTTGAGACATTCTATTTTTCAAATTCTACTCCAAGCACATCCAATTCAGTTTTTTGCTTTTCTGTATTCTGATGGATATCTTGGTTGTTTTAGGTTCAGAGATTGATTTTGTTGTTTCAAATAATTTTTCATGGGTTACACTATCTATTGTATCAAACTTATATCTCTTTTGATCTTTGTTGACACCCTTTTGTAGTTTTTTTGCAAATGCACTGAGATAAAGTGTCACTCTATTGCATTTCAGAATCTTGCACATCTTTATGTTTTTTTGTACTCACAGTACATCATAAAGTGCCTTGGGGGGTTTCATGTTGGCCATATTTTCCATCTTCCTTTGTCAAGTAAGTGTTCCTTCCACAATATTAGCCTCATGATGTGTTGATGATATGTGCCATTATAGGTGTTTGTACTTCTTTTGCACTATCGATGTTCCTGGTTCTTTCTACAAGAGATATTGCATTCAATTTCAATGTTCATGTCTTATCTCTCAACATTATAGGGGGTTATGTTGGTTCTATTGCTTTCTTGGTTTGATGGAGTGAGCTATGTATTCGGTATTTGATCCTATGTACTAGGTGATTGTAGGGGTTGGATACCTATGCATTTCAGTGAGATGGATCATATACCATATAAACATTCTTTCAATCCTTTCTTTGGAGGCCATGAAGATACCTTCCATCATCAATTGATCAACTCTTCAGGCTTAGTCTTCTCTATCTAGTCATGTTCGATGCAATGGATGTTCTTCAGCTCAACAGTTTGGTAGTGTTTGCAGCTTCATGCTTTAGTGGTGTTCTTCATGATCATCCTTTTGTTCCTATCTTTTGGAATATTTTATTTCCATCTCTATTTATAGTAGGGTTTTTCCATTTTTGTATCTACTCTTTTTAGAGATTTGGTTGTGCTTGGGTACCTCATTGAGTCTTGTTGTCAAGACCCAAATATACTTTCAGTAGTAGTTTCTAAGTTTTTAGCTACTCCCTAAGTTTATCTTAATGGGGGTGTTAGAGTAATACTATATTTCCTTATTAATTAAATCATATTAATTTATTATCAAGCCACTTATTATTTGTAGTTTACTTAAGATAACTTTGGACATACAACAATTAATTCTTTTATTAATTGTTATAATGCAACATAGGTTAGTTATCTGGTAGGGTTTTGATCTCCTTTTATAAGGATTGATCTCTTTGTAATTTATTCATTCACTTTTGATTATAGAAATCTCTTTTTCACTCATCAAAAATATCTCATCTATGGATCTTGCAATGTCAACCTCCATAGCTTTTGCTTCTCTCTTTTTGCGACAGTCGTTTGCATGTAGGTGATTCTTAGGAGTTTTGGGGTTGATCTTTCAACAACTTCAATAGTATATGTTAAATGATATTCCACACAAAACACTTAACCTTTTTGGTTGTATTCTTAGTTATGAGCAAGATTGCAAAGGTTGAAAGAGTTACAAGATACAAGGCCATTGGTGCAATGTAGAAATAAAATAAATATTAATGTGGCCACCCAAAAATAATAATTTAAGGCCAATGAAATGAAATATAGAAACATGGTCAATTAAGTTGAAATAATAAAACTAATATAATAATATCATATCCTACCTACATATACTCAATATGTGTGTACACACGTATGTACATATGTGCGATATTTTTATCAATGTATCTAGCGTATACATCTCATATCAAGTGACATATACAAATGTATTATTCTATTTCGTGCATACATACATATGCAAGCATATGTAGATACTATGGTAGTATTGTACTAAGGCATGGCAATATCATAGGAGGTCTTGAGGTCGTCCACTTTACAAGGTAACACATTTTAATTTTAATGTTCATTGATCTTCTTTTTAATGTGTGTTTATTGACTAGGTAGCTCATTGTAGTTCCTAGTATACTCTTTCTTTCTTAGTCATTTACCCCTTGGCCTTGGTGGTTAGAATTCATACCTATTGACTCATAGGTGAAGTGGTGTCCCCTACCCAATTTCTCTATGGAAATGCCTCCCCTTCGATGTATTCCTACAAGAAAGGAAATTCTCCATGATAATATCATAACCCTCAAATAATCATAATTACTACAACAAATTATTGTTAATAACAATCATAATGACTAACTACCATTTTACAACCCATGAATGAATAACCAACTTTCCAATAGCTCGAGTTAACAATATAATAACATCATAATGAATAACTAACATGTGATCTACACATGAAATCACAACAATTAACCATCTTACCATTTCACATGATCATAACTAATTGTAGAGGCTCTATCAATTGGCTTCACATGAAAACTCAATGACTATATGAGCAATTAAAAATTTGGCAAAAATTTTCATGTAAAAAAATTGAAGGAGACTCTACCTAGGTCATTAATGTAGTAAGACAGGGATCCACCATTAATTTAAAGTTGAATGAACTTATACAATAAGTGCAACTTTATTTGATTAAGTTTAAGTAATTTGTGGCCAATCATATCTTTAGAGAAGGCAACATTATTGTGGATCATCTAGCTAATCATGGAATTAAAGGGGAAAGGATTGGTAAAGGGTGAAGAAGGTTCTAGCTATAGTTAGTATGTCCTTAGGTTTTCTCTATTTAATACTTATTCAATGGATTTTAGGTTAAGAGAGTGATTGGCCAAGAGATGTTTTAGTGCCTTTCCTTTTATGTAATTGTTTCAGCTTCCTCATTTTGAAATCAATCCATATTCTCTCTTACAATAGGTAGTCATTAAAGCTTGGTAGGTTTCCTATTTTTCGGTACTTTAGGCCTTAGGTTTCTTGGTGTTGGATCCTTTGGTATGACCACTCCTATTAAGCTCAAGGTTCCATCTATTCAAATTGTGTTTGATGAACCCATAAGTGGTTGAAGACTAGGTAGTATAATGTTAACTACACATTTTTTTAGTAATCAGAGAAGTCTAACACATCCTGGGAAATGATTTCATTAATAATTGTGATAAATATCGGGTGGACTATGAAAATCCTCTTATGTCTTTTTCTTCATCCCTTGAGGTGGACCCTAATAAAGTTTCTATTGAATTTTTGTATAGGAGAGTATTTAAAGAGGCCTATTTAAGGGATCTAAATGAGGTGATAATTAATATAAGAGGTGACCTGGCAATCCCTAAGCATAGATTTTATAATCAACTGTTAGTGGGAGGTAGACCCGTTCCAACCTCTCCAATTCTGGAGATTGAAGATATGAATAATTTACTAAATTGGATACTAACCATCAAAAGGAAGTTAGATTTTCTTTTTTGTTTCCTGCATGTTTATGTTCCTCCGTAGCTAAATTGGATTGATTCCTTTATCATAGAGGATAGAACAAGTGCTTGGGAATAGGAGTCTGACTCCTTGGAATGATGAGAATGTATAAATCTCCAGTGACAACTTATTAGAGGAATTGGAATCCATGTGTCTTGATATATCTCATTGATATCAATTTAACCTCCCTTGGATTTATCAAGTCTCTAGAATGTACTCCAAATTTGTTTTAAGGATTAGATCTTTGGTTACTTCTTTGTCTTTTCACCTTCATTTTCATGTTATTTCAAGTCACATCCTAGGAAATGATTTCATTAATAATTGTGATAAATATTGGGTGGACTATGATAATCCTTTTATGTTTATTGCTTCATCCTTCAAGGTGGACCTTAATAAATTTGCTATTGAATTGTTGTGTAGGAAAGTATTTAAAGAGGCCTATGTAAGGGGTCTAGATGAGGTGATAATTGACATAAGAGGTGACTTGACAATCCCTAAGCGTATATTTTATAATCAACTATTAGTGGGAGGTAGACCCGTTCTGACCTCTCCAATTCTGGAGATTGAAGATATGAATAAATTTCTTAATTAGATGCCAACCATCAAAAGGAACTTGGATTTTCTTTTTTGTTTCCTGGATGTTTGAGCTCCTCTATGGCTAAATTAGGTTGATTCCTTTATCATAGAGGATAGAATAGGTGCTTGGGAATAGGAGTCTGACTCCTTTTTGGAATGATGAGAATGTAGAATTCTCCAATGACAACTTATTAGAGGAATTGGAATCCATGTGACTTCATATTTCTCATTGATATCAATTTAACCTCCCCTAGATTTATCAAGTCTCTAGAATGTACTCCAAATTTGTTTTAATGATTAGTTCTTTGGCTACTTCTTTGTCTTTTTGCCTTCATTTGCATGTTATTTATTTTTTAAGTATTTAATCACGTGTATAATTAGAAATGTTTAGCCCTTTTATCAACTCTTTATTACTCTTATTTAGTATAGGTATACTGAATGTATCTTAAATCATGCATAGTAGTTTGTAAACTTTGTTCCCAATTCTCACATGAGTATCGTAGTATGATATCATGTCTTATTTATTACACCATCATATATTCGCAGGGCCAATTATGAGATTTAGTGGATTTTGAGAGCCTCTTTTTCATCATTTTTTTCATGCTAAGCTCATCTAAGGATCTTTTGAATTTCTATATATTTGTTTTAGTTACCACTTTATTATTTGCAAATTTGTCTATAAAATTGTTTGAGTCTTCAGCCCTAGTTTCTTCTTTGGTTTGGTCTTATGGATAACCTAATAGGGATGATGCCTGGTAATAGGGAAATGTCATTCTAGGGTGAGTTAACAAAGTTCAAGATAGGGAAAATGGTGAAAATACATAGCAAATTTCATTATAGAGCAATTTTGTAGGTAATTAGGTAGAGTTTTCCAATTTGATGGACATGCAAAAACACAATACAAAGATTGTGGCTATGCTTGTGGCAACGATCATATATATTGACCAAGACAAGCTGACAATAGAAGAATTTTTTTTGGAGGTGTTTAAAATTTATCTAGTGGAAGAGCTCAATTTGGTGTTGGAAAACACTAATGGCAACCTCTGTATCCAAAAATGGAGAGAATATGGGATCACGATCCAACCCCTTATGGTGTATCCAATTTTGGAAATAAAAATCTATAAAAGTAACTATGATAGGCATGAGGAGATTAAGTGCAATTGGACATTTATGTTGGTGCTTACCAAGACCAAATTCTATGTTCATTGGAAGGGTATTGGCTAGTATCTAACTCATGAGGGTCTAAAGAATTAAACTATGGATAGTTATGGTTGTGTGACTATAGGTCATAGTTTTGTAGCTACAAGTGAAGCCTTACAGTTAAATTTTCTAATATAATAGTAGGTTAGTTTTGGCAAGATATATATCCCATATATGGGTCCTAACTCCTATGTAAGTAAGGATAAGATAGATAGGTCTCTCCAAACTATTTATATTTTTGAACATCTTTTATTGATTACCTCTAACTACTAGCAAGACTTTAATATTAATACATTTTGGGTTTGTAAAAATGGTTATTTCTAATGATTTCCCTCATTTTACTTTATCATATGAAAGGGTTTCCAATCATAATTTAAGTTTTCAAAGGCTATATGAAATGGTAGTATCTTTCTATGTGGTTCTCAATTTATGGATGGTGTACCTATGTGAACTTCTTTGAAATTGGTCTGGATATGGTAGTAGAAGTAGAATTTGCATCTCTATTTTTTGACTTTGTTATGATTCTTAGCTTCTATTGTGATGGTTTTCTATCCTCAATTGTTATTCTCTTGGCTTTCCTTCCTATTGTCCTTTTTTCTTCTTTATGGTTTCCACCTTGCCCTATGTCTAGGTTCCTTTCCTCTTTAGGTTCTCCATCCCCTATTTAGATTAAGATAGCTCTCAAAGGTGTTTTCTTATATTGGAGATAGCTTTTTATTTTCCCTACCTATCTTTTAGATTTTTCCTTGTTGTTTGTCTCCTCCATCTATTGCTCTCGTGGGTGGCTTATTTTTTGCTCTCTTTTGCTCTTTCTATTTTGTCTCCCTTTTGGGCCTTCTTCAATTTGATTTTTCCTATCTATTATAGCCTGTTTTCACTATCCTTCTTTACTCTTTTTGGTCATATTTCAGCCCTAGCCTAGTCCATCTCTCCTTTAGATCTCAAGTGTTTTAGTTGCCCCTTCATTTTATCAGTAGAAAATGAAGGGCATTTTTGAATGATGGATGGTCCTTTTTCTATCTTTATTCTTAGAGTTGGTCCTAGTGTGTTTTCAGTGTCATTTTGGGTCTATCTTTATCTATTTAGCTTGTCCTTTAGTGTCGTGGTAGGATCATAACTATTTGGTAGTTCTAGCCAGATTTGTTTGTTCTTTTTAGGACTTGGTAGGTTCCTTTGATCTTTCTTCTCTGGGTATGGCATGTGGTTTTCTTCCTTTGTTGTGGTTGTTTCACCTTCCATGCTGGTGATGTTTCAAATTTTTTCCTTTTTCTATGCATTTGATGTCTTGGTCTTTTTTACTAGAAAGTTTAATATAAAGCCCAAGCTAAGAAAAAAAATTTCCTTTTAGACTTTGGATTTTTATTGGATCTTCATTAAGATTTCTTTTAAATTTTTCTTAATTCTTTTGGTTTTAATATTTTAATCTCTCATCATAATCAATTTTTTTATGTAAGTCTAAAGTATTGGTAATTTATTGTGATTTGTTAAATTGGCATGGACATACTAGATTTGGTTGATGGTTTACTAATGGAATTTTTATGCATCGAATTTTCACCCTACTACAACTCTAAAGTTTAGTAATCTGGCATAATATGGGATTCATCTTTTGCATGTGGGATATACAATATTGAAAATGAGACCTCCAAATTCTAGGATGTTTCCTATCGGGTAATCCCCTATTTTACTCTTCAAAACAAAACTCTAAAAGACTTGAGGGGAAAGGGAAAAAATATATGTAGGAAAATCACAAACTAAAACAACCCTAGAACTACATTTGGCAAATAATAATGATGGAACAACAAGCTAGTTGAAAGATATGGTCCATTTTCTCAAGACAATTCAATGTCCACCTGGTTTGGATAAAGCTAAAAGAAGGTACTGTAGGCTACAATCCATCCCATATGCACCAATCAATGATATTTTATATCGTAAGGAACATAGTAGTGTACTTCTTAGATGCATTGATTAGACTAGATTGGAGAAGTATTACATGAGTTTCATGATGGATATTTGGGAGGTCACTTGTCTCCTCGAATTGCAACATTTAAGATCATGTAGGTTGGATATTATCAGCCTGATATTTTTAAAGATACTCATGCCTATGTTAAAAGATGTGTGAAATGCACTTTGTTTTCAGGGAAAGAAAGACTTTTCGCTTTGCCTTTGAAACCTATTAAAATAGAAAAACCATTCACTAAATGGGGAGTTAACTTCATAAGACCTATCAACCCTCCATGTAGTGCCAACCATAAGTGGATAGTCATGACAACTAATAATTTTACTTGCTAGATAGAAGCAACAACACTAAAAGATGCTAATAAAACTATTGTTCTAACTTTTTATGATGATATCATTAATAGGTTTGGAATTCCTAATTCCATAATCTCTGATAATGCACTTTCCTTCATTGGTTTAAGGGTAAATGCGTGGGTGCTCAAGCATGGAATTTATCTCACCAATAGTTCTAACTAATACCCACAAGGCAACATTTTAACTGAATCTACAAAAAAGAATCTAATTTGAATACTAAAGAGAAATCTTTAAGAGAATCAATGTGATTGGCATTCTAAACTAAAGGTTGCCCTAGGGGTTGGTAGGATCACTCTTAAGAAGGTCATTACAAATTCACCTTACATGATATTCTATGGTTAAGAGGCAAAGTTTCCTATTTCAACCGAGCAACCAACTCTTGATCTTGCTAGTCAATTGGTTTTGTTTGAAGGAGATCCTATGAAAGTACACTATGCTTAGTTGATGGAGTTGGAGGAGAAAAGGAAAAAAACAATGTAGACTATGGTGTTTCATCATTTTCAAGTGAAGAAGAGATTTGACAAAAAAGTAAGAGAAAGGTACTTCAATGTGGGTGGTGTTGTTCTCAAGTGGGATGAACTAAAGAGGAGGTCAGGTAAGAACACCAAGTTTGATTCTTTTTGGGGAGGCTTATTTGTTATTTCAGAATGTAAGGAGCACAATGCTTATCAATTATCAATGGAAGGAAATGTGATGCCAATACCAGTCAATGGTATTCACCTTAAACATTGTTTTGAGGTGTAATCTTCAAGGTTCCTTGTACACATTAAGATAAGTTGCTTTGGTGTCTTGTTTCAGTTTAGAGTTTTTGTTTTTTTCCTTAGTGCTAATGCATAATTAGTTGTTAGCCTGTCACATTTAAAACCACATATTCATTCATCCTAGAGTCAGTTCATGTAAAGGTTCTACATCACATATACAAGAAAATAGGTCATCCTACCATGTACACCATTGACCTGCATACCTAATATTTAACCTTTACACATGCATTCACCTTAGTATACTCAAATAAGCGGTTATCAATGTTTTCAATTTTTTATTTTTGGTTTCCCTAAGTGTTTTGAACACATTCTAAGTTTTAAGGTTGTTGGTTAAAAGTTCAAATTTGAAATCTAGAAAAGTCATGAGTCAAAGTTGAAGTTATTACTATCTGGATCAACCATACAAATACAAACTAGTCTAGAGGGCATTACATCCAATGGACTCATTCCTACATCTATGAGTAGTCGACATAGTAGAAAATAGATATAAGGTACTCATGTACTTGCTGATTGGATCACATACTTGCATATCAACAAGCCCAATAAGTGTCAGATCAATGAACCCCATTAAACCTGTGCATACACACCTACTCGATCTAATCAGCCAACACATAAATCATTCAACTCTATTCTCAGGTCCTAAATTGCATGTTTTCAAGATTTTTTCCCAATGGAAGTGTTAATGCTACTGTTTCTATAATCTAGCAGGAAGACATACAGTAGATGGTGCCAAAATTGTTACTCATTTTTCACCTACTAGCTCAAAATTAATGAAGTCATGATTGCTAGACTGACTACTAAGTAAAATGTTTATGATCATGCACTTGGTTATGTTAAACACTTTTCATTTCATGCTTACAAGTTATGTTTTATGACAAAAAGAAAAAACATCACATAGAGCAAATATATACCACAATCTTTTTTGAAAATGTAACTTTATTCATTAAGTATTCATCATGTTTCACATAGGCTGTAAAACTAACCAATGAAAATAAACAAACAAAATATGATCTATGCATGTAAATGTAAATGCAAAAAAGTAAAGAACAAGAAAGTAAAATGGGTCATTCATGCTAGCCATTGCCTAGAATGATTGGTTCCTTTTCCAATTGTTGTTCACATGCTTTCTCTTATTGTCACGCTTTCCATGCTCCCACTCTTGATTTTACAAGTACAATAGAAATGGGTTAGATCTCAAAGACCTAAGCAATGGAAAACATATCTCACCAACCTACCCTTGCCCACATATGCATTTACATCCAAATCCCAAGACCTTGGTTTATTCTCTAACATGTTTTCTTCCTATGCAACATCCTATTCCTTATATGTATGCAAATATAACCGTAGGCTCCCACAAGGGTAATTAAGCCTGGCATGCCTATAAGGGATAGGATCATTTAAGTTGATCAAATTCTTAAAAATGAGTATTAAAGGGACATATTAATTTATGAAACCATTTTCTCTTACATTAGAGAAAGCTATAACAAGATTTATATCAGACAATGAGGAACATAATATCAAAGGGATAGATCAATTTCTGATTTGAAACCTTTTATTATCATATTACAGATCACAATGAAAAATAAATTAGATAGTTTTTTAAGGGATGAGTTATCACTAATTTGAAACCTTACAATTAAATATAATTAGAGATGCAACAATATAAAACTGATCAATAGGTAGAGTGAGGAATGTTGTAGGAAGGGTTGCAAAAGCAATGAGCTTTCAATAATAGCAGAAGCAGTGAATTTTCAACAATAAAGCTAGTAAATCAAGGAAAATGAATTGAAGTCTTCTAGAATCAAGTATTTCAGTGAACAACAAAACATAGCAATGACAATAGAGAAATACATTCATCATTATCATGTAACGTTGGAAATGAAAGCATCTAAACAAGTGATAGGACTGAGTCATATTCATGTAAAAAATCCATGTAACGCTATGAAATCCTACTGAAGATTATTTAGCTAAAAATAATGTCTCATGTTAAAAATGATGAGCTAAGAAGAAGAGCATCATAAGGCAATCAGTTCACTTGAACAACATGTGTGATAGAACTATGTATTGTGAAAGTGTGTTATAATCTCAACAACCAATCAATAGAAGCGAGGAGCTAATATTATTAAAAATGAATGCATCTACAACAATGATATTCGAAGAAGGAAAAGAAAGTTCTAGTATTGAAGTAGTTCAAGAGCATATATTTCTATATAATTTGGATATGCTACAAAAAAAATTCAACAATATCATGCTATAGATGTCCACATTGTGTAGATCTAGAATAATAAAATATATAGTTGAATATGCATGAAAAAGGATGTTATTTGAATATCACAAAAGAAGTATGCTACTTTCAGAAGTAAACAAAGGTCATCTATTTTTGCTATTGTTTAATTATCATGGGTAAATCATTTGATAGGAAAATCAACTTTGGGTTATTAAGTCAAATTAAAAGAGGATTTTACTAGAATTTTTCCATAAAAGAAAGGCTTGTGGTTGCAAGAGAATGGCAAAACTTTCAAACTTTTAGAAGAAATTGCATGGAAAATGAAAAAAATAGAAAAGCATGTTGCTAAGAGAATACCAAAAGGGTGGATAATTTCATCACAAAGGAGATTATGAAAGTAATAACATTTCTTTACACTCAGTTTGGATATGAAAACCATAATGAACTTTTTCTCTAGAAAATTCTTCATAGCAGTAAGAGAAATCATGCCTATATTTTTCACATGTGAAAGATACATGAAACACTTAGTGAAAAAAAAGAGCCAAACCCTCATTCAAGAAATAATTACATATCATAGTGCATCTATAGTTAAAAGCCAAAGTATTTAGTAGGAGAAGCCATGACCATTCCAAGTAAAGGAAAGACGTCTATAGGAAGAGATATGATCTTCAGTCATGGTCTACTTGATACTAAAAATAAAATAGAGAAACCATGTATATATCAAGAAATGGTGTCAAATTCCAAAAAAGGCAAGTGTAAGAGAAACAACATAGAATATACAAGCAACCCTTTAGAGTAAGCAAAAATGCACAAAAGGAAGATAAATGGTGACATCCTCCAATAGAGAACATACAACATATAGTAGATAAATGATGACTCCCAACAAATCTTGCATAAAAACCTTTGGAAATAGCAGCATCAGTATGCTTGAATTTTCCCAAAAAATTGCAGAAGAATAAGCAAGCAAGCATCCAATTAACATCAATGACGTCAAATTGTAGAGTAGGAAGAAATGGCAGCTTGAACACAAACATCTAGCCCTTAATCTTTCTTTATCTTTCAACTCTCAATTAAAATGGGAAGAAATGAATAGGTTTAGAGTTGGAAAACATAATATATCTATTCCTCAAAACCTTTGCATAATTTTTAGACTCTAAATTTTTGGTGGGATGATTTTATTCTCCCTTTTGTTCTATAATCATGTCTACGGGGTGGACTTGTCTTTTAACACTACATATTTGTATTCTTATAAATGTAAGATAAGTTTATTAAGTGGTGAATTATAAACCACTTTATAAAGTCTTATTATTCCAAAGAGAAAATACATAGTTTTTTTTGAATTATTTTCCTTATTTATTTTGATGTTTGGACTGAGAACTCAATTTGCCATGTGTTCTTGAGGTAATATAGACACAAAGTCTAATTCATGACATGAGTCATTTAAGGAGGGTATTTAGGAGATTTTTTTCAAAACCTTTGAAGTTTTCTTAGAGATATAAGGGGGATTTAAGGAGTTAGTTCTTAGTTTGAAGACTAAGAGTGAATTTTGGGTTTAAGGAATATATCTAGGAGCCACTTAAGTCAATGTAGGATTTGAGATCAAATTTGACTTTGTCAGTCAGTTTAGGAGTCTTTATGGCCAATTGGAGCACTTTATAGGTAGCTTGGCATGAGTTATGGGTTTCTTTATGACTTAGCAGATGTTATGAGTTAGTTAGTCATCATTTTTGGTGATTTTGACTCCTATTTTGGAGGCTCTTTTTATGAATTTAAACCCAAGGGGGTTTGTACTTAGTCTTTTGAACTCATGTTGGTTTTGAGTTGTGATTGTGTAGAGAGGGATTTTTGTGACATTTTGGGTCATTATGTATTTTTTGCATTTTTCTATAACTCAACTTTGGATACTTAATATTACGACTGAATCATTTTAGCAAGTCTATTTTCAAATACAAACCTTTTTTTCTACAAATCTATGTAAATGTATGATGGATAGAGGTACCCTATAAATTTCAGAAATCATGTTTGCCTTGTCTCAACTCTTACCAAGTTGCAGAAGTGTAAGTTTTGTTTGAAGGTTGTGGTGTGTGTCTATCAAATTTTATAATTGTTAAGTGAATCTTGTATTTTCCTTAGCTCTCTTTTCATGACTTCACTATGAAATATTTATGCAAGCCTTTATAGCATCGAAGTGTTAAATCATCAAAATAAGGTCTTCAAAAAGTGAAAATTAGTTGTATTTTCTATGTCTACGTCTTTGGTGAATCACATGTTAGTTTCAAGTTTCAATTTTGTGAGTTTCCTGCACATATTTTTTCCCTTTCCTTCTCAAGTCTTTTAGATTTTTGTTTTGAAGAGAAAAATAGGTCATTACTCAATAGGAATTGGCCTACAATCTAGAGGTTTCATTTTTAATATTGTATATCCTACATGCAAAAAATTGAGTCCCATGTTATGCCAGATTATTGAACTTTAGAGTTGGAGTAGAATGCAAATTTTTTGCATGACAGTTTTGGCATGCCTGGTGGAACACAAAGTCAGAATTTTTAGAATCATTTTCTATTTTGATGTTCTACAACAAGTAGATAGCTTCGAAGAAGTAGATTTTAGGATATTTGATGACTTTGTGTGTGTGAAATAAAGTGACTAATGTAAAGTTTTATATGAAAAAGGTGGAAAACAAAAGCTCAAAGTCATTTGGTTATTTATAATTGTCTTCACCCAAGAGAAAAGGAAGGACTCTTGATCCAACTCCTCATACAAAGAGAGTTCAAATAACTAATCCAAGAGTATATGTGAGAAGAGGAATATCATTACATAGTGAATGCCATGTAAGACATTCAACATCATCGACTATTAGAGAAGAGCCACCCATTATTGTTCCTAGGAATTTTAGCTTCCCAAACATCAAGACCAATTATGCGCTAGCAAGTGTAAGGTTTTTAACTACAAGTGCAAGTACTTTTTTAACATTGTCAAGTATTGTTGCAGTAAGTTCAAGCTTAGTTTCAACAAGAATATCTACACAATCCCACACTATCGCAATACCAAGAGATTTTTCTTCTGTACCTTTTGATCAAGGTAGTCCTTTGAATCTTCAACAACATAGTGACATACCATTAACAACTTTGAGAGGAGTACTAGAGTTCAAAAGAGGGACAAATCATGCCTTTTGAGAATATTAAAGATGTAGTAGCACTATATAATGTTCACCATGTGACTCAAGAGAACATGGTAGTGAGATTTTAGTTGCATCTTTCAAGAAGAAGGCATTAGAATGGTTCAAAAGTATACCTGTGGCTTCCATATCCACTTGGGATGAGTTGGGTGATGAATTTACCAAAATTTTTGAAGAAAAATTAGACCATCTATCATTGGTAGAACAACTTACCACTATCAAGAGAGCTCCTCAAGAGAAAATAATGGATTTTAACATTCAATTTTTAAAGACTTGGAATAGGATCCCTGTTGCGGTAAGACCTTCTAGTGATTATGCATTTTTGTATTACTTGAAGTCTTAATAGTGGCATATTAGTAATGATGGAGTCCATAGGAGGTCAATAATTACCTCAAGCCTATAGTAGAGCTATAAGGGTGGAAAATAGCCTTACTTAAGTAGGAAAGATAGCCCCTAGGACTCCTATGCCATACTTTTTAGATATTCAATCAAATATGCCTCTCCATATACCCCCTTTTTCTAATTTACTTATTGTTCCAACAATGTCTATAGTTAGTAGTAGAGAAAATGTTGTTTTTGGGCCTTCAAATGAGTTACAAGAGATAAAGAGTAGTCAACAAAAGATAGAAACTATCCTACAAACATTGGGAAATTAGTTGACTAGTATGAAAGAAGCAATGTCAAGATCCAAGGCCAATATTTCAATAATATAACCAACAACAATGAGAAAATAAGCCATATCAAAACCAAGGGTTTACTCAGCAATATCAACAAGGTAGGTAGCCATATCAAGGAAATTACCAAGGACAACAACAAAATGTTAATCAAAGGCCATTTCAACCATACAATCTAGTACTACTCAATGTAGTAAACTTTATTAAAGATATTTTCCAACTCGGAATAATCTTGTAGAAGATTATGAATGGTGTTATCTATTGGCAATAGGATAACATCTCTTGCAGGGTTTATGACATGGCTTAACCACCTCCTGTGGTCCTATATGACTATTAGTTGTAATGGCCATTAATAGGTCAATCTTTTGGTGCAACAACAACCCTGGCCTTTCTAAAAATTGGTATGAAAGCTTGGTCATAAGTTTGAATCTTGTAAGCCATAGCGAGTGACATTATAGGGGGGATTGTTGGCAGTGGGCCAGCATCCCTTACAGGGTTTGTGACATGGCTTAACAACCTCTTATTTTTCTATAAGCCTATTGGTTATAGTTGGCATTAATAGGTTGATCTTTTGGTGCAACGACAACCCTGGCCTTTCTAGCACTATTCATGTAATCAAACACATAAATAAACAACTTGTTCAAATGGAGTGATCAACTAGGTGCTCACAATCTAAAATGTTGCAAGTTCACAACCAAATACAACTATTATTGTACCTGAACAATAATAAGATTTCCATCCCAATGAGATGATATGCCTAAATTGGAAAGGTGAAGAGTTTTGTGGTGCGAATGGTGGTCCAACAATTATAACATATGCATGAGAAAAGAAAAGAGCTCAAGTAGAGAAAACAACCAATAAAGATAAAGAGCCTGCAATTGCAAGGTCATCACTCAGCAATGGTCAAAGTATCCCACAAAAGTCCTTAACTCAGCTGACCAACAATCAACCTTGCAAAGATGCAGATCTGACTGCTTCTAAGATACACTAGAAGGTGCATTCGTCTATGCACTACAACATTATGGATAGCATTAAAAAGATGAATGTGGTAATGGCTCTGTGGGATTTCTTATCCATTCCTAGACAAGCTAAAATGTTGAAGAAATCTTTGAGTGGTGAAGATATACAAGGACACACTATTAGTGATTGTGAGAAGGCGGTGATGACAAATGTTGAGCAAGAAAAAGAAGTGAACAATAAACCAAATACTATAGTTCAAGGTAAGAATACAAGACCTCCTCCATTCTATGATTTATTGATTATTGGGAAGAACTTAGTGCATAATCATATGGTTGAGAGTGGGGCTACTTGTTCTGTAATGCCTAAATGGGTAGCTAATTAGTTGGGTTTGAAGTATGAGCCCATAGAAAAGTGAGTAGTTTAGTTAGATGGCACATCTGTGCCTCGTAAAAGATGCTTGTTTGACCTTGCATGCCTACCTCACTTTCTATATTCCACAAGACATATATGTGATATATTTACCTCCCTACTTTGGTCTTTTCCTATTACAAGAATTTGTAGCCAAGATAGAAGGTTATTTTTCATCTTACTATTCGCACACAATCTTTTGTATAAGGTGTAGACACCTAAATTTGATTACACTATTTTAGTAATCCTATTTAGTTATCTCTAAAGGCATCATTAATTAAATTCTTATTTAATTAATCCTTTTCCATCCCCTAGCTGATTAATTTAATTAATCATCTATAGTCCTAATTGATAAATCAAATAACCTATTATTTATCAATTAAATCCTTTTCTTCTATCTAATTCCAAAATCCCCATTTATCAAATAAATCTATTTGATAAATGAAATCCTCAAATTCAAAAACCCCTAACCTATCTCTAATCCTCCATTTAGCCTAATCCACCCCATCCACCCATACTAACCAAGCTTAGCCACTAACTCACCCACCCTCATTAATGCCATCCACTTGCACATCTCTAACATCCCTAATCTAATCCTAAACCCAAGCCTAATCCACCCCCTAATGTTGTCACATTCCTTAAACAAGTTTAAGACTTTCCTAATCCAAACCAAAGTCTCCCCTAAAAAAAAACCCAACCACTAAGTCATGAGTGCTCTTACAAAACATAAAGACTCTTACAAGCTCACTCATGACTCTTACACCCATCTTCCACACTCTTCCCTCTTCCACACTCATTCCTCTTACATCCCTCTTACATACTCAACCCCACTCATCATGACTTTAACCAACCCTTTACCCTACCCTCTCACACTCATCCTCCTTGTGACAAGTGTCACCTTCCCATTGGTGCTAAACAAGCACAATCCATGTGCTCCCCTTTGAGTGCATCTTAGCCCTCCTTAAGCCTTCATCCATCCTTGCATCTAAGCCCTCCATCCCTCTACCCCTTAGCCTATAAATTGAATCCCCTCCCAAGCCATTTCATCAACAATCTTTGAGCTAAAGTTACCATGCTATTTTGAGAACCAAAGCCATCAACCATACCCTTATAATGCCAAATTGAGAGCTCACAAAGCTACCAATTTTCCATTACCCATCTCCATTGAAGCAGCTTTTGAGCACCTTGAGCATACATCCACAGCAAAAGGACACATCTACAGAATCAAGAAAGCATGGAGTGTTTTCTCTTGTGAGGTTTGCACTTCTTATTTTCTTTCTTAGTCTAAGCATATATGTGAATTTAGTTTTTGGTTTGTGAATGTTTACTTCATTTGTTAATGTTCTTTGCATACTGATTCTGGTTCTATATTTTGGCACGCCCGGTGAGACCCCACTATGGGTCATTTAATCATCTATTTTCATCTATATGTCATTTTTCTAACCATCTAATGTTTGTTGTTGTTTGAGTGTGTTGTGAGGGTGTTTTGCTTATTTTTGCAGGTTAAAGAACGCACTTAGGAAGAAGAAATACCATCTAAAAAAAAAAATTCGCATTTTTCAGCTTTTTTGGCGCAGTTTTGGCGTCTGCAACCTGTTCTGTTTGCAAAAATCGACATCTGCAAAAATCCCCATTTGCGCAAATCGACATCTGCGAAAATCCGCGCCTGCAAAAATCGACGTTTGCGAAAATCCGCGTCTGCAAAAATTGACATCTGTGAAAATCCGCGTCTGCGAAAATTATCGTCTGCAAAAATCCACATCTGTGCAAATCGGCGTCTCTGCTTGTCACCTATGTTCTGTGCTGCAAATTTGTTTTGTCCTCTTCGCATTTTGACAGACTGTCTTCTCTGCTTGCTTATGTTCCATTTAAAGCATTTTTACGCGTAGAAAAAACAACAAAAAAAGTTAAATTTTTTTTTTCCCATAGTTAAGCTCTCATTTTTGAAGATTTTGGCTAACTAACTAAATTGCTTTTTTTTTTGTCTCATTGCAGGTTGGAGCACATATGGAACCACTAACCATGTTTCTTGTAGGTTTTCATGTTGCTAAAAAATGAACTTGAATGTTTAACCATTTGTCTTTGAATGCATGTTGCTAAAAAAAAAATGAACTTGAATGGTTAAACACATTTTTCATTGAATGAATGTTGCTCAAAAACACACTTTTGAATGTCATGGATTAAAATCAACTTTCTTTGGAATGCATGCTTAAAACAAAAAAAATCCGATCTTGAATGCCAAGGATCAATGAATGGTAAAGTTTGATTTTTGGACATTTAAGAAACTTTGTTAAGTTAAAATACAAATTTACAAAAATCAATTTGAGTAGTTCCTTGGACTCACCTCTTTTCTAATCACCCATCAAATATTAACCATTGGTTGCAATTTCAGCGCCATTTATGGGGATGGGTCTACTTGAAAAAGGTGTTAAATGTTCCACAATCTAACTCACTCACTTGGTCTTTGAACGTTTGCTTTAACTTTATCAAAATTCTTAAATGGCCAAAACTCTAGATTAAATCGATCACACTTCAAGTTTGGGCACTAAAATTGAACAACAACTGATGTGGAGAGCCTTCGGGCGCGCGCTTGAAATCGAATCTCACACACTTTTGTTTTGGGCTTAAAACAAACTCACACTCAATCTTGAATGCCTTAAAGAAAATTAATCGATATTTGACGTGGAGGGCCTCCGGGCGCGCGAGTTTGCTTTTGTTGACCCTAACTCTTCTTATTGTTTGCATTCTTCGATTGATTTACTTTTGTTGGCACTTCAAGTTGGAATTGAACATTGTCTCTTAAACATGAGTGCTTGCAAAGTCTAGATTAGCACACATAAGAGTCAGTTGGTAAAAGAACAAGCGTGTTTTTTAGCCCAAGGTCATCCGAGTCTTCTCTCCCCTTGTCATCTTTCGAGGCCATCTTGGGTGCATAAGATTAGGATCCAAAACCTTGTTTCTTTTTAGGAGGCCTGCTTGGGGATTTCATCACCCCTTGGACGACCTCAACTCCAGCGCTCCGGCGGAGTATAAGAATCGGGAGGTGAATCGAAAGACACCTCTCTTGGGATCAAGATTTTGTCATTCGGGCTAAGCCTCAAGGAACTTTATACCCTTGAGAAGTGAAAGAGGAGAAGTGGGTTACCGCTCCTCTCGGCTGTGTGACATCCTTTTGGTCTCATCTACGGATTTGGGCCTCACGTACCTTGCGTATATCGAGGACTCCCTAGCTAAACCAATTGTCAGCCTTGCAGAATACCATCTAGGATGTTAATGTGTTTGGAGTGACTGATCGAAACATTTGTAGAACATACACACTCCTTGGCGCAAGTATCACATTCTGAGAACCACAAACTTCTATCTGGGTGTTCCTATCTATTGCTTGTTTTTATTTTACTTGTTGAATGAATGTTTGCCAAACTTGGTCAATCCTAGCTTAGGGCACACTTAGCGTAGTCATTGCCTATTTTGGAAGTTGAACAAGTTGAAGCAAAACAACTGAGATTTTTCCCAAAGCCAAGCAAATTCAGGAATTTATGTCGGAACAACCCAAACCCAAACAGAAGTTTCACAAGGTCAAACTCAAGCCATCTCTAGCATACCAAGAACTTTTAGCCAAGAGAAAAGAAATAACACCAAGCCCACAAATTGCCAAACTCCACAAAGCAGAGGACAAAGCTACCGACGAAGCACTTCAAGAGGCCTGGTTAGAGCGCACCATCAAATTTAGCCAACATCCAGGAGTTAATCCTGCTTATGCCTTACCAACTTGGCATGATTTCTATGATTAGACACCCTTGTTTCTCCACATCTTCTTAGATAAGCTTCACTTTAGAGTCATCTTTGTAGAAAAGCCAACCATCTTAGGTTATCCCCTTAAGCATTATTAGCTCATCCATCTCATTTAGAATCAAACCATCTAGCCAACAATCGAAAATCTGCACATCTAAGCTTTCAAAATTGTTGTCACCTTGCTAAAAGTTTGCCATTCCTAAAATCTTCCAAATCCACCAATCTCACCAAGGTTATCCCTTTGATAGAGCTTTGTCTAGGGTAATCTAGCTTTGTCACTTGTTATCCCTCATCACCTTGAGCTAAAGGTTGGGATTCACAAGTGGTCAATCTCGTGTTCTTCCTAAAGGATCATCAGTCTATCCTTAAGTTGACACAATCACCACCAAGCTTGCACATAGGAAAGCAGACCTTTTGTGCTTTGACAACATATCTTTGAAGTTAGAATCCCCAACCCAATCCTCCTTAGGTTTTGTCATATAGCTTTGCCTCAACCTAGGAAATCATTTGCATAGAAAAGCCTTCCCCCTTTTTGCATCCATCAGCATTATTGCATCTCATCCCTAGGAGCATTTTTCATGCCACCCGTCACTCGCTTAGCTAAGAAGAAAGAAGCAATGGAGACCTATCATTTAGATCGAATAGCCTCACCCCCCTTGAGCACTCAGCCATCCTTCAGCCCAGAGCCAGCTATGCCATCACCTACTGACATTGAAGCTTTCATGAACCAACCAGGAAATGCAGTATTGGTAAACACCATTATAGACAAAAACAAAGAGACAATCATGGCTAATTTTCGAAGGGACAATGTAGGAACCTTTGACTTTGGAAGACCCCCTCCATTATCAGATCCATCTCACCCATTGTTTGGGCAGCTGCCACCACCCATAGGCTCTTATGATCCAAATTATCCTCAGTTTATTCCAAAAGAAGAGCCTCCAGCCAATCCATATGACCCAACAGACCCAAACATACCATCATCCACCCAAGTTGAAATCTCCATGCCGCAAGCCAACCCAGCCACCACCACTCCATCCTTGGTTCATACCTCTCCGATCCAAACCCCCTTTACCCAAAACACCTCACCGTTCACCCCCTTCACTATTGCTGCTACTCCCCAACCTAGCCTTCCCAATCCACCCATCTCCCAAATCAGTGCTAGCATCTTTGGCCAACCTCAGCAATATACAACAGGGATGCCACCCATGGGGCCAAGTAATCAACCTTTCATTGCCCCCAGCTTGTTCACCATAGCCCAAAGCACAATCCCATCATTTCCATTAGGTCTCGGGAGCTCAATACCACCAGCCACAAATCCACAAGCTACTACCTTCACTCCACAAAGCTATCAAAACCCACAAGCTACTGCCAATCTTCTACCAAGCTCTCAAGTGACCCCAGCTCCCACCACCACTCTACCAAGCTTCCAAATCCAGCCACAAAGCTATCAAACCCCATCAGTTCCATTCCCAAGCTTTCAATTCCCACCACCTCCACTACCAACTAATCCATTACCTCCAATTACCAACTACTTTTCAATGCCACTTCTAGGAGGTAATCCACCACCCCAGCCAACCACCAATTATTTGCAGATGCCATCCCAAATGGGGGCACAACCCACATATATTGGTCAAACCCCACAAGCCCTTCGATCCTTTCCCCAAGCCTCACAACCATCTTATACCTTACCTCCACAAAGCAATCCATTTATCCCATAGCCAGCTTATGTTCCTCAATCCCAACCTCAAATCCCATATCAACAGCAAGCCTCGCAGCACATGCAGCAATATGCGCCACCTCCCCCTCAACAACCCGTCATCCACCATGCAGCTGCCCAAACAATGTACAATCCCTATCAGCAAATCCCTCACAACCATCCATATTCAGTGGCCCCATCCAGCACATACCTACCTCAAGGCACTCCTACATTGGGGGCACCCCAACCATCACCTATCAATTCAGAGTTGGAGCAAATGAAGACAGCTCTGAAAGCCATCCAAGAAGGGAATGATCCAAAGACATTCAAGTTTGAGAATGTGTGTCCTTACCCATTTGACAGAGCCATTACCACGACACCATTTCCCGAACACTTTGAGGTACCTAAATTTGACAAATTCAGAGGAAAAGGACACCCTGTCACACATATCAAAGAATTTTACATGCATTGCCAGGACGTGGCATACAATGATGTCTTCCTCTTGCGCCTTTTTCCCAAAAGCTTGGCTGGACCAGCTCTTGAATGGTTTTATAGAATCCCCTATGGCACAATTAAAAACTTTACTGAATTATCTGAGGCATTTGTAGCCCAATATGCTCATCTCATTGAAACAGAGCTATCAATAGTTGATCTTGTCCACACCAAACAAAAAGGTGGAGAAAGCCTTGCCGAATACTTGCAAAGATGGCAAACCCTTACCACCCGCATATCCTGCACCTTGCCAGAACGCCATGTGGTGAAAATGTTTATTGATAATGCACATCCCAGCTTGGCTCACCACATGACCATGAACTGTTTGCAGACCTATAAGGATATCAAAGAGAAAGGAATGATCCTCGAGCAAGGACTCATCAAAGATGGTGTGGTAAATATTTACAAAGAGGCCAACCAAAATCAATCACATTCCAATGACAAGTCTAGGTATTGGAACAAAAACAAGCATGTTGCAACAGATGGGGTTACTGACACCAGACATGTGAATATCGTTGGTCCTTCTCAAAACCAGTCTAACCCACCATATCAAACAAACAACCAACAAGCTATCAATTACCAACAACGAAATAACCAAAGCTATCAAAACCACAATACAAGACCCAACTTTTAAGGGTCTAACAATCAAGCTAATGCCATCAATGTAGCTACAGGGCAAAAGCCCAGATTCCAACCTGCACCTAGAAACTATACACCCCTTGGTGAGCCATTGGATGTTATTTTTGAGAAATTGGCTAAGGAAAACCTCATCAAATTTCCTCCTACCCAGCAAATTGATCCAAGCCAATCCAAAGCTGCATGGTACAAGGACAATGAGTATTGCAAGTTCCATAGGGTAAACGGTCACACCACCCTCAGATGCATGAAACTGAAAGACTATGTGCAAGACCTTATTGATCGGAAGGAAATCACTGTTGGTGCCCAAACCTCTCCCAATGCAGGCTTACAGATTTATCAAAATGCTTTTCCTCCACACAACAACCAAAATCCTGGAAAAGCACCTATCCAAAACAACACCAACAACTGCTAGCCAAACCAACAGCATGGGAAGAACAATGACCACACTTCATCCTATATAGACTATGGTAGCCTTATAGGTTGTATATCTGAGAAAGAGCCTTTTGTCAATGTTATCAATATCCGAGTACCAGACAATGAGTGTGCGGTCACCACTTGAAGAGCGCGATTTAACATCGCAGACCCACCAGTTTCATCAACACCATCAGCTCCATCAAAAAACCGGTACAATATCTTGGAACACCTTGGGAACATGCCAGCCCAAATATCCATTTTAGACCTTCTCCGCACTAGTCCTATGTACAAAGACATCCTTGACAGTGCTCTCATAGAATCCCGTGTCCCTTCTGATATCAATGCTACTAATTTTCGTAATCTTGTTGGACACCTTTCATCCTCATGTGCCCTATCATTCAAACCCACCGACATACCCGCGGTTGAGCCAGATCACACCCTTCCGCTTCGCATAGCCATCATGGTATCCAATTTTGCCGTGAAAAGAGTAATGATAGATAATGGATCAGCCTTGAACATTTGCACCCTAAAATTCATAAAACAAGCTGGGTATACTGAGGCAGATATGATCAGTGAGGTTATCACCATCAAAGCTTATGACAACTTGGAAAGGACCACAGAAGGGACTATTTTGCTACCAATCAAGGTTGGGCCAGTCATTCAAGAGACAGTTTTCCATGTTGTTGATCTAAACCTACCATTTAACATCCTCCTCGGTCGCCCATGGATTCATGCTATGAAGGCCGTTCCATCCACCTACCGTCAGTGCATCAAATTTCCGCATCAAGGCACTGAGGTAACCATCCATGCCGATCTAGAACCCTTTTCTTATTGCAATGCAGTTGAAGCTTCATATACAAACCATTTCCCTGGAATAGACATCGGCATAGCCATCGCCAGCTCATCCCACACTTGTAATGACGCAGAAACCATCCTTGCCTCCACCCTATCTACTGTAAAGATCAACAACAAAGGATGTGGAGAATATAGTCTATCAGATGCATTTGCTGTCAGAGCAATCCCACTTGATCCACATACCCATGGACAACCAACATATCACAAAGCTAAGGAGATTTCACCTCCTCGATACAAACAGTTTGGCCCAACCACCTTTGTGTCCTCAAAAACCCCTCTTCATGAGGAGCTCACTCCAGATATCAACAATTGGCTACATAAGGATGCACCTCCAAGAAATCAAGCACGCCTTGATCACTTCAGCCAAAAGTATCCCCAACAACATAAGCTCATCACTGAAAAATGGAACTATCAAGGAGGTGGACTAGAACCAGAAGAAAGGGGCATGCAATGTCCCATCGAAGCACATGATTGGGAAATAAAGTCAGGTCTTGGCTTTGGCATACCCACAACTGGGGGCACCAACGAGAATGGTCATGTTTTTTCGAACATCCACCACGACCTTGTCGAAATCGAAGACATTCCTAAGGAAGTTGAAAAGAGAGCCTACGATGATATCCCAGACCAAATCTTCCTAGGAGACTCTGTTCTCCGAGAATTATCCATCCATCTCATTGACCTACCACTTGCTCATCCACAACTCATAGATTGGGACCAACCAAGTGTCATACATATTGATGAGTTTGCATCAGAGGAAGCACTTCTAAGATTCATGGGAGCTGAAACTCCTCATAAGAAGACAAAGCCAGATTCTGCCTACATCTACAAGCTAGATCCCAAGGGGTATTTTGGAGAAAATCCCCAACCTAGTTTCGATACACCCAAAACTGGAACTAAGGTAAATCTGGAACTAGCTAAGGCAGCGAAGAGAACCCCTTAGCAAGAAAATCCAGAGCCACAAGCAGAACATGAGGATTTAGTATTGCCTCCTCAAGATAATCGACCAGAGGTGTCTTCTATTCTAATAGAGGATACTAGAGAAGTCAACATTGGTTCTTCAGAGATCCCTAGAATTGTTCACATTGCTACATCCCTATCACAAGACCAAGCTGACCTCCTCTTTGAGGTTTTACGAGAGAACATTGGCCGATTTGCATGGTCATATCAGGACATGCCAGGACTTGATCCAAAGCTTGTAGTTCATCATCTTGCAGTCGATCCAAAGATCAAGCCCGTCAGACAAAAGCTTAGAAAAATGGACCCCAAGGTGGCATTACTAGTCAAAGCTGAACTAGAAAGAATGTTAGCTGCTAAGGTTATCCGACCTATCGACTACTCAGAATGGATCTCCAACATGGTCCCTATCACTAAGCCTTTCGGTGACATCAGAATCTGCACTGATTTTAGAGATCTTAACAAAGCTTGTCCAAAGGATGATTTTCCCTTGTCCAACATAGATATGATTGTAGATCTTACAGCTGGACATGAAATTCTGTCCCTTATGGATGGATTTTTTGGGTATAATCAGATCAAGATTGCAGAAGAGGATCAACATAAGACAACATTCACTACCCCTTGGGGAACCTTTTGCTACACCATGATGCCTTTTGGCCTAAAGAATGCTGGGGCTACCTATCAAAGAGCTATGACAACCATTTTCCATGATCTTATCCATAGCATTTTGGAAGATTATGTGGACGATATCCTGGTCAAATCTCACACCTTCATGGATCATCTTGCTGACCTGGAAAAAGTCTTTGATAGGTTGGCCCAATATTATCTCATGCTAAATCCCAAGAAGTGTGTCTTTGGGGTCACATCTGGCAAGCTTCTAGGCTTCATAGTTTCTAAACGGGGTATAGAGATCGACCCCAAAAAGGTAAAGGCTATCTTAGACATGCCTCCTCCCCATACACTGCGACAGCTTCGCTCTCTTCAGAGAAAACTTCAATCTGTCTGGCGCTTCATCTCCCAACTTGCAGATAAGTGTACACCATTTTCACACTTGCTAAAGAAGAATGAGAACTTCAAGTGGGATCTTTTATGTCAGCGCAGCTTCGATCAGCTCAAGTAGTATCTCACCAATCCCCCTATCTTGGTTCCACCAGTTCTTGGTCGTCCCTTGATCTTGTATATATCAGCAACACCTATTGCTCTAGGGGCACTTCTAGCACAACATGATGATTATAGCAGAGAGAGAGCCATCTACTATATTAGTAGAACCCTAGTTGGTTATGAACTCAATTACACTCCTATGGAAAAAGCTTGTTTGGCAGTTGTTTTCTCAACTCAAAAGCTTCGCCACTACATGCTAAGTCATACCATCCAACTAATCTCTAAGATTGATCCTCTCAAGTATATGCTCTCTAGAACAGCACTCACAGGCCGGCTAGCGAAATGGGTTATGCTACTAAGTGAGTTTGACATCCAGTATGTGGACAGAAAGGCAATCAAAGGGCAAGCTATAGCAGATCACCTAGCTGATGCACCTCTAGTAGATGCATATCCTTTCCTCACAGAATTTCCAGATGAGCATGTCTGCCTAATTAAAGAACAACCCCCATGGAAGCTTTATTTTGATGGCTCATACACCTCTCATGGATCAGGGGCAAGAATATTATTAGTTACACCTCAAGGAGATTACATTCCAAAAGCCTTCAAGCTACAATTCCCTAGCACCAACAATATAGCAGAATATGAAGCTCTTGTAGCAGGATTAAAGATAGCTGCAGAATGGAATATCACTGAGTTACAAGTCTTTGGTGATTCCCAACTCATTATCAAACAAGTCTTAAATGAATATCAAACCAAAGATGAAAAGCTATTACCCTACAAAGAGCTAGTTGATCAGCTGACCCAGCATTTTACAAAGCTTCAGTTTACACAAGTGCCTCGAATGCAGAACAAGGTAGCAGATGCCATGGCCACTATTGGCTCGCTCTTGGAAATCCCCCAAGAAGCTACGCAGTATGAGTTTTTAGTTGAGCAGCTCCTCACACCTGCCTATGCGAATGAGGATTCAAACCGTGTTTGTATCTTGGTTGGTCCCCAATCCCCTTGGTACCATGAAATTCACGCTTACCTTAACAATGGTATCATATCCCCTCACCTCACACGTACCCAACGCCAGAACCTCATCCGAAAATCATCCCGCTATGTTATCATAGCCAATACCCTATATCGTCGGGGTTATCACGATACTCTCTCTCGATGTTTAGATGAAAATGAGGCCGCGATGGCATTAAAAGAAGTACATTCTAGACTTTGCGGTGCCCACACGAGTGGTATTGTCCTAGCACGACAAATCCTTAGAGCAGGCTACTATTGGCCTACCATTGAAGAAGACTCTTGTGACTTTGTCAGAAAGTGTCTCCCATGTCAACAGCATGCAAATCTTGTGCACGCTCCAGCACAAGATCTACAGCCTATTGCACCACCTTGGCCTTTCGCTTGTTGGGGCCTTGATCTAGTTGGAACTATCACCCCTCTCTCATCTGATGGACATAAATGGATAATAACAGCTACAGACTATTTCACTAAGTGGGTGGAAGCAGTCCCCCTAGTCTTAGCTACAGGAGTTCAAGTCTCCAAGTTCATCTTGTACCACATTGTTTGCCGCTTCGGCATCCCATCCACCATCTTCACTGACCACGGAGGTAATTTTGAAAATCTCAACATGGAAGAATTATGCACTTCCCTCCACATCCATCACCGCTTTTCTAGCCCATATTTCCCACAAGGTAACGGCCAGGCAGAGGTAACTAATAAAACCCTCCTCAAAATCCTAAAGAAAGTTGTCAATGATTCCGGCCGTGATTGGCACCTTCAAATAAATCCGGCTTTATGGGCCTATCGAACTTCCTTCCGTACATCCACGGGCACAACTCCATACTCCCTAGTCTATGGTGCCGAAGCGGTATTACCTATAGAAGTTGAACTTCCCTCACTACGCATATCTTTGCGAGGGCAAATCTCAGATGAAGAATACAGAGTAGCTCGACTCACCCAATTAGATCTCTTAGACGAGAAGAGACAACAAGCCTATGACCATCTCACAGTCTATCAAACTCGTCTCAAAAGGAATTTCAACAAGAAGGTGCTCCCATGACACTTTCAGCCAGGTGACATGGTCCTCAAAGAAAATATGAAAGTCCAAGCAGATCGAGAAAAGAAAGGCAAGTTTGAACCTACATGGCTTGGTCCCTATGTGGTTACTGCCTCCTTTGGCTCCGGAGCTTATCAATTATCTACACCAGAAGGAGAACTCTTGAATGATCCCACTAACATCATTCATCTCAAGAAGTTCTATGCTTGAAGATCCTTGGTATACCCAGCTTTTGAAAAATACAAGAAAAAAATAGTAAAGAGAAATAAGCGTCCAATGGTGAAAACTTGGCAATTCAAGCGCCTTGGATAGGTACCTTGGTGAAAACCTGGTAATTTAGGCGCTTTGTGTGCTAAAGACTAATCCATTATCTATCACTATCCTATCCCTCATCCATCCACCCACCATCCCATAAAACACCTGCTTGTTCCCTTGGTGTTCCAATCAAATATCCAAAATCTGATGGAGCTTGTCAATGCCTCCTGTATAGCTTGTAAATCTTGTACCAAAGCTTGTATTATACCTTGTAAATCTTGTACCATACCTTGTATATATTCGAATCTTGTCCAAAGCTTGTACCATATTCCATCTTGTAAATGATCTTGTACCCTAGCCCATATCCTATCACATGCACACACAGAATCCCATTTTCCTTAAGCTTTTCACAAACCATCTACCTATCCACCTATCAACTATTATAGACACCCCATCCTTCAAAAAAATTTCCATCTCACAAAAAAACTAAAACATGAACAAACTTGTACATTTGTAACATATCTTGGTCTGTCAGCTTATACATCCTCCTTAGCTTAGTATCATTGTATCTATCTGGCTTTCATGTTAGTTCATCCTTGGTCAACATCTTGCACACATCGCACACCTTGGTTAGATATTCCAATGCATCCTTTAGCTAGATCTCCTATCACCAAAGTGTTATCCTTCTTAGTTCAGCTTGCCAGACGCATCACTCATCCAAATCCATCAGCTTAGGTGCTCTCTGATAGATTTTTGCAGGATATAGCTTTCCTCATGTCTGATCTTGGTCCGTTAGTACCTCGTCCTACCCATCTCGTTGGCAAATAGTTCTCTTTTGGATTTTCACTTTCTTGTGATTTGGGATCTTCCCTTTTGGGTCTTGAAATATCTTTTCCAAGAAATCTCCTTGTTCCCTCCTCAAGGTTGCCATGATCTTCCATATCATGGTATGCTGCGAATGGGGCAATTAGAGCGTAAGGTCTTGATCAGGTCTTTTGCTTGTTTTCTTTTTCTGCTTGTGGGTTACCTAGTGTCGTTTCCACGCTGCTTCCTCTGGGATTCATGTGTGATACTGGGGCAATCCTTGTGTGTTTGTTTTGAGTCAGTTCGTCAGTCCTCTAGACGGTTGGTGAAAAGGCCTTGATGTTCTTGGTAACCTTGGCAATTAACCAACAGTCCTATAGCAAATCTAGTGCTCAACTACATGGTGGTACTTCTCTTTGAAGTATCCCCCTGCTCAAAAAGCTTCAATGGATTCCTTTTATAGCGCTCCGCTCATCCATCTCCCCCCCCCCCCAAATCCTGGAAAGTCTTAAGCTTGCTTTACTATTGTGCCTCTGATTTCCCTTTATCATTCTCCTGTAGTGAGAGTTTGAGCTAATTCAACCCCTTCTCTTCGCCAACCTGCGTCTCAGCTCGCCTCAATTTCTTGTACTTTTCAAGAAGTCGTCGAGCCTCATTTCTCTCCCCATCACCTTCTTGATGGGGCATCATCTAATTCTAGTCTCTCCTCTTCTTATCCGAGACTGGGGCAACCTTGTTGCTAAAACATCTTCCTCATGACGTCTTCATTCAAACTTCTTTGAAATAGTGTTGTCTCAACACTATGTCAAAGAGGGGCAAAATGTAGACACCTAAATTTGATTACACTATTTTAGTAATCCTATTTAGTTATCTCTAAAGGCATCATTAATTAAATTCTTATTTAATTAATCCTTTGCAATCCCCTAGCTGATTAATTTAATTAATCATCTATAGTCCTAATTGATAAATCAAATAACCTATTATTTATCAATTAAATCCTTTTCTTCTATCTAATTCCAAAATCCCCATTTATCAAATAAATCTATTTGATAAATGAAATCCTCAAATTCAAAAACCCCTAACCTATCTCTAATCCTCCATTTAGCCTAATCCACCCCATCCACCCATACTAACCAAGCTTAGCCACTAACTCACCCACCCTCATTAATGCCATCCACTTGCACATCTCTAACATCCCTAATCTAATCCTAAACCCAAGCCTAATCCACCCCCTAATGTTGTCACATTCCTTAAACAAGTTTAAGACTTTCCTAATCCAAACCAAAGTCTCCCCTCAAAAAAAACCCAACCACTAAGTCATGAGTGCTCTTACAAAACATAAAGACTCTTACAAGCCCACTCATGACTCTTACACCCATCTTCCACACTCTTCCCTCTTCCACACTCATTCCTCTTACATCCCTCTTACATACTCAACCCCACTCATCATGACTTTAACCAACCCTTTACCCTACCCTCTCACACTCATCCTCCTTGTGACAAGTGTCACCTTCCCATTGGTGCTAAACAAGCACAATCCATGTGCTCCCCTTTGAGTGCATCTTAGCCCTCTTTAAACCTTCATCCATCCTTGCATCTAAGCCCTCCATCCCTCTACCCCTTAGCCTATAAATTGAATCCCCTCCCAAGCCATTTCATCAACAATCTTTGAGCTAAAGTTACCATGCTATTTTGAGAACCAAAGCCATCAACCATACTCTTATAATGCCAAATTGAGAGCTCACAAAGCTACCAATTTTCCATTACCCATCTCCATTGAAGCAGCTTTTGAGCATCTTGAGCATACATCCACAGCAAAAGGACACATCTACGGAATCAAGAAAGCATGGAGTGTTTTCTCTTGTGAGGTTTGCACTTCTTATTTTCTTTCTTAGTCTAAGCATATATGTGAATTTAGTTTTTGGTTTGTGAATGTTTACTTCATTTGTTAATGTTCTTTGCATACTGATTCTGGTTCTACATAAGGTATGGAATGAAAGTAACTATAAAATCTAAGTTACTTGTAAAAGATAATATATAGCCTTATATACCTAGTCTAATGAACACAAATCGTGTCATTTTTTAGCAAGAAGAACATGCTACCTCTACATCAAATACATCTATTATTGAGATTCCTAATATACTTCTAGATGAATGGGCTAAAAGTTACACTCATCATGTTGAAAGTGATTTAGTATTGAATATTGGGATGGGTAACTATATGTTTCAAGAGGTTGGTTTGGTTATGCCAAATTTGGTAAAACATGATAAAAGTTGATTGTGAATAGAAAAATGAGGTCTAGAATATGTTTTTTGACTGATCTAGGAGGAAACATGATGTTGGTGGAGGTAAAATGTTAGTGTCACCCAAGGGAGTTAAGTATTATGCAACCTTTAGAGTTGGTTTTTCATTCACTAACAATATAACTAAGTATGAAGATCTAATCAAGGGATTAGAATGGGCAAGAAGGAGAGGTGTTAAGACTCAAAGGTTCATGATGATAGTGAACTAGTGGTAAATTAGGTAAGGGAATTGGTTTCTGTTAAAAATGATGCTTTGAAAGCCTATAAACATAGAGTGTAGGATGTTATTGAAGATTTTTCAGCTTTTAATATTATTTCAATTCCTAGAAACTAAATCAACATGTTGATCGATTGGTTGCTATAAGAGCCCAATTTGATATTCCCAACAATTTTCAAAAAGGATGTAATCAACAACATATTAAACTCATTGTTAGGCCTTCAATTCCTGACAATAATGTGAATTGGCAAGTTTTTAAGAGTGATGAGCAGATTTTGCAATTTTTGTTAAAGGACATTTTTCTTGGAAGATTGGGAGATTGTTGGAAGATTGGAGAGATTGGTTTGATGATGATATGTTACATTCATGACTGAGTTTTTCATTGATGTCAACATAGCATGTTTGATGTCTTCTATGGTATCTGATAGAAGAACAACGAAAAGATTAAGTTGGTATGGACAACTAGTTGAGCATGATAACCATCTAAGGTTATGGGAGATACTTTGGAGTATCTGGTATATGTAGTTAATGTCAAAAGTTAAAAGGATAAGTCTACAAGAAGTTATGTAAGTTTTGGTGATGTATGTTTTGAGATAGAGTTTACAGATGCATTCTCTAGTAAACTTGTTATATATCTTAGTAGAGTTGATATCTTGAGGATCAAGGTTGAGCGCATGTAGAAGACATGTTGACGATGACATGGTTAAGCACACTCATCATAATATTGCATGGTGGAAGATTAAGGTTATCACTAAGTGTAATGTGTTCTTAGTGTGGTCCTATAATAATTAATTGAGAAGGAATAACAACTGACTCAAGAATTCTTTTATGAACTTGGTATAAAGGAAGGACATTTTCCTTTGTCATGGTATCAAAGAAAAATTATGTGAATATTTGAAAAGCAGCAAAGAGTGCAAAATGTGAAGTTGAGTGGAGCAATGCAAAAGTGAAGGAAACTTAATTTCCAAGGTTTTTCTAAGTGATCCAAGGTTTGGTATTTGGATCCGAGGTTCACAACCTGGTCTACAAGGTCTATTAGTGATTGGTCTAGTAGATAGGATAGAGGAAAGGAAAGAGGAAAGAAGAAGATACTAGTAAATTACTTGTTTGAGTAGTGAGCTCTTCTTGTAGTTGAAATTACATGTTTGGGTAGTGGGCCTTCTTGCATACATTATACCACAACTCCTAATAGGCTTGGCACAACTCCTAATAGGGTTGGAATCTCCTAATAGGGATTCAAAGTCTCCTAACAGGGACTCATTATACTAAATGTTGTAATAGACTCCTAACAAGGTCCATCCTCTAATAATGAATATTTATATTAGTACATCATCTTATGGGCATCATTCCTGCCAGGGTTTTGCCTCTAATCAAGGGTTTTCCTGGTCAACATATCTAGTGTAATTGTCTATGTGCACTTTATTATGGTTTTTGTTTACTTTGATTGAATGGTTAAGTTTTTTTAATAAAGATAAATGTTTTAATTGTTGGATAACTGATTCACACCCTTATCTTGGTTGACTATTGTTTCTAACAATTTTGACATCCTCTAATCAAGATAGGTAGCCTCTAATTAGGATAGGCTAAAACAAAATTATGAAGATTAGGTGGTGCAACTCAAGTCTAATAAATTTTCTAAAGGACTTGCTACCTTCCTTCTTGTTTGGTGATGACCTGAGTTCAAGTTGAAATTTCAAAGCCTTATTATAAAGTAAAAATGAAAGATAAAGTGTAGAAAATAATGCACAACCTGCCTTTGTAAGCAGTGATATTTTCACTCTCAACTATTGGTGGTTGCTGGGAATACTTGACATGACTCCTTGATTTTAAGATAATAGGCCTCTTGTGATAATAGGTAGGAAAAACAATCACCAAAATGGAGCAATCATAGATAGAAATTGACCACAAAAGGATACAATTTGCAGATATATCTCCGTGACACTTATAAGTGTAGTTTACTAATATGAACAATGGAAAATGCAAACATAGATTGTAACATACCAAAATACTAAACTGAAAATAGATAGTTAATTATGAAATTTGTAACTTGAATAGATTACCAAATGAATGTAAAACAGATAGGGAAGTGATATACCATAACCATATTACAAAAGTAAGCATCTTTTATAATTTCAATTCCATTTCGAGTGAAGGTAATTGAATTAACTATCAAACTAAAATAACTAACTAAATTGATTTCTATAACAACAAAAATGAATCTAAATCTTTTCTAAATATTCTACAATTTATACATTAAGTACAATAAATAAACTTACAAGAAAGGATCCCGAAACATACTGAAATTAACTAAACATATCTAAAGTTTTTTGTTCAAGCCTTGGCTATCCAGTAAGAGGAGAAGCATTGACATACGCTTAACCTCCCAACCATATACCTTATAAATCCCCACACAATCTTTTAACAAGAAAGGCCCTTCCTAGCTCGAGGTTAGGCTTGGGGCACTATAGTCCAACCATTTGAGCATACTGGTTTTTAGAATGTTTGCTCGGTAGTAGGTGGGCATGCTTGATTAACTAGCACCACCTACATCTTGTGGTCAAAACAGGCAAGCGTGCCTCTAAATGACCTTGGACAAGGATTTAGATAGGTTTCTAATACCTGATCACCATTGCTTAACTTGACAATAGAGCAGATATTGGACAAACATGAGCTTACTTAGATGTTCTTTTGGAAATCATTATAAAAATTTTCATGTTTATATATTGAAGTTCTTATTTCTGTTACTTTTCCCTTGCATTGATTCCCTTCTCTCCACCCCCTTTCATTGACTATTCCAGCTAGTGTGAGTCCTTGGAGAAAATAGTTTTCATTCTGATATAGGTCATCTTGATAATCATGGATTTCTATCCATTGGGTAGATATACCATGAGCACCCATCTTATGTGATGTTGTGTTCAATTCTTGCACCATGCTAGACTTATATTTCAGTATCACTCTAGAATAGAAATCATGAAAGAAAAGAAAGGTAAATAATGTAGATATATGACAGAGAGGGAAAGAGACCATAGTGAATTCATACACCATGCACATCGGCCTTTAACTTGTAACTAACAAATTTCAAAGATTTGAAACAAGCAAGCCATAGAGAATAATAAGATGCATAGACATAAAACATAACCTGATCGAAAGTTGACTTGATAGAATGGTCAATGACTCAATCCACACAACTTAGAGATGACTTTTGCAAGGAATTAAGGAGGGATTATTAGGAGAATCTATGGTTTGAACTTAAGAAGGAAGTATTTTGTTCTAAGAGACAAAAGAGAATATATGTGTGAAGATAGATGCTTCTATAATATATCCTTGCATTGGCTCAACCAAGCCATGGCCTTGATTGTCCACTTGCTCAAGAAGATAGTTTTTCAAGAACATTGGTTTCAATATTACCGAGTTTAAAAGGTGGTTCCAAGTGTACATGATCACCTCTCATGAAGAGATATAAGTTTGAATTATTAATAGTTCCCTTTTACAAAACATTTATATATTTTAACACTTGGAAGCTTCAAATCTACATCTATGAGGCGTAATATGGAAGGTGTGTCTTCCACTTCTATTATAACTATAATATATTTATATATATTATTTTAAATGACTCTACCATGCTATTATTAAATTTTAAGGTCATACCTATAGATATACTTATATCTATATACATGTGTAGTTCGAAGAAATATGGTTTATTTCTAACATCATATCCTCTCAATATATGCACATGTATATATATACATATATTAATAAGTACGAACTATAGAAATTACATTAATATCATGGTGGCATCATACATACATACATATATATATATGTATACATACATATATATATATATATATATATATGTATGTATGTATATATATATATGTATGTATGTATATATATATATATATGTATGTATGTATATATATATACATACATATGTATCTATATATGTATATGAATATATATATATATATATATATATATATATATATATGTGTGTGTGTGTGTGTGTGTGTGTGTGTGTGTGTGTGTGTGTGTGTGTGTGTGTGTGTGTGTGTGTGTGTGTGTATATGTACATGCATACATACATACATACATACATACATATATAACAATATCACAAAACAACAAAGGTAATGGTTCTGAATAAGAATTCTAGTTATTGATTATTTTTATATTTTTTCCCAACTATCCAATGGTGTATTCTATTGTGAAGTCACTAAATCTTTATCAAGGTAGTTAGAGGTCATACTTGGTGATCAAACAATGGACTATAATAGTGCCCCATTCCTTGAATCTTGTTCAGTAATGCTTTCTCCCCCTTGTCTATTCCTGCAACCACCAGTGCAACATTTCCATAATAATAAAAAGTTTTTTATTTTAAAATCAATATTAGAATGTATCACCAATAATTATAACAATGGTTAACTACCATTATCAATAGTAAGTAAATATAATAAACCAATGACTCACTACCATATTCAATAAGCAAATAAACATGATAATTGTTAATCGACTCCATTATCACAACCATTTATACATGAAATAAATGGTTAGTTATAACTTCCCTCTTCACATGAATAAGAAAATGATAGTTTTAACTAATCATCTCAATGGCTATAACTTATTTTAATTAGGTCAAAATTTTGGGATGTAACACAGATAACAATGTAACATAGAAAGCAAAGAAATTTGTAAGTAGCAATGAATTTGCAGATAGCAATGAAAAAAATATAGCACATGAGTCACAAATATGGGAGAGTCCAATGCTATAAAGGCAATTATTGATTATAGAGAAAGCTTGCACATTCAAATGCATGCTTGATACAGGAGTTACGAGCAAGAGACATTAAAAATTACCAATAATACAAATGGTTGACTAAACACAATATCATTATAGGCCACCGAGAAATATATGAAGGGCTGGTGGCACAAAAAAATTAAAATAATATCGCCAAAGGTGAAATTATAATTTTTCTCTCAATATGGTAATATAAAGATACCACCTTGTATCCACCTTTACTTCCATATGCATATACACATATATGTATATGTACATAATATTCTAAATATGTGTACTCATGTGTACATCATATTTTAAGTAAGTGTATACGTTCATGACCATCATATTCAAATTTCTGCATATATAAGTACACAAACACACACATATATGTATATGTATGTATGTATGTATGTTTAAAATTACATATAGGTACCATGGTATCATTATATTAAGACATGTCAGTCAAAATCTTCAAGATCATCCCATATTATAAAGGTAGCAATTTATTCTTAGCTTGATTATTTTATTATCTTATTAGGTGCATTGACCAATTAGCTCATGGTGATCAGTTGGTAAACCCTTGCTGTCATGCCCAAAATTTCAATACAACAAAAACACAACTAATTTTTGTTTTTTTTTAAAATGGGAGAGAGGATTGAAGATAATATACATATCTTATCCTTAAACTTGGAGGAGATGAAGTAAGGTGATGGAACGAAGTTCGTTTACTCGAAAACTAGATCTCAAATTCACTATGAGGAGGGCACTTGGTTGCTAGTTACTAAATGCATCTATGTTAAGATGTAATGGTTATGAACCCCCAATCTTCTGCACCCCATATGGGTCACTCTTATGTGCAAGTGAGATCCAAATTTGTGTTAATGTAGTGGAGAGTTCTAAGGATTGCAATGAGTAGGTGTTTTATCAATTATTCATTTTGTTTCTATTAATATGAAGTTTACCTTTATATTATTATTACTTTTTAAATATTTATTTATTACTAATATTTAATTATTATTATTATAATTATTTTGAAACCACCTATACCTTCTATTCTTAATATACATCTTTTAATTTAATTGTTAACTTTATTATTATTTAATATTAAATTAAAATTACTACAATTGTGAATAATGTACATTTAACTATCAGGAAAACTATCATCTAATTCCTATACTTCCATCACCCAAACTCATATCTTCATCTATCATGGTTAACAATAATAACCAAGCATTATTTAACTAACATAACAATTTTAAAGTTAAGTGTCATGTTTACCCATCCCATCTATGCTACCCTTAACAAATAATCTATATATATATATATATTCATTCCCAAAACATCTATAGTCAAAGATCTTAAAAATAATATACAAATACATATTATCTTTAAACCTATCTAACAAACTATAATTCAATTTATAATCAAAATACACTATAATCATAATTTGCAAATCCCAAAACAAAATATAATCAAATAAAATAAAAATCCAATATACAACCCCTTTATCACATATATTAAAAAAAAACACCCTAAACATTTATCCCAGCTCTCTACTAATACTTTAATATCATATACACATTTCCCCCCGCCACCATTTACCTAAGTCTCTCTCCATTACAAAAACTATTGTTGTTCTTTTATGCTCTTCCAAGAAACTTTACCTAGGCGTCTTCCCACCTACCCATCCAAGTGGGATGTCTCTAGTCCCATCGCTAGTGGACATATGGTGCTGATTTAAGTTTTCAACATGATAAAAAAGAAACAAGTTTAAAATGCTCTGAATAAAACCTTCCAAAAAAACACATACTCCTATTCCTAGGCGTGGGAGAAGGAGTAGTTAGTTTAGGTTTAAATGCATGTTGTAACTCCCAAGACTAGGTGCCTAGGGAGATGGCTACCCATGTGAAAGAAAAACATTTCCTCTTCCGTTTACAAACATATTACACTCCCTCCATAACTAGCGTATGGCCCTTGATCCAAGGGGCAACGGCTAAAGGGTAAACTATTTTGTTTACCCCTGCCGCTATGCCTAGCCTGTACCTTGCCTTGCCGTCAGTGCAAATGTACCCTGCTACGTACTCTGACAGAGCATGACAGTCCCGAGGGTTAGTTTAACTCCACTCCACCTCTCTACCGCGACAACTAATATCGTGGTTAATTTGACTTAAGATTTGAATATCTCCCGCCCAGTCCTCAACCCGCCTATTTTTTACTTTGTAGAAGATTTGCATATGTAGGGACGCTAACAGATAAAAACTTACAGCTTACCTTCTAATCGCCTTGATGCTGTATTCTTCAACTCAATGTGTTTAGCAATGTTGATGAAACCGTGCTGCTCATGCGCGAGTGTCTTATATCGTGTCCAAGCCCTGTGCCGTAGGTCGTTAGGTAGTTCTGTCAGATTTCAATCTATTGTCTTTTCATTTCTACGCCTTCAACCAGAGCCTGACTAAAAAACACTTTGTTTTTTTTGTCATTAAAGCTTCTATAAAACAAATCCAAAAAGTGTTGGGAAATTGAGGGCTTTTAAGTGTTCAAGAGTGTATAAGTTATTCATATGTCATGAACTTCTCTTATTTCAATAGCCATGGATCTTGTCAGTTCTTTGTATGCAATTTTTTTACCATGAATTTAAATCTTGGAGTTTAGAATTTTTCCGAAGAGAGGCTCTTAAAACAATTATTTCAGCCGAGAGAGAGATCTCATTGTCATAATAGAGGTGACTTTTCCCTACCAAAGAGCGAGTATGACGTTTTAGGCAAGGACAATCTTAATTCGCTCGTCAACAAGATCATAAGGGACTTTTACTAGCCAATGGCTCAAGACTGACTCATATGCTTTGGTGATATGAATCATTTTTAAAGGCTTTGTCTATGGCCTCTTGTGGTGTTTCTGTGAAGATCAGAATTTTACGGAATACCAGATTTGTAGCTCTGTACGTAGAGCGCATGCTTTTTTGCCATCAAATGGAATATGAGCATACAACTTTTATTTCCCCAAATCTTTGGTTTTTCATTTATTAAATTTCAATTTCAAATCAAAATGTTAAAGTAAATCACAGTTAAAATTTTTATTTTTAAATAACTATTGAAAGTATATGTTTTTGCTGTCAATAATGGAAACTAATTAATAGTTTTGTCTTTTTAAAAATGTATAAATGTCATGATTATTTAATGTATGACAAATTTAAAATGTTTTAGGATGTTTATTTCTAAATCTTTACATTACAAAATTTCTTTATTACAGCTTCTTAAAAGATTTATCAAAAACAATAAAAATATTTTATTATGTACAATATTTAATAGTTAAATGTATTTGAGTTGAGGTATTGGGATGGAGAACATCTTGGAAGGATCAATAAGTCATCTTTAATAATGAATATCAAGTAAACTATTCATTCTCACCTCAAAGAGTTTATTAATCACTACTCATTTAAAATGGATTTGACCGAAAATTCAAAGTTGACCCCTTATATCATTTTACATAAAATATATTTGTAAAGAAACAAAAACAAATTTTAAATAATTTGTAAGATAAACAATTGTTAAAAATAACGAATAAGTTATTTTGATTTTAGGAGCTAGGATTAAAAATATATAAATTGGGTGATAATTTTTTAAATTTAGTTTTGAGATTGATTTGTTATTCTGAAGGATGGATGGACCAATTCATCAATAAGGAATAACTGATCTCAAGACATTTTTGGCAGTGTCTATCTTTTACTTTGCTATATATATAGTAATATTTGACAGGATTTAATCACATATCTATTTGCAGTCTTGGCCCTTGAATTTGTGAAGAAACCAATGATTGCCATATCATGCATAAAATTTAATAATTTAATTAAAATACAATTATATATTAAAAAATGTGAATATATAGGAGAAAATTTAAAAGATAAGAAAATTTCAATGCTTGCTAGAGATTCTCCTCTAGTTGAAATATTGAGCCAAAAAAAGTATCCAAATTGATTTATACTCTTATAGACTTTTTTAAAATGTTGTTTTTCTAAAGGTACAAAAAGGGTGATAGTGAAACATATCCAATGTTGGTACCTCATATAGAGCTACAAATTCATAACCAAATAAGAAGATTTGGCATTCACATGGAATAACAAAAGAGATAAGAGGTTAATAATCAAACATGTTTAATATTCGAAGGAAGATTAAAAATAATATTTGAGTCATCCTATAATAGTAAGAATGAGATATGGGGTATTCTACTATTTAAAAAATAATAATGCCAAGTTCAAAATTAGCAAACATCTCTAAATGAATGTTCCTTTGTTTGAAGGTTTTTTAACAATATAAATCTAATAGTATACTAACCAATGAGTTGTAGTAACAACCATCTCTCACGTGTATCTAGTCTTAGGAAACTAAGAGTGATTTCAAGGATCTTGACACAAACATTATTAGAATGATCAACCTACCAATAAATAAGGAATACAAAAATAATCCATGTTATTGACATCAACAACTAAAAATAAAAATAAATAAATACATATTGATATTCTTCATACTAAATTGAGCTTTACAACTCATCAATCTTATTTATTTGAATGCCTTTTCTAATTTGAAGAGTGTGAGAAAGAGTGAAGGAGTTTATTTCATAGGGTTGTGCTGCCAAATATTCTCTTGGATGGAGCAAGATGTAAATTTCCATATGAAAATAGGGTGAACCCACAACAATGGGTTCCCCTTTAGTGGGACAAAGGAAAAATTAAAAAATTGCAAAAAACCAAAATCAAGATTTTCATATGTTCGTAGTGAAATGCATTTAAGGGATGTTCGCAACGAACATACATATTAATTATGTTCACTGCAAACACGTAGAAAAATGGAATTCAACAGTAAAAAGTCATTTTTCCCCATTACTATTTATTTTCACAGCGTTGGAACAAGGGTTGGAGTGAACGTGCAATATTGGTGAGTGCCCGCCCATCACTTTCCTTCAAATTCTCATCCTCGCACTATTCAGGTATGTGTATATATTATTATTTTAATGTTTTTTTTTATGTTTTTAGTGTTTTCAATGCATATTTTAATATTTTTTTTATGTTTTCAAAGAATATTTTAATGTTAATTTAATATTTATATTATTTATTTATGTTAAACTTAATTATATTAATTTAGAAAACATTAGAAAATCATTATAAAAAATATTAAAAACCAAATTTAGAAAACATTAGAAAAAAATATTAGAAAAACATTGTTAATGTTAATGTACATGTTATTGATTTTTTTAATACATCTTAATCTTTTATGTTTATGTATATGTTTTATTCATGTTTCTATATATGTTATTCATATTTTCCTTATTCATGTTTTCAATATCGATGTTTAAATGTATATGTTATTCATCGTTATGCCTTAATTTAAACCCCAATCCTAATTCCTAAACCTAATAAAACCATAATCTTAAACACAATACTAAACATTCAAGGTAAAATCTTATCATAATCATAAACTCTAACCTTAATCAAAATTGTAACATGAGTAACCCTAACCGTAATACTAAATGCTAAGCCATAACCCTAATTCTAACTCTAAATACTAAGCTTAATACTTGAACTCTAACCCTAACCATAATACTAATCATAATGTAAAGTATAGTTAAATCTTAATCATACTTGCCTAAATACTAAATGCTTAAATTTTAACTCTTAAACCTTAATACTAAACAATATAGTCCCTAATACTTTAAACCTTGTCATAATCCTAACTGCAAAACCCTAATCATAAATTATAACCCCTAATCTTAGATGCTCAACCATAACTCCTAAATTTCTCAATTTGAACCATAGACCTAAATGATAAACCCCAACATTAAATAGTAAATCATAATACTTGATCCTAACTTTAATTATAAATATTAAAACTGCGTGTTAAAACCATAATCCAAAATCTTATCCCTAATACAATCCTAACCCTCTAACCATACTTCTAGCAATGATGTAAACCCATACCCTAACCCTCTAACCACACTGAACTAACAATGATGTAAACCCATAAGCTAGAGCCCTAATCATAATCATAAACCATAAGCGTTAATCCATGACCCTAAATACTAAACCCTAATCTTTGTACACTAAGATCCTAAAATGCTAAATTTAAATGCTAAACTCTAATTTTAAAAGCTATAAACTAATTTTAAGTACTAAACCATAATTCTAACCCTAATCGTAAATGGTAAAACCCTTATACTAGATGATAAACCCCAACCCTTATCCTAAACTATAAGCCCTAATTTTAACCCTGATACAAACCATAACCCTAAAAATAATACTAATAGCAATGTCAACCCATATCCTAACCCTAGAAATAATACTAATAGAAATTTAAACCCATAACCTAACCCTAATCATAACTATAATCCTAAATCCTAAATGCTAAAGCCTAATACTAACCCTAATTGATAGATTATAATTTGTACTCCTAACCTCCGACCATGATCCTAACCCGAATCATGGTCTCAAACCTAAATCATAGCCCTAACCATAATCCTAACTCTAACCCTAAACCTTAACTAAAATAATTACCCAAACTCTAACCTAACCAAATCGTAACCTAATCAGTATCCAAACCCTAACCCTAACCTTGATCTTAAAATTTATTTTCTAAACCCTTATTATAAATGATAAGTTACCCTAAATCATAATCTTGAACCAAATCATAAACTTCATATGCTAAACCCTTATCTTAAATTCTTAACCATGGACCTTAATATTAACCCCTAAATAATGCTAAATTATAATCGTATAAACCCTAACAATGTCATAAGGTCCTAAATCTTACCCTAAAATTGAGCCTCATTATAACCCTTACACTAAAACCCTATTTCAAAATCGAATTGAGGCCTAACTTACATAAAATTAAAACAAGTTGAATCTAATCCTAAATTATAATATTACATTTGAGATACATGCATACATAAACACATGTACATGCGTGAAGTATGACCCTTGTTTTGAATGGTATGTAACCCAACTTGAAACCTAAACCTCAACATTATCCTAAGAGTAATATAAATAATTTATTACCCTGATTGAACTCTATTAATACCCCCAAAAATATAATAAAATCCTAACAATAAATTAACTTTAACCATAACCAAACTCTTAACTTTAAATTTATCTTCAACCCTAACTATAAATCAAAGACTTTTCCTCTAATTTGCACCTTATCCTACTTGCTAACCTTAACTCTAACCTTAATTTTCCTTAAATCATAACATTAATTAAACTAATATATATCCATATTTTAGCCCTAACTATAATATAATCTAAACTATAACCATAACCTTTAACCCAACCCTAACATTCATGATAGCCATACCCTAATTTGAATACTAACAAAAGCTTAGTTTGAATCATAAGGACCAAAATCATAAAAGCCCAAAGGTTGTTTGAACCTTAGTAGAAATAGAATAAAATATATAACTTAATTGCATAAAATTTAAATAGATGTACACATCCATACCTGTTATCTCCCAAAAGACTCTATATGGTACCTGTCGACTTGTTGTTGATGATGTCTCGACCTCATCTAATGCAAAATGTGTCTTACACCATTCAACAACATCATGTGCATCATTTACACGAACTCCTTAAAAATTCATTTGATACTTTCGCAAAGCACATTTGATGCAAGCTCCAACACCATCATGTTCACCTTTTCCATGCCCACTCTCGAAAATATTCCATATGTGTTTTACATTCTCATTGCGATGATATCTACACAATGCATAAAATGGTCTAGATGATTTGAACTATGCAGCACATCCATCAAATCAAACATAATGTTTATCAACATTTATGTTTCTTTCTTTCAAATAAGAAAAGAACATATTGAAGGAATGTTCTACATAGTGAATGTCATGTTCTTTATCATTACTTTATAAAAATGATATTCCTTTTTAATTACTCATTCTTGAATTCTACTATGAACGCCATCCAAATCTAACTGTGCATGTCTATAACAAACATGTACCATAATAGTGACCTGCTTAGAAAATAAATAATCTGATTGAATTTCATTCTAATGAACAAAGGAATAGTTCTTTTCAAAATCAACAACTGATACAATTGTTCCAAGTGGGAAATTATCTCTCAAAGTTTGAAACTATTGTGCTTGCCACTTTGCAAACGGTGCATGACAAATATAAGGTTGAATCAATTTCTTAAATCTATCCATAAATGTTAGAATAGGTAACTCCTCTTCAACATATTCCAACCTTTCTGTCTCTTTCCCAACTTTGTTTCATTCTTGACATATTTGTAACTTTTGCAATTCAATTTTTTTGTTACATCAATATTTTCAATTTTCAAAGGAAATAGAGCCAATTCACCAAATGTTTCACATAATCCTTTGATGCAATTTATTTGACCAGTTGGATCATCTATGTTGTCACATAAAATGGATGATATAAACTCATTTCTCCTACTAGAAGGAGCAACATGAAAACCATATGTGTCTTTTAAAAACTTTCAAAATACCTGATAGTGGATATCAAACTCAATATGATGATGACAACAACATGTTTCAAATATTTTGTTTGACCTCACAAACTATGGCTTCAATTTTTCAAACAACGTTTGCCCACCTTTTACATTAGGATGTTCACTACAAAATGACACATACAACTCATGTTGTGTTGTGTCTAATCGATGTTTTGTATGATGTTCATATTGACTAGGTGCAATCCTATGCCTGATAACATCTCTACTATTTGATGAAGGATGAGTGTTATCAATCCAAAATGATATGACTAAATTTTTTAATAACTCTTCAATCCTATTGGAAGGAGGTACTCTACATGTGATTGCCCAATTTCCCTCCATACTATTGTCATCCACAATTAATCTTCTCTTAACATATTCTCTTGTTGTTTTCCTACTAAAACCCATTTCAGATGAAATTGAAAATATTTATCTATTTTGGGTCATATTCTTATTTACAACAGACATCAAAATCACTTTTCTTGCCACAGACTTATCTTTAGTTCGAGAGCATTTTCTTATGTTTCTCAAACCTTGTTTAACATTTTCAATCAGATCAATTTACATGCTAGAAAATCTCCTCTTCTTTGATGTTGTGTCTACACCTAACAATTTCAATGTCTCTTGCAACTTCTTTTGTGTAAGAAAAAGTGAAAGCAACTAAGCTTGTTCAAGTGTTTCAGTATTATCAAATTGAGTCATAATTTCTCTTATCTTCTTATTCATTGACCTTTTCTTGGACAAACTTAATGGTTGAACAATAACTGCCAGTTTTCTTAATTTATCCACATCCATTTTAAGTAAATGATCTAAATTCTTATGAGAAATACCATTCTTTACAAATTGGGCAATATGTAAGAGTTCATCCATGATACTAGTTCCTGCACCTAATCCCAACCCTTCTCTGACTTCTGTTACTAGAATTTCTGCAGGGAGCGATCTTGAGCCTTCTCCAACATCCATTGTTTGAGATTATGCAAGGAAAGATTCTGACCGTTCTCCAACTTCTATTATTTGAACCTCTATGGGGAGTGATCTTGAGCCTTCTTCAACATTCATTGTTTGAGATTCTGTAGGGAGTGTTCCTGACCTCTCTGCCATATGCACTTCTTCTACTTTTGTTGAGCCTTCTTCAACATTTCCTTCACCTTGTTTAATTCGATGATAACATGCCATAGTCTTCTGAAGATTTCTTTGTTCTACTTCATCAGATCTCTTCCTTGCATTTTCTTTTTGCCTTCCTTTCTTGTTTCCCATTATAAAATCAAAAAAAAAATTTACTTCTTGCCTCAAAATAAATTTCACGCAATAACCATATAAAAATTTCAATGTATGGATTTGCTTGTCGCTCTCACTATTTTTAAACTGCTTGTCTGAACCTGACATTAGTTTTTTTATTTTCTACATGTTCACGTGAACACCATAAACTAGACATTTTCAAGTGATCATGTCTTGTTAAATTTTTGGTGGTCAGGAAAATTTAACCCATATCTTTGCAGCAAACATATAAAATATGTTTGCTATGAACATTATGTTCACTGTGAACATCCAAAACTAAGATAATTTTGCCCCTTTTTTTTCTCTTTTGATACCCATAATTGGAGAAGAATGATCTCCAACTATAAAATAAAAAATGTCAAAATGTGCTACTCAGAGCAAGCTTTCCATGACTATAATTGTAATACATATTTTAGTCATTAAGACTTTCAAATATGAGTTTAACTCATCATAGGTTCATTACTGATTGAACATCAACCGACTCCGACACTTCAAGAAAATTAGTAAATTAGGTCAATTTTTTTTTGAAAAATATTTAGGAAATAACTTATTGAGATAACTCTCTATTAAAAAAAAAAATAGTTTTATGATAAATTGACTTCAAGTTATTTGTGTCAAAATGAACGCATGTCTGAATTACGATTGATGTCACTTACAAAACTTCATAAACTATACAATACTCAACCAAAATGAATCAACCAAATACATCCTCTAGACATTAATGTTACAAATCTAATGCCGAAAGAAATACTTCATTATCATCTCTAGAAAAAAAGTTATGTGTGTCAAGCAGACTGTCACTCTTTTAAAATATTGAATTTTATTATGTACCACTTTTCAGAGGAGAAGAAAAAATTGATATAACTGATTTTATTTTTTTTAGATTAAAAAATATGGTTACAAAGTAGGAACAAAGTACTAAAAATGACTAGTTTATGTCATCTTGAAATTATTTATAGTTTGAGAGATATAGTCACTCGAACGTGAGGTTTGTTGCAAAAATATTGATTTCAGTTCAAATTTGGTCAAAAAGTGGAGCCCGTTATTGTGGGATCACCCCAGTGCATAGAGTCTAAAAAATGTATTGTAACTTGATGCTGAATAATACATTAGTTGGATGTTTTGGAGGGTGGGATTTTTACCTAGAAAGTTTTCACCATGCATATCTTGTGTTCTATTTTGTCTCATTCTTCTAGCTTTATGCTTCTAGAATATTAATTCTATAGGTCACGATGTTGTTGAAATTTGTTGGATCTACAAACTGTAATCACTTTCCTTCAAGGGTTCAATTGTGGAAAATTAACTATGTTTGTTTCCTCTTTTATGGTATAGTAGTATGTATTTGTATTTTCTTATTAGAAGCTTCTCAATAATTCTTTGTATACTAGATGTGCATATTGATATCAGATAGATTTATGTGATGTTCTCATTTCCCTTCAAATTAAGACAAAAGATGAGTTATAAATAGAACATAGATTTAGCGTGAATCATCAAAGAGCTATGTTGTCGACAATTAAATTAATATTAACTTTCCTAAAAAGGTTAGACAACAAGAAAAGGTTTGAACCATCATACAAAGATATATGGCAACTAAAGATGATATAGTTGACTATTAATCAAGGGATGCGATTAATATGAAGATTGCCTTAATAAAATTTTAGGTGTTAATAAATGTTGTTGAATAATGAGAAGATGCATCTTCTTCTAAAGAGATATGTGAATGGAAGAGAACTAAAAACATGTGAAGTAATAAAGAAATATTTTTATCAATAAGGTTATAAGATATTCAGATTTGTAGTTCAGGAATGTGTGTGTGTGTGAGCCAAAATAATACATAAAATCATTACTCCTTTTAATAAGGGTATAAAAGATGATATTTTCGCAATATGAGTGTAGTAGATATAAAAATCAGATTAAAGAAAATAAGTTGTGCTAAGAAAGTGACCATCATCAATTGAGTTAGCAACATTTCCAAGGTGGAAGAATTTTGTGTGCAGTGGGTTGATGCTCACAAAGATAGAAGCAAGGAATTGGTGCTTATAGTAGTTCTAAGCCTACAAAGTGTGGGAGTTGGAGCTTCCAGTGAGTTGGTCCTCATAAAGATATATAAAAGCAATTGATTTTCTGTGGTTTTCTCCTACATTGGGTTTTCACAAAAATCTTTTTTTTCTTGTGTTATCTGCATACTTGTAGATTTCAACATTTAAAGTTATTTGTGGTGATTACATATTTTGATAATCTGGTCGCATCAAGTTTTCATAAATGACACCACTAACTCATATTATGCAGGATATAATAATTATAGTACATGCACTATCAAATTAGGATGACGATACTTAGATTTAAAAAATATATATATACATACATACATATATATACATGCATGCATGTAGATGTACATATAAATTTATATAAAGACATGTACATATGTGTGATTATTTAACTTCTTAACATTTTACTAACACATCCATAAATGACTACAATTTTTTTTTCAATTCAATGAAAGTGATATTATAGTTTGCATTAACCCTTACTTTAACTATAATCAACACCCTAAACCTAACTATTATTGTATTCATGATATAAATTATAAACCTTACCATAATTTTAACCCATATCCTAATCCCTAAGCTTTATCAAAAAACAAATTCTAACTATAATACTAATAATGATGTGAATCCTAGCCCTAATAATAATGTAAATCCTCAACCCTAATCCCAATCCTAAACCTAAATCCTATCTAGACTACAACTAGTAACTTAATATTAATATGAATTGTGATGCAAAACTTTACCTGAGCTCTAACTATAAACCATTTAAGCCCAATCAAACTAGTAAACTCTAATCCCAATCAAAACCTTGTCATAACCATAATGTTCATGTAACACAATGACATTAATTTATTTTATATCTCCCATATCCAATTACTACTACTTGCTTATATATATTTTGCAATAAATATAAAATACTTTGAAAGATATCCTCCTTCAAGACACCTATTCAAATTTGTTTCAATAATACATAGGTCAAAAATAAAATTCAAATATATATGATCCCTTACATAATCTTTATTTAGAAAATAAAAATTTCACTCTAAAAAATGTACTCTAGGTATACTATTTACATTCCATTCATCATTTAGTATATCATTATAATTTTAAAAAATGTCTCAATTCAAAGAGCTTAGTCTTACGTGAAATATTATAATCTTTTGGCTAAAAATATAATTAAGTTATATTGTTTTTTCTGTATTGAAGGTTTCGGTACTAGTTTCTTCATCGTTGTCTTGCATGCTTTCATTTTGTGACATCGTGGCATCAACCTCCTGTATGTTGAAACCATAGAGAGGGCAGCAATTATTATTCTCCAACGATAAGGATATACAAAGACCATGGAATCTATGTCCACAAGCCAAAATCTCTTGATTTGACTGAAATTCTTCCTCACAAGTAGAGCAGGGGCCATGATCTACTGACGTAACAACTATTCCTCCAGTGACATTGAGGATGAGCTCGTTGATCTTAGTGATAGAGATTGGTGGTGGTGGTAAAGGGCTTCCAAATGTGTGAAGGAGGAAATGGTAATAAAAGGCACATGTGGAGCAGTACATTTGGGCTATCATTATTGTAGCATTTTTCAGCTCTTTCCCCAAGCTTTTCATGGGTACCTTAAGAGAGCCAATAGGAGTAAAGCTGCTATTATCACATTTACAAAACCCATCATCATTAGTACATCCTTCTCTCCTTGAGACGTTGTTCCTCTTTCTTCACTTTGGCATCACCTTGAGTCTTTATTAAAGCATTTTTAAGCTCTTTGCCCACACATTTCAAGGCAGTGTAAAGAGAACCTATGAGAGTCTATATTCTGTTCCTACTCTGCTTCTGCATCTACTCAAGTTTTTGCTATCAGCTCTCCCTCTTTCTCTATTTCTCTCTGCGCATTACTCCTCTTCCTTCAGATTGTTATTGCATTGCATTTTCAACAATATAGAATCGGTGTAAATGAACCAAATTCTAAATGTAGTGTCACTCAATTGACCAAAATAAAAAATGGGCAGGCAAAGAATTGGGCCAGCGACATTCAAATTTTAAGTCAAATTAACCACACCAGTAACTGTGGCCTTGGGGAGTCGGGAGTTAAAGAGGAGTCAAACTATCTACAGTCGTAACTGTGGCAATAGACAACGAAGTTACAGTGGGGATGGAAGGATCTGAAAACAAATATAACGGAAGCAAAATTGTTAGTGGGGCCCGCACCAACCATTCCAAGTAGTCAACACTTTGAGTGTGCTGGTTAAGCCCGATTGGGCTATATAGGTGGCTAATGTATAACTACAAATATTTCACAATAGTTAGATAATGGATTCTTTTCACAAATTAAAATTATTTAATTATAATGACTTATTTCTTTGTGTTCAAATCTTGACTCTATATGTTTTATATTGTTCCTATTATTCAACAATCAAATAAGTGTCTACCACTTAAAGGATTAATTTCTATTCAATGTTCTATTAGTAGAAATACCAAAAATATTTCCATAAATGACTTTATTTTTTCTTTCTCTAAGGGTCCATTTGGATCGTGGAATTTAGAAAACCCAGATTTCTATAAACCTTGGTTTAGCCAAATCAAGGTTTTGTATATCTTCATTCCGATTTTTGGGATTTTTCTGAAACCATTTGTTTCACTTAGAAGATGCATGTGAAGGCACATTTTTATGTGTAGGCTTGGAGTTCAAGGAAAATTTCAAAAAAGTAGGCCAATCTATTATTTTTACACTCCTTAAAAAACAAAACCAGGTTTTGATTTTCAATTCCTACTTTTTTTAGGAAGTTGGAAAACCTAGTTTTGAGGCAAAATTGGAAGTCCCATATGCTAATTCTATTTTGCAAATTTTGAAACAAACACACAAATTTTCAAACCCAGGTTTTGAAAAAAGCCTATTCCTATCATCTTCTAGGAACCAAACAGACTCTAAATCTATAAAATTACCAACAAGACTATTCTTGAAATGAGGATGTACATACAAGTCTACGAAGATGAAGATGGAGATAGAAAGAGGGGGGCATGGGAGAGAGAGGGTTGGCGAGGAAGAGAGGGGGAAATAGATAAAGAGAGTTAGAGGATAGGTAGAGATGGAGAGACGTGGAGACCAAAAAGGAGAGATGGATAAAAATAGATAAAGAGATATAAACTAAGATGGAGGGAGGGAGTTGGGTACAAAAGTGGAACATATAGTTTCACTAAATGGATAGATAGGTAGATCAATAGGATCAAAGAGAAATAGAAGAAATAGGATATAGGAGAGGTGAAAGGTAATGAGATGGGTAAGATAAAATATAAATATGATGGGATTAATGACTGTCTATTTCTTTGAGTAAAAAATATTTGGCTTTGATATAAATGCTATAAAATTTCTTGAAGAATGCACTAATCCCGATTACAATCTATGTAGGGACATTATCTTACCCATAAATAGTAGTAAATAATTGTTCATTCAAAGTTTCTTCCCATGGATCTATGTAGACTATTGACTTAGCCATAAATAGTAGTAAAAAATTGTTTATCCGAAGTTTCTTTCCATGCAAAGATGAGTTTCCTCTTCAATATCATTTGTTTAATGTGAAATATACTCACAAAAGTAATAAAAATGATATTGTTCTATAATTTATTATTTTTGAATGGGAACTAATCTAATTATGTTTTAAATATCAAAATTTATGAGATTGAAAATTTATGAGATTGATGAATCCTATAAATATTTCTTTTTTCTATTAACCCTGATTTATGTGCTCTTTAAATCATTAGTTATAAAATTAACAAATTATGAAGAAAGACAAGGTGTTAGGAAAATAGTTGTCAATATATTCATAACACTCTTTCACAACTCGTAAGTGTGGAAGGATTTTCCAAGTTCTTAGAGAAACTGCCCTCTTCGTTCATTTTATAAACTAAAATTTACACTAATCCTCTGAGATAAGATATGGAGTCAAATAGGAAATTTATTCGGCGTATTGTTTATGGTCTAACCGTATAAACTGTTAAAAAAATTAAACAAGCATATTTAGTTTCGTTGAATCACATGAGGGTGCATGCATTTGTATTCTCTTCACTGAACATGGAACCGTACATTTCGTCTGGGCGGTGGGGGTCAATTCCAGTGTCAAAAATATCTTTCATCATATACCCAAGTGGTCACTCAAAGCCTGAAAAAAAACATCTTAACATTTTAAAAGCTTCAAAGCCTGAAAAAAACACACATGATTCTTTTGTGAGACATTTTGAAAGCTTCAAAATCCAAAAAAATTACAATTATTTCATTTCCGAGGCGTTTCAAAAGCTCAAAAAATAAATTTCAGTCAATTAGAGAACTAATTTCACGAACTTACACAATATCATGAAGATTCTTCTTTTTCTTTTCTTCAATCCTATAGAGCAATGGAACAGTTTCTCTCTTCGTTAGTATTTAAATCCTGCACTTCATTTGAAAATCACATTTCCTTCAATTTAATGTCGTTGAATGGAGAGAGTACAATCTATTTTTTTAAAGGCATTGTACCGCATCATGCATGTGTACAATTTTTTTGACAAATTTGCTCCGCCGGTGATACTGATCAGAAAAGAGCATTAACCGGAACCGCTAGGTATCCTCGGGACTGTCACGCTCTATCAGAGTACGTGGTAGGGTACATTTGCACTGACTGCAGGCCAGGGTACAGGCTAGGCATAGCGGCAGGGGTAAACAAAATAATTTACCCTTTAGCCATTGCCGATCCAAGGTGGGGAGTAGGTGAGATTTGGGACTAACTTGTGTCAGTGTTGTTTCCCCCTCTAGTGCCTTTGTTAAATGTGCCTAGGTCCACAAGGACATGTCATGCGCTTGGTAGGTAGACATTTTTTTTTAATAGTTAAGAGCACTTTGTTAATGAGTGGAACATTCAAGGTGTTTTCTAGTTTATATATTTTTTAATATTTTTTTTTATGGTCTATACTAATATAATTATATATGTTGTTGTAACTATCAAAAAAAAATTTGTACAAGGTCATGTCGTGGTCTAAGACATAAGAATTCAAAGCTGCCAACTTATTAATGGGGAGGTTTGGAAATGATTTATTCTATCCTATAAACTTCAAAATATTAATATTTTATTTAGGTTGATTATTTTAATGGATTGTAATAGGAGTGAGTTATTTTTCCCTTTCCCATACATTTTCCAGAATGTAAAATGTGTATGTATAGGCCTATGTTTGAGGCAAACTATTTCACCCAATTTCATTCTTACTCAATTTTGATGTTGGAGGTTGGGTTGATGAAATTTAGATACTAGTTAGTTCTTTCCAAGGTATATATTTAGATAGTGAATCTATTGATAGTCATGAAGCAAAATCTTATTGCATGGTTTATTTTTGGTTTAAGATCAATCATGAATTAATAGAACATTTATTCCTATCAAAGTAACTTCCATGTTATTTTTATTGAACATATTGAAACCTATTTGCATAGAAACTTCAAGAACATCTTTAGACTAAATACATCACCACAACTTAATTCATTATTGAAATTTTTTTACATAAATGAAACTAACACATTTACAATAGCTTCTAAATGCATTTCTATTTCTAATCCACAATAATGCTTAATCCATTTCTTCTACTCATTCAAATACAAGATAATGAAGCTACATTCACAATAGCATATAGTTCTCATTCTTAATTCTCTCATTGCTTCCATACAACAATTTTCACATGAATGAACATAGGGTGATGGATCCTCCATTATAACTACACATGGAAAGCTTGCTACAACACATAAGTAATTATCAATTCCTTTTTTGCAACATGGAACACAACACAATAGTGATCTTTCCTCCACTAGAACAAACATGAATACAAGAAGGGAATTACTTCCTTCACTACTTTACAAAATGGCATACTTTCTTCTTCTTCAATGCAAGGCAAGCTTTATCAGCTCCATAAATCAAAGAGCACAACCTGAAATATGACAAGAAACCATGGAGGCTCACCTCCCAACCTAGGCCTCAAGGAGGCCACCCACCAAGCTTGGGGAAGCAAGGCACAAATGGTTGCACTCTACACATTCACATAACATGCATGATCATAACATTATAAAAAAACACTACACAATACATTACAAGACAACCAAACCAAAGGCTTGCACAAAGATTGATCAATTGAATCAAGTTATAGGGTGAAGGTGGGATCTCTCCATGAGGAGGATTTCCAAGCAATGATTCACAAATATGCACATATCCCCATCATCATCATGCCCTTTCAAGGCTTACAATGACTTCCACTTCATACACCTCCTTATACCTCCCAAAATGCAAGTAACAAGAAGTCTATATTCCATTCAACACACATAAAAATCATCTCCACACATGGGAGAGTTCCTTAACTACATGAGTGAGCCCAACTAACCCCTTCACGTAAGCATCTCTTCCCTCCCAAGGGTGAGTGATGCTTCACACCCATTACACATACACACAACATGAAAACAAAACAAGATTCAAGGAAGAAATCACATAACTTCTCACATGCAACACTCAACCAAAAGATCTTTTTCCACAAACCACATCTACAATACACCAAATTTACCATGGAATGAAGAACAATATATCAAATCTACATACAAATGAAGAACACTATGTATCATGGGTACCAACCTCACTCCAAGCAATGGCAATGGAAAGTTGTAGTAGATATCCTTATCCCCTTCCTCCAAACCCTAGTTGTCTCTAAAGATAGAGAGTAGCCAAGTGAGTTTCTAATTTGGCCATGCATCTATATCACTCTCATTTTCGGATTCAATATAAAATGCATTCTTTTTGGGATCTCCTAGGTCTTCTATGCACCCTAGTGGTCATTATTAGCCCCCTAACTTAAAATATTAACATGGGTAGGGTTTATTTTTAACAAAATTTCACCTTAGAGCTACTTTATGGACCTCACAATGCTAGGTAAGTTCAAATTTTAAATTTCCTATGGTGGTAACCTTGTTCTCTTTACTAATTTAAGACAAAACATCAAATTTCTCAATTAAGGTATTTAACTTGGGGTAAGGTGGCCATATGATCCATCATCAAAGAACATGTCATTTTCACATAACGAGTACAAGTGTCAAGTGACACACACAAAATTCACTATACATCACACATGACACATTTAGAATGTACACATGAAATATATACTACACACATATATCTCACGTTTACAAAATAAACACATCACAATGAAGTTTATAAATCTTATAGAGATTCACCTTGGTAGTGTCATTTTAACATATGTTTATGCCTTGTTTCCCTATTACATTTCCATAGTTCCTTTCCTGCACACTAAACTCGAGTATTAATAGTCCAATGAAAAGTCACATATAAAATACATATGAAAGCAAAGGTACATAAAAAATTTGTTATTCCATCATTCACATATAGCACATTCCATAATCAACTTCCTACTCTCCATCATTTACATATAAAGCATTTAATCATTAATCCTCAAAAACAACTGCATGTTACTCATTTTTCTAACAAGATCAAATTAAGCATTTGAAACACATCATATTTCCATTTCTTATCATAAAAGTGAAATACTAAATAATATCCATTAATCCATCGACTATGCCAAATAAGTCCTAATACATATCATAATGGAAGACCACAAGGTAAATATCATCGGTTAAGTAGAAAAATTTACTATCCATCAAGTGTCAAAATATATGTCAAGGTATCCAATCCTAAATAACAAAATGGAAATATAGTATCTATGCTATGATGGATCAGGGTGAGACCTCACACTTGCTTTTCTAGTCTAGTTTTCCCTTGACCAAGGTGGATTAGGACCCCTACATGTTAACCCAATGGTAGGTGGTGTCCTCATGTCCTTTCCTTTTTCTGGAAATCCGCCCCCCCCCCCCCCCCCAATCATGTTTCTGCAAAAGAAGTTTATTGTGGTAATAGCATATTTTCCAAATCATTTTAATGAAATCAAATACCCATGTCAACTAACCATTTCCAATTCATATGACATCATATTGATTAAGCAATGTTTATTATTCTTATGAAATCATAACGAATTACCAATCCTTCAATTTCACATTAAACCATCATGAATAATTGAATTTCACCAATCAACTCAAGTTCATGTGAAGTCCCAATGGCTATATAGAATATTTAAAATTGGGCAAAATAGGAGATGTAACATACCCTCCCCCTTGTGTTTCATCATCCTCAATGAACTTTGCAATTTAAAACACTAAAGAATTAATAGGAACAAAACCCAAACAATGATCCATGACATACCATAAACCAATCAAGTATGAAATCAAATATTTCCTTCCTCAATGATTTCCCAAAATTAAATTGCATACAACCTTAAAATCACATGATAGCACACTCATACTTGTACTTATGTACCATAACTTGGTATCACATGGATTTGACTCCACTAGTAGATACTTCATAGCTACTTCCTGTCATGCTCATACATGTACACACAATACTTTTAGTTCATTCAAAATATCAATAGCTCAAGAAGATAATATTTGAGTTTAATATCAAGAGTCAACATTTTTCCATTTTTTTCTTTAACTTATGATTTATTAACTCATTTTTAATCAAATCTTGATTGTGAGTAAAAAAACAAACCAGTCATATGTACTATCTAACATAGGGTTCTCTCTAGTAAGTAGATCATCTAGGCATGCTTGCTGATCACTTATAAAGGCTAGGGAGTCCACTTTTCCCATTCATGTGATCTAGGCCCTCATGCCGATCATGTAAGAATAATATTTCAATAGAATTTTTTAAAGTCATTTCATGATAGAAATATATTTCAGCTCTAAAACAATATAAGTCCTTTGATTCTTTTATCTTAGTATGATTAATAAATCAATATAATGCAAGTGTGCTAAATATAAACATATGCATCTCATTACCTCATGATAATTCATTACCATATGCAATTTATACATCATATATATTATACATCTATAGTAATGCATCCAAAAGTATAACCATAATACACAATGTTAGATCATAACACATCCAATCAAGAACATCGAGGTCATAATATACATCACACCATACTATCTTCATCCTAGTCTCCTAAGACATTGGACTACTCATCCACATACAAATCCTTAGATGAGAGTGTGGCTAGACACTTGTATGTTCTATCCACAAAATGTTCCATTTGTAGCTCAGACCCCTGGTTCGATCTTTCCATAAAACTTTACATTTCCTTGGGATTATACCTATAGAAATCCCAACCATATAGTGGTTAGCTTCCCTTTCTTATTCACAATCAAGTTCATAATAATGTTCTTTGCTAAGAAACAAGATTAATGCAATGTCTCATATATAATCACCCATGTGTTAGTGATACCATAAAAAGGTTCATAGAGATGTATTTTTCACAAATTTCATCTTTCCATGAAGATCCATAAAATGCTTCTCATAGCATTAGCTCATATCATATATCGTGTTCAATATAAATTATTTCACATAATGCATTTCTAATTTATGCACCTATGTGCATACTAATTTAGTTCAATTATTTTATAACAATTAAGACATGTGTAAAAAAATTATTGCCATTTCATATGAATGAGAATGTAATTGCATAAAGTATGGTGCAAAAACTAAGATAAAAATGCAACTAAGAGAAATAACTAATTACTAACAAGGTTTTGATCACACCACACAATGAGAAGTAGAAATTGGTTCGTACTATTCAAGTTTAGGCATCTGGACCTAGTATAATCCTCATTCATTCTCTACTAAGAATGGCCCTACCCTACATGGGATAAGGCATGTGTACACTATCTCATCCTACCACCTAAGCATCCTGGTGTTAGAGTTGTCAACTACACAACCGACTAGACTATAGGTACCTCCCAATAGTCCATCCATCCAACTATGAGTTATCCTAACCTCTAGTGATCATAGTAGCATCATTTACCACTAAACCTACCCTTGCTAAGGATTCCCAAAGGACACCATGTGCCTAATCACCCACCACTCAACTTGATAGACTGACTAAATTCTAGTTATGTTATTTTTCATATTTATGGTTCATCTATTTGATTTTGTAATTTTATTCATATGGACTAAATGACTCATCTCAATCCTTCTTGGCTATCCTTGATGATCTCTAGTGTGATTTTTTAGCTATCTTTATAAAATGTTTAGTTATGTAAAGTAATTCAAGCATAACTCTTTAAGAAAACCAGACACCCTATCCCTAGGCACCTTGTCCATTTTCTTCCTTAGGAATATCCTTCCCTTTACATGATTCATGATAAATCATTTGCAGATCAATTTGTTTAGCATTCCAAGTTTTGATAAATTGGGTTCTCATATTCACCCTCCTGGCAAGAGTCCACCTGACACTCTCTTTCTTGATCTGGAGCAAGGTATGTGTTAGAGTATCATCATCTTTAGGCATGGAACAATAGGAGTAGTCAAATTCTAGCATGTTCTTTATCAGAAAGAAGAATATAGGGTGGTAGGGTTTCTTTTGAGGTGTAATTCGAGTTGTCATCCTATCTCATTCAACATTACATTTTCATCTTCCTTGAAAACAATGATGGGCCCAAGGTTTAGTGTTGAACCCAAAGCTTTGATACCATATGTAACATCCTATTTTTTCTAGCTTTAACTAAAAACTATCATATCATTGAACACATTTACTTTTTCATATTCATGAGCAAGAGATCAACAATTATAACAGATTAATTGAATCCTTGATAACTGAAAGAAGAATAACTAATTAACTACTTGAATGATTATAATAATATCAACTATCTAAGAATATCTTCAATTGAACTTGTGAGTACATAAAAGTAAAATACTCAATGAAAGAAGATAACTTGAATGCAGATCATAACTTTTTCTTGTGCAAGTCCTACCTTTTGGTAGAGAGGGAAAGCATTGTCAAGGGCTTATCCTCCCAACCGCGTACCCTTAAGTATCACCACACAATCTCAACTAAGAAAGGCCCTCCCTACCCAAGATTAGGCATGGGTCACCCTTGTCCTACCACTAAGCATCATGGTGCAAGAGTGTTAGTTATACAATTGGTTAGGTTATGGAGTCCTTCCCATCAGCCCATCTATCCGAATGCAAGCTACACATTCACTCATCACATAACTTGAAAAAAATAATTATACCCTTGATCACCATGAGCTGACCCATTTTATTAGGTTTTACTTATGTTTAATAATTGTTTGATTGTTACTAAATTCTTTCTCTTAACTTGTAGGTGTAACCCGTTGATCATTTGTTATTAGCCCACACTCTTCATCTCATCCTTGTCGATCTTCCTTGACAAATCTCAGTGTGGCTCTACATATCTTTGAACAATCTATGTTTATCATTGCCAAACTTTATGCCCACCCTGGGCTTACATCAAACATTTATAAAAATAAGATCATGGTGTTTCATAAAAATTTCCTTAATTCTACAAGAGTGCCTTCTCTTATCTTAGAGGCATATGGATGAGTACCCATGTATGAGTATTGTACAAAATTGGAAATCTTTTCAATTTAATTTAAGATCCAAAAGGAATAACCATAATAATTACAATAGATAATTCAGACTCCTTTTTGCATTTATATACACAATCATACTTATGAAAATCAAGACATCCAATTTGAACCTAGTCTATCTATCATTCTTTTAATCAACAACATTTTCCTTCAAATTTCAAGTTGGAATTTTAGAGCCTTATTATAAAGTAAAAATGAGAGATGAAGTGTAGAACATAATACAGGACTTGGCTTTGTAAGAAATGATATTATCACCCTCAACTATTGGTGGTTTCTTGGAATGCCTAGCACAACTCCTTGATTGTAAGATAACAGGCCTCTTGTGATTACAGGTAGGAAAAACAATCACCAAAATGGGGCAATCACAAATAGAAAGATCACGAAAGGATGCAATTTTTAGATATATCTCCATGACACTTATGAATGTAGTTTATTGATATGAACAATGGCAAATGCAAACATAGATAACAATATAATATAGTTAGAAAATAAATTTGTAGGTAGCATTCAAACATAGATAACAAATGAATTTGTGGATAGAAATGAAATACATATAGCACATGAGTAAGGAATATGGGAGAGTCAAATGCTATGAAGGAAATTACTAATTATAGATAAATCTTGCCCATTTGAATGCATGCTCAATTCAAGAGTTACGAGCAAGATAGAGGAAGGTGACGAAATTAAAAGTTGCATTCAAGAGCCATTACAAAATATTGATAATATGAATGGTTGATTAAACACAATATCATGTAGGCCACCAAAAAATATATAAAGTGGCAGTGGCACAAAAAAAAATCAAAATAATAACATTGCCAAAGGCGAAATTATAAATTTTCTCTCAATGTGGTAATATAAAGATACCATCTTCTATGCACCTTTAGTTGTGTATGCATATACACATATACATATATATACATAATATTCTAAATATATGTACTCATGTACAAATCATATTTTAAGTAAGCTTATATGTTCATGTATGTCATATTTGAATTTTCACACACATTACATTTGTGTGTGTGTGTGTGTGTGTGTGTACATGTAGGAACCATGGTATCATTATATTAAGACATGTCAATCATAAAAAAACACTTTGAGATCATCCCAAATCATAAAAGAAATAATTTTTTGTTAGCTTGATTATTGTATTATCTTGTTAGGTGCATTGACCAGTTAGCTCATGTTGATCACTTGGTAAACCCTTGCTTGCCTAGTCCAATTTTCCCTTGACCAAAGTGTTTTAGGATGCCTACATGTTAGCTCAATGGTAGGTGGTGCCCTCATGCCTTTTCTTTTTCTGGCAATGCTTTCCCCCCCTTCATCTTGTTCCTATAAAAGAAGTTTATCATGGTAATAACATATTCCCCAAATCATTTTAATGAAATCAAATACCTATGTAAACTAACCATTTCCAATTCATATGACATCATAACAATTAACCAATATTTCTTATTCTCATGAAATCATAATGAATAACCAATACTTCAATTTCACATGAAACAATAATGAATTACCAATTTTTATAAGTGCTAAATGTGGGCCTCAATGCTCAACAACACACTTCAACATGGTCTTATTTGTCACATTCATCCAACAATGAACATAAAATCGTTCATCCTGAATGTTTGAACAAGGCAACCTATTGCCTTCTATCTAGACGAGGTTTGAATGTACTCTCAAAATTGAGAGTTTAGTAACACTAGACCAATCTAAGATCAAAGGATTTAAGCTATATGAATGCAAGATTATACAGTATTTTTATGAGTTTTCTATGCAAAGATATCAATTTAATCTATATGAAATACAAGTCAATCTAAGAACAAAGTAAGAAAACCTAAGCTAGAATGTATGCATTTGTAATCTAAAATGAATATACTTATGAAAAAGATAATAAATGCTCTTTAAAATGCAAGAATATTTGAGTCCTCAACCTGACAATACTTCGATACTCATCAGTTGCCTCTTCTTGATGAAATACAAAAGTCTCCAATATATAGAGAAACCCAAAACAGATTGACGGTAGAATTTGAATTGAATCAACAGTGAAGATTAAATGAGGAATTGGTTTGAAATGGAAGTTTCCAAACAAAAGGGAGTTTAACTAATTTCTTTTGTAGTGAATAAGGAGTTAACTAATTTTGTTTCCTTTTCTAATTAAAGTTAACTCAATGTTTCCCATTCTAAATTGAAAACAAGATTTTGATAAGAACTTTTGATTCATTAATAAAATATGACCTCATAATTGTATTTTCTAGTTAATTGAATGATTAAATCAATAATTGAGAGGAAGATATTCAATTAAATCAAATATATTTAATTTCTTATGTCATGTGTATTAGCTAATATGGGTGATTTAATTTAATTAAAGTCCTAGGACCCTTACTTATATTAATTCAATTAGAAGGATTTATTAACTAAATTAAGTTGATTTTAGGAATTAAATAATAGTATATGAGTATTGCAAATAATTGATTTTCTACAATTGGCACTTAGGTCAAGTAGAGTCAAATAAGATCATAAATGCCTAGTTGAATAGGACTTTGTTGATTGAAAAAAAGAAGAAGTAAAGTCTATTTTATAGTCCACAAATAATGATGTTTTGAGACTAGTGCATTGAAATTGGTATAGGAAGTCAAGATGCCAATTTTGGGGTATTACAATTTTCACCAATCAACTCAAGTCCACATGTAGTCTCAATGGATATATAGAATATTTAAAATGGAGCTAAATAGGGGATGAATTAATTAATGAGTGATTTTAATAACATCTACAGGGCCAAAGCAACCTATGGGACCCACAAGACAAAAGACAAGCACTCCCACAAGATAAGAGCATTAGGCCGTTTGGAGTTGCTTCTTTAAGTCCACCCTTCAACAATGAATATTGACCACTAAATTTGTTGTCCTATCCAACTATGTTTCCTCAAAAAGAGTACCTAAATTGCCTATTTCAAGAATATCCTGATAGTTGGAGCGAATGTCATTAGTCCATGAAAAGTTGTCACTCAATCTCAACCACTCTTGTGTTGCAAAAAAGACATGTTCTCTCCTATTCCTCCTTGGGTATCATCCATCTACCTATTTCACATCACAAATGATAAGAGCTCATCCCAAGTTGCACTATGAACATTTTAGCTCTCCATTTAATATTTGCTCCTATGTATTTTTCCCCCTCATGGGTCTGTATTGGGTTAATCTATTTGATATAATAGTCTTTTTTGTGCCCATTTTATTTTGACCATATATAACTCCTAAATTTTTCCTTCATGAACGTTTTTATTCCAGAATTTTTATTCCAACATTCATGCATACTAACATTCCATTTTTCCATCCATTTAACAATTTTGTTTCATCTATGGCTCTTTCTTCTGTCCAACCTCTCTTCCATGATCAACTTAGCCCAATGATGGTTTTTCATACTCTAATCTTTCTTTAAATAACATAATAATTGAATCATTGTTGAGGGCTCTAAAGAGAAAACCTCAGTTTCTGCCAATAGGATCTCATAGGGAATCGTTGTTTTAATTTTGAGATTGTTGACGATTAAATGCTTTTGGATTCTTTCTACTTGTCTCCATTTCTGAATCGACATGCCCCTACCAAAAACCTCACATCCATAGAGGATCACCATGGTAACTAACAAGACAAAGAGCACTTTTTTGGTTTTCCAATCCCATAATTCTGCATTCTTGCATCTACTATGTAAGGAGTATAACACTTTCCAACCTTCCTGAATTCTTTTTTATCTACATGTTTCCCAACTAAGCTTGTTGTTGAAGTTCATTCCAAGGTACTTGTACTCATCCACCATCTCTAATGGGCTTCCATTGAAAAGGAAAGTGTTTTTCTACCCGTTGTTTCTTTTCAAAGAGAAAATCATCACTTTGGTTTTGCTAGTGTTCACCTTCATCCCAACTATTTGATAAAAGCCCTCAACCACCGTCAAGTGTTCCCTCAAACCATCCATAGTCTTAGTAATTAAAATGAGGTCATTCGCATAAAGAAGAAGCTTAATCACATACTTGGCTAGTTGAACCTCATTGTCATTATTCTTGGCTAAACATTCTTCTGAATTATCAATATATAACTAAAACAGGGTTGGTGAGAGGGGGCAACCCTATTTGACTCTTATATCACTACCAAAGCTCTCTGGCATCCCTTCTATAGTTCTGATTTTATCAATGACCTACTCATATAATCTATGTATCACAACTCTAAGTCTAGAAGGAATTTTGGCTCTTCCATTCTAATCCAAAGTTTGTCAGGTGGTACTGTATCAAAGGCCTTTTTAAATTTAATAAAGTAGAAAAAGGTCTCCTCACCTTGAGTGTTCCAAATTTTTTGAACCATGAATCTTAGCATAAACCCATTTTCAACCAAGGAATGTTTTGGTGAACCCTATCTGCCCCTTAGCTCTTTTACCTTCTAATTCAACCCACTTGCTGATCTTGCATTCTACCATGCTACCAAAGAGTTTTCCCAAAAGGGGGTTAATCATAATAGTGTGATAATTTGACGGATTATTTATGTCACTACATTTGTGGAGAGATATAACCATGCCAGGTGTCCATTTTTTAGGGAACCCCTCATTAATGACATTATTAAAGATGTGGTGAATATGAGGAGCTAAGATATCACTGCTCCATTTTAGATGCTTAGCTTGTAGCTCATCAATGTCTTGGGCCTTTCCCTCCACCAATTTCTTTATGTGATGGAAGATGTCTTCAATAGTAAAAAGTTTGTTTGTAGTCTTGATTATTAGAGGTCCATGTTTGTCCTTTTCATGCTCATATAACATCCTTGCATATTCAAGCCACTAGGGCTCTATGATATTATTAACTATCTATTTTCTCTTTTGTTGGAGCTCCATCCAGAATTTCTTAGGGTTTTTCTTGCCTAAGGTGATTAGCTCCAACCTTCTCATTCTAACATGACCCTTTTTTACCTCTTAACAACTCCTTGTACATTTTTTTTCTCTTTTTACTCATGGTCTATCTCAACTTTTTCTTAGCTAGCTTCTAGTCTTCATCAAACCATAGATTTGTTGGGAAATGCCCCTTTTTGGGCTTGGTTCTTTTACACTTCTCTAATGCCATGTGAATTATAGAAACTAAGGTATCTTTGCGAACCTTTTGGTGATTTGTGTGTGTAACTCCTCTTTCGGGGCTCCAAATCATGCCTCTAAGAGCATCATTAAATATTTTCTGATTTTCCTAGACCATTATAATTCTTCCATGCGAGGACCCTTTCTTCTTCTTAAGGTGTGTTTCTTCTCCTTGTTGCTCCTTCAAGAAGCATGCTTTTCAAAAAATTGGATTGTGGTCTGACCTTAGTGCCAATGGACACTCCCTTCTTTCCATCTCTTTAACTCTTTTGGTGTGATCTTGAGAGCATATGGCATAGTCAACAATGCTTGGCCCATTATAAGTTTTGCATGGAATGCCTCTTGAGTTTGGCTACCCTTTCATGTCATTACATATTACCATATTATATAAATTGCATATGCTTAGTAATTCTAACCCATAACAATTGATATTGCCTTTGTTGTCCCCAGACGCTCTTTTCCAAAACTGATCATTTTCCTCTTCTAGCCATAAAGGATCACTTCCTTCCTTGTCACTTTTTTTTAGATTGAGAGATTTTTTATTATTTTATGTCTGAGCATTGAAGTCTCTGATAATCAGGACTTCCCCAAGATTATTAAAAATGAGGATATCCTTTTTCAAAAATGTGCAAAGGTCATCTCGATCTAGGTTCTTCTTCTTGTATGTATTTAAACCTTTCAATGCAAAGTAGCAAGCTGACATCCTTATCTCAATTTGCTTCTCTATGACTTTCAGCCATATGTACTATTTATGTGGGTCTTCTTTCTCTATATTGATACATTTGTCCCAAGCCTCTTTAAACAAAATGGTGATACCACCATGCCCTTTTCCATTATCAATTGTTTTGTTCCAAACTGAATTTTTTTTTTTAACCCTCACTACCATCACTCAGCATGACAACAAAAATAAATTTTAGCACAACATCTTCCTAGTGAGAAGCAATGTTAACCTAGGTTTTTAAGATGGGGATGGTAGGGTAGAGGTGGACTAGTTTGTGAGACAATACTTTTTTGGGCCAAGTTTGGTGACTGCAAGGGAACAACAAAGGAGACTGCTATACAAATGTAGGGAAATTTGCATACATTACATTCATATAAAAGCATTGACAAAGCATGCCATTTGAACATAATGAATTTTGACATACAAGATTTCAATGGTCTAACTTAATAGTTCATTGTGCATTCATAATTTGGAATGCATTCTCAATGTGTAAATAAAATTCAAATATAAACATACAAATTTGAAATAGACCCAAGAACATAATTCAAAATCCATTGTCAATAGCAACAAGAACAATAACCCACCTTCCAAATTGAAGCACACTAGTATCACTTAAGTCTGATATAAATTATTGGTGTACACATTATAGGTATAACATAGCGATTGCTTTCAAACATAATCATCTGCACTTTAGTGTTTGAATATGATATAACATTTCTATGAATTAATAGCATGAAGAACGTTGGAAATTGTGATGGAATTGATTGTTGTATGCTTGGCATTGACCCTAGAAAGTGTGCTTCTACAGATAGTGGATCAAGTATATGTCTCCCAATGCTCTTCGCTCTCTAGACCACATTCACCAATGATCTGAATTACACCTCCAATTCATGTAAGTGGGTTGATATTACTATGAATAGGTCTGCTATACATTTCCAATCATGATATAGGTCTGTTATAGTGAGATGACACCTTGATGCACCCTCCAATATTCACCAAATCTTTCACAAAGGACCCAAATCAACACAAAACCAACCTAGCGTTGATGTATTGCCACAAAATAATATAAAGATGTGTTCCACATCTGTAATACTTTTCATACTTTTCCAAAACCTTGCAAGCACCCTGTTATATGATTTTGAGCGTTTAGCTTACCAAATTGTGAATAGGACATATTTGCTTCCACATAAATGTTTTAAAAATGAGAATTAGTGCATTTAATTGCATCTTATCTGATGATACCTTTCCAAATTAACAAATATTATCACACTTCTATAATATGGAATATACAATAGGTGGAATGCCTCAGTTACATGGGTTGTGGAACTCATTTGTTTGCATGCAAGGATTAGATTAGAATTTCTAAGGATAAAGAACAACATAAATTACTGACATAACAAATGCAGCGAGCTCCACAACCACTTCAAATCACAGCAACTTGAGCAAACAATTTCTAAATTATAGAGGTTGAAGTAAGAATGTAACCTAGGCTTATTGATGAAAGCAACAAAGTTATTCTATCAAACTGAAGCATCTTCGAAAGTAGTTTCAGACAACCCTATATTAATCATCTATAGAGTCATGATAAAACTAAGCCAGGTTAACTATTTTTGCAATGGATTTATAAGAACAGAAACAATATTGCAAATCAAAAAGTATACTATTAGCTGTGAGCATAGATAATGTATACATATGTAGCATGAAGAATCTGATATCAACTTAAAAATCCACGATTAACTAGATTAAAGTTAATCCCACGACTTCAGTATAATAATGAAAATAAGACTTATGTACATATGTCTATTGTGCTTATAATTGGGCTCTACGATAATAGACTACCGTGAATATACTGTTTATTGTTAAAGTCAAAGCCATGCATAAAAAATGATTTGTCCACTTACTCTGTAAATGGATCTCTTAATTGTGAATTAAACTGTAATCTGCAAATAGAGCTAAACAAATTTGTTGACTATTCACTTGATTTAACCTGTAGTAGAATGATCCAAACACGAGTCAACTTGTAAGTAGAATTTAGACAAATAGGTAAAAGATATATGACTTGACTTTCAACTATGTGAAAAAGAATTAATGCAGACCTTGGCAGGTGGCTAAGCTAAACAAGCTGTAACGCCCCGCTCGGGAACCCAAGAGAAATAAACCTAACATGTTACAATGTTTACTGAACTATTTTTTTTTTGAAGTTTAAACAACATCAAGATAACATTAATGCAGAAGCAATAAGAACATACACAACAAATACACATTTGCAATTACAGATATAGTTTCAATTCCTCAAAGGTTCCTTTACATTGAGTCACATTTAATAATTTTAAATTAATTAGTTTAAGTATCAAGTACAATGTCTCAAGATCATAAAGGAATAACAGATACATAATCGCATAAGCAAATGCATAAGTATAAACAATAAAATGAAAGTACATCCAATCAATAACATCCACTGCACATGTCACACGGTATGTAAGAAAAGATACAATACATCATGATACATGATAATGTATATACATCATCTGAAAAAAAGTCTCTAAGATAAGAAATAAGAATGATAAAGGTACATCTTCTGCAACGAACATCCAACAGCTGGCAATGTGAAGGGGGACCCAAATGGTAAGAAGGCACTACCTCCCGACCGCGTGGTTACCTAGTCAGGCTTCCACTCCTACCGTGCAGGGAAGATAATGAACGATCCACAAACGGCTATCAAACATAAAACATTTCTAGGCAAGGTACCCCTAATAACCAAAACTACCTCAAAGGTAACACATGCTACACAAGAAGATAAAATAATCCAGAAAGAAAGAACACTCAATCCAATACTGACACCACATAACCAAACATCATACATGAACCAAGTATAAACCAAATACCAAGATCATAAGATAAAGTCAACGAAAGATATCCACCTCAAGTCGAAAACCACATATCAAGAGTACATCATTCATGAATCACCAATCATCATCAATGAAAGTAATAACCACCATAAACACATCCAACAATAAATACACCACCAGAGGTACACAAATCTACAGAGGAGACTCAGGCTACATACTAGGGAGTGTCATCACATGGCTGCTTGAGTTATCCTGGACTGATCTCTTAAGAGACCCCGGACCCTCAAGTGTTGAGTTACCCTGGACTGGTTACTATGAACCTTAGACCCTCAACATCACACATATGGAAACTAGAAAGCCCTCTCAAAAAGACGAGGCACTCATCTCATTCCCACCCTTAGTCTATACAAGCACTCAAGGCATGGGTAGATCAAAAATCTCTAACTTATCTTTTTAGTGTGTTTCCCCCCCCCCCCCATAAATTTTACTTACTAGATTATCACTTATTACATAACTTGCATTAGGTTACCCTGGTACTGACCACTTTGGGTCCCAGACCCCTATGCAAGCCACTCCCAAGTCACGTACCTAGACAACCTCTCCTAAGCACATAAAAACACAGTTGTGTCCCATACCACAACATTCATAAAGATCAAACTCGGTTCCTTAATAGGCAACCTAATAACAAGATGGTTCTCCCACCCAAGTACACATAATTTCTCCACAAGATAAACCTCATAGATATAATCTCCAATATGAATCACAAAACACATCACACCATCTAGTCCCATAAATAGTATCCAAGAAAACTCACAAAACCTCTGGTGTACATCCTAGACTGGTCAACATCTAATCAACTCAAAAATTCATGAAGGATAGACGGTACATAGAAAACATCATAGTGTCACAGTTGATTTGATTTGAAAGCATATAGTTGAGTTAAATGAAGGTTATAGTTTCAGTTCAACATACATTTTCAAGTAAAATGTTTCAGAATTCACCCTTACAAGTTAACCCACTCTAACTCTAAATTTACCCTTACTGTTTTAAGTCAATTTCCTAAAAACAATCCAAGAATAATTTATTTAAATTATTAAATTAATACTTGTTGTTTCTCTCAAAGATATAATCTATGACTCTCTTTTTCTTTATTATAATCAATATTATAATAATTAAATAAATCTAAAACTTAATTGGACAAATTCCAATATTAATTAATTCTAATTAAATTATATTTAATTAAATTAATTAAAATATAAGACATTCACATTAATTCTAATTTAATTCAAAAGCCTAGATCCTGATTTATTACCAATTGCAGAACGAGGTTATTTAAATAGTTTTTCAATCCGGATTCACAGATGGAATCGAAAAGCAAAAGATGTAGAACGAAGGGTGGCAAGATTCAAACAACGAAATTTGAGAAATCAATTTTCAACAAGCACGAAGAAGACAGAGATCCGAAAATATTTCTACAATGGTTCACAAACCCTACCTTGATCTGTTGCTAACAATTTGGTGAAACCCTTGCTAGTCCAAACCCTTCAAAGCTTCCAAAGATTTCTCTGTTCCCCTTCCAAAAGTGTGTTCCCTCAAACCTGTGTGTGTCCTCAAATCTGTGTCTGAAAAACTCCTTTCAAAAATGACCCCAAAAACCCTCTAATATAGAATTTAATTACCTTTAGGGTTTCTGTCTCCACAACTCTAAAATAATAATTATTTTATTTAATTAATTCTTCATGCACAATTAATTTTCTTTTTAAATTAAAATATTTTTTTTATTATACCTTCATGCACTTTAAGTGAATTGTTAAATTACTTTATTTAACTTTCCACTTTACTTTTAAGTTAATTTAATAACCTTTTAAAATCTCATGCACACTTGCTTAGAATATCTTTATTAAGTTCACATATTTTATCTTTTAATTAATCTCTTTTATTTTCAACTCATGCATAAATCATGTGAACTATAATCTTTTCCATAAATTAATATCTTTTAACTTTTAATTTCATTTTAGAAACTTAATTGATAAAATATTTATTAACTTAAATAACAATAATATTTAGCATTTATTTAAAAATGCACTCTAAATATATTATTATTAAATTAAATAAATATAATCAATCACGTTCTAAATTTAAACTTTAACTTTTATCTCCAATATTTAATTCTCTCTTATTTAATTAATTTCTCAATTAATTAGATATAATTAAATATTCATAATATCATAATAATTCTCCATTAAATTAAATCATTAATTTAATCTTTTAATTAGACTTAATTAATAGAAATTCATCAAAGACTCACAAAACAACATACGCACAAAATACTCACAGGTTTAAAAAGGGTAGACACTCTGTTACGAGTCCTCCTTGCAGGACAAGTATTATAGGCTTATGGCTAGGATTGGACCTGATCATTATCTTCCCATTCTCACTATTTGAGTATTTGTAATAGGGCACGCTCATCCTAGAAATTCAGGGAAGTTGATGCCCGGTACCTGGATCCTGCATAAAAGACGAGCATGTACATGTATATAATATATCTAAACTAAACAGACAATGGCGGAGAGTGGTTCATCGTGTAGATCCCGACTAGCAGGTGACTACGACTCCCTCCCTTAACCACATCAAACACTTCAAACAGAAAGATAAAATAAACACGCACACCATACACATGCATGTATGGGGTAAGTATCATCAAATGCGTACATATAATAATGCATCTCTATCAATACAACATAATCATCATTAAAGACATCATGTTAACATTTTTATAAAAGAAACCACATTTACTAACTAGGATCATCAAAATATCATTAACAATACATGAATGAAATCAACTAAGCAATAATAACCGATACATTTGTAATTCAAGACATGAAATAATATCATAATATTATAAATCCAGTATCTCTAAAACTAATCAATGCATAAAATCAACCTAAGGAATTTGACAATGATAACAAAAATGCGAACTAGGGGCAGGCACTACACAAGCAACCAATCCATATCGACTTGAACAAATATTCAACCCTCTAACTTATCATAGTCAACAAAGACAAGGGAAACCATTTTCCACATAGGAAGAAATGAATTAGAATAATTTAAAGAATTTGGTTAAAATGTGATATTGTAAGCATACTGAATATTCACAAACACTACTATAGAACCCTTATAAAAATGGCAAATTATTGCATATACTCTAACAGAGATAAAATGGGGCAGTTCCAAATAACACTATCTGCTCTACAAATCCTTTGACTAAAGAAATATAGAACTCATAGACTTTTAGTTCTGATAAAATCAATACAGAAAGGAGATGATTGGGCTCCCTTATTTTCAAGGCAAATTCCCATGCTTTCAGTTCCTGTCTCTTGTTTTACTGTTGCTTATTCCTCTTCCAATGAGATCACTTGTACTCTCCCCTTTTAATATGATTTGTATTTCTCATTGTATACTAAACCCAAGCCAAAAGGTTCTTTTTCCCTGGTTGGCCGCTTTCTCCAAGAAACGATTTTATTTTAAAACTCCCACCAATGCTCTAAAATGCTTTTAGACTTAACTAGGTATTGTATTGGCCAAAATATTTGGGTAATTGTCATTCAGTTTAAAAATTGTAAGCAGACTAGGTGGACCCTTGGTGTGTGCATTTGTCATCAGATATTTCGACTTATAGTGTGGTTTGAGTCATTTCTCTACACTTAAAAATAGAGTACTTGAGGCAACAATCTTGGGCTTAATACTAGCAATATGTACCAAGAGGTCAATGTTTTACTTCATTTTCTTGGTTAAATTAACAAAGTAATCTAGGATATCTCTTGTGAATTTGACCTATTTACTCCTTTGCGACACCAAGACTCACCATATGCTTAGTTTCTTTTATAGGATTCCAAAACTAAGACCAATAACACCATTAAGGACCCTTGTAAATAAACCTTCTAGAATGCTTATACTATTCTTCAAGTACTTTGCCTTAGGTTTCACCTGCTTCTCGAAATCACTCATCAAGAACACAGGAAACTTTCTCAAAGCCTTGCGCAAATGGACCCTTGACCCAAAAAGGGCTTCCAGATGGAGAATTCTAGGGGCAAGACAGTTTCTAAGCTCAACCCAAGCAATTTGGGTGTGCACAATACAATATGTCCAATCTCTTCAGTAGCCAAGCCCATTTTTTCACAAAATTCATCTTGGGCTTCAAATAGCTATCCATTTTGAGTAAAAGAATAGTAGGACTTCCAAGAATGATGCTCTTAGGCTTGTTTTCAGTGAATCATAGTCCACCATGCATTACCAACATCGCCATTGTAATTGACTCCACTCTTAAACAGAGGAAAACCCTATGGTAATGAAACGGATTTGAATGTATCTACCTCACTTGCCATTTTTTGTCACCCAAATGATTAGAACCCCATCAATATTTACAAGATATTTATACCCAATTTTCAAAATACTTAAAATGAGAAAACAAGAACCAAAGAGAAATTTGTATGAAAGAGGCAAACCTTCTTTGGTATGCCAAGCATTACATGCCACTAAAATCTAGGAACTTTCTATTTTGGGAAAGATTGAACCTTCATGAAAGATAAAGCTTTCAAAGGCTTTCCCACAAAAGCAATAAATTCACAACTAGACTGCAAATTATGTAATGATATGCCATTTCAGTAAAAGCATTCTGAATAATACTATTCTCTTACTGAATATTTGCAATCAAACCTATCTTCTCAGATGACAAATCCAGCTTATTTTTGGATGAATTTATTTATGCACTTTTCTCTATCAGATTATAGGTAGAATACCTTGTTTAAATGTCTAAAAGAAATCAGTGAATATGACTACATCTTTTGTGAACACATCCTTTCAGTTTAAAAAATAATGTTACAGTTGTGCAATATGAAATATATGAGGGATGAGATGGCTCAAGTACAAAGGTTGTGAATTCCAACCGAGAAAGGGACATATGCAATTTATCTATTTGTATGCAGGGATTATAGCATAAGCCTCTAAAGATTTTTTTTTTTAAAACATAAATTACTTGCACGTCAAATGTAGCAAGCACCATGAATAGTGCAAATCATGATAGCAATAGCAAACCATTTCTAAACTATACATACTTAAGTATGAAACTAACCTAAGCTTATTATTGAAAGATATGAAGCTATTCCATCAAATTGATTCCTTCACAAGGAGATTGAGACAATAGTATTAATCATCAAGACAGTAAGAGATAGACCTAAGCCAATTTAGCTAAGATATTGTTGCAATGGATTTTCAAAAACAGAAAGAATATTGCAGATTGAAACTTACAGTATTAGCTGCAAGAAAAGAACTTATACATTTGTGAAGAATAATATAAGATTGACTTAGAAACCCATTACTAACTAGATTATAGTTTATCATCTACAGAGTAAGAGACAGACCTAAGCCATTTACCTAAGGCTTTATTGCAATTGATTTGCAAAAATGGGAAGAAAATTTCATATCTGAAACTCTACTATTAGTTGCAAGAAGGGGTAACTCATGTCTACTTGAAAATAAATTTCTAAGATTGACTGAGAAGCTCATGATTAACTAGATTCAAGTTAAACTATCCACAACATATAACTTTTTAACTACAAGACATCTACTGTCGTTTGCAGGATAGTTGATAGAATGACCACTGAGGGAGGGAACAAGATTAGTTTTTAATTGGTAAATGGGCAAAGGCCATAATATATTTTATTAGTCAATAATTTTGCAATTTTTACAGCTCCGTTCAGTGCAGACACCAGAGGAAAAGATTGGACTCTTAGATTCTTTTTGGAATCTTAGGTTCTCTCTATATTTAGCCCATTCCTCTAGAACCTAGTTAATTGTCATTTAGGCTTTCTTTTTAATTTTTCTTCATAAGTCTATTTTTAGACTGCGCTATAATTAGCATGTCTAAACTCTATTTAAGAGTTCATTGTTAATGCAATATTCATTCAGTTTCTTCTGCTATCCCATTTTTTACAATGTCAATTCCAGATTGTTTTAACCACATGCGGTGCTTATCTTTTTATTGATATTTTCTCCTTCTCTATTCATGTTATCTAGCTTTAGTTTGGTATTTTCAAATATACTTCATGTAGATATAATATTTTATGATTTGCCTCAAGATTATCTCTAGTTTGAGTTTGGTCTATAAATGAGAGCACTCACGCATAAAATTCGTATGTTTATACTTTTTTTATGATTTATTGCTAGAATACCTTGGAATTGGACATGCATATTTTATAGGGAGTGTAAATGCCTTAAACTTCCAAGTACAACAAAAACAGAACATGGACATAAGAAATAAATAGAGAAACTCTAAGTAGTGCCTTCTTTCTACATTCATCTTGGGAATGTGCATTTTAAATCAATGTTAGGTTCAAAGTTCTGTTATCAGAAAGAAGACTGAAGTCTATACAAAAACTTTATTGTTTTTCATTCATCGAGTCCATTTCATTTGCAATTATTAGGGATTTCTGATGTAGAGTATCAATTGATTGTTACTGCTAAAAGCCTAGTGATTTTGACATTTGAATGCAAAGAGTTGTTAATAGACTAAATTTTTATTTCTAAAATCTACATTCATGGGTCAATTTTTGGGCTTGTTGATGTAGACACAAAAATTGCAAGTCTAATCAAGGAGTGTGCTACTTCCTCCAATTAATAATCAATTCACATGCTAGCAAGAAAAGCTCAATCCTTGTGGATCATAGAGTGCTTTGGATGAGATTTGAATTAATGTTCATAAACTTGCCATGAGTTTAGTGAGTTCTCCGAGTTGACGAGCCATGCAGACCAAAACGAGTCATGATAACTCATTTCCATGACTCAACAAAGTCATGCGAGTTATGGCATAACTCACCAAGTTTGAGATCCATGACTCATGTCATCTTTAGCCATATTTGCCCAGCAAAAAAAAAAAGTTATTTCCACACCGTTTTCCACTTATGTCATCAAAATTTCCCTAAAAGACATTCTATTTACAAGTTGTGAGAAGAAGAGAGCAAAAATGAGAGAGAGGAAAGAAAAGAAGAGGCCATAGGTTTAATGATCTTGTCTTTGTTCATTACCTCTCTCTTAAGACTGACAAATTTTGGACACTGACTCCTCTTTGATCACTCTAGTGGAGATCGATGTAGAGTCTAAGTGGCTCACAAAGTCTACCAATCATGTCTTTACTAAGGACCATGAGTGGGTTGACTAGGAAGATAGAGGGCTTGAGGTTGTGGCTATGGTAGAGGTGGATAAAGCATGAGTCATCATAGGCACAACTAATGTTATTTATGCAGCACATCACATGCAAAGACTATGGCTACTCAGTCATCTAGAACCTACCTTAGACACCTTTGTAGGAGGTAGTCAAACTACTCTAAGGTTGAGGCTGAGCTAGAGTTGAGTCATAGACTTGTTTTTGTTTACACATATGTTTGGAAAATTTTGATGTCATGGATTTTATATACATTTGACAGTATTTATAATTCTATATATCTATGTTTTTTATTTCCTTCAGCTACAATTTATGTTTGTACTTATGGTGGAAAGAGGAATCTACAATTTATGCTTGTTCTTATGTGATTGTTTATGTATGTGATAAAATTAGCTTCTATTTGATGATGTTATAGTGTCTTTAAGCTTTATTCAATAATGGGTGCATGAGATAAGTTTTAAATCGTTAAAAATCTCTAAATTTCAAGGGTTTTTTTTCATTTTACCTAGTCATTGTCGAGTAATAGCCAAGTCACAAGTCGAGCTGGCCTTGCTATGTCTGAGCCAAGTCCAACTCTGGGAACTATGATTTGAATAATTACATATTTGTGCAAATGATCAATATCTATTTTATGGTTTTGACTATTAATGTTTAATGCCTTCAATTGTGGTAATTTTGTTTTAGTGTCTAATGAATAAATATTGATACATGTATTATATAGCCTTCTTGGTAATATAACTATATTGTGTTGATAAAGTGACTACTTGGAAGTTGTTGGCTAACAAATTTGTCACCTTAATTTAAAACTAATTTTGACTTAATTTCCCACAATAAGAACAAATCCTTTAGCGAAAATTGGGGGAACCATGAAGGATTCCCCTTCAAATTTTATATAGGTACAGCTCTGTAAGATAGATTTGCATTGTGTAATGAATGAATTTGAATTTGAAACCATATTACCTTTAACCAAAAAGTACAAAGGTGTTTAATTGATAACCATCATATCAACACATAATGGATATAAAATATGAATAAGAATTGATATTGAATTACTTTTCTTGCTAAGGTTCACAGATCTTATACAATATATACCAGACCGTTTCTGAAAAACGACAACTAAATACAAGCAAGCATGCCAAAAACACCAATTTGAAATTTGAAATATAACAACTTTCAATTGATTTGAACAAGATCCGCACATAAATCTTTAATTCATGTGCCTCCAAACACACAACTTTAGAGCTCAACCAAAAGGGTCATTACTTTCCATTCAAAGATGTAAAGTTTACTTCGAAATAGTATTAAAACATCAGCATACTGTGATTGTCTGTTAGAAGTTATCAGAACCCTATGCCAATGTCACAGTCGGCTATATACAGTCCTTCACAATCTCATAAAATTAAACTCTCGGAGTTTCAAAGTTAACCAAAGTTTTCAAAAACAAACTAAACTGGCCAAAAATTGTCTAAACCTCCCCTAACCACCTATTAGGAACTAGCCCAAAAACATGCTATCTAATTAGATAGCCAATGTAGCTAACTAGCTAAAGCTGGACAGCCTCCACTGATTACATGGATTGGGTTGTATACATTGTCATGGCTTGCATTGCCTTGCACTTCTTGTACAAACTCACAAACTCTTGAAAAATCTGGATGTTTGGAACATTAACATGGGCCATCCTTTGCCTCCACACATCCTTCTCCCATTTTATCTCCTTGATCCTCACCATGCATGTAGGTAAATTTCCTAGACATACATACGATAGGGCCTCCATTTGTGCCAACTTTGAAACATCCTCAACCTTCAGTAGCTTCACTTCGTTAGCTTTCTTGACTTCTTCCTTCAGCCTTTGAAGTAAGATATTCTTATCTTTTTCCACCACACCATTTTCATCGACATATAATGCATGGAAGCACCTACGTCTATCCATCAAAGACCGGGTGAGTTCACCAAGTTCTTTACCAAGCTTGGAATATTCAGCCCTCCCCTGCCTAAGTACTCAATTGTGTCATTCCACATTTTGCTTGCTCGTATACAATATATTTTCATCCAATGTATTGGAGGGCTTTCCAATCAGGAACTTGGCTGTGCTATATTTTTGGAATTCATTAATTTGTACTACCACATTTGCTCATTATTCTCTTCCTTCTCCCAGATAGATGTCTATGAACCTAACTCCTCAGTGGCTGCAACCAATACATCATAATATTTATTAGATTTAATAATGTAATTATTCTCCTATTGGATGACACCTTATAACCATTTATCAAATTTTGTCCACAATCACCTTCCCTCTTTGCACTTGATCAAGAAAATTTTGGCTAGTTGTTGATCTGGGGTCAAATGACAAGGGTTCTTGAGACACATTATGAATTGGGTTCTTGGATTGCATCAATATATTATGTCATCACTCTTGACATCTATTTAAGCTCTTTCTTGTCTTTTTAATCCTTCCAAGAATGGCTCAACATTCTCTCTACAAAGGTTTTCTAATGATGGTTATCCACATCTTGGTCAACTGCTCCAAGGTCAATTTTCTCCACCTTAAAGTTTCCTATAGTAGGTTCTTGAACTCCCTCCTCTAATAGAGGTCTAGTTATTTTTGTGACCAATGTCTCTACCTATTAATCTACGAACATCCTCGAGGTGGCTCTCATTTTTTTAGGTTTCGGTGTGGCACCCAAACATCTATTGATCATGTCATCAAGAAGCAAGGTGATGGGATCGATTTCCTTTTCTTGCTCACCGCGACCTCCAGCCATTTGGGGGTTGCATCAAACATGTCTGCAACTTAAGTGGGTTGATTGGGAGTAGAATTGACCATACCAAATGCACTAGTGAGATTTTTAATATAATCCAAATCAATAGTAACATCTGTTTGGTATCCCATATCTAGCTTGGGGAATTCCATTTCTTCTTCAACCATCTTTTTCTCAACTTCTCCTCCAAAATCCAAATCAATCACCTTTTCTTCTATTTGAGATCCCTTCTCCTTACATCATGTCCTAGATCGAGTCATCCTTGGAGGGGTAACCACTAGAGGATTGGTGGGCTTCTTCTCTGGGGGAGATTTGTTGGCTTTAGTTTTGAACCTACCTGCATCATAGATTTGAGCAATTTTATCAACAAATATGACATGTGACTTTTGTTTGTTTGAAGTTCTACTTGATCTCAATCCACCTGGTTGGGTTTTCTTGGCACTTTATTCATTCAACCATTTCTCTATTCTGTGAATGATAGGAAATGTCTTAACTTCCAGATTGTCCATCTCGGGCACCAACCAATCAATTTCAAGTACTAAAAGTGGTTGGGCATGTTCATACATTGGGTCTACTAGAGAGTTGTCATCTTCCTCTACCCCTTGAATGCCCATCTTCAAACCAAACCTAACAATTTGATGCAATGTAAACCTGCTTCATAATCTCTTTACAACATCTTCATCCAAATAATTTCCTAGTAATCCTCTAAATCAAAGCCCATATTATCACAGTCAATTTTGGGTTTATAAATTGAAAATTAAATTTGAACAAATCAACCTCAAGACTAAGGGCATTTGAAACTGACTTGCACTTAGATGCACCTAGTTCAATTGGGGATCAAATTCATATTTTACTCTTTGGTGAGTACATCTTACTCACATGGGGCAATTGACAACAGTCACAATACAATTTCCACCAACACAAAACAATCTAGCGTGTGCCCAGGTAATTTAACAGGACGTCCCTCATATCCCCCTACCTTGAGGTAAGTGGAGTGCGGGAACTAATTGCATAGATGCTCACTAATTGCATTGCTTCCTCTGGCATATGTTTATTAAGGATACCAACCAGCTCATGAGTCAATCTCCTTGAGAAAACATTCTTAACCCTCATGAAGCTTTCAGAACATCTTTTCTTTTGTAGGTGAGGATAGTACTCATAAATTTTAATCCCCTCAACAAAAGGTTCATGATGTAGCCCAATCCATTTCCTTGTGCAAGTCAGACGATTTAAAAAATATCAAGGCATGTACAAACCTTGGCGCTAGAAATAGTTGTAGTTTAACTAGTTATGCAATTCCTCGGCTATAATCTTTCCACAATCTAGGAATTGGGTCCCCTACACAATTATTTGGATGAAGAAATACATGTAGTATTCAAAATGGAAGGAATCCTCAGACCCTAACATTGTGTAGAAATGTCACCTTATTTGGATGAAGAAATACATCTAGTCTTGGAAATGAAAGGAATGCTTAGACCCTTTAACATTTTGTAGCAACGCTACTAGGTCCTTAATGTGGGGCTTCATATGCTCCCTTGTAAGAGGCTTGGGTAGCCATGACACACCCTTCTAGAACTTCAACAACTAGTTCCTAGTGTTAGTGTAGTTTTTTATTTTTCCTATTTTGATAGGTTTTTCCTACACTTTTAATAATCTTGCTTAGGTTAATAAAGCATGTCTTATTAGGTGAATGGTTGTGAGGTGTCACCTTCCTACATGTGAGCATCCATTAGCTATCTTGGGAAGATACTTTGCTATCTTTAGTCCAATAGATGGTTGCTCCTCATTGGTTGGTGTTGCCACCTCCTCCCTCTTCCTAGCCTATATAAGCATGCTACCTGGCTTGTATTTGTATCTCTTGTTTTTGCATCCTCTTAATGCTATTCTGCTTCCAGCATTTGCATTACTCTCTTGGAGACTAACTCTATGATGCTATTTTGATTTTGTATCATTTGCATTCATAGTTTAGATATTTACTCTTTGCACTAGTTTTCTGGGTTATTAATCTTTTCAGATTCTAACATGGTATCAGAGCTTTTCTATGTGCAAGAGTAGATTTTAGTTTCCCTATTTGAGAGATTCGGGGGGGGGGGGCAAATAAACTTTATTGTAGTTTTTTGAAAAACAAAGTATGCTCTTCTCTTGCATCTTTGGATGATCTTGAGAATCAAAATTTTTTTGACAAAAACAGTTTTTCTCTGGGGTTTCAATCTCAAATTTGACAACCAACTTGCATATTTGGAGTTTTCAATCAGTTTTGCAGGTTCGAGCATGCCATTGATGGACTTAAGAAGCTGATCCAGCATTTGCATGTCATATTTTGATTGCTGGGGTCGTTTTCTGATTTTTGGAGCCGTTTTTTACTATTAAAGGCGTCTAATTTACACTACAACAGCATCTTCTGTTCATCAGCAAGAAAAACGCTTTCTGGGTTTTGTTCGCAGCCCCGAAAAACCATCTGGGTATCTTTTAGATTTTGCATGCAAGTTGTATATTTTTCAGAATCGAGCATGCAAAGCTACAGCCATACCCCTCTCCGTTGGCAGCCGCAGATTTGAATGCAGTTTTCAAATGTCTCGTTCTTGCTCATACGGACTCCGATTTTGATAATTCTTGTTATGAACTTGGCTATTTTTTTGTGCTCTATCCACTAATGGAGTTAGTTTTTGATTTTCATGCATGAATTCTTCAGAAATTGCAGATTCTCAGCCGTGACTGTGCACAATTCTCGTTTTGGAAACTTCGGAGGATCATAACTTTCTCATACGACCTCGTATCGAGGCGATTCTTTTTTTGAAAGTGCATGATTTTTCGAGTAGATCGCAGTGGTGCTATTTGTTTCCTTGATTATTGTGCCCAAGTTTCACTTTTAGCATATGCTCTTCATGAGGGTTTGTAATGCATTGAAATCAAGACCACTAAGTATCTCTTTCTAGTGGTAGTTGTAAATGCACTAAAATAAAGTGCCAAATAATTTTTTTTTTGGGGGGGGGGGGGGGTTCTTTGATTGAGTAAAGAGGGGGGGGGCATTGTCGTGGCTGGATTCTCTTCCTTTTAGCATTTCTTTGCATTCCTTCATCATGGATCAAACAAATATGCCCATCCTAACTCCATACAATTACTTTGAGTGGAAATCACGCATGATAATTCACTTAAGAAAAGCTGGATTAAATAGGATAACTATGGGACTTGAAACTGAACCTGCTAAAGATGAAGACAAGCCTAAGTGGTTTAACAAATGTGATGAGGCATTTGGAACATTGTGTTTGTTTGTTTCTCTTGACTTGCTATTTCACATTGAGTCTTTGGATACACCAAATGAAGTATGGACAAAGCTAGAAACACTATTTGGCACACAAGATTCAATGAGGGGTCATATGTTGGAAAATGAATTAATTAGTTTGAGTCCAGGCAATTTCAACACAATCCAAGATTTCTTCACCAAATTGAAATCACTAAGGCTGCAGTTAAAACAATGTGGAATTGAAAAGAAAGATGAACAACTGATTCTTAGTATTCTCTCTAAGCTAAGTTCAGAATATTCTGTGTTTGTCTCTACCTTCTATGCTACTAAGGGTGCACTTGGTACTCAATTCACCATGCCATCTTTAGATGATTTTGCTGTCAATCTCACTCGAGAACAGGACAAGCTAATCCAGATGGGCATTCTTAAGTCCTCTAAGTCACATGCCTTGGCTGCCAACCAAGGCACAAAAGAACAACAAGGACAAAGTAGTAACAACAATAGGAAGGACAAGAAACAAAAGAATAGCGAGGAGAAGAAGGATCAGATGCCAGTTTCTTCAAAAACAACTATTGATACACCATCTTCCAAGGGCGATAAGCCTAAGAAAGAAAAGGTCAAATGTGCTTATTGTAAAAGACCTGGTCATGATGAACATAAATGTTTGCAGAAACAAATTGATCACTTGACATACATTCTTGAGAAGAATAATATTAGTGTTCCTGATTCTATCAAACAAAGTTCTAATGAAGATTCTAACAAGGCAAAAGAAAACAACAAGGGGAAAGGAAAGGGCAAGGCCCTTTTTGCAGTTGCTTCCTCACCATCCACTTGGGTTCTTGATTCGAGTGCTTCACACCACATGGCTTCATCTAAGGAAGAACTTGCATCCTTGGAGCCGTGTACTATGCCTTCTATTTTGATGGGTGATAACACTCCTGTTGAGGTGTGTGGGAGAGGGTCTGTTGATGTGGGGGTTGGCACATTCCATGATGTTCCTTGTGTACCCTCATTGTCAACTAATCTCCTATCGGTATACCAGATCACTCACACAGGTTTAGGCAAGCGGGTTGAGTTCACTCCTAATTCAGTGGAGATATGTGAGTTGCACAAAGATTCTACAGTTGCAGTTGGGAGAGCAGATCATCAGTCACGACTCTATATGTTTTCTCACTTTGTTCCTGATCCTCCTTTGACTGTTTCACTCACTCACTCTAATGATGTGAGCAGATTATGGCATGAGCAGTTTGGCCATCTTAACTTCCACTATTTGCATCAGCTTAACCAGCAGAGCATGGTCACAGGGTTTCCTTTTACTTTGACATTGGAGTCACTTGGAATACATGATAGATCTTCTAATGGGTCAGATTCACTTGAGCAGTCTTCTACCTCCACTTCTGATGCAGAGAGTGATTCAGAGGACTCACCTCCTTCCTCTCCTAGTCATCATTTACAGGTTGATGATTCTCCTCTAGATTCTTCATCTTCCGATCCACTTTGGGCTAGACAGACCTTGCAGTTTACAGGTGATTGGGTTGGGGATCCATCAGACACCAAGAAGATTCGTTCACAATTCCAGGATGCTCTACATATCTTCATTGCTACTGCCTCAAATCCACAGTCCTTTCATGAGGCTTCTGGTATTTTTGAGTGGGATACAACTATGCAGGAAGAGTATAGTTCCTTGATGAGGAACCACACTTGGGATCTTGTCCTTTTTCCTAAGGGAAGAAAACTTGTTCGATGCAAGTGGATCTACCAGACAAAATTTGCAAGCTTTGTTGGAGGTGCAGGATGCTACATCTTTTGGGGAGGCCTCTTCCTCTCACTTGGAGTCCTAATTTTCTTTGGGGAGTCTCTTTTCTCTCTCTTTTGGGGGAATTTTATGTACATGGGTACCTCATCAGGCTTGACTTGCCGGGACCCATTTCTACATCCACCTAAGCTTCGCTTATGGGGGGGTGTTAGTGTAGTTTTTTATTTTTCCTATTTTGATAGGTTTTTCCTACACTTTTAATAATCTTGCTTAGGTTAATAAAGCATGTCTTATTAGGTGAATGGTTGTGAGGTGTCACCTTCCTACATGTGAGCATCCATTAGCTATCTTGGGAAGATACTTTGCTATCTTTAGTCCAATAGATGGTTGCTCCTCATTGGTTGGTGTTGCCACCTCCTCCCTCTTCCTAGCCTATATAAGCATGCTACCTGGCTTGTATTTGTATCTCTTGTTTTTGCATCCTCTTAATGCTATTCTGCTTCCAGCATTTGCATTACTCTCTTGGAGACTAACTCTATGATGCTATTTTGATTTTGTATCATTTGCATTCATAGTTTAGATATTTACTCTTTGCACTAGTTTTCTGGGTTATTAATCTTTTCAGATTCTAACACCTAGCAATTACAGCCTTATAAACCTACTTCTTAAAGGATGTGGACCAAGATGTTGCTATGGTAATCTCAGAATATACCTCCTTGACTGGGATTCTCAAGGTGGCAATGATTGTTTCCCTAGTAGTTGGTTGCAAGACTTCTCCGTTGAACTTCCTTATACACCTATTCACTGGGTCATATTTGTTTATACACTCCTTGACCAATTTTGGGCATACTAGGACCGGGGGGGGGGGATACAGTGGCTTCCACTATACCATTCTCCATAATAGTACCCATAACGGAGCCATCTTCAACATTTTTCACTCTTTCCACAAAATCATCAAGGTCGTAGTAGACCCAAGAGTTATCTCCTCTCTTAGGGGATAAGCAAACCAAGCTCAACTTATTTTTAAAAATACGAAAGGCAGCCCTCATGATAATGAAATTCAAAATAAAACTAAAGTAATAATAAAATTTCAAAAGAATGCTAGCACAGTGAGTTATGAAAAGGACGACTCACCCTGCAACTGAAACTTCCTGCTATTTCAAACCTAGAAATTTTATTGTCTTGTGTATGTTGTCTTCTTCTTGCATAAAGGTTGGTAAAATGATAACCAAATTTTCCACATACATCAATTTATAGCATAAAATCTTGCATTTAAAGGATATTAATTAACTTGTTGCCTCTACGTGTGAGCTTGCCATTTCATCATAACATTCACAAGAATGTTGTGAGATTCAATAAAAGTGCTAATGTATTCCATTGTTGATCATTTCACTATCCCATAATTCGTCTCTTTTGCTTCCACTTGAGTTATTGGTAAGTTGTGTTGAACTACTTGAACCCTGTGAACTAGCTCAATGGGTTCAATAAGTTCAAGTGGTTCAAAGTCCAGTTTCATTTCCTTTTAGATATAACAGCCAGTTCAGCATGCTAACAAACACCAATTGATATTACACTTTTTACATGACCAACAATGAACTAATAAAATGCGGCAAACCACTTAACTCATTGAACTAGTTCAATGGGTTCAATCGGTTCAATGTTCAATCACAAGTTAACTTAGCAACCAAGACAAGGGATTTCCAACATAATCTTGGGGTGCTGAACTAGTTGAATTAGTTGAACCAGTTCAAGGGGTTCGACAGGTTCAATGAGTTCAAAGGCACGATAACTTTAACACTTTATCTTGCTCAGACTTTTCACTCATGACCATGGGGAAGGATACAACATGAAGGCACAACTACTAAGCTTAATTTCAACAGAGTTAGACACAAAAAAAAAATGAAAAAGTTGTAATGCCTATGCAGTTTCTTACGAAACTAATTTTACGGTATTTACAGTATGTAATGCCTATGCAGTTTCTTTTTTTATGTCTTAGTTGTCAATAAGGATGGACATGACTAGGTCAAAACCTTTTCAATCTGATAGGTATTTACACTACAACTCTATATTTATTGGCTACAATTTGTTTACATCATAAAATAGGATAAATGGAATTTAGTAGTCTGGGTGAGATTATTCTCCTTGTATCAGATGAGATAATACTATTTTTTATTTGTTTAGTTGGTACAACAGTCAATGAAGCACGAATTTTACAAATTTGTGCAGAATACTGCAAGTCATTTAAGTTCATTGTTGATAGTGACTAGGATATTGAAGATTTGATTGGGGAAGCTTAAGAATGTCTTTTCGTGTATTCCGACCATACTAACCAGATTCATACTCCACATGCCATCACCAAAATCAATCACCAATTTGACAAAAAACATGGAAAACTAAGTGGATTTACTGAGGCTGCAAGTTGATTCAGTTGGGCCTGATTAGCCCTATTCAGCTCACAATTTTCTTTTAAATAATGCAACCCAAACCCAATTTCCATACAACTGCTGCTTCAATTTACTAATATTAAAAGAAAAAAGGATCTAAAAATATTGGGTTTTTAGAGATAGCAAAAAGCTCATGACTGAAATACATTTTGATTTGGATATCTGTCTTAAATGCAAATTACAAATTTTATTTTCAGGAATCTATTTGATACATGTGATTCACCTCACGGTTCATGATATGTGCCCTGCAACCAATGATGCCAATGGAAAACAAATGGACAGATTTTTCAGAAATGCTTTGCAAACACTACCACTACAGAATTCTTTCTGAATGAGATGAACCCAAACCAATCTCTGTATGGCTTCTGCTTCAATCAACACAATAAACTAAAATGAATTTTGTTGCATAGGGAATGTCTCCTTTGTAGATCTAAGTAAATTAAATGCTCCCTTCATGAAGGCTGGAAGTTTCTTGTGAAAGCTAAATTGAGACATTTTCCAGGACAGTGGGTGGGCGATGTGAACCAACTTGTTTCAGGCATGAGACAAGTCTTGCAAACATAAACACATCAAATCACAACAACATGAACGAACCAGTTCTATATAATATAGGTTGAAGTATGAAACTAACTTCTATTTACTAATAAAAGAAACAAAAGTTATTCTGTCGAATGAATTAGCTTTAAAAGTGGTTTTGGATAGCCCAAAACTGATCTTCTAGAGAGTAAGAGATTGATGCAGGAGCATCCTACCTGCTAGTACCAGAGAGGGTGCATTGAAAGAAAAACTGAAATTAAATGTTTGGCAAGAGGAAAAAAGGCTAGTGTGGCAATTTCTAGCCCTGCCCCTTTTTAACCTGCTTAAATGCAAAACACGAAAAAGTAGGATCTCCTATTTTGAAGAAGAAGATTCCAAATAATCCCGTAGGCAAACAAATTTTTTTTCACAAGGCCTCATCTTCCTAAAAAAAGAGCTTAAGCCCCCTTCATGAGACCTTTGTCTTAGGGAGAAGGCAGTGCTGGTAGGAAAAAAGAAAATTGAAGGGGAGATGAAAACAGTTGGGGAAGAGGGGAAAATATTGGTTGGTGGGAAGAATTGTAATATTGCTATCAGGAGTCAACTGTGTAGTTTTTTGAGTCAAACTCATTGACCCTTGTCTCCTAAATAGTGGTTCAAAAGAACCTATCTAGTGCAAGAGCATCCCTCTTAGGCATCATAACATAGGCACAAAGTTGTAATAAGGATCTTATGATCCATTCATAAATGTAAGAGCCCATATTGTAAGACCATTGGACACAAGATGTAATTATAAACCTTGGGTCAAACCTGGTTTGGTGTTTTCATAGGTTTGTAGGGCAACACTAGTCATATTGGGTCCCCATAAAGTCTCCAAGATGAAAAATGGGATAAAAAGTGCAAAAGATGTAAATGTTGTCAATGTTGCATAATGTAATTGTTATCTCTAAAAGTTGCACCCTTGACTGAATTCAAAAATTCAGTCACTCCGAGAAACATGGAACTACTCTTGGGTCTGTGGGTTACCCAAAAATGGAGTAGATCTTCGTGTTCTAGGCCGGTTCCTATATGATGCTCACCTATTTGCTCTTTAAACAGAAAATAAAACCTGGGAGGGAAAGAGATAAAAACTAATTTAAAGGATAACTTGAAACCGAAAAGAAAATAGGGTGATGCACTGAAATGTAACTTGTGATATTCAGCAAAACTAAAACACTCTAGATACCAAGAAATAACAGTGCTAAACTTGTCATGCATGTACATAAATATTTCATAGAAAGGTCTAAAAACCTAGACACAATCTATAACCCGTACATACTTATCATAGAAAAAGTACAAATCATTGAGATAAAATTGAAGGAAAATAAAACTTTTCACTAACAATTTGATCAAATCACACTTATACACAATTCTGCAAATGACAAGAAGGGTAACAAATACTATCAAAAGATGGTATCCAAGGTCGTTCCTATATACCAGAAGAATGAGTTACAAGAGTATACTAGAAAATGAAGAAAAGGACTGAAAAATGGTCACGAAGTCTTCTGAATCTGCATAAACCAGAACTGATTACAAATGAACCTTTCGCTCATATTTATAGCTTTAACCAGCTACATATGGGAGAGCACTAACTTTCTTGGTCGAATTTCATAATTAGGCCACTTTTGGGCCCCCTCAAAGCACTTCAAAAAGGTGTATTAGTGCTGCAAAAGTCATTCCCCATCAACTTTATCATAATGGCTCACTTAGATTTTCTTTTTAATCCCACTACAACTCATAAAGCCCTTGGAAAGTGAACTTCGTTGAGTTGTAACCATCTTTATTGAAATTAAGGCACAAAGATTTGTCATACCTCGTAATGGACCTTGCATTATCTCCACTTAGGATTGTCCTCTTATCTTGATGACTGGGCAAAGCATGAATATTTGTCTCTTCCCCTTAAAACAAATCATAATGACAACTCCACTCAAAAAAGTGATCTCCACTCAAAAAAGTGACCTCCACTCAAAAAAGTGATTTCCACTCAAAAATGCTATAAGTGAATGTCTTGTGACTTATTCATTCATTTACTTTGTCATTTTACCTGCTGGGCTGACATGAAGGAAGAAAAAAAAGAGTTTGTTGTTGCTGTTAATGTCATTTTGTGGCTGCAACTTACATTATTTTGATCTCTGTTTCTCTTGTCAATATACAAGCTTGCTGCTATGAAGAATATGAAGGGGTTTTGTTGTTTTGGTTGTAGCATTTCCATGCATTTTTTCTGATTTTTCATGTTTGAAGGCCTTTGTTATTTCAGACTACCCCTTTAATTGACACAATTATAGCTCTACCTAAATTCAGCAAGAGGTAAAATTTAGGTAACATTTTGGCGACATCTGCTATGTGTCTGCCTGCTAGACATCAAGACTAGTAGCCTTAAACAGTCCATTGGGCTATAGAGTCAACTCAGGTATGCGAGCATGAATGATTGTTGTTTTCAACTCAATGTTATTGTATTGCTTGCAATGGTGAGGAAGAAATTCTTCATCATTATGGGTTGTGTTCATGGCATTGGGCTGAAAGGAATGATTGCATGTTCTCACATAGCTGAATGCAAAACACAACATAGATATGCAAACTAGAGCAATGTTGGATGCGTGTAGGTGTTATAGCTACGTATTCATGTCTATATGTATGCATTTGGACTTGTACATGGACTACATAATGACTATAAAATTTGAGGATACTATTGCATGTAGATATGTGTAGGCATAGGTAGGTGGTTATGGTATCTGTATGCATGCAACATTACTTTGCTTTGCCCAAATTTTCAAAAACTTGGAGACTCTTTATTGAAAACAAGAAACACTCAAAACTAAAGCAAGCTTGTGCTGAAACAGCACTTAGGGAAAACTGGAAATCTAACCTATCCTAGCCAAAATAGCAACAAAACGCTAAACAAAACCATTAACTGGTTGGCAGAAATATTGGCCTTTTCTTCTTAGTTTCCAATGATAAATATGCATATTGGCAAATATGAAGAGATGGAAAAATATGCAATATTTGACTAGCTGGTGCAATACCTCATGAAGTACAAAATTAAGTGTACTTACTTCATCAAGTTGATTGAACAAATTAGTCTCTTGGAATGCATTAGCATGTTGTATTTGCTCTTTTTCATTAGCATCTTCATGCTCAGGTGCTGATATAACTGATGCTCCTTCACTTGTTTCAAACTGAGACAAATATTTGATTGGGCAGCCTCTTAAGACGGTGAACTTAGAACTTTCTTTGCTGGTTCCTTCAATATCTTTCTTTCTTTTTGATTTATTGTGGTTGTCTTCCACTATTGACATCCATGTCAGCTCCTCTACTCTGATCAAAGAATCATCATCTTCTTTCTCTTCAATGGGCAAATGTTCACATATCGAGACATGCTCTTCCATCATGCAAGTATTTGACATATTAATGCCAATACTCTCGCAAAAATCCTCAATAATGCTGTCAAAAAGGTCTTCTCCCAAAACTTTGTCAACTTCCATGCCTTGAGAAGATACTTCTTCAACTGCAATGTTTTCAACCAGCAAACCATCACAATAATCCATATCCTCCAAGTGTAGCAAGCTTTTTGTTGATGCGCTTGTGACCATATCTTCTTCATTTAGCTCAACAAAAGAAGGTAGTTCATCAAACCAAAACATGACTTCTTCTTCTTTAATAAGCAGCTCTCTTTCAACCAGTGTTGATTGCTTAACATCCTGCTCAAAAAACATAGGCAACTCAGCAATAAAGTTTGGTATCTCTTGTACACCCTGGCTCTTCTCTTGAATCTCCTCTATTTGTTCTACTGGTTTTGAACCAACAACATTAACTTCATTTTCAGCTCTTTGATCCTGAACAAGTACACATGGGATAACCTTGACAAGGTTAGGCATTTCATAACCAGGATATCTGGTCCAAGTAGGCTGCCATGACTACTTGATACTTTGATTTTCAGGTTCAGGCTCAATTTGAGGATTAAGGAAGTGACTTGGTTGACTTTGCTCATTTAGAGGCTTATGTATGGGTTGTTCTACTTCTTTTGCAATACGATGACCCATAAAGATTGGAATTTTCAACTCAGCTTGCTTAAAGCTTGGAATGAGATTCTTTTGGGGAAAATCGGCTTGCCTGAAACTAGAAACTTTTCTTTTTGAATGCTCTTATGCTTCAGATGCTTGTATTTGAGCAAGCTTGAGTTGTAACTCTTCTTCATATTTTTTCTGTTTTAATTCTCCCTCTTGCTACACTTTGAGGATGGCCTGAGTAGAATCATAAAGAATATTACATGCCTCAGATACCATGCTGCAAACATATGGATCATGCTCCCACATTTCTCTGTCATCATGCAACTCCTTAATCCAAGAAGTCACAAGGAGTATAACCAAAGAAAAATCCCCATTATTTGTTCTTGGGTATGAATTTCCAACATGGTTAAAAATCATAGCAAGGTCGGCAAAACTAGATCCTAAAAGATCTAATCGATCTTGGATCTCTCCTAGCTTTGATGTGAGATCATTGTAGGCATATTGCAGTTGTTGGTTTTGACAGGGTTGAAAAAGACTATCTTGGATAGTATTCTCATGAAATTGTGGGGAACATGCAAATTGTCCATCTGGATATACATATTGTCCTTGAAAATTTGACATTTCAATTCATCTGAAAAGTTGTAAATCAAAATATAAATATATCTTTAACATTCCAGCACTTGATCGTATGAAACCAATTGGTTTCCTTCCATAGAGTCACCAAATGTGCATTATTTTGTTTTACCTCCAAAGGCAGAAATTACTGCTGTACACATCAAACAACAGCAATATAATTGAGAGTTTTGGAGTGAAATAGCCCAAACTAGTCCCAACTAGTCCCACCGGGCATGCCAAAATTGTTATCTCTAAAAAGTTGCACCCTTGACCCCTTGACTGAATTCGAAAATTCAGTCACTCTGAGAAACATGAAACTACTCATGGGTCTATGGGTTACCCAAAAATGGAGTAGATCTCCGGGTTCTAGGTTGGTTCCTATATGATGCTCACCTATTTGCTCTTTAAACAGAAAATAAAACCTCGGAGGGAAAGGAATAGAAACTAATTTAAAGGATAGCTTGAAACCGAAAAGAAAATAGGGTGATGCACCAAAATGTAACTTGTGATATTCAGCAAAACTAAAACACTCTAGATACTATTGTGAGGTTCTCACACCATCACCCCAAAACTTTGGGGATCCCCCTTTTTTTAATTGCCTTGGCAAATTTTTGGGTGGTCCAACAATTTTGATTTTCTTTTGACAATTTTGAGTCTTGAACACCTTCAGACCAATGGGGAGAGGGTTAGATTTATTTTTCCCCCAGCTTCAACTTGATTTTCCAGAACTACCAATTTCATCCTTGGGCCGAACAAATTTTAAAGAGTAACACTTGGCAAGGTAGAATTGTGAATTTTGTACTTAGATGATTTGTTTGAAAATTTGGATATAATTGTATAAATTTGGATAATTTTCAAAAAGTGAATTTTTTGCTGAATTTGGTCTTTTGGAAAATCTTAAATTTTTGGTGAATGAAAAAATTAATTTTTGTGATGGTGGAATCAAATTGCAAAATCGATTTTAGACTTTAGAGAAATAATTTTTATTTGTGTTAAAAAATTAAAATTGCTTGGCAAAATCGATTTGAGTTAAATTGCAAAGAATTGGCTTCAATGGATTAATATTATCTTGAAAATTTTTAAGCCTTTAATGAAATTGGTAATTTAATATTGAAAAATGGCTTTTGGCTAGCCAAAATCCGATTTTAATGACATATTAATTGTTAAATCTTCATTAAATGGAAACATTTATCATCTCCAAGGCATTATTTATTTTCTTTTTGCAATTTTGGTCTAATTGGCAATTTAAAAGAGTACATTTCATCTTGGCAAAGTTAATTTTGGGCTAAGCATTTAATTGGGGGCCATGCCTTATGTTCTAATTAATTTACTTTTGCTCCCAGGGTCCCAATCGGCCAGCTTGGAGGAGTGGAGGGAAAATGGTATAAGAGGGCTCTTCCCTCTCCCATTTTCTTCATTCCTCACAACCTTCTCTTGCTTGGCGATTATTTTTGGAGCATACTTTCTTATCTTGCTTGGCGAATTTTCTAAGGGAGCAAATTTTTAGACCTTGGGCAATTTTTTTTCTTGCAAGGACAGTTTTTCTTCCTCCTTGGGTGATTTTTGAGAGGTCAGATTGGCATTATTTTTGGCAATTTTTCCATGCTTGGGCAGAATTTCCATGTTTGGCCAATTTTCTAAGGGGCATATCTGAAACTTCTATGTTTGGCAATTTTTTCAAGTTTCAAGAGTTATGAAATTCTGATTTGCAAGAGGGTAAATATGAAATTCTCAAGTCTGATCCTAAATTCCAAAAGAAAGATCCGGCTATTGGTGGGGGTGACTTTTAATCATTTAAAGTTGAAAGGGGTCCTTAAGCTGACTTCCTTCTTTCGTTCTTGTCTAAGGATTGTCTCCATTGGTTCTTCTTACATTCATCGTCCACCATTTTACCATCCCGTAATAGGGTGACGAGTTGGTAGATGTTAGCGCAAGCAAGAACTCTAAGGGAACAAACACTAAGAAAGACAAACAGGATTGTAGAAGTTGAGAAATCCAACTTCACAGATCCTCAAGAACACCTGCATGCAAATATCCTGCAATGAAGAGAAGGCAAAAAATGAAAAAAGCAGAGCTTAGAAGTTCTCAAAAATGTGAGAGCAAAAAATGTATTCTGAGTTATGAAAACAAAATACAAAAGTTCAACCTTTTAAGGTGAACGAAACCCTAAAGGAAAGAAAGCTAGGTTTGCACATTATAATTAATATAAAATATTAATTATATGCACCTAAGAGAACTAAAGCACCTAGAGTAATAAATAACTTACTCTAACAAGGATATGATGCCCAAAACAACTTTTTTCTTTTCGAAAATGAGGTGAATAACTGTTACCAATGTCGGTACAGTAGACATGATGCAACTAAAGGTAACTTCAAATCATTTAGAATTGAAAGAGGTCCTTAAGCTGAATTCTTTCGTTCTAGTCTAAGGATTACCTCCCTTGGTTCTGCTAGTCTAATTGTCCACCGCTTTACCATCCCGTAATAGGGCGACGAGATGGAGGATGTTAGTACAACCAAGAATCCTAAGGGGACAAACACTAAGAAAGACAAAGAGGATATGATGCCCAAAACACTTTTCTTCTTGAAAATGAAGCAAATAACCTGTTGGTTCCCAAAACCGCAGATTGGAATCCTACGAGTCTTGCCTGCTCGATGCTGGGATATCCAACTGGTTAAGACCAACTTGACAGAACTGAACAACACAGTCCGAGTTCCCTGCACTTTCGGCTCTGCAAAATCCAGGCGGGTGTACCTGATCCTGGAGAAAACACTTAAAGTCCAAGATGCTTAAAGCAAATCGATTAGAACACGAATACAATAAAAGTTTTCTAAATGGCAAGAGATATAGGAAAACTTTAAACTTGCAATTTATGAACTGAGAAGAAAAGTAAATGATTGAAATAATGTTTAAATAAAGAATAAATATAGATTAATACAACATATGAATATATTAATTCCTTTAATGGAGAGAAATGAAACAATTGCCAGCATATGGATTATGAATCAAGAGTAAAAGACTAGTGCCTAATTAAATGGGCAATCAGAGTCAACATTATAAGCTGAGACATACAACTTTATAAAGCTCAATATATTAAACTATAAACAATTTTAATAATTCAAATGCGATGGACCAATTATATAAACACAATTTCAAATGACACTAAAATGCACTTTAACTCTTGTGGAGACAATTTAGACATAAATACGGAAACAATAAAAGATTTCACAATATTTACGTTTATCAAATTCAAAATGCAATAATGATCCAATCCACTTATCCGAATATTAAAATATTTATAGAAAATGAATAAAAAACATTTACAAAAGATACAACTTAATAATAATTAAAACTCTAATGCAAATAAATTAAATAAATACTTCTTATTGATCCGGAAATAAAATCATACTGGAGACACTCCTTACAGATGATCCATCCAATACAACTCGACTCCAAACACGCACAATAACTCAATCGAAAATCCACCATTCATAGGCTTAGTTCAAAAATTTATTTCTCCGCCAATTAAAAAGAATATAATACATCATAAAGTATACAATAGGTAAAAATTAAAAATATGGATATGAATATTGTCTATCTCCCCCCGATGTATTTTACATCATATATTTATAAGTTTTGAAAGGGTGTTTATAAAACATCACACCCGTTCATAACAAATAACCACCAAAAAATTAAAATTTTGACTAAAATAACCTGTAGTTAAATAATTTGCTCTCAAACTTCATTCAAGACTATAGTCAGATAAAATTAATTTTTTCTTGCATCTCTCCGTTAATGCCAATTTCCCTCTTCCTCACGAACGTGATATGCATCTGAGTTTCCTCTTCTGCCCGACTCAAACATAATTCACGGAGATTGTGGATTTTTCTACAACAACGCACACCATTCCATCCGGGCTCTAGGAGACTACTCCTTTCCAGCAAGCCCATCCATCCTTTTGTCTTTTAGCGTGTATGTTGTACCGGGCTCTATGATCTAGGCTGCTTTGATTCTTCAAATCCACGCAAGCTCTCCACTGTCAATACGTAACGCACAGACCTGCAATCAAACAAAACACCAATGAGCGTGCAAAACATTTATCAAACTCCTAAGTATTAGATGGAGATTCCCTGCTCAAGCGGCTCTTCAGAATCATCTTTAACTCCACATAGACTGAGTGCATCCATTCATGAAGGTATATAATATTCTTCTGCTGCCCACGCACAAAGATGATAATCTACAGCTTGTAGTGTTGTCTTCAGATTAATTCTGCTAGCATGAGGACGCGGCAGAAAACAAACATCCCTTTTTCATTCCATACTGATCCTTTATAAAGAAGTGGCAAGCAAATTTCAGGCTCCTTAGTATCACCGTGCAGATAAGCAATTGCATGTTGCAGAACAGCCAACAAAGCCTTGTGATATATTCAATATCGATATATATATTTGCCATATTAAATTTTTATAATGGTTATTGGGATATGACATTTGTTTCATATCAGGAATCTTTAAATAAACATGTGAACCTTTTTAGCACCGTGTCTGGTTGTTCCGTCCTCATCACGTGAATTCTATTTGAAATCTGGGTGTCGTATTTCCTCAGACATTTTATTGCAATCACAGAAATATATGCACATCCACCTATTCGCGCTTCACAACTGCTGTGACTTGATATCCATTTGATCTCTCTTTATTTTCTCCTGTCAAAAACGTTTTGATGGAAGTCTTCGATACTCATACAGACTTCACGCAGTTCACACACTCCTCTTTGAAATATGGAATTCATTCACAACTCCCTGAATAGCGCAGCCAGCCCAAGCCAAAAACAATTTCGGATCTAAATCTTTTCTGCCTTTAACAATCACAGACTCGCAGTTGCATTTACTCTATTTACTTTAAAGACACAATTGGGGTTTAGTCTGAGAATATAATTCTCCATGATCCTCTACAAGCTCCCTGGTACCTTCTGAGAAATGTTCAATATAATTTCTTGCTTCTGCAATCAGTGATGTACTTTATTTTTCTGTAAGTATTCCTCATTTTTTTTTTTTAACAGTGGTTTGTTGCTTACTCTCAAGCCATTAACATAACCCTCTCAGCATATAAAAGACATCTGAGCATCTTCAAACTGCTGAGTGGGATGTTTTCTTAAATGCTGAATCTGTTTAACTGAATTTCCAACTTGATTGTCATGTCCCCACTTGAAACCTGAATTCTGATATTTCCATCCTTTCCACATCAATTTTGTGAAGTCTAAACAAAATTGTAAGATCACATACGAAGAGACCAAGATGTATTAGCTAAACGATACTGAGTATGGAAAATGCTAACTATCTTTTATAGTTGAATAGCTAATCCATATGTAGCTTGGTATCCTGACAATGCCCTTAAGCTTTAAAATGTTTTCTCCATAAAGGATGTTTATCAAGTCATAATGTGTATGCTACATTGAGAAGCACTTCAATACCAAATACTGATACCCTTATGGCTTGGATGTTGAGCTAGTATTTTATCACGCTTTCCAGTGGAAGGAAACAGGCAGATGAACTTGATGATTTGCTTCCAGCATTTAATGCAATGGTCTGTCCCTGACAATCAATTACTAGTGATCTACTAGAACCTCCTTTTGTCCCAAAAGCTGCCTGCATGTAAAATGTGTTGAAATCATTAAATCCATCCTTCTTATAGTGAAGGGTATCACGATCCAGACAGGCCAAGGTCCCTACTAAAATGGAAACCTTTTTGCCACATTTACATAATGATGCACACTTTCCTCAGCTTCAGAAAGAGCCTCAATCACATGAACCTCCATCAACTTCAAAAGTTTCTTTTGTAATCTTCATTGTACTACTTTGTTACCATTTGTCCTTGCAAGAATTGTTTTGATAAGGATCCAAAAGTTAGGTATACATTTGTGGTATATGCTGTATGCTGGAACTCCTCTTATAAAATCTAGAACTACTATCATTAGTTCAATATGTTCTGGATATATACAAACATACAACCCATGTGCACAAACTAACTCTCAAATTATGGGTTCCATCATAACCGACACCAATATTGGTAAAGTAGACATGATACGAGTAAAGGACAAACTAAAGGAAGGACAATCCCTCTTGGCAAAAAAGATACAGAAGGCGATTGCACATCACAGCCCAAGCATCAACACTTCCATTTCAACCATGATGAGTGACGTTGGGATGGCACTTGATTTTGAAGACATCAGAGAAGGGGATATCAATGAGACAAGACTTGGATTGAGATTGGATGAGTTAGGAAGGGTTGTTATCACGAAGAAGCACTTGAACACCCTTTCCTCCCTCAATGCTTTTATCGGATTCGCAAGAGAGTATGAGAAGAATCATGAGAAGACACTACAAGCAGCAAGTAGAGTGATGAAATCGGCAGAGCTCAAGATAAAGAACACACCTTGTCCTCCTATAGAGGAAGTCAACAAAAGGCTAGCTAGGTTCATTGCCTTAGCTAAAAAAACAAAAGAAAAGGGGAGAGTCATATTAGAAGATCATTTAATATAAGCCCAAGTGGCAATTTCTCTTTCTTCTAGAATAAGACAAGTGTCTATTTCTAATTGGCCGCCATTTTGGTGCCTTCTCATTGGTTGCTACTTTTACACTTTTTTCATTGGTCCATTGACAAGGTGGCATCCTCTCATTGACCGATGGGGTGGCAGCCCTAATTAGGGTTTCTAGGATTCAATCTAGATCATCAGTTTTGCCTTTGATCTCTACCATTGGTTGTAATTTTGGCATCTATAAAATGCCATTTGCTCTCATTTGTAAGGGTCAGAGAAAATTGTTGCATAAGATAATGCCAAAATCACTTTCTTTCTCATTGTTGTCACTTGCATGGTGATTAAAAGCCTTTGGTATTATTGCATAGTTTCTACTTCCAAATAGTTAGGGTAACATTCTGAGGGAGTTATGATTGGAGAATTGTTGCCATAATACTATCAAAATTGTTCTCTATTCATTGTTGTGACTTGCATAGTGGATATACATGATCATTTTGGTGTATTGCATGGTTCTTCTCATCTCTCAAATAAAAGTAGGATTTTATTTCATGTTGTTAGAGTAGAAGTAGATGGCTAATTGTATGGTGACGTTAGTGAATGTTTGATAGGGATCAATACTAGACCACTAGCATCCTAGCGGCTGGTTGGGAAGGCTTGTGTGGAAAACTAGTTTATTTTTCCTTTGAATCATTGCATCTGTAAAGGTGGTGCCACTGGTTAGCTTTCATTAGATTCGATCCCCATCCATTTGCTAACCTTTCCATTCATAAGAGTAGGAGTAGAATAGCGAGTAGTTGGGTAGTGAAATTTCACTCTAAGAAAGTTAGGAAGGTAGAAGTCATTAGAACCATTATTGCCTCCTCTTGGTGCAATCAACATTAGCTGGCGCTACATCCTCCACCATCATTGCCACCATCAATATCACCTAGCACTCAGACAAAATCATCACCATCTCAACAAAAGCCCAAGTCATCCTCGAATGAATAGCGTAAGGTCGCCTACGTGATTACGAGCAACTCACATCAATAAAACTGAGCGAGTATCCACAAGTGTAAGGAACATTGAAGTTATTCTCATGTCCCATGAGCATTAACTTTTCAAGAGACGAATTGTGTGTTTGATACCCTATATTAGATATTCAATTACTAATATGTGATGTAGTGGTACAAAAACTCACATCAACATTATCTGGTGCTAGGAGGGTTGAATGACTTTCATTCTTGGATCAACTTGGAAATTCAGAGTAGACATTGACGAGGAACAAGCTTTCAAAGTTAGATTTGAGATGAGAGATCTCTTTTAAAGTGAAAATCAAAAAATCAAAAAAAAAAATTTAAAAAAAAAATTCTCAATGGATAGGCAAGTGGATGTTCTTCCCATTTGGTTTGATTTGAACAAAAGGTTACCTCCATTGGATTTGTCTCAACTTGCGGCATCAGGGAAATGTAGGATACATGGTACTACGGATCATGAGGAGATGGATTGTTTGGTGTTTCTCTTAGGAGTGGACTTGGCATTAAGAGAAAAAATTTCTTTTTCACAAATACATGAGCCTACAATATTTGTCAATTTAGAGGAAGATTTTCTTGTTTTCAAAGAAGGTATCAATAGGTAACCAAAAAACACATATGGAAGAAGATCTTGGTGCAAGATACACAGTTACTCACTTTCAGAGTCTACTTGCCCATCTTGCCAAGACACCATTGACTTGGTCAAGTTTCAATTGGGTTGGTATGAGGAAATATTAGTAGGGGGTGGTAAACATTTCTTTCAGCTTTTAAGTTGGACACCAAAGAATGAAGAGGGTAAGATGTATCAAGATGATATGGTTGATTCTAATATCCAAGATAACCGAGTGGATGAACCTTCACACATTATATCACGAGGTGGAGAGGTTGACAAGAAAATTGAGAAAACAATTGAATTTATCAAAGAGAGAGAAAGGATGGTAGGCAAAGGTCAATAGGTGAAGACACACGAAGAACTACAAATGGAACATCAAAAGGTGGATGAAGAGGAAATCTTTGGCGAGCCTTCATGCATAATTCAAGGGGTGACTCTTGAGGATGCGTTGCAGGAAGTTTCAAATATCCTTAAAGAGGAAGATAATCAAGTGGGTGAGTTGAACAGTGAAATACAAGATATCACAAGAGAGTTCAAATATGAGGAAAATATTGACAAACCAATACAAGGCGCTATCTCCACTGCATTCTCTGGGGGGATGATTGAAGATCCTATGGAAGAAATACAAAAGGAGTCATCACCCAAAGCCTTTCAAGGTGATAAAGTTGTTGCAAGTGGCATGATTCACCATCAACTTCGACCTCCAAAAATTTTGCCACTTGAAATGGAAGCTGATAGGTGACTCACAAAGATGTATGATGGTCCTCCTACCAGTCTTGAAGGTGCTATGTTTGGTGAGAGTCTATATAAAGAATGGCAAGATGTTCCTGAGGAGAGTTGAAAGGAAAATTACATGCTAGATGATGTAGCTTCTATTGACGAGGATATGCAAGGATTTTTTAGTGGTGATCAAGTTGCTCCCATGGAAAAGGAAAATAAAGAACAATTTGGGTTAATGCTACAGTTGGATATTGTGTTCGAACAACTTGGAGAGGCAGTTGATGGGGAGAATATCAAGGAATCCTTGATTTTTGAGGATACACTTGAGGAGATTCAAAAGGATTCATGATTCACTGTTCACAAGGACAAGCCCCCAAAGACAATATTTCATGAGCTTGATTTCAAGATTGATCTTGCCTGGACTACCAATGAGTTTGGTGTTGATGCTATTGGGATGGTTTACCACCAACTTTGACTTCCTGAGGCCGTGGAGAATTTGCAGGTTCCATTTAAATTTGAGTCATGCTAGGTTGTTTCTGTAGTGTTCCCGAATGGTTTCGAAGATTCTCCCGTGCTGTGCGGTCACTTTCCCGTGCTACGCGACTACTACCCATGCTGCGCGGCTGCTACTCGTGCTATGCGACTACTGCCCGTGTTGCGCGGCCACTTTTCGAAATGGCTCCATAGATGCTCCTGTGTTGCACGGTCACAGCCCGTGCTGTGCGACTATCACCCGTGCTACGCGGCCACTTTCTTGAACGGTTCCAAAGATGCTCCTGTGTTGCGCGACTACTACCCGTGCTGCGCAACTACTAGCTATGTTGCGCAGCCGCTACCCGTGTTGTGCGGCCACTTTCTTGAACAGTTCTAGAGATGCTCACGTGCTACGCGGTCACAGCCCGTGCTGCACGACTACCTCCTGTGCTGCGCAGCCACTACTTGTGTTGTACGGCCTGAATTAGGAGTGAAACAAAGTCGTATGGATGAGATTTAGAATGTCGTGCGTTGTGCCAGGAAGGTTGTACGGTTGAATTAGAGCAAGCTATACGGTGGATTAGAGATGGTCGTATGGTGTCTTGAAGCAGACCGTACGGTGCCTATAGCAGGGTTGTACAGTGATGCAAAAGATGTATCTCAGTATGGAATGATGGGTAAGTCAAGGTGTATGTACAGTGAAAGCTATGAGGAAGGACAATATGGAAAAAGGGGGATAGGAACCAAAATCTAACACAAAATGTAATCGTGGTTCATACACAATACACCATAGAAAAATGTAGAAGTAACACACAAATTTGTAGACGCTGAACCAAGAGATTAACCAACAAGAACTGAGATAAATAATTAAGCTTTTAAATTTCTAGATACAGATTGAGACGAACACCAACGAAATAGGGTGAGAGTTGAATCCCACCAAAACCACACAAGCCAAATAGGGAAGATCTTTCACTTCTGAAATGGCAAACAATTTCGAACTCCAATAGGAATCCGTAGTACAAAGAAAATATAATCCAAAGCATAACCACATACTACCTACAACCATGCTTAAATACCCTTCGGGAAACCATTTTGAGGGTGTACAAAGATAGCCGACAGTAACACAAACTACGAAGACAATAAAATGGGTCCGAGATAAATTAAATCAATCAGCCCATTACAAAGTTTAATTAAATACATTTATTTTATGACAGGGACATTACAGTTTCTTTCCTTGCTCTTAAAGATGGAAGGTTTGAAAGTTTTTATTTTGATTATGGAAATTCTGGAGAAACAACGTGTATTTGGATTAATCATGGACCCTATGAGTTGCCTCAATTGTTGATCTTGCATGATAATTTTCTAGAGTTTGAGTTTGAGGTGACAATTCTTTTTTTCAGTGTACAAGGATGAGTTTGTGAAATTGAGAACTATCACCCAAACCTTGTTACTTTTGAACATCCTAAGAAACCATGTTAGATCCAGTGTATTTATTAGATTGGTTAGTGTTGTCCCTTTAGAGTCTTACACATAGTTAGGGTAGGTTTTTCTTGGACCATTTGATTCAAGAGAGTAGTTTAGTTTCTTTTCAGTTGGGTAGATTAAGTTTCCTTTCAGTTGGGTAGATTAAAGTTTCCCTTTCAGTTGTTTAGAATAGTTTTCTTTTAGTTGTTTAGTTTAGGTTTGTGAGGGAGCTCGAGTTTAATTTGCATCAAGTCTTTTGACTTGGGATCTTTTAGCTTCCCTCAATCGAAGGCAATTTTGGTTTTGGGCCTTTGCAAGTGTAAAAAGGGGTCCATGTTATCACTCGTGGGCGAGGTGTGTAGATTTTACATTTTTTGTGACAAAACAGAGTCTATCTTGTTTATTTCTTGAATACATTTAACAAGGTTCAAAGGTTAAAGGATGTGTTTAGTTGTTGGTCTATGGTAAGACTTGTACTAAATTTGGGTCGAACTCGATTGGAGGTTCTTAAGTTATCTCTAACATGGTTACAACATTCTACTCACACTTAATTGCTCTGAGTTCTTGATGTCTTGAAGAGAAGTTGGACTTAGTAAAAATCATACACTTGTTTCAGTGCCATTGTGGTCTTCCAAACCCTCCGCAAGCTTCATTTCCTACAAACCCAACAAAAGATTGAAAAAAAAAAGAAAAAGAGAAAATATCATGAGAAAAGAGAAAAAGCAATATCAAAGTGAAAATAAAGATGAGATTTGGTTCAAGGGTGTGCAATCATCTCTACTAGTGCTATAAAAATAATCACTAAAGGTAGAACCATGATTGTGGTGCCACGACGATAACTCCGTCGGGGCTATAGACACCTAACTGGTAGCAGGGCTCTATCTAGGTTGCTTTTTAAGTAAGGATATTATAATAGCTAAGTTTAATGGATCTGAGAGGTTATCAAGTTCTTGTCGAGCGAGGAATAAATCATTTGCACACACATGGGTAACTTATGGTCAGGGTGCTTAGGTTCAACTTGAGAGTTCTTTCCTTTGTTGAGTGCTCATCCTTAAGTAGGTTTTCGGGTAAACCACCTTGAGGTTTTTGTTCTAAATTACTTATTTCTTGAAATGTTCAGGAACATTTCTTTGGGTTGATGCTAGATGTTGTGAGGTTCTCACACCATCCCCCCAAAACTTTGGGGACCCCCCTTTTTTTAATCGCCTTGGCAAATTTTTGGGCAGTCCAACAATTTTGATTTTCTTTTGAAAATTTTGAGACTTTGACACCTTCAAGCCAGTGGGGAGAGGGTTAGATTTATTTTTCACCCAGTTTCAACTTGATTTTCCAGAACTACCAATTTCATCCTTGGGTCGAACAAATTTTAAAGAGCAACACTTGGCAGGGTAGAATTGTGAATTTTGTACTTAGACGATTTGTTTGAAAATTTGGATATAATTGTATAAATTTGGATAATTTTCAAAAAGTGAAATTTTTGCTAAATTTGGTCTTTCGAAAAATCTTAAATTTTTGGTGAATGAAAAAATTAATTTTTGTGATGGTGGAATCAAATTGCAAAATCGATTTTAGACTTTAGAGAAATAATTTTTATTCATGTTAAAAAATTAAAATTGCTTGGCAAAATCGATTTGAGTTGAATTGCAAAGAATTGGCTTTAATGGATTAATATTGTCTTGAAAAATTTTAAGCCTTTAATGAAATTGGTAATTTAATATTGAAAAATGGCTTTTGGCTAGTGAAAATCTCATTTTAATGACATATTAATTGCTAAATCTTCATTAAATGGAAACATTTATCATCTCCAAGGCATTATTTACTTTCTTTTTGCAATTTTGGTCTAATTGGCAATTTAAAAGGTAAATTTCATCGTGGCAAAGTTAATTTTGGGCTAAGCATTTAATCGGGGGCCATGCCTTATGTTTTAATTAATTTATTTTTGCTCCTAGGGTCCCAATCGGCCAACTTGGAGGGGTGGAGGGAAAATGGTATAAGAGGGCACCTCCCTCTCCCATTTTCTTCATTCCTCACAGCCTTCTCTTGCTTGGCAATTTTTTTTTGGAGCATGCTTTCTTCTCTTGCTCGGCGAATTTTCTAAGGGAGCAGATTTTCAGACCTTAGGCAAATTTTTTTCTTGCAAGGGCAGTTTTTCTTCCTCCTTGGGCAATTTTTGAGAGGGCAGATTGGCATTATTTTTGGCAATTTTTCCATGCTTGGGCAGAATTTCCATGTTTGGCCAATTTTCTAAGGGGCAGATCTGAAACTTCTTCTATGTTTGGCAATTTTTTCAAGTTTCAAGAGTTTGAAATTCTGATTTGCAAGAGGGTAAATATGAAATTCTCAAGTCTGATCCTAAATTCCAAAAGAAAGATCCGGCTAGTGGTGGGGGTGACTTTTAATCATTTAAAGTTGAAAGGGGTCCTTAAGCGGACTTCCTTCTTTTGTTCTTGTTTAAGGATTGTCTCAATTGGTTCTTCTTGCATTCATTGTCCACCATTTTACCATCCCATAATAGGGTGACGAGTTGGTAGATGTTAGTGCAAGCAAGAACTCTAAGGAAACAAACACTAAGAAAGACAAAGAGGATATGATGCCCAAAACAACTTTCTTCTCGCAAAATGAGGCGAATAAACAATACCAATGTCGGTATAGTAGACATGATGCAACTAAAGGTAACTTCAAATCATTTAGAGTTGAAAGGAGAACTAAAGGTAACTTCAAATCATTGAATTGAAAGGGGTCCTTAAGCTAACTTCCTTCTTTCGTTCTAGTCTAAGGATTGCCTCCCTTGGTTCTACTAGTCTAATTGTCCACCACTTTACCATCCCATAATAGGGTGACGAGATGGAGGATGTTAGTACAAGCAAGAATTATAAGAGGACAAACACTAAGAAAGACAAAGAGGATATGATGCCCAAAACACCTTTCTTCTTGAAAATGAAACGAATAACTAACACCAATATCGGTACAATAGACATGATACGGGTAAAGGAAAAACTAAAGGAAGGACAATTCCCCTTGGCAAAAAAGATACAGAAGGCGATTGCACATCACAGCCCAAGTGTCGACACTTCCATTTCAACCATGATGAGTGACGTTGGGATGGCACTTGATTTTGAAGACATCAGAGAAGAGGATATCAATAAGACAAGACTTGGATAGAGATTGGATGAGTTAGGAAGGGTTGTTATCACGAAGAAGCACTTGAACACCCTTTCCTCCCTCAATGCTTTTATTGGATTCGCAAGAGAGTATGAGAAGAATCATGAGAAGACACTACAGGCAGCAAGCAGCGTGATGAAATCGGCGGAGCTCAAGATAAAGTACACACCTTGTCCTCCTATAGAGGAAGTCAGCGAAAGGCTAGCTAGGTTCATTGCCTTAGCTAAAAGAACAAAAGAAAAGAGGAGAGTCATATTAGAAGATCATTTAATGTAAGCCCAAGTGGCAATTTCTCTTTCTTCTAGAATAGGACAAGTGTCTATTTCTAATTGGCCGCCATTTGGTGCCTTCTCATTGGTTGCCACTTTTACATTTTTTTCATTGGTCCATTGACAAGGTCGCGTCTTCTTATTTGCCGATGGGGTGGGAACCCTAATTAGGGTTTCTAGGATTCAATCTAGATCGTTGGTTTTGCCTTTGATCTCTACCATCGGTTGTAATTTTGGCATCTATAAAAAGCCATTTGCTCTCATTTGTAAGGGTTGGAGAAATTTTTTGCGTAAGATAATGCCAAAATTGCTTTATTTCTCATTGTTGTGACTTGCATGGTGATTAAGAGCCTTTGGTATTATTGCATGGTTTCTACTTCCAAATAGTTAGGGTAACATTGTGAGGGAGTTATGTTGGAGAATTGTTGCCATAATACTATCAAAATTGTTCTCTATTCATTGTTGTGACTTGCATGGTGGATATACATGATCATTTTGGTATATTGCATGGTTCTTCTCATCTCTCAAATTAAAGTAAGATTTTATTTCATGTTGTTAGAGTAGAAGTAGATGGCTAATTGTATGGTGATGTTAGTGAATGTTTCATAGGGATCAATACTAGACCACTAGCATCCTAGTGGCTGGTTGGGAAGCCTTCTATGGCAAACTAGTTTATTTTTCCTTTGAATCATTGCATCTATGAAAGTGGGGCTGCTAGTTAGCTTTCAATAGATTCGATCCCCGTTCATTTGCTAACCTTTTCATTCATAGGAGTAGGAGTAGAATAGCAAGTAGTTGGGTAGTGAAATTTCACTCTAAAAAAGTTAGGAAGGTAGAAGTCATTAGAACCATTATCACCTCTTCCTCGTGCAATCAACATTATCTGGCGCTACATCCTCCACCATCACCGTCACCATCAATATTACCCAGCACTCATACAAAATCATCACCATCTCACCAAAAGCTCAAGTCATCCTTGAATGAATAGCGTAAGGCCGCCTACGTGATTACCAGCAAATCACATTGATAAAACTGAGCGAGTATCCACAAGTGTAAGGAACATTGGAGTTATTCTCATGTCCCATGAGCATATACTTTTCAAGAGAGAAATTGTGAGTTCGATACCCCGTATCAGATATTCAATTACTAATATGTTATGTAGTGGTACAAAAACTCACATCAAAAGATACCAAAAAATAACAATGCTAAACTTGTCATGCATGTACATAAATATTTCATAGAAAGGTCTGAAAACCTAGACACAATCTATAACCCGTACGTACATATCACAGAAAAGGTACGAATCAGTGAGACAAAATTGAAGGAAAATAAAATTTTTCACTAACAATTTGATCAAATCACACTTATACACAATTCTGCAAATGAGAAGAAGGGTAACAAATACTATCAAAAGATGGTATCCAAGGTCGTTCCTATATATCATAAGAATGAGTTACAAGAGTATACTAGAAAATGAAGAAAAGGACTGAAAAATGGTCACAAAGTCTTCTGAATCTGCATAAACCAGAACTGATTACAAATGAGCCTTTCGCTCATATTTATAGCTTTAACCAGCTGCATATGGGAGAGCACTTACTTCCTTGGTCGAATTTCATAATTAGGCCACTTTTGGGACCCCTCAAAGCACTTCAAAAAGGTGTATTAGTGCTGCAAAAGTCATTCCCCATCAACTTTATCATAATGGCTCACTCAGATTTTCTTTTTAATCCCACTACAACTCATAAAGCCTACTTGGAAAGTGAACTCCATCGAGTTGTAACCATCTTTATTGATATTATAAAGCACAAAGATTTGTCTTACCTCGTAATGGACCTTGCACTATCTCCACTGAGGATTGTCCTCTTATCTTGATGACTGGGCAAAGCATGAATATTTGTCTCTTCCCCTTAAAACAAATCATAATGACAACTCCACTCAACAAAGTAGAGTTCCACTCAAAAAAGTGATCCCCACTCAAAAATGCTATAAGTGAATGTCTTGTGACTTATTCATTCATTTACTTTGTCATTTTATCTGCTGGGCTGCCATGAAGAAAGAAAAAAAAGAGTTTGTTGCTGCTGTCAATGTCATTTTGTGGCTGCAGCTTACATTATTTTGATCTCTCTTTCTCTTGTCAACATACAAGCTTGCCGCTATGAAGAATATGAAGGGGTTTTGTTGCTTTGGTTGTAGCATTTCCATGCATTTTTTCTGATTTTTCATATTTGAAGGCCTTTGTTATTTCAGACTGCCCCTTTAATTGACACAATTATAGCTCTACCTAAATTCAGCGAGGGGTGAAATTTAGGTAACAGCAACATTAACAACTTTTCAACAAACTTGACAAACAACCCTCCCAAATGACATTTTGAATCCAAATGGTAGTTGTAACCATTGGGAGTGATTTCTATAACCCTTTATTGACCAAGGGAACACAGCACAGTGGATTGTATGAAGTTTGGTGAATTTCTAATCAATAAAGCAGCAAGCTTTTGTGTAATTTTCCTGCTTTTGCATTTTGTACAGACTTGTACAGATTGGTAGAGTAGATCAATGTGCATGACTGATTAGAGCTCTGTCTTAGCTTTCCATTGCACCTAGTGCCATCCCTTGAGGTGGAGGAATAAGGAAGATATGAGCATTTTCTCTTGGGTGCTACCAAACGCTCTCCATCATAAGGGTTTCTCAAACAAATGACCCTAACTTGACTATTCACAGTTGGAAATGTATGGCTTCTGATGAAAAGAAAGTAGGGTCCATGTCCTTTCAGATTTTAAAAGCTTGGTGTGATACAATGCTGTTTTCTATTTTTAAGAACAAGCCCTACGCCCAGCATCTCTACGTGCTTGGGTAGAAGATAGAAGGAACAGATGTAACAGTAAGCATAAACAACCTTGGGGATCCAATTGAATCATTGATTTGGTATTGTTGGATGTGAATGAAGTCACCTGAAGTGATAGATCAGCCAGATCAATCCTCTGGAGGGTAGCTGCTTCACAAATCAAGCCTAATTAGCCTTATTACGCCTAGGCGATCAGCCAAAGTTTGATAGTTCATTGGGTGTATGGAGCTTGATTCTTAGGATTCCTATAAAACATCCAAATGGGTATCTGAAAAGGCCATTTGTTCAGAGGCTTGTTTTCAAATTTCAAAAGTTAAGGTCCAAAAGCCTTTTAGGTAAACCTAAACTTGATCCAATCATAGGAGGGTCAGAAGTATTATGTTGAGTGTCTTGAGCACTTAGGTGGATAATTTGGTTCATAGAGAAATGAATGAACAAGATATGGAGTGAAGGGATGATTAACTGAAGGATTGGAAAAGGGAAGGCCCATAGCCACTCTTTTTGCAGTGCTCTCTGCATCACTATCTCTCATGAGAATGAATGTCAATGGAACACTTAACACTCATTGCATCTAATCGATGCTTACATTGGTGAAGCACCGGGACTTCCCAAGAGATCATCCATCCCAGCACTATTCTACCTCAAGCATGCTTAACTACGGAGTTTCCTCCACAGTTAAGCCAACTCTGCATGCAACCCCATTTGCAAAACCTTCAACAAGTGAAGATCCTCTAACAAATGTAGAAGGCGGCTACATAGAACTGGGTAATGGAAGCATGGTAGAAAAGGCTGCAGCCATGAAGGACCGCTGTCTATGAGAAGCAGCAGCTTGGGTTTGTCTATTATTGTGCAGAGAGCATAGTGTGATTGTGATACTTTGTTAAGTTGAATGATAGACAATTGAGAGGTCAAGATCATAAATTTTAAGTTTTGTAGATTTGATTAAGTTTATTGTCACAGATATGATTTTGTTAATTTGGAAAACACGGACTTTGTTTAAGTTTCGATTTTTGATAGCTTAGATCTTGTGTATTGCATCAGAGAAAGACCTAAGCCAGGTTAACTAAAGCATGGTTGTAATGGATTTACATAAATATAATATTGCATATTAAAACATGCACCTATGGCATCCAGGTGGGCATATTGGGCCCTGTGGCCTGAAAGAATGCACCTCCTCCCTGTATGCCGATGAAATTATTCTTGCCCTGATTAAGACCAGCTGTAGGTTAAAACTTAGAAATTTTGCAGATTTGTGTGGAAACAGATACAAAAAGGTCAGGGTTTACATTCTAACTCTTGTGGAACACAAGGGTTTTCCACAAATAGATAACTTGTTTGAGGTGTAAGACAGGTTTTACAGACATCGAACACTCTAAAGCTCGCACGAGAAGCCTACTGGATAATTATTGACATGTTAAATGCATTAAGCCCCATTAACACTTAAAATCGCAGCAACATAAACAAATCAGTTCTATATTATACAGGTTGAAGTGAACCAACCTAGGCTTATTAATGAAAGAAATAAAGTTATTCTATCAAACTGAAGTATCTTCAAAAGTAGTTGCGGACAGCCAATATCTATCATCTAGAAAGTAAAAGAAGGGCCTAAATGAGGTTGACAAAGGCATTGTTGCAATTGATTTACAAAAATAAAAATGTATTAAATTCAGAAGTATACATATGTCATCCAGGCTCATATGTTGGGCCCTATGGCCTGATAGAACGCACCTCCTCCTTGAATGTTGATGAAATTTACCTTGCCCTGATTAAAACTCAGAGATTACTATTCAATAATGATTTGCTGATTTACAAGGCAATAGATATGAAAAGGTCAGGCTTTGCATCCTAACCTTAGTGGACACTAAGATTTCCATCCCAGCAATCTGCCTCAAGAATTTTGTCCAAAATCTGTATCAATTTCCAGTATGATCAACCTACTAATTTAAAACTAAGAGATTACTATTCAATAATGATTTGCACATTTATGAGGAAATAGATATGAAAAGGTCGGGCTCTGCATCGTAGCCTTAGTGGAACACTAAGATTTTAATCCGAGCAGTCTGCTTTCAGAATTGTTTCCAAAATCTGTATCAATTTCTAATATGATCAAGTGCATAGCCAGCAGATCACTACTTATACCTGATTTTTATCGGTGCAAGAGCACAAAATTGGCACCTATATCCAAATTTTGAAAATCATTACTTGGTCCCAAAGATAAGTCATAAAAATGTTATTTATTATTATTTGCTTTTACATTTTAAAATTCATCTCCAACTTATCCCTTTAAATTAAAATTAAGTAGTGTTAATGAACACCTTTATTGAAGAGTGCTGGGAGGCAGTCCTCAATGAGAAAGGGATGTGATAACAAGAAACAAGTGCTCAAGAAATGCTTCTAAAGTTCAACACATTTATTCATAGAAAAAACCTTCAACACATTTATTCATCTCACCTTGGATCGTACAATAGAATGTATTGTCAAGATGTAGATTTTCTATAGGATTGTAGATAGGATCTCATTACAGGGATTGTAGATAGGACCTCTTAAGTATATTAGTACAATTGAAAAGTGATTGATAATAAAAAATTGATATAAACATTAAAGCCTGCATGAAAAGACATGACAACTTAAAATCTAGCAACCAACATTATGCCTGAGTAGAAAGTACAATCTGGTTGCTAACTGCTTCTCACATGTGGTGGACCGTGGAACCAACTTCTACACAAATTTTCCATTATCAACTTGACAAATTTGTGAAATATTCCATAACAAAACCAGAATCCCACCAATGACATTGCAAAGCACAATCAATCATAAGTGTAATTCTAATCTTCTATATTATTGCATCAATCAGATCATATCTTCTGAATGACAAATCCATCTAATTTTAGGTGCTTTTTTCGAGAAACAACTATATTCTATTCAATTGTTTTTTACAGATTATGGATGGAACACGTTTCCACAAATGTTTAAAAAATGAGAACCATATCATTCCATGTTATTTGCCACATCCTTCCAATTTAACAAACAGTGTTTTATATTTGCAATCAGACCAACTCACCTGTGAGAACAAATCCATGCTACTGTGGGTGAATTAATTAATTTAAAACCAATGGTATTTTATACACTTAGCTTTGATAATTTGTGGATAGAACAAACTATTTACACAAATGTTTTAATTCTAAAGATGGGGAACCAGTGTACATAAGTTTAAGTATGTTAGAGTTTGACAAATAATATCACAGTTGTATCATTATGTGAGGGATGAAATACCTTGAATAAAGGGGTTGTGAATTCCAAGCAGAAACAGGGATTTATGTGAATATGGAACTTATGTGTTTACATGCAAGGATTAGACGAGACTATGGATAAAAAGAGCATCAATTTGTGGCATGTCACATGCAGCAAGCACCATGAATTGAAAAAATCATGCAGACAATAACAAACAATTTCTAAATTATAGAGGCTGAATTTTGAATCTAACCTAAGCTTATTAATGAAAAAAAAAAAGTTTTTTTTTCCGGGGGGGGGGGGGGGGGGGGGGGTTTGGGGGCGTGGGGGGGGGATGCGGATGCATGTACAAAATGGCTAATTACTAACAAATCTGTTTATTAACAGCAATGACACTTTGAACCAAGACGTCCAAATACAGTTCAAACAAAAAATAGAACCAAGATGTATATTAATATACAACTCGTGCAACTGATCTGTTAGTATCATTGGATAACATGTAAATGACTGCCCAGAACTGTCAACTGCCATAGACAACTAGACACCCAACCAATGAAGGAAAGTTACAGAAGTATTAATAGTTTGGCCAGCCACAATACCATAGACAATCAATTCACAGTCTGCCTGGACGTATTAGCACAGTATGCCAAACTAGAAGATCTTCAATCCCATATTTTCCCTCTTAAGACACCAACATCATAAGTAGAAAGCAAAGAAATCCTTGCCTGGGCTCTGATTGCCTGTGGGTGGTGATGAAAATTACAGCACAAGACAAAAAAGAAACCAAACAAGAGAGAAAGCTATAGAGAGAAAAAGCCATGGAGAAACCCATAAAATGAGCTCTGCTGAACACAGGCCCAGTCCATTATATTTATAGAGAAATACATATTAAATGCCATTTACACTGTAGGAGGAGTTAGCTGAAATATTAATGAAAGGTAGTTGGAGTGGATGGTGGAAGATTGAACATGTGCATAAAATTGTCTATGGTCTGTGTTGGGCGGCTGGTCTGTGCCGACCATATCTAAGATAATTAATTTATTTCAACATCCCCCCTAAATTAATTATCAAAAGATTTCAAGTATCCCCCCATAATCTAGAAACGATGGGTCCTGGCCTTAAGCCTTGTTAGGTACCCATTTACAATCAATTATCAAATGCTTTCACTCTTCTTGTTTCTCCCATTATAATCACTCTAGGTTTTGTACGGATTACCTATAACCGATGCAATATCAAAGTGGTTTTAAGTTCACCACAAACTTCTCAAACATTACACAGATGGTTTCAAGATCACCATAAACTTTGCATTTAAATGGTTTATAAACCAAGCATTCACTGGTTCTAATGACCACGAATCATCACTACAGGGAAACTATCATCACTCTGGGCCTTTCTCTTTTGTACCTGCACCAAACTAATTATTGAGTCCATATAAAAAGAAATCCATCTACCGAGATACATGGGTACCCAGCCGCTGTACTCGCCAGTTCTATAGGAATCCTTTTCACATACATGGTTCATCAATATGTCAAACCAAAAAACCTTTAGGGTGTCGGGCACAACCGATAATGCACCCCATACATTCATATAGCCCATTAACAATCATTACTAATTCAATTTTCATCACTTGGTTGGGGGATATCAATGCAATCAACTTCTATTACATGACCACTATCAAGAACATCATATCCTTCACAATTAGACAAACAAATTCTCACTTCCAATCTCAACACTTTTATCCAATCAGCACACACAGACCTTTGCACCATGACAAAAAACTCTTCCTAATGAATGCTAACTCCTACAACAGACTTATAATACTCCACACATATTTCAAAATAAAGTACTATTAATAATAACAAAATTAGCTTTCACTTTCAATTTTAGCTTCCTTCTTTTCATGGCTTCTCTTTTTCTCATAACAGTCTCTTGACTTGTTCTTCTCAAAATGCATCATGCTAAGACCACGTTGTACCATCAACAAATTACCATTCAAATGTTGTTCATCTTTCTTTATAACAACTCAATCAAATACTCTCGCACATTTTTTTATTTCTTCACAAGAAATGTGTATGCACACTGGCACTCCCACTTGCACAGAGGTACTCCACAAGCCACTAATGATCAAGGGGCAACCAACACTTCAACTCAACACTCCTTCAAATTCTTCTTGCTCTCTAGACTTTTGGATCATTTACCATAAGCTTTGATACCATGATGAAAATTACAGCACAAGACAAAAAAGAAACCAAACAAGAGAGAAAGCTATAGAGAGAAAAAGCCATGGAGAAACCCATAAAATGAGCTCTGCTGAACACAGGCCCAGTCCATTATATTTATAGAGAAATACATATTAAATGCCATTTACACTGTAGGAGGAGTTAGCTGAAATATTAACGAAAGGTAGTTGGAGTGGATGGTGGAAGATTGAACATGTGCATAAAATTGTCTATGGTCTGTGTTGGGCGGCTGGTCTGTGCCGACCATATCTAAGATAATTAATTTATTTCAACAGGTGGCATCCACAGGGCTTCCGGATGCACCAGGCATCCACATGCACCAGCTTCTGCATCCAGGGTTACCGAGGAAGAATTGGTAACTTAGTATAAAACTGATGCATCTTCAGAAGTAGTTTAAGACACAGCAACATTAATCATCGAGAGAGTATGAAATACACCAAGCTAACCAAGGCATTGTTGCAATGGATTTGCAAAAACGGGAATAATATTGCAGATCAAAAATCACCTCCTACCTGACAGAAGAGATAATGTATACACATGCAAAAAGAAGAATCTGTGATCAACTTAGATGCTCATGATTAACTAGATTAAAGTAAGTATAATATTGAAAACAAGTCTCAAGTACTTGCCTAAAAGGGTTACACAGGGCTTCACAATAATAGGCTGCTGTGAATAGCATGCGTATTGTTAAAGTTCAAGCTATGCAAGAAAAATGAATTGTCAACTTACTCTGTAAATGGATCTATTAATTGTGAATTGAAATCTGAATTGTAGTTGATTGTTCACTTGATTTAATCTACAGTAGAGTGATCCAAACATGAGCCAAATTGTAAGTAGAATTTAAACACATTGATAAAGATACAGGACTTGCCACTTAACTATGTGAGAAAGAGTAAAGAGGGGTCTGTTTTGGATATGTAAAGGAGGTTCTCAGGCTTTGTTTTGGTCTGATGCTTGGGATGGATTCCTTTCCATTTTATCCATATACCCTCATCTGCAACCTCTTTGTGACTCTTTTCTTGCCGCTGGATGGGATAAAGTGGCTCATTACAAGACTATTTATCAATTGGGACCTGTTGTTGGTTACAGATGGAAGCATTCTTCTGATTGGCCTCCTGGAGGTACAGACATGGATCGTCGGGAGCTTTCTCAAATTCTGGCCTCTAGAGAGTGTTCTTCTTTGCTTGGTCCAGATGTTTTGGCTTGGGGCGGTACCTTGTCTGGTAAATATCATGTCTTTGCTGGGTATCAGGAGATAACTAGACAATTATTTGGGGATGCTGAGGTCCCTTGGTGGAAGCAAGTTTGGAATAAAGTTTCTTGGTCCAAGTGCAATTTTTTCATGTGGCTAGTGGCTCACAACCGTTGTCTTACCTGGGATAATCTTTGTAAAGTGGATTTCAGGGCCCCTCTTATTGTGTTTTGTGTGGTAATGGAGAGGAGTCTGTCTCCCATCTGTTCTTCCATTGCTCCTATTCTACTCAGATATGGCACCTTTGGTGGCGCGCTTGGGGTTGCTCTTGTCGGCATGCTTCCTCTTTGCCTGAGTTCTAGGCCTGCTTGGGTACTGCTCCCTCCAAGTCTTCTTTTCTCCATGCTGCTTGGATTGTTGGCCCATCTTTCATGCTTTGGCATATCTGGTTGGAGAGGAATCGTCGCATATTCCAAGATGTTCGGCTTGATGTTTTGCATCTTTGGTGGAAAATATCACATTCTCTTCAGGAAACTATTCTTGTGAAGTGTGAGCTTGATGGGGGTATGGATCCGGTTGATCTTGCTATCTGTAATCGCCTCAATTTTCATCTGCAGGATGGGGCTGTAGCTCATAGGTTTCCTTCTATGTCCAGGCAGCTTCATCATCAGAGGAAGGGTCGGGTTAACCGGGATGGGCACTGGACTCCTCCTCCCTGTGGAGTTCTGAAAATTAACACTGATGGTTCTTCCCGTGGGAATCTTGGTCCGGCTGGTATTGGCGGAGTGGCTCGTTGTAGTTCTGGGGATGTTAAATTTTTCTTCTCAGTTCATAAGGGTGATTACACTAACAATCTCATGGAAGCTCAGGCTATTTTATATGCTGTGGAACAGTGTTGCTTGCGGGGATGGAGTAAGATTATCTGTGAGTCTGATTCCCAGGTAGTGGTGAACATGCTTTTTTCGCAAGAGCTTGAGGATGTTAGTTGGCAGCTAGCTACTGTTGTTAAGCAAATTATTTTCTTCGCTTCCTCTTTTCAGTTCATTAGGTTCACGTATATTCCTCGTGAATGGAATAGAACTGCTGATTGTTTAGCCAAATGGGCATCTAGTCATGATCCGGGTTGGAATATTAGGGATAGGAGGCAACTGTCCTTTGAGATGGTGCAAGAATTTGATGATCTTGTTGCTCAGGATCGAGCTCCTTGTTGAGCTCTCCTTGTTGTATTCATTTCTGTCTTAATAAATTTTTACCCCTCTTTTTGCAAAACTATGTGAGAAAGAATTAATGCACACCTTGTCAGGTGGCCCAACTCCTGATCATCTTGAACAAATAAGCAAGTTCCAGTCTAAAAGAGTCAACAAAGGCAAGGGAAACCCAACCATATGCCATTATCCACATAAGAAGAACAAATTAGCTATGTTTCTGGGAATTTTATTAAAATGCGGTTCTTTAAATATCATGCATATTCACATTCACAACTACACCTTATATCAAGGGCAGATTGTCTACATTACTCTAAGAGAGAGAGTAAATGGGACAGCTTTTAATAGCGCTGAATATTTGTCTCTACAAATCCTTTGACTGCAGAAATATGAAACTAGCCAAATTGTAAGTAGAATTTAAACACATTGATAAAGGAGAAAGAATTAATGCACACCTTGTCGGGTGGCCCAACTCCTGATCATCTGGAACAAATATGCAAGTTCCAGTTTTAAAGAGTCAACAAAGGCAAGGGAAACCCAACCATATGCCATTATCCACATAAGAAGAACAAATTAGCTAAGTTTCTGGGAATTTTATTAAAATGCGGTTCTTTAAATATCGTGCATATTCACATTCACAACTACACCTTATATCAAGGGCAGATTGTCTACATTACTCTAAGAGAGAGAGTAAATGGGACAGCTTTTAATAGCGCTGAATAGTTGTCTCTACAAATCCTTTGACTGAAGAAATATGAAACTCGTATATTTTTGGTTCTGATAAAATCAATACAGGAAGGAGGAGATAGAACTCCCTTGTTTTCAATGCAAATTTCCATGCTTCCTAATTCTGTCTTTTGTCTAAGTGTTGCTTCTTGCCCTTCCAACATGATCCCTTGTGTTCTCATCTTTGAATATGGTTCGTATTTCTCAACCATACTAAACCCAAGCCAAAAGGCTCTGATTTGCCCTGCCTGGCTGCTCTCTCCAGCAAATGATTTTATTTTAAAACTCACATCACTACTCCAAAATGCTTTTAGACTTTGACTTTGTACTGTCTTGGCCAGAATATTGGAAGAGCTTTTGCTCGCCTAGTCTAAAAATCTCAACTAAACCAGGTGGATCCTTGGTGTGTGTACTTGTCATCAGAGATTTAAAGACTTAATAGCATGGTTTAAGCCTTTCTCTATGCTTAAACTTTGAAGCAACAATCTTGGGCTCAAGACTTGGAGCGTGTATCAATGAAAACCTCTGCCAGATCAAGACTCGCCATATGTTTAGTTTTCTTTCGAGGGCTTCAAAACTAAGGCCTAGAAAGGGCTCGTACCAATGTTGTAGAACCTTCAAGAATGCTTCAAGTGTTCCGATTTAAGTATCAGCTGCTTCTCAGAATCACACGGCAAGAGCTGAGGCGCTATTCTCAATGCCTTCAACAGATGGACCCCTTTGCCAAACAGAGCTTCCAGATAAAGGATTCTAGGGGCCAGACACACAAGACAGTTTTGTAAGCTCAAATGAAGCAATATGAACTATGCCTTGAGTAGACAAACCTATTTTTCCCTGAGAACTTCATCTTGTGCTCCAACTTACTATCCACTTTCAGTTCGACGTGATAACTAGATTCTCACAGTTATCTGCGTAGTTCATGAGTGATGAAATGGAGGCCTATGTAATTCAGGCCCTTCAAGACACCATCCTTAGATGTGATCAAAACCTTCTCACTGGTAGACTAGAAAGGAGACCTTTCTATTCGTAAGATAATTTGGCATCGCAATTTGCACTGCTTGCCTGAATAACAATCTCCACGGTACCACAATGTACCTCCTCTTCTTCCCTGCTATCAAATGACATCGCATTTGGCCCTGCTTGCTTGAATTTGGCATCGTTCCTCCCCTTCTCCCCACTCCTTAAAGAGGTTGTTTTCAGCAGACAATTCTATCTCAGCACTTGCTATTAATGCTGTAGATTCCCGCTGTGAATGTGTCAAAGGTGCTCGTGATGGAAAGAGTTAGGACAATAGTCCATTAAGTTTCTTGGCCAGGACCGGACTATTAAAACTTTTGAAAGTGACGTACTTAGCCATCTATCAGGAAACCTCACATCTTGTAGTAAGGCCAGTTGAATTTCTAAGAATGACCTCCTTAAGCTTGTTTTGAGTGAATGCAGAGTCTATTTTTCAGGAGATTGAATGACTTCTCTAGCAGTGTGGACGGATTGAATGGCTTCCCTAACATCGTAAACAGATTTACTATGCAACACCTTTGAAATCGATGTACTCGGGTAGCTTCACGACATCTCCCACATCGTATAGAATAGTCGAATGTCTCAGAATGACATCCTTAAGCTTGTTTTGAGTGAATCCAAAGTCTCTCAAAAGCTGAACGAGTTCTTCACCGGTGCGAACAGATTTGGTCCGCACCAAAACTGGGTTTCTTCTCATAACAGTTCTCAGCTGAGATGAAGGAAACCCACAATTTTTTGTCAGCACATCCGAAACAACAACGAAGTGGGGTGCGAAGTAAGATGATACGGTGAAAAAAGTGGAGAGATTGGTGCGAAGGATGAGGATTGCAGATTGAATGTTGAAGAGAGGCATTGAGTCAATCTCCTTGAACAAATCATGCATCTCCAAAACGATATGGTGCCCTCAATGGAAGATGTGTACGGGGAGAGAAAAGGGCGTTGGATAATTCCAATTAGGGCTTACATCAATACAGATGATAAAAACCGTATCTGATAAACATTTCTTTCCCCATATTTCATGGCTTACCATCCTCTCAATTTGAATGGCCTTTGTAGGGTTAAGTGATAATATTAGAGTAGAGCTGAATGTGCATTAATCCTATTTTAATATAGATTTATTAGTACTAGCAAATGTACTCATAAGGGGCTATAGCTATATCTAGAGTAATTTATATAGAATATTTTATAAATTTAATGTGATGGTGTATTTTTCATAAATAGTATATTTAACATAAAACAAGAGTTGTGTTTGGTGGAGTCCATGTTCTTATGTGAAGAGTCAATAAAAAAATGAAAATCATATATCTAAATTTAAAGTTGAGACTCTCCAGAGAAGTAGTTTGTGTTGCTACCCATTTCTAACTTTAAAAGTTGAACAGTTCTAATTATAAAAATTTAAAATAAATTGTGTTTAGTAGGAACTAATAATTAGAAGTCTTCAATTTTAATAAAATAAAATGAGTTTGAACAGTGATATTTTAGATTTTATGATTAATTGTATTTAAGATATCTAGTTTAGTTATGAGTATGACATATTTTACACTATATATGAAGCATTGTAATGTCCACCCATTTTTTTTAATTTTTTTTCTATTATATTTACCAAACTCTTTTATGTCTATTTCATGCATGTGTTAGTTTCAAGGATATTGGATTTATAATTATGACATTATTTCATGACTTGGATTACATGTAAATGAATAAAGAATAACTTAGTTGATTATATTGCACATGTTGATTGATGATTGTGATTACTAGCGCATTAATGATGTTTTAATGGTTCTTAGTTAGTAAATGTGGTTGCTTTCATGATGATATCAAATGATGAGTATTTTATATTCACAATCATGAGTTTCTATATTTGAATATGTGATGATTTGTACTCAAGACTTATTATAGTACTTACCCCATACTTGCATGTGTATGGCTTGCGTGTTTGTTTTACTTTTATGTCTAACGTGTCTGATGTGGTTAAGGGAGTGATTCATAGTTACTTGCTAGTCAAGATCTATATGATGTAATTCTCCCTGCCATTGCTTGTTTAGCTTAGACATATATGTATACGTACATGCTCATCTTTTATGCAGATTGCAAGTATCGAACATCGACTTCCCTAAATTGCCAGGATGAGCGTGCCCTATCACAATAACTCAATGGTAAGAATGGGGAGATAATGTTCAGGTCCAATCTCAGCCATAACCTAATTACTTGTCCTAAGAAGGAGGACATGTATTTGACTTTCCACCCTTTTTAAACCCATGAGTTTATCTTTGGTCGTGTTGTTTACTTTTGAGTTTTGGTAATGTTGCTTTTATGTGGATTAACCAATCAGAAAATCAGAAGAGCGAATGACAAAAGGATGAGTTGTGAACCTTTGATTAAGATCTAGAACTTTCTAAGATTGTCTATTTAAGGAGGGTTCTAACCCTAAGATCGATATTTATGAGAAGAGTGATACAAAATGGGATGAATCTAAGTGCAGGAGTAAATGAGGATAGAAAAGAACAAGGAAGGCTAAGTCTATCTGACAGAGAAACCTAACCAGTGAAGGACATAATGGAGATATCAAATAAGAGACATCAAAGAGAGGAGATCCATATTAAGCTTTCAGAGAAAACTGAAGGATCAAGTATTGAGTGAAGGAAAATATCCTAACAAAGTCCTTACTTAATTGGAAGTGTAAAATCCTTTAATTGTTTAAGATCTAATAGTCTTAAATTCTCTTTACAAGGCAAACCCTTCACTGGGTAGATCATTTGACATTATCAAAATTGTAACCCTAACAGGTTAATTTTTTTGTTGCAATAGTGAAAATTTGTGGGTTTCATCCCCACCCCAATTTTGCCTTCATATTGAAGTATTTCTAGGTTACCAAAATCATTGTGTTATGTTTTGATATTTTTCATGGATGTGATGCTTGATAAGATTTCTTTTCAACATTATAGTTTTAAGATATGAAATGATTTAGCTATGAAATCAATAATTTATTTTTTACAATAAAATTTTTAAGATCCTGATTCACCCACCCACACCCCAGCCCTCCCCCCCCCCTCTCAGTATCTTGTTTCCCATTTAATACTTCTAACAATTGGTATTAGAGCCCAATTCTGATCAAAATTGTAACCCTAACAGGTTTATTTTTTTGTTGCAATAGTGAAAATTTGTGGGTTTCATCCCCACCCCAGTTTTGCCTTCATATTGAAGTATTTCTAGGTTACCAAAATCATTGTGTTATGTTTTGATATTTTTCATGGATGTGATGCTTTGATAAGATTTCTTTTCAACATTATAGTTTTAAGATATGAAATGATTTAGCTATGAAATCAATAATTTATTTTTTACAATAAAATTTTTAAGATCTTGATTCACCCACCCACACCCCACCCCACCCCCCCTCTCAATATCTTGTTTCCCATTTAATACTTCTAACAATTGGTATTAGAGCCCAATTCTCTTTAAAAAGTCTAACAGCTTGAGAGGATCAGATCTTGGAGATGGAGGAATACAAGATGGGAAAAATCATTGAGAACTAGATGATTGAAATCTAGATCATATTGTAATAACTTGATGGAGTGAAAGAAGAGTTAAGGAAATCCTTAAGGAAAAGGAAAGAAATAGCCATTTAGCAAAATTATACACTATAGAAGGAAATTGATACATAAGGACTACTTAATAGTGGAAACACTGGTGATAGTGATGCAACAATAGCAAATCTTCTAGAGAAGAACAATACTCTGAGTAAAGAGTTAAAAGGACTCAAAAGAGAACAGGAAATTCAATCAGTAGGACTATGTGAAGAGATTGAACAAAAGAAGAAAGTAGAGGAAGACAAAATCATGGTTGAAGAAGTCGAAAGACAAATGGCTGCTAGACTTGAAGAAAGATCATTTGAGGTGAAGAAGCTCACAAACAATTGGCTGGATATGATAAATCAATTGATAATTGTAAATCAAGAACTAAACATGAAAGACATAGAGATCACAAGTTTAAGGTCACAGAATGACCAAGGAATATGCTTAGGGCTAAAAAGGAACTTTTGGAAAGAATGAACAAAACAAGTGAAGTTTTCAAATACTTTAAAGAACTAATAAGATCACCAAGGTCACCAAGGGATACGTCTAGACTAGGACACATCAAGCACCCTTCATCTACTGAGGAAGGAGAGTCATCAAAGAGTAGAGAACAAAGAAATGAAAAATCCAAAGGCAAACCTACTTGTCATCATTGTAGCAAACTTGGACATACAACTAACATCTACAAAAGGAAAAATGGTATGCAAACCCCTAAATGTAAGCTTACTAGCAATTATTTTAATTGTAAGAAACAAGGTAACCACGCACATGAATGCAAGATAAAGGCAAGTGAGATACATAGATTTGAAGGACATTGCTATAACTATTAGAAATATGGAGATAGAGCTCAAAAGTGCAAATCTAAAGTAAAATCTAACTAGACATCCAAAGGACAAACACATGCACTGAGGAAAGGTAACTTCCACAATTGGGATTACAATACATGGTATAATTGTCATTATTGTGGAGAGTATGGACACATTCCATAGAATTGCATCAAGACACATTTTAGGGTTAATTACAAGAAATGGTTAAATGGAGAGCTAGTTTGTTTTAGTTGTCTCAAAGTTGGACATGTTAGTAAGAATTGTAGAACTCGAGCACTAGCACCAAACAATGGAAATGAAAAAGGTAAAGGAAAAGTCAAGGTAAAGAAAATAGGGAAAGAGATAGTGGAAGATGGAAGTCAAGCAAAGTTGAGATCACCCAATCCAATGGATTAAGTGGTCACACCACACCCAAAAAAGAAAAGAAGTTATGTAAGGAACTATATATTTAGTGATTTATCTTACATCAATTCCTAGGCATGAAGTGTGAATAAGTTCATATTTGCATAAGAAAAGATGCATTAAGAACATATTTGTAGAGAGAAAAGAGAAAGAGAATCATTTACAACATCAAGTACCGAGCATCAGTAATCCAATCTGTATAGAGTAAGCATCACTATATGGACTGAGAGGTTTCATTGACCAAGTAGTAACAGCAACTGAGTGAAATAGTATTAACTAAGAAAAGTAATTGTGACCAAATATTTGGGAAGAAACGCAAACTATGAAGACCATGACAATTGTTATACACTTACTGAAGTAAAAATGCATTTATTGTGGACCTAATTGGAAAAATTGAAGGTATATATCAAATTTGGGCATTCATTTTTTTACTTGACCAAGTGAATTCAAGAGCATAAATGATTCAAAGGAAATCAAAGCAAATTCAACGACAAAGCAAGTGAATCAAGGTGTGCCATTGGCAATTGATAGAATTTAGTAAGTAAAATTTTTAGTATCCAGCTAGTTGTTTTCTAAGGTTGTCAATGAAAAGTTTATTTCAAAACCCTAGTTTAAATTGCATCATCTTCATCTACAACTGCAAGTGAAATGTTAAAGGAGAGCAATGCACAGATTGTGAGAAACGATCAATATCCTCCACCCAATCTTAGGGATTATTTAGATTTTGAAGTAACCAAATATGAACCTGGCACTCTATCATCAATTCCACCAAGGGTTCTAACAATTCAAATGTACAAACTTGTTATATAAGCAAAATTGAAGAAGTCAGAGATTTTGAGTTGAGAATAGTGTATGAGAAGTTGTGTGACAATGGAGTATTGAAGGATGAACTCGTATAATATTGTTGTTGAGAAAGGGATTACTTGTTCCCTAGGTTTTCTGAAAGTTTTCAAAGTGGAATGGATAAAAATTGTGTTGAGCCATATACATGATATGAAGGTATGGTTAGAAGGTGGGCCAATTAAGATCAACAAGGCCATCATACGATACCATACCCTAGATAGACCAAAGAAAATGAGATGCGTAGCAAGAAATGATGTTGAGAAATTGACAAAAGCTAAATGGAATGGTCAAGGAATGGCAATCAAAGGGATTGATGACCTTGTTGTCAAATTTGTAGTATGAGTGATTACACATAAATTCCTTTCAAGCTGATTAAATAGTGTTTCATGCATTGTAGTGCACCTACATTATAAAATTGTTAAAAAGGATCACAATTATGATCTTGTTGAGCTGGAACTGCAACAATTGACAGAGAATCTTGGAGCGATAAGGCAAGCAAATAATACATCATTTAAGTTTAGCTCCCTATTAGTTTATATATTTTTCTATGTACAAAATGCATTTCCTACCATCAGCGTAGTAGCATGGGATAGGAGCAAGTCAACTAGGAGAAAATCTTAAGGTGATTATGGATAACTATTTTGAGGAATTCAAGAATAAAATGAGAAACCAAATGAGGATTCCTAAATCTATTGTAGATAAGTATTTTGATGATATATGTTTCATGTTAGACATATGTTTTGTTTATGCGCAAGTTGTACTACCTAGAGTTTTGTGGTTAAGACTGATGCCTTATGAGGTAAATGTTGATGAAGTCACAACAACAGTGACTGCACTTTTGTCAGAGGATGTTGATATGAATGTTGAGCCATTCAATGCATATGACACAATAAATGACCAAATAAATATGGAGACAAGTGATCCCAAGATAGATAAGGGAATAAAGAAGGAAATCAAACATCTTGAGGACAAAGTTGGCAAAGGGGAAAGATCAAAATGAGCAGCTAAAGCGAAGGAGTCAAAAGGCAAAGAATTAGTTGTTGTCAAGCCTAAGGCAAAAAAACACAAGAAAGTAATAATCGTTGATCCTAAGGCTAAGAAGATCTCAAGAGAGGTGTGCAAAAGGTTGTCACACACAGAGATGAAGAGTAGAATACTAATGAGATCCAAGGTATCTCAACCCCTGGCTACAAAACCAACAAAAAGCCCATCAAAGAGAAAATCAACTAGTTCACTGACGCAAAACCTACCTAAGAGGTCAAGGAGAAAGGTGATCATGAAACAAAAGGAGAAAGAAGATGATGAAGAAATTGGGTTTGATGATCAAAGTAAACTACAAATTATAACCAGGCTACCTCCAATGACTATGGATCATGAAGTTGAGCAAGACACTATTTGTATATGGAAGGAAGCATTTGGACTGCTTATTCCATCTGCAGATAAAGAAGAAAGAGAAGGGAGAGATGCAATTGAATTAGAAGAGTAGAATGAGGAAGAGGTTGCTAAACTCATAGTAGAAATCATGCAAATAGTAGGAGAGTGTGAAAAACAAGACACCATCAAGCATATTTCAGATTCATTTCCATAGAATCTAAATGTACTAATTCAGAAAGATATACAAAGTATGATATCAAATACCTCATGATCGAGCACCAATCTTGTACTATTACAAATCAAGGATTATCCAAAGATTAAAAGTGTTAGAATATATAGTCCACCAGTATAATTGAGTTGGGGGGTGTGAATCAGTTATCCAATTATTATCACAATTATCAACCTTATTAAATCTTAAGCAATATAATCAGAAACCACAAGAAGATACTCATGCACAATAACACTAGATATGTTAACTAGGGAAACCTTTGATTAGAGGGAAAGCACTAGTGGAGATGATATCCACAAGATGATGTAGTAATATAAATATTCCTTGTTAGAGGATGAACCATGTTAGGAGTCTATGAAAACATTCAATATATATTAGTCCTTATTAGGAGACTTTAAATCCTTGTTATGAGATTCCAACACTATTAGGAGTTGTGCCAACCCTGTTAGGAGTTGTACAAGGTAGATGGACCCACTGTCCAAATAGCTTTAGGGCCAAGACCAATGGACTCACTATCCAAATGATCTCTATATTATTCCTTGCAAAATAATAGAATTATACTATACTTCTTCCATCCTCTTTCTTTGTCCTATCAACTAGACCTTTGATCCTTCTGATCTTGATACCAAATCAAAAAATTTGCATCCAATAATCCCTTGGATCACTTACTCACATTTACCAAACACTCTTCTCTTGTTCGTACTTCACTGAACACTTCACATCTCATACACACTTCACAATCAAGGAAAATAATTTCCTTTATACCAAGCCCTCAAAACAATTCCTTAAGTTGGCCTTGAGGTTTTCCCAATTAATTATAATAGGGCCACAATAAGATAATTAATTATTTTGCAATCACATAACATTGTCATCTCACAGTCTATATAACTTATGACACGTGCGACTTCAAGACTTATGCACTTACTAACATCATCATCAAACTGTCCTTTGCCACTGTATAACTTTACATACCCTGATTATATCTCTGTTAGGGGATATAATCCAATCATCATAAATTTCTTATCAGATACTCTATCTCTGCACTTCTTTATGTAAGTCACATATATTTTTTGTGTTTCTTTGACTTATGCGCACTTAGCCTCATCAACAAGACATGGTGTGGAACACATCCTTAACTAGTACATTTGGGTTCATTTTTCAACCTTTATCAGTCAATTTTTTGACCCAATTTTGGACCAAATTTTGACCAAATTCAACCAACCCATTGGTCGATATTTTTTTGGTCAAAATTTTGACCAACTCAATGCTTGGTCAAAATTTTGACCAACCTATTGGTCGAAAACCTTCCAAAGCCATTGCATAAGTTCAATTAGGAATTGGTCAAAATTTTGACCAATGAAGGTCAAAATTTTGACCAACAAAGGTAGAAAAAAATTTGGTTGTTGGTGGAAATTTTGACCAACAAAGGTAGAAAAAAAATTTAGGTGTTGGTGGAAATTTTGACCAATGAAGGTGGAAATTTCGACCAACAAAGGTAGAAAAAAATTTAGGCGTTGGTGGAAATTTCAACCAATGAAGGCAGAAATTTTGACCAACAAAGGTAGAAAAAAATTTGGGCATTGGTGGAAATTTTGACCAACAAAGGTAGAAAAAATTTAGTCGTTGGTGGAAATTTTGACCAACAAAGGTGGAAATTTCGACCAGCAAAGGTAGAAAAAAAATTAGGTGTCGGTGGAAATTTTGACCAATGAAGGTGGAAATTTCCACCAACTGCTAGGTGTAAATTTTTTTCAGGCATTCTATAAAATAGTTCACATGCCTTGCCTATGATATGACATTTTGCATGCATCCTACACTCTCTCATCTGGCTGATGATGGATTACACAGAGTGATCTAAAACCATGATTCTAAAAAACACACACAATCAAATCCAAAATGAACTTGCACTACAAATGGATTGTGGAAATCTGATATTGTTAATTTTTCATGCATGTCTACCAGGACAAATATATGTTTAAGTTGTGATTGTCCTGGTAGACATGCATGCAATTTTACCAATATCAGATTTCCACAATCCATTTGTAGTGCAAGTTCATTTTGGATTTGATTGTGTGTTTTTTAGCATCATGGTTTTAGATCACTCTGTGTAATCCATCATCAGCCGGATGAGAGAGAGTGCAGGATGCATGCAAAATGTCATATCATATGCAAGGCATGTGAACTGTTTTATAGAATGCCTGAAAAACACAAAGAGTAACTAATATGAAGAATATATAGTTAGTTATATGGTTGAGACAAATCATGTACATTGTACGAAGGCAGTCCATGGCTGATAGGGCTCACCAAAAGATAAAACATATGATAAAAAGAATTATTTTCATGTTTTGAACATATGGGGTACACATAACATGACTTATTATTGCACAATTCAGCTAAGTTTAGTTAATTTCCACAGGATTTTCCCCATTTAATGGTGAACGTTTTGCCACATTTCAAGCCTTTTGATTATATAAAGAAATGGATAGCATGAAAAGTTGAACTAATGGCAAGCCATTTATTTACTTGATATATAATGTGAATAGAACTATTATGTTGCTCAACAACAACCACCAAATAAAATTATCATCATGTACCCAAAAAGGGATGGATGGAATGTCAGAACCGACCTCCAACTAACTACTATCACCATCCCTCTATATTATAAGTTATAGTGGTGCTCTAGATTTTCTCTATTCCATCATACACTTACATATCATACACTTTACCATAGTCCATATCAACAAGGTTAGAGAGATCAGTTTCATTTGACTGGTATGTGGAAGACCTTGATGTTGAGAAGTTGTGTGATTCACGTGGAGTGGAAGGTGTTTTGGCCCCTTGGAAGGAAGCTTCATCTCTTTTACCGGCTTCTTTATTTTTACTTGGAGAAGCATATTGCTTTGAATTGTCCCCATGGCTCCTTGCAGATGATGCCAAGAGTGTCCTTGTTGTTTTCTTCTGCCATAACATAATGTTGACAAAGTGTTAGAATTGTCTCTAGATGAAAAGAAACAATAGATGCTTAATTGACACGTGATCTTAGTTAATGTAGAAGATAGATTATGAAATATCATCTGAAATGTTGATACAAAAGTCTTCCTAAAACAAAAATGTAAACCATATCAATCCTAAAAATAAATTTTATTGTTAATCAATGTAAAAGAGAGTAGAAAGAAATCATAATTGATACCTAAAATGTGAACATTGTAGGCATTTGATCCTTTGAAATGAACATGTTCTCCTGATGAAGGCTTAAACTAGTCTAGATCCTTGCAAAAACACATGACATGTAATTGAATTGTAGAGGATTCAAGTAACAATGAATCTCATATTTAATTTGCATAAAATAGGAAGGACAGGAAAAATTTCAATAGTTTTCTTCAAATCTTAAATTACACCAAGCAAATTTGCATAAAATGCCAAGCAACCCCATTGCTTTAATATCAACATTTTCTCAGCAAAAACCCAAAAAAGCTTACCTCTGCATTCCTTATTCATGATTCTAATGAGGAAAAGTAGTCATGTTGTTGGCAAATATAAACTAAAGTCTGAAGGATACAATGTTAGAGCAGCTTCAGAAAGATCGTCCAAAGGACATGATATGCTCAGGCTAAAGGAGCTTTGAGGTTCATTACTACAGTTTGGAATGGGCTCATATTCAATCTTCTGAAGATTGAAGATGAGCCCATTCCTGAGTGTAGTAATGAATCTATAACCTTAACACCCATCTCTTTGCAGACTTGCACATAGGCTTCAGAATACTGATGACACAATTCATTTGTCCATACTACTGGAGCAAAAATACTACTATAGAATCCAAAAAAGTTAGGCCAAACAAGTAGATTACAAAATCATGAAATTGTGAACCATTACACACACACAAGAAGAATAGTACCTTGAAGCAACTACTAATCAAATCTTCATCAACAGGTGGGCAACTTAAAAAAATCAAGCATGTCGACTCTGAGAGGTCCTGATTTGTTTACCCCAAACTCAAATTAGATAATTGTCATCATAAAAATTAAAATATTTGTATCTTTCAAACGAAATTGAAGAAATCCAAACACAAAATATTGATGAAAATTGTACCTGGAGATAGGTTGCCATTCTCTTAATGTTCTTAATGTATTCAGGAAGTGGTACATGAGGACCTAATCCTGAGGGGTCAGGATCCAAAGAATCATCTCCACCAAAATATACAATGATTAAAGAGGCCTGCTGAATTGCATCCTGGGTGAGCCAAAGCAATAAATATATTAGATTGAGAATATCCAACATTTGCATATAGAGTAGCTGCAACACCAATCTCATAAAACCTATAAGGCAAGCATGAATCTCATAATCATAGGTAGTGTTACTATTTACAGCCATTGAATAAATATGTTGACAACATACAATATTTATAATTATATCAAACTCCACGAAATACTATGTAGTAAAAAGCAATAATAAAATAACTGTGCTAGAGGTGCACAGTTACATGACAGATCCATTTTTACTTATGAACAAAAAGAAACAAATAATAAACAAGCCAACATATTTAGTTTTTCTATAGCATGGTGTTAGTCCTTTCTCATTATCTTTTTTCCAATAGTTCCAACAAATGTATGCAGTTGTGATTAATCTAGGCAAGACCTGCCATAAATTGCCTAACGGAGATCACACAAATCTGATATATAATTTGATAGCTGTAACATATGATCCATGAGAGAAATTTAGCTTAAAAGATGCACTTTTGAAGACTTCTATAAACTCAAGTTTGAGGATCCATGTAGTATCCATGGAAATATGTTTGTAAACCTACTGTATTGCAACTAGAACAAATTCATAGTAAAAATTTTAGAAAGGAACTTGAAGAACATACTAACCACTCATCTTCATCATGTTGTCTAGATGAACAGCTTCAGTAGCCATATGTTGAGATAAATGACTTTAATTGGCTAAATAACTAAAGATTTGCACCTTGACAAGTACCCCACATTTTCCTTGCACTATCGGTCTGCTATGAAACATAGACATACTTCTTGTGGGGTGTATATGTGAAGCCCAATAGTCTTTCATTTATTATGTACAATTTATTATTGTTTCCCTCCAATTCAACAACTGATGTAAAAAGCTAGACTAAATATAATAACGCTGACACATCAAAGATACATAAATTGATTACAAAATCACCTTATTTGGATGCACATACATGCAACTTAAAAATTGGAAATGTGAACTTACTTCAAGTATTGTCAACCATCAAAGCCACCAAGAGCATACAAAGCTCCACCCAAAATTGCTCCTGCTAAAGCAAATCACTGCCAAAGTAGAGATCCAGACAAACAAAACACAAAACATTTATATTAGCAATAATTACAAACATATTTAGTAAATAGGAAAAAAACTACAGTCAAGGGCAAACAAAATTGAAGTAATGAAATAACTCCTCAAGAGATCACTAGGCCAAGGAAGGAGAGGGATACGCACTCAACTATGCCAAAGAGGGACTTTGAGTAGAGCAATGCAAGCTTGCCTAGGAGAATCAGATCAATCATTCATTCCAACATGGAGTTTGAGTAAGCTAGTTCACATTAACAATGAAACATTTGTTAATTGATCATGATTTGTTTACATTGGTAGTCCAACATGAAGTTTGTGTATGTTTTAATTCACACCAACAATGAAACATTTATTAATTGATCACGATTTCTTTATCTCTTACAAAAGTTTGAATTATAGATTGGAGATTATATAATATTTTTGAACCATCTAACATTGATTTATTACATAAAGTATTTATTTTTGCTGAAAAATAAGTTTGTAAGACCTTTATTTGTCAAATAAGATGCAATGTCCTTATTGAAAACTATGTCTCTAAGAACTTTATTTGTAAAATCAGAAGCAATGTCCTTATTTCTTTATAATGCCTATACCATCTTGATTGAGAATTTGAATTTTTATTTTTATTTTCACTTAAGATGAATTTGTGGATTTAACTGAGTATACATTAATAGACTTGAATTAAAATTTGACTACTCTACAACTTTCAGAGCAGGTGGAAAGGTGAAAATGTTCATGAGGTTGACATTACACATATTGGAAGGTCCATTTAAGTGCTTATGTCATGGAATTTGTCACTAAAACAATTACCTTCGACTGTTTGTATAACATTTTTATCCATAATATAAAAATGGTCATTTTTTATCATACGATAAAGTTGTGGATTTAAGAGACATGACCTTAAATTTGGCTCCTATACTTCTTTCAGTGCATGATGAAAAGGTGAAAATGTTCATGGAGCTCACATGGAACATGTTGGAAGGTCCTTGTCAGACATGGGTGCAGTCCTCATAATAGGATTTCTTTCAAAGAAGTTTTTTGGCTTCAGTTCAAAAGTAGAAGAGACTATTGGCATGATTGGGTAATCCTCCTAGCAAGGAAGAGGAAAGAAGCCCATTGTGTACCAGAGTACAATGTCCTTTTTCTCAATTCGGTGATCCTTGAAACAAAAAATCATAAAGAGCTTCATATAAAGATTGGGTCCCTTTTATAAATTGAGTCTGATAAGTTTGGTTATTAAAACTTAATAGAAATTTGGGGAAAGTGATTGTTACATTTGAGATTTGAGTAAGTTCAACTTATAGAAACTAATTCAATGCAATTCAATCTATAGAAATACATTAATTTGTTTGTGTCCATGAAAAACTCACTGTAAATGTATGAATTCCATGGTATTCAAACTTACTTGTCAGACCACGCAACCAGAGTATCATCACCTTGGCTTTGATAAGAATACAACCCACCAACCCACTCCTCACTACAGTTGTATGGAGTTATCCATATTTAATACATGAAAAAGTGTTCAGTGTCATCAAGTGAGGTAGATTCGGACTTAATGTTTAGTTTTGATTCTAAATAGACTTCAATAGAAACAATGGACAAAAATAGGCATGGCCAACTACAGTGCACAATTTGGTTTTGGCCACATATACCAACATTAATTTCAAAAACAAATATAAGAGATGAAATTCAAAGTCTGATTGGGTTCATCCCATAGTGTTTTGGTTTTATGATGGTGATATTGTTGTGACCATAAAGGCTCAAACTCCTATTGGCTCATTGTGATCGTAGTTTTGTACCTTTAACAATCTAATGTGCTAGTAGGTTTGAGCATCAATATTGATAATTGGGAATGAGGTTCATTGTTTATGGCCTCACTGATTTATAGATCTAGGTCAAAAACATTTCATGTTTCATGTATTGGAAGAGTGTCATGCCAACATCACTGGTCATCTTCAATGCTCTAATGTGCTCGCAGGTTTGAGCATCAGTATTGATAATTAGGGATGAGGTCCCTTGTTTGTGACCTCACTAATTCGTAGCTTAGGTCAAAAACCTTTCATGTAAGGGAAGGGTGACATGCTAGCATCACTACTTACTGAAAAAGTTCACCAACATTTAAAAGAAAAATGAGATTCAAAGTCTAGTACAAACCTAGTTGTTAGTGAAGGAACCTCACAGTTGAGGAGGATCATTGTGATCAAGCAAGCTTGCGGCTATGCCCCTAGGGACAATTTTGTATCCTACTGGATTTCCTATCTTTGTCTTCCTCAATGGATTGATAATATGACACTTGGATGGATGATAGAGGTTCAGCTTAATTTGAGCATCCTTCTATGTTTTGGCAATGTGTATCTCTACTGTCCAGAAACTTTTCCTTGGAGTTGATCCATCCTTCACCCTATGCTTCACCATCTTCACCTAAACAAAGGAGTTGTCTCTACCATCAATATCCATGTCCAATTAGAATGTCAAGAAATGTTCATGGATAAAACCAATTATGTAAAGAATCTACAAATACCAAGAGAAAGAGAAAACTACAGGAATTTCTTGCAAATAGATTATAGACAACATACATATCCAGAATAGCAATCAACTCATTCATATGTGAAGGTAAAAATAATTAAACAACACAAAGAGAGTGAGGAGATGAGAACAAGGCAATTTCATTGATTCTGAGGCATTGAACCAGTTTCACTAGATCAAAAATAGCAACAAGAATCAAAGGAATTTCTCCTTTGTATTTAACTTTCAAAATGAGAAGGAACCTCTTGAAAATGAGGAATATGGAGCTTTTATTCCCCTTGAGACTGGTGAGGAGGCTTAAAATTGACAACATATTCTGGAAGAATGTGTGTATTCGTGTGAGTGCTCCAAATAATGTAATGCTTTGGAATGGCGATATCATTAATGCCGAAATCAAACTTTTCACAACTCAGATGAAACTGAAGAGAACCAAGAGGAACTTCCTCAACATTCCCCAAAATAACTCGACACAACACAACATACTGTTCCTCATTAATGTCCAGGTCTCAAAATGGAACACTATAAAGAATAAGCAATAATAGTAAGTCAAACATTCCTTCTTAAATAAAGAATATGTGTATTAAAGGAAAGAATATTTTAGAATTCAAACATTTAAAAAAATCCCAACCAAGACATCATCTTTGAACATAATCTTTCATACCTCAAGTAGGAGCAATCTTTAGGAGCAAGATAAACACCAACACCATATGCCAGACCACCATTCATTAATCTATTATTGCTAAAACCATGTATTATAATTGATGATATACTTGTGAACATACAACTTCAAGTATCAACAGATAAGTCCCGAACTAAAAAATTTAGAACCATGTACTTCATAATTACCATAACAGAATAAGTAGACTTCAACAAAAATACTAAGAACATTTTACTCTTGGGATATGAGATGAAATAAGTACCTCAGTAACATCCTAAAAAATTCTCAAATATAAACATTAAAACAGATCACAAATCTCAAGACTCATAAACCCAAGGATACAGACTGCTCTGCCAGTCAAACACACCCTCTGGAAACCATAGGGCAATTTCTTTCTTTACACTTTCCACTGCATCACTACAATGGATGACATTCTTGCAAGCATTGCATATTATTAGAACAATAGGATACAATTTTTTAAAACAATCCAAAAAAGAGTTTCCTAAATTGTTATAAACATTGAATTTGAATCATTTCCTACATTAGCTAGACATCTACGATTATACTTACAAGATCCATCAAAAAAATTGGTTTAATAGAGCCTTCCTCCCCATATTTACTCAAACATGCTTGATGTGTGTTCCCTTAACATTTTGTCATTTATGAATGCATATTCAACTTGCAAAGAAAAAACTAAAAATAGAAACAAATTTTGAAAATGACAATCCTCATTATCAAGCTTCCATATTCCATATCACTAGCATTCTATTTTCTAGGTTCAATTGTATAGTAATCTTAGTATCATAGTTTGGGATCATCTTAATTAGTTGTTGTCCACCACAAATTTACAAAGTTGTGATGTTGATATTTAGCTGTCATCCATTACACATTTACAAAAATTGGGGTTATGGCTCATCTTCACAATAAGTGCTTTATTGAAAATTTAGTGAAGGAAAATCTAACCATTAACTCTTCTTAAATTTGCAGCGGAAGAAACATAAATAGGAGATAAAAGTTGACATTCAAATGTGTAAAGTTGTGACTGCTTGACTTTATTAGCATTGACCCAGCTTCAAACTCAAGTTGTGGTTGCAAATGATGCAAGGTGTAAACTCAAAACTTAAAGACCTGGGTAAACTTCACATCATGATGTGTCCCTTCTAACAATCCCCTACCCAAGGGCAAACACACAATCACTTCCAAAAGAGTGGGTTTAGATCTTCAAAGTGTGTGTAGATGACTACAACAAGTAAAGCCCTGGGAAAATCTCACCACATATTCATACCCGTCACAGCACAATCATTTACCAAAATGAATGGCAAGCACTAACAAAAAAATGAGGTAAAAAAAAACTCTCAATATGGGTGAAGATGATGGTAGGGTAAAAGTCCTCGTAAATTCCACAAAATAGATATTCCTCTTTTAACATAACTACTTAGCCAAAGAGCAGCATATACCTAAGTCAAGAGGATTAAGAGTTGGCCTTTTACAAAGGTTATAAAAATAGAAACAACAGCATCGTATGAAAACTTGATGCATTGTCAAAACTTGGAAGACATGGTTTGGGTATTTTAATTTAATCAATGGCATACAAATGGCACATCATAATCTGGATAAGACCATAAGCACTATGAACACAACAAAAAAAGTGCATTAAGAATTGATGAAGCTAAAAAAAATAAAAAAATTCTATGCTGCAATTTTAATTAAAGTAACATGAGCAAGAAATTTATGTTCTCTTATATTCAGGGTTATGTTTTTAACCTTCCTATCTCAATTGCATAATCGCCTCTAATTGTTCCAAGGGAAGAAGCCAAAGGATTTGTTGCTCCTATGATTGTTTGGCCAGTTGCAACCACATTTTTACCCTCCCAGACCATAGCAACCACTAGGCCAGATGTAATGTACTGTACCAAACCACCAAAGAATGGTTTTGCAGACAGGTCCTCGTAGTGTTTCTCGGCAAATGATCTTTCCATAAAGACCATTTTCAAACCTAGCAATAAGTTCAATGCATATTAGAATTGTTACATGATAACAATAACTTAGTTTTCCTAAGGGATCCATCAAAATAATATATTATGCTACTATTAAGTTTGATTACACAAAAGGGTTTGATTCTTACCTTTTAGATAATATCCCTTTTTCTCAAACCTTGAAATGATTTCACCCACCTATATACTTAAGGAAAGAATCATTATCCACCCAAAAATATTCCTTCAAACTCTTGCACAACACATAGTACAAAATTACAAATGAAGACATATAGAATTAAGGAAAGAATCATTATCCACCCAAGAATATTCCTTCAAACTCTTGCACAATACATAGTACAAAATTACAAATGAAGACATATAGAAGAAGAAACCAATAGTTCATCTCATTTAGTAAAGTTCATGCAAAAAAACCAAAAAAGTGATACTATCAGACACATTCTACAATGTGAGCCTACTAGCATAAGTGGAATTTCATGAACTTTTATGAATTAAAATCAAACACTTCCACTAGAAGTCAACATTAACAATAACAACAAAATAGACCACAAATTACACTATTAGTTACACATAGATGTCAAAAAACATGTCGAACATCTCTCAATTTTAAATATATTACTAATTTAATCACAACTAATTTCACTCATTGCAAATAACGCAAACTACATCATTAAAATTCATTACAGGTTTGAACACTTACAAACATCAACCATTTAAAACAACCCATTGCTATAAGGTATAACATAAATAGAACAAAGGGGTCATTCTAGTGGTATGATAGTCTAGCCAAAAGGGTATGGAACAATGATGCTTTGATAGTCTAAATTATAACTTTAATTCATTGACTGTAGACAGTAGCATCAATTAGTATTCCCCATGAACAATCATACAACAACCTGAAGATTCAGTGCTTCTACATATTGGTGGTGATGACCTTGACAAAACAATCAAATCTAGGTAGGCCAACAAATTATGCAACATCTAATTACCTAATTGAACCCACAAATCCATCTAGTTATATTAAAATCTGGGCAGGCTGTAGCTATATATCTATAAGGGAGAGTTACATATATCTTGAGCCCTCCTCTTGTACCCCTATCCATCATCACCTCCCCAAAGAGGTTTATGATGTTAAGAAAAATGAATTTGTGAAAACAATCATTGGCCTAAATTTCACAGAGGAGAGACATGAAAGGAGGAAGAGATTGTGGATGAAGCAAAATGCCAAAAGAACAAAAAATGGAAAGTTGATGTGCAAAAAAAAATCCCAATAACAATGATAGAATAAAGAAGTCTGTGAAGGAAAATTCAGAAGTCTCGTATGGTCAAAAAAAAATGGGCACAAAAAAGATAATTATATCAAAGAATTCAAACCCTCGAAGATCACAAATAGAAAGCATATATTAAGGAGAAAATACCAAATGGAGAGCTAAAGTTCCCATAATGCAGCTTAGGACAAGTTCTCATCATTTGAGGAGTGAAACAAGTAGGTACCTGCGAAAAAATGAAAGGAGACAGTATTTTGCAACATAGGAGCGATAGAGACAGAGTCGCATTTATCATGGAGTGCCCAACATACAATGACATCCGCTCTATGTTTTGGGAGATTTTAGAAGGCGCAATTTAGGTACTTCTGAAAAAATAGTGAGACATGACAGAAAACTTAGTGATCAAAATTAAATGTCCATCAACACACTTAAAGAAGCAATTACAAAGGGCCTAATGTTCTAGCTAACCTACTTTAGAGTGTTTCCATTACCTAGGAGGTCCCATAGGCTGCTTTGGCCACGTTGACAACCTTTGAGTCATTCATTCAATCATATTGTTAAAGGGCTAATTAATTGAATGCACCACCTTGTTCTGCTATTCTAGACAATAGTTTCTTTAAACACCAGAAAACAATATTTTCTTTAAACACCCTATGCATAAACATGATAGTATACTAAACATAACCAAAACATTGCTCGTTAGACCAAAAAAAGCATTCTAAATAAAAACTTTGAAGCAGAAAGTTTAAAGACATCCCTTGGCCAAAAATAACACTCACGACATACAACCATTGTAGAATGAAGCCCCTCCAAATGACAACCAAAAGGCTAATTTTCACATTGTGTAGTCCCATATTGACGTGCATAGGGCACCCACAACATTTTCTATACCACAATAATTTCTTGTTATCTTAGCCTATTTGTTGAAAATCTACAGTCGAGCCTATCCCAACCTACCTATATGTGAATTTTGATAAATACTAGTAACATTGGTTACAAGTCCAATTTTATTTAGGCTAGTAAAGAAACAATTTTTCACAGCTACAAACTTTGTATCGCAATCCATTAATTTGATCAATCTGTCCCCTAGATGTTCAAATTCATGAGTCACAAAACTAGAACATTGTTGCGATTCATAAAGCAAATTGTTATTAATCACACCATCCTTAACCTCATCATGCAATACCTGGCCATTCTCCAACTGGGTTGCTTCTATGCTTGTTCGAACCTTAGTTGATGGTTTATCAAACGACTACTTTGTTTGGAAAATCTTCATTGGTAACTCAGTGACAGGTTCTAGCTTTGGATCTCTATACAATTCATTTTCACTAGTGGGGATCTTAGTTGAATATTTCTTGATCAACTCGTCTAATTTAGTAACATTCATTGAAGCCACATCAGCTACAGTCTTCGAATTTGACATTCTTGCTCCTTTTCAAAAGGTATTTGTTGTGGTCAACTGCTTTGCTTGAGGCTAGTTCCTTCATTGGGTGCTTCGTTATCTTTTTTCATTCTTTGTCAAAAATTCCATTAAGAGTAGCACATTTCAATCTTATTATTAGACCCATCATTATGTAAAAGCATAAATCTTGGACATAATTATTACATTGGTTGGCTTCATGCTTTTATCTGATGAAGAGTCCAGTAGTGTGACCCCAACCTTCAAATTATTAAGTCTTGTTTCATGATTGAATGGACTAATGATCAATATTTTTATAACATCAATGAGACCAAACAACTTGTAGGACCATGATAGCCAACAAACAGATAAGCCTGAAAAGCCCTAAATAGAAAGTCCTAATTTCAAAATTGTCTCCATCTTATTGTGATTTATGAATTATGTTTTAAAACAATAGCCAAGAGTTCCTCAAGCTGTTATAATAATAAGCGAAGTGAATAATCCTACAAGTCAAAGTAAACTAGCAATATTATTCAACACATAAAGGATATGCTTCTACAAATAGGAATACATTCTACGAAAATCAACACTTATCATTCATAGGAGATAAGAAAAGGAAAAAATGCTAGTAATCAAAGCAAACTGGAACATTGTGTGAAATATTCAGCACATATCCTAAGCTCAAAATCGAGTAAAAAATCCAGGGAAAAGATTAGCATGCACATCTCAATCCTATTAAGGATGTGTTTAATCCTTATAAGCCTTAACCATCAAGTTGACTAAGTACCCTCCACTTGCATGCATTGTGTGTTTCTCAACTTACAACAATTCATTGAGTGCAGTATGCTTGCAAAGTTCAAATCATTAAAACCATTGGCTTATATAACTGGTGTGCAGAAGCGAAGATTCTTTTCAAAATTGTCTATGCACCACTCTAGGCACTTTTAAAGTTTAAAACTGGTGTTTCATGGATTTCAATGACATTGCAACTAATACACGTTATTCTTCTGGGAATCTTGTTATCAAGCAACATGTAAATGTTATTGTCATAAATTTTGTTCAATGCAAGGTGAACATTTTAAGCATTTGTCCTCATGCTCACTTGAGCCCATGTAGCTTGTTAAATATGCATTGCATTATATCCTGCAAAAGTCACGTGACAAAAAAATACAACAACCACCTTGTTCTTATAATAGAAGAAAAAGATATAATCGTATTCACGAAAACCTTGCTATCAAAAGGGTTTACCTGTGGAAACCTCAAAATCCTCGTTACAAATAAGACAATTGTATAAAGTATAATGAGATGGACATATTGTAAATAAAAGAGATAAATCGAGTAATGAAAAATTAGATGAAACAAACTGATCAGAAAGCCAAAAGAGATATTATTTGATGCTTTTATCTTTGCAAGCAAGAATGAATGGAGGCAATATTTCAGCTAAAAATTAGGGCAATTGGAAAATCCAATTCAAAACTCACTTATGTCAGAGTGGTTGGGTTTTGTAGAGCACCATACAAGATGCCCAAGTGTTCTAGCAACAAGTTGATCCTATTGGACATCATACGTAAGTGATTGAGGTTCATAAGATGATAGTTAGAGATCACAAGTCTCATTTCTCTTTCCTCGTCGAGATAGGTATTTATTCCTGTGTCAATAAGAAAACTACAAAGACAACTAAAATTGATACGACACTATTGATCATGAATTTGATTGGGGCTATTACAAACAAGTTTAACCCCATCAAAAAAATCAGCTGTCATAGGGCATACAACAAACATAATCTAGCTTTAGAGATCACTCAACAAAATTGCATATGTTACACCACTCAACAAAATTGCATATGTTACACCACTCATATAGTGATCTCATATAATGACACTAAAATAAACAATTATAGTTACACCACTCATTACGAAAAATCATGACAAAACACCCAAACAAAAAATAGATAATCTCACTATACACTACCCCAAAAATCAACTTTGCAAGTTCTTTAAAAAATTGTATCCATTGCACAAAATGTACACTGGGTTTTTCATGATTCAGACCAAGAAAAATTATACCCATTGTACTTTACCTGATCCAAACTGATTCTAAATCTAACCAACCCTATTTACAGCGCACATGATAGCATGGCATTCATCCAAACCTGTAAAGCAGACAACCCTATGTCAAAAAAAAACCATAAACCCTACCACAAAACCAATCTCCCAAAACCCCTAACTTAAACCAATACATCTCCAAGAGCCTTAAAACAACAACACTAAAACCCTAACTTGGGCCAAAAGCACCAAAATTTATAAATAATTATTGGAAAAAAAACAAAATAAAAAGCCCACTCTTTAACTTATCCAATACAAAACCTTACACACAAAGTCAACTCCACACAAATCGCAATACAAAACAACATAGTCAATCAAAAGCACAAAATTTCAAAGCTAAAAAGCTAGAAACCTACTTATTAATTAACTTCATCCACCTCATCCTCCTTAGGCATAGCCTCATCTCCAACTCGGAATCCTTTAGCAACTTGGTGGGCTGCACTTCAGAAAGATTACACTCCTTCTCCTCATAGGATACCTGATAACTACAATAGGATAGACGCAGTGGTGAACACAGTAGTCGTTGATGCTGCCAAGCCTACCCTTTGAGTTCCTCTTGGAAGCCCCAAATCCTTGACTCCCCATTATAACTACATTGAGGCCAAGCCTCTTGACCTCCAAACAAAGATACTCCTTCATATCGTGATCCTTGACAATGTGGATCTTAAAAGGAATATGGGCATTCACAAGGGGCTGCACCATATTAGTGGCCTTAGTAGATGTGAAATTGTCAAAGTTGTCTTCGAGCTTCCGCTGCGACTCCTCAACTGTATGTTTTTCCTCAACAGAGAGATCAATGGAACCTCAATCAACACCATAAAGGACACTTATGGGGTACACATGAACCAAAATCACATTGTCCCTGGGCTGTAGATAACAGAAGGAGGGAGTCTGTGCTAATATGGTGCCCCAGTTGATGCCAATGTCTATTGCCTTCACACTGCAAAGACCTTTTACTTTTCCCACTCAACAAGCGCGCATTTATCTTCACTTGAAATAGAACTTTTTTAATTTTAACATTATGAAGCCCATGTTGGTCGAAATTTCGACCAACACGGGCATGGATTTTTTTTTAAAAATTATTTCCTTGCATATTCTGACGAATTTGACCCCATTTTAATAGATGGTCAAAAATTTTGATCTAAAAATGGGGTCAAATGTACTAGTGCACATAGGTCTCTTGACGATCAAACCTCTATTCGGACGACCTCATTCTCTATCTCCTACTCTACTAGTCTACGCAAAATCACTATTATGTTGGCATCAATGAGAAACAAAGTCATGAATGCAACATGTCAATACTGCTACATGCTCTCCAATGCTTAGGATACTCCCCCAAGGGAATACTATCAGCATTCATGCTAATGAAAGTGCCAAAACTGATAGTTTTCATGTTACATCGGTTATTGTCGATACAAGTGGCGATCAACAAGGCAAGGTTATAATTGTGTTTCCACAATTTACTTATATCCCAATGGTCCATATAGTTGAGAAATGATAGAAGAAGGCAAGAAACCAAAGGAACTAGAGACTATTCAAGCTCTTATACAATTGTTGAGTGCCAAGCCAAGTGAGATACTAACTATTACACCTGAACAACAGGTTATGTCTATTCAACAGGAGCATAGACAGGTATCTATATTGATTGAAAAGGTGAAACAATTTCACATATTATTACCCAATGATACAACCCCTTGATCTCAAATAGTGGAACAACCAGATGAGATGATAAAACTGTCAATAAGTCTAGATGAGGTAATCACTTTCCCTATGTATGACTTAAATAATTTGACACTAGAACAAATGAAAGAGTTGCAAACTTTTTTGAGTTGCAAGGCAAAGCAAGAATAACTAAGAAGAGAGGACAAAAAGAAACAAGTATTACATAACATTAAAGACATTTATTTTTATGCATTTGGAATCATTGACATAAATGATCAACATCTAATTTTGGATTAGTTAGTGTAAATAATTGACATAGTTCAAATAAATGATATTGAGACAAATGATAAATTGATGCAATGGTTTGAGAAGAGATCGGAGCACAAAGTTTTGGAAAGAGTCTTAGGGAACTTGCAAACAAGTAAGTAGAGCTTTCTAATCTAGTCAAACATTTGGAGGAAATTTTGGAGACTATCATTCTTCCTTTAAGAAACAATGTGATGTTGAATTCTTCACATTGGAGAATCAATGATCTATTGATTTATTGCAAGATAACATGAAAGAATGTACTATTTCATTGGGTAAGAATGCAAGTTCCAACTCACCATCATATAATAAGTTGATATTTGGACAATAGCTATTAGCCAAGCTAATGGCTAGAGACAGTGACATGATGAATAAACTGATTATGATTCAATTTATGTTACTACCTCATTTGGAAATATTCCAAATGGAATTATCTATAGCTCGGAGTCTATTGAACAAAGATACACATTTTTAAAGTGTTAAGAGCTTAATTGTTCTAGTTGTCAAGCTAGAGATTCATATTCAAGTCATGGAAAAAGAAAAGGAGAAGTGGAATAAAGGACTTGAAGACATTTTGATTAGTCATCAAACATTTTTTGATAAATACAAGCTAACCCCTTCAATCCCCAAGCAATGATTGACAAAAACAAGGGGAAAATATTATATACTCATGAATTCTGAAAAGGGAAATCTATTACATACAAGGGGTAATGGAAAGGAAAAGAATAATCTTCAAGGTGAAAATATATTGGTCAGGAACAAAGACAGTACATCAGGAATAGATTTACTAGATGATTCAACATCATATATTTTGAAAACTTGTATATATGTTGAAGACCAAGTTATAGACTTAGGGGGAGTGCTACTATATGGAACGATAACTCATGACAAAGTGTTTTTGCCACTAATGTCAAAGTGGGAGATTGTTGATCTTTAAACCCAAGTTTCCTATTGGTGTCCAACACTTAGTTATCTATATGCAAAGGTTGGTCAGTCATCACTACAAATGAGTCATCTAGAGAAGGCCAAGTTACACAAGGACTTGTTTATTTGTCATCACATGCTAAGAAAGTCAAAGGTTGTCAAGCACCCTTGTTGAGACCGATCAAGAATATAAGCCAAGTATAAATAGTTGAAACTGAGCAAGTAGAGAGTTATTTTTAAGTGAATAGAATATGTTGAGTTTTTTGACATATGAGTTTGTATGGTACAAACACTTATGTAAATCATTTTAGCCAACTTCTACACAACATTTAAAGATTGTAGAGATAGTTAATATGGAGATTACTCATCTTTACAAAAGGTATTAATCTTGAGGAAAGAAGATTAAACAATAAAAAAATTAGAAGAGTAAACAACAAAAGGATGAGTTGTGAATCGTTGATTAAGATCTAGAACTTTACGAGATTATCTATTTAAGGAGGGTTCTAACCCCTAAGATCAATATTTGTGAGATGAGTGATACAAAATGGGATGAAGCTAAGTGTAGAAGTGAACAAAGACATAACAGAGAAAGGAAGGCTATGTTTATCAGATAAAGTGACTGTTGATATTGTGGCAATTGATCATGTAGTGGGTATTGATGTTGTGGCTAAGATGTATAATACATTGTAATGTTGGTGTACATTTTTGCTAGATAATAGAAAGGTTGAAGGCTATGTAGGTGGATGTAGCCTAGGTTTTGGGTGAACCACATTAAATCTATGTGTTATCTGCGTTCATTGGGTATTCTTGTTTTCTTTCTACATATAACTAGATTTATTATTATATTATTCTGGATCTGTCAAACCCTAACAATTGGTATCAGAGAAAGGTTTATTGTTATAGATTGACAGGACTTTTAGATTTGAGTGGGAGCAATGGAGGATTCCAGATTCAAGATTGAAAAATTCAATGGGAAAAATTTCCATTTATGGAAAATGTAGATGGAAGATTACCTGTATCAAAAGGATCTATGGAAGCCATTAGAAGGAAAAAACCAAGAAATAGGGAACTATGATGGAAGAAGATTGGGATATCTTGGATAGGAAGGCACTAGGATCTATTCAACTATGTCTTGCATCGTTTGTAACTTTCAACATATCAAAGGAAAAAGTGATGGTAGAGCTGATGGAAACATTGGCTACATTATATGAGAAACCTTTAGCTTCAAATAAGTCATTTCATATGAAGCGTTTGTTTAATATGAAAATGGGCAAGAGAGGATCTATAGAAAGGAAGGATATGTAGAGAGAGCTAAAAGAGAGAATGGTATGTTATTATAAGGACAAGTAAAGGTAGAATTATAGAGAGAGTTGAAGGGAATTTTAAAAATATTAATAATTATATTTTATTATAAATTATATTATATTAATAATTATATTATTTTAAGAAATATATAAATAACAATTAAAATTATATTATATGAATGAACTACTCATTTCTACCAATTCAATTATAAGTTGAAATATTTAATTAAAAATAAATAAATTGTTGATTACTTAATTCAAACTACCAAAATATATAGTAAGTTTGAGCGGTAGTATTAGTTTTACAATTTGTAAAATGGTATTAAAAAATTAGAACAAAATTGTAAAATAGTAGCTAGTAAAACATACTGTAAAGTTAAAGAAATAACATTTTACAATTGTCAAAAATCAACATCAATGTAAAACTAATAATACATACATTTAAAATAAGAAATAAGAAACATTTAACTCTATATTTGAACTTGGTAAGAAAAAAGATTGTGATAATTAATTTTGATTAGACATTCATTTTTGTCCAAAGAAAGTTGTGTGAGGTGGAAGATAAAATGATTTTTTTTTGAAAAATCTAATCAACTTGTCACAAATGTGGAAAAGATAAAGTTGTAATTAATGCATTCATTAATGCATAATAGCTCGATGTTAGAAAATATTTGTATTTTTGTTGAAGAAAATTAAATTTTATCCTTACCAAAAATAGTATGGTCCAATAGAATGTATGAAAAATGTGATTTATAAAATAATGAAAAATTGGAAAAAGATATAAACATTTGAAGTTCATTTTCATCATTTAAATTATATGAATTGATTGGTCAATTGAATTGAAAAATTGAATTGAATTAGAGCGTTAGTAGCCCACCTTTGGCAATAACTAATAATAGAGTAGCATTCGTATTGCTTAGGTGATCTTACAAAAACATTACACAGGTGCTGAACGTAATAGGAAATATTTAACTGATGACTGAATAAGGGAATATGTATAATATGGATAAGTTTCAAAGTCACCTGTCGGAAAATCTATGCCTTATGTGTTGTCACGCATAAGAAAAATGCTAGCCCCGAGGCCTCTTATCTTTGTTTAACTGGTCTTATTTTAGAGTTTAGCGATGAAATTTACACGTAATCATAATAACCTCCTCACTATCCGAAGCAAAGTTGTGACACATGAGCTTTTGAGCAAATATAAGACTTTTTTTTAAAAGAAAATATAAGAGAAGGCGCGAGTGACCTGGGTTGGAGGGTTGATGATATGATATAGAGGATTTTAATAACAAGGTCAAAGTAGTCTATGGGATCCGCCTGCTAACAACGTTTTGGTGGCAACTAGAAGGAGATTTTTCTCAAGAAATTTTTAAAATTCAATGGAGCTTTAAAATGTTTACAAAATTATTTGAAGAATTCTATTGACCATTATTATTATTCACTATCATACAAGATATGTTGAAACATATTTAATCGATCCTTACTTCTTATACATACTAATATGTTATTAGATGTATGTTTGAGACAAAATTAATTTTTATGTCTTTGACTTTCCATTTTTTAATTTTTAATTTTATTAATAATTAATATATTGCTCTTGTCTCTCACGTAGTAAAATAGCAAGGCTATGAAAACAATTAAGTGGGAAAAAAATAAGTTTGGATTCCATGGAGGGGGGCTTCCTCAAAATAGAGCGGTGACCACTGAGATTGTTTAGGGACATTTTAAGATGAGCAGTCTTATGAATTTTGTGATATGCTTAATTTATGGTGTTGGATTCTTTAAAAAAAAATAATTCTTGACATATGAAACAAGTTTCTTCAAATTTCTTTTAAGCTGGTTAGCCCTACAAAAAATGAGGGAGCTAAAAAGTAAGAGCTCCTATTTGGTCAAAGAAGATTCCAAATAAATCTTTAGCACCCTAAAAAATTTATTGTCAAAACTTTCGTTCCTCAAAAATAGAACCAAAGCCCCTACATGGAACCCCTTTGAAACTTTAGAAGGATTTCTTGAGGAATTTAATTTCAGAAGAAAGAGATGCTTGACAAGTAGGGCAATTATTTTGAAGCATGCATTGTTCTTTGATTCTAAGATATAAAACAAGTTTTAATACATCAATTAGATTGGATTTATATCTTCATTTTTTTTCTTATTAATTTAGATAATGGCCATTTTGAGCTATGTTCATGTTTTCTTGTTTCATGAGTGGAGTTGTTAAGTTTGTAGCTTTGTTACTTGCTTTTGTTTTGTAGTGAGGGATTTTCCCCCAAAGTACCTATTGGACCTTGGTTCTGTAAGTAGTTTTATTACCCGCATTTAGGGCTTTGTTCTAATTATTTGTTGTTGGAGATGTAAATATGAATTTTTAATCCTATATAATACCTTCACTTCTTGAACTCTGATTTTTAAAGAAATATTTACTACCTATTTGAAAATGTTGTGAGGGATCCTCTTCTTATGGAAGTGTATGCAAATTTATTCAAACGCTACATAATTTTTTATCTTCTTCTTTAGATGTGCACAAGTTAGGTTGTTCTTTTCTACTCGCATGCTTGGGTTATAATTGGGACCAAGGACTTTTTAGGGGAAAACATGGTTGGGGATATTGTGCACTCATATGTCATAGTGCATGCCCTATTTCCAATGATGAATTTTTTTTAGTATTTTAATAGTAGAGAACATCAATGCATTATAGGGGTTCTACTTGAAGTAAAGGAAAGAAAGGATCCATATCCAACTTGTGTATCATTAAACTTCTAGCTATTAAGGGTCACTAGAGAAGTGACTAGTTTGACAATGCTCAATCATTTTTCAAATTTCTAAAATGGGGTCTTTTGGACAAGGAAAATACCCCCCATTATATTTTCCTCCTCCACTGACTGGTCACATTGGCTATTCTCAATGACCTTTCCCACAACACCATAAAAAGAATGATCGACACCCAACTTAAATGCATCATCTATTCCAAGAAGAAGCAACCCTATGAGAAAAATGCAAGGTTTGCCTACTTACTATTGAGTGTACAAGTGGGAATGAAGAGGATCAAGCTTAGGGGATCTATCTGGTATAAACCTCATTCTTTGGAAGCCCTATTGATTCGGTGAAGAGCTATAATGGCTTCTATGTCTATGATACTCTAAGAGCTATGGAGATTGTTGTTAACACCACTAGTAATTTGGAGAAAGAGAGAGGCCTTAAATGATAAGTTTTAGGATTGGCTTAGATAAGTAGGCATGGTGGTGATTAAAGGATTTTGAAAATAGAAATCCAAAAAATCCGAAGAACACGTACATGCAAGAACTTGTAATAGAGAAGAAAAGACAAAGAAGAGGCAAGGGTTTGGCTCTAAGAATATGCAAATTATATTATCAGATTAAAAGAATGAGAGATATTTATAAATGATCAATCCTTATAGAAGGAGATCGAAAAATCTAAAAAGGAAACCCTAAAAAGTAAATGACATTTAATACTTATTAAATGGAAATACAAGTGCATAAAGTGAAATCTTAAAAAGGGAGTAAAGGTAATTTAATAAATTAAATTAAATTAACTCTTTACTCTAACACCCCCCCTTAAAATGTGCAACAATGCATGAAAAAATAAGGAAACTACAATGTTGAAAGAAAACTTGGGTCTCGGCAATAAAGCCTCATGAGGTGCCCAATCATAACCAAATCTCTATAAAATGGAGAATTAGGGAAAACCACGTGGGAAAAACCCTACTCTAAAAAGAGATAGCAAGAAAATAAGGAAGGAAGGACTCATCACTGAGGCCCCCCAAGGACAACTTCTTTCACCACAAGCATAAAACACAACTGAGAATACTACGGGGATAGAAAAGGTTTAGTAAAGATGTTTGTAATTGGCTCAGTAGTGGGAATGTACTCCAAGCTCAAAGAGCCATCCTAAATCAAATGTATGGTGAAATGCATGTGAAGCTCAATGTGCTTGGTCTACTAATGCTCAATTGGGTTGTGAGAAACATGTATAGCACTCTGATTGTCACACCAAAGAAAGGTGGGACTATCAAGAGGAAATCCAAACTCTGTCATCAACTATCAAAGCCATAAAACCTCCTAACTAGCTAGCACAATTTTGCCCTGTACTCTGCTTCTATAGATGATAATGCGAGAGCATGTTGCTTCTTGCAAGACCATGTGATAGGACTAGAACCAAGACAAAAAAACAAATCCAAAAGTAGACTTGTGATCATCAATATCACCAGCCCAATCTGAGTCTAAACCAACAATGTAATGATCCCCTGATGTGTAGTGAATGTCATAACATGTTGTACTCTAAATGTACCTCAAAATACATTTGAAAGCTTGCCAATGATTCTCATGTGGGTCATGGGAGAATCAAGAGACAAGTCCAACCATAAAGGAAATATCAGGACATGTGTGTGTGTGTGTGTCAGGTACAAAAAAACTACCCACAAGATGTCTATATAAAGTGGAATCCACTATAGGAGTACAGTGCAAGTGGTAGATAAAACAACACTCGACTGAAAAGGTGTGGGAGAAGGCTTGCAATCAAGCATGGTGAATCTCTGAAGCATATCAAGAGCATACTTCTACTAGAGTATGGTATCCCATCTAAAGACTGAACAACTTGTAGGCCCAAAAGATAGTGCAGAAGTCCAAGGTCTATCATCTCAAACTGCTCTCTCAAAGCTCATTGAACACTCTATATCATGGAGGATGAGCTACTTGTAATGATGAGATCATCTACATAAATCACAAGTATCAATAAATCATCCCCATGACGTTGAATGTAAACTATAGGATCAGAATGACACCAAGTGAACTATGAAGCAAGCAAAAAGGAATCCATCTTCTCATGCCAAGCCCGAGAGGCTTGTTTGAGACTATATAAAGACCTTTGAAGCCTGCATACCAAAAAAGAGTCCTGCATAAAACCAAGACGTTGTTCCATATAGATCTCCATGCAAAAAAGAACTCTTCATCTCCATTTGATAAATTATCCATCCCTGTGAAGTTGTAAGAGAGAGTACAAGACGAATAGAATTCCTCTTGACAACATGAGCAAAAGTCTCGGAGTAATCAATACCCTCAACCTCTGAAAATAAATCAAAATGACAAATCAAGATATTCTATATGTATCAAAATCTCAGATCCTTCATAAAAAGTGGTAGTCTAGATGATGACGCAGCTTTTTACAGCTCTCTAAAACGGGCCGGCAGCGAGGATAGCTCATCAGAATACTTTAACACAAAGTGCTTTTTAGGCAGGCTGGCTAAAGGGAGCTCTTCTGTTGGTCAAAGTTTGTCAAAAGAAAAGGCAAGATACTTACCTCCACATAATCTCCCTGTAGCTCTTCCACGTCTCCATCATATATCTGCAATACAGTTAAACTTGTGAGGGAAGACTCCCGTGGGGAAACCTATCTCGGCGAAACCAGAGAAGGTCTTATGACAGTGAGACAATTTCTTTGTGAATTCATTTCCACTAACAAGAGGAATATCTGAAGCAATGAAAGATCTTATAGGTTTAAACACTCTCCTCAAAGTTCCCACGAACGTCTTCAAAATAATTTCTTTTTCCAAAATTCAAAGTTTCAGAGCCAATCTTCCCCTTATGGGCATTCTTGCCTGAATGGAAAGTCGATCAATATAAAATGTTCAAAATAGATTTATAGTTTCCATTGAATACTAGGTTTCCTACATTCATTGACCTTAAATACTACAGGTATATATCCTCTAAATATTATTAATTATTTACAGCTCACCTTAGAGTTATTCTCAATCTGCAGTAGAGACCCATGAGGGTATCGCGAACGGGTAGTTGTAATCTGTCTCCCCGTATCACGAAGATGATCGTGCATTCATATTCTCTCTCTGATGTCGCAGCCGCTGTAGAGCCAGCTAATTTCTTCAATGTGCACCTCTACAGGGAGGTTATCCATCTTAGTACATTTAACTAGGGAGTTTCTTCTATGGTTAAACTCACTTTGTTTGCAATTCCATTCGCAAAACCTTCACTAAGTGGTATACCTTATGAACCATTCATTTGAAGGTCCCTTAAGCTCATCAATTGATAAGTAGGAGATATTTTCTATAAAAAATAAAATTATGATAACTCTGTAATTTTTAAGTCAAACTCATTGACCCATGTTTCATAATTAGTGATTCATATGAATCCATCTCTTATGACTTACAGTGGTTGAAATATATGTAATTTTGCAATATGATATTTGATTTGATTTGAAAGAAATAGAGAATTTAATATGTACCCGCTATAATCATTGATCAAGTACCCTGAGTAAAATGAGACTTCATGGAGCGCTTTCATCCACTGTTGAATCTTCTCCGGGTTGTTAAGTATATCAGACAATGCAGAATTGGTGGCATGCGATTAGATATAACAAGCATAATATTCTTAGATAGAAAGTGGCATCCATATGATAGGTTTTCAATTCCTTCTTTTTAGATTTTACCTGCTAACAACAGTTCAATTCTATTTACACAACAGTCCATATCTTCGCGAGTTGTGTTAGTAAGGAGCCGGGCATGGCGGTGTAGAATAGCTAGTAACCTGGAATCTGATGTCATATTGGCCATTTTTCCACGAGTTAAATATTTGTTAGATCGTATTGGTTGATAGGTTAAGTTTTTATAAAATCATCAATATGATACAATAGATGATATTTTTAAAATTCACTATATAAACAATTTTTTTACCAATTTAAAATATTAGTATGCAAAATATAAACTTAATTTACATATATTCTAATTATTTTTTAGAATTTTATATTATTTTATAAAACGAATGAATTTAGAAACTTTGATATGAAATTTTTTGTGAATATTACTAATTTATACTTTATATTGATTAAATATTTTAAGTTATGTATTTAGACTTGTTTGTTTACCAAAATTATTTGGATGATATCAACAAAATTGTGATTCGAGATTTTGTTAACATGACATTTGTTAAACCAGACATATTAAATTAATGATTTAAAATATTTTACCATCTACTTATCAAACATAAATATTCTCTCTAAATTTATAAATATGATAATATGTATTAATTTATTCATTAACAAAATTATACTATAGTAACTTTTAATTATATAATATAATATTTTAAAATAATTCTATTTTAAACATATTTGAATATTATTGATTGTGAGAATTTAAAGAATAATTTATTTAATTATACTATTTAAAAAATGAATTTAAAATAACATAAAATTGTGAATTGCAATTATTTTATATATTTGATTTATTTTTTCTTATTATTAAATTTTTGAAAAAATAAAAAATTTAATGACATGTTAAAAAAAATTTATATAGAGAAAATTAGGGCATATTTTAGCAGATAGGCTATATGTAAAATTACTTTTTTTGGCTGAAAATTGTCAGCCTTTGACTGTTAGTCCTTGTTGTTAATTATTTTTCAACCTATTTTATCTCACTCCAATTTTAACTTGATTTTTTTGCCTAATTATTTAACTTAATTAGCTATTGTTAACTCTTGCTTTTTTCCTTATTTATTTATTTATCTCCATTTTTAACTCTTGTATTTAATTTATAAATTAATTTATACTTTGAACTCTCTTTTTTTTCTATTTATTTAGAAAATTAATTAGTTGTTATCTCCACTTTTAACTCATGTTTTTCTTTCTTTTTATTTAATTTTGATTTTTAAATTGATTGAAGTTTTAATTTTTAAATTATTTTTATTAGTTTTATTTTTGTTTTAAGAGGGGTAAATGCTTTGACCTGGAGCTATGAACCAGTGAGGCCACAAACGGGGGACCTCATCCCCATGAGATTTGAATTTTGATGGCAAGGATAACAACATAACAACTTAACCATCACAACATGCCACTATTGGCAAAAGGGTTTGTGGTAAACCTAGTGTGACTCGAACCGGAGTTGATGCGTAGCACCGGGATCATTAGCCTAACACTACGCCTCACGACTCGCCTTCACACCAACTCGGCTACTCACTCACCCATAAAAGGGTTTGTGGTAAACCTAGTGTGACTCGAACCGGAGTTGATGCGTAGCACCGGGATCATTAGCCTAACACTACGCCTCACGACTCGCCTTCACACCAACTCGGCTACTCACTCACCCTTAAAAGGGTTTGTGGTAAACCTAGTGTGACTCGAACCGGAGTTGATGCGTAGCACCGGGATCATTAGCCTAACACTACGCCTCACGACTCGCCTTCACACCAACTCGGCTACTCACTCACCCTTATTAGTTTTATTTATTTTTACTTCAAATAATAATTTTTAGTTTAGCCAATAAGATATTTGTGGGTCGAGTTCCCATTTTTTAACTTTTTTTTTTTAAACTATTTTTAAAAAAAAAAAAATTTATTTCTCACATTAATTTTTTATATTAATTTTTTGAGATTTTTTATATAATTATTTTATTCATACATTTAAGCCAATAGACATTAAATTAGTTTAGTTTTTAGTTCATATAATTTTTTTTAAAGTTTTAGATTATTTATTTATTTTTTAAATTAGTTTATTTTTTACTTTAAATATTGGTTTTGAGTTTAGCGAATAGAAGTATCTATTAAACTATTTGTATGATTGAAGTTTTAATTTTTAAATTATTTTAAATTAGTATAATTTTTCATTTAAATATTGATTTTTAGTTTAGCCAATATAATATTTGTGAGAGTTGCTATTTTTTAATTTTTAAAAAATATTTCTCATATTAATTTTTCATAATAGTTATTTGTATAGAGATTGTTTTTAAATGATTTTTTTTTTCATATATTTAAGTTGGTAGATTTTAAATTAGTTTATTAGTAGGAGATATTTTTCCATAGCAATTAAAATTGTGATATTGTTAATCATGGTTTAACTATGTAGTTTTTGAGTGACTCATGTTTAATGAGTAGTGATTTACAAGAATCCATCTCTCATGATAATAAATAGAATACTTAGGAGTCATTGGATCTAAGTGAAGCACTCGACTTCTGTTAGCTTAGTTTTTAGTTTTTATAATTAATTTTAGTTTATGTTTTTTGCTCCACTTTATGTGTTATTTTTTTTCATTTTTTTTCTTATTAGTTTTTTATAGGAATATTTTTTAGATGATAAATTATTAGTATATGATAAATTAAATAGATAAATATTATTTATTTAATTTATTACAAAATTAAATTTTATTTTAACTAAAGTAAACACCTATCGACTCATCGTTGCAAGCACAAAAGCTTGTAACTACTAGTTTTATTAAATTTTAGACACTATAACATAATGATAAATTGTGAGCTTCTCATTGGGTTTAAATCTATTAGAGATTAATAATAATAATAATTAGCTTTAACAATAATAATAAATCATTTATAAATGATATAGATTATTAGCCTTCATTTTTTCTATTGCAAAATTTGAGAACATACGACCAGTAAAAAAAATAGTATTAAAAATTAAAATATTATATACAAACTATAAACTATTATAATTTCTATGTTTTTTTTTTTTTTTTTTGAATCAATTTGGTACCTAAAATCTTAAGCACTATGTAAATGACTTTAATTCTATAAATATCAATAGTATGATCTATTTATTTGAGTTGTGATCTATTTATGAAAGCTGCTATATTTAACTTTTGAAATATCAGAATGTTGGAGAAAACAATTACCATCTAAATATGAGAGATTTCAATTCATAACATAAATAATATATACATTTATCAAGTTTAAAATAAACATTATAAAATAAAGGTTGCAACTATTTTGTCCTCTACATATCTTTGCAAATGAGACATCATTAGTATTAAAATTTGTCATTTTAAAGTAATTTTTATACATGTGTACCATGTTCTATATACATGTATGTATATTGTTTGTGAGTGCCTATGTTGATTATAGTAAATATGACATAAAAATTTGACAAGATGAGATTAATCTATTCACTCCAAAAATGGAACAAAGTAAAGATAATTGATTTATAGATAGACAAACATACTTTTTAGATTTAAAAAAAATGGAATATTTTCATAAGGATATTAAATATTTTGAATTAAAAATAATCAAATAAATGACCTTCTAGAAATAATTTTAGAATAAAAGTATTTATATAATTTAAATAAATATAATAATTTTGCAAAGATTTTCATAATGATATTAATTATTTTTGAACTAAAAACGATGGTATAGGCTGGCCTTCTAGAAATGATTTTAGAATAAAAGTATTTTTATTATTTAAATAAATATACTTCATATTGTAGTTTTTTAAAACTTGTAAATCATCTAAGCCTAATTTTTTAAATTAAATTAAAAGACTTTTTACATTTACATATCTATTCCCATTATCCACGCATATCTAAAGTAATATACAATTAAGATTTTAATCATTTTGACTTACAAAATTGCCTTAAACATAGGCTTGAGATATATTACATAGATATTTAGAATCAAAGCTATACCATGGATAGTCCCCATTCGCTTCTTCTTGACATTGGAAAACTAAGTCCCAAAGAAGAACTTTACACAACCTTTTGTACCGAGAGTTAGAAATGGTTGATATTCAAAAAGATTGTAAACATTTCATTCACTCTATAAGATAGTTTAAACATTAGCAATTTAACAAATTTAAAAAAGGATTATCTAAAACTAGAGAGATAATCTAATATTTATGTTTTTAAATTAGTAATACTCTATACCATAAGCTCCTAGAGTAACATTTATTTTGAGCATGTATGTTTATAAGATAAATATTTCTTCATTATAGCTATTTAGTATAGAAAATTAATGAATAGAGTTCTTAAGAAAACATCTTGTTATCTCTACAAGTTGCATCCCTAATTTTCCTAAATTCAATCACTTTGAGTAGCACAGAAACACTCCTAGGTAGTGGGTGTATCCAAGTTAGGAGTGAATCTCTAGGTTATAAGCTGGTTTCTTATGATGTTTCACCTATTTTCTTCTTCAAACATAAATTAAACTTGAGAGGGAAATGGATAGAAGGATTGCTTGAAAGTAAATGCTAAAAAGTAAAACTGGGGTGATACACCAAAACATTAAGATGAAGATATTGCTGGCCTAACACGATGAAACACTTTTCAATAGTTAGGGTAAGCACAATATTAACGTCAAAACATTCACACATAAATATTTTGCAAGGAGGATATACTTCATACAAGATGCTAAAGGGAATAATAACTTTCACAATTCCACAAAACTTGAAAGAAAGCACAATGTCATGACTTGCAACCTATATGAATACTTCAAACCTCACTTATAGATAAAGATTGAGACACAAAAATCAGGGATTAAAGATCAATCACAAAAGTTATATCAAATCAGTGCTTTAAACAACAAAATGAGACACAAGAAGGGCTTTTGAACTGTTCCTTTATTTAGGCTTCAAAGGTAGTTCCCCAACATTCATCAAGATTGATTGTAAAGTAATCTTTGAAAAAGCATGAAGGACTAGATTAAGAAATCATGACAACACTATTTTTTCATAAAAGCTCCAATGTTAATGCCCCCTTTCCACATCTTGGAAGTCCTTATAAAGAGAAGGATTACAAAAAAATTCAGATGGGAGGGCACATGTCAAAAGACTATTGGAAGAATACAAAGATATTTTTAGAAAGTTACATTTTACATTTTATGTATTCGAGTTAAACTAGGAAGATGGTCATGAAATTCAACAGGTGGTACTTGCTACAAGAGCCCTTTTTAATTGATTATGTTTTCTTCTATTGCCTTTAATCATAAAATTATTTAACTACATCAGCTGATAGAGCCATGAAATCTTCAATTTCTCCTACAATGTCCATTTCTTCTCTGGGGCCACTCAAAATATCTGATCCTTTCTTGAATCTCTCTACTCTACTTTATTTGGGATAAGATCTTCATATTTCCTTGTTTTAGCTATGCAATTTGAAATTTGAAACCATCAATTTCTACCACCTTCAATCAATCTCCATCTGACTACCCAACAAAAGCTACATGTCACCTTTTGACTAGCTAGACCTATCTCTATGTTAAATTTTTGCAATCTCATAGCTATCTTTCTTTGTTGACCATGCTAACTCGCAATGTTGCAAACTCTTCATTCTAACCCATATTGTGCCTTTACAGCTCCTTAACATTTTAACTCTTTGATTGTCGCGACTAAGCGATGCACATTATTGACCATTTCATAGCTTTGTGACCACTAGCAGTTGATCTATTCACACCTCTTTGATGCTGCGATATTTGACTTTGCCCTTGTCACTGCTTCACAGCTTAAGCTTCTTACTATGGATGAGATTGTGTGAAGTTATTACCACTAGCCTAATTGTATTTTATGTTATCGCTACTTCATAGCTCAATCTCTTAACTCAACATTAACCTCAGTGACCATGTGATGAAGGCATTCATGGCTTTGCTACATTAACCTTGGGTCAATCATAACTCAACATGATCATGTGACAAGTTGTTCCTTATTGCATCTTTGAATGAAGGATGTCAAATGAATTCATGCTTCTTTTGTCGATGATATTATGAAACTCATTCAAAATATGAGCATACCACATTTTTTGACCTTTCAACCTTCCTAGAGTGTGCCATATGATAGTGTTTTATTTGTCTACCCTTGCTATGGCTTCACCATCTAGGCCCGCTAGGACACGTGTTCACCTCTCGTAATTTTGCTTTGTTTAATCTTCTTGCATCTTTAAAATGTGAAAAAGTGAAGCCTTTGATGCCAATTTGATCAACGGTTGTGAAAATACTAATCTCATTTGCATCTTCTTTATAGAACATGGCCCACTGAGAAATGTGGCATCACATCATATTATTGCTTTAGTTAATCAACGAACAATTTCAAATTGTAAGACTACGACAACCATAGATCTACATTTGATCAATGGTATTTTCAAGATTGTAGCTCTACCATTTACATTAGCATCATCAGCCAATAAGATTATGTCTGTATGCCAACTCACTCTAACATCCTTTCATTTGTGGTCCAAGGTTGAAATATGTCCCACCAACTTCCACACGTCCTACTCTCACTTTCTCACTTTAGTTAAAAAGCTTGCAACTTCATTTTTTGAGAATACGACAGTTGTAGATCTAGATCATTTGATGACCCAAAAAAATTAAACATTCTTGATTCAACAAGCATCTCTATTCAATCAAAAACTACCTATATGTCATATCACTCTAACATTGAACTGCCACATCATACAGGCTAATCCACATGGTAGCTAGTCGCATCTCTGCAACCTTAACCTAATTCCTACAAGCATGTGATCAAAGGCATTTCACTACTTTGTGGCCCAAACCTTGGTTTACTTCTAACCTTTTGTGACTGTGCAAAGGCATTTAATTTGACTACAGTTCTTTCTATTCTCGCACCATCGCAACATAAACATGAAGCTCATTTCAATAAAAATTAGAGTAATTCATCAGCTCTTCCTTTAGCTGATGCACTCCATCAAAAAATGTTTTCCTTAGCTGCATACTTGGCCCACCATTCCATGTGTCAACATGTTGTATTCTCACATTGACTAAACATTATGCAACTTTAGAATGCAAGAATATGACAACCCTTGATTTGTTGAGATTTGACAATCACAACATAATTGGATCTCATGTGGCATAGTTGGTATCCTTGACCAATCAAGCACTATCGACCTATCATAGTGTCCTAACACATTTCCACATCTTCATTCTGTAGACTATAACTAGTCCCACATGTCCACTTGGTGAATGGTCACTTTCTTGCTTTCATTAAATACTAAGCATCTTGAGAAAGCGAGAATATAACATCCATTGATCTACTAAGAACTGATGACTGGGAAGGTGCATTGATCTTTTTTTCTTGAAAATCAAAATGGGGACCACAAGACAGGTGTCACCTCTTTGCACCTTTGTAGTCAAAACCATGGGTTAAGCATTTAACCTCATGACAATGTGCACAAGCTTTCATTGTGTCACTACATTAACCTCAAGTAAACATTAACTCAGTGTGACTAGGTAATGAACCATCCCTTACTACTCCTTTGAATGAAAGAGGTCAAATGAATTCATGTTTCTTTTATCGATGATATTATGAAGCTCATTCAAAATGTGACTATACCACATTTGTTGACCTTTCAGCCTGCCTAGAGTATGCCACATGTTAGTCTTTTATTTGTCACCCTCTACTAAGCACACTAGGCCCATCATGCCACATGGCAGGTCATCGCACCCTCATTGCATTAACCCATGGTTATATTTTAAGACCTGAGATCATGCAATCCACAACATTTTGCATCATCACCGCTCAAACCTAGGATCAACCTTAACTCCACACAACCATGCAAGAATTGCATATTTTAACCCTGACCACCACTTCACAACTTAACCTCATCTTTGACTGAGTTGACCCATGATCACATAATCAACTATATCTCTATCCTTGGTCACCACTTCACAAATTGAAAGCTCGACTCGACCTTAACTCTCTTGACCATGTGACAAGACAATCACAACATCATCACCTTAACCTCAGGTTGCACTTAACTTTTTGTGACCATGCGATGGAGAAAATTTAAACTGTTGTTGAAACCTCAGGCCCATTGATACACATGTCAACTAGTCATGCCATCATGACTTAAATTTTTTAACTCGATGTAAACCCCACAACCACGCGAACCAATCCATCACCCCATCGCAACTCCAAACCATAGTAAACAATAATCCCTTGTGACTCTATGAGCATATTAAATTTAAATCATTTGATTAACCTCTTCACCTAGTCACAACATAAGATGCAATTGTATCATTCATCCTTGTGAAGCTGTGACAACCACCATGACATTTGATCACCTAGTCACACCATAAAAACCCTTATGCTAGGAAATAATCACAACCATGTGATCCATTGAATCGCCTCTTCGCACCTTAGACCACCTAGTTAGCTCTAATTATTGTGAAGCCATGCAAACCTAATGATGACAATTTCACTCTTTTGCACCCATGAACAAGGTTAGCAATTAAAAAGTAGCAAACTTGTGCCTCGAAGAAAACCTTGAGGTGTATCTTATTCATAAGGATTGGAAAAAAATTCTCCCTCCATAGTTGATAGCTGGTAGGCATTGTGCTCCTTGCACTCTAAAATCATGAATGACCCAGCCCACATGTAATCAAACTTGTTATGATGGCCCACTCTACTTTTCAAAACATCCCAGCGTAGAACCAAATCTCCTTATTTAAAAGCTCTAAGCTTGGATTTCTTGTTGAACACCTTCTTAGTCTAAATCTGTCGATATTCCACTATCTACAATGATTTATTCCTTTCTTCTTTGATCTTTAGTAACTTAACATACCTCAGCTTCAATGGATCATCATCTTCAAAAAGCATTAGATTATCAATTAGTTGTAATGAAGGGAATTCAATAGAAATAGGTAGCTTGGCTTGTTTCCTGAATATTAAAACATAAGGAAAATTGCTAAGAATCCATTTGGGAGTGATTCTATCAGCCATAATGTTGATCTCAATTGGGAATACCAATCACATTTGTTGTCTTCTAAAGTTCTTTTCAAAATACTCAACAAGTTTTTACTAGTACTTTTAGCTAGACCATTGCCTTGAGGATAATAGTTTGATGAAGTATTGAGGTATTCTCCATTTTTCAAGGTCCATTCAATTATTCCTACCCCCACAAATGCCAAGGCATTATTAGATATAATGGAATTAGGAACTCCAAATCTACAAATCAAATTATCCTAGAAACTCAAAATAGTAGTTTCATTGGCCCCCTTCAGAGCTATTGCCTCTATCCAACATGTGAAATAGTCTATGGCAGTTAGGATCCATTTGTGTCCAACACTAAAATTCAGATTTATAGGACCCACAAAATCAATACCCCATTTCATAAATGGCTAGTCAATTAGAATAGGATGCATGGGTAAGGTCGCCAACCTTTCCTTTCCAAAAAAAATGCACACTGCTTGTATTTTCTTGCCTAGGCATGAGCATCCTTAAATAGGTTGGGCCAATAATATCTAGCCCTCATGATTTTATAAGCTCTTGTCTTTGGAGAAAAATGACCCCTCTTGCATCATGGAATTGCTTCAAAAACTTAGCGGTATGCTTATTGTCAATACACCTGAGGAGGACTCCATTCATTTCTTTTCTGAACAAAACACCATCAACTAATATGTAAGGTATAGATTGCAGCCTTAGATACCTTCGCTTGGCTCTGACAAGTAATGGAGGACATTCTTTAGTTTGTAAAAAATGCACCATCTCTTGTAGCTAGCTTTCTAATTGTTCTTGTTGGGGAATATATTGATTAGCTAGAACAATTTCTGCTATGTCATCTATAGTCTGAGCCTTTTCATTAGCTAATTACTCACATAAGCTCTTCCCTTTTACAAGCTTGGTCACCTAAATATCTACATCATATTCCATAACTCAAGTTATCTAACTAGCCCTTTTCGTGTTGAGGTCTTTGCTTAATAAGAATTCCTTTATGCTAGAATGAGCTACCATAAGATGAATCTTGTTGTTAGAAACCAAATGTTTTGAACTTTTTCAAGCCTTTTACCACAACAAGCACATGTTTTTCACTAAAACTGTATCTTTGTTCATATCCTTCTAAACCCTTACTAAAGAAAGCAACTAATTGTTCTAAACACTGATCATTATGTTGAACCAACACTGTAGAAATTGTATCCATACTACCATATGCATACAATGTGAAGTTTTTTGAAAAGTTAGGATTCGCCAAAGTAGGAGCAATTGATAATGCTTCTTTTAATGCTTCAAAACTACATTTGGCTTATTTTGACCAGCTGAAAACAATTTTTTTCTTAAGCATTGAGGTCAATGGTTTCACTAAGTTAACAATATCTGGAATAAAGCATCGCACAAAATTGATTCTGCTAATGTAACTCTACAATCCCTTTTTATGATGTGGCATAGGCAACTCTAGAATGGCTACAACCCTTTCATGATCAATAGTAATGCCTTGCTTGGATACAATATACCCCAATAATTTTCCCTCATGGACAACAAACAAACATTTCTTTGTATTGAGAGATACACCAAATTCTCTACATCTTTCTATGATCTACCTAAGATGTTCGATGTGGTTTGTAGCATGTTTGGAGAAAATTGTGATATCATCCAAATAAACTAGCATGAATTTGTATATCAAATTACTAAAAGCCATTTCCATTGCCTTTTGAAAAGTTTCCCCTACATTAGACAAGCTAAAAGGCATCCTTGTATATGCCATGGTACCCCACTTCATGGTGAATGCAGTTTTGAATTACTGTTACTCCTTAACTAAAACTTGATTATAGCCAAAATATCCATAAAGAAGTGAAAACCTCTCAGAACCTAAAACATATTGGAGAATTTATTCCATAGATGGAAAAGAATGATGGTCCATCAATGACACTCTATTGAGGTCTCCAAATTTAGCACATAATCTCAGCTCCCCATTCTTTTTACTGATAGGAACCAGATTTAGCAACTAGTTGGTGTGCTTGATGGGAAAAATTATACCTCTCTCAATGAACTTGAAGACCTCTTTTTGCATTAAGAGTTCAAGATTCTAGTTGACTGACCTTCATTTTTTCCTTCTAGGTTTGGAATTGGGTTCTAACTTAATAGCGTGTTGGGAAAGGAGTGGATCAAAACCCTTAATATCTGCATATCCCCAAGCAAAAACATCATTGAAGTCTTGAAAAAGATAGATGTAAGATTGCCTTTCTTTAGCAAGAATTGTTTTACCAAACTTTAAATTATTTCCCTCCACAATCTCAAGATCTTCATAATGACATTGTTGAACTAGCAAACTAGTTTTATTCTTCTTGACTTGTTCATCTATGTTAATGATAGATTCTAAAGTAACCAATCTTTTGGGAAGTTTATTGGAACTCAACTGTATAATCTAATCAGCATATAATTGCTTCACTTTATGTTGATTGAAGGCTGAATGCATGTCTTCTTCAAGCAAAAAATCAAAATTTGTTCATTGTTGTCAAAAACTTGCCAATTGACATCATTGTCAGGTATGAAAGGTCTAACCACAACTTTGATACGCTTTTGTGCATCTTCTCTACTAATATCTTCAACTATATCAAATTGTGCTCCTACAACAACTAATCTATCAGCATGCTGATTGAAACTTCTAGAGATAACACATCAAATCCAAAATGAGAATGTACACATAGCTAGAGGCTAAACTTATGACCAAAAATATCAAGCCTAGTGATCCTAAAAAATTCATATGATATACTTATCCAATGAAGAGAACAATGCCTAAGCTCTTTTTCTACCAATGAAAATAACTCAAAAACTCAATAAATTGAGAGTCTAAATATAGTAGAAAAAATGCTCAAGCTATCAAAGAATAGGGAAAGTTCATATAGTTGAATACAAAAACTTTATATATAATTTTAAAAGAAATCTAGAATTAGATACAAATTGTAATCATCATACATATCTATCCCTCAAAATTAAAGTCATATCTTAAGAGAAGCCATCTAGGAAATCTTGAATAAGGAGAGGGTTGGAAATATTTAAAAGGTAAAGAGATACAATAAAAAAATTAATTCTATTAAATGTTTACCAAAATAAATCCTCCTATATTGGAATTATAGTAATTGACTCAAACACTTTTCTCATATTCATTGCCAAAGATAATAAAAGAAATAAATAAGACCTAATTGTTGTGAAATAAAAATGAAAGATGAAAATCAAACGTAGTCTAGATTCAAAATAAAACAAGTACATATGTTAAAACATTATAAAATGGATCCATAATTCATACAAAATGAACTATATTAGTATTATCATAAGATAAAATGTAAGTTCAAAGTTTAAGATCCAAATATCATAAATATAGCATCTTAAGATAGCTACCTCGAAGATAAATACTAAATTGTCTAAGAAAGGGATCCAAAACACTAACAATTACAAGATACTAGTGTAGTAGAAAAACTAACAACTAAGGACCTAACTCTAACTAGAGATATGGTATTCCCCTTTTGTTTCAATGCCATTATTAACCACTTTATCAGCAGTGAGAAACTAATCCAACCCTTTCCAATCTACGATTAGCTTACATGATGCCTAAAAAGAACCACCAATTCCATTATATGGTCAAGGACAGGAGGCCTTTATCAATTTTTTGGAAATTATTTATCATTAAGATAGGATACACCTTTAGGTAGGGGTCATTTTGGAGGGGCTTGGGCTCTATTATTGTGTAGTTGGTGACCCCATGATAAAAAAATTATAGTCCTAAAGGTTTATTTGGAATATTTTCCAATAAAATAGGAGCTCCTACATTTTAGTAAACTCAATTTGAGCACGTTAAAATAGGGTAGGACTAGAAATAACCGTACCAACTTAGGAATTTTTTTACCCACATTAGTTCATTATTTTAAAATTATAAAATTATGATAATATTTAATTAATGACACCATGAATTTAAAATCTTAAACTTCTTTCACTCTAAAATCCTTGAGACCTGTTGGTAAACAAATTTGTCACTGTGAAATCATATTTTAACTTGACCTTGTTCACCCTATGAATAGTGACAACTGTGCCACTAGTTGGAGAGATCACAACCGATCACTATGAACCTACAATCTTCCTCTATGTTTGAGAGAGGCATCTCCCTTGTATGATGGATTTATTTGGTATTTTTGTGTACTTTTCACCTAAAAGAACAAAGTGATAGAAAGCATAAAACTAGATAAAGTTAATAGAAGAAACCCCATCAATAGGCATACACATATCAAATGGGACTCCAGAGTGGATAGCCAACCAATTATAAGGAGATTTCAAGAAGATAAGTGTAATGATGACAAAATATGAATTATAGACCTTGACATATGAAAAGATATGTTATTTATATATATTTATAACAAGATAGCATGGAATGAATACTTTTTCCAAATAGAAAGACTATCAAATTACATCAGTACAGAAGAGGTCACTAACTCAACATAAGAGAAGTCCATGATTCAATAAACTAGGAATAATTAAAGACATGTGACTGAAAGAGTTCTTAACTATATTCTTGAAGATATACAAATCCAAGAACATCCAATGCATAATGCAAATCTAAACTTCCCTTTACAAATTTCTCTAGTATTTCCCTTGAATAAAGTTCTCCCCGTTTACAAAGAAAAGTGATACCATATATAGACTTGTGGTTAAGAAACTATCCTTCAATGGTTAAAATAACTACGTCCCAATTACATATTTTTGGTGAGGCTAATAAACCTTGTAAAAATTAACCTAATATGATCTTAAAATTGGACCTTACACCTTTCAAGAAGAAGATTGAATAATCAATCCTTATCGGTCTCCTTTTATTCTTTGAATCATTTATTCAAATTACATCACTTTATTGATGAAATTGTATCCATCTTTCCATGAAGAGATCAAGAAATCAAGGCATATTCATGTCCACTGAATACTAACTTTATGTTCAATATCTCTCCAATTGTGCTTGTATCTACCAAATGTTCTTTTCTTCCATGATGATATTTATTGAAAGGTTGGCCCCTACATAGACACATGTACCAATACCACTGACTTGTGCATTTATTGTGCAATAATCACATACTATGCGAGAGTATCTCATAGGTTCTCTATCGAAATTATCAAGTTCCTAGCCTATATTTTCATTCATGCACCCACTAATATTGATGAAAGTTTATGGACTTCATGATTCATGCAATTACCACATCCCCTAGAGATGTCATTCTATTGATAAAATCCAATGCATTGACTTTGGCTTCCAATGCATGTAAGAAATACACACTTCCTCTATAGTTTTGATGTAACTATACAATAATGGACATATTCTTATTATCCATTATTGCCTTTGACATATACATATCCTCTTTGAGGTATTATTTCTGACATATAAGATGCTTTGTCAATGTGAACAGAATGCTCAATTTGTCGAGTCTAGGATTCCACCTCATTACATAATGACACACAATATCAAGAGGAAGACATTGAAGGCCTACTTGATGATGGAAATTCTAGTGAAATTCATGCACCAATACAAGATCTATTGGAAAGGAAAAACACACTAAATTAAGAGATAAGAGGACTAAAAAAAGAACATGAAATATAATCAATAAGATTGTGTGAAGTGACTAAACAGAAAAAGAAAGTTGAAGAAGACAAGATAATGGATGATGAAGACAAGAGTCAAATAGCCATAAGACTTGATGAAAGGATGTGTGAAGTGCAGAAGCTCACAAAAAAGAAATCTAATATGCTCAACTAACTATTAAGTGAAAATCAAGAACTAAATAGGAAATATGTGGACATAAAAAATCTAAGATCAAAGAATGATTATCTAAGGAATGAACGAAGATCTAAATAGGAATTCATTGAAAGTTTGAATAAACACAAAGAAGTTGTTTGATATTATGAAGAGTTGATGAGATAAAAAAGAAGACCTCGTGAAACTTCTAGACTAGGATATATTGATCACCTATCATCTATTAGGAAGGGAGAATCATCAAAGAGTGGAGAATAGAGAAATATAAAGAAAAAGAACAACAAACCTACATGTTATCACTATGGAAAACCAAGTCATACAAAAAATGTTTCCAGAAGAAAGATTGGTAAGTTAACTCCTAAGTCCAAGTTCAATGGATATTATTTAAAATGTATAAAGCAAAGAATCAAGCACATGAGTGTAGATCAAAAGCTAGAAATACACCAGTTGCACCTAGATTTGAAGGATACACTTACAATTTTAATAAGTATGGACATAGACCTCAAGAATGCAGATCAAAGAAAAAACCTAACAAGACAACATTTTCACTTTAATATTTTTTGTGATGAAAATTTTGATAGGATTAAATTTGATGGCTATCATAAGATGAAACTAAAAAAAATTGTATTTTTTTCTCTCAACATTGCCAAACTAGGGCATACTATATATCAAAATCTATGGAAAAACTTGTTTAGATCCAATTGTGAGGTTTATTTTTGTCCAAGAGGTCATTTCTACAAGATCCCCCTAAACCCGCCATTTAAATGAAATGTCCAAAAAAATATTTTGACCAACAATTCCACATGCCCAAAATCTACCAACATGCCATCATAGTACAAAATCCAAAATCTTCATATCTTCAATAAAAAAACCTATGATTCCCATAACTTGACCTTCACAAATGCTCATTTGGTTAACCTATCAAGCCTTGTCTTGGTCAACTCTCATTTTTTCCTTTTCCTTTTTGTCTTTTTTTTGGTCTCTACAACTAATCTTGTGGTTGCTTACATAGTAGCAAGTCCAACAAAACCACTAAGTGATTACATAAACCATGTGCTACCTAACCCATCAACCCCACATTTAATATTGGACATTTAATTCTTTTTCCTCAATATTAAATAATTACATCAAATATTATCATGATGTTATAATACAACTCATCAATTATATCCCATGGGGATCTTAACATGTTGCATACCCATCTAGGTACTCCTAGGTGCAACATTACATAATATAATAAAAATACAATATAGCAATATTATGCAAATCTCAACAATCTCCCACATGTTGTCTCTATTTCATAGGATCAATCCATAGCAACATAAATGAACAAGAAAAATAATCCCTCCTAGCATATCCACCATCATGAATCCAAGTACACCATGTGCTCCATCCTAGTACTCACAAAAAAATCAAAGTATCTAGCATCTCAAATATGAATGATCTCGCCTCCTATTATGCCACTATCACTAGACATGTACATAAAAGTCATCCAAAGAGAAAGGAACCAAACTTGTCACATAAGAATCATAAAATCATGTACCAATTGAAAGGCCAAGTGCAAAACCTTGATCCAAATATAATCATGTGTATCTGTAGTTGTCAAATATCCATAGCTAAAACAATACCCACAATAAGTGCTAACCCATACAACTATCCATACCTCCAAAGGTATACCAAGTGAATCTCACATCATCAACATATCCAATTTGTAACCTACAATCACAAGCCCCTGTATGCACCCTAAAATGGTTGCCTAAACTATGGGCCCCCATTATTCAATTTATCAAATTTTCTGAATCAATGGTTTGCAATATTTTATTAAATCAATTCGAATCAATTTCTTTGATCAAATTGTAATTAATTCAATTATTTCAACATTTTCTAAGGTTTGATCATTTTATCCTAAGTCTTATTTAATTGAAAGAAAACATCTCTTTTAATTAAATAATTAATCCATATTTAATTAATTAAGAGAAAAACTCATGTTTTAATTTAATTAAATATTTCTTAATTAATTAAAAGAACTTTCTCCCTTTTAATTAAATAAAATCCCACTTGAAAAAAGAAATAAATTAAATAAAAGTCAAATAAATTATTTTTTTCTCTACACTTAAATGCACATATTTCTAAGTGGGATTCCATTTAATTATCCTCCTCTTTTCTCATTGGTGGATTTTTGTCTCATACGGATCATTCTTTCTCCATCCTTGATTAAATCCTATTGCCTCTTAATCTTAATTGTCCATTCTTCTTTATAAGGGAGAGCCCTCTCCTCATTTTTGACATCCACGATTATGCTATTGCTATGCTGCAAGTTTGGAGAGCGATTTTTGGAGGAGTTTGAGCATTCAAATTTTTTTGTGGAGAACTTCTATCTTCTTGTCTTCTTCTCTCATGCATCCATGGCTTCCACTATCATGATCCATCCTTCCATTTTCATATTAGCTTAAATCCATGTTTGCTTTCATAAATTAGATCATGCATTGTTATTTCCTTTCATAGATTAGATTTTGTTTCTTGCATTATTTTGCATTGTCATCATTTAGATTAGCTTGCATCTTCATTTGCATGCATATTTATTGATCATGGAGACTAGTGTTCTTTCTTTTTCTCTTTGAATCTCTCATTTTATGGTGTACTTGCATGGGCACAAACTAGATCAAAACTAAGGACCTCCATTACAAACACTTGCACTCCATGAATAAAGAGCTATGAGTTGCCATTTGAGACCTCATTATTGAGAAATCTTAGATATAATGACTCATAGAAGTGTGCTTACATTTTAGACATACATTCTTTGGTGCCCATTGTGGGGCAACCCACCTTTACTTGTTGGTTTTAGATATTTTTGGAGCTAACCCCTTTATACAAATTTGTTTAGAGATTTAAAAAATTCTAAATCTTAAATATTTGATCATATCTCCCAAACGACTTGATTTTTTGGTCTAATTTTTTTTTTTAGGTTGGAGACATACCAGAGAAGATTCAATGAAATTTTCATATTTTTATGACATATTTTCTATTTTTTATAATTGTTTCTTTCCTTTTCATGAAAAATTATTTTAGGGTGCAAATTAGCAATTTTTTTAGAAAAGTCTAGATTTTTAGAAAGGTCTCTAAATTCTAAATAAGGTTGGTTCTTTGGGTTTTTATTTTATAGATCATATTAAGGCTCAATAATTTGATTTGCAAAAACTGGTCTATTTTGACAAAATGGCTCTCTAGGGCACAAATAAAAATATTTTTAAAAAATTCTAACATTTTTGGAAAGCTCTATAATTTTTAATAGGGATCTCTTTTCTACATTTAGGATTTTGGATCTAAATTCATATCATATAGGTCCAATCTTATTGACTAGGTCAAAAATCAATATTAAAAAAAGGGCATTTAATGAATAGCTTGCATTTAATTTTCACATGAATCAATGCATGATATGAGCTTTCATTTGGATTATTTGCTAGTTATTATCACTATTAAAAATAAAATTGTCAGATCTAACCCTAGTTTTTCATAAGTTGGATATATATATTTTATATCTTGTATTTGCTTGTTTTGTTTGTTGATTTATTCATTGCGAGCGAGAGTTCAAGCATAAACAAAAGGTACAACAAAGAAAAGATGTATTGCAAGGATCACTAGGTATTTTGTTGAATCTCTATAAAATTTGTATTTGAAAATGAAATTAACCCTCTCATGTATTTGGCTTGAGTGCTTTTACATGCTTTCATAGATTCACACTTCATTCAGTGCTCTAAAATTGGATCTAGATTTACTTTCACACATATGTGTTTCACATAGTAATTAGGCCCTATGAACACTATTTGTGGAGTTCTTGAAGGAATGTGCTTCACTCACTTGCCTTACATGCAGAGCTCTTCTCCACAATAGATCCCCTTATAGGTTGGGAAGGATATTTTTTATTATCTCACTAATTTGTTTGGGTTTGTCCTCAACATCTATTGGTACTTTCTCTTTTGAAATTGGTGGTTTTTATTGTTGGATTTTTCAAAAATTTGGTGAGGTGATTTCAAATTAGCGTGTCAAAGAATCTTGTTTGCTATGCTTGGGTAAGGTGAAGAGGCTAGAGGAGTATGTTTTATTCCCTTTTGGGCACATCAAACACTTGGCACCCTTAAATCCAAACCAAGTCCCCATGTGGTACAACTTTGTGAGTCTTCCTTGATTAGAGAGGTTTAACTATAGTGGATATTCCCTTTATTGGGTCAACCATGTGGATGAAACTTAAGCGGTAATAGCCATTTTTGAGGTGGTAGTAGCAATCACTATATAAATATCCTTGTGAGGGAAATCCTCACGGGTGTAGTATTTATTTGGGTTGTTGAATCTCATCAGTATCTCTAATTTATTAAATTATTAGAATACATCAAAACCATGTGCATCAAGATTGGATTTCATCCACTCTAAATTGAAAAAGCTACAAAGTTGAACATTACTAAGAACCATAGTGCTACCAAATTTTCTTTTCTAGGATTGTGTGTGATTGAAAAACATTTTGAGAACATACATAGTGGTGATTCTAGGGATTAGACTGATACTATGGCACTATTCTTGTTTGTGTGCAAGGTTGCTTTGTTCCTTGCTCATTGTTTGAAGATGTTTGCTTGAAATTCTTGATTGCTATTTTATGTGCCTAGTTCATGATTCAAAATTTATCACACCTATTTGGATATTTAAAACAAATAAAATATGAGTTCCTGAGTCAAGACTTTATGATCAAACTGCTTTGCTATCATTTTATTTCTAATCTCCCTAGATTGATCCAATTCAAATTAGGTTACTTACCCCATTGTTAGAATCTTGTTTGCACCTTGGGTTATTGTGCTTTAACCCCTTGAATTATGATATTTGATTTCACAAGTGACCTTGTTTGGAGTTGGGGAGTTAGAGACCATCCTTTTTGAGAAAGATATACCTTAGAATTCTTTAATATTATGTTTGGATAGTCTTAGTAACTCTTGTCCATCCACTTTCATAAAAATTCAATTTTAATTATTTATAATTTGGGTAAATTGTCCTCCTAGTCCATATGTGCTAGGGTATTCACCCAAAGTTGTGGGCACCTCTATGGTAGTGTTGGTTTATGCCTATTGCAAAATTATATCTTATCACATCTCTTTTGGACAAGTAAGTGCTTTTACTATCCTAGTTTGGTAGCAAAATTTCTTAGGGTTATCTTATTACCTTGTACCTTTTCCTTCATGTTAGTTACAACAAGATATCAAGTAGATCAAGGAAAGTGATCTCAAGTCATCTTTAAACCATTACCTTTAGTTCAAACTCATCAAAGACCTAAGGGAAAAGAACCTGTGTTTGTTCAATCACCTAAGAATATTCTAGAAGGTTTATTTGACCCTAGTAGTGACCTTATTGATTTGAGTACACCCTTAGCATCACCTCACTTAGATATGTATATGAATTTTACAATGGCTTCACAAAAGAAGAATTGAAGTGGTGAATACTATGTTGACCTTTTGAGTGGTGATCTCGCTCATGAAAATAGACCAACCTCACCCCATATTGAGGATAGATATTTGGATGCACACCAAAGGGTAGAGAAAGGTAAGCATTATACCTATCAAGAAGAGAAATCAAAATATGATGATCAAATTAGTGAGCCTTCTATCGCTCGTGTGAATGCAACATTTATTGGTAACCAATTTAGATAGTCAAGACCATGTACACCACTCATGACACCTATAGGTTATGCGAGTGATAGATTTAAAGTACTTGAGCATGAGAGAAAAGCCCTTCTAGAGGAACAAGCTAAGAAGGAAGAACAATTTAGATCCTAAAGGAAGAAAAACAAGTTATGATTGAGATAGAAAGAAAAGCCCATTAAGAAGCACAAGACCTTCTTGTGGCTCCACAACTTGACAATAATTTCAACATGGTGTACATTGGTGGTGGAAACAACTATCCTCCACTCATTCCTCTCAAGACTCCACGAAATGGAAAATATTGGAGAACACCTTCACCATCTCCTAGTCCTAGAGGAAGGAGAGCATCAAGACATGATGATTATAGGAGACCAAAACCTCCTAGAGTTTCAAGACAACCTTCACAACATGCTCATCATGGTTCACAATATGGAGGTGGTAGCTCAAACTTTGACCACAATTCTTATGATTTCATGGCTATGCAACAAGACCCACATTTTCAGCAACATATGGAAGCATATATGGAACAAAATAGAGATGCATGCTTTTAGCATTTAATCAACAAGGGTGCTAAGGTTCCTTACAACTTTGATGTAGACAAAAAGATTCTAAAGCATGATCCCTCTATGAAAGAAGAAATTGACCAATTGAAGAAACAATTGAAGCAAATATCGACACCCAAGAGTTCTTTTTCACTTGATTCAGTTTGTCCTAATCCTTTTGATAAGAGTGTTGACATGAAATATTTTTCCTAAAAAATTGAGATCCCCCAATATGAAAAATATGATGGAAATGGGGATCCGAATGATCATGTGCATTAGTTCTATACTATGAGTTTTGAGTTTCATCATGAGGACTCATACATTATGAGCTTATTTTCAAGGAGTCTTAAGGGTCAAGCAATGGAATGGTTTACTAATATAACTCCTCCTATTAAGATGTTCCCTGAGTTAATTTAGAGATTTGTTCAACACTTTGCATACAATCCTTCATGATCTGCTTGCTATTAGACCTATGTCACACAAAGCAAAATCAAGGAGAATCCTTTGTTACTTTCTTGCAAAGATGGAGATGACAGTGCTCTCGCTATTCTAGGACTATTCTTGAGAAAGAAAAGTTTGGAATCCTCATTAGTAACATGGTTCTTGAGATAAAGTATGAAGTTAAGAAGATGGTTTTTGAGTCCTTTGATACCATGGTTGAAGTCACATTTAGAATTAAGGATGTTTTGAGAGAGCAAGGTATTTTGACAAAAAATGGAAACAACAACAACAATGGTAAGAATAACAACAACAATAACAAGGATAAAGGAAAGAACATGTACAGGAATAAGAACAAAAAAGTGGTTAATGATGGAAATGTGGATTCCTATAAGCCTGAAGACCAAGATGTTCTCCATTTGGCTAATACCAATCAACAAAGTAACAAGCCAAGATATCAAGAAAGGCCTAATGGAGAGACACATAACTTTACACATTTGGGTGAGTCATATGAAGAGATATTCATGAAGATCCTTGCTCGTAATCTTGTGCACCCTTATGATGCCCCAAAGTTTTTCATACCTAAAGTTAAGCCATGGTGGTGAGATGAGAAGGCATACTGCAAACTTCACAATGGCATTGGATATGATATTGAAAACTGTGGGAGATTTAAGCATATTGTTCAAGATCTTATATAGAATAGAAAGCTTGAAATAGATGTACTAAATACCAATGCTAATCACACAATTTTCAAAGAGCCTTTTCCCAAGTATGAGAAAGGGGAAGCTTCCCAACCTAAGAATGGCAAGGCTACAATCAATTACATTGCAAATGCAGAAAATGTTGTCAATATGATTGAGGCTGTAGAAGAAAGTATCAACATTATGGAAGATAAAGATCCTAGTGGTTATGATTTAAATTTGAGCTCTCTTATCCTTGGTGAAAAAACTATTTTGGTGCTAAGGAGTGCTCAATCTAGAGAGTCATGTCAAGATCCCCTTGTCATTAGAGGACCCAATTCAAACCAATCAAGTAAACCTAAGCAAGTGTCTTCTCAAAGTCTCAATGTTGTTATATGAAGACAAGATATCCTTGTTTTCGAAGGACCTAGTTCAAACCAACCAAGTAAGCCAAAACAAGTGCAATCCAAGTATGTTCCTTCAAAAGCAGTGGTTAATCCTAGGTTGAATTATAATCTTGTTGATCAATTACAAAGAATACCTACTCAAATTTTGATCTTTGAGCTTTTAGAGTTGTCTCTAAGACACAAATAAGTCCTTGGGGATGCTTTACACATGGCAAATGTCCCCAAAAATTTAGATGTCGATCAATTCCAAAACATGGTTAATCATATTGCTAGCCCTCATTACCTTTCCTTTTCAAAGGAAGATGATAAATCTTTGAGCCATCCACACAATCTTTCCCTTCATATTAAGGTCATGATCCATAGAACCCGTGTTAAGCGCATGTTGATAGATGGGGGTGTTGGGCTTAATATTTGTTCTTTGAGTCTTTTAAAGACATTAGGTTATTCTGAACAAGTTATTAATACCAGAAGGAAGATTACTATCAAAGCCTATGATGAGGTAGAGAGAAGTTCAAAGGGGTTGGCCATCCTTCCCATTAGGATTGGTCCTATCGAAAAAGATATTTTATTCCAAATAGTTGATGTTGGATCCTTGCGTACAATATTTTACTTGGTAGACCATGGCTTCATGATATGCAAGTAGTGTAGTCTACCTATCATTAGTGTGTTAAGTTCCCTTACAATGGAATAGAGATTCATGTACCTGGGGATAATACTTTGTCTATTAACTCAATTTCAGCAAGTACTCATCTTCCCCTCAATAGAAAAGTAGGTTATTTTGATGCAACTTTAGTTGAATGTAAAGACAAGTTCAAATCCATAGACCTTGGCATGGGGGGATATGAACTCAACTCCCTCGTAGCATTACTAGCTTCACCTAGGTCTTATGGTAAACCTTCACAAGAGATGAAACCTTCCTCTTTAGCTATGACATTATTTGACACATTTGTATAGTTGTCGGTGCCTATTCAAGATGAGAAAGAAGATGTGGTTGTTAGAGATTGGATTTATAGAGAAGAGAAGTATATGCACAATGAGAAATTCACTCCCTCTCCTAAAACTTATGGAAGAGGGTATCCTTTTTTCAAGAAGATGGGTTATCTTGGACATGGCCCTATTAGTAATAGATTGGATACTAGAGCCGAACCCCTTGATCATGGTTTTTTCAGATGTAAGTCTAAGAAGCTAGTTGGCCTAGGATATGCGAATCACAATAAGAATGTTGCTCCTATCTTTGATAAGATAAATAGTGAAGAAGAACAAGAGTACATACCTACTTTGAAAAATTAACAAGATATGTGTGATGATTGGGTCCCTTCTACTAATGTCCTTTGGGGGGATTTAGATAGTCCAGTATCTCATGAGATAGTTGCAAAGTTAGAACAAGAGAGTGAGACCCTTGATGATATTGAGGCTTCCACATCTAGGCATCTGAAGCCTTCATGGTGCAAGCATCCTAGTCAAGATTTAGAAATAGATTCCAATGAGTATAAATGGGACTCCCTCTCAAAGCCTTCTACAGTTGATATAGATATTGATGTTGTTCATACATATAGTTCTCAACTCGAGTTAGTTGATGATTCATGTATAGGATTAGATTATTTGAACTCACATGTTACCTTAGTGGATGATTCTTCACTTGTTAAGACAGATCCTAATTTGGTTAGTTTAGGAAGTTACTTGATAGACTCTAACTCTTTGGTCACCAAAGATATCATTCATATTCATAACCTTGAATTAGTCATTGATTTGCCCCTTGTTCATCCTAATTTGATTGATTGGTCCCAATGCAATCATGAACCTAAGCTTTTAATGTTGCAAAATGATTATGAGATAGCCTTCCATTTGAATTCCATTGAACCCATAGTCTCTTCCACCAATGAACCAACTACCAACATGGCAAAGCTAGACATCAAGAATTAAAAAAAAAAAAAAAAAAAGGAGTGGCAGTTCTAATGGTGAAACCACTATGTAGAGATGTCAGAACCAAAAAAAGTAAAAAAGAAAGGACATATCCGAGGGTGAAAACCTCTCTGAGGCACATGAGGATGAGATTTTCAAGATAGATCTTCAATGATTATTGAACCAACACAAGCAGTCAATTTGGGTACGGATGAAGCTTCGCAAATGGTACATTTGGCTTAGTCTTTGTCATCACAAGAAAAAGAAGCCTACATTAAGTTCTTATGAGAAAAAAAGATCAATTTTGCATGGACTTATTTAGATATGCTAGGTTTGGACACTAGTCATATTATGCATCACTTATCCATAGCTCCAGGTGTTAAACTAGTTAAGTAGAAATTGAGAAAGATGCATCCTCACATAGCTCTCCTAATCAAGGCAAAATTAGAGAAAATCCTTGGTGCAAAATTTGTAAGAGCTATTGACTAAGTTGAATGGATATCAAACATTATACTAGTTTCAAAACATGACAAAACTATTTAAGTTTGCATAGATTTTAGAGATGTTAATAGAGCATTCTAGAATATGATTCTCCACTTCCTAATATAGACATGATAGTGGATATGACTGCATGTTATGAGATTTATTCCTTAATGGATGGTTTTTCCAAATATAATCAAAATAAGATAGCTCATAAAGATCAAGAAAAGACTACATTCACTTGTGCATGGGGTACCTATTGTTGGAATGTTATGCCTTTTGGATTAAAAAATGCAAGAGCCACCTATCAACAAGCTATGACAACTTTTTTTCATGATATGATGCATAAAAACATGGAAGATTATGTGGATGACACCTTGGCTAAGTCTAAGAAAAGAGATACACACTTAGATGATTTAGAAGTGATTCAAGATTGCATAGAACAATTTCAACTAAGTTTAAATCCTAAAAAGTGTGCATTTGGAGTCACCTCCGGAAAATTACTAGGATTCATTATTTCAGCAAAAGGAATAGAGGTGGACCCTAAAAAATATCAAGCAATTATGGATATGCCACCTCCTAAAAATATTAGTCAAATGAGGAGTCATCAAGGGCGTCTTCAATCTATAAGGAGGTTTATTTCATAGTTGGTAGATAGAGCTCAACCTTTCAAAAAGAACTTACATAAAGGGGTTAAATGTGTATGGAATGAAGAGTGTCAAAAGAGCATAGATCAAATCAAGAAATACTTGGCAAATCCTCCTATTTTAATGCCTCCTATCCTAGGGAAAGCACTTATTCTATAAATTTCAGCGAAAAAGTCTTCCTTGGGGGCATTATTAGCTCAACTGGATGTACATGGGAAAGAAAGAGCAATATAATATATTATTCATACTCTTGTTTCATATGAGGTTAATTACACCAGTATTGAGAAAGGTTGTCTCACAATTGTGTTTGCTTCCCAAAAGTTATGACATTATATGCTTGCGCACACAATACACCTCATATAAAAAATTGATCCACTCAAGTATTTACTAAGTAAGGCTGCCCTCATAGGTAGACTTGCTAAATGGATGATGATCCTTTCAAAATTTAACATAGAGTATGTTGAGCATAAAGCAATCAAAGGGCAAGCCTTATCAAATCAATTGGTTGATTTCCCACTACAATATCATGCACCTATTCAAGTTGATTTCCTAGATGAGCACCTCATGTATATGATTGAAAGAACATGGAAGATGTTCTTTGATGGATCCTTTATGCAAAATGGTTCTAGAGCTAGTGTGTTGTTTGTTTCTCCTCATGGGTACACAATTCCTAAATCTTCCAAGTTATTATTTCCATGTACAAATAAAATTGTTGTGTATGAAGCTTTAACAAATGGACTTAAGATGGCTATAGAATGGAGAATTAAAAAGTTACACATCTATGGGGATTCACAATTGATAATCAACCAAGTCAATGATGATTATTTAACAAAAAGTGAGAAATCGGTACCTTACAAGAAAATGGTTGATTCCTTGAGATGCTACTTCACATTTGTCTCATTTTAGCAAATCCCTAGAGTAGAAAACAAAGCAGCTAATGCTATGGCTACACTTTTTTCACTTCTTCAATTAGAGAAACATGAATCAAGATTTGAATTCCTAGTGGAAGAGATACATCACCCTATCTATGATTCCCAAGAAACTCATGTTATTTGTACCCTAGTTTGTCATGAGTCATACCATTATGGTGCTATTTATTCATACCTTCATGATGGAATTATACTTAAAACCTTTAGTCAATATAAACACAGAAACCTTATTCAAAATGCCTCTCACCCTTCCCTTATCTCTAGTGATTTGTATAGGAGGGGTCTAGATGGAACACTTCTTAGATGCTTAGAAAAGGAAGAATCCGATCAAGCGTTAGTTGACATCCATGAGGGCATCTGTGGGGGACATTCCAATGGTCTTTCCATGGCTCAAAGGTTGCTTAGGGTGGGATATTATTAGCCCACAATGCAGATTGATGAAGTAGCTTTTGCAAAGTCATGTGAAAACTGTCAAAAACATGGTAACCTAATACTTACTCTAGGTAGGGAACTCATTCCTTCTATCTCTCATTGGTCATTTTAGTGTTGGGCTTTGATCTTGTTGGGTAGATTCATCCTAACTCATCATGTGGACACAAGTTTATTATCACTACTATTAATTACTTCACTAAATGGATAGCAGCTGTCCCACTTTCTATTGCCTTGGGCAAGACAATTTCTCTATTTATTTTGAATCATAAAATTTGTAGATATGGAGTTCCTTTTGATATTATCACTAAAAATGAAGGCTAGTTTAAAAACAAGGACCTTAAACAACTCTATAAGAAATTCAAGATAAAACAAAATTGATCCTCCATTTACTTCCTGCAAGGAAATGGTCAAGTAGAAGCATCAAATAAAACCATTCCCAAAGTCTTACATAGAACAGTTCATAAGAATGGTAGAGATTGGCACTTACAGATAAATCCATTTTTGTGGGCCTATAGAACGAGTATTCATACTCCTATTGGGGCTAGTCCTTTTGCCCTTGCATATGATGTTGAAGCAATATTATCTTTAGAGGTTGAGATTCCTTCACTTGGAGTTTCCCTCAAAGGTCTAGTTATAGATGAATATTACTACGCAATGAGGCTTCAAGAGTTACAACTTCTAGATGAGAAACACCAAGCATCATTTGACCATATGAGGGTCTATCAAAAGAGCATGTCAAAAGCATTCAACAAAAAGGTTCACCCTAGAGAATTCCAGGTGGGAGATCTTGTCCTATGTGAAAATTCTAAAAATCAACATAATAGAGATCAAAAGGGTAAATTTGAACCTAATTGGCTTGGACCTTGCATTATTACAACAACTTTTGGGTTTGGTGCCTATTTATTGTCTACAACAAAGGGAGAGAAACTCCTCGATCTTATCAATGTCTTGCACCTGAAGACATTCTATCCATGATGCCCATTTTGTCTTGGGTCATCTTTGTACATATTTATTGATCCTGAAAAAATACAAAAAATGATATATTTAAAAAATTCAAAAAAATGATATGTTGTCAAAATTCTAAAATTGGAAAATGTCCTGAAAAATGATTATCTTAGTAATAATTGCTTTGATGTATCTCCAAAAACATTATATATTCCAAAAAATAAATTAAAAATTATATATTCCAAAAATAAATTTTAAAAAATAAAATAAAATAATAATCCAAGTGGTGAAAACCTACAAATGGGTGATACTTGAGGCCTTTCCACCCCTAATTCTTGGCGCATGTCCTCGACACTTGGCCTTTCTCCATCATGCCTCGTCCTTGTTGCCTTAGTTTGGAATTGGTCTTTGTCTAGGGGGCATAACTGTGTTAGCTTTGGTCTCTTGGTTGCATTAGTCTTTAGGACACCTCACAAATGGTGTTTTTAACACCTCCCCAATTGTATTTTTCAATACAACCCCTGAAATTGAGTGTTTTTCAATACTTATTAGTTTGGTCATACCTAGTTTCATCATGTGATCTTACTTACGTGCAAGCATTCAATTCTTATCTTTGGAACTCAGTATCAATTAACGCACTTAAATTTTTAAACACAAACACTTAATGCTTGACCTATGTCATGATATTTTCTTTGTGTGCTGACTATTATTGATTTTTGTTGAGTGTCCTTGTCTAATCAGTCTCTTTGGGATGCATAGGTAGAGGACATGGAGCATGGGGCATGCTTTTATTTATTTTTCTACTTGAGGGTGTGATCTTAAAACTCTAGAGTGTATCTTGTTGTCCCCTTGAAACACTTAGGAGATTTGAGGCATCATCCTTGACTTCTTTTTCACAATCATTCTTATGGTCATCCTAGCATCTATGCCTTGATGCGAGCATGGTTTTTCTACATTAAATTAGGTAAGCTAGCATCAAGTTCATCTTGACCTTTATGTCTTTGATGCTTATGTTAGAATCTTTCCACATTCCAATATGATATAAATCACATTCACATCTTCATAGTTGCATTTGTAATTAGTGATGATTGTGTGATTTTTCAATGCCCCTTAATAATGGCCCAATGATGAAAATAAGTTCTTTTACATTCTCTAATGAATGATGAACACAAAATCCTATGTTACAATTTCTCTAGTGCAAGTACACCTTTGCATTTTCATGTAGCTTGCATTATTATAATTCATGTTAGTTTGCATTTTTAGGTTGCGTTATGAGTTTGAGAGGGTTTTCCCTTCATCTTTCTTGTGGACTTTTAATTAACTATGGTCATGTTTTGATATTTATTTCCTTATCTTCTTTCATGATTTCCATCAAAATTTCTATCTTAAATAGTTGATTGATTTTGGGGCATTCTATTTCTTATGAAAAATTTTCTTTTATTCTTTCCGTTTCTTTCCATATCTTCCAAATTTCTACCTTCCATTTTCTTTCATCCCACTTATTTTCTTCTAATTCACCTTTGGGGCATAATATTTCATGCTTGATAATCTAGCTTGGTTTTGTGATTCTTATATCTTTCATCTTACATCAAGAACTTTATCTTTTGTTTGATTTGATCAAATTTATCAATTTTTTCTTTCTCCTCTATCTCATTTCAATTTCAATCATGAGGGGGCAATACCTATCAACTTTAATCCTTGATTCAGTTTTATCAATTTTATCCTCAACTTTTTTAAGTCAAAAATTATTTGTATTCTTTTTCTTGATGTGTTCCCAAATCTACCACACATCTGGTTGTTTTGTGATCCCAAATTGATCTCACACTTCAATTTCTTTCTTTGACTACATTTGTTCCCAAATCAATCACACATTGGTCAAAGAGGGGCAAATATATGCACCCTAAAATGGTCACCTAGACTATGGGGCCCCATTATTCAATTTATCAAATTTCCTGAATCAATGGTTTACAATATTTTATTAAATCAATTCAAATCAATTTCTTTGATCAAATATATCACCAAATAAATCATGTCAAACCTACACTACATATGAACCAATGCATAGAGCTCTCCAAGAGCTTTCTGTTGACTACTCAAAGTCCAAAATCTAATTTTGTATGCTCAAGCTATACTGTAATTATGCTTAAAAAAATCTATTTTTTGGCCTCTTAAAACTTGATAAAATTTTAAAATCATAGAATTAAACCAATACCAAGTTGTACTACTTTGAATTATATTTCCAACAACTGTAAGAAGTCTAAAATCCAATGTCCTAAGAGAAAGTTATGGTCTTTTTACCAAGAAAGTATTTTTACCATTTTCATTGTGACTCTTTTTTTGGTAACAAAAGTTTTGACAATATTAAACTTGATGGTTGTCACAAGCTGAAACTAAAAGCCTTTGTATTCTTCTCTCAACATAGCCAAACTAGGACATAATATATATCAAAATTAATGAAAAAACCTACTCGGATCCAATGGTGAGGTCTACTTTTGTCCAAGAGGTCATTTCTGCAAGCTCTCCCATAAAACCCCATTTAAGTGAAACATCCAAAAAATCCTTTTGACCGAAAATTTCACATGCTCAAAATCTACTAATATCTCATCATAATAGAAAATTTCAAACCCTTATATATGCAATAAAAAACCTACAAAACCCATATATCTTCCACTTCCTTTTATTCTTTCATGAGTTCTCATTGATTTAATCTAGGATTATAACAACACAATCATAGCTCTGATACCACTTGTAAGGAAACTTTCTATAAAAATATAAACATTTCTACATAACCCTAGATCTTAATAAAGTATGTAATTGAAATCCACATGCAAGAGAATAGACAACATACCTACAACAATGTAACACAAGATATACCCTTGGAAACCCTCATTGAGGGAAAAAATTAGCCTCCAAAATAATCCATCATCATGTATTATTCAACAAAAATACCATTGTGTTGATGTAAATAAGTATTTACTATTTACACTTTACTTAAGTTTACTTAGGGTAATTTATGTTCATATTAGTTTTCATGTAGACAACTAGGAGTTTGCATATTCATATGAGTTGTTATGTAGACAACAAAGTAGTTTGCACTCCAATTGAGCACATGTTGTCTACTACATCTCTTTATGAGATATACCTTTACATTCTTATTCTCTTATTGTTGCATGTACATTCATGCACAATGGAGGATAATCCACTCTTGGTAGACATGTTCTTAGTTGTTTCTTATCTCTTTGCATGACTCCTAGTCATCTTCATTTCCTTTATATACAAGGCACTTCTATGATGTATTCATCCAATTATCTGATTAATCCATTCTCATTTAATCATATCTTGTCTCTCTTGTTCTATCTCTTGAGCTTCTAGATCTTGGCATATAATTCTTGCCTTAGAAAAAGCCTTACATGGTATCAAAGCTATACCAAATTTTTACATGGTATCAGAGCCATAGGAGTTTCATTGCATAGCCATTGGAGAGATTTTTTTTTTTGTAGGTCAAGATTGGAGCTTGCTAGTGGAAATTAGATGTTGGCATCACATTCAGAAGGTCAAAAAACCCCTAAATCAACTTTTATTTCATCAAAATTAGACATCTAAGGTGAAATATAGTCATTTAATTTTTGAAGGTGCGATGACGATGATTTAGGAAAAATAATTATAGAGGTGATTTTCAAATAGTGATATCTCCCTCATACGAACTCCTTTTTTCGAGCATTTTTTTGTTTTGTTTTGGTGTAAAATTTCATGATCTACACATTATTGTAGGTTGTTTGCAATCCTTGTTCTTGAATGTTTCCAAAAATCACAAATATTAATTTTTGCAACTTCAAAGATTTAGTTCTGGCTCATATGGACATATATTCAAGAGCTTTTTTTTTTGAAAGTGCATAATTTTTGTATAGTTTCTAGATCTGGTATCAGTTTGGAGTAATTTTGAGTAGACATAGTACTTTCAACATTTGGTCATTTTTGGCCTATTTTGGCATTTGTAATTACTTAGATCCTTGAGAGGTCTTATGTCTTATCTTGTTGAGTCTAATATAGCTTCATATTTATTATTGTAACCGTGGAAATCATAAGTCCACTTTGGTTCATTTTGACAAGTGGAAATTGTATATGCACTAAGTATAAAGTGCTAAAGTCATCTATTTTGGGGGTGTTCTTTGATTGAGTGATTTGGGGGTTGTGTCTTGAGTGTTTTCACTTCTCTTTCTCTTGTGTTCTTTTATTTTTCATCATGGGTTCTCCTAGGTTTCCAATTTTAACTCCACATAATTATGCTACATGGAGAATTAGAGCTAAAATCATGGAAAAAGGTTTAATTGATTATGTTGATGGAACCATGGTTGCACCATCTAATCTGAATAAACTAAATGAATGGAATCATAGCAATAAGGTTTCTATTGGTACTTTGAGGAAGTATGTATATTAAGATCTTATCTTTCATATTGATAATTGTAAAATAGTAAAAGAAGCATGGGATAAGTCTTCTAGCTTGTATGCAAAAGTAGATAAAGATAGGGGTTTTGAACTTGATAAAAATATCATGTCATTAGATCCAAAGAAGTTTGACACAATTCAAGACTATATCACCAAGGCACATGAGCTAAGGTCAATGGCTAAAGATTTTGGAATTACCATAGAGGATGAAAAATTGATCTATAATTTGATGAGAAATATTCCTCTAGAGTATGCATCATTTTTTTTGAGCTTCAATACTCACGAGTCAACCTTAGGTTCTTCCTACACCAAACCTTCATTTAATTCCTTCATAGAGATTTTGATGTTAGAATAATCAAATTTGATGAGCATGGGGATTAGCAAGTCTTCAAAGTCCAAAGCATTAGTAGCTTGTAAAGGGAATCAAGGAAATAGGTCTAACAAGAAGCAAAAATCATGGCAAAAAACTTCACAACAAGAGAAATAACACTCAACCTCCTCACCACAAGACAACTCCAAAAATAAGGGAAAATCATCCATGAAGGAGTTTCTTACTCTTGCATATTGCAAGAAGAAGGGACATGAAGAACATCATTTCTATAAGAAGGAGATAGATGAACTCAAGAATCTTCTTAAGAAGAATCAAATTGGTATACCATCAAGAATGAATACTTCATTCTCTTCTTGACATTTAAATTTTTATAAAGGAAGGGATCACATGGGCAAAGGTCAAGCCTTAATCACTACTTTAGGTCAAGATTCAGGGAGATGACTTCTAGATTCAGGGGCTTCTCATCATATGGCATCTTCACATCTATGTTTTCATCATTTGATCCTTGTCATACTCCACATATTTTGATGTGCAATCATACTTACATGAATGTGATTAGGAAAGGAACTATTGATAAGGGGGAGGGATACTTCAAAGATGTATTGTGTGTACCTCACCTAAGTCATAATCTTTTTTCAATCTGTCAGCTCACTTATGGAGATAGAGGAAGGACTATGGAATTCACACCTGATTCATCTTTTATCAGAGACTTGGAGACTAGATATATCATTGCTATAGGGGTGGTTGATTATGCATCTCAGCTATAATAATTTTCAAACTTTGGTCATGATGATGATAATGATTTTTCAACAGATTTTGATCATATTTCTAGTGATGATTTAGATTTTGAGTAGAACTTTGGCTACTTGAACTTGGGTGTTCTCATGTGTGATCAAGTTCTTGAGCCATCCATTACTTTTCCTCCTACTGATATTCCATCTCTTGTTGTTCCTAATGATAGTTGTATTCACATAGCCATGGATTCAAGTGATTTAGTGCAATAGGATATTCATTTTCTTCTAGACTCAGTTCCATGGGATGACTACTTGACATAAATTTCCAATTTGTTTGTGAAGTCCTACATTGTAGATTTGGGAGACACCATTGATGACATTCATCTTCTCTTTGGTGAGGATGATACTTCTTTAGTTGTTGCAAGGGAGCATGCTCACCCTCATCTTCATTCTCTACTTGATCAATCTTTTGAGGTTAACATGATGGTAGATCCTTTGATACAATAGTTGGAGGAGGTCACTTAATTTTTAGAGGAGATATTTGAGTGTTTGATATATGTTCTGAATTTATCCTTAGTTGATCCTAATTTCTCTTTTTCAACAGAGTGTCATAGTACACATGATTTTGAGGAGGCACCTTTCAGTATTGACATGGAGATACTAGAGCAGCTTTCAGAGATTTCATACATTTTGAGATTTCTTCCTACATATGGGAGAGGCTTCGTTGATACACCTTTGTTTTTGTTTCTTCCTAAGGGGAGGAATGTTGTTCTACACTCATGGAGGAGTTTCTACATTTAGCCTTATGCATCTACCACATGTGTACATTCTACATTGGGAGGGGGGGTGCAGTTACTTGGTTTATCTTCCTCTTCTTCTCTCTTATGGGGGGGATCTTTTCCTCACATGAGGTCTTATTCTCTCTTATTTTCTTTTATTGTACTTATCTCTCTTTTTGGAGGGGGGTTTTCCCATGTGATTTTCCCTCTTTCTCCACTTTATGAGAGACTGCATTGCATATCATTTGCACTTGCATCTTGTACATGGGTACCTAAGATGGCTTAGTAGACAGGACCCATCTTACATTATTATCTAGCTTTTGTGAGCTTAAGTACATTCTCCTAAGTTTCACTTAAGGGGGGGTGTTGGTGTAAATAAGTATTTACTATTTACACTTAACTTAACTTTACTTAGGATAATGCATATTCATAGTAGTTTTCATGTAGACATCTAGGATTTTGCATATTCATATAAGTTGTCATGTAGACAACACAGTAGTTTGTGCACTTCAATTGAGCACATGTTATCTACTACATATCTTTATGAGATACACCTTTACATTTTTATCCTCTCATTGATGCATGTACATTCATGCACAATGGAGGATAATCCACTCTTGGTGGACATGTGCTTAGTTGTTGCTTATCTCTTTGCATGATTCTTAGTCATCTTGATTGCCTTTATATACAAGGCACTTCTTTGATGTATTATCCAATTATCTAATTAATCCATTCTCATTTGATCATATATTCTCTCTCTTGTGCTATCTCTTGAGCTTCTAGACCTTGGCATTTCATTCTTGCCTTGGGAAAATTCTTACATGGTATTAGAGCTATACCAAATTCTTACAATTGTAATATAACCATAGAAGTTTTTAAAATCATAGCCACAACCAACAAATCCATACAAAGAAGAATGAATCCACACATCTCATGTCAAGCTTCCAACCTTCACAAATGCTCATTTAGCTAACTTGTCAAGCCTTATCTTGCTAGACTCTACTTTTTTCCCTTTGCCCCTTTATCTTTTTGTATTGTCTCTAAAACTAGCCTTTTAGTTTCTTATATAGCAACAAGTCTCACAAAACCACTAAGTGGTATTAAATAAACTATGTGACACCTAACCCATTGACCCCACATTTAATATTGGACATTTAATTTTTTCCCCAATATAATTACATCAAATATTATCACAATGTTACAATACAACTCATTAAGTATATCTCATGGGGATCTTTACATGTTGCACAACCATCTAGGTGCTCCTAAGTGCAAGATTACATTATAAAATAAAATAATACAATATAAAAATGTTATGTGATGTATGCAACACCTATAATCTCAACATATGACCTTGTCGAGCTACAATGGACACAATTGGTTGAAAATTTTGTTTCCTTTCACAAGGCTAAGAATTCCATGTGTAAGTTTATATCACTTATTATATGCATATTCCTTTACTTTCAAAATTATTTCCCTAGAATTGGTGATGTGGTATGGGAACAAGGTAAACCTATGACAAAGGAGATTGGTGATTTCATTCGATAAACTGGTGAGAATTTTGAGAGTGTAATGGATAGCTATTTTAAAGATTTAAAACAAAACATAAAAATAAGGACAACGATCCCTAATTTACTTATTGACAAGTATTATAATGATGTATACTTTCTAGTTGACACAAATAATACTTATGTTCAAGCAGTTACACTTAGGGTAGCATGGTTGAGACCATCACATTATGAGATTAATATAGATGAAGTGATTACAACCATCACCACATTGTTGGCAGAAAAAGTTAATTTAAAGTCTAGGCCATTTGAAAAATATGAGGTTGCAAAGAGAAAGATTACATTGGAAGTGAAGATTTCTCCTATGAACAATAGGAGAAAGAAGATGATTAAGGATTTGGAAGGACGATTAGGTAAAGAAGATGAAATAGAAGAACCCCTTCAAATCACCCAAGATATTATAGAGGACAGAAGCAGTTATGATGATGAAGATGAAGAGGCTCAAGAAGGTAAAGGAAAAGAACTTTTTATTTCCAAGTTAAAGGCAACTAAAGATAAGAAGATTGTGGTGGTAGATCCAAAGGTAAAAAAGAGATTAATAAGAGAATGGAAATGCCACCCACATCTACACCACAAAGGATAACAAGATAGAGATCTCAGGAAGCAAGCTCTCCAGTAGTCCAGCCTATAGGAAAGGGATTAGTGAAAATCACAAAGGAAGTCAAAGGAAAGAGTCCTAAGACAAGGACATCAAAGGCTTCTGAGACCAAGAAAAGTTAGGAAAAGAAGAAACCCAAAAGAAAATTAGTTGTTAATCTAGACGATGAAGAGGAAGATGAAGTAGAGAGGACCAAGTTAGATGACTTGAGTCGATATCAAATAGCACCAAGGAGAGTCCCTCAAGACATTGAAAAGGTATGTGAAAATATAATAAGTAATGTTAGTTTAATTGGTCTAAAATGAGTAAAATATGAAATTTTGGATATAGTTGATAAAGAAAAAAGTAGAGAAGGCAGTAGTTCATCTGAAGGAAAATTTTAAATACACACCAATAGGGTAAGGAAAATAATTCCTTTAAGAGTTGTATAATAAAATTGATGCAACATGGAAATCAGCTTTGAACATTGAGAGACAAATAAGGGAAACTACATTGGCATAGATTATGCCCAATTTAGGCAAAAATCATATGTCTATATCTATGAGCTATTATATGAAGAAATTTATGCCAAATTCAATGGCATATAAACTTTTGAGGAACAAATTTGAGGATGTTTTACATGAGAGATTAGAAAAATGTTTTTGGAGCATCTTATAGAAACTATGCAACAAATGATACAAAAATTTATAAATCCAATTGAGACAGTCATCATAGAAGATGAGTCTCCTAAAGATACAATGACTAATGTGGCATATGTTAAAGAAGAACTAGAGAAGATAAGGAAGACTGAGCAAGAGAAGGAACAAGCTTCCAAATTTGAAAAATTTATATTGACCAAGTCAAATCTAGTAATTGTGCAAATTTATTTCCAATACATATTATTTTCTACCATACCTTTGTTATATCCAAGCTTTGTCAAATGTTTATCCAACCTTGCATATTAGGTTTTGGGTGCTTTCTTCAAGCCATACAATGCTTTGCTTAGTTTGTATACTATTTCCTTGTCATCTGTCAAAGGACATCCTTCAGGCTACTCAATGTACACTTCTTCTTCAAGTTCTCCATTCATAAATGCTGACTTGACATCCATCTGATACACTTTGAATCTCTTTTGTGCTACATAGGCTAAGAATAATTTTATTGCTTCTATTCTAGTTATTGGAGCATAAGTCTCCTCATAATCTATCCCTTCTTGCTATGAGTAACCTTTACATACCAATCTTTCTTTGTTCTATACAACTTTGCCTTGTTCATTCATTTTGTTTTTGAATACCCATTTAGTTCCTATCACATTCTTGTTTGCTAGTATAGGGACCGATTCCCATGTCTCATTCTTTACTATTTGATCCAATTCCTCTTTCATGGCTTGTTTCCAATAATCATCTTTACATGCTTCATCTTCATTCTTATGCTCAACTTGAGATATCAAGCATAGTTCTTCATTGACTCTGCTTCTTTTCATCACACCTTTACCTTTTCTTTTAATGATCTACTTGGATGGGTGATTCTTTACCATATTCTTTCCTAAAGTAGGAGTTTCTATCTCAACTCTTGGCTCTATTGAAGATTTTGAGCTTTGTTCTTGCCTTGGCTCTCCTTCATTCTACAAATCATTGTTAGTATCAAGAAATACCTCATCATTCCTTGGCTTAGTAACAAGATCATTATCTAAATTGTAATCAACTATTCTCTCTTGTATTCTGAATTTCTCATCAATTTTCACATTCGCACTTTCCATAATAGTCTTAGTTCTCTGATTATAACATCTATAAGACTTGTTTTTTAATGAATAACCAAGAAACATACCTTCATCACTTCTAGCATCAAACTTACCAACATCATCATCTTTTTTGATATAACACTTGCTCCCAAAATTTTTGAAATACTTAACTGTAGGTGAGTGATCAAACCACAGTTCATAAGGGGTATTGTTCATGTCTTTTCTAAATTACATTCTATTCATAGTGTAGACTATTGTATTCATAGCTTCTCTCCAAAAGATCTTGGATACATCATTCTCTACTAACATAGCTCTTGTAGCTTCTATAAATGACTTGTTTATTCTCTCTACAATGCCATTCTATTCAGGGGCTCTTGGAGGTGATAACTATCTTTTAATTCCATTTTCTTCACAAAACATGAAAAACTCATTTGAAATAAATTATCCTCCTCTATATCATTTTAAACATTTAATCTTCATACTAGATCCATTCTTAACTCTATTCTTGAACATCTTAAACTTATAAAATGCCTCAGATTTATCTTTAATAAATGCAACCCACATCATTCAAGAAAATTCATCAACTAGAATCATAAAATACCTTTCACTGTAGAATACTTTATTCTTTGTAGGACCACTGAGATCTGTGTGTACAATCTCAAACTTTTTTGTAGTAGTAAACTTCCTGCTAGGAAAAGAAGTTCTATTATGTTTTGCCAAAACACACTCCTTGTAAATTATGTTAGTAGGTTTTACAATCTTTGGTAAATCTCTAACTGCAAAGATTCTAATAGTCTTCACAATACTACCAAAGTTTATATAACAAAATATCTTATGCCATAACCAACTGTCATCTACCTTTGCAACCAAACATGTCATTTCAATAGGATTCAACTGAAATACATTACCTCTAGATCTAGTTCATGTTTCAATTACCTTTCCATCTTTATCTTTGATCATGCATGTCTTCTCTGTGAACTGAAACTAGTAACCTTTGTTGACTAGTTGTCCAACACTCAAAAGATTGTGCTTTAAACCATCAACAAAGTATACATCCTCAGTGTTAGTTTTACCATCAAGAGTTATAGATCCAATACCTTTAACTTGGCATGTTTCATTGTTTCCAACTCTGACAATGCCTCCATCTCAACTTTTGAAGTTAACAAACTTGTTCATATCACCAGTCATATGATGTGAACAACCACTATCAATTATCCAATTAAATTTCTTCTCAACCTGTGACACCAAAGCTACTTTCTCTGAACTTTCTTCTCTAATTTCCACTAATATTATTTTATCATCACTAGCACTTATTGCTTGTTCATTGGAGTCATTATCTTCATTTGCATACAAAAACTCTCTATCTTTTATTGGTTTGTAATTTCCCTTATACTTTTTCTCTCTTTTAGGACACTTAGATGCATAATGACCATATTCATCACAAGTCCAACATTTAAAGATTTTATTACCTCCTTTTTCTCTTTTTACCAGAAGGGCTACTCCTTCTTCAATCTTTTCCTCAGATCTATTGCTAGTGGAAAAATCTCCTCTAGAACTTGTGCTTCTTAATAGACTAGGTCAAATATCTAGGGCACTAAAAGTTGTCTCTATTCAAGTCAATTCTCTAGATTATTTGAGCTCATTCTCAACTACTTCAAGTCTTCCAAGCAATGACTCCTTTGTGAAATCATTGGTTCAATACATCAACAACTATATCATCTGATCTACTAAATTAAATGGTGGTGTTAGAGTCTTCAATATCTTCCATATAACCTCATCATCTTCTTTGGTTCCTCCTTGAGCTTTGATACCTACAATAATTTCTTATATCCTTCCTATGTATGTTCTTACAAATTCATCTTACATCATTTTAGCATCTTGAAATACACAAATCCAACTTTGTAGCCTCAACTTCTTAGAATGTGCATCACCTTCAAAACTATTCTCCAAAGCTTTCCAATTCAAATGTGAAGTAGCAAGTGATTTTACCTAATTATAATTAATTTCAGAAACTGCAGTCAATAGTTCTTCTCTAGCTCTCATGTTAGACATAAAAAGATCTCTTTTTATCTTGGTACAAGTTTCAAAATCTTTTTCAACAATGATCGTCTTCACTGATTTTGTCAAGATCCAATATCCCAGACCCATACACAACAGATGTGTCTTCATCTTTTCCTTCCAGGTGTCATAATTTGTTCCATCAAAATTCAAACTATATTTTCTGAACATGTTCACCATGGATCTCTGAAAGTTGTTAAACTTTATTAAACTTTATCTTTAAGGACATGATGGTCTAATACCAATTGTTAGAAACAATAGTCCACCGAGATAACTAAGAGTTGGGGGAGGGGGGGTGGGAATTAGTTATCTAATAATTAAAACATCTATCTTCTTGAATAAAACTTAACCATTCAACCAAAGTAAACAGAAACCATAACAAAATGCACATAGAAAATTACACCAAATATGTTGACTAGGGAAACCCTTAATCAAAGGGAAAACCCTAGTGGGAATGATGCCCATAAGATGATGTACTAATATAAATATTCCTTGTTAGAGGATAGACCCTATTAGGAGTCTATTACAAGATTTAGTACATAAAGTCTCTGCTTGGAGATTTTGAATCCCTATTAGGAGATTCCAACCTTGTTAGGAGTTGTGCCAACCCTGTTAGGAGCTGTAGTAAAATGTATGCAAGATGAGCCCACTGCCCAAACATGCAATTTCAACTATAAGAAGAGCTCACTACTCAAACATGTTATTTACTATTATGTTCTTCTTTCCTTTATTCTATCAAATAAACCAATCACTATCAGACCTTGTAAGCCAAGTCACGAACCTCGGATCTAAATATCAAACCTTGGATAACTTAGCAAAACCTTGGCAATGAAGTTTTGTTCACTTTGCCACTGCACTACTCAACTTCATATTCTACTCTTATTGCTACTTATCATCAATCATAAAACCATATAATTCATATCATGACAAAGGAAAATGTCCTTCCTTTATACTGAGTTCTCAAAACAATTCCTTGAGTCAGCTGTTAGACCTTCTCAATTAATTATTATAGGACCACATTAAGAACATGTTACACTTTAGTGATAACATTACTCTTCCACCTTAAAACTTGAATATCTTTCCATACATGCAATATTATGAAGAGAAAACTTAGCCACATAATCATCAACATTTCTAATTCATGTCCTCAACCTCAATTCTCGAAATATCAACTTTGTTAAGAGATATAACAAGTTTACCAAAAACATGCCTCTATAAACTATATTTCAAAACAAACATTACCAAAACTTACATAACTTCTTCTAGACTTATCATTTCTTATTCTAATGTTAACTGCATATACTAGATACTCAGAAGTATTGCCCATAACCTTAGATAGTTAGACTACTCAACTAGTTATCTGTACCAACTTGATCTTTCTATTATTATTCTATCAGATACCACAAAAAATTAAAATGTTGACATCAATGAAAAACTCAGTCATGAATGTAATGTATCATCATAATAGCATATCTACAATACTCCCCCATAGGAATATCATCAATATTCATGCTTGCAACACTCTGACCATCCAATTTTTCTGTAACTCTACCAGTTCTTCATTTTGGAAATCTTTTACCTGAGCTTCTTTGTTGTATGCTTCAGGACATAGTCTACTACTATCAATTCTGGAAGCCTTGCTACTTGGAAGTTTTCTAGATTAGAAGATTCTTCAATGAATGCCAAAAACTTAGTCTTCATTTGCTCAACATCCACCAATTGAAGGTTTTTGGTGACATAAGATTTAGTATGCAAAACCTTTAAATATTCAAATATCTTATCCATTTCCTTTTTCACCAAATCACATACATATTTCAATTCATTCTCAGACTTCACTGAACTCTCATATTTGAATTCCAAAGATTGCTTCTACTAAAGAAATGGCTCTTGGCTAGATTTAAGTATCCCATGATCTATAGCCACGTTGGTCTTTATGTCAATCACCTCTTGTAACATAGCCAAATGCTCTATCAAGATTTTTGATTCCTTCTTCATTGAGTTTTGGTGATTTGACACTATTTCTCTTAGTCTATCTGCATTTAAAAAAAGAGCTCCAAGGTTCTCAATAAGGGGAGGACCCTAGTCCTTGAGTTCATCTATCTAGGCATGGCCAATTTGACCAAATTTCCTCTCTTGTTGTACCTTGAGAAATAATTTCTTGTTCTCCTCTACACTTGGATCAAATATAATTGAAGGTGTTCTTCCAAGTGTAGCTCTAATGTAATCCAACAATTCTCTATTTGAGGCCTGTTTCCCAAGTTTCAATTCATATCTTTTTTGCTTTAGGGTTTTTAGTCAATTCAATTGTCAATGTCTTGAGTCTAAGTCTACATTGCCCATAGGATGGTCTTTCTTCTCATCATTCCTTTGAGCTAAACCTAATGTGGAAAATCATATGAGCAATGCACCAGTCCAATGGCTAGGTGATTAGGTTTTAGAGGATTTATTATGTGTTTTCATGATGAGAAGAAGCTTTGGATATCTTAATGACCCATATTTATTTATTCTTAATCATGTTAGAGAGAAATATTCATGCTATGTTGTAGTTTTCATGAAAGACATTGTAGATGATCAAGATAGAATGTAGGAAAAGCAAATAAATCATCAAAAGGGGTGAAAGAACCTAGTCAAAGGTCTCTATCCAAAGGAAGGATACATTTAAAAGAGATCACAAGAATATTCAGAGAAAATGATAGAGGAGAGCATCAAAGATCGAGGCTAAAAGATGGTATGAAGATCGTGAGAACAAGCTAGAAACAATATCAGTTGAATTCGATGCAGAAATGATGAAGAACACGGTCAAAGGTGGTGAAGGCTAAGCTGAAATCAAATCAATGATCCAAAACACATCTGAATGTCCATGTCATTGAGTTAAATAGTCAATTCACCCTAGAAATAAGACCTTTTCCACAATCATTAGATATTCTAAGATCTACGCTTGTTGTTATGTCGCTATAGAAAATTGTGCAAAGAATAAACATAGTGACATAGCGACAAGTTGACACCTATCTGAGGGACCCAACTGAAGGTAAGATCACCAGAAGAACCATCACCATAGATTAGACTTGAAATCAATGCTTGCCATTATATAACCATGGAAAGTTTCTAGACTATTAATTATAGCAACATAATTATAGCACAACACATGTCCTTGTGGGTAATTTCCTTTTCTAGCTAGTATGGTGCCATATGAGGTGACAAGTGTCTTTATTTGATTGGTTTTATATGAGAAAGAGTTAGGGTTCTTAAGATTTTCTCTTCACCACTGATCTCCAAATCAATCGATGGTTGTCGCTATATTGTTATAAAAAATTGCTTGATCATTAATCATGGCAATATAGAAACAACGCAACACATGTCCTGCTGGGTCCATCACATTCCACGAGACACAATCAAAACCTAGTCACAAAGTTCCATAAAGAAAAGAATGTTAATGTTAGATTCTCTAGGCAATGAAATAGTGCCACCTATTTGCCATGATGTGCATAGCTAGAAAGTAGACCCACAAAGAAAAGTAAACAAAGGGTTGATGTCTTTTTATTGCCATTGTCATATCAAAAGGAGATCAGCACTCATTGTTATGTCACTATAAAAATTTGCAGGGAAAATAATCTTAGTGACATAATGATGATTCAAAACATGTACATGGAGGGACCCATGGAGGAGATTCCAAAGGAAAAATAAAGAATTCTATTATGTTTTAATCCTAATCATTCATTTAAGATCGATAATTAGAATTAAAAAATGCAGTGATTGTTGGAATATGAAATATTAGAATTCAAAAATGTAGTGACTTTTGAATATAAAATACACAGGCTCAGCCACAATAGCAAAAGATGAAGAAAAAAATTAATTTTCTACATGATTCATAAGATTGCATGAAGTAGAATAGTCATCACATATTTTCAGAAGCACCATGGATTCACAATCATAGATGGAGAAGAAGATGCCACGTGTTCATATCACTAGATAATTTCATATTTTATTTCCTTTCTATTTTGTGATTGTTGTTCTACCAGAATTGAAGGATAATATAAAACTATAAAAGTAGCCTAATTTGACAATACAAAGGTAGAAAAACTTGATGGTGAATTGGTCTGTAATTTTATTTATCCTATTTTCTTGTCATGTTTTGTCACCCATGCATAGAGTAGTTTTTGCATTAAGAGTTGAAAGAAAATCATGTATGATTCTATGAATAATTAGATGAATTCTATTTCACTTTGATGTTTGAAGTATAGTTATTCCATTTACTTTCTTCATATACAGTTATGTTTCTTCTCCTGTTAGTTTCATAACATGTTAGATAGTTCCATTGGGAAATGAAAGATTAATGGGTTTGAATATATTAGTTATTTGTTGGATTCTAGTTCATTCAAGGTTGATAGTGAAATAAATTCCATTTTACCTCATGTGCATATCTTCTTCATTCCTCTTCTACATTTAGATAGTTAATTTGTATTTAGAATAGAAGTAAGGGTTAGAAATATCAAGATAATCTACTATAGTCTTTCCATTGAGTGTGATAGGTTATTCAAATCTATCTTGCCTGAATTGTTTGTGCCTACAAAAAATTTGGTTAGCCTTTACTGCTCTCAGGTTAAGAGCTTATAATGTCAAAACTTCTGATTTCATAAAAACGTATTCATTGCATATCATTGCAAATCATAGGGATCTATACCTAGTAATTTAGAGGGCAGTGATAGAATACATAGAATGACCCATTTGTTAGTAAACATCCTTTTGTCTCTCCAAAACAGTGGGTATCAAAGAGTTAGGTTATAAAATCTAATAAGAGAACAAATTGTTAACCAACAGTTTTTGGCAACTCTACTAGGGAGAATTTAAATGAAAGCCCTGAAGAATCTTCCTTCATATTAATTTGCAATCTTATTTCATATATTTGAGTTGCAAGAAAGGACTTCTGGTAGTTAGGTGTTTTCCATAAGAACTTGATATCAGTTTTATAGCGTCAACCTACTAAAGAAAAGAAGCAAATCCAAAGTTGAAGACTAGTAAAGATAAATTCAAAACACCATTTTTTTGAGCATTTGATACATCCTAGATTCCAAATATACTAGGAGTGCTGAAGAGAAAGGAAAGATTGACCCAATATATGAAGAACTCAAGAAGGCCAATTTTCCTATCCTAGAAGATCTTTGTAGAAGAGGAAGAGCATGTGCAAGGGAATCTATGACCAAGCAACTCCAAGATACTCAATTGTCTATAGTGGTTCCTCCTAATAGAATATGGAGAAATCAATCTTCTTCTCCTCTTGTTGGTAGGACTTCCATTCTTGGTGCTTTTGATGCTTTATTATTGATTGGTGTAACACTTCTATTTTCTATTACTTTTTAAAGATAAACCAAAATTTTATACTAGCAACTATGGCACAACCATGGGAATATTCTATTGGTTCTTTTTCCCTTGGGGCTAATAATGATCTGCCAAGAGCATCAACGAAGAATTTTCCAAAATTTAATGGTGATGGTACCAATTCTACACAACAACACCTAAGTGCTTTCCATAAGGTTTGTGATGTAGTAAATCCTCAACATGAGGACGTGGTTGTCAAAATGTTTGTTGATGTACTTGTAGACAATGTTTCTGATTGGTTTCAATACCTACCTATAGGATGCATCACAACTTGGGATACTATGAACCAAAGGCTTGACGAATGTTACAAAAGTACAAAGGATGCACAAGTATTATTGTTGCAATTGGCACAGATAAAGAAAGAACCACAAGTTTCCATGAGAGATTTTAATGTTATGTTCAATAAACTCATCAAAAGAATACCTGCTACAAGTGCACCTACCAATAATAATAATAATACTTTCTACATTATCTCTATGCCTCTTGATCTAGGATATCAAATTAGAAGAGAAAATGTAGCAAACTTACAAGTTGCTTAGACACTAGCTATGGAGATGGAGGATGACATAATAGCATCTAGTAAGTGGAAAAGAGAATTCCAATCTAGAACCATGGGTAGTACAACTAGTACTTCTAATAATATAGAGGCTATGCTTCAAAAATTTTCTAATGAGCTCATTTCATCGAAGGAACAAATCAATAGGCTTACTCATTCTTTTCATCAACCTCATCAAGAAGGTTATAGAAAACCAAATGAAGGTAAAGCATTGAAAATACCACCTATTCAACAAATATTGGCAATTGAAGGTGCCCCAAAAAGACAAAAACTATGTGCTTTTCATCTAAGGGTAGATCATAATGGAGATTCTTGTGCTGATATGATCAGATATAGGTAGATGGTGGATAAAAAGGAACAAACAATTGAATATCTTGAAAGTGAGGATGATCATGCTCCTTGTGGTGACTCTGAAAACTTTTTCTTAGAGTATGAATTGGATTTAGAAGTAGGAGGTGACTGTTTTGCTACTCTAGAAGGACCTCAGTCACCAGTAATGACCAAAGGTAAGAAGAATAGAAATTAGACTAACAATTCAATTTCTGTCAAAAATAATGCACCATCAAACAAAGCTGATAGAGACAATGGCATAATAACTTCAACTTCACAAAAGGAGCACAAAGGTAAATCGGCTAATTCCTTTGACATCATACAATACTATGAAGAGGTAAGAATCTAGATATCTCCATTAGATTATTTGAAGTCTAATCCTAATCAATTGCAAAGATTAGTTGAGAATTGTAATAATAAGAATAGGGATCATGTTAATATTAATGCTAATGTTGATCATCACAATAAAGCTAGCACTAGTGGAATTTATATAACTAATGAAGATTTTGCACTCCCCAAGTTGTTTGAAGTAGAAGAACCTCTTGTCTTGGCCACATGCCCAAATGAGAAACCAGATCCCTTCTACATTTTCAATGGAAATAGATTAAGTAACTGCATCATAGATTTAGGAGCCTTTGATTATGTAATGCCTACTTTTGTAGAAAAATCTTTAGAACTTCCACTAACTAAAACTTGTTGTAGATGTTATTTAGTGGATGCAAAACAAGTTCCTTTACTTGGAAAGATAAAAGATTCTCAAATTGTCCTTGTTACTTATCCTTCCAAAAGACTAAAACTCACTATTCTAGTGGCAGATATCCCTACAAGTTATGGCATGCTCCTAAGTAGAAGTTTCTGCAAAGACATGGGTGGGGAGATAAAGCTAGATTGGTCTTGTGCTACTATCCAAGTTGGAGATAAAAAGGTGAAGCTAGAACTAGAAGAGAAGACAAAATTCACTATCCTAAAATTAGAATATCCTAGCTCTCAAATCCTATATCATGAAATGTAGTTTGCTAATTATATGTTATTCTCTAAAACCCTTGATATTTTAGAAGAATCAGAAAAAAAAATAAAGGTGATTGGTTGTGGACTCTGGAATTTGATGGTAGTTGCGCTAATGCTAGTTTAGGTGTAGGGGTAGTGTTGACATCACCTAGTGGAGAAATGACTTTCTTGGCTTATAAGTTAGATTTCAAAAATACTAACAATACTACAAAGTATGAATCTCTTCTCCTTGGTTCAGTGGAAGCAAAACAAAAGGGAGTCAAGATACTTAATGCTCAAGGAGATGCAGAGTTGGTAGTGAGACAAGTCAAAAATTAATATGCACTAAAGAACTCAAGATTGAGAAGCTACCATGAAATTGAGAGTTTGAATGCTTTCTCAATTATATCAGTACCTAGAGAATTCAATTCAAGAGCTCATTCTTTGGAAATCTCTACATCCTAACTTTAAAGATCAAGTTTATAAAATAGAAGTTCTATTTAGGCCCAATGTCCCTGATAATGAAGATTCTTGGCAGGTGTTTGAAGATGAAAAGAACATACAAAAATTTATTGAAGGGGAAGAACCTTTTGTAGGATTGTATTTTGAAGGAAGCATTAATGCAAGTGGTGACTTAGTGATAGTTGAAAAATGGAAAACAGAGCCTAATATGACTTAATCGAAAGGTAATAAACTTCCACCTCATCTAATCTCTTTAGAAAAACATTTTGATAGGCATGATACATACATAAAGAGAGAAAGAGATAAGAAAGGAAAAACCTATGGTGAATCTGATGGAATCAATATAGGGATAGAAGTCAATCCAAAGATGATAAACAAAGACAAATGTTGTACACTAGAGGAGATGGTTGAAACCAAGAAATTACTCATTAAATTTCAAGATTTATTTTCTTGGAGCTATGAATACCTAAAGAGTTTCATGGGTGGAAAGTTCAAACATAAAATTCCTCTTAAACCAGGAGCAACACCAAAGGCAGAAACAAATAAATTCTAACCCTAAAGTTGAAGAAGCAATCTTCAAGGAGATTGAAAAAATGTTGTAGGCTAGAATTATATACCCTATTTATCATTCCACTTGGGTTGGTAATATTGTGCTAGTCAGGAAGAAGAATGGAGAGATAAGGATTTGTGTAGATTTTAGAAATATAAATCAAGCCTCACTCAAAGATAATTTTTCTCTCCCTAATATGGATAATCTTTTACAAACTGTTGCAGGATCAAAATGATGTCCATGTTAGATGGATTTTCAAGATATAATAAAATTTACGTAAATGAAGAAGATCAGTTCAAAATTGCATTTACCACACCATGGGCTACTTTTTCCTACACTAGAATGTCTTTTGGCCTACTTAATGCAAGTGCAACTTTTCATTGTGGCATGAATTTTGCCTTTGAAGATTTGAAAGATAGAATTATTGTCATATACCTTGATGATTTTACAATCTTTTCCAAGAAGAGAAAAGATCATATTAGAGATCTAGAAAGGGTGTTGCAAAGATGTAAAGATCATGGTGTCTCAATGAATCCAAAGAAGTCACTATTTTATGTGACAGAAGGCAAACTGCTTTGTCATATTGTATCTCAAGGAATGAAGATTGATCTAGATAGAGTTAAAGCCATCCAGTAATTAAGTCTACCATTGAGTAAAACTGGGGTAAAATCCTTCTTTGGCTAGGTAAATTTCTTAAGGAGATTTGTGCCTGACTTCTCAAAAATAGTTACATATATAGTTGATATGATGAAAGGAAATAAAACTTTCAAATGTAGTAATATTGGGAAAAAATCTTTTGAATATATCAAAGGTGTCATTGCCAAAGCCCCTGTGCTTGTCTATCTTGACTACACTAAAGAGTTCATCATTCACTGTTATGCCTCAAAACATACAATGTCAACTATATTGATACAAGAAAAAAAAAAAAAAGAATACAAGCTCTAATTTCTTTTATGAGTATACCATTGAAGAATCAGGAATTGAAATACTCATAGATAAAAAAAAATTCACATGTAGTGGTGAGAGCTCTTAAAAATTTTAGGTTTTATGTGTTGCATTCTCATTCAGTAATATATGTACCAGATCTTGTAGTGAAAATTATTTTGACTCAACAAGAGGTTGGTTGTAATAATAGAGGAGTTTGGATAGCAAAAGTCCAAGAATATGATATATAAATTAAGCCAACAAAAATTGTAAGAGGTAATGCACTCTATAAAGCCTTAATAGAGGATCAATAATTCAAAGAAGAAGATACCCCAAAAGTTCTTATGGTAAGTCTTCAGGATTCTTGGTTCTCAAACATTGTTTATTTTCTGACATATGGTGAATGCCCTGATGGATTGACTACTAAGAAAAGAAGAGATTTTAAAACAAAAGCCTTGAAATATGTGATTCATGATGATGTCTTGTACAAGAGAGTGATTCGTGGAACATTTTTTAGATTTTTGGATAAGGAGTGGCAAGTAAAATTATTAACATCTTTTCATAATGAGGCATTTGGAGGACACTTTTCTTTTATTGTCACTACTTTCAAAATTTTGAAACAATGCTATTATTGGCTTGGCATGTTTAAAGATGCATATAAGTGGGTTGCTAATTGTGAGAAATGCAGGATGTTTAATGGTAAACCTTTGCTTGCTTCCCTACCTCTTAGGCTAGTAATAATTGAAGCTCCTTTTCATCAATGGGGTTTAGATTTTATAGGCCCAATAAATCCTCCTTCCAGTCAAGGACACTCTTACATCCTGACTGCCATAGAATAGTTCAGTAAATAGGTTGGCATAAGAAGATACATAATGCTTTATGGGCTGACAAAACCACACGTAAAAGAGTTGGCATAAGAATATACATGATGCTTTATGGGCTAACAGAACCACACCTAAAAGAGTTTTCATAAGAAGATACACAATGCTTTATGGGTTGACAGAACCACACCTAAAATAGCTATTGGTATCTCACCTTTTGAATTGGTATATGGAGTGAAAGCTAATTTTCCATTGCCTTTAGAGCTTGTTGTATGTAAACTAAAGACTATGATTGAAGAGGATGTTTTCAAAGATGGATTGGAAAAGAGGATCTTGTATCCTACCAAACTACAAGAAGAAAGAGAAGAGATGGTTGATAAAATCACTAACATAAGGAAAGAGTCAAAAGGTTGTTTGATAGATGAGCAAGGCCTAGAAAATTCATGGAAGGTGATTTGGTGTTACTATGGGATAAGAGACATGAGTTAAGAGGTATGCATTCTAAGTTTCAATCTTTGTTGAAAGGGCCTTTTTAGATCATACAAGTGAATCAAAATAATTCTTTCAAATTGGTATATCCCACTAGAGAAACCCTACCATGTTCTTATAATGAGTAAGATTTAAAGTTGTATCAAATGAAAAATTGAAAGTAGGTAAGCCTTGCATAGTAGTTAGTTAGGTAAGTTTTCCTTTTATGCAATTTTCTTTAGCTTAGTTGCTTGATTTCCTAGGGTTTTTGTGTTGATCTTAAAATGGTCTTGATGATTGAGTGTCATCACAATTAAACTATTTGCTAAGTTCATGCCAAATTGCAATAGGTACTGAGTTAGAAAGATAGTAAGTGCTAAGTCATTCAGGTGTTGAGCAAGAAAATAGTGTCGAGCAAGTATGTGTGCCGAGGGAGTAACAAATGCCAAGCATATTTAGGTGTTAAGCTAGATAGAACTTTAGTATGTGCTGAGCAAAATTTTTATCGAGCAACAATTTTATCAAGCACTGAATCAACATATGAGTTTGTGCCTTCATAGACTAAAGATGTAAACTATTTTGTGTGCCAGCTAATGGATAGATTTGAAAGATTAGAGATAAGATCAAATCTATTTGATTCCCTCTGTAATCAACATGCAACCAATTAGAAAAATGGAATGCTAAAGAGGCAAAAAGGATGGATCTCAGTCGTAGATTCATATCTAACCCTAAGTCATGAAAATCATTTTAAGGAGGTTGAAGCCCCATAATTCAAGAGTGTGAATAGAGTGTGAGTGAGCAAAGAATAGAAGGAACAAGGAGTGAAGTGTTAAGAGGACATACAAGGTGACTTAGTAGATTACAAGTTCAGTTAGAATAATAGAGTGTCAGTACTACAAATAGCTTTATATCAAATCAGAAAGGATTAGATTGGATTGAATAGCAATCTAAAATCAGCAATAGTAGATTGCAGTAATCAGGTCAAACATTCTACTATACTTTCTAACAATTGTATTAGCAAAATGAAATCCTAAGGAGATAGGTTGGTTTAACAGGCATTGTATAAATCCTTTAACAAGGTGACATTCCAAGTGAATGTTTTGTAAATCCTTTAGATAGGGACACTTTTAATAGGGTGTAAGAGCCTTTAATAGGGTAGGCCCCTCATAGGGCAAACCATGGCTCATGGTCAAACATTGTAACCTTGACAAGTTACATTATTGCTACAATGATAAGTTGTGGGTGTCATCCCCACCCTAGTTTTACCTTCTCATTTTGGAGGGTTTTTGGGTGATCAAATTTGGTGTTAACTATTTTCATGCATGCTTTTACTTTTAATGTTATTTAATTATGTTACATGCATGAATTGATTTAAGTTGAAAAGTATTATTTGTTAAAGCTTGTTACTTCTAATTCACTCCCCCCTCTCAAAAGTATACTTCCCACTTATAAATTCTAACAATTGGTATCAAAGCCAAGTTCTCATCAAGAGAAGCTTTAAAACTTGGAGAAAAGATATGGACATGGAGGTCTACAAGCTTGAGAAGATTATAGAGAACCGAGAGATTGAAATAGATCTCATTCTACATTCTTTGGAAGAAGCTAGGGAAGAACTAAAGAAATCCCTAAAAAGAAGAAAAGACATCGCCATAGCTGAAAATGATACTCAATACAAGGAGATTGATACCACGAAAGTATTTGAAAATGGAGACTCAAAGGAATTTGATGCAGTAATTGCAGACCTAATGGAGAAAAATAGAGCTCAAGCAGAAGAGATCAGAACTCTCAAGATTGAGCAGAAATCACAAGCCATGATGCTATGTGAAATAACTAAATAGAAGAAGAGATCCATTGAGGATAAGGTCATGATAGAAGATGACAAGAGCAACTTAGCCGACAAACTAGAGGAGAAGTCAACTGAGCTTGCCAGAGTTTCCAACATGCAGCTAGATACCCTAAGCCAAATGATGAATGCACATCATAAGTTGAATGTCAAAGACATTGAAATATCCACCCTAAAGCTATAGAATGAACAACTGCAAAATGATTTGAGGAGAGAAAGAGAAATTGTAGAAAGCTTCAACAAGCCCAATGAAGCCATCAAGTATTTTGTGCAACCACTAAAATCTCCAAAATCTAGCAATGACACATCAAGACTAGGATATACCAACACTAAAGAAGGAGAGTCATCCAAGACTGTTGAACAAAGAAGTGATAAAGGTAAGAATTCAAAACCCACTTGTCATTTTTGTGGTAAGAAAGGACATACTGCTAATGTGTGTGGGAGAAAGAATGCCAATCAGCACGACAAACCTATGAACATGGGTCACTGTCATAAATGCAATAAGCAAGGTCACAAGCACATGAATACAAGACTAGAACTATTAGGACACCAAGATTTGAAGGATACTGCTACAAATACAAGAAGTATGGACATAGAGCCTTTGAATGTAGATCCAAGCCTATGTGGTCACCAAACAAACTAGCAAAGGCAAAAAGTCATGAACACCACTACAATTGGGACTACAACACTAGGCAAAGTTGTTACTACTGTCAAGAGTATGGACACTCTAAGAACTACATAAGAACACACTACAATGGTAACTACAATAGATGGTTGATTCAAACCACTTTTTTTAGCTGCCTAAAGACAAGTCACATTAGCAAGTATTTTCTAACCAGGTCAAAGGCACCCAACTCTGAGTTCAACAAAGAAAAAGGGAAATTAGATGTTGAACACATCAGAGGAGAGATGAATAAGACATGGAAGAGAAAAGATGGAAGTAGCTCACCAAATGGAGGTATCACTTCACCCAAAGGGTCAAGTGGTCATACTTCATCAAACTAAGCAAAAGAAGGTATTTGGGACTAATATTTAAATGCTTTATCATACATTAGTTCCTAGAATGAGTTATTACTGAAAAGGATAGATAGACATGAATAAAGATGTGAGGTTAAAACTTTAAGTTTTCATCCTACTGTTGAGTATGGAAAGTTACCTTCAATTGCCAAGTAAAATCATAGTATGTGCCAAGTTATCAACCAAGACTAGTTGGAGCTGAGTGAGTAGTTGCTTACGAGCAAAATTATGTTAGTTGATGCCGAGTAAGGGTAATCCCTATAGATGTTGAGTGCTGAGGAATTCACATTGATACCAAGTAAAGTAGGAAATTGTATACAAGTCAACTGTGCAGCTCTATATGCACTAAGCATTTAATGTTGTGTATTGAAGGGTATAAGGTCAAATTTTTGATCATTTCTCATCACAATGAATACAGAGTGAAGAGAAAATGAAGTGAAGAAGTGATTTCAAGAAAGGATGAAGCATTCAAGAAGATTCTAACAATGATTCAGAGTGACATCATTGATTCAAGGTATTTACTCAAATGTCGAGCTATGCTATTTTGAAATTGTTAAACACTAGTTTACGAAAATGGCTTCTAGCTCGAAAAACCCTAAAGACAAGGAGCCCTTTGAAGTCTAGTTAGTTAGCAAAGATGTTAAACAACTAGATTTTAGGCCAATCCTACCCTGCTGGCGCATTATCCGTTATCTCACCAAAAGTTGTTCTGGTCCAAGAGGTCAGAAAGTGATACAATTGCAAAGTTGGAAGTATAGGTGATATGGAGATTCATGAAGCCTACAATAAACTATGTGATAATGGCATATTGAAGGAGAAACTCAATATTGTTGAAAAGAAGGGACTTACTCATGCCTTAGATTTCCCTACGGTCTTCAAGACGGAGTGGATTAGGTTAGTATTGAGTAGAATTCACAATGGTTGCTTGTGGTTGGAAGGTGGTCTTGTCAAAATAACAAAAATAATCATCCATAGAGTCACAGGTTACCCAACCCTAGATCCACCAAAGACTCTAAGAAGTGACTCCAAGGAGGTCATTAATAAAAACACTAGTACATAATGGAATAAGAGGGGTATGACAATAGATACAATTAGAGACCCACTCATAGAGTTTTCTATAAGAGTCATCTCACACAAATTCTATCAATCAAGCAAATTGAACGGTGTACCTTGCATTGCAGTAGATGTAGGTTATAAAATTGTTAAGAAAAATCATACAGATGGTCTAGCAGAGCTGCAACTGCAACAGATAATGGAAAATTTGGGAGCCATCAGAAGATCAAAAAGTGCTCAATGTAAGTTTGGATCAATTTTGATATGTACATTCTTTTATGTTCATAATAAATTTCCTTCTTTTGGCAAGATAGGTTGGAAGAAAAATATGTCTATAGTAGTATAGATTAATGAGTATATAGAGCAGATGGGAGCAAATTTTGAAACCAACATGACAAGCTGTTTTGAAGACTTCAAAAAGTCAATGAAGTAAAGGCTCAAAATACGAGTTTCCCTTGTAGAGAAACACATAAATGACATTTTATTTTTAGTTGATATTGATTACACTTACATCCAAGTAGCAGTACCAAGAATTAGATGGCCAAGGCCACTTGGATATGAGATAAACACAAATGAGGCCTCAACAACAATCATAGCATTTCTTGCAGAAAAAATTGACAAAAGTGCAAAACCCTTTGGTACTTATGATGTTGTAAAGTCAAAAGTGGAAATAGAACTGAAAACTGCATCCACAATAAAGAAGAAAGAAAATTTGGTCAAGAAACTTAAGGCTAGATTTGGAGAAGGAACAACATAAGGAGAACAAGGCCAAGGGCCACTTGCCTTGACATAGGGCATGGGAGAAGATGAAGAGGAAGAAAGTGCCAAGGAGAAATAAGCCAAGGAAGCACCAAACAAACTAGAGCTTAAGAAAATAAAGGCAAGCACAAAGCCAGTAGTAGAGTCAAAGAAATAGAAGGCTTCTCAGCCAAGCCATGCAAAGCCCACTACAAGAGCAAGCACAAGGGCTACCACTCAAAAGGCCAAGGAGTAGGCCAAAGAAAAGAAACGGGCAACTAAGCAACAAGATCTAGAAAAGAAAAGACTAAGAAGAAATTATGTTGCTCAACTTCACTCAAATGAAGAGAGAACAGAGTCAAAAGACACAAGCCAATTTAGAGTGGTAAGTCATGCATTAAAATCTGATTTAGAAAACATTTGTGACAATGTTAAAGATAATGCTAACTTAAATGGATTCAAGAATATTGAATTTAGTAAGTTAAGTAGAATTGAGCAGAACATGGTTGAAGAATCAATTTATACCATGATGGCCAAGTTCAAGACCACCACACTTCAACTTGACAGTTCAATACCAAAAGATTTGTATTCTATTATTGAAAATAAATGGCATTATTGCCTAAACATGGAGAAAGAAATAAGAGAGTCTACATTAGCTCGAGTTATGCTAGAGCTGACAAAAGGTCAAATAACCAAGGCTAGCAAGAAGCACGGGAGCAAATTTGTACCCAAATATAGAACCTTCAACATTCTTAAAAGCAAGATTGAAGATGTTGTTAAGAAGTTCACTCAAATGTGGAAGTTAATATATGGGCTAACAATAGTTAAAGCAAGAGAAAGAGATCCTCTTGAAGGAAATAATGGTGAGGAAGAGGAGGAGAATGACAAAGAAGAAGAAATAGAGAAAGAGAAAAGAGACAAGACAGTGGAGGAGACAACAAAGAATAGATAAAGTGGCAACTGCTGAGGAGCAACAAACAAAATAGAGTGTGTTAGACACCCAATTGCCACCCTTGAGCCCTCTACATGACACCTCTACACCTATAGACATAATAACTATAAAGGATGTTCCTGACAAATCTGGTCAGAACATAAACCCATTAACTATAAAGGATCTCAAGAAGATCCTTGACCAATCAACTCTACAAGCCAAGTTGTGTGACAACCCAGTTTTGGTCAGTGTGAAAAAGTTACAAAAAGTTGTAGCTGACTTGACAAGAGATAAGGTGAATCCACAAGAACCACCTTCTAACATCCCTATAGCTACAAGTGGACAACCTATAGAGAAAACAAGTATAGAAACATCTACCAAGGTTGATTCCATAGTTAAAATCTTGATGATTGAGCACAAGACTCAAAATATAGAAGATATAGAGCCTGCAAAAGATCAAACAAGGAAGATAGACACTTCTATCTCTACAATACAAGAACAAGGTGCACCCCAAATAATTTTGATTGACAAAGATAAATCAAAAGAGGACAAAGAAAGTCCAAAAGAAAAGGAGTAGGAGGCAATTCAAACTTTGGAAAATTTGCCAACCATTGGAACTCCTACAATGCTTTAGAAACCGAGCACCGATGCCATGCCATTACAAATCATTGTACTAGGCTTGAGCTCCACAAGAGTAGCAAGGGTACTTCATTATAGAGACCCAAAATTAGAAAAAGAAATAGTCATTCCCAAATATGACTATGACAATATTACTCTTCAAAAAATTAACCTAATGCAAGAGGCATTGGAGAGGAAAAAGAAGCAAGAGATACTCAGAAATGAGTATAAATAAAAGTAGGCACTACATGAGATCAAGGACATCTTCTTAGATGCCTTTAGCCTACAATCACCTAATGAACTAAAGCCCATTATGGAGAAACTTTTAGAAATACTGGACCAGGTGCAAACTGAAGACCATGATACCAATGCAAAACTGATGGAGTGGTCAGAAAAGAAGTTTCAAGCAAAGGTAAATGAAAGAATATCTAGTCAGGTAGCACTTTCATAGGTAGAACTGGCTAAGAAAATAGATAAAGTGAAGGAAGTACTTGAGAATATCTTCTCATTGTACTTAAAATTGTGTGGTCCTTCCATTTTCACATAGGAAGCTAGCCAAAGAATAATGAGCTTGGAAAGGAACTTGAAGATATCTAGCGTGCAACTGCCAAAAGATCTAGCTCAAAGTGAGAAGCATTTTCATACAATGCTTCATACATAGAAAGAACTAGTTGTACTAACAGTAGATGAGGCTAATACAAGAGCCAAATTAGTTCAAATTCAATCTGCCCTAACCCCTCACATGGATATTTTACAAAAAGAACTAGCCTATGCAAAAAATGTGTTAAAGAAAGATCCAAATATTTCTACATTAGATGGTTTGGTTCACCTTGCAGCAAAGATAGCTATCCAAATAAAATCCCTAGAAGTTGCACTACACAACTAGCATACTACTTTGAGGATTGTAATAGAAGTAAATAAAACCTTCTTGGAAAAATACTCAGTTAGAGTATAGCCCTTTGACATAAATGTCAAAAAGGGGGAGAAATTAAAAAGAAAGGAAGATTAGAAATTGTCAAGCTAGAAGGAGACTTAATCTACAAGGGATTCATGTGAAAGGGGGAGTCAAAACAAAACAAAGAAAAGAGAAAACAAAAAGGGGGAGTGAACAACAAAAGTTTAGAAACAGAGCACATCAGATAAAGAGTATCAACATGAAACAAATCCACTATGAGAAGTTTTGGATATAGTAAAGGCACATCAACTCAAGGGGAGTTACAAATTTTGAGGTATATAGACCTTCACAAAATTTTGAACAAATTTTGAAAATTTGTATATATGCCAAACTAAAGTTATATTATACTTAAGGGAGTTAGATACATCATGTATAGATAAGTGTTTTTGACACTCATGTCAAAGGGGGATATTGTTGATCTTAGAATGGTCTTGATGATTGAGTGTCAACACACTTTAACTATTTGCTAAGTTCATGCCAAATTGCAATAGGTGCCAAGTCAAAAAGATAGTAAGGACCTTAAGGGGCTTTCTAATAAATGGTTCATAAGGCACAACACTTGGTGAAGGTTTTGAAAATGGGGTTGCAAGCTTTGGGTTTAGCTATGGAGGAAACTCTATAGTTAAGCGCACTTAGGCTAGAGTAGTACTGGGATGGGTGACCTCCCAAGAACTCTTAGTGCTTCACCCCTGTGAGCATCACCTAGATCCAATGAGTGCTAAGTGTTCCATTTATTCTCATGAGAGATGGATTCATGTTGAATCACTACTCATGAAATATGGGTCAATTAGTTTGATTCAAAAAAATCACACAGTTAAATCCTGATAGCAATATCACAATTTGACTGGCTATGGAAATTATCTCCTACTTATCAAGACAGTAAGTGTCGAGTCATTCAGGTGCCGAGCAAATAGACAGTATTGAGCAAGTATGTGTGCTAAGTGAACAATAGATGTTGAGCATATTTAGGTGTCCAGCCAGACAAAACTTTCGTATGTGCGAAGAAATAGTTTTATCAAGTGCTAAGTAACACAAAATCAACATATGCGTTTTCCTTCACAGACTAATATGTAAACCACTTTGCATGCCAACTAAAGGATAGATCTCAAAGATTAGAGATATGATCGAATATATTTAATTCCCTATGTAATCAACATGCAACCAATTAGGAAAATGGAATGCTAAAGAGGAAAAAAGGATGAATCTCAATCGTAGATTCATACCTAACCCTAAGTCATGAAAACCATTTTAAGGAGGTCAAAGACCCATAATTCAAGAGTGTGAAAAGTGTGAGTGAGTGAAGAATAGAAGGAACAAGGGGTGAGATGTTAAGAGGACATACAAGGTGACTTAGTAGATTGCAAGATTAGTTAGAAGAACAGAGTATCAGTACTACAAAAAACTTTATATCAAATCAACAAGGATTAGATTGGATTGAATAGAGATCTGAAATCAGCGATAGTAGATTGCAAGTGATCAAGTCAAACATTCTACTATACTTTCTAACAATTGTATTAGCAGAATGAAATCCCATGGAGATAGGTTGGTTTAATAGCCATTGTATAAATCCTTTAATAGGGTAACATTCCAAGTGAATTTTTTGTAAATCCTTTAGACAAGTACACTTTTAATAGGGTGTAAGAGCCTTTAACAGGGCAAGCCCCTCAGAGGGTAGACCATGGCTCTAGGTTAAACATTGTAATCTTAACAAGTTACATTATTGTTGCAGTGATAAGTTGTGGGTGTCACCCCCACCCTAGTTTTACCTTCTCATTTTGGAGGGTTTCTAGGTGATCAAATCTAGTGTTAACTATTTTCATGCATGCTTTTACTTTCATATTATTTAACTATGTTACATGCATGAATTGATTTAAGTTGAAAAGTATTATTGGTTAAAGCTTGTTACTTCTTATTCACCCCTACCTCTCAGAAGTATATTTTCCACTTGTAAATTCCAATAGTTTGTTGTTTTTTTCCTAGTTTAGTTGGTTCTTTTTCTTTCCAAGTTATCACCTTTTGTGTGGAACGAGAGACTACTAGAGTTATTCCAAGAATTATCATGCTCAAATCCCCAGACAAAACTAGTTTTTACCCAAGTTTCAGCTCATATCTTTTTTTCTTTAGGGTTTTGAGTCAAGTCAAGTGTCAATGTCTTGAGTCTGAGTCTAGATTTCCCATAGGATGGTCTTTCTTCTCATCATTTCTTTGAGCTAAACCTGATACAGGAAATCATATGAGCCATGCACCATTCCAATGGCTAGGTGATTAGGTTTTGGAGGGTTTGTTATGCATTTCCATGATGAGAAGGTGGTCTAGATATGTTAATGATCCTTTTTTCTTTATTCTTAATCATTTTGGAGACAAAGGTTCATGTTATGTTTTAGTTTTCATGAAAGACATTGTAGATGATCAAGATAAAATGCAAGAGAAGCAAATAAATCATTAGAAAGGGTGAAAGAACGTAATCAAATGTATCTATCTAAAGGAAGGATACATTTAAAAGAGATCACATGCATATTTAGATACGAGTGTATTGGAGAACATCAAAGACTAAGGCTAAAAGATCATGAGAACAAGCCAAAAATAATATCAGTTAAATTGAATGCAAAAATGATGAAGAACATAGTCAAAGGTGGCAAAGACTAAGTTGAAATCAAATTAATGGTCCAAAACACATCAGAACATCCTTATCATCGAGTTGAATAGTCAAGTCACCTTAGAATAAGACATTTTCCATGATCATTAGATCTTCTAAGATCTACACTCATCTTTATGTCACTATGGAAAATTGTGTGAAGAATAATCATGATGACATAGCAACGAGTTAACACTTGTCTATAGAACCTAACTAAAGGTAAGATTTCTAGAAGAACCATCACCAAAGACTAGACTTGAAATCAATGCTTGTCATTATATCTCTATGGAAATTTTCTTGACTATTAATTATAGCGTGTCCCTATGGGCCATTTCCTATTGCGATTGGTCTGGTGTCAAATAAGGTGACAAGTGTCTTTATTTGATTGGTTTTTTACAAGAAAGAGTCAAGGTTCTTAAGATTTTCTTTTCACCATTGATCTCTAGATCAATCGATGGTTGTCACTATATTGTTATAAAAAGCTTCTCAATCATTAATTATGGTGACATACAAACAATGCAACACATGTCTTGCTGGGCCCATCACATTCCAGGTGACAAAGTCAAAACCTAGTCACAAAGTGCTAGTAAGAAAATAAGTTCAATGTCAGATTCTCCATGAAATGAAATAGTGCCACCTATTTTCCACAATGTGCATAGCTAGAAAGTGGACCCATAAAGAAAAATAAATAAAGGGTTAATGTCTTTTTATCACCAGTGTCAGATCAAAAGGAGATCAACACTCATCGTTATGTCACTATAAAAATTTACAAGGAAAATAATCTTAGTGACATAACAATGATTCGACACATGTACATGAAGGGACCCATGGAGGAGATTACAAAGTAAAAATAAATAATTATATTATGTTTTAATCATGATCATTGATTTAAGATTGATGGTCATAATTCAAAAATAGAGTGACCATTGGAATATGAAATACAGAGGCTTGGCGCAAAACAACAGAAGATGAAGAAAAAAAGATTTTCTACATGATTCTTGAGATTACATGAAGCAGAATAGTCATCACATATTTTTAGAAGCACCACAAATTTAGAATCATTGATGGAGAAGATACCACATGTTCATATCACTGGATAATTTCATATTTTATTTCCTTTCTATATTGTGACTATTGCTCTACTAGAACTGGGGGATGATAGAAAACTATAAATGTAGCCTCATTTGACAATACAAAGGTTGGAAAACTTGATGGTGAATTGGCCTGTAATTCCATTTACCCAATGTTCTGGTCATATTTTTTGGCCCATGCATAGATTACTTTTTGCATTAAGAGTTGAAAGGAAAATATGTATGATTATATGAATGGTCAGATGAATTCCATTACACTTTTATGTTTGTAGGTATAGTGATTCCATTTACTTTCTTCATATATGGTTATGTTTATTCTCTTGTTAGTTTCATAACACGTTAAATTATTTCATTGGGAAATGAAAGATAAATGTGTATGAATCTATTAGTTATTGGTTGGATTCCATTTCCTTCAAGGTTGATAGTGAAAGAAATTCCATTTTCCCTCATGTGCATATTTTTTCATTCCTCTTCTAAATTTAAATGGTTAATCTTCATTTAGAATAGAAGGGTTAGAAATATCAAGATAACCTACTATAGTTATTCCATTGAGTGTGATAGGTTATTCAAATCCATCTTGCCTAGATTTTTTGTGCCTACAAACAATTTGGTTATCCTTTATTGCTCTCAGATTAAGAGCTTATAATGTCAAAACTTCCAATTTCATAAAAAATGTATTCATTTCATATCATTCCAAATCATTAGGAATTGTACCTAGTAATTCAAATGGTAGTGATAGAATACATACACTGACCCATTTGTTAGTAAATATCATTTTGTCTCTCTCAAACATGGGTATCAAAGAGTTAGGTTATAAAATCTAATTGGAGAATAAACTATTAACCAAAAAGGCCTTTAGTACCTCTTTTTGAGACCTTAACTCCTCTAGCTTATCTTATGTCTTTGTATTAGTTAATTTCCATATGTTGACTATAGAGTCATGCACTAGAATTCCCATGTCAATAGTCTTGAACTAAAAATCATTAGGAGTTAATTCATGAAGCTTTTACTCCTTCTAGGGTTCAACAATCTCTAGAAGCAAGTTTCCATAAGTTGAGTCCATTGCCAATGCCAAAATGGTCTTCTACTTATTTTTATTCTTTGACACGGGTTGAGGTTGAGTTTCTTGCATAATGACGTCTTTATATGGAGCACTTTCCTTATTTCTATCAATGGTATCTTCCAACCAAGATCCAATTTGAAAGGACAGTGAGTGTTGATTGTATGGTTGTAGGATCAAAGAGATTCCTTACCATTAGGGGTGTCACCTTGCTCCTGATAGCAAATAGAAAAGCATTCTTTTAGTAACTAAAAGGGCTGGAGTTTTACCATGTTGAGATGTATCTTTCTTCTATCCATCTAGAGGATTATTGTCACCATCTAGGTTGATAATTGGTAAAGGGAAGGAGTCCTTGACTACTGATTTCTCCTTCTTTTTATCTTTATCTTTCTCTAACTCTTTATCTCCCACTTTTCTAGTATCATGGCAGATATCCTTCTCCATAAGTTGGAGGGACTTGTATATTATTTTCAAGAGGTTGATCTCCTCCTCCACCAAAATATTGTGTTGGTCAAGTTGATGTTGATGTGGTAGTAGAGGTGGAAGTAGTGGTTGGTGATGACTGAGTAGTTCTAGATGCTACTTTACTGGCATAACTAGTGGCTCTAGTCCTCTTCTTCCTTTCTTAGGTCCATTCTACCCACTTATCTATCCTTTTGATGATGCCAGCCATGGGAATTTCTATTGTATCAATGATAGGACCATCAAGCGGAATTGGCACTATAGGAGTGTCCTTGATTTGTTCATAAGTGGAGGGTCTCATAAAAGAACCATCATATGCAATATCACTAACATCAATTTTATCATTATATAGCTTGATTTCATCAAGAGGTATCCTAGACCAGTACCTCTCTCGAGTTCGGTACTCATCAAAACATCTAGCCCAAAATTCTTCAATATCCATTTCATGCCTATAAGCATATCCTAGATTTATATGATCTTTGACAAAGCTATTAGGGTCATATTGGAGCCTTATAATTTCATAGTCAATCAATTTAACCCTATTCTCAAAGGCTCTCACCAAATTCTAGGCATCAGACCTAGAGGCACAAGAATAAGGTCCTACCACAATTGGGAAGGGGGTGTAAGCTATCTTCTTTACATTGGAACATAAGGTATTCACATCTAGAATTTTCATACATCATTAAACAAGCACTACCTTATCTTTAGGATTCCTAGGGAGTCTTTTTAGAAAACCATTGAATGTACTGATCCTCAGGTGTGGGAATGATGGAAATTTAATAAAACAACATCCAAACTAGCTCACTATTGATATGGCTTTAGGTGAGAATCTTTTTTTAGGGCACCCTTGTAACTCTTGACGTAGCCTCATTGTGAAGGCATCATTCACCTTTACATATTATTCAAAGCTCTTTTCCAACTATAGATGAAGATAAAATTTGTGTACCTTAGTGTTCTCATTATAGTCTTTAATGTTGGGAAGACTAGGCCATAGATGATGCATGGATAAAGCATATATTAGGTATGATGACATGTAAATTTGCTTCAATGCTTTCACCAAATTTATCTAGGAGGCTAACTCTTCACATATGATTTGGTCCCAATCCACTTGCAAATCATTAGCACAAATGGCTTGAACTAAATAGAAGTGATGCTCAATAAAATCTAAGATCTTCTCCCTACCTTTCAATCTTAGCAATAATGCCAAGATGTCCAAAATTTCCCTTTTTAAGTTGGTTCCAAAAAGGAGTCTTGACATTTAACACTTTTTGGAATGAGGATTCTGGAACTAGGTTCTCTACATGTCCTCTCTTCTCAAAGTATTCTTCTCATTGAACATTGATATAGAAGAAGAAAATTCAATGTCATAGTACTTTTCCTTCACTAGAATTCTAAAAGTTGATGGCACCAATTCTCTGTTCACCTAAGGCAAAATTGATTGGTTGGGGAAAAATATTTACTTGGGTTTTGGGTTGTATCTTTCGATACTTTCTTTTACCAACTCTAGATCTTGCACTACCATGGGAAATTTGGGAGCCTTAACTAACCCTCTCTCCTTCAATTTTTGGGTTATTGGATGAATGGGTTGGGAATTGAGCCTTTTGTGTCAACTACCCAGATCATAAAATTTGAAAGAAGTATTTGAAAATTTCTTTAGATCATTCTCTGATCCAATTAAATATCGAAACCAACAGCCCTAACTACCATTAGCTTATAATGTCACACAAAGAAAGAAATTGTTTCAACAAAATAGCCATTACAAAATTAGGGACCTCATTTGGAAAAAATCTAATCATATAGATTAAAAAATTGGGTCATTGGTGCCACACAAATGAAGTGACACAAATTTAACAACCATAATGGTCATATTTGTAATAAATTAGGTAGATCAACAACTATTTAAAACATATTCCACCTAGATGATAGCTCATAAATCCATCCACCATAAAATCTACTTTAATATCTTATAGTAATGAGATTATTTCCTTTTTGGATCATTTTACTTAAGCTTATTGAGAGCTACCCTCTTTACTTGAGATTTGGAGTAAAGGCTATCACTTTAAATTATTAAGTGCAAGGAGAGAAGCATTAGCTTTCTTTTCCCTAGACATATCGTTGCCTTTGATTTCCTTTGGTTTGAGGGTGCAATGTGCGAACCACTATTTTCATGCCTTGATTACTTTACCTTTTTCTTTTTCACACTAGGCTTTTTCTTTTAATTTTTCAACTTATCTCAGGGAATCCATGAAAATAAGTCCTCGTCTTGAGCACATGAATGCTTTATTTCCTTTGTATTGGGCTCCTCTTTGCAACTGACTCTTTTAGAAGCATCTTTTTGGCATCTTTGTAGAATTTCCTTATTTTTAGTTTTAGGATTTTTTACATTCCTTGTCCTCTAGAAAAGAATCTTTGAATGTTTCCACTAAATGGAAAAGCACCATTGAGACTTTCTCTTTCCAAAGAGAGAAATACTTAGAAACATTTTCCTTTGCTTTGGCCACTTTTCCTTATATATCCTCGAGATGAATCACTGATCATGGATTCATTATTTACTAATGCATATCAAGGGCCTAGCTTAACTTCATGATAATACTATGCTTGGGTCCTTTGAACACGCAAAGTTTGCTTAATGGAGCATGAATTCTCTTGCTTTATCCTCATAGCTATTCATTTGTAAATCATAGCCTTTTATCTAAAATGGCATCAATGTTTAGGATATGATCATAGTGTTGAGAAACACACTAGAAGATGTTTGCTTCTAGAGGGTGAATAGATGAACATGTGAAGTTTTGTTTCTTTGGCACAGAAATAAGATCTAACTTTAGATCTTCAATTTGAGAGCTTCTTGACTTTATATTTTTGCTTCTCTTAGTATTTTCATCATGAATCAATTGGATATACACCTACAAATGTCATTATCATTTATTCTTCATGACCTCACTTGATGAAGTTCACTAAAAATAGAGAATAAGAAGAAAGGGTTAGAATCTAGAGAAAATAAGTGCTTGAGGTAGGAAATAAACTGCAAGACCAAAGTATGACTTTCTTCTCATCAAAAAACTACTCAACCAAATAAACCTCCCAATCCTAGATCACCTAAGACCTTAATGCAATGAAAAGACAAGAATCCTGCATGGAGGCATAAGGGGGAAGTGAAGTAGCAAAAACCTAGATAGGACACAAAAGGAAAACCTTAGAATGCTTGATGAGAAGAGAGCTACTTAGGGGCTATCTAGACAAGAGATTGAACATAATTTCATTGAAAACTCTTCAAGATAGAAGATTAACAAGGATAGATTGAAAGTCTAGCAACAGTTGGCTTTGATTAAGGACTTAGGCATCCAAATTTTTGAGAAGCGATCTAGCATCTCTAGTTTTTCACAATCAGGATGGAAAACCTATGGGGGGAAACCATTAAGCTAAGCACACAATAGAAAGTAAATTGAACTAGGAAAATAGGAAACTAAACTAAGAAAGTAGGAAACTAAAGCCTACCTAAACTAACCCTTAACTGTAGGGGTTACCTACTTTAAATTGTGAGATTGATATAGCTTTAGGTTCTAGCCATTGTAGGAAAATGACAAAACATCTCCAGTGGGATAGGAAAAAATGAAATAATAGTTCTGATTTACTTGCACAATTTTGAAAGGGCCTTTCCAAAAAGAGTCAAACTTATGGTGCATATCTTTGGGTTCACATCTCTTATCATACAACAAGACCAGATCATCTCTCATGAGCCTTCTTGGCCTTTCTTTCTTGTCAAAGAAGCTTTTCATATGCTTCTAATCTTCAGTGATATGGTCAACCAATTTTTCATGCTCCCCCTCTAGCTTAGTCAGGTACATGATTAACTTTTCAAAACCATTTTGAAATATTGAATCCTTAATTACTTGCTGCAACTTGAAAATAGATAGCTCCAATGGATGGGGAGAACTATCCTCAACTCCATATACTAGCTCAAATGGGGAAATACTAATGGCCTTTTTAGGTGTTACCCTATCTACCCAAAGAGCTTTATGTGGCTTCTTGAACCAATCCTTCTGATTATCAGAGACAAGCTTTTTCATAATGTTGACCAGATTTTTGTTGCTTGATTTTATCTAGACATTTCCGTGGGGGAAATAGTCAAAAGAATGACTTAGATGGATACTATTGTTGTAGAAGAAATCCACAATCTCCATTGAAGAAAAGTATGCAGCATTGTCCATGACTAGCTTCAATGGGACACCAAATAACACAAGGGTGTTCTCCTTAATAAATTCATAGATGACTTTAGAGGTGGTTCTCTTGGTAGGATTGCTTCTACCCACTTAGTAAAGTAGTATGTAGTAGTTATAGTGTATAAATGACCAGTAAAGGAAGAGGGGTTGATTGGATCAATGAAATCAATCCCCCACTGTAGAAAGGGGCCTTCTATTACTATTGGCTTCAAAGGTAAGGCAGCCAACTGAGTTTTTCTAGAAAACATCTTACACTTGTCACATTGAGCTGCCCACTTATAGGTATCTCTTAACATATTAGGCCAATAATAGCATTGCCTCATAATTTTATACATTATTATTGAAGAAGAGAAGTGCCCACCACAAGCTTCATTATGAAATGCTTGGAGCAACCTCACTTGTTGAGGCTTATCTACACACCTTAGGAAGGTTCCATCAATTTCCCTTTTATACAATTGATCATCATAACTGACATACTTGTTTGACTTAGTCCTAAGATCTCTACTCTACTTGTACATCAATCCATTAGGAAACTCTCCATAAGTAAGGAAATAAACAATATTTTAAAACCAAGAATCTTGGAGGCTTATCATTAAAATTCTTGAGGTTTCACCTTCTTTACTTACCTCTTGGTTTTTTGCAATTTCTCTACACAATCCATTACCTCAAACCAGCTTTGTTGATTTTAACTCAATGTCATACTCTTGGACTTTTCCTATCCAAGCTCCTTTGGTATTGCATCTTATCTCTTTGTGAGTCAAGATGCTCTTGACTATTGAATCAGGAACATGCATAATAGAATGTGAGTGCAAAAAATAGAATTGAAATTTTTAAGTGCTCTTACTATAGCATAAGTGTGCTTCTCCATCTGAGAGTACATTAGTTCATGCTCCTTGAGGGAGTGCTCATAAAATAAATAGGTTCTTGAATTCATTCTTTATTTTCTTGCAAGAGTATGGAAAATAATGTATGGGTTGATGCATAGCAGTAAAAAATTAACTCTTTGGTATAATCTAGATCAATCCAAGATCGAACCTTTGGCTATTGTAGCTTTGATTTTGTCAAAAGCCTTCCTTCTAGAGCCATTCCACTTGAATGTATGACTGACCTTCATCATATCAATTATACACTTGGTAATCTTAGATAAATCAGGAACAAAATGCCTTCAAAAATTTACCTGCCCAAAGAAGGACTTAATTCTAGATTTGCTTGCTGGTAAGTTGAGCTACTAAATAGATTTGACATGTTTAGGATCAATCTTAATGCCTACTTGAGACAATATGTGACCAACAACTTTCCCTTTGTAACACAAAAGATAAATTTCTTGGGGTTAAAGGAGATTCCTTGTTCCCTACATCTCTTTAGCACTTTCTCCAAGTCCTTTACACGACCTTCTCTTTTCTTGGAAAATACTGTTAAATCATCCAAATAGATGATATTAATATTTTCCTTTAAATCTACAAGGATGAATTCATTGCTCTCTAAAAAGTAGTTCCAATATTAATTAGTCCAAAGGGCATCCTATTGTAAGCAAAGGTTCCCCAAGGAGTGGTGAACATTGTCTTAAATTGATCATCTGGATCCACTTCAATCTAGTTGGAGCTTGAGAAACCATCAAACATAGACATCATTTCATATCCTTCTAGTGTTTGTAGTAAATGGTCCATGTTATGGAGAGCATAGCCATCTTTGAGAGAAGCTTGATTCAAGTTGCTAAAGTCAACACAGATTCTAATTTCCCCACTCTTTTTCTAGATAGGAACAACATTAGCTATCCAAGTTTAATGGTGTATAGGATAGATGATCCTTGCTTCTAATATCATATGGATTTCTCTAAAGATGGCATCTGAGATCATTGGGTTGTAGTTGCATTGCTTTTGTCTAAAAGGAATTGCATCAGGCTTAAGGGGAATTTTATGTTTAAACACACCATTTTTTAAATCATCATATTCCCATGGAAAAAACATCTTGATATTTAGTAAGAATACAATTATCCCTTGTTCTTTATTCATTAGACTAGCTACTACCAATATTAATGATTCTAGGCTTAAACTAAGTGCCTATATTCATTCCCTCAAAATCTCCTTCCACCTTTCCAACATCTTTCTCTTCTAATATATCCATCATGTCTATTAAAAAAAATTTCTAAAGATATTAGATGACTAGGAATTTTGTTACCCTTTCATTCCTCAACACCAAGCTTCAAATATTTTTTACTATCACGAGAGAAGTCTTGGCAAGGGTTTTCACTTCCTTCAAAGTATAGGTCAGTCAAAGGCTCGATTCCTTCTAGGAAACACTGAATCTTCTTATCACTAGTGAAGGCTTTCCATGATTCAACATTGTCAAGTACATTAGGTCAAAAGAGGACTTCTTTTTCTTTCAATTCTGGATGAGGTAGCAGAAGGGATGAGGAGGTAGCTAACATATCTGCCCTTACATTTTGCTCCATTGTAACAGATTATATAGAGAAGGCATTCAAGTCTTCTAATTCATCCTAGACTTTGTTCCTATAGTTACCATGTCTTAGGTTGTTCATAGTATATTGACTTTGGACTTGTCTTACTATTGGTTCTACATTGCCTTGGGCTTCTAAGATTTTCACACCTTTTTCATTTGCAGCAGTGATACCCAATAGTAATTCTTCATACTGTGTTATGTTTTTTTTTTTTTTTGAGCTAAAACTTGTAAGAAAGTTGTGTCAAATCTCCCTTAGGGGAAATGAGCACCACACCTACTCTTGATCTAATAGTTGCACAACTGTAATCAAACTCTAAGGTCCAAATCCTTTGATCATTAGGAGGGGCTAACTCTTCTTCTTGAGTATTGAATTTATCAAACATCATGTAGTTCTCATACTCCATTTCTTTATACAAGATTTGGATTTTAGGATCATCATATTTTATTATAGTAAACTTAGTTTTCTCCTCAAGTTCAAGCTTGACCTTTTTATTACCATCAGGAAACATAGCATGAGACCAATCTAGTTTAATTTCACCTCCCATATCCCTACCAAAACTCCTACTTATTAACATGCCATAACTGGTAGGGATGTCAACCAAAAGGATGGTCAATTTCATTCTTTTTGTTGGGTGTGCAACTAAGGATACTTGGCCATCCTTAACTTGAACTAATAGGGGGACTTTTTTTGCATCCATAGAGTAACAACACCCAATGGTTTTAGTTAAGGGAAATCCTAAGGCACGAGCAATAGTAAAAGGCATTACATTATCTGAGGCACCAGAGTCAATTATGAAAATACTCAACTTGTGACCATTTACAAATAAGGACACATGGAATTGATCATTTTTTTGCTAGGAGAGGTAGCTAGGACTAAAAATTCTTCTTCCTTGAATAGCATGGGTAGGACTAGTTGTTCATCAATTGGGGATCAAGCATTGATACTAGGTTGATCATTACTAATGGTAGTATTGCTATTGGAATGAGCTTTATTACTAGTCTCTACTTTGAAATAATCAACTATTTTTTGCATTTTGGTGGGATTAGACTTTAAGTAATGTAGGGTAGAATCTTGAATATGAGCATCCTTGCAATATTAGAAGATATCAAATGAGGAGTTAGACTTACCACTTGGATCCACTTTTTATTGTTCTCTCCTTGAAGTAGAGAAGGTGGATGTAATAGCCATGGTTGGTGAAGTGGTAGGAGCATTGTTCTGAATAGGAACTGAGCTTGTTGGACTTTTGTTCTTCTCACTTCTTGTTGTTACGATAATTTTTTCTCCATCCAAGGTGGAAAAATAGTCATCTCCTTTCTCCTAATCTAATTCACACTCCAAGTAAAATGTTCCAGAGTCACCAGGGGCAGAAGAATCATCTTCACTTTTTGGCTATTCCATTGTTATCTCATTACTTGCATTGAGTTGCTTGTATCTATTCATTTTAGGGAAAAAGTCACCATCATGATCTTCTCTTAAGTGGAATATGCACATGCTTTGCTTCTTAGGAGTTTCTTCAATGGAAATTTTTTGTTGAGTAGATGGTAATTGTAAGGCTTTCCTTCATGTTTCCTTCTAGATAGCTCTTGGTAAGGTTTCTAGAATGAAGGAACTATCTTATCCATTTGCCTTTTCATGGAAATCATCTCATTTGACAACTTTTGAAGCATTGCTTCTATGTTGTTAGTTGTACCAGTTGTAGTTCTTGTGGAAGTCCCACTTTGCACCTCTCTCTTCCATTTTTTGGTTGTTATCAATTTGTCTTCTAGTTCTATTGCCAAATTTTGAGCACCTTGGAGATTTACCACATGTGCTCTTCTGATTTGAAAGCTAATATCTAGAGCCATGGAACTAATGAAGAACATCTTCTAGTTATCAGTAATTGACCTACTCGTAATAGGAATTTGGTTGACCAACCTGTTAAATCTTGCAATGAACTCTCTCATAGGAATACTTGGTTCCTTCTTGATTTGAGTGAGCTGGGACAATAAGGTATGTTCATCTTTTGTACTTTTATAGCGGTCCTCAAATCAATTATGTATGTCATCTCAGGTTGTGATGCACCCAATAGGAAAATATTGGAATAAAATTAGTTGCATTTTCAATTAGTGTCTCAATGAACATTCTTATAGCCACATCTTCATGTTGAGGGCATACAATACTATAGGTTGTGAAGAAAGAAGTGATATTTTCATCTGCAAAGACCTCACATCACCATTGAATTTAGGGAAATTCTTTTGGGAGGCTCTTGGTAAGTCATTGTTAGCAACAATTCATAGAGGGCCAATAGCATTACCCCAAGGCACAACCATTGATGCAGGAAGAATAACTAGTACTAGCTAGAAGGTAACAACAATTGGCCCTATGACTCCATGCAAGGTGAGAGAATTACACAATGATGGAATTTGTGTGTGAAAGATAGGAGGGGAAGAGAAATAACTATGTCCTAAGGAAGTAGGATAGGGTGGTGGAAATAGAGCCCCATAGATACCTTGAAACATAGGGTCCCTTGAGTAAGCTCTCCCTCTTCTCAAGGGATCTTCTAATATTGGAAAATCATCTTTCCTAAGTTCTTCAAATACTAGATTGACTTTTCCTTGATCATGAACACTCTTGGAATACTTGGGATCTAGGGTGAACTAATTCTATTCAGAATGGGTGTGCTTGCCTCAATCTTCTTTGCTAGAAACCACCTTCCCAGTACTCAAAGTTGGTTTCTTCTCTTTCCAATGCAAAGATGACTCTTCTATACTCATCTAAGTATTTTCTATTTCTCTAGATGAGTGTATTCAACTAATTGATTATATCTTCTTTTTTGTCTTGAAAGCCAAGGCTAAGTTGAATTGCAGGGTTTGACCTTCGTGAGGAAACATCATTTTTCCTCATGGGTCAATAGGCATGACTTGACAAATGTGTGAGTGTCGATAAGGATGGGATTCAAAGTTGTTCCAATGCAGCCATAGACAGACTTATTGAGGATAACTTAGATAATGAAGAATAGGCACAAGATTTTATCTTTCAATATCAAGAAAGATGTGATTTAGATATTTTGAAAGGTTCCCCAATAAAGTCAACAAAAATTGTTGGTTAACAGTTTGTCTTCCTTGGATTTTGGTTTATACCTTGACTTCTAATATGCCCAGTGTGGTAGAAAATAAAATAGTTAATTGCAGAATGGGTCAATGTAGTAGTCTATCAGAGACCCTTGAATTGAAAGGTATATCTCCCTAGTGGTGTAAAGATTTGCAAGGAATTCATTTTTTGTAGATCAATTGATTTTGAGGGGTATGCTCTTAACCAAGGAGAAGGAGAAGTATATCTAGATTACTTTACACTTCAAGAAATCTAGGCTAATTTTAGATGATGACTCACAACCTCCTTAGATATGAATGTGCATGAGTCACTTTTAAACTCATCTATCGTCTATAATGCAATTTACTCTATCTTCTAAATGCAACATTTGATGCATTTTACCATACAAGTACCATTGCCTTTAGAATGACATTAGGAATTTTCTTGGTTAGTTCATTAGGAGAGTACTTCCATTTTTTCATTTTAGCCACTAGGGTATCCTCTATTTGTTTCTTCTCATGTGTACTCCTAGTGTCATATTTCAGAGACTTGAAATATGTCATACCTCCTCCTTCTTGAAGTCTTTGCAGTATTTGTTCCAAGGTAGGGGATGTCTTCTAAAATATAATTCATCCTACTTCATCTTCATCTTCATCATCCCCTAACTTGAATTTCTTCCTTGGTTTTGCAGTCCTCCTATTAAATATAGCATGGGAGAATTTTTTAGGCTTAGTTATGATAACCTTCCCTTTCTTCTTGGGAGGCTCTTCCTCTTTAGGTTCCTCTTCATTTGCATTTACTTCATCATCTTCCTCTTCCTCAAGATCATTTCCTTTTCCTTCAGTTGGCATAAGAGGAGAGTTGGATGATTTAGAATCCTTAAGTATTTTCTCCACTTTCTTTCTTCCCCTTTTCATGGCTTGAGGAAGTTTCATTTCAAAAGCACCTTAGCTTCCTCATAGGTGTCAAAATATGATGCCTTCATGTATACTAGCTCGTTAATAAGAACTTCAATAATATTCCTTATGTCATCAATGTTAACCTCATATCCTAGAGGCTTAACCCATGAAACCCTTGGCCTTACTACCTGAATATGAACTTGGTCACAATCAAAAAGAAAATAGATATCTTTCTCATACTCTTCCATCAATTTCTTGGGGATTCTATATCTACTTTGCATTTTCTCCTTAAATGACTCAAAGTAGGCATCTATAATACTATCAAAATTATCAACCAATTTTGCTATGAATTCATTAATCTGATACAAAATTGGTGTATCCTTCTTCCACACCATAGTACATTTTGAAGGAAAAAACTTTTGTAGATAAAAGAATAGACAAGTCAATAGAGATCCAAACTTACGTGGATTGCTCTTTGAAACTTGGATGCTCTCCATATCTTTGTTGAACTAGCTCAACAACAACTTGGCAAGGTCGAAGGATAGGTTATTCTTCACCACCTAGTAGGATAGATCAACAACTTGACATGGAACATTGTTCAGATGGCTTGTGTTGTATATCTTATGTGCAATCACATGGATGCTAAATTTTATCTCCATGTCTGTAACTCCATTTAGTTTCATCCCTCTGCCATCCCACTCGATAAGAGTTCTCTTGGCTAGTTCAACATGACCTAGGGTTTCTATAGTCTTCACCTTATTAAGGATTGGAAACCTTGTAATTTTGTGAATCATCTTCTTGGTGATTGCAATTGGATGATCCAACCACAAATGCATATCGTGGACTTATCTTAAGATATACCTAATCCATTTCCCTTGGAAATCCCTCTGCATATGTAGGATATGCATTAAACCTTTTGTCTCCAAATGCTTGTGCTCAAGTTTCAAGTTCACATCCACACACAACTCATTGAACACCTAGTTCATTTCTAGGGTTCCTAGCTCTTGGATTGAATAGTGATAATATGACCATATATCATGAATGAGAAGTACCTTGGGAGGAATCTATGATTGCACTCCAATGGAGTCAAGCTCTTCTATGATTTTCAAACTCAATTTGAATGTTGGGGCTTTACAATCAGCTCCTTGAATCAACATTTATGAACCATTCTTTTTCTTTCTGTTAGAAGATGCCATTCTTGCTTGGTAATGCTTCAAACACAAGAGTAAACTTCAACAACAATTTATTTGAATTTCTCAGGGGCTTTAGAATTCTCTTCTCTCTATGCTCTAGAAATTTGCAGTGAAATAAAGTATTCAATTTCTTCTTTTTAACAAAAAATATATCTTCCAGTCTCCATTAATGCATCATACCATAGTTTTCTCAATGACAGATTGTCCACCACTCAGCTAAGTCTTCATCTCTCATAGGACACCTTCAACTTGGTAAGGTCCCTTGATTTGGTAGGAAACATCATTACTCAGTCTAAACTTGGTACTCAATAGAGTCACCAACTTAGCATCTACATCTAACTTGGTAAAGTTATTCAACCTAACCTTGCTCAGTAAGGTCCTGTGACCCGACCTTGCTCAGTACGGTCTTTAGCTATCATCTTAACTCAATTATCCTTGTGTATCTAGAATGTTGATATGGATCACATTCTTTTTTACTAGAACTAGTATGAGATGCCTTCTTAGAATGATAGTTCCAGTGATCTCCATAAAGAACTAGGTTGAAGTGGTTGAGTCACCCAACTTATTGACTTGGGTGTCAACAATTTCAGGACTCTGACTTGCATCCTCATGAGATTTCCTTATCCATTGTTGCCTCATCTAATTTTTTATATTTTTGGCCTTTTCTTTCTTTTCATCTTCAACTCTTTCTTAGTTCATATAGTTCCTAGCAAGATGTCCAACTTCTATACAAACAAAACATCTTTTTGTAGTGTCTCTCTTCCTTGTGTGATGTTTCATACAATTTACTCCAATGTACTCAAACTCACCATAGCAGTGACATCTGCACCATGTGTTTTAATCCCAACCAAATATAGTTTTCACAATTTTTCCTACTAGGTCCCATTTCTTGGTCTTGCATTCTGTGAATATGTGTCCTTGTTTATTGCAATTGAAACACTTTCCTTGAAATTTGGTTTTTTGTTTGCATGCACTTCCTCTATGTCCTGGTTTGTTGCAACTATAATACTTTCCACTAAACTTTTATTCCCCATTACTCCAACACTTGTTTGATGTACTTGGTTCCAATTTTGATGGATATTCTAGGAGCCAAGAGGTGTTGATTGGTAAAGATAATGTGGAGGGTAGTAAGGATAGAATTACTTACTCGAATGTTGGGTCAAAAGCCCTCAAGGAGGATGAAGAGAAATAGAGTGCTCACCCTACCCACCCAAAGAGGAATGTTAACAAGGAGAAAATGGAGGTGGAACTTGGTATGGAAATCAAGGATAAAGACCTTGCTACTAAGGACAATAGCCTGAGTAAAGAGGAAAAAAAGGAGAGGACAGAGATGTAGGATATCAATCCTGATATCCAGATCAATACAGTTACTACTACCATTGATTCTGAGATTAGGGATGTTGTTGATGACAAGGAAGATTCTCATGAGGCTAAATTATCCTTTCTTGACACTACTAACCTTAAAGTGGAGGCTTCCCTTTAGAGTGATTATTGGCTTTACAATGAAATTACGGTTCTTAAGAAGAAAATGGGGGTTATACAGAAAAAGATAGATTATGAATGCACCATGAGAGCTCAAATGGAAATACAAATTGGTAATATCCCTGGTAAAATCAAATTATATGAGCAAGAGCTCCATTACTTAATTAAGAAAAGTAGTCAAATAATGGAATAGGTCACTTCTAGTCTGTGTGTTGCGGCGGTGAGTCTAGGTAAGAAGAGTAACGAGGAGATAATGTCTCCAAGTAATGTGGAGTTGGGGAGTTTAGGTCAACCTAGTAAGAGAACTAGGCAAAGGACAAGGAAAAAGGCCATTGAAGTTCTTGAGGCTCATATTTTATCTTTAGTTGACATTATCCAAAGTACTATAGAAGCAGGTAAAGAGGTGGTGGATATCATCAAAGAGCTATTGTAGGCACTAGTTGCAGAGTGTGTGTGTTGGTTGCTGGTCCAGGTAGTTTTACTGGTTTTTTTTTTTTGTTTTACATCTTATTTAAAAATTTAGGTTCTAGGTTTTTATAAAACCTGGTTGCTTTATATGGTTTAAAGTTTTGGTTTCAAGTCCCTATAAAACCTAGTTTCTTTGTTTAAAAGTTTAGGTTTTAGGTCCTTATAAAACCTAGTAGTGCTAAATGCTTATCTTTAGTTTTTGTAAAGGGTTTTGGGTCCCTTCAAAACTTGATTTTTCCTTAATCTAAAACACATGTTTGATGTATGCCCTATCTTTCCACAATGATTACAAGTTAGCCTTTTATTCTTTTGAGATCCTTTCTAAGAAAATTCAACCTCTTCTATGTATCTTGATCCACCTTTACCTTTTATGTGTAAATTGACTTTTCTCATTCATTTGATTAATGCTTTCTTGTGATTTCATCATCCTCTCATTGCTTTTCTTCTCTATGCTGAGATCATTCTACAATCTTTCATTCTCTATTCTCAAGTTGATAAGCTCTTGATTTTCATCATTGAATTGACCAACAAAATATGCTTGTTGAAGAGATAGTTGATGAATTTCATTGTTCTTTTCTTCTATCTTTTCAGTAAGAAATATCTTCTCTTCTTTGGCTCTGTCTATTTGTTCTATATTTTCACACATTTTGATTAATTGGATTTCTCTTCTTGGTTTTCTGACTTCTTCATGAAGAGTAAGATTATTTTCAAGTAGATCTTTGATTGATGCATCAACTTCATTTGAACTTTTTATGAAAGGTGCTCCCCTTCAAACCATAAACTCATAACAAAAACAAAGAAATAGCCAATGCGAGAACAAAATTTGGACTTCTTATTTGCACTGCAAACGCAGAATTATAGAATCCTCAAGTACAATATGCTAATCCACATGGGCATCTTCATTACAAAAATCTACAAGACAACTTGCAAACTATCACCTAGAGTTGTCTTAGACAAGGTTTAGGCCTTTCTTAAATAGGCAATTTTATGTCACCCAGGAAGGTTCTAAACATTGAAAGTTAATACCTATGGCCGACAAACCCTAACAATACATATAGAGTCAGCCAAATACATCTTTAACAATTATTTTAGATATTTCGGGTAGCCCAACTTTGAAAGCCATAACTCATGAACCATTTCTCCTATTTTCTATTATAACCACTTTTTGGAAATGCTAGCTCCTGATCTATAGGCTCAAAGCTATGCTAGTACCCTTTTGTTGGGTTTTCAAACCTCATTTGGGCACTCTAAGGCCTCCAATGGTGAGCCTAAAGACTTTTCTACATATTTTCCGCCGAAAATCCACAATAACTTCTTTGATACTTATGCTTAAGCAATTAGATTTTTATGGTAGGCTTACAACTCTAAAATGAACCTTTCTATAGAAAATAAGAACATTCTAAGCTCATATGAAAAACTTACTAAAAATAGCAAGTTCCCATAAATAGTAACCACCCTATCTACTAGTCCTTATTAAAATAGAAAAGAGTGAAATATAAATTTTTTTGGGGTGATGCAAGATTTCTCCTACACCCAGGATGCTCCTTCACTTTCTTGAATTGATTCATGGCCAATTATAGATCCAACTTTTCATTATCAATACCTTTATCTAGTTTATAAACTTTCATTGCCTCTAACCTTTTCTCAAGCTACTAAACTTTTGATGTGAGAAGTAGCAGCTCTGATACCAATTGTTGGAAATGTAGTATAGACTAGGTGACTAAGAGGGGGGTGAATTAGGAACCAATAAAACTTTTACTTTACTTCACCAATTAAATCACCACCATATAATCTAATCTAATTGCATGCATGAAATAATAAAAGCAATAAAACATTCATAACACTTGACATGATATTTGGTAACCTAGAAACCTTCCAAATAGAAAGTAAAACTAGGGTGGGGATGATACCCACAAGCTTTATTACTATATTATAAAGTTAGCTTGTTAAAGCTTACAATTTATCACTTTTGGTGATCTACCCTATTAAGAGCAATAATAACTATTAGGTCCACCTTATGAAAGGATTTACAACATACAATGAAGTATGCACTAGGTTAGGAGATTTGGAATAAGACTGTTAAGTCCACCTTGTTAGAGGATTTGACTGATGCACTTGAAAGGATGAATTAGTGGTTGATCTATGATCTACAACTCTATTTTTCTGAATGAAATTCCTTTGAATAATAATGATCACCTTGGTGTAATAGATAAGTCTTTAATTTTCCTTATACTTCTTGTAACCTTCTTTATTTTGCACTCATGATTTTTTTAACTTTTTCACATTGTTGTTTATATATGATATAATGCATTACATATATACCAATCCACTTAATTACATTCTAGAGTCGGCTAGAATACCAAATTCAATAAGCTCTACTAAGTCAACCCACTGCTACAACTTGGGTCCTGAAGACAACTCTGGTGATGTTTTGACACTTGGGAAACACTGTCAACACTCGGCAAACTCTGGCACTCAATTGACATTGAATCCCATTCTATACTAATCACTTGGAGTAGCCCAAACTAATCATTACCGAATGACTCGATGAATATTGAAGAGCTTGGTAGATATAGAATTGCTCAATTGACACTGCATGGCTTGTTCAACACTATCTTCATTCACTTCATTAACATTGCAAGCTTGGTAGACACTACAAGGATCAGTTAACACTATATCCTTCATCACTTATACTGGAGAGCTTGGTATACTTTTCTATGCTCAAGTAACACTATACTTTTCCTTAGAATCTTGGTAGACATTATAAAACTTGGCAAATACTATTTTTTGTCTCAGATGCTTGGTAGACACTATGAAGCTCAGCATGAGTTGTAGTTTGACTGCTTAGCTTGATAGCAACTGAAACTCTTGAATTACACTGCTAGTAGTATGATAATCTCGATAGCAATTGTGGATCTCGATAGTAATATAATCAACTAACTAAGTGCTAAGTCACTAATAGACAAATGATGTGACCATAAGGTCAACACTTGTGTCTTTCATTAATAAAACATTTCATTCCAAGTACCATACAAGAACTAAATGAACACCAAAATCAAGATGTAGATGTACATTCTAACATAGTAGTCCCAACTATAGGGGTTTTCCCACATAATATTTTTTTCAAAATTTTTTACTCTTTAAAATTTTACATTTATACTCCTTCTTAGAAATGGCCAATTACATTTTATGATTACATTGTAGAGCATCTATGTTGCATGCTTCTATTTTGCACGCTTCAAGATGCAGTCCAATGTTGTGAGTTCCAGAAGCATTGCCACTTGGAAGTTTACTAGATTAGAAGTTTCTTCAATGAATGCTATAAAATTAGTCTTCATTCACTCAACATCCACCAGCTAGTGGTTATTGGTGACATAAGATTCAGTATACAAAACCTTTAAATATTTAAATAGCTTATCCATTTCCTTTTTCACAAAATCATAGATACATTTCAATTCATTATTAGACTTCACTAAACCCTCATATTTGAAATCCAAAGATTTCTTCCAATGAAGCAATGGCTCTTGGTAAGCTTTAAGTATCCTGTGATTTACAGCCATGTTGGTCTTCATGTCAATTAGCCTTGTAACAAAGCCAATTGCTTTGTTAAGATTTTTAATTCCTTCTTCATTGAGTCCTAGTGATTTTCCAAAGTTTCTCTTAACATATCTATGTCTAACAAAAGAGCTCCAAGGTTCTCAATGAGGAGAGAAACATGGGCCTTGCATTCATCATCCAGGCATGACCAATTTGACCAAATTTCTCTCTTGTTGTAGCTTAAGTAATAAGTTCATATTCTCCTCTACATTTGGATCAAATGTACTTTAAGGTGTACTTCCAAGTATAGCTCTAATGTAATCCATCAATTATATGTTTGAGGCCTTTAGTACCTCTTTCTCAGACCTTGAATCCTCCAACTTATCTTTTATCTTTGTATTAATTAATTTCCACATGTTGACCATAGAGTCATGAACTAGAATTTCCATGTCAATTGTCTTGATCTAAAAATCATTAGGAGTTAATTCATGAAACTTTCCCTTCTTCTGGTGTTATGCAATCTCCAGAAGCAAGGGTCTATAAATTGAGTCTATTGCCAACACTAGAATGGTCTTCTACTTCTTTTCCTCCTTTGACACAAGTTGAGGATGAGTTGCTTGCACAATGAGGTCTTTAGATGGAGCACTATACTCACATCTCTTCTTCTTTCTATCAATGGTATCTTCCAATCAAGATTCGATTGAAAGGACATTGAGTGCTGACTATATGGATGTAGGATCAAAGAGCTTCCTCACTACTTGGGGTGTCACCTTGCTCCTACTAGAAAATTGAAAGGTAGTTTCTTTAGTAATTAAAGGGGCTAGATTTTTACCTTGTTGAGATGTATCTTTCTCCTTTCCATCTAGAGGATTGTTATCACTGCTAGAGTAAAGCATTGATTTAATTTCATTTATTAAATTCACTTTACTCCCTTCTTAAGATTTTACTTTATGTACCTTTTGCATCTCTATTTAATAATTAATTAGTAATTATTAAATAGCTTTTCCTTTTTAGGTTTCCCTTTTTTGGGTTTTAATCACCTTTTATAAGGATTGATCTCCTTTGTATTTTGTAATCTTTTCCATTTTTGAAAATACATTAGCATATTTTTCAGAGCAAAACCCTTTGCCTCCTCTTGTCTTTTTCTTTTGTGACAAGTTTTTGCATGCAGGTATTCGAAGGCTTTGTGGATTTGTGTTGATCAAATCCTTCATGGTATCAAAGCCAAATCTATTGTAGCTTGTTCATTATTTGGAGAAAAAGGAGAACAAGGGTTTGTTAGAACAGATCTGGAATTTTTAGGGTATTTTTTTAGAAAATAGGGGGGTCGCTGATTTTTGGAGCAGGTTGAGGCCAAACGGGCATCATGGATGGATCCAGAAGGTGTCAAGACCCTTGTTTCCATATAAAATTTGTCCAATTTGGGCAAATTTGATCTGGGAGGCAAAAAAAATTGCCCAGCAGGGCCGTACAGCCTCTGCACGCGTTACGAGGTGATTTTTTTATCAAAAAAAATTTTAAAAGAAATAAAAAATATGCACAAAAAATAGTTTTCCATCCTGTTAGCCCTTCGGCATGGCAGACCAATTTCCCGGCTGAGACACTGGCGGTAGCGGGCTTCGGCGGCATTTTTTCATATTTTTGGCAACAGCACTAAAAACCACCGCCGATCACCGCCTCTGCTCTGCTCCGGGCTGCCACTCCTCTGTCAAAGTGTTGCACCAGCTACGCTCCACCTTAGGGCCATAGCTGCTCCACTCTGCCACCGCCTGTGGTGGCTTGTTCTTTTCTAATTATTTTTTTTAATAAAATATATATATATAATTTTTATTGCCAATGGGGGGCCCTGTCATTTTTTTGCAATAACTCTCGCATACGGGGGTCTTTTTCAATTCCAAAAAAAGCATCGAAAAGTTGCTTCTGAGACGGAGATGATGGAGAAGGAATTTTTGGATTTTTTTTCTAGATTGATACCTATTTTGGCATTTGAAGTCTGTTGATGCCTTCTATCTTTCAGGGGGCATAAATTCTTCGTTATAGCTTCATTTTTCGATCCGAAAAAAGCATCGAAAAGCTCTTTTCGAGAACTTTCCAAATTCTTAGTCTTTTCACTAGTATTTGGTACCAAGTATTTTTTATTAGTATTTGAAGCCTTTTTGCTCTTATCTCATTTACACAATCTATTTGTAAGTTGGGGTTCGATTTATTGCATTGTGGAGGGCATTTTTATATTATTTTCTATTATTATATTAGTATATCAGAAAACAAAAAAAAAAACCTTTCTAAAAAAATGGTCGAGATCACTTCTTCTCTAGAACTTCTGACCCCTCATAATTATCACACCTGGAAGACCTCGATGACTCGGCTTCTCTGGTCAAAAGGGTTGTGGTCATGTTTAGATGTTGTTTAGCCTATTCTTCAAAGGCCTTTTGAGGTCATGCAACATCGGAACAAAATGGATGAGGCAATTGAATTGATTGCATTACAGGTATCAGTTAGTTTACAGTTTCATTTGGATGGGTGTAATACTCCTTTGGCTATGTGGACCAAGCTTGAAGGCTTGTTTGGTATTGTGAATGAGTTCAGGGCACTTCAGATAGAGATAGAGCTTACAACACTTGCACTGAATTCCTTTCCGACTATTGATGACTTCTTGATGAAGTTTACTCAACAGAGATCCTTGTTGCAGAGTTGTGGAAATAAGAAGATTCATACTGAGTGCATCTATTTGATTCTCTCAAAGCTTCGAGGGAATTTTTAGATATTTTCTTCCACATTCTATTCCACCAAAGATGCTTTGGGGAATCGATTTGTTATGCTTTCTTTTCAAGTCTTTTGTGATCGCTTGACTAGAGAGAAGTCAAAACTCACACAGTTGGATACTAGGATTGGTTCTAAGACAAAGGCATTGGTAGCTCAGACATCTACAAGAAAGTCAAAGCTAAAATTGAAGCATAAGAGAGATTTAGCAGGCAGTGAAAGTTCCTCTAAGCCTCCTCCCAAATCAGATGCTCAAAAACCCTCTCAAAAGGCTAATACTTCTAAGTCTGGTGAGTCTTCCTCCAAGACTAATAAGTATACAGGTGAACCTTGCAATTTGTGTGGCAAGGAAGGACATCTAGTTTCCAAGTGTTGGAAACATCTTGAAGCATTAGAGGAGGCCATGTAGCAGTCCAGTATTGCTTCTCTGAAGCCTCCACCTCCACCTACAGGGAAAGGACATGCTCTTTCTACATGCGCATTATCTTCTCTAGCTCCTTGGATTCTTGATTTTGGAGCTTCTCATCATATGACACACTCACCTGATTTGGTTACCTCACTTCCTCAAAGTGTTACTACACAGATTGTAGTTGGGGACTCTTCTCAGCTTTTAGTCACAGGTTCAAGAACTATCTCTTTAGAGGGTGGTTCACTACAGGATGTTCTCTTGGTTCCAGCCATTTCTACGAACCTCCTATCTATCTTTCAAATTTTTCATTCAGGCTCTGGAAAGACAGTTGAGTTGTCACCACATGATGTGGTTATTCAAGGCCTCCATGATCCTGATTTGGTTATTGCTACATGGAGTGTTGATCTTCAGTCTCACTTATATCAGTTCGATGGCTTTGAGAGCTTTGACTCTACAGGTGTTTCTCTCATTGCTCATGCAGACACAGTGAGCAAACTCTGGCATGAGCATTTTAGCCATGTCAACTACAAATACTTACAATAGATGAGTACACAAGAGCTAGTGATTTTATTACCTTAGATCTCTTGTACTGATGGTGTGTGTCATAGTTGTGCACTTGGCAAACATCACAAAGATCCTTTTCTAGCAGGTTGATCTACATGTGCTAAGGAACCATTGGATTTGATACATAGTGATCTTATGTCATTTCCCACTCCATCTTTTTTAGGTGCTTGATATGTGCTCACCTTCATTGATGACTTCTCCAGATGCACTTGGGTGTACTTTTTGAAGTACAAGTCTGATGTCTCTGATTCATTTTGAATATTTAAGACCTTTGTGGAGAAGCAGTCTGGTCTTTCAATCAGGCATATCTGCACTAACAATTGGGGGGGGGGGGGGGGGGGGCGGGGGAATATGTGAATCAGTCTTTTAGAGATTTTTGTACTGAGCATGGTTTACAACATCAGTTCTTTGTTCCCCATACACCTTAGCAGAATGCGGTTGCTAAAAGAAACAATAGGATATTATGGGAGATGGCCAATTGTATGATACAGTCTTGTGCTATGAGTTCTTCATTTTGGGCTAAGGCTATCAATTGTGCCAACTATATTCAGAATCAGATGCCTCATAAGGCATTGTGACACATGACTCCTGAGGAGGCTTATACTCATGTCAAGCCTGATGTTTCTACTTTTCGCATTTTTGGTAGTGAGGCTTGGGCATTTATTCTAGATGCTTAGTAGAAAGCCATGGAGAAGAAGAGCCGACCACTCATTTTTTTGGCTACTATGAGGATGTGAAAGCATACAGGTTGTTTGATCTTGATTCCAAAGATGTCTTGTTTTGACGAGATGTTCAGTTTGATGAGTGTTTTCCTTCTATGGATCCTCCATCTTCAGCTTCTTCTTCACTACCCAGTTCTTCATCTACTTATCTATAGGATTATGCCTCCTTTGAGGAAGATCTTGAGATTGATCCCTCTTTGCCTCCTCCACCAAATGTTCCACGAGTGCCCAAGTGAGCTCGTGATACTGTTGATGCAGCTAGACCTCTGGTAGGTGATCCTATAGATGTTCGTCGTACTTGTTCTCAGACTGCAGGTAGTGGCCTTTTGAGTGATGCCATTTCTAATGATCCTCAAAAAATTTCATAGGCAACAAGACACTCAGAGTGGGATAGGGCTATGGATGAGGAGTACTTTTCTTTGATGAAGAACCACACATGGGATCTGTGTCCTCTTTCAAAAGGAAGAAATTTGGTTCGGTGTCATTGGGTGTACCATACCAAGTATGTTGCAGATGGTTCTATTGATAGGTACAAGGCATGTCTTGTTGCAAAGGGTTTCACACAAGTTGAGGGTATTGATTACTCTAAAACCTTTGCCCCTATTGCCAAGATGAACTCTATTCGCCTTGTACTCTCTCTAGTAGCTTCACAGGGATGGACAGTTTTTCAGATGGATGTGAAGAGTGCCTTTTTACATGGAGACCTACATGAGGAGATCTATATGGAGCAGCCTCATGGTTTTGTGCAGGACTCTTCATTGGTATGCTGGCTTCAGAGGTCTTTATATGGTTTCAAACAAGCCCCTAGGGCTTGGTATGAGAAGATGGATTCCTTCTTGCTTGCTTCCCAATTCACACAGTGTCATTTTAATCCTATAGTTTACATTCAGCATCATGGGGCTGACTTATTGATACTTGTGCTTTATGATGATGACCTCATTAGCATAGGAAGCTCAGTCTCCATGATACAGGGTGTTCAACAAGCATTGAGAGAGCAGTTTGAGATGATAGATCTTGGCCTTCTGCACTATTTTTTGGGCCTATAAGTTGTTCAATCTTTAGACGAGATAGCCATACTCCAGTAGAAGTATGCTCATGATATGCTTCAAAGATTCAGCATGCTTGATTGCAAGCCTACCCCCACACCTTTTCAGTCAGGTGTTGTTTTATCTACCACTTTCTCTACTCCTATAGTGGATTCCACTCTATATAGACAGCTTGTGGGTAGTTTGTTGTACTTGACACACACATATCCTGATATTTCCTTTGCGGTTGGACTTGTCTCTCGATTCTCCCATGATCCTCATGAGAGTCATTGGCAAGCATCCAAACATATCTTAAGGTATATTAGAGGTACACCATGTTATGGCATTCACTACACATCAGGGGATCATCACATTGTTGGTTTCACAGATTTAGACTGGGCTAGTGACATTGATGATCGCAAGTCTACTTCTGGTTTTGTCTTTTGTCTTGGTTCTAGTCCTATCACATGGTCTTGCAAAAAATAGCATGCTTACACATTATCATCTATAGAGGCAGAATACAGGGCAGTTGTATTAGCTAGTCAGAAGGTTTTGTGGCTTCGACGGTTCATGATAGAGTTTGGATTTCCTCCCGATAGTCCCACCTTTCTATGGTGTGACAGTCAGAGTGCTATACACATTTCACGCAAACCTATTGAGCATCAACAAACCAAGCACGTTGAGCTTCACATGCACTTCATCAGGCATCTCATTCATGATGGTGCTTTGAGCTTGGAGTACATTCCTACTGCTAAGCAGGTTGCAGACATCTTCACTAAACCTTTTGCATCCCCGCAGTATCTTCAGCTGTATTCTATGCTTGGGAAGAAGGAAGTTGTCCTTGGGGGATCTCAGTGATGAGTCATTCCTTCCTTCTTTTTATTGCTATCTCTTTTTAGAGTAGAGTTTTTCCCACTAAGTTTTCTCTATTTCTCCATTTCGTAGAGATTTAGTTGTTAGTGGGTACCTCATCAGGCCTTGTTTCCGGGACCCAAGTTTTCTTTAAGCTTTGCATTTTTTGTAGCTGCATTGTTTCTCATCTTAAGGGGGGGTGTTAGAGTAAAGCGTTGATTTAATTTCATTTATTAAATTCACTTTACTCCCTTCTTAAGATTTTACTTTATACACCTTTTGCATCTCTATTTAATAATTAATTAGTAATTATTAAATAGCTTTTCCTTTTTAGGTTTCCCTTTTTTGGGTTTTGATCTCCTTTTATAAGGATTGATCTCCTTTGTATTTTGTAATCTTTTCCATTTTTGAAAATACATTAGCATATTTTTCAGAGCAAAACCCTTTGCCTCCTCTTGTCTTTTTCTTCTGTGACAGGTTTTTGCATGCAGGTATTCGAAGGCTTTGTGGATTTGTGTTGATCAAATCCTTCAATCACCATCTAGGTTGATAACTAGTACAGAGGACGAGTCCTAGACTATTGATTTCTTCTTCTCTTTATCTATATCTTTCTTTGCCTCTTTATCTCCTACTTTTCCAATGTCTGGAAGAGATCCTCCTCCATAGGTTGGAGGGACTTGTATATTCTTTTCATGAAGTTGATCTCCACCTCCACCAATAGATTGTGTTGGTTCAATTGATATTTGTTAGGAATAAGGTGTCTCAACCTTGGATAATTCCTATTCTTATTATTTGTTTTGTAAATGTATTTTCTTGCAAATAATGTAATTAAGTGTGAGTGTACTTGTCTAGTTGGCATATTGATGCGTCACTCCACTTTTATGTGTCAACATTATAAATTGTGTATAATGCGATCATGGCTAAAGTGGTTATGACGGATTCCTACGATGCGTAAGAGCTATCTCTGGAAGATTTGATGATGGGTGAAGATGTTAAGACATGTGGCAATTAATCATTGAGTACTATACAGTCGAGTATCCAACTCATGCATAGGGTTCGGGGCATCGACCCCAAAAAAAATTGGGTTCCTATTTTTTTGAAGAATGGTAAAATCCTAATACATTTGTTCTTTGGAAGTTTCCCTAAAAGTGGAAGCATGTGATATAAGCATTTTTAAGGTTGCAATTTGGAGAGAAAGAGAAAGCGTATTGTTGGTATGGTATGTTGCTACTGCATTGGTCTTTTGTGTCCTAAAAGAACTTGCATTGCAAGTGTATTATAACCTTTTGTGTTGAAGATAATACATTATGCAAGTTTTGGAGGGGTGGGGTTGTTTTATCGAAAGGTTTTTCCCCACCAGCATATCTTTCTGTTTACGTGTTTTCTTTCTCTATCTATTTGTTAAATCCATGGTTGACTGCAATATTATTGTTTACATAATATTGAATATAAAGTTGTAAGGATTTAATATGAATTTGCACAATACTTTCCTTAAGGGATTAGTGGAGGAAATTGTTTTTGAACTTGAGTTTCCTTACAATGTTGATGTGTCAACAATGGTAGAAGTAGCAGATGGGGATGACTAAGCTGTGCCAGATGCTACTCCACTGGCAGAACTAGTGGCTCCAGTTCTCTTCTTCCTTTCTATGGTCCATTCTACCCACTTATCTATCCTTTTAATGATGTCATCCATGAGAATTTCCATTGTATCAATGACAGGACCATCAGGCAAAATTGACACCATAGGAGTGTCCTTGATTTGTTCATAAGTGAAGGGCCTTAGATAAGAACCATCATCTGCAATATCACTAACATCAATTTTATCATTATATAACTTAATTTCACCAAGAGTTGGCCTAGACTAGTACCTCTCTCTAGCTTTGCACTCAACAAAACATCTAGCCCAAGAGTCTTCAATATTCAAGACATGCCTATAAGAATATCCTAGCTTTAAATGATCTTTGACAAAGCTAATAGGATCATATTGGGGCCTTATAACTTCAAGTCGATCAATTTAACACTATTCTCAAAGGCTTTCACCAAATTCTAGGTATCATACCTAGAGCCACAAGAATAAGGTCCTACCACAATTGGGAAAGGGATGTCGGATATCTTCTTTACATTAGAACATAAGGTATTCACATCTAGATTTTTTCTAGATAATTCAACAAGAACTACTTTATCTTCAAGATATATGGGGAGTCTTTTTGGAAAACCATCAAATGAACCAATCCTCAAGTATGGGAATGATGGAAATTGAATCAAATAGCATCCAACCTGGCTCACTATTGATATGGCTTCAAGTGAGAATCTCTACTCAAGGCACCCTTGCAACTCTCAACATAGCTTCATTGTGAAGGCATCATTCACCTTTACATATTATTCAAAGCTCTTTTCCAATTGTAGATGAGAATAGAATTCATATACCCTATTGTTCTCATCATAGTCTTTAATGCTAGGAAGACCAATCCATAGATGATGCATGGCTAAAGCATATATTAGGTTTGATGACATGTAAAATTGCTTGAATAATTTTGTCAAATTTAGCCAGGAGGCTAGCTCTTCACATATGATTTGGGCCCAATCAACTTGTAGATCCTTAGCATAGATGGCCTAAACTAAATAGAAAAAATCCATGATTTCTTCCCTACCTTTCAATCTTAGCAACAATGCAAAGATATCCACAATTTCCCTTTTTAAGTTGGTTTTAAAAAGGGTTCTTGGCATTTTACTCCTTTTGGAATGAGATTTAGGAACCAAGTTCTCTACATGTCCTCTCTTCTCAAAGTCTTCTTTTCATTGAACATTGATGTAGAAGAAGAATAATCAATACCACAATAGCACTCCTTCACTAGAATTATGAAAGTAGACTGCATCAATTCTTTATTCACCAAAAGAAAAATAGATTGGTCAAGGAAAATGATTTGCTTGGTTTCTAGGTTGTATATTTCAATACATTAAGTTACTAACTCTAGAGCCTGTATTGCCATGGGAAATCTAGCAGCCTCAACCTACTCTCCTTTAATTTCTAGGCTATTGGGTGAATGGGCTAGGAATTGAGCCTTCTATGTAGGTCGCCCATATCATAAAATTTGAAAGAAGTATCTAAAAATTTCTTTAGATCACTATCTAATCCAATTAAACAATCAGACCCAATAGCCCTAACTATCATTATAACTTCACACAAAGAAAGAAATTGTTTCAACAAAATAGCCATTATAGAATGAGAGACCTCATTTAGAAAAAATCTGATCATATAGATTCAAAAATTGGATAGTTGGCACCACACAAATGAAGTGATGTATAATTATCAACCATAATAGTTAGATTTGTAATAAATTAGGCAGATCAATGACTATTTAAAACATATTCCATCTAGATGATAGCTCATAAATCTAACCACCATAAAATCTACTTTAATCTCTTGTAGTAGCGAGATTATTTCCTTTCCAGATCCTTTTACTTAAGCTTACTAAGAACTACCCTCTTTATTTGATAATCTAGAGAGAAAACTTGCACTTTAATCTATTAAGTGTGGGGGAAGGAGCATTACCTTGCTTTTCCCTAGACTTACCTTTTCCTTTGATTTCCTTTGGTTTGAGGGCCCAATGTGCGAACTACTCTTTTCTTGCCTTGAGTACTTTACCTTTTTCTCATCTACACAAGGCTTTTTCTCTTGATTTCTCAACTTATCTTATGAAAGTCACAGAAAGAATTCTTCATCTTGAGCACACGAAGACTTTATTTCCTTCATATCAAGCTCTTCTTTGCAACTAACTCTATCAAAATCATCTTTTTGGCATCTCTGTAGAATATCCTTATATCTAACCTTAGGATTGTTTACCTTCCTTGTCCTCCAGAAAAGAAGCTTTGAATGTTTCCACTAAATGGAAAAGCACCATTGAGACCTTCGCTTTCCGAAGAGAAAAACACTTACAAACATTTCCCTTTGTTTTTTCCACTTTTCCTTATATATCCTCAAGATGAATCATTGATCATGGATTCATCATTTAGTAATGCATATCAAGGGCCCAGCTTAACTTCTTTATAATATCGCGCTTAGGTCCTTTGGATATGTGGAGTCTTCTAAATGGAGTATGAATTCTCTTTCTTTATCCTCATAGCTATTCATTTGTAAATTACATCCTTTGATCTAAAATAGCATCACCATTCAGGATATGATCTTAGTGTTTGGAAATAGACTAGAAGATTTTTGCTTCAAGAGGGTGATTAACTAAACACATGAAGCTCTATTTCTCTACATATTAATAAACTCTAACTTCGGATCTTTAATCTAAGAGTTTCTTGGCTTTATATCTTTTCTTCTCTTGATCTTTTCATCATGAATTGACTGGATATACACCTACAAATACCATCATTGTTCATTCTTCAGGACCTCACTTGATCAAGTTTGATAAAAACAAAGAACAAATAGAAAGGGTCAAAATCTAAAGCAAACAAGTGCTTGAGGTAGGTAATGTATTGCAGTACCAAAGTATGACTTTCTTCTCATCAAGAAATCACTCAACCAATCAACCCTCCCAATCCTAGATCACTTAAGACCTTAATGCAATGAAATGACAAGAATCCCACATGAGGTATAAGGGGGAAGTTGAGAAGGGAACACTTGGAAAGGACACAAAAGGAAAACCTTAGGATGTTTGATGAGAAGAGAACCACCTAGGGGCTATCTAAACAAGAAATTGAACATAATTGCATTGAAAACTCTTCAAGCTAGAAGCTTAACAGGGATAGACTAAAATTTTGGCAACATATTAATAATTGTATCCATAGGTTATTCTATGGATTTAAAAAAATACAAATATTTGATATTAAAGAGATAGTAGCATTTGAGTAAAAAAAAAATTAATTCTATATAGCCTTTAGAAGGTATAGGAAGGGGATTGAAACATCTCTAGTTTTGTTAGATATAGAAGTTGTCTTATTGTCATAATACATAGGTCTGAGAAGTTACATTATTCCTTTGTGAGTGAATGTTATTTGAACTTTGAATCTTTGGTATTAGATTCTGATATAAGTTGTTTAGGATTAGAAGGAAATATTTGATTATTTAGGAAAGGTAGGATCCTAAGAGGTTCATGAATAAGTATCCTCTAAAACTTTTATATCCTTTCAAATCTTATCAACCCTTAGTAGTTTACTCACTTGGTAAACATTCATATACATTACTTCAATACTAAAATAAAAATAAATGAAACTCATCTATCATGGCATATGCATGTAACCATAAATCAATCACATGACACATAACATGGTGATTTGGTCACACAAAAACTCTTGGTTAGAGGGAATACTATAGTGGAGATGGTACCCAAAAATCCTTCACTACTATAGTATGAGGTTGTCTTACTAGGGTTTCAATGTAGTATCACTTATGGTGACTTTCTTGGTTACAAATATTAAATGAAATCTTTAAAGATCTACCATTTTCAAGGATTTTACAACACAACACTATGTGTGTGCTTTTTAAAGATATTTACAATAAGACTACTCAGTCTACCTGTAAAAGAATTTTATCTACTATTAAGTTAAAGAATAGAAATAAACTAGTATGTATACATGCCACTTACTTTTCCTATTAGATCCTTCTTTGTAATCAATGATCTATCACCTATAGTAACTGATATAACAAATCCTTCCTTATGCTTCTTAGAACTCTAATTTGGAATAGTATTTCCTTCTTTAAAAAACTAGTACAACCCTCTCATAACTTCACAATTTTTGCAGCAAAATCATCATCATCATCATCATCAAACTTTAGGTTGTACCTTGTAGCTCCTTAAATAGGTATATGTTTCCTCTTGCGATCATTTGACTAATTGTGGTTTAGGAAACATCTAGAATATATCATAGATCAAAATCAACAATCTAGAATCACCCTTTATTCCATAATTTTCTTTTCTTTCATTTTATAAGCCTTCATTCTACCTTGGAATTGCAAACAATCAAATCACATTTATCAATTAATCTTACCAAATAATTTCCCTGATCAATAAAAATCTCTTTTCCCACTCGATGGTATCATTAACTATAAGATTTTGTGTCATTTCACACTTTTATGTATCCTCTATAAAGCTCAATGAATATTATATTATGGCTCAGTAACTTTTTTGTCCCTCAATGATTTTCTTGATTGGTTATGGTTGATCTTCTTTGTGTTGTCTATGCTCAGTGTATATAGAATGGCTCACTGTATACTATTTCATACTTTTCACTTCTCTTATCTTGGTCAATATAGTATGGCTCAGTAACTATGTTCACTGACCATTACCTATTGCACTCATCAATTTACTTTTCACATTAATTGACAACATGAATGTTCATAGGAGTAACATTTTGCCCCTTTTCCATTAGTGATAAAAGCATTATTCATAGTAATTGAAAAAAAAAATTCTCTATGAAAATTTATAGAACTCCCCCTACATATGTCCTTCGTATAGATCAACATAATTTTGAGTTTTGCAAAATCTTTTTTAAAACACTTTTTGTAGGTAGTGTTTTCAATCCTTATATCTTCTAATATCTCCTAATAAATACTCATAATAGATATGCAAAAATATGTAACTCCCCTTACAAATATGCACCTCCCCCTTTTTTGATACTTATGTCAAAAACTTCAAAAATTAAAATATTTGCTTGAATCTTATACCAAAGTGATCAAAAAATAATTGATTTCTCTTCATCATGATTTTCATGGTGGCATCCTAGTTTTATTGCAATAACTTCAAAGTTTGTATTTCCACCTTTAACTATGCTACTAAATCAATCATGTGGTCTGCAATGGATCAATTGGGGGGCAACAATGAGATCCTTTTCCTTGTTTATATCTCATTGCATTACCTCAAGATGAGATAGTAGTAAGTCTTGCATTTCATTGATCTAAGCTCTTGTTTTTATTTCTTCATGTAGAATTTCATAATGAAGTCTTGTGAGAAATATGATCTAGGAGTAATGAACTAAAGGTGTAATAGGATCTACATTTAATACATCAACATTTGGTTTCATATCTTCACCAACTGTGTGCGATTTATCCGTGATGTCCTTAGTGAGTTGTGGTATATCACACAATTTCTTAAATAAAATAAGAATTATTTGGACTATTGTGTCCAACTTGGTAACATTGGTGGAAAGTTCCACTTGTACTATAATTTTAGTTGCAACTTTTTCCAATACCTCATTTTGAAACTTCTTTTTTGATCTCTTTGGTAACTTTGCATGTATATCCACATCAAGCTCATGCAACTTTTTAACAATGTGTACTAGTTGTTCCAGTATTGGGGTCTTCTCATTAAGAGTAACATCATGAACAACATCTAGTAAGATATATTTGATGTCATATAGAGCTTATTTTTTTTCTCCTTCCTCAATTTTTCTTTCTCAATCTTCCTACTACATAGTGCTCCATATTCAGCTAGAGCATCGAAGTCTAATTTCTTTCTATTCCAATCAAGTATGATTATTACCTCGTCAAGAGTAATGGAATTGGTTCTAACTATTGTCAATATTTCCTTCTTCTTCTTCTTATCCTTGGAACTTATACTAATGGTACTCGACGATAGCTTAGGTGGTAGTGGATCCTTGTTCTCTTGATCTATCTATTTAGGTGCATCATCTTTTCTATCCTCATTTTTCTTGTCTCCTTGATCAATAGTAGTGAGTAAAATAGTTTGCACTTGTGCCACATGAGGTATAACATTATATTTTTTTGGTGTAGAATTTTCATGATCATTGTCTTTCTTTTCTGTGGCTTTACTTTCCTTAGGCATAAATAGTATATAGTGAAAAATTGTTTGAGTGTAACATCAAATTGCTTTAATGCATTTTTCTCCCATTGATTTGGTGTACCTTTCTTAGGTTGAGTGATCTATCCTTGCCCTAGAATTCCCTCACTAGAAGGTCCTTGGGCTTCTGGCCTTGTACCTGTAGCAGAATCATCTTCTTTGTTTTATTTTTTCTCTTCACTTGTTATTTTGTTACCATCTTCAACACTTTTATTTGGTTTCTTGGTATTTATATCTTCTCCTTGAGTTGTTTGAGCTTGGTTTTTTATTTGATTTATATATGCTTCCTTTGGCATATTATCATCAATAGAATGTAAGGATCCAATAGGAATAGTATTTTCCTTAGATAACTTGGCTTGCATCTCAAGCTTTGTATACTCCTTAATATGTTCAATAACATGAATGTACCCTAGTATATGAGCATGACTTGTCTTAGCTGATGTAAAATTTTATGTATTACAAATATCTTCATTCTTTTTCACATCCTCACCTAGATCTTCTTCTGTAACATCTTCAATAGTAACATTTTCTTCTTTACCAATGATATCATTCACCATATTGTGTACTTCATCTACAAAGTCTTGGGTTGAAACACTATCATATTCATCGTCTTGATTATCAAGGTCAATGTGCTCAGTATTCTCTTCTTGTGTTTCCTCCTCTACATCCTTAATATTGTAGATTTGTTTCCAAATTATTTTCCCATCCTTGTTAATGTCTTGTAGTTGTCCTATCTGAATATACAATGCTCTTCATTTCTTAACAAATCTTGCTTCTATTTTTTCATTTCCTTGTTGATTTCAGTAACATTAAATTCTAGAATTATTGTGGCAAGTGATCTTTGTCTCGTTTATTTTTCAATAATCAATGCATATTGCCATATTTTGTTAATTTTATTATATAGCTCATCGAGAATCATATTCCCTATCTCTATTTGTTCATATTTAAACTTACCCTTCATATCTATTAAATAATCTTCTATTTCTTTATTGTCCTATTGCATCATGCATTCTATTGATATGGACTTAATTTCAGCAATTTAAGGAACCGATTTCAGATATAACAATATTAATGCAATTCCAAGGCAATTGCCATGTCATTAACTGATCAAAGTATATCTATTTGCATGGTTTAGTTGGTGGTAGAGGTTTCACCTAATCTATTGGATGAGGTTCCATCAACTATAACATTTGATGATCCACTCTCTTCTATCTTCCTTTTCCAGGTATTTCCCATCTAATCATGAATCTCATTAGCATTGACTTTGCCCTTTCCTTTGGTGTCTTCTTCCCTAGGTGTCAATACTTAGTACCTACAATTTTTTCTTAGGTGACTAACCTTATGACAATGATGAAATGTCATTCTTGTGTTTCTCCAATTGCTAGGTCTACCTCCAAAATGTAATCTCATATGGCTAGCATTAATGTGACCATGTCTTCCACATGTAGTGTAGGTAATGTTTGTGCTATAATCCTAGTTAATAGTATTACCTTTCCTATTAAGTACCTGATTGGACTTATTTTGAGATCTACACTTTGTGACTTGTGTCCAAACTTATTACAAGTATAACAATAACCATTAAACTCATATTTCCTAGGAGACTGACTAAATTTGTATTTACATTCATATGCTTGATGACTATACTTATTGCAGTTGTAACAATAACCATCAAATTTAGGAGTAATAGTTACCTTACTAGTTTTTCTCCTATAGGCATTAGTTGTGTGCCCATGTTTTCAACTAGGATATCATGTAGGCTTCTTTGGCTTTGGATTTGTGTAGACATTCCTTTGTTCATCTTGCTTAGATGATTCTCCTTTCTTGGTGGTAGAATTTTTGGTATTGTCAATTCTTAAAGTATCACTTAGTCGTCCCTATCCTTTTAGTTGTTCATCCAGTTTTCTTATATTCTCCTTTGATCTTTTCAACCTTTCATTGACATATTTATCTAAAGTGATTTCAATATTTAGTCTCTCATTCTCAGTTCTCAATTCAACAATTTCTTCCATATTTTGTCATATTTCATGGTTTGCACTGTGTAGTCGATTAACCATATCATAGTGATTCTAGGTCAACCTAATGATTTATTCATCCTTGGCATCTAGTCTTGTAGTGATTTGTCTCTTCTCCTCTTCAATCATTCTTTTCTCATCTCCAACTTGTCTATTTTGTTCCAGCACTTCACACATCCTTGTAGATTGCACTTCATGTTCTCTTTTTAGTGACTTCATTCGCTCGATAAAGTTATGATTTTCTCCATCGGATCATCTATGGTAGCATCAAAGTAATTAGAAATGTTTCCATCAAATAGTTCCTCAGTCACTTCCTCTTGATATGTTATTTCATTCATTTCTTGAGTAATTTTCTTCCTTATATTCAATAACTCCTTCAATTTCTCCTTTATCTTATTGATTTTATTCAAGGTCATCCTAAGCTCCATCTTTTGATTCTCAATGGACTCGTCAATCCTATACCTTTCCACATCTTAGGTCTTTTCTATAAGGTGGTAAAACCCCTTAATAAGAGAAATTTATTTGATACCAATTGTTGGATTATTTAGGATAGGATATTGAGAGGGGAGGGTTTGAATCATTATCCTCTAAAACTTTTATATCCTTTTAAATCTTATTAGCCCTTAGTACATTTCTCACTTGGTAAACATTCACATACATTCCTTCAATACTGAAATGAAAGTAGATGAAACTAATACATCACAACATATGTATGTAACCATAAATCAATCACATATCATATAACACAGTGATTTGGTCACACAAAAACCCTTGGTTAGAGGAAAAATTGCAGTGGGGATGGTACCCACAAATCCTTCACTACTCAGTATGAGGTTGCCTTGTTAGGGCTACAATGGAGTGTCACTTCTGGTGACTTAGTTAGGAGTATTAAAATTGGATCTCTAAAGATCTACCTTTTTCAAGGATTTTGTAACATAATACTATGTGTGTACTCTATTAAGAGATTCACAATAAGACTATTAAGTCTACCTTGTAAAAGGATTTTCTCATATTTTCTTTGCTACAATAGTTAAAGAATAATAATAAATTGATATGTATACATGAAACTTACTTTGTTGATCAGATCCCTCTTTCTACTCAATGATCTATCACCTCTAGTGACTAATTTAACAAATCCTTCCTTATGTTTCTTAGAACTTTGATCTGCAGTAGTATTTGCTTCTTAAAACATCTTGTACAACCCTCTCATAACTTCACAATTTTTGAAGCACCAATAACAACATCATCATCATCATACTTTAAATTGTACCTTATAGCTCCTTAAATAGGTATCTTTTGCCTCTTACAATTAGTGACCTAATTAGGATTTAGGAAACATCTTGAATATATCATAGATTGAAATTGACAATCTAGAATCACCCGTTGTTCCATAATTTTCTTTCTTTTATTTTGTTGGCCTTCATTCTACCTTAGAGTCATAAACAATCAAATTACACCTACTAATGAATCTTACCAAATAATTTCTTTGATCTATAAAAATCTCTTTTCCCACTCGGTGGAATCATTACACATAAGATTATGTGTGATTTTACACTTTTAAGTATCCTTTGTGAAGTTCAGTGAATATTATACTTTGGTTTGGTAATGTTTTTGTCGCTCAGTGACTTTTCTACTTGGTTATGCTTGATATTCTTGGTGATTTCTATGTTCAGTGTATATAGAATAGCTCAGTATATATTGTTTCATACTTTGCACTTCACTTATTTTGGTCAATATAGTATGGCTCAGTAACTATATTCACTGACCAATACTTGTTAGACGGATCAACCTACTTTGGACACTAATTGATAACATGAATGTTCATAGGAGCAATCTTTCCTTGGTTGTATTTACTAAATGGGATAATCTGAGGTATCCCTTATGTATTTTTTCCTCCTGTCCATGTGTGAAGGCAAGTCATTTTTAGTAATTCCTTTATTAAGGAAAATAGTTTATTTCTCCCTAAGAGGATTATGACACTTGTTATGCACACACTTATGAATGTGGAAATCATTCACATGGGAGTTACCAAAGAAATCCTCATCTCATCTCTATATAAGATATTAGCATCTCTCATTCTTTACACCACACACTCACTATGTAGTTTTTGTAATGAGTCAATGGCTCCATCTCTTCTCCTCTCTTTTTAATTCTTTAAGCTTTTTCCTCATTCATATTATTCACAAGGGGTTTTCTTTTCTTTCTCCTTCCAAAATGTGTGTCTCCTCTTGTTGATTCATTGGTGGTCGTTCATTCCTATTGCTTGTTCCATGTTCTCTTTGGATTTGAGTTTATGGTAACTATTTTTACATCAAGCTCTCCTAGATTAATTTCAATTCATTTTTTTCGTAATCTTCTCATACTCTAGTGTTGACCCTATCAGAACTAGTTTGCAAAGTGAATTCACTTAAGATCTCAAGATAGTATATTAATCATTCAAACATTTTCTATTAAATTTGAATTCCTTAATCCCATTGTCATAAAGGGCTTCATAACTTCATACTTTAAACTTGGTGTTCCTACCTTGCCTCTTCCATGCCTTAATGTTTTCTTATGCCTTTCTCTAGTACTAGGTGCTCTTGTGCTATTTATTTAATGAACATTTTAGTACTAATAATGTGATTGAAAATGTCAATGTTGCAAGATGGAAGATAGTTTAAGGTGCAGTTCATTCAGTATCATTCCATTTTAATCCAAATATTCCTTTTAAGAAACCAAAGTGATACAAAAATATGTTGGATAACTAAACTTGATTTGACATCAAATATGGTTTTGGAGCTCTAGGAGGCTAAGGAACAATACTAGGGTCAAGTGAATTAGGAGCTTGGTCATTTGAAGGTTATGAAATTCCTAGGGGGAGTTAAAATTGTGTAATGGAGCCCATTAGTGCCTAAGATTATAATTTGGACCTAATATGTCAGGGTGGGGGGTTTCACCATTTTCATAAGGAACCCTATAGTGATAAGTTAACAATAAGGACTAGGAAGGCTAATAGGGTAGAAGACTAAAGTTTTAGTGTCTAAATCATGTAAAATGGTTTATAAGGGAATCCAAAGAACAAAAAGTGACTAATGGTTTGAAATCATAATGTACCAGTAAGTAGTTGATGATTTGAAAACTATGTTGTCAACTTGACAACATTCTAAAAATGATATAACTAGTTAAATTCAGATTGTAAGAGGTTGTCAGTTGGTTGCAATCAGTTTAGGAACTAGTTGGGGTGATTAGTTACACTTTTAATAGGGAGTAAATGTTTATCGATGGGAAAGAGGGTCATTTTTGTGATACAGCTTAGTGTGGATAGGAAGTCACCCTAAAAATATTGGTGCCACAAATTGTGCTAGTAAAATGTGACAAGGGTTACAGTGTTCTTAGGGAATAATTGGTGGTATTTTTGCATAGTTTTATTGTAGTTTCAAGGGGTACACATACTATTTATGTACAAATTTGGTTTTATCAAATATTATAAATAATAAAAAATTAAAATAATCTGAAGTCAATATGCACATCCCCAAATAAAGTGCATGCCTTCCACATTTTGTTAACACATCCTCTACATGGGAGCTCTATGACATGGTAGCATTCATCAAATTACAATTTAAAAGTGATTTTTTATAGAATATGTAATCGCTACTAAAATAGAAGGCATCAAAATGTAAGAGCATGCATAAGGCCCTAAAACTATTTGAAAAATGCATGAGAGATGAAGATTTAGTGGATGTAAGATATGTGTATAGTGATTTCCTTGAGGATGTGTATGCACCAGATAATATATAATAGGTTATATTGTAGGGTTGTTCACATTTTTAGGTGTCCTGAGGTGAAGGTGATAGAATTGTTGTGTTGTCTATTAGGACAATTTGATTCACTGTTGTAGTCAATAATTTATTTTTTTGGAAATATTTGGATGTTGAGAAAATGTTGGACTCTCTAAATTTATTCTAGATGTTGATTTTGTTCAAATGTGGAGAATTATTTTGTCCTACTTGGGGACATTCTGGAATCTAGATATTGTTTTAAATATGAGCTAATTATATGTCAAATTTCTATAGAGGTCTTCCCATTCTAGACCATTGGAGAGGAAGGCTTCCACCACCAACCATTATGCTATGCTTGATGTCCATACCCTATTCCTAAACTCCCATTTCAACACAAGCAAGAAGCAATGCTAAAAAAGTTGTGAAATGTTTCTTGACAACTACCATCACCAATTCCATTTGTTTACAAGTCCAATTCCAATGAATCAATTTCTGTGTTCTTTGTACATGTAGTATATACAATGGGATTGGCAAGTTAAAAAAATTTATAGATCTAATTAAGAATTTGTTTCATCTTCATTTCACATCAATTTTGAAGGTTTGAAGTGATAGGATAGGAGTGAAAACTTAACTTTTCCATTTCTTGTTGTAAAACCCTCATACCTAGGGTTTGGAGACAAACAATGGGATTTGGGTTTGCATCTAAGGTTGGAAAAAAAAAAAAAAAACCTAGAGAATTGTAGGGCCCATGTATGTACTATAATATACTAAAGTCGTTTTTTTTGCCACTTCTCATGGTAAATTCTAAGATCAAGCCCTAGCAACCTAGCATCTCTATGTGACGGGCATAAATATATAACAGAGTAAGGTAATTAGGTTGGAGAATGAGATCAAGGGGTTTGATCATATTGAGAAGATTTTTTGTGTTGTATTTGACCTATTTAAAAGAGTTTACAATATCATATTAACTAGTTGAATGGTCAAGAACAAAGGTTCATCAGCAACCCTATGTAACTAATGGTACCATATAAAAGAAAACCTAATGAAACAGTGTCACCCTGACCTAAAACTTGGAGGTTTGATTAAAAAAAAGCCAAAAGGGTACTAGAATCTAGTGTTAACTTTGAGAAATCTCAAGTTGTGTTGGAGTTGTGAGTCAAAAAGTGAATTAGGAGGCCTAATTGGGGGTTCATAGATCTAATAAAAAAATTGATAAGATCAAGTGTTTCAGGAAAAGTTGGGGTCCTTAAACATGTCATTTCGTGACATTTTTGGCCACTATAAACCAAACCTAATGAAAGTTTTGTCAAAGAATGGGTGTACGTGATCAAATCCCTAAGATGTCCTTTTTTACAACTTTATAAAGGTTAGAAAGTGAGTTTTGTGGACTTACACATTGAATGGGTTGTGAGTACACCTTGACATGCTAAGGTAGTAGTTTGGAAGGGTGAGAATACTTCTAGGGCTTGTGATTGACATTTTTGTGAAGAATAGGCATGCATGCCTATTGTAAGGTGAAGGGTCATCCTTACAATTATTCTCTTTGTCACAAATATAACCCCACCCACAAAACTAAAGAAACTTTGATCACTAACCATAATAAAAAGTGAACCTAAATCAAACCTAAGGAGAGTCAAATTATAATGTTGAACCCCTAGTAAAGAAAGTTCAAAAGTAATCATAAAATAAATTTTGAACATCAAAAAAATAAAATAATAAACTTACGCCAAATTTTACCCCAACCTTACAATAGAACAAGTCAAAATCTAACATGAATCCTATTTGAACACTAAAGTAAATTCAACCCTAACCTTAAGCCTAATCAAACACTATAAGAAATAAAATTTAAAAAATATTAATTTTGTCTTGGTTCTTTAATCCAAAAAAAATCAACATTACATAGAATCAAATCAAATCATAACCATATAAAACATAACCTTAAACATTGTCAAACTCAAACCTCTCTCCATAAAATGAAATCAATAGCAACATTAGTTTTGAAACCAATGTATTTATAATATTTAAATAAATGTATTAATATTGTAACTATAAATAAATAAATAATGTATTATGAACCTAATAGTAGAAAAAGGTAGATCCAAACACCCAAATGAAACCCCACACTCGATGCTTAAAAGCTTGAAACTTTTTTCAAGGACAATAAATAAAAGGAAATCATAAACCAAAGGCAAGATGAAATGTTACATTGAACCATTAGTAAAGAAGTTTGAAACCTAATCATAAAACTAATTTTTAACATTAAAAATAATTAAACACTAACCTTTAAAATATTTACCCTAACTTTACAGTACAACAAATTGAAACCTATCACAAATCTTATTTGAACACTAAACTAGATTCAACTCTAACCCTAAGCCTAATCAAACATTATATGAAATTAAATATAACAAGTGTCAAATTTGTGTTGTTCCTTTAATCAAAACAAACCAATATTACATAGAATCAAAATCAAATCCTTATAAAAATATAACCTTAAACATTGTCAAACACAAACCTCGCTCCACAAGCTTAAGTCAATGAAAATGTGAACTTTGAAGGTAAATTAATTATAATCTTTAAATAAATGTATTAATCTTGCAACTAAGAATAATCAAAATAAATCCTAAACCTAATGGAATGAAATGGAACCAAACCCCCAACCAAATGGAACCCTACGCCTAATGCTTAAAAACTTGAACCTTTGTTCACTAACAATAAACAAAAGTAAACACTAAACTAAGGAGATTCAAATTATATCATTGAACCCCTATTAAATCAAGCTCAAACCTAATCATAAAACTAATTTTTAACATGAAAAAAAATCAAACACTAACCTTTGGCCAAATTTCACCCTGACCTTATAGTACAATAAATTGAACCCTAACCTGAATAATATTTGAACACTGAAGTAAATTCAACCCGAAGCCTAAGCCTAATCAAACATTGTAAGAGATTAAATATAACAAGAGTCAAATTTGTGGTCTGCCTTTAATCCAAACAAATCAACATTACATAGAATCAAGTCAAATCATAACCATATTAAAATATAGCCTTAAACATTGTCTAACTCAAATCTTGCTTCACAAGATAAAATCAATACCAACATTAACTATGAAGCTATTGCAATTATAATCTTTAAACAAAAGCATTAATCATGTAACTAAAAAACTTAAAATGGATCCTAAACCCAATAGTAGACAAAGGTAGGATCCAAACTTCCAACCAAATAAAAGCTTGCCCTCGACACTTAAAAACTTAAAACTTTATTTGTTGATAATAAATCAAAGTAAACCCTAAACCTAAGGCACTCTGAATCGTAACATCAAACCCCTAGTAAAGAAAGTTCAAACCTAATAATAAAACTAATTTTGAACATCAAAATAAATTAAATAGTAACCTTAGGCCAGATTTTACCTTGACCTTATAGTAGGAAAAATTGAACCCTAACACAAATCCTATTTGAACACTAAAGTAAGTCAAACCCTAATCCTAAGCCTAATCAAACTCTATAAGAAATTAAACCTAATAAATGTCAAATTTTTGTTGTTCCCTTAATCCAAACAAATTGGCATTGCATAGAATCAACTCAGGTCCCAACCATATTAAAACATAACCTTAAATATTATCAAGGTCAAACTTTGCTCGACAAGCTTAAATCGATACCAATGTTTAGATTAAGTAAAAACAAGTTTTGAAAGGACCTGAAACCTGGTACAAAGAGAAAGAAAATATATAGCAATGAAGGATCTTCAGACAACTATGGAACACCACCCAGCAAACTAGAGGGACACACCATAGTACCCAACAAGAGGTACTACGACCTAGCTCTCTGCTACATCTTCTCATGCGGCTTCCTCCGTTTGGGTGAATCTTGTGCCCCTTCCTATTGTGGCTAAGATCATTGTTACGAGATCTAATATTGATGCTCCAATCGTGGATGCCTTTCCTAATGTATCTCAAGTTGTTATGGATCGATATGTTATCTCTTATGCAGATGTGGCTACTTTTGAAGCAGGTACTAATGCTCTTGTCTGAGCAAGGGGTCTCGTCCAACTATGGTTAGTTGTGCGGTTGTGCCTATTCCTATAAGTAATCTATTGATGCTTAATCTTGAATATGACATTGTTGACGAGATCAATGCATATGTGGATGATTTCTCTGCTATTGTTGCTATTTTTTGCTTTAGAATTTTTTGGCCCTCTCTCTCGGATGTGCATGCTTGGTTCTCCAAATTTTGGGAACCAATAATTTTGGATTTAGTTCAAATCTACCCTGTGGCAAGGGGTTTTTTTATTATGAAATTTGTTAATGTTGATGACAGGAATGCCATCATGTGTTGTGGTTTCTCTTGGGAGGAAAGGTTCCTCCTAATGGCCAAACCTTGGTATCTAGCATTTAATTTGACTACTAAGTCCTTAAATAAGATTCCTCTATGGGTTAGTTTGTCGAATCTTCCCCTTCACATGTGGTAGGACTTAGTCTTAGAGGCTGTGAGGGAAGCCCTTGGGGATTTCTTATTGGTTGATACAGTCTCCTCCAATGTCTATAGGACAACATATGCCCGTATCCTTGTGGAGATGGATATCTCTAAGGGGCTCCTACTATGTTGAAGTTGGCTTCCTCAATTGATTCTTGGATTCAGCTTCTTGATTATGAAGGTATTCCCTTCAGATGTAGGAAATGTCATAAAACTGGTCATCTTGTTGGCCAATGCTCCTCTGATAAGGTTAGATCGAAGAAATCACCTTCTTGATGGTTGGGGGTTTCAAATGATCACTTTATGATTTAAAAAGTTGCTTTGGGTGTGGATGGGTTGGATAGCTCATCTCATATTGATCTCACTTTGGATGAGGATTTTGTTGATGTCTCTAATGATTTGCATGTTGTCCCTATGATGGTTTTGACACAAAAGGTTGTTGCTGATATGTTTCCTATTGTTGATTCTATTGTTCCTTTGACAACTTTGAGTCAAAATTTTGTTGTTGACTCTGTTCAGAACACTATTGTTGGTTCTCCTGTTGTGGGCATTTTGGGGGTTAGTGGGGATTGACAAAAAGTTGCAGGGAAGGTGGAGGATGGTTGGACTTTAGTTAAAGGAAATAAATGCAAATCCTCCAAACATTCATTTGATATGTCTTTACGTTCTCAAAAGAATGGACCAAAATGTAAATGTTGATGGTTTGTGGTCTCTTGGGTTGTTTTCTCTCTTTTTGGGAACCTTAGTGTGTCCCTCTAGTTTGTCGAGTGGTTTTCCACAGTTGTTTTAAGATTCTTATTGTTATATCTTTCTTGTCCCTTTGTACAAGGTTTCAGGTCCTTTCAAAACCTATTTTTACTTAATCAAAATTGTAAACAAAATGAAACTATAAAACCAATACCAAACAATTTGAACTATAAAATTAACATTTAGAAAATGAATCTCTAACCCTAGTTCAAAAATGTTTTATATCAGAAAGTTTGGGAAGCATTGGAAAAATATAACCAAGAACAAGAGCAAAAGAGAAAGAAATACAAAATTTAGAATACATCTCATCTAGTGAGGAATCTACTGGTGAAAGTGAAAAACATTCATAGTTTCAACAAGGTCCAAGGATGATAGTTGATGAGTACTTGAAAATCCATAATAGAGGGAAAAGGTAGCTAAGTAGTTGAATCTCGATGAGGATGCCAGGTTAAGGCCTAGGAGTGCTTTGTTTCTAATGATCAATTCGTGAAATTGGAAGAATTCAAAGCATTTTTATATAATTTTAAGATCACAAAATTAGGGTATTTAATCCCTACTAATATCCCAAATAATGGGTAATATTGGTTAAAAGAATTAAAATGGATATAGAACATGAGATTTGTGTTATATCACCAGATAGGATAAGGCAATTGTTACAAGGGATAGGAATCATGGTTTTCCCCTGGTGGGATATAAGTGTGATTGTTGTGTTTGATAGCATTTTACATAGTAATGACAAGCCATATAAATTAAATGTTGAAGGAATTAGGAAATTTATATTGGATTGAGATTCAACCCAAGTGAAAAATCTATGATCATATGGGCATTACATCCTCCTCACAAAAGACATTGGCTAAGATCCCAACAAGATTGAAAGACAAAGAAGAAAAAATTCAAGGAAATCTAAAGATAGTGAGAACACATTATTTTTTAGCAACTTTTTTTTGGCATATTTACAATACAAAGGATGTAGATCATGAATATGATATTCTTAAATTGTTAGGAAAATCCATTATGTTTTCCACATTTTTTAATGTATATTTTATAGGGCATATAGTTGTGTCCCTCACAAAAGACCAAAGATAATTGACATTAAGACAACATTCTACCATATAATGACACTCAGGTTGGGTAGATTGGTCCAATTGTAACAAGAGACATTGGAATAAACATAACAAAGATATACAAAGATCAAATCACACAATTGGTAAAAGAAAGGAATGCTTTCAAATTGGAGAATGAAAGATTGTTATTAGAAAATGTTACTTTAAGTGACAATAACATGGGAATTGCCTGTGGAAATGTTGTAGAGTTAAAAATCCAATATGTAGAGTTGTAGGATGAGCATCAGCCATAGTTAGCTCAAACATAGAATTATAAATTTTAGAGAGTGTATGTTCTGCTTCATAAAAGGTAAAAATTGAATGGACATGAGAATGCATGATATACATCTCAATCAAGCTTCTAACACAATTTCGATTTCTCTTCCTGAAAAATTTATTGTCAAGCATGGCAAATATTTGGAAGCTTTAGAATCAAAGAATGAAGGATTTGATAGAATTGTGGCAATGGGATTGCCTAGACTATGTGCTAAAGATGGAAGCTTAAAAGATAAAGAGTTGTTGGTTAAAAGTATGCAAGCAGATAATGCTAAACACCTTAGACACTGTGTGAAGCAAGGGGCTAGCGCTATGGATCTTGCCAACATGTGGAGAAGATTATTCAAAGGGGTATGAAACCAAAAACATCATTTATGATATTGACACCCATGTGGACAAAAGTACAAGGAGCACCTAGCAACAATTTATCTTTGTTGGATGAAGATTAGTCTCATCTTGTTTATGTGTTGTGTTAGTTAATCTAGTTATGTTTCTCACAAGACATGATGAAGAAGCATGACCTCTTTTAACTTTAATATATTATAAAGTTCAAATTGAAATATTTTGAGAGGGAGCAAGACATATCTATTTCCATTTCTAGAAGCATTACTATATTTTATGATTAATACAATCATTTTCTTTTCTTCTCATTTGTGTTGTGAAAAATCTTTTAATTGAATTAGCTCTTAGTGATTTCATTCAAGGTAATGGTTGTTATCTTAAACCCACGTATGGAGATATTGTAGGTTGTGATGATAGTTTTTTAGCATCGAGTCATTGAAAGAATAGCTATCCATTTGTTCCTTATCTAATTGGTCTTTTACGAAAAGTTAAATTCAACTAGACTAATCGTGTTGGTGATATATATTTATCCAATATTGAGGCTTAGATAGTTGACAAATGCATCCACAAGGAGAAGTTTAAAATTGTCTCACAACTTATACATAAGGCCTAGAAAGGGGGATTCTGTAGCCCAATAGAGAAGGTGGTGTTGCACCATCTTGTACAACTACATTCATAACAATCAGATCACAGTAGAAGTAGAAACTAATATAAGCAAGAATCAAAGAAGTAGCACTAGGAGGAAGATAGAAACAAGAACTAATCAAAAACTAAGATAATTGTAGATAAGATAAGACAAGATCATATTATTAATGTCCAACAAAAGACCACGATGTGGGTCTATCGGACTAGAAGCTTACACCAAGAAAAAAGCAAACAAACGGAACACCAAATTATATCCACAAAAGAACAAGCACAACAGAAGAAGAAGAAAGTAGAAGACATCACGGAAAAGATTAGGTATCTGTCCTCACAAGGAAAATGTCCAACGATTGATCTATCTGGCTACCAAAGGCCATGTGACGAAACTGAGTGCTACAAGAGGAGTGTCATTGACAAAGAGGTCCCCTGCGGGGTCTCACAGATCTAGAATGGCATGTGTTAGGAAAACTGTACGGTTGCTTCAGACCCCAAGCTGGAGTTAAGGGCAAGAAGGTGGTCGTAATAAGCTATGCTTGGGTCTGACTCCTAGGAAATGATAGATGTAAAGTATGGTCACAAAGTTGTAAGGACTCATTGAGATAGAGCGCAATGCAACACTGATCTATGTACCTGAAAAAATCCGAGAGGGATCTGCAATCTCTCAACAAACAATAAAATCTCCCTCTAATCTCATTGTATATGGGGCATCTGAAAAGAAAATGAATCTCAGATTCTATCTCTGCTAAGATACAAAGTGTACACACCCAATCCAATCTAGCAATATGGTGATCAACCTAGATCTGGACTCTATGAGAGCCCACCCTAAAGGAGCCAAGGGAGATACGTAGGGTTTGTGTCCAATATCTGTGTAAGTACTCAGGGCATACAATAATCCCATCCTGAATATCTAAGAAGTGTTTGGTGTAGAAAGCCATCCTGGAGCATAGTCCCCCTAGAGGATCCACCCAGGTCTATATGATATATTGCCTGTAGATGTCAAGTCTGACATGCCCATTCAACTTCTGCCAAGAGGGGAGTAGATGAGCAGGAGCGTCCAATGAGGACTAGTAGGGAGGGAGACGATCAATGTTGATCCCAACTGAACTCAACAGGATAGTAGCCTGAGCATACCAACAGTGTGCTCTAGTAGTTAGATTGGAGCCTGCAATAGCAATTGAGGAGTAGTAGGCTAAGTAAGAGTATCTATGTTGGCCTTCATTTGAGTCTACAAAACCATAAAGACGGTGGAGAAACCAGATCAAGTCAAAAATGGTTGCAAGCCTGAATGGGTGAGCTCCAAACTCACAAAATAATACTGTGGGGAGTAGATTTGTGACATCTAATAATCCGATGGAGGAGCAGAGTCTGGGTACACTCGATCATGGCCCAATACAATTCTAAAAGGGAAGGACCCCAAACCACCAAACCATAGAGCACTATAGGTCTTACTAAGGAATCTAGGAGGCATAGCTTAGACAATGTGTCCTGAAAGTGATGTCTGAAGCACTATCTCTCAAGCATGACAAGGGAACCCATCCCTTTATTGATCCAAGGTTGAACGCTGATCTCAAGCTAAATGGTTGATCTCAAGTGTATGCCAATTTGAGATAGAGATTAGTAGTAGAATATAGATAAGAGAGACAATCTGCTATAACAAAACATCAACTTGAAGATCAAGACGGTGAATAGGTGTACCCACCTAGGCCCTACAGAGCCTAAAGTGTAGGGGAAGTCAAACCTTAATTTACGTGTTCTTGTTTGTTGGCCAAGTCATTTGGAAGTCTTGAACATAGAGATAGGCATACTCTTAGAACTTTCCAACATGTTGATTTGGGAACCAATAGGTTCTAACTCGAGTCCTCTTATCCAGGGATGATGTTAAGTTTTCAGTGATCGCTACAACTGTATTTGCATTGCCTATTATGATATATGTTTTCCAATGGCAACGATATCACTCTTATTTATATTAAGGTAGAGATGGAGAGACATATCTCCTCATAAGACATGTCTATCCATTATAAGAATTTTTAAAAAATAATAGAAGTAAAAACAAGATAACCAAGAAGTGAGAAATCAAGTAGTAAAAGAATCAATCCATTTGAAAAGTGTATGCCAATTTGAGATAGAGATTAGTACTAGAATATAGATAAGAGAGACAATTTGCTATAACAAAACATCAACTTGAAGATCAAGATGGTGAATAGGTGTACCCACCTAGGTCCTACAGAGCCTAAAGTGTAGGGGAAGTCAAAACCTTAATTTATTTGTTCTTGTTTGTTGGCCAAGTCATTTGGAAGTCTTAAACATAGAGATAGGCTTACTCTTAGAATTTTCCAACATGTTGATTTGGGAACCAATAGGTTCTAACTCGAGTCCTCTTATCCAGGGATAATGTTAAGTTTTCAGTGATCATTGCAAATGTATTTGCATTGCCTATTACGATATATGTTTTCCAACGGAAGCGATATCACTCTTATTTATATTAAGGTAGAGATGGAGAGACATGTCTCCTCGTAAGACATTATCCATTATATATATATATATATATATATATATATATATATATATATATATATATATATATATATATATATATATATATATATATATATATATATATATATATATATATATATATATATATATATATATATATATATATATATATATGCAATTATTTTCATAGTTTATCTTACTGGACCTATCAAACATCAACATTCCCGCTTAGCTAGGGAGGGTAAACACATGACCATATATTACCTCAATGTAATATAAGGATATTGGGAGTAATGGCATCTCAAATGTCAACTCATTTGACATTCACCATGCACTCTTTGAGCAATGACCTCGTGAATGTTGTGTTGCAAGATATTCACCAATAATTTGAGTAATGGCCTCTTGAATGTCAACTCATTTGATATTCACCAAGTACTCTGTGTAATGGCCTCCTGAATATCAATTTGCATTGCATTCACCATGTACTCAAAATGCTCATAAGATATGTGCAAGAGCATTCTCATAATGCTTACCATATGAACATCCACCATGCAAAGTATAATCTATAATTATTTGAATAAACATCGTAATATATCCATCATGATAGAAAGCTAAATTATTGTAAGATTGTCACCTTCCAATAACTTTTGCAAATACAAGTGATAATCATTTGGAAGTCATCACTTCTTCATGATGCACACAAGGGACAGACCCATTAGAACTATGTAGTCACCCACATGGACTTTCAAACTCCTTCTAAATGTCAATTTTCATAACTACTCATCCAATGTTACCTTTAAAGAGATGTCAAACTCCCTCTGAGTCTAAAATAAATCTCTCTTTTAATGCAAAGACATTCTTGAATAAAAAGATGAAGCCAAAATAATGCTTATAATACAAATAGAAAAATACAAATACGTAGAGCCTAACATAATTCTCAAAGATAATATACAATTATGAATAATGATATAAGATCATTCTAGTATAATACAAATAAATATCTATTTTTAATATATATTTTCCCTCATTTAAATATGCATAACAATGTAATATTTGTAAACAATAACATTTACAATAATCAAAACATGGACTACCTTATATATAACATAATATTTTGAATATTCAAATCATTACTTTTGAAATGTCACTAAACATTAATTCCATACCTTACGATATAACTTACGTAGATAATATCGATTGGCATCGTGATGCTAGTCCATCTATGGGATGTTAGACCCTAATCACATGGCAACCCTCCATGTTCTATGCAGAGTTTGTTCACTATTTGATCTTTAATCTTTCCATCACTTACCGAGCCCTTGTCTTTGATTCTCATATTGGTTGGTCCCTTCATATTTGCGTGACATACCATTTCCAAGAATTTTACTCGAATGTCTTCTATCATACAGGGCATTTTTGCAATTTACAACTCTCAATGTATACTGAAAATATTATGTGCTCTTTTACTTGAGTGATGATAATAGTTTGTAATTGACGATCAATGAAGATCATCGATGGTCGATGGTCGATGGATAATACTTATTGTACTTGAAGGTACCGATGTCATATGCTCTAAAGACTTTGTATTAATGAATTTAACTCCGGCTGAGAATAAATTCGAGACCACGGGAATTGGCAATTCGTTGCGAGTAGGAGTTTCTACAATTGAATCTTCTCACATGCAATCTTAAAGTCAAGACCACAGTTCCGTATGAAATCCTTTTGGCGGAGGTGGGTTCCTTTCCATTAGAAGCCGTCGCATTGACCCGAATGCTAAGCTATTTAAAGAAAACCCAAGGTCTAGAAACACATCGTTGGCCCAAGTTGGTAATAGAGGAAAAACTTGTGAGGCGGAAAAGCACATGGATGAAACAAAATGACAAATGGATGCAAAAATGGGATATCAACATCCAAGCTTGCCCGGATAACATTAAAGAAATAAAAAAGTTTGTCAATGAAAAATTTCGCAATATTCTATGGACAAGACACATAGGGAGGAAAAAATCTTATTACATTAAAGAATTTAATCCCACTTCTAGTCATGATGAAAAGGCCTATATAAGGGCACCTATTAACTGGAAAGCAAAAATGTCGATGGCACAAATTAGAACTAGTTCACATCAGCTGCGATGTGAAACTGGTAGATGGCAAGTTCCAAAGGAAGAGTGGGCAGACAGAACATGTTTATTTTGCAATATGGGAACAGTGGAGACAGAGCAACACTTTGTCATGGAATGCTTGGCTTACAACGACATCAGATCTGATTATACAAAAATTTTGCAGAACAAGGACTTCAACTATTTATTTGAGGAAGATCAAGTGAAGAGAACAGCGGAGTTGATTATCAAAATTCAGAGAAGAAGAGACAAGTTAACCAAAACTTTGCAACTGACTAGTTTGGCTCCTGACTCGGGAGGGCGATTGCATGGGTCCCATAGACTACTTTAGTCTCGTGGACGTCATTAAAATCTATCATATCATATCATATCTCTTTCCTTCGTGTTTTCATCTTTTCTCTAATTTGGTATATTTTGTGAAGTGGAAGCAAGGCACATGTGTAGCTTGATAGGCATTGCTTTAAATAAATGCTAAGGGAGCCCCGAGAGAATTTTAGCAAGCCCCATGTTCAAATAGGAAACAACTTTCCACAAGGCTTTTAGAGCACGTCTTGCATAATAGAGTAAAGCAGACATTCTTGTTCTCGTCCTTTCTCGACATAGTGTCTCACTGGGCCTTAATAATAGTTTTTGCAGTCATATCCATTTCACAATATAACTTTTGTAGTCATCTCCATTTTGGGGAATAATTGTGATTGATATCTTTGACTTGCACAATATAAATAATGGTCTGTAGAGAGCTATTAATGCACCGATGAAATATGGCTGGAAGACTTAAGTTTATGTGTTCACTGTGGATTAGTTTGTGTTCACTGTAATCCACAATTATGTCTATTTATCTCCTCTATCAAAGTTACTCTCTTTATGATCTTTTCACCAGCGTCCCTTTGGAAATTGCACGTCAAGTTCAGTTTTTGCTATTGTTAACCAACAGTACAACCGACTCATTTTTCTAACATCCACACTTGTTGAGCGTCTGTCAAGGAATTTGATAATGAACTCTCCACAGTTTCAACCTTACTCTTTATACATTTGCAGTTGGCTCTGATACTATGTTGAGTTTTCAGTGATCGCTACAAATGTATTTGAATTGCCTATCACAGCATATATTTTCCAATGGTACTGATATCACTCTTATTTATATTAAGATAGAGATATGGAGAGACATGTCTCCTCATAAGACATGTCTATCCATTATTATCTAACAAATGATTCTATATATATATATCACTAAAGCTACCAAATATCAACAGATAACCCCCACAATTCCAACCAACCATGTGGGGGGGGAGGGGGGGAGTTCGTATTTCTCATGTGTTATTTTATTGGTAGTTTGGGCTTTCCCATTTTCCATTATCTTTTGTTGCTTTTACCTTTTTCCATTATTTCCTCCTTTTTGCTTTTTTCTTTTTGGGTCTATGCTTCTCAAAGTAACCCTAACATGTCTTTTTTTTTGTTTTCTTGTCTATGCTTCTCAAAGTAACCCTAACATGTCTACTCGTATTATCTTTCATATGTTTTGCAATCCTTTGTGTTTGTTGAACTACTACATTCCAGTCTAATTGATCTCTGAGAATGTTTCTTATTAACTTTTTTATATTCTTATGTTCTCCGTGATCTTTTAGCCCTTCAAAGATTATATTTGCTTTTGTTTCATTGATGTCCTCTAAAATGTCTCCTTGTTTTTCTGCAATCTCGCTTGCTGCATTTTTTGGCCCCCTTACTACTTGGATCCATGACTTGGACGTCTTCGATTTGCTCTCTTAATTGATTTTCTTTTAATTCCATGTTGGCCATTTCAGATTGGATTTCTTTAATTTGTGGATGTCTCACTTTTGCTCCTTATCGTGAGCTCTACCGTCGTCTTCATCTCTTCCTCCACCTTCCTTATTAAAATCAAATCGCATTCACCCTTTTCCATGATAAATTGTAATTTTTGTACCTGTTCTCTGCGCATATTATTCTCGTGCTAGTTTCTAGTTATTCTCTTGTAACGTCTGTTATACCTGTCTGTGGCTCAGTTTTCTCAGTCTAATCTACCAATATGTTGTGCCCAACTGTTGTTTCAATTAGTTGAGTCTCACCAGGTTCTGGTGTGTCTTTATCATCATCCCCCTCCATTGTGACTAGGTAAGTTAGAAGTTTACTGATAGTTTAGAGTTGTATTGAGTTTCAATACAGAAAGCATCAGAGCTTTTGCAGCTTTGTTTTATGTTTTACAATTTTTGCTGGTTCCAGATTTGAGGCAAAAAGAACAAAAAAACTAGGACCAAAATACTATGAAAGAAAAATATATAGAGCACACCTATTTCTGAAGCTCAAAACCCTAGATGTTTGGAACCTCCGCTTGAAATCGACTCTCCTTGCCTAACAATCCATTGTTTCCTGCTCGAGACCTGTCTCTGAGGTTCAAAACCGTAGTTCTTTGCAACTCTTTGAAACCCCATATCTCCTTGCTCAAGAATCCCATATTCCCTGCTCCAAACCATAGCAACCTTGAAGCCTCTTCCCACCAGTCCTGAAAGAAATGTATAATATTGTTGAAAAACTTGGTGTACAACTGTGCTTTGGGATGGAATTGGATGTGGGCAGTGACCATTGCACTCTCATCTGTCACAATTTAAAATTTTTTTTTACTGAGGCCTTTGCCCTTCAAATTCGAAAGCCCACTGAAGTAGCCTTTCAGGCAGTTTAGCTTGCTGATCACTGTCGATGCGTATGATTCAGACTCTTTAAGATTACTTCTTTACACAGGGATTCAACTGTACATGAATACTTTCCTTACTAATGCCTCTTATAATATCTGGACACCCGGACAAAATGAATCATAAAATAGACATCTGAAGTTGGAATTCCTGGATCCACTATAGTAGCCACCTCAAAACTGGATTAGTGGGAAGTCTCGCTCAGCCTCCTCAACCGTTCAACTAGGTTGAGGGGAATCTCCCTATGTACATCATTCTGACGCATCACCTTATCTTGCTTGTTTGCAGATTCCCCAGAGCCCCCTATTATTTGAAGGGACTGATTTCGCAATCATTATTTATTCATGACTGGAACCATAATAATATAAATGAGTAAAGCCACATATTTTCACCTATCTATTCCCAATCACATTTATAATGGCTACTCTACCCTTACTATTATAAGGGTAAGGGGGCACCATTACATATGGTTTCTCACCCGGTGTGTTTCTATAAAAAAAGACTGGGGGTGGGGAGGCGGAAGGAACAATCGAATGAATCAATCCATTGAAGTTTGTTTAATCAGAAATAATTGAAGGGCCATAAATTAAGGAAAAAATTATCAGTATCGGTGAGGTGAAATTGTTTTTCAGAGATTGAATGTAAATGATTAACATACAAGTTGGTCAGTTTTTTTTACAGCATAAGAAGAAAAATTGAGATCTAAGCTTAACAAATAAATGTATCGTATAAAATTACTAGCACCAACTGTTATGCATGTTTTTTTTAATATAAATGAATTTTTCACAACTGGTTATATTTAGATAAATAAAACCAAGGAACCAATCTAATCTTGCAACTCAATTAAAAGGATTAGGAGCATATTAAGAATTGTATTTCACACATTTATTCCTATATGATGGTTTTCTTTTTTGTTTTCCCTCTTGCTTTACTAGGAATGTGAAGAAAGACACTATTTGAGACTCCAAATTCCCAAAGCATAGGAGACACAGATATATTGCAGATACTTGAACATAATCTCCCTGTCACTGTACCCCACAAACTTGATCTTTCCCTTTATGATCAAGCAGCAATTTGGGAATTCTTACAACACATGGCCTGAAACAGGGAATTTTCATCCCCAATATATTAGAATTCATCCTTGAATCCTCAGAGCATTTTAAGTACCACACAACCAGAAACATGCTTTAAAAGTCTTACTCAGACCACCAAAATTAGTGGCTCCATGCAGTGTTAAGAGAGAACCCCATATAAATTGGCGCTTGCTATGCTGCAAATGCAATTACCATAAAGACCCTTGAAGTTTAACTAATCAACTGATCTAGCTTTTGTGGGAATGGATGTTAACAATAACACTCTCCATGGAATTGTCACCAGACATGATGCATAAAAAAAATCATGCAACCTATAATAAACCTTGCATTGGCTAAGATTGGTGGGGCACTTGCTTTAGTAAAGGTATAATCCTCTTCAAAAGTGCATGACAAGAACACTCCAGAGTGCCATTCCAAATTTCACAGTACAGATTGATACATATCATGCACCCCAAAACCACAGCACATTTCTTTCTTGTGTGGAAGCTTCAACTTTCATCTTCTTGAAATTATAATAAGTGTTAACCTAAGTACACTGCATGCCCCCCCCATAGATGAGTCGAGGAGGAACAAAGTAAGTTGGCAAAAGTTGGATTTCATAAAGCATTTCAAGGCTGTACAGTGTCTCATATTAGAGAAAAGAACTAAAAGATTAAGTCCTAGACATTAAAGGTCATTAGAAAATTCAAATTATGTCTACAAGATCTGGATAATTTTCATTGTGATTTAACGTACTGACAACAAAAACACCACACAAGAAGATGTGAGGTGAGACTTCAACCTTTGGAAGAAGGCAAAACTGACAATTCTCCCCTCTTGAATACCCAAGTATAAACGTTCATACATACCAAAGGTGAAACTTCGAACAGATAAATCTTTTGTCTTTGTATAGACTTCATTGAAATTTCAAATGCAAATCCCATTGACCTACATTTTCCAGGCACTGTATGAATGGCCACATTATATCTTGTGCTTCATATACTGAATATGAATGACTATCTGGAATATCTTGAAAGTCAAACTCACAAATCCAATATTACAGTGGACATTATATCTTGAAGACGCTCTCAGCTCCTTTGGAAACTAGATTCTCAATTTAGTACATCCAACTATGGTGCCACGACATCGGTTCATACGTGTTGCTTGATGCCATACGTGTCGCTCATTTTTTATGCGCAAAACATCAACATCAGAAAGTAACTCTATAACATGATTTGATCGGCCAGGACCAATGACTCCACCAATTACATACAGATCATGTCCCATACCTATCATTGCAAACCCTATCCTATGCAAACGAGAAGGTGCAGAAGCAATATATCTTCTCGACTCTGGATTCTTATGTTGTCGAATAATCAAACCATTACTGACTACATAAAGCTCTCCTTTCACAGTTGCCATTGGCCCTGGAAGCCAACCATAATCTTCCACTATCCATCCCTGCTCAGAGCCCTCAAATATCTGTACCTTTGACAAGCCCTTATGCAAGACATGTAATTTTCCTTCAAATACAAAACCAGAGCATGCAGAATTATGAGTATGTTGTAGTTCAGCGATGGGCTCCCAAACATCTTTGTCAGGATCATATATCTCAGCATTGGAAATGGATTTTCTTAGATTTGTAAATCCACCAGCAACAATGATACGCCTATCAAGAACACAACAGGCAAACATTGCTCGAGCAACTAACATTGGAGCTCGTCTGATCCACTTTCTACACACAGGTTCATATGCCCACACCTCATCAGTTGCAAAGATACCTCCATGGTCACCTGTCACCGGATTAACATCATCGCTACCTCCACCCAGAACAAACAGCTTCCCAGCAACAGACACGGCCCCAAAGTTTGTCAGATGCTTGATTTCAGACGGCAGTGGAGGAATAGTCATCCATGTTTCACGGACAGGGTCATAAATTTGCCATATATTTTCTGGCTCAAATGCACTTACACAGAGAAGCTCTTCTGTGACTCCTATATTGTCACGCACCTTGAAAAGCTCAGGACTACTTAATGCAGAACGCCAAGCACGGCAAACAAGATTGAGTTGAGGATGCAATATGAATGGCACACGAGCTAGACACTGAAGAGCCACTGCATCTGGAAGCCCCTCAATCAAACCAGACATACCTACAGTTTCTGAGCAAGTTTAATCATATAATGTCGATGATGGTTCTGTACCAGATACTGATTACCACTTGCTTCCAATGACAGCAATGCATCTAGAAAATTCCAGGCTCTTTTCTTTTGATATTGTACACTTACCCATCAATGTGTGCAAGCAATTTCTAATGGTCATAGCAAGAAGGTAACCAATGCAGCTATTGAAAAACTGTAAACTGAACTTTAAGGTTTCTGGCACCTTTTGCTCAGTAAATGATGCAGAGCATATGATTCACAAATAACCTGTTCCAAAAAAACATGTACGAGACTTAGTTGCCAGAATATTCAAGCCTTAACTAGTTGAATGTCTTCCTAACTTTTCTCTGTAAACACCAAAAGTATAAAAAGGATATGCTTCATAGCTGATTATTTAAATGTGCATATCACACACTGCTCATATTAACAAAAAATATACAATAAGGAACAGTAGCATACAAGCCTCTAAGCATCAATAATGTATTTTAAGCTATTTTTTAAAACAATTATAGTAGTTTTCTATCATACATATACCTTTTCAAGATCATGATAATCATATGTAACATTAGCATAAAAAACAATAGTGCCCATTGTCAAATCTAATTTTTCAAAAGAAATTTACGGAATAGTCTGTAACAATACCAGGTGCCTCCCAAAATCAGCTAAGCACTCAAAGTCTGTCATTCGTGCCAATATGCACATCTACAATCATGAGAAACAAATGGTGGGAGAAGGTTTCAGTAATGCACCGGTCCCCTTGTGTGTTATGTCTTCAATGTTTAAGCAATGAACAAAACAAATAATTTAAAAAATAATATCCGACTGCATATTAAATGAAGATCTAAAGCAATTCAAGAGGATTTAAGAATGTCCCAAAGATGAGCCTTGTGGGAGCATGAAATGATCAAAGAATGGGGCAGAAAACAAGGCAATCATAGAGGATGTAAGATTGGAAAAGCACCTATTGGCACCTAGCAAACCAGGATTCATGAGTCAATATGCTATATTATCTATATAAATTGCATAGAGACATTCTTAATAATAAAAAAAATACTAGCCTTCATGGCACAAGAGAGGCAGCAAGGATGGTGCAGGAACCAAGGCCATCACATTGAATATAAGATTGGAATAAGCACCTACTAACACAGTATCGAACAGTATTTGTATTGGTCTACTTCTAAAATCATTGCATGCATATATTCTTATCATCCTAAAGGAGACTGAAAACTGGAACGAAGACGAGATCTTGCATGCACTAGAATATCACAGAAGGTTAAGGATATGTATCATGCAACTGTATGCATCGTTCTACAGGAACGATGCACCGCTAAAATAAAAAATTATCATCCCAAGCTTAGGAATAATCCAGACCCTGCCACTCCAGAGGCCAAAGCTCGGTAATAATCCAGACTTTGCTAATCTTCCTACACTCAAAGATCCATAGGTTAAAGCTCAAGTAGATTCCTTTGCGACAGAGTGTACTAATGAAGAGACAGATAAAGGATGCAAGAGATGGTTAAGTTGTTAGCATGAAGTGTTTCCACAAACAATCTGCGAAAGAGAGTTTTGCATTGATAAGAAGGATTCAAACCTGAACACTGAACAGTGGCAACTGAGCAATTAGCATTTTTTTGTTGGGAAAGATGTCCTTTCATTGGCACCTACCATGTACACAGTTTTGTTGTCAAAAATTATTTACACCAGCTGTAACTTACAATTGAAAATAATGGACTTGATAAAAGATTGGAGGGAGATTTAAAAACTGCTGAGCACAGTCCAAATGATATTACAGGAACTATAGGAGACAATGAGTGATAAATTTATCAACAGGTAAGTCCGAAGCACTACAAATAGAGATTGGTTGCAGAAAGTGAAGGTAGCCAAGTAACAATGAAAAGCAGTTTACAAACAACCAGCAATGTGTGGTTTATCTGATAAACATAGTATTCAAAAAAATGAGATACAGTTATTTGTTAGTGTCCAGGATAAACAGAAAGTGATCAGACATTCTACGTGTAAGAAACAAGCCCGGGCAATACAAAAAACTAGCCCAGGCAAACAGGAAATGGCATTCAGATGATGAGAATGAGTTGCCACCAGCATATATAAATTTGTGAAAGCAGTTTTTAAAAATATAAAGTAGAAATTTGATTTAAATTTTTATTAAAAAAATGTGACTTCCCCCATCATACAGCCATTGTACAATATGAGGATATGGTGCTTTTAGCTGTCTGAATTTTTTTTGTTTGAAAATGGTGCAAAATTTATTTGTCAACACTCAACAGTCTTGGTAACATAAGTGCATTCAAAAAAAAAGAAATTTTGTTAACTGCCTTGGTAAGGTATCTTAAGCTGCTTACCGAAGGGTCCTTTCTTGTTGAGGGGAGGCTTTGATGGCCAAGTGATTTCTCAAATTAGAACTTGAAGTCTAGATTCTAAACTTCAAAACTTCTAGACATTTCTTTTATTGTTTAACTGTTAACATAAATGATGTCAAAGATATGAACTTATTTGACTGGGTGGAACTCTAAACCCTAGGTTTTGTTGTGGATGGGGACGTTGCAATTGTTTCTTGGCAGGATTTATCAAACTGGAAAAGCAGGGTAAATTTTATTAAGTAGTACGAATAAATTAACTGGAAAATAGGAGACCTTAAGAACACATTATAAAGTTTGATTTCAAAAGCTTCATAAGGCATGACTTACAAGGAAAATTCAAACAGTAGTATGACCAGCCAACATACTATCATTGGTAGGGGTTGTACATAAAGTGAAATTGTGCTTCTAAGGGATAAGTTTAGGAAAATCAATTTCTGATCGAATACATGATTGAGGAAAATGTATTGTACTTAAACATAAGGTGAACTGTAAAGATAAGTCATCAAGACATTCAATGCAATATTGTAATTGCTATGAGGGCCCATTTGGTTGCTGGAATACCACAGGAATAGGTTTTGAAAATTAGAATATGTTTTTAATTCTTTGTTTGGTTGGCGGAATTGGAATGGAGAATAGTATTACATATTCCCATTATAGCCCAAAATGAGCTTTTATCTAATCCCAAAAATACTTGTAATTGGAATGGCCCCTTCCTATTCTCATTCTCACTTAATCAAATTTTATGATTCCGTGAGGTCCAGGGTCTCTGTCCGCCATTTCTCTGCTGCCCGTTAATGGTTTCCCGCTGGTACCTGGTCAACCTTTTTGTTTTTTTGTTAATGATTTCTGGCTGTAGGATTATTTGCATAGCGGAACGTTCTCTTTGATGAGATCCACAACACTGAGGTTGGCTATGATGGCTTCAATGAAATCGATGCCAGAATCATTGCAGAGGATGTAAATGCCTCGCAGCCAGGAAAGCGTTTCGGCGAGACACTCTACTTGAGAGGAGATTTTGGTAGCCATGGGGATTTGAATGTAGCGGACTAGGATCAATGCTAAGTCCGAGGGCATGAGTTTTATCTGTGGGGTTCAGATGGGGTTGCTAGGTATACAGTGCACTTTCATAAAACAAGAGGAGCTCTCCTTTCTCATGACACCATCCCAACAGAAGCACCAAATTCTTATCTGCTGAACATCATCACAGTGAATTCATCACAGTTACTTCTTATCTGCTGATCCATCTGCTTTGTTCCTTGCTTCCTCCTAATTTTGCACAACCAAACAAACATATTCTTAAATAAATTCCAGTTGAACCAAACGAGACTGGAATACATATTTTCCATTCCCATTCCCCATTCCTATACCCATTCTCATTTTTAATTCTAATACTCAATTCGTATGCCTACAACCAAACGGGCCCTGAAGGAACTTGTTACCTCTTCCCAAGCCTTTGATAACTTTCATATTTTGCCTCACCTCATAATACTGCAACCAGTTGTATAACAGTGCAAGTAACCAGATAAAATCATATCTTGCTTTTCACATGAAATTCAGTACCCAATTAATGTAATTATGACAGAAAATGAAGGCCTAATCTAAAGGAATCATGACAATCCCCAGAAGAGCGAGAGAATTTCATCGTGGATCATATGATGCTGAGATAGGAGCCAGTGATAGACAGTGAAAATGAAAATTTTGTCTAGCACATAAACTCGAGATCTCTGATTACAAATAGAACCAAAGAGATGTTAATGCAAGGGTACTCCTAGCAACTAAAGTCATTTGTAAGAAATGGCAAACATAGAAGATTACTGCACTAAGTATTAGATGTAATGACCTCCGAGATCAAAGCACTTTGTTACAAAGTGGCCATCTATATATGTGCAGACAACAAACCACAAACACTTTTACAAAGTGGCCATCTATATACATGCAGAAAACAAACTACAAACACTTTGTTTCAAAGTGGCCATCTATATGTGTGCAGACAACAAACGACGAACCAGCACGCTCTTTTGCAAATCTCATCTCAATACGCATGGCGGGACCTTACAGATTCAGAAAACAAAACCTATCTATCACAGAAGGAGAAACCAAATCCTAAGACAAGCTTAATGACACTCATTTCAGATAGGGCTTGTCATTTATAACTTCAGCCAGCTCATTTTCACCATCTAGAAGAAAAACTATGTGATTAAATAAATTGGATTGTGATCTCAATGACTTGAGACTTGGAGAGCCACTCAACCAGTGGCAGGGGATACTAGAAAACCTCAGTAAAACCAATGCTTCACAGACACAATCTGAATATTTCACCATTTTCAATGATTTGGAATTCCAAACACTATGATTATCAATACCTTATAGAGTTCATGTACACAACAAGGACATGGCTTGATGCAAACAAGATTGGGGGATCTTATTAAACTACCCAATCTTGCAGCCTTCTGTCATCCAATCCACTATACAGAAACCAATAAGGCTTGCTAAATAAGTCATGATTACAAGTCTTCAAATTTTCAAGCTGGCTGCAGTCCTTTTTTGAAATCTCATTTTTTCTTCATCCTACAGCTCTCATGACTGCCTTGAACAACACCTGCAAACTCATTCTTCTCTGTCATCTATTCCCTTACTCTTGGCAAGCTGATTTCCTGCACTTTTCTAGAGCAATCCACTCCAACTACCTGCATATCCTTTCTTCGAACTTGATGCTGAGGATTGCTGCCTCTGAGCACCAATAGAGACTGCATTTTATATATCTCCACACTTTTGTGAGGCACCCAAATCTGCTCTTTCATTTCCCTTGACTGTTAAATTCCTCCAAATAAAACATGAAATAAAATATAGCTTTCTGCTTCCAAAATGTGCATGAATGTTGAAATGCCATATCCAACACCTTACTGCTGTATATGTATTTTTAAAATGAATAAAATCATAAACCAAGTTGTGCTTCACTGGAAATTAGAAAACCATTAATTATTTTCCCAATATTCTCCAGTTTTTCCCTCCATTCAAGGTACCTGAACTGAAATAATAAGACAAGAATGGAATGCCAAAAGTAATTTGCCTCGTGAAAATTTATCTAGACATTAAAACAAAGAAAACAATTTTTTCAATTATTTAGTGTCCCAATGGATCTCTTGAAACTTCAAAAATTTTAATTTGTGCAATATCTCTTAAAGCCACATTAATCACCCCATTTGTCTCTGATTTATTAAATGGAATCCAAGTTGTGATATAACACACATTTTATCCTTCAACACTCCAAAATATGCTCTTGAAGGTCCACTCAACACTAAAAAATTAAAAATGAAAATAAAATATTCTCTTTTTTTGGTGATGCAAGATTGCTTGAGTCAAGATGCTCCTGCATCAAACACACCAATAATAGAACTGCCCTTTCAAGTTGTGAAAACCTGCAGTAAATTCCATCATCACATTAGGCAAATAAAAAACTTCTTCCTACACCTCTTCCAACACCTAGCCAAAACATCTGCCATCCTTCTCCACCACATCTGCTATGCACTCTCTTTTCCTCAATGTAGAATCTGTTCCACCATAAATTTACAAGTATCACCTTTTTATATTATATAATTTTCTATCATTTAATATATTTATTATACATATAGATACATGTGTATGTGCGTGTGGATCTGAACCCATAACCATTCTCAAGGAAAACAAATCCCATGTCATTGTACCTGGTACATGCACCTGTACTAGGTTCAGTAAATTAGGTTTTACCTAAATATAGACCACAAAAATATTCCAAGCAATTTCAGAACATGTCTTCTTGCAGCCTATGGCTTTGGGGTGTTTCCTTTGTGACGGATGGAAAGAATAATGTTCCAATTGTCATGAAGAAACTAGAATATATATTTCAGTCACTATTTTCTTTAAATGAGTGAGGACATAAATTTACCTTACAATAAAGAAAACATGGCACCATTTCATTATCTTGAAAATAAGTGCTATAAAATTTAGCATGAATTTGAAGATTGCAAAACAGACCATTGTTCAACATGCAGTTGATTAGGTGGACCTAAAGCAGAGAGAACTTTCAGGACTTTCAATCATAAGGAGATCAATGTCAATCAGTGTCAAAGGTGCCCAAAGCTTACCTACAAGGCAGAGGAAGACTTGAGGTGATCAAAAGCATGTTGACAAGGGCAAACCCAAGCAACACAAGTAATTTTTGAGATATGACAGCATCATCAGTTTCCACAAGAGAGTAAATTTGCCTTGACACTGGTGATTTTAATAATGCCTCGTGAGAAAAGCTGCAAAAATATCTTTTTTGTAGCTTTTTCAAAACTGCATCCCAAATCGAGTATCAAATTTCATCACTATGCAAAAAGAGCAGTTCCTTTCTCCCCGGCATGTAAAAAGCCAATTTTGTAACTCTATGAGGTCGTAGCTGAAAAAATCACTAATAGTTCACCAAACTTGAAAGTGTTCAAAGGTCAGACAAGTAAAACAAGAAGCCCACTTGCAAAAAACTCATGAGTTTCAATAAAAAAATTGGTCACACTGAAATAAAGAGTGCCCATTCAATAAAAAGGTCATTTTCATCATTATTTTAGTGTAGTTGCTAATTTTGTTTAAAGCATTTAAGCATTTTCCATGCAGGCTTGTGTGGTCCCAGAGGCCTCAATTTGGGTTTGGTGGCGAGGACTCCGGTACTCAACTTCACCCTGTATTACAATAGGAGTGTTGTGTCCAACCCCTGCTTTCAGATTTTGAAAAGCAAAAAAGAATCATGCCGGGCCCATATTTTCTACATAGGATTTTTTTTAAATAGTAATAGGGATACATAATTTATTATCACACGACATTATGATAGGAATTGAACTCGCTTTGGACTAGAAATGGAGGGGAAACTAGTTATGACATTTGTAAAATTAAAGACCATCTTACAAATAATGTGTTTCTAAATTTTTGGAAATTTTGCTATGCTCTTTTTCTTGGGTTTAGGTGAATTCAAGTTCTTCGACTATACTAGAGATACTGGGTATATGCTTGAGACTATTCCAGACCTTGTGCATTGGCATCTTTCTTCTTATTCTCAATTTTGCTCAGAGTTTTGGTGTCTGCATACATCCTTATGAATTTACCATATATTGAAGACCCGGCAAGTAACTCGCAGGTCTGCAACAGGCATGATCAACTCATAGGTTAACTTGCAAGGGATAAACAACTGAAAGCTTGCCCAAAACCCTTGTAAAACTCGCTCTAACGTTGTCCAAACTTGTGAGGAATACAAATGTGGGAAAAAATGCCATTCACATGCTTTGAACACGCAATTTTGATGTAGTGGAAAGAATTTTTAATGATGCAACTTGGAGTAGATTTGGACATGAGTTTCTCTCCTTAAAAGTCCTGCAAGTTCAAATGACCTCACAAAGGCATAAACACACAACTTATAAGGACAAAGCGTGGTTGTGATGGTTTTCCAGAAACCATTTAGTTTGGTTGTGGTTTATTTTTGACATTGAGCAATATGTTTGTGAATCTAATTGAACACAGACACTGTGTGTGAATCCAATCAATATTTCTTTTAATGTTGATTTATTTGATTTAGCTTGTTTCTTTCCATAGTGCGATGACTTGAATACAAAGCTTATTTTATACATTAAAATTTGAGGTGGGGAATGTATGAAGAAACATTCAAGCCATAGGCATACTTGGTAACTATGCAACTAAAAATGGGAGATCAAAACAAGACAATAAATGAGATGGATAAGAGAACTACATTTTAAGGCTAAGAAATCAACCAAATCTTAGTAATATGACATAAAACATGATGCAATAGAACAGCAAAAATCAATAAAATCTTAAAGTAGTTTTTTAAGTCCTAGGTAAATATTTTTTCACCATAAACTGCAGACAAGAAAATTTGCACCCTTTCTTCACTTACTCTAGTTTTTAAAATTGAAAACTATATTTTGGTATGTTGTTAAAAAATTAATCAGTGAGAACCTGAACCTTTCCTTATGGTGAGAACCTGAACCTCTCCTTATTGGCCAACGTCAAATAAGACTCTAAATTCATTAGACTTGAACTCAATCCTACTTTGGCACTTAACTGATTGCTAGATACTTTGCTCATGACTTCATTCTTCTTCATGTGGCATGACTCTCAAGAAGACATGCCTTCATCAGGAGTTGCTCGAACCCTCATCTCACTGACTTGGAGACTTGGAAACTGCCACTAAACCAGAGCCCACTAAGACCACTACTCCTACAGCCAAGCCAAAAGATGTTGAGAGAAAGGATCATTGCAAATGTAATAACACTGACATTATTATGTGTGCTCCAAGTGCAGATCCAAGAGTAGGAGAGACATGTCTTTTTGTTAATCAATAATGGGTATTGCAAGTTAATTTCTATTAGACATTATTAACAACAATAAAAAATAAAAATAATACACACACACGTGTGCACATTTACGTGTGTGTGTGTCTAAATGAAGATTTATTAAATGCAATAATAGTTAATCAGTAACCACAGGGGATTAACTCTAGATTAATTCAATTCGACTGAAGCTACAACATTAACACTCTCTCTCTTAGCTAGGGAGGATTGTTATAGAACACATTATGCTCTCAACTATATAGAGAGATATCATCTCAATATGTTATTCTTGAATGGCATATTTAACGATATCAACATATATCCATCAAATTAGACATTATCTTTCGATATCATCTGAAGTATGATTCAACAAGAAATATCAATCATTTGATATTCATCATACTTATATTCTCTTGGTATGTGCACTAGCATCATGTTCATGATGCCTACCAAAAGAATATGGAATATCCTAGAAAGGATATGTGTTATCTGATCTCCAGCAACACTCCGAGATTGAAATTGAATGTAGTCTATCAGATAATAATCATAATCTCAGCAACTTAATGTAATATCCTAGAAGGATGTGTTATTTTATCTCCGGCACAATTTGGGACAGCAAGTGAATGTAGTCTATCAGATATCAGTCATGATCTCAAGGACAGCAACTTAAAGTAGTCCATCATGACATGTATCATGATCTCTTGCACATTCTGGGATAGCAACTTAATGTAGTCTATCATAATACATTCGTTATCATGATCTTTGGCTCATTCAAGGACAACAACTTAATGTAGTCTATCATGATACATTTGTCATCATTATCTCTCACTCATTCCAAGACAACTTAATGTAGTCCATCATGATAACAGGTCAAGCCATTATTAGGATCATCACCTTACAATAGCGACCTTACAAACACATCAATGAAAGATAGTCACCTCTCATGATGTTTTCCAAGTAACTCACATGATATCCAAGATGATCCATGTCAGAGGGTGGATCCACCATAGCTGCTCCTAGATGGTCGAACAACGGTTTTCACCTCAAACTTCTCTCTTACATAGAAGAATCCATTATGAGGGGTTGCACTTGGAAGTTCTTCTCGACGAAGAAAAACTAACCTTTTGACCTCTTTGTCAAGGTTACTTCAAGAAAAGTGTCAAAAGTCCCTCTGAATCTGATATCAACTTTTGAGTTCCTCATTCAAAGTTGCCTCTAATGAAGTGTCAAATTTCAGAGTTCCTCGGGTTAACTGAAACATATCCTCTATTCACTCTGTCTTTTTGTTCAAGGTTGCCTCTAATGAACTATCATGCTCCCTCTTGATATAGAAGGATACTTGTAATCTCAATCATAAAAAATATTATCTTTAAGAGCCTCACTTTATGATCATCAAAACTCCTTTAGATAAGATTTGAAATCTGCAAAATATTTGGTAGCATCTGTAACAACATTCTTTTCCTACAAGAACATCTCCAGAGACAAAGGAAAAGATCAAGGCAAATAGCTTTTATATTGCGTATCCAAATAAGAGAGACTAAAATGAGTAGAAAAATGTAATAGTCAAGGATAATAAATACTTATCTACACATCAACATCCTTGATGAAATTTGTTCCAACAAGGGCCCATATGTATCAAACTAGAAAATGTTTCCATGTAAGCATTTATCAAATAATGGGAATAGAACATTGGTTATTATTTCCCCCCACAACGTAAAATTCCCACATAATCTATTTTATAGAGTTTACAATCACTATCAAGCCCAAAAAGAGATAATCATCCATTTATAAATTTTAAGGAACTCAATCACAATGAACCAAGAAGTTTTGGGGGGTGGGGGGGGGGGGCTCAAGAAGATCATATTGTCATTGAAGAGAGTTTATTATGAGGCTGCTACTCCAATCAATTCAATTACAAATTAAACTTTGCATGTACTATTCTTGGTCCTGACAACAATTTCTACCATTAGCTCGCCATTGGTGGCTTGAAAATAAATTTTCCATTCTCATCTTGTCTTACTATAAAATGGAGAGTGCCAAAGCTCATGCAAATTCTCTAATCACAATAAATTAAAATTAGTTCTTGACACCTTTAAAATGAACCATCTACGGAGATGTCATGAAAATGCTTTTCTGAATCCCATGATTCACAATACTGATCTCCAGGCTTAAATCGCTAAATGTCACTCATCAAGATGTCCAATAGTAGAATATGGTGTAGTACTTGTTTGTTCTCAACAACATTAGTGGGAAAGATGTTTGATTTAATTATAGCCACAAGATATTCATTCACCTTTCAGTTTCAACCATATCTCCAGAAAACTCCTATAGATTTTGCACACCCTGCATTCCGGATATGTCCATGTAGATCGCAGACATAGAGAAGATTTACATACCTATAATTGTATGCACAAAAGGACATGCACCAATCTTTATATACCCAATATTTTGTAAGAATAACTGGTGAACATTGTAGCACCAATATAAACAATTATTCTTCAAACATCTTATTTTGGACTGCTGACAATACGAATAGCTGGAATGAAATTTTAACATCATCAAATGTTATTATTGAGCCATCAGAAATGCTTTTCCATACATATTCACCACCAAAATAATTAAATCATTTATTCAAAATATTTTATCCGGTTCGCCAAACCTTACAAATTGATCCATTTCATTAACATATTAAATAGACTCTAATAATATATTTTATTTGCAGACAACAACGATAATAATCAATTACTGTGTCTATTCGTATTTTATATTTCTATGACTCGGTACATCATCTGCAAAGATATATCGAATTCCTTCTCAATGTGTAAATTATTTATTTTTCTACCTTTCTTTTTCTTTTTAATTTTGATATCCGCATCGCATGGGCTTCTCACTGGAATCGACGAATCTTAATCACTGAATTTATGATATTGTTCCAAACTCCTAGATATCGATGTCTCTGCGCCATATTTAAAGACTATATCTGCAGATATCAGGTAAACCCATGTAGCTAGAAAGAGCTTTAGAGAATATAAGCTACTGAATACATCACTGATATTGGTGTTCCAATGCTATTTCAGGTGCAATGAACCATATATCTTCAACAAAGGAATAATCATGTATTGTTCTCAATCATCCACCACTCATTTTTATCACCGCAACTTTCCCATTTCTGTCATATACTGTACTGTCAATTTTATATGCAACCAATGACATGTATAGCTATTTCCCTCCCTGGGTTCTTCGTGACCATATCAACATCAGAATTTGTTTGCACAATATTTTTACCTATCGCCCTGATATCATTGTCTTTAAGAGGTACAGAGTGATTTTTGAAGAGTTCTTTGCACCACTGACTTCTGTGATATATTTCTAATGTACCATTACCTTTATTGTGAATTTGGAATGACCAGTAGTCTGAAAGGAGCAACAATCCATAAGTATCCTTTGGACCCGATATCAAGAGCTTGGCAGAAACAATGCTGGAGTCACCATAGGAATGTTGTCACTGCCTGGATAGTTAGCAACCAAAATGAAGACTTTGCCTAATCAGAAACAATCACTCCCATTGTAGAAGCATAGAATGAGGTTGTTGCTGCCAACATTCGTTCTTCAAACCTTATCCTCGATTTGGCAAACACTTCTTCTGAAAGCTCCACAATTAATATGTGTTACTGATTCTCCCTGCCAATGTTCCAATGAAACTCCATGCTAATGCAACTACCGCCAAACATAGGAAAATGGAGCCTGACAAAAATACAAATATTTATTGATAATAGAATCCCATTGGTTCTAATTTTTCCCCATTCATATCGTTCTCTTCTAATAGCAATATATTTATTTCGACAAGCTATTATTGCTTCGGCAATAACCTTATATTGCAGACATACTATTACAGTCAATGATCAAAAACTCTGGTGTTGGGCATCCATGCATGTTGGGTCGCCGATGGAATTGGTTTCTCTAATTAGCTTCTGATTACATGCTGCCTGTCCAAAATTGAATGTGTCTGTTGACTAACAAATGATGATGTCTACTTACCTAATGACTTATTGATCGTTCGATTTCTTGATTGTGTTAGATACTCATATGTCGATTGAATGTTTCTTTAATCAATGACTTGTGTATCATGTTCCCATCGATTATCCTCCTTGTTGACTGTGATCATCCCATGTTTTTATCCGTGCAGTTGATCTGACTTGTTTGTATCTTTCCATTTATTCATCTTATAGAGTGCAACCGAAAACAAACAGTTGCCTCAGCTTCATTATCATTGGCACTCTCAGGAGTCCAATTGCACATAGGCATGAATTCTCAGCAGAGCAGAACTCAAACTCGTGATTCTCATGGCAAGCATGGATTAGTGATGTATGTCAGGGCTTTCCTAGGGGCAGAGAATAGTTTGATGAGTTCATACAACTTATTAACCGCTCTGACCATGCCTTTGATACCGAGATCCTTAAGTAATATTCTCTCTCAGCTTTCAAACACTTTCTCACATCTGCAACCTAGCTCTGATACCATGTTGAGAGAAAAGATCGTTGCAAATGTAATAACACTGCCATTATTTCTGTGTTCCAATTGCAGATCCAGATGCATATATATATATATATATATATATATATATATATATATATATATATATATATATATAGGAGTAGAAGAGACATGTCTCTATCTTAATCAATAACAGTTATTGTAAGTTAATTTCTATTAGACATTATTAACAACAATAATATATGTTTGTGTGTGTCTAATTGAAAATTAATTAAATGCAGTAATATTTAGTTAGTAACCATAGGAGATTAACCCTAGATAAATTCAATCCGACTGAAGCTACAACATTAACAAAAGAGGGGGTCCCCACTTGGAATGGAGCAATGGTGCGAAGACCTCACAACACTATTATAGATGCAAACCAATTGTGGAATGGTGAAGGTTCAGATGCTCAATTCTTTCAGTTGGGCAGATAGATTGAAGGAGCCGCACACACATCAATTTTTAAGTGGCTTTGAATGGTGAAGTCAATTGATGCCTCTCACATAACAAAGAATGCAGAAATTTGAGCTTGATATTCGAAGGGGCTGTTTTAGACATGGGCATAAAGAATGTTGTCCAAGTTAATACAGACAATCCAGCAGCATATGTGATGTTTGGAAAATTTACTTCTTGAACACTTTATTAGACCCCTTGTACAGGTCATTGTCCTGACCTTTAAATTGAGGACATAGGCACTGAACTTGTGAAAACAATTGTAGAAGATGCAAGATATGATATATATATATATATACCCATGAGTTGTTCAATTCATTAGAGATCACATCAAGAGGAAAGAGCTTGCGCAATCTAGTGCTCCAAAGTCTGCAGCTAATTTTCTAACATTACTAGTTTATTGACTCCCTTGAAGCATATGTTTGTGAGTCAACCATGGGTAGACTCAACTTAGTCAAAGAAGGTTGATAGAGAAAGGATCACACAAATAATTTTTAATAGTGATTTTGCAAGGGCATTAGAGATTGTCAAAAAAAATTCAAGTGAAAAAATTACATCAATTGCATTAATTTTGGAAAGAGGTTAAAGAGCCTTTCCCACAGCTTTTTCAAAATCACCTCCTAACCCATGCAACAATTTTGTCAGTACAAGGATAGGACATGGCACTCCAAATTGTGGGAAACCACATTTTTGCCACTCTTGAAACATTGGAGTTCTACATAAAACTATTTTACACCCTGTGCAGCGGTTAGCCATCTTGGCATCCTCATTGGAAGCTCATTTTGCAAAGTTTGTTAATGCAGAGCAGGGTTTTGGAGGTTTCAGACACCATTCTAGTGTTTCACAAGCCATATAAACATAATGATAGTATTTGCCAAAATACATAATTGACTAGCGCATAGTGGATTGTAGTGGAAATCACTCACTCTTCTCGGGGCTTTCCTCCGTTTCAAGTTTTGTCAGGGTAACCTCTTACGTTTCAGTCATTGTCATGTGCACCCCTTAAATTTCTACTATTGGTTCAGTTCTAGCTTAGTTACCCAGGTTCGTGGTTTTGCCCAGAGAAGCCTGCCTGAGTTGAAACCAATTTGAAATACTGGTTTGGTTCAGGCAAAATAAGGTTCCAATTCCCTGGGGGTGGTTCAAACCCAAATTCTAAAAAATTGAACCCAGGTGAATTTCATTACCCAAATCGAAATTAAGGCAAGCCCCAAGCAAATTTGCGGCGTTGGACGACTTTATGTTGTTTTTTATTTAAAAAATTGATAATGGTTTGAGTTCCGCAACACTAAAAAGAGGATGTAAATAGGTTATTTTAGCTTCTAACATCATTTGTGGTGTTCGAATAGGTGATTTTTTGAGGAAATAGATGATTGAGCGAAAGTAAATTTAAGCAAGCAGTTGGAAGATTGGATTATGAGCTATATTGAAGTGTTTGTGTCTCATTGCTACATCTTTGCAAGCATACAATGGCAGGAAGAGGTAGGTTCTTGTTTTATTTTGCTTTTGTTTCAATGTTTTGTTTAATCTTTTTATTTTTGTTTAATTGTTGTTCATGGCCAATAAGATCTAGCTATTATATTCCCTAAAAATTTATTCTCAATAACAATATGTCAATATGTACACAATTTCTTATCATAGGAAAAGGAGCTTCAAAGGGATCTACATCTTCCTCAGCTTCCTCAGTAGGCAATGCCAATACCCCACAAAGAATAGAACCCCCCATCTAATTCTCCTTTGTGGAAGTATGTGGATATTATAAAATCTCTTCCAAGAGGTGGTGGCTTCCATTGGAAATGTCAAGGTTGTGATGTAGAAAGAAACAGTTCATATTATTGTGTGGTGGGTCATTAGTGTGAGTACCCTAGCAGAAGAGTGAAGAAATCTCTTGGAAAAAAAGTACACCTGTGCCAAAATTCATTGGTATTAAAATATATTGAAAAGCATGAGCAAGCTGAAAAGAGAGACGAACATAGACAAAATGCCATTGACGGCAATAAAAAATAAGAAACGAGCAAAAGGAATGAAATCCACCCCAGATGTTGTAATAGAAAATCACCCCTTCTATACTACATCATTTGCCTTTGATTCTCAAAATGGAATACCCATCGGACACAAAAGAAAGGGACCACTTGAAACTGCATTTCAAAATCAGAGTAGGGTAACTACCGATATTGATACGGCAAGATGCTTGTATGCAAATGGGTTGTCTTTTAATCTTGTTTGCTCTCCATATTTCAAGCAAAAGTTGAGAAGTACTAATAAAGCACCTACAGGGTATTCAAGTCCCGATTTTGAGAGAGTACAAACCACCTTGTTGGATGACAAGGTCAAGTTGATTGATGAGCGATTAAAGCCCATCAAGGATTCATGGATTGAGACATGGGTTACAATTGTTTCAGACAGTTGGAAATATGCTAGAAATCATCCATTGATCAATGTTTTGGAAGTGTCCCCTAAAGGGGCAATGTTTTGAAATCAATGGATTGTGAGGGGCAAGTAAAAGATGGGTCATTTATTGATAATATCCTAATTGAGGCCATTGAACAAGTGGATGCAATTGTCCAAGTCATAACGGACAACGCAAAGAATTGTAGAGCTGCTGGTTTGTTGGTTGAAGGGAGACACCAACATATTATTTGGACACCTTGTGCAGTTCATCCAATCAATCTTATGATACAAAAGATTGGGAAGAATACTTAGTGGATCAAGGAGGTGTATGCAGAAGCTGAGGAAATCCAGATGTTCATCACAAACCATTATGCGACTCAAGGATATTCATAATGTTCTCATGTTTGGAGTTGTTGAAGGTAAGTAAACTTGAATTCAAGTTAGTTAATTTTTTTTTAAATAGTATCTTACAATTTCTGATTTTTTGATTATGTAATGACGTGTATTATTTTATCAAGTATGTATCTAACAATTTGTATTGTTTTCGCTCTATGTTACAAGTTGTTGAGACACGTTTTGCATCAAATGTAATCGTCTTGAGACGACTTATGCAAGTAAAAGAGTCACTTACAATATTGTAATCAGCAACAATTGAGTTATATGGAGGCAAAGCAACACTGAGAGGGCAACCAATATAAGGAAGGGGATATTGGATGAAAATTGGTGGGAACATGTGGAATATCTCATAGATTTCACCGCACCCATTATGATCATGCTTAGGTACGTAGACATGGATAGGCCTTTCCTTGGAGAGATCTATGATGGCATAGACTCAATGCTTAAGAAGATCAAGCAAATTGTAAATGAAAAGGAACAACATCCTCAAGAGACCTTCTTCAAACAATTACGAGCAATTGTTAATTGTTATAGAAAGATGGAACAAAATGACCACTCCTCTACATTTGCTTGCCTCTACATTGAAGCCCAAATACTATATGTAACATCCACTTTTCCCGAGTCTTAACTAACAACCTGCATATCAAAGAAATGCAGTTATTACTCAATATTCAACGGAAGACAATTATATCACTTATGTTCATGTGAATGAGATTAATGGTTACAATCAGTTAAACAGAAAATTTCATAACTAACAATTTAAGACACCATTAATGAATTTAACACGAAATTTTAAAATCTACATATTGTAGGATTCAACACCGAAATCTGTCTAGGGATGCTTCTACAAAACCCAGGTTAATCCATAAACACTGCTTCAGAACAATAGCTATAACACTTTATCATTTAAGGCATCAGATGCCACTATATCAATTAGGGCATCACATACCATTGTATCATTTAGGACATCAAATACTATTGTATCATTTAGAGCATCAAATACCACTGTATCAATTAGGGCATCAATTACCATTGTATCATCTAGGGCATCAAATTGTTGGAGTTGAGGAAAGCCAACTCCGAAGACGCCAAGATCACCTGCATGCGAACCTGTCAAAGAGAAGCCAAGAAGGGGAAAAGCATGGAGCATGGGCAAAACCCTAAACGGACATGAGAGCCATCATAATGCAAACACAAGAAGAAATGTATTTACAATAAGAAATGATATTACAATGATATGAAAATACAATGAGGAGAGCTCGAATATAAAGAGCTCATGGAAGCTTGTAGAACAAGCTGGAAGATAAGATTGACAACTCAGCACATATCCACAAAAAGTGGAATATGCTAAAAAAGGAGAAAACTCCCGAGTTGTCAACAACTAACCACTACATGCATTAAATACAAAAGTATTAAATAAATGCATGACCTAAGTAAGCTTAAGCAATAGAATAAATAATTAAATATTAATTATTTACTCTAACACCCCCCCTTAAGTGCAACTTAGGGAAATGCCTTAAGCTCACAAAGCTAAGATGAATGCATAATGGGTCCCGGCAACGAAGCCATGTTAGGTACCCAAGTACAATGCAAGAAGAAATGAAACCTCTGTAAACGGGGAAAGAGAGAAAACCACATGGGAAAAACCCTCCCCTAAAAAGAGGTAAGAACCCAGTGAAGAGCTGAAGAAGTCTCCAACTAGGGAAATTGTCCCCTAAAACAGGAACAATGAATGATCATGAAGAAGCAGCATCACTGAAGCATGAAGAGCCGCAAATCTGTCAAACTGCTGATCTGAAGAAACCTCCATGGAAGAAGAAGGCACGAGCCGAGCATGTCTATATGGTAGATGATCCATCTCACCGAAATGCATAGGTAGCCAGCCACTGCAATCGCCTTGTATGTAGGATCAACCACTGAATACATAGTTCACACTATCGAACCATCGAACCATGGATGCATTAGAACACAGCATAATCCCCCCTTAATGCAGACGGGGTGTGATGACAGGCAACTGAGAAGGTGAGCCAAAATCTTCTGCAAACGAACCAAGAACGAGGAGAGAGGAAAAGAAGTACAGACACCGATAAAGACACGGTCTAACTGACTCTGCATGGGCTAATGTCGTGGAAGGGACACTCACTTGACAAAGGGAGAATGCCTAAAACAGCAAACAATAATCCCCCCCATGGTGCTTTATGAAAATAGTGCAAGTACACCTGACTCAAAACAACGTTCATGACTCCTAGAAGGCAAAAGTGACAATTTGTCTCAGTGCGAAAATGAAAAATGCTTCAAAAATATAGCTACAATGATCAGAAATGAAAAAGAGCTGAACCAAAAGAAAGTACAGCCGAAAAGAAAGCAAACCATGCCAGGAAAACAATCCTCGGGCCTAAAATACTCAAAATATCAACCATAGAGCAAAAACGCCAAAACTATGATAGAAAGAGAAGAGGCCAAAAGTGAGGAAAAAAGATGACAGTTCTGAAAAGACGAGAAAACCAGCTTTCCAAAAATATAAAGTTTTCCAAAAACAGACATGGGACGCAAAAGATATGCAGGCCGGAGTCAAAAACAGGACTTCGGACTTCAACAGAAAAAACAGGCAATAAAAAAGCATCAAAACCTAAAAATACCTGTACCAAAATCTCCGTCTCGGAACCAGCTTTCCGGCGCTTCTTTCGGATCGGAAAAATACCTCCGTATGCAAGAGTTATGGCCAAAAAACCACAAGTAGGTCCAAAAGTGAATCAGGAGAGGTGCATGCAAGGTTGATGACATAGGGATGACGTCATGCTGACGTCAGCAGATCCTAGGATTTAAATTGACTGCCACGTCATCATTCGTACCTGCCACGTGGCTATGCCACGTGGCACTTTTTTTGCTGCGACGACTGATACCATGTTAGAATCTGAAAAGATTAATAACCCAGAAAACTAGTGCAAAGAGTAAATATCTAAACTATGAATGCAAATGATACAAAATCAAAATAGCATCATAGAGTTAGTCTCCAAGAGAGTAATGCAAATGTTGGAAGCAAAATAGCATTAAGAGGATGCAAAAATAAGAGATGATATTACAATGATATGAAAATACAATGAGGAGAGCTCGAATATAAAGAGCTCATGGAAGCTTGTAGAACAAGCTGGAAGATAAGATTGACAACTCAGCACATATCCACAAAAAGTGGAATATGCTAAAAAAGGAGAAAACTCCCGAGTTGTCAACAACTAACCACTACATGCATTAAATACAAAAGTATTAAATAAATGCATGACCTAAGTAAGCTTAAGCAATAGAATAAATAATTAAATATTAATTATTTACTCTAACACAAATACCACTATATCAATTTTGTATCATTTAGGGCATCACATACCACTGTATCAATTAGAGCATGAATTACCATTGTATCATCTCTTCTCCTTCCATTGCTAGCTATGGCAATAACATTCAGTTAGGAAAATACACTCATATTCCTTATTCAAATAAATGGAAAATTAAAATAACAATCCATCAGATAAACCTATCTTTTGCATATAATATATTCCATGTCCAGTTGGAAGATCAACCGATCTAACAGGTTGCCAATTACATTGATGATAAGAGTTGCTTTCATTAAAAGAAATAACTGAAACAATGATATAAATCAATCCATCTTATCTTCTACTTGAATAAACACAATAAAAGTAAATTACCTGTTACCAATAAATGTTTGAATGCTTAACTTATCTTTGTCTGATGCATGTCCTAACATCTTGTGAAGAGGGGAAACATTGTTAGGAGCTTAACCTCCCAACCACGGACCATAAACTTATCCCCGCACTTTCTCTAATTAGAAAGGCCCTCCCTACCCGGAATAGACATGGAACACCTTGTCCAACCATTGAGCATCTTGGTACTTAATTCCACCACTCAACTAGACAACAAAGTATATGAATTGGACAACATGAGCTATTAAATGGCTGTTTAAAAGTAATAAAATTATTATATCAAATCTGATTCTAGTTTCTTATTCTTGCAGAACTTTCTCTCACCTCTTCACCCTCTTTTTTGGCCAACCAGCTGCATGAGTCTTGGGTCTCTAATGCTGAAACTCAGCTGATGGGAAAAATAATATAAAATCAGTACTGTCACAATACAGTTCTTAGGACTCAAAAACTTCACTTAAGGAACTTTAGAGAATTAAAACTTGAATCTGGAAAACCAACTGAAACAAAGAGGTAATCTTAGCATGACATTTGTAATTGGTACTGACTTAACACAGTGAGATAGCTTCATCGAATGTGTTATTCGATATCACAATCAAGCATCGATATTAGAAATCATTGATACTATCCTTGTATCTATACTATCGAATCCATAACATATATCAAATAAGATTAGGGAAAGTTGATCACATAACCTGAACAACAAAAGATATGGAACTTTGCTTAACTTCAAACAGCTGGCTCTTGAAGTTTGAGTTTCAAAATGCAGAGCTCAAAATCAAAAACCATTCAATGACAAAATCAGTAACTCTGATTCATCTTCAATGCTAGAGGCAGAAATAAGGAAAGAGAAGAAATAAGGGAATGGAGGTGGAGCTACAAAATTCGGGGTTGGTTCTCAAACCTGTTCAAGCAAGAAAACAAACAGAAATAATATAGAGGCTTGGAAGAAGTCGCGGCTCTTAGTAGCAGTTATATAAAAAATAGTTGGCTTCTCGATTCACCATTTTTTTTTAAAAAGAGATGCCAAGTGTATTTCTCATCTCTTATAGAGACTTATAATTATGAAGAAAGATTTTGAAGGTCTCCTAATCAAAGAATAATTTATAATATTATACATACATACATACATACATACATACATATATATATGCACATATATATTATTTCGAATGGTGACATCGTATTATTATTTTGTCCAAGTTTATACCTATTAGGATATGTGTGTCTAAATACGTGTATACTTGGGAGATTATTTTATCTTCATATCCTTTTAATGTTTACGAATATTTATATATACATATGTTAATAAAGATGAGCTTTAAGTATTTTAATACTATAGAGGCACCATACTTTTATACTTGTGTGCATATATATATATGTATATATATATATATATTGAAATGATGAGAATGCCAACATAAACCATTTAAAGGTACAAAGTTTGATTATGTTTAAATATTTAATATTTTATTGATTGTCCAAATAGCTCATGGTATTGTCCAACATACACTCTTGCTTGCCTAGTCATTTATCCTTAGCCATGGTGATTCAAGATTCATACCTATTTGCCCATTGATGGTGGTGCCCCTGTGCCCCATTCTTCTCTAACAATGCTCCCACCCCTCTGATGTGCTCCCTACAAGGAAATTCTCCACAATTAAATCATATTACCATAACAAGTTATTAATCATGAATGATCATAATGGCTAACCACCTTCTCAATTCCCATGAATTCATTATAAATAACCAACTATTTGAAATAGCTTTAAAATATCATCGTAATGGTTAACTAGCATGTTATCTTCATATGAAATTATAACGACTAACCATCTTACCATTTCTCATGATTATAACAAATTTCAATTGTCGATTGACTTCACGTCAACCTCAACGGCTACATGAACATTTTAAATTGGATCAAAAATTGGGATGTAACACATACCATGCTCTTGCAGCTTGTTTCAATCCATACAATGCTTTGTTTAGTTTGCAAGCCATGTTCCTTTGATCAAGTTCAATGAATCCTTCAAGTTGTTCAATATAGACTTCCTCTTCAAGTATTTCATTCAAAAATGAAGATTTGACATCCATTTGATAAAATTTGAACTTCTTGTATGTAACATAGGCTAACAATGTTCTTACACATTCCAATCTAACCATAGCTGCAAAAGTCTCACTATAATCAATTCCTTCTTGTGCATAACCTTTGCAAACCAATGTTGCCTTGTTTCTCACCACTTCTCCTTTTTCATTCAGCTTATTTCTGAAAATCTATTTAGTTCCAATCACATTCTTGTCTACAGGTCGCAGTACAAATGTCCATGTATTGTTCTTCTCAATCTAATCAATCTCTTCATTCATACAATTTCTCCAATCCTCATTTTCCAATGCAACCTTTACTATTCTTGGTTCAAAAGCAGCAATCAAACAAGTGTCGACGCTTAGTTTACTTCTTGTATGTACTCCAACACTTCTGTCACCAATAGTTTGTTCAGGGGAATGATTCTTCCTCACATGTTTTGCCAATACAGGTTCAGTTCTTTGACTTTCAACACTTTCTCCACTCAATAGGGGTTCAACTTCATGCTCAGGTTGTACTGTTTGATGCTCGGGTAAAGCATTTTGTAACTCTAGTGATACCGTCTAATGCTCAGTGGCTCTTGCCTGTACCTCAAGTAGTGTGGTTAGTGCCTCTTCACACACATACACAAACTTGTTGTAATCTTTGGGTTCCTTCCAGCTTTCCACATTGTTCTTTTCTGCAAACTCATCAATCCTTACATTCGCACTTCCAATCATCTTGCTGGTAGCTTTGTTCAAACATTTATAAGCTTTTCTTTTAGATGAATAGCCAAGGAATACACCTTTAAAATCATATTTACCATTCCCTGCATCCTTGTGAATATAACACCTACTTCCAATGATTTTGAAATAACTTGCATTTGGTGTATGACCACACCAAAGTTCATAGGGTGTCTTATTTGTTCCTTTCTTCAACTGAACTCGATTGAGAGTATAAACAACAATGCTAATTGCTTCTCTCCAAAATTTCTAAGAAACCTCTTTTTCAATCATCAATGCCCTTGCACAATCCACAATTGATCTATTTCTCCTTTCAACAATACCATTCTGATATGGTGTCCTCGATGCAGATAATTGTCTCTTAATACCATTGTCAACACAAAAGTTAGTGAATTCAATAAACATAAATTCACCACCTCTACTAAATATTGAACATTTCAAAAATTTGTCAATTTCTTTCTCAACTCTAGCTTTATACCGTTTCAACATATCAAAAGCTTGTGATTTCACCTTCATGAACATAAAAGTTATCATTCTAGAATAGTCATCAACAAACAATATGAAATATCTGTCTCCATAATAATTGTCAACACCTATTGGTCCACATACATTCGTATGCACCAGTTCTAGGATATCATTAGAAGTGTGTATTTTGCTTGTAAAACTATACTTTGTCATCTTACCGAGCTGACATTCTTTACACAGCATTCTCAGGTTTTGCAAATCTTGTAAGCCTCTAACTATTTTCTTTCTACTGTCCTTTACCGTGTTCTCAAAGTTTACATAACAAAACCTCTTATGCCATAATGAGTCATCCTCAACTTTAGCAAATAAGCATGTCTCAACAGTAGGATCGAGATAAAATAAGTTACCTCTTGTTTGCATTCCAGTTCCAATCAGATTTCCTTCATCATCAAAGATTTTGACTTTTCTAATCTGAAATTCCAATTTGTGACCTAAGTTACTCAACTAAGCAACAGTCAAACGATTATTATCCCAGTATGTATCATCACATATGATCTTATTATTCAACATTAGAGATCTTTTACCTTTCACCGGGCATGGAAAATCATTACCTAGCTTGACAATTCCACCATCATCAATTTCTTCAAATTTATCAAACTTATATAAATCACTAGTCATGTGATGTGAGCATCCACTATCTATAATCCATGAATCATTCTTGCTAACACGTGAATTAGGGCAGTTTCACTTTCACCATTAGGATCTTCCTCGATTGCAATATATACCATCTCAACAATTTCTTTCTCCTCATTAGTACTGGAACTTGATGTGCTCTTCTTTAGCAATATAGCATGAATTTTTCCCTGTCTTTGCAAACCATGTTCTTCCTATACTTATAATCTTTCTTGTCATTTCTATGACTCTTACTTTTGTTAGAACTAAGGACACTTAGCAGCAAAATGACCAACTTCATTACATTTGAAACAAATCAGAGGCAGTTTACCTTTGTATTTACCTTTACCTCTTGGCAACCTTCTTGCAAGCAATGCTTGAAGTTTAATATAGATCATCTTCAGATTCATATTCACTTTCTTCCTTACTTTTCTTTTCTTTCTTTGAGCTTTCAATGGTTAGTGAAGATTTAAAAGCATTTCCAATTGCAACCATACTATTGTCAAAATTGCTCAATTCAAATGCAATTAACCGACCAACCAAACTATAAGTGTCAAAACATTACCAAGCATGACTCTCACTTCTTGAATTAAAGAAACTTTAATAGCAGGAACAAGTAGAAGAGTTCTGAGAACTTTACTTACAACTTCAAAGTCACTGATAATTCCACCACCAACTTTGATTACACTTGCAACTTCTTTGATTCGGTTCGCATACTGTGCAACATTGTCACCTTCTGTTTCATTCTCATATCGTCATACTTGCCTCTAAGATTTTAAACTTTAGCTCTTCTTCGATTTGGATCCCCACCATGTACGAGTGTCAATTTGTCCCACGTTTGTTTTGCATTGGTCCAGCTCTTGGTATCATCAAACTTAGCATCATTAAGAGCAAATACAATCTCAATCATCAAACTATTGCAGTACCTCTTCTATGTAATTTGTTCCACTGTCATAGAAGCAGGAGGTGCAACATATTCATGATCCAACCAGTAAGTAATATTGTCTCCAATTCTAGATAAATGTAGTCTCATTTTGTCTTGCCATAATGAGAAATTGAGAGGGAGGGTGAATCAGGATTCAATTATGTTTAATTATTCTACAGTCTCTTCAAACAATTTCAGTAGCAAACAAACTTCATAATCATCATAAGCATTCACTCGATCTACTCATCCAACTTATCAATTAACTCACTCAATCACTTGACTCCAAACTATTTATTAACTTTTCTGTTATAACCGGCTGACAACAATAAACTTTAATTATTACCGACCATTAACTTAGTTACCGAGTAGCAATAAAATGAAAATAAGATGTAAATCAACTTGCAACATAACAACAATCACACATTTGACACCAAAACTTTTAACATGAAATACCTGTAAAGGGAAAAACCACCTAGGACCAGTAATCCAAAAATTTTACTCTTCTGAAGTGAGCTCTGCTAAGAGCCAATCTTGTTAAAGGTTTACATACACATTTTTAATGTGACCTTGTTAGAGAATTTATACCAAAATATCATCTAAACCTTACCACTCCTTGATCTTGTCTAAAGAGTAGTCTTCTCTAAAGGACTTATAAACACCACTAATCGATGTTACCATATAGGATTGCATAGACTTGTTAGGTCCACTCGATTAAGAGATTTTTCTGCTACAATGATTAGAAAGTAACTGTACAAATGATATGTTAGTTATAGCACTACCTTGCTTGTTCAAATCTCCTTTTTGCTTGGTCTCTTTTTGATCTTTATCCTCTGATCTCTTTACTCTCTTCTCTTGACTAGCTGATTCACTTCTCTCTTTCTTCCTCTTCAACTCTACTCAGTTCACCGGCTCAACTTTCAACTTCAACAACTTTGCAATTTGATCTCCTTTAGCAGCAACACTATCAACGATATCAGCAACATCAGCATCCAACCAGCAACCAAAAACTTGCTCAACTTCTTCTTAAATAGTAGTCTTTGTGCTTTCATATTCTTCCAATTATTGTCGCTTAATCGTAATCATCTATCTCAAATTCATAACAAATACAACAAAACTAGTGACTCGGATGATAGAACTTTGCGTCCATCCTTATCCTTCTTCAATCTCCACCATTAGATCTTCCTTGCATTTTTCAAGAGGTTGAATTTCTAACCAACTTTGATTCGCACCTTTGAACTTCTTGAACATTCTTCAATTCGATCAAGAGTCGGCCTCAAATTACATCTTTTCAAATTTGTTCTTACTTTTACTTGGTGAACATAACATTTCACTTGGGAAATATAGCACTCGGTCAATACTAAACTTACTCGGGCAATACCAGACTCTCTCTTGCTTAGCCAACTGCTTGGTGTTAACCTTGTAACTTGGTCTAGCTTGTATAGCTCAATGCATTACAACACTACATGATTGTAAAACAATCAAACCAACATTACATTATCACCATCAACTCATTTAAGTGCCCATTGAATACCATATTTATCAACTTTGTCTTCATCATACTTTCTTCATATCATCTTCATTAATCAAATTGATATGGCACTCTACTCAATATAATGTCTAGCCAAGACTTTGACATCAATGACAACATAACAACTAATATGACTCTTTTACATACATTTGTAGCATTATTAATTACATTATTTGTTGGGGTTAACAAATATACCATGCCTACAGTCTAAAGTAGCATCAAGTATTTGCACCAAATTGATGTGATGAACCGATATGACCTGATGAATCTAGCAAAGACAATAATTTTTGTCTCCCATCGATTGTCTCATAATTTCTTGAACACTTCAATTCATGATTGTGCAAAGGTCAAAAGTTCATCCTAGTAAAAACTAAGACCCGATTATAATTTGCATAGTATATGTGTGTGCACAATTGAGATGGCCTTTGACTAAGAAATTTCATACTCTCGTAATCTACACCACAGATATAGTGCCAAAGATAACAGGATGAGCAAGTTTTGAAACCGCAAGCACCAGGCCTGTCCAATCCGACGACGTAGAAGACGAGCTTGATGCATAGGCAGCAAATATTTTCTAATTGACAGACGGGGAAATCATAAAATGATATTCAATGATTTGTGATCAAACATATGCTCTTATAGTGTCTCTATATTCAAAATATTTCTTCTCCAGTTCGAACCTAGTCAATACAAGAACGCATTTATAGTGTCTCTATATTCAAAAGATTTCTTCTCCAGTTCGAACCTGGTCAATACAAGAAGATAATAATACCATTAATGTATATCATCACAAGATTCTATTATTTTCATTATACAAAACCTTTGAATAAATTTCTGGTAAATGAAGAAAAAAATAGAAGCCTACTAACAATCATTTGATTTAATGGAAATTTAACTGACAAGATATCTTGAATTAAACCCAATTCATAGCTTGAGCTTCCTCGTCAAAAAATAAAAATTGCAATATGAATAGTCTCCATTCGCTCTCTGAGACCTTGTAATAACCCCAATAGGTTATAACTTCTTCAAACACCAAAAAATCTTTATACTTCAGTTGTTTGACATTTCGTCAAACACTTTGCAAACAAGCTCTAATACCACTATAATAACCCTCTTCAAATCTGCCCTCAAAAATGTTGATGAAAGCTTAAAGAATTTCATCAAACAATTCACATGCAAGGGACGTATGACTGATATAGTATTTCAGCTAGTTTCAAATGACTTTTTCTTCAATTTGCATCAATGAGAATCTTGTGCTAGAAGACTACAATGGACTACACAATGGCCTAACATGAGTGTGCTACTAATTTTGACAATATTTAGTGCATATATATGATCTAAGCATGAGGAATGTACACCTACAGCCAACTGGCATTTTTACAAACAGTTGGTGTGCAAACTAACTAGCTAATAAATAATGATATTAAATTGCTTAAATGACACCAGCAACTATTATCTTCTTAATTTGCAATGAAATTTCTAATACAATGCTCATGAAATATGGCCAAGACTTTTGGCATTTACATGGATTACAAAATGATAATGCTAGTATAATGCACACTTACAGCTGAAAGTTTATAACACCCTAAAAAACAATACTAATAAAGGAACCTGGTTGTAGATGGCTGTAATAATCTTCTTCAATGCTGCCCTTTTTTATTTGCTTTTTTCAAACTGCTTTTTCGGACTGCTTTTTTTGGCCTGCTTTTTCGGTTCCGCTTTTTTGGACTGCTTTTTCGGCCTGCTTTTTTCGGACTGCTTTTTCGTATCCGCTTTTTTAGCCTGCTTTTTCAATTCCGCTTTTCCGGACTGCTTTTTCGTACTTGCTTTTTCGGATTGCTACTATGTTGAATCTCAAGACCATATCTTTCAATGGCGTCAAGATTTCCAGCTTGAAGGGATTTCGTCCTCCAAACTATTGAGACATAATCTCCAGAAAATTTCCCAATTTCTTTGATATTTCCAAGCATGCCTAAAAGAAGCTCTTCCATTTCTTTTATAGTGTTCTCACAAGGGCTCAATCCTTTGTTTTCTCAATGTGGGATAAAACATCACTCCCTTTTATGTAACTTATGTCTCCAATGTGTTATAAAATAAAGGGGACTCTTTTAATTTAAATATTTTCCACAAACTATAGTCTATGCAATAATAAAGTTAAATATTTAAATTTAACTTTATAAAATAACTTTATCAATGCATAACAAATTTTATCAATGATAAACAAGTCTTCTTGCCGATTTTAAACAATTACCATCGACATACCGCTGCCACTGGATGTCCGACCATATCCAAGATGACTTACTATAAATAGTAAGTATGCCCAAAGTTGCCTCAAAACCCCTCAGAAAGACCTACAACTGAAACTATCTAGGCCAAATGGCCTCTAAGTCCCTTTAATGTCCTGGTTAGCCTATGAGACCGTGGGGAAATAGGCTAACGACAACATCATGCTATGAATGCTAATAAGGGGACATTACAGACCTGTCCAACCTTTGCTTCCGCAACTCTGTGCGTGACGAACTTCTTGTCATATTCATCGCAACTCATCATTAGTTACCAAGAACTCATATTGAAGGCAATGACATCAGTTATGAAAGAGCTTGGAAGAAATGTGTTTTACGTCCAAAAGCCATTACCATGTCTGCTAAGAAACTGATCATTGATAAAATATGCCATCTGGATTTATGATCTATATCCAAGAGCATCCATATGAGAAGCATTCAAACCATCTGGAGTGGATCGTAAGATTGCTTTCTTGTCTCCAACCATGGTGGTCTAGCCCGATCACATCTTTCATAAATAAACATTGTCTTTAAATTTGACAGAGTAATACAATCGATATGAACAAATAAGATCCGATTGAATCAATCAAGCAATTGATATGAAAATCCTCCAGCAAAATTCTATAATATATCAAGCTCAACACAAAAACTTCCATTAACCAAAGCTTAGGCTGTAAAGTTTAAAAAGGAGCTCTATCGAATAAAATGGAGATTACACCAAAAACGATATCTAATTTCAGGCAAATAAGTGACACCACTATTTTAGATCCAAACATTGAAGACATGATCGTTGGCCATATTTTGTCATTAGCCAAAACGTAATGCCTTCTAGAATAATATGTAGACTATTCTAATGAGAAATAAGGAAGCATACAAGAAAAGAATGATCATAGACCAAAACTCAATATTCATACTAAAATAGAATGGAGAACACTGAGCATCAAACACTTGTATGAAGAATCTCTCTTGTTGCCTCCAAAATTTAACACTCCCTTATTGTAGATATCAAACGTGGCTCTGATACCATGTTGGATTTTAACCCAAAAATTAGATAAACAACAACAACAATTAACCACAAAAGATGCAAGAGACAAACAAAAATATTATGTGAAAACCCTTCAAGAATGAAGGGAAAACCCCAGCCACACCCAACAAAAGATTATTTTATTGATAATTAAATTCAAGTGTACAATGCTTTTCGCTTGAAGTGATATATATAACATAAAGAGAGACCCTTCGCATTCTAGCAGAAGGTCTCTTTTAATTTCCAAAAACATAATTCTTTCTTTTCAACTACAACTCTACGTATTTTCATGTCTCAACGCATGTCGAATGACACGTGTCTTTATATTTAATATTGCAATTTAATCATAAGTGTCCTCTTCAACTGAAGGAGACCATAACAATAATAATGTCCATATTTCAAGAGATAAAGATCTCTATCGCTGTTACAATCTCCAACACTGGGTACAAAGGCACATCCTACCAAGCTTAGTTTGATCAAGATAGAAGGGTCACATGAAGACAGAGAAAATGATGTCACTAGCTAGCTATCCAATAAAGTGGCATATTTTTTTGTATTTTTTTCTTATGCACTACAATTTATGGTCATAATGTTTATTAAGCAAAGGATACAATGCAATTCTTAGTGGATGATACAAGTAATGTATGTTGAAGTTAATGAAAGCTAACACGTAAAACCTAGATTGCATGATATTAATTAATAAAAAAATTAATTATTATATGCCCAAAGTTTAGCTTAAGTAAACTAAAGATAATAAGTGACTTAATAATTAAATCAACATGATTTAATTAATAAGAAAAGACTTTATTACTCTAACACCCCCCTTAAGATAAACTTAAGGAGGTGCTAAAAACCTACAAACTACTACTGAAATGAAAATTGGGTCCCGGCAACAAGGCCTAATGAGGTACCCAAGCACAACCAAATCTTTGAAAAAAAGAGAAATAGAGAAAACCACACGAGAAAAACCCTACTCCAAAAAGAGATGGAAAGAATGCTCTAGAAGATAGGAACAAAAGGACGATTATGAAGAACACCATTGAAGCATGAAGCTGTAAACATTGCCAAACTACTAATCTGAAAAATCTCCACTGTGTAGAACATGCTTATGTAGAGAACACTAAGTCTGAAGAGCTGATCAATCAAAGATGGAAGGTATCTTCATGGCCTCCAAAAATTAGGAATGAAAGAATGTCTATATGGTAAATGATCCATCTCACCGAAATGCATAGGTATCCAGTCACTGCAATTGCCTAGTACATAGGATCAAATATTGAATACATAGCTCTCTCGATCAAACCAAGAATGCAATAAAACCAACATAACCCCCCTATAATGCTGAGAGGTAAGACATGAACACTAAAACTGAATGCAATATCTCCTACAGAACGAACAACCTAGAACATCGAAAGCGCAAAAGAAGTACATACACCTATAATGGCACGTGTTATCGACACATCATAAGGCTAATGTCGTGGAAGGAACACTCATTTGACAAAGGAAGATGGTGAATATGGCCAACATGAAACCCCCCAAGAAACTTTACAATGTAGTGAGAGTACAACAAAATACAAAGATGTGCAAAATCTCAAAATGCAATAATAGCACTTTATCTTAGTACATTTGCAAAAAATACTACAAAAGAATGTCAACAAAGATCAAAAGAAACATAAGGTTGATACAAGAGATAGTACAACCTGAAAAATCATCGTAAGAAACAAAATTGATCTTTGGATCTGAAACAACCAAGATATCCACTAGAATGCAAGAAAGCAAAAAGCTGAATGGGATGTGACTAGAGCAGAATCTGAAAAAATAGAATGTTTCAAAATATGTCTCCTAGAGTACAAAATAGAACTTCACACTTTGACTGCATAACCCAGCAACCAAACAAAATCAAAGGTCCAAATAAACTGCACCATCACGAGGGGCTCAAAACCAACTTTCCAGTGATATCTCGTATGCAAAAAACAGAGTTTGGATGAGCAAGTTATGGCCAAAAAACCACATGTAGGTCAAAAAAACGCTAGAAGGGCAACATGAAAATTTTACCGCCTTGGGATCCGTGCCAAAATGTATCGAAGAGCATGCCCTCTAGCACCAAAAATTACCTTGGGAAGTGTCAATTTCGTACAAAACCATCTTGATTTGTGTGCCCAAAAATCTCAATTTGCATGACCAAAAATCTTGATTTGCATGACCAAAAATCATGATTTGCGCATCCAAAAAAATCTCAATTTTCAAACCCAAAATCACTGCCTCTGGAAATGTGCAAAAATAGATAATTGTCGCATCGGTAACGTGCCCAATCTGGAAGCAATATTTTTTGCCTCAAATTCCAAGTGTCCAAATTGGACAAATTTTATATGAAAATAGGGGTTTTGGGGGCACTTCGAGCTCAACAGTGATGTCCATTTGGGCTCAAAGTGTCCCGAAAATCAGCGACACCCCAAATTCAATACAAAATAACTCTGAAAAATGAAACCCTCTGAAAGAAAAAGCACAAATCTGGAAGCCAAGCTCGACCTCTCATAAACAAAAACAAAGCCATGAAGGTCTAGCACTTTGATACCATGTTGAACTTGATATAAGGTCAACCCCATAACTCCCAAGATTCACCTGTATGCAAACACCTATCATAGAAAGAGAGAAGCAAAAGCTATGGAGGCTAGAATTCTCAGATCCATAGATTAGACATTCTTGATAAGCAAAAAGATAGATTGCTATTATCAAAAGTGAATGAATAAATTACAAAGACATCAATCCTTATAAAGGAGATCAAAACCCTAATGAGTAAAACCTAGATTGCATGATAATAATTAATAAAAGAATTAATTATTATATGCCTAAAGTTTAGCTTCAATAAACTAGAAATAATAAGTGACTTAATAATTAAATCAACATGATTTAATTAATAAGAAAATACTTTATTACTCTTACAATGTAAACCATGAGGGATTTAAGCCCAAAGATATTCTCAGTGGCTAAGCATGAATCTTGAGTGTGAGGATTAGCTAACCTTAGGGCACAAAACATGGTGTAACAACTTTAGTTCCCATCAAGCGTAACAGTGAGTAATCGGGAAGTTGCCATGGTGCTCAAACTTTCAGTTACAAATGATCACCTCCCTCAAGTGCCTTCCGATAAAATAGCTAAAGAGATCTAGGACATCTTGAAGGAATATTTATGAGACATTTGACAAGAGTCACACTTTCTTTTTGAAGAATATTTTGTTTTCTATAATGATGGGAACAATCTTCTCTAGAAACATCTTACAAAAATCAAGGATATACATAACCAACTCCAGACTATTCTCTACAAGATGGAAGAAGATATTATATTGATCACACCAAAATGTCTACCCCAATCCTATGAGCACTTCATAGACATGCTCAATATCACTTCTCCTAGTATTGCTCTAACATTCTCTGATCTTTGCACCAAGCTTTTGCAGCAGGATAGATGTTAGCAATAGTTTGGAAGTCGTGCAAGTTCTTCCTCTTCTAAACAATTGGCCTTCTCAGTGCAAGCCTTGGACAAGAACACAATACACCTCACTTCTACCAAAAGAATGGATTTGGTGAACCTCTTCGTCTTCAAAGGAGTGTTCAATACAATTATTGTCAAAAGTTTGGTCACATTAAAATGATTACAAGAAACGATTGGCAACCGCAAAATCTTTACAGAAAGGGTCATAGTAGAAGGCCCTAGCCACTCCACATTCAGATGACAACGAGTTTGCCTCCTATGCATTCTAATCAGTTCATCTTATGGGAGTATTTTAATATCTAAGTTGTCTGTTCAAGTTAGGGTTCAAACTCGGGTTTGAAGAAGCAGTTCGCCCATATGGCAAAATTTTGCAATGGAGTTTGGGCTTGTTAGTACAAAAACATTTAAAACATGAATTAAGATTACAATGCCACTAGTATCATGAAAAACAACAAAAACACTATAAACTTGTAATCATAGCATCATCTCTATTATTAACCATCAAAATATTAAATTACTATTGAGTTCAAGTATCGTTGTATTGAGTTTCAACAATTAGAACTTTATACTAAGTTTCTATCATATAACGGATTTTCTAAATCTTCATGTTCTTCTCCCTCAAAGGCATAAGTTGATTTAGAAACAGTACCAATGCCAATGTCGATCCGTATCAGCTGCACTAATAGCATCCTCACTTCCCAAGTCCTCAAATGCTTATTACTTGTTACTGTACAGAGAGCTTGTTTGATTGTAATTAACATCCTACTTTTAAAATGTTATAAAAATAGCTTGCAACTCCCTCCGCGCATTGGAGATATTGTTTAATGTTTAAAATATGATTTAACACTATAGAGAGCTTCCAATTAATCAGACAAGGGTCATTATCAACAATTGGATATAAAAAATTTACAAGAAGAAAACTTGAGGTCTATAATTTAATTTGATGTAATACATATATAAACTTCAAAAAAAATTTCTTTGTAATGTTAAATATCCTATCGAAATTCTATAATAATTATTTTATGAACTAAATTATAGAATGTTCCTCAATGGAACTATACTTGATTCACACTTGGTCTATCTTGGTCTTCCTAGTTTGACCTAGGGTCAACCTAAAGGAACTAACTTGACTAGGTTTGAACCCTAGTGAAACACACAGGAGAACTAAGACCAAGACGAAGGATCAATCTGAAGTTCACCTGATCCAGAAGGTAAGGGGAGAAATGGATAATTTAGTAAAAGAATTTTTTCTCAAAAATTATCTATTAGGTTTTAATAATTTTTCCTCAAAAATTATTTGTTTTGTATTCTCTAATTGAGTTATTTGATTTTAATCAATTTTCACCACAAAAATTGTGTTTGGCTTTGGTCAATTTTTCTCCTCAAAAATTGTTTATGGTTCCAGTAATTTACAAAAAAAAATATGCTTAGGATCATCTGGTTAGTGAAATCTATTTTAGGGTTTTTACTATTTTCTCCAAACAAGAATGCTTTGTAAACTTCAAATCATGGTATCTTATAGTTTGTTTTAGGACACCTTGCTCATCTGCAATAGTTTGGAGGGTTTACCATTTTTTCTTCAAAATCATGGCATCTTCTCTCAGTCTTTGTCTCTATCTACAAGGAAGAGGAGCTTAGTTATCCAACGTCGGGTTGGATGTTTTGTGATGATTTTTGGTCAAAGATTTTATAGATTTTGAGAGGGTTAGCAGAAGACTCATCTCAGTAACTGAGTCTGTGGTAGTCTTTCGTCTCTTCTTGCAAACCATTCTAAAGAAGGGGAGAGCCTTCTCTATTTGTTTGGCTACTCTTGGTGATTGACATTTTGTAGATCTAGGGAGGGTCTAAGTAGCAACACAATGTTTTGAAGGGTTTATAACTACAAGATATGTATTGTCTTCACAAGGTAGTTCACAAAATTACAATTAAGACAAGGTACTAGGTTATTTTAAGTATACAAACATTCTTGCTAAATTTAGCTAGTTCTTCTAGAACCTTACTTAATGGTCATTTAGCCTTACTTTTTAGTTTTCTTTATTTGATCTATTTTTAGATGTCTTTATTTGGACAACCTTGCTTTTTAGTTCATGTAATTTTTAACATTTGTAAAATTCCACTTAGTTGTGTGTATTGTTAATGCAATTTGTTCTATTTTTAATAATTATACATCCAAACATCAATTTATAAAGAAAAACATTGCTAAAATCCAGGGTAAGAACAAATAAAAATACATTTATACACAATTTCATTTATTGAATTTTATACAAAAAAGAAATTATTCTATGACATAATTCAACCTATCCCAAAATCTAGGAAACATGTCTCTGTGCTCTTCCATAGTATTAATGTTTTTGATAATTTATTTGACTTCGACTACAATGTAAACTCTGAACTTGAATTATTTTACACAAAAGTTATATGTTAAGGTTGTACGATGTAAATAAGCATGCCTTATCCATTTTTCTCATATGAATATTTAGGATTCCCTATTATCTTAAAATTTTCCCTATTTTTAATATAGTTGTCCCCTGTATCATCCCCTTCATCCCCTATAATGGAAAATTTTAAAAATCGATCATCAAAAACTATTTTCTTGTTTCTCTCGTACTAGAAACTCAGCACAACACACACACATACATACATTAAAATAGGAAATATTGTTACCTGTAAATGGGATTAGATGGGTTAATCCATCATTTGAGATAGTTGGTGATGCTTTGTGGGAAAACCCAATAGAAGGTTAATGGAAATGTATCTTTGATGGTACTTCTAAAGCCAACCCAAGGCCTTCGGGAGCAAGAGTTATCATTTGATATTGGGATGGTAATCTAATTGCATGTGGGGGGAAAGACTAGTAAATGGAACACATAATGTTGTTTAAGCAAAAGTGGCTTGACAAGCAGTTAGGGCAGCAAAAAGGTTGGGAGTTTGAAAACTTCATGTAGAAAGAGATGTACACATGCAATAATTAGGAGACATGCATGCTTTGCATCTACAAAATTACATAGATCGAATCAATGAGGAATTGGCACCCCTAGAAGACTCCAAAATAACAGAGTCTGAAAACAAGGGAATAAAGAGGCAGTCACACTTTCAAATTGAGGCTTTTCGAAACTTAGTGATGGAGGAGGAAGGCTGAATTTAGTAACCATTACCCTCTTGTAATGGGCACCCTGAAAATGCCCAAAAACTGAACCAACTGCTGATTAAGATTCTAATGTTTTTGCATAGATTTTGAAACCATATAGCATAAACAAGAGGGAATTTACGCAAACTGAAGATTGGACTACTGCTAAAATAATATTAGTTCTCAAACTAATAAAATCAAATACATAACAATGAATTCCAAAGGCCAAACCCCAAGGGAATGATGTCTAGAATATCACAAAAGAGGATAGATATCCTCTAATGCCAAGAACAAATCTATAACTCACACCTCCAAGCTCTTATCAAATGCAATTCACAATAATCCCATGCTAAACAATGAAGCTCCCACCTCTATTTATACTTTTCCTTCACCCTTCTAGAAGGAAATAAAATATTAATTAATTGCATTTACTAGAAGCTTCCCCCTTCCAATAATAAATGCACTCTCTAGAAGCTTCTCTTTGCAATACAATAATTAATTGTGCTTCTAGAAAATTAAATTAATTAAATATAGTCACCTTTTAATTTTAATTTATTTAATGACTTCATAAGAAATTAGTTTCTTATTTCTCCACTTAGCCTTTGGAGAATATAAAGGCTAAGAACTCCACTGAGTTGCTAAAAGATGGGGACATTACAATCCGCCCTCCTTGAAATTGCTTGCCCTCAAGCAATCCAACAACACAATGAACTCCAACCTCCACCTGGATCCCAAATGAAGTAGTATGTGATATCCCTGTGGACATTAAACCAGCTGCAAACCAGCATCATCAGGACCAACCACATGTCCTGCAGCCTAGCACCCAAAACTTGCGTTGATGATGTAGAAGTCAGAATGTCACCAGAAGGCAACTCCGTAAAAGATCTATGAAACCTCTTCTTCCCTAAATCCACCCACATAATATATATTGCACTGTAGTCCTAATCATCACCAACATGCATTGAAAAAGATGTAGCTACCAGCGAACCATATGCACTCATGCCAACTATATCAACAATAGGTGTAGCCACATCAAAATATGTGGACATAGGAACAACACTAACTGCCACAACAGAAAACTGAACTAGATCTATTGTTGATGAAAACTCATAATTGTCAACATGTGTGCCATCATTAGAACACACATCAACAACTGCACACATACTGATCAACTCCTCGTTGGATGATTCAACTAACACGAAAGTGGTTGCTGATATGACAATATCCTCGCATTCTCCTATTTCCCACTATTGTTGCATCACCATCCCTTGACAAAGGCTCATATGTGGACTCCTAACTCTGCACACATGACTCAACGCCATATTTCGAATCAATAATACTAGAGCATAAACCCACATCTATTGATTCTATTGGAACATCCACATCACCAACATCATAGTTGGGTGGCTCTATATGTGTTTCGAACCCACCTAAGGAAGCAACTGCCTCCTGCACTGTAGCAACACCATGAGATCTCACATACAAATCTCCAATAATAATCTTGTCTTCGAGAAAGTCAAAAATATTAGGGGTAACAGCTGCATCAACTATCTCTGCAAGAGCTCTGGGCACCTCAACCAACTGAAGCTTGGTGTCGTTATCCTCTGCTGCCACTAACACAACCACATGTCTCTGTAAAGTAAGTCCGTCGTCAACACTGTAGATAGGACTAGCAGGTGTCATACTAAATATAGATACATTTGTGTCAAGGACTCCTGTTGCGGAAAACTCAAACTTCCTTCGCTGCAACCTCGATCTCTGCCTTCTAAAAGCAGAAACCATATACCTCGCTGCACTTTCAATTGTTTTTGGATCCAAAAAGCTCTCCCTCAATTTCTATTGATGAAGCTCAAGTTTCTCCATACTCTCCTGCAAAGCATTCATCTTCGCACTAACTTCATCATTACTCCACTGACTTCTAGAACTGTCCGTCCTCCTATGTCTGTCCATGGCTAGAAAATGCTAGAGTGCTGGTCACACCAAATGCAACAGCAAATCTGACAATAATTAATATTTTCCTACCCCACAGGATGGCAGGAAACCGCTCTCATACCACTGTAATGGGCACTGTGGAAATACCCAAGAACTGTCTAAACATTACATCCTAATCTAAACCGATATTCCTACCTCCGCCTAATCCTGTATCCCTATCATCTCGGTCACCCATACTCTTGTTTTGTTCAAAGAATATCTCCTCTGTGTTTGTATGACTGGATTGTATGTCCCTCTGCACGGATGAACTGGCTTGTTTGCTTTGCAAGTCTGAACTCCTACTTTGTCTTGCTTTGGTATTGCGGAAATTATAAAGCCTCTGTCGCATGCTCAAACATAAATGCTTAGCCTTTTTAATTTATGTTTCCAGTGTTTTAACGTTTTGTCAAACACTTTTCCCTCTATTTGACTCTCCCAAATTCCCTATAAGACCTCCACAGGATGGCAGGACTTATAGCTCTAATACCACTGTAATGGGCACCCTAGAAATGCCCAAAAACTGAACCAACTGCTGATAAAGATTCTAATGTTTTTGCATAGATTTTGAAACCATATGACATGAACAAGAGGGAATTTACGCACATTGAAGATTGAACTACTACTGAAATAATATTAGTTCTCAAACTAATAAAATCAAATACATAACAATGAATTCCAAAGGCCAAACCCCAAGGGAATGATGTCTAGAATGTCACGAGAGGATAGACGTCCTCTAATGCCAAGAACAAATCTATAACTCACACCTCCAAGCTCTTGCCAAATGCAATTCACAATAATCCCATGCTAAACAATGAAGCTCCCACCTCTATTTATACTTTTCCTTCACCCTTCTAAAAGGAAATAAAATATTAATTAATTGCATTTATTAGAAGCTTCCCCCTTCCAATAATTAAGACACTCTAAAAACTCCTCTCTTGCAATACAATAATTAATTGTGCTTCTAGAAAATTAAATTAATTATATATAAAATCACCTTTTAATTTTAATTTATTTAATGACTTTATAAGAAATTAATTTTTTATTTCTCCACTATGCCTTTGGAGAACGTAAAGGCTAAGAACTCCACTGAGTTGCTAAAAGATGGGTACACTTCTCTTCATTCTTAAGGAACAAGCAGGAGCATTAAAAGAGACTGTCTATTTGGCAGCATCATATTGTGTTAGTGAAGCGATTGTGGATAAAGCGTCATGCAACCTTATAACTCACAAGCTATTGAGTTATTTGAAAAACGTGTTCTAGCTTAAGAGTAAAGAATGGAGGCAGCTTTCATTTTCACCTTCCCGAAGAAACAAATTCCTTTTCATGGACAGATGACAATGAAATGGATAGACAAGATGTTCAACTTTGAAGATAAGAGACTAACAGACAGTGTGATGATCATTTTGGGGGAGATGTTTAATTAAGTGGAGAATCATCATAGAACAAACATAAATGTGTTTTCAATAATCACAGTGTGGGGGTTACAGCTGGAGATGCAAAAGACATAATTGGAGTAGTAATCGAGACCATTGTTCCATGAGAACTCCTTGGAGGCATCGATGAAATACTTGAGAAGTCAATTCCAAGTTTGGGGATAAACTTGGCTGATAAACAAAGTGGTCTTGGAAAAATTCAAGGAACCAAATATGCCCTGTTTGTGTGGAAATTTGATGAAAATCGCAGGAGACAAAATTTCAAGGAGGCCCTTAAAAGATGGTTAGCACTTAAATTAGTGATGATGATTCATTTGTTAGACAAACATATTGCAGAAATGAGGACAGGTGGGTGGATAGCAGAGGTTGATGTGAAGATGAACAAGTGGCTCCAAATGCACAAAGAAGCAAGAGGTGAAGAAAATGCTGCTGGAGGATCCAAATTTAGTGAGGTGAAATGGGCAAGTGGCTCTGAGAACGAGCACCACAAGGCACCAACCAGCTGAGGAAGCAAATTACAAGGGCCCCAGTGATCAATCTCAACTTTGGTGTAGGATTTGTTTTTTATTTTATGTTAAAGCAAATGTCTATGAAGGGTTTAGGCTTTTGTAAATGATGTAGTTATGTCGGGGCTAAACAACATGAAAAAATGCCAATTTTTGTGTTTCTAAAAATTTTGTCAAACTTGAAATGTTACTATTAATGTCGTAAAAGGGATTGATGATGGTAGGGTCAGGGTGTTTGCAAATAAAATGTTTAACTGTTGTGGTAGATGATGATTTTATTTACTTCAGAATATACCTCCATTTTCATTTCAATAAAATCAAATCTATTAGCGAGAAAAAGAAAAAAAAATTGTTTCGGCCAAGCAAACAACTCCAAGGATGTTCTAGAAATGGGATTTTGAAAAGACAGGAACATTGGTCTATAGCCTAGTAACACCAATCATTCTCTATGGTTGTGTACACTAAGAGACTATAATATCCTTAGTCACAAGGTCCAATACATATCAAGCATGAAATTACAACTTAGGTGAATATTAGTTATTATGTAAAATTTACCTTGACATTCATAGAGGTATATTTTTTTAATGAAATAATGCCCTTAGAAAGCAATGTTTTAGTGCTTTTGGAAAAAAAAATTGTTATTGGGCTGTCATGTTTTGTAAAATAGTAAATACTGCTAATCATCAATTTAGCAATGCTAAAAGCAGAGCAGCGTAAAGTTGTGCAGCTCCTACCACCTCTGCCATGTGACAACTCTTTTAGTGCTCAACTCTTAGACGTCCAAAGAGGCAACAAATTTCTTTTTGATTTTTTTCTGTTATTCATTCTCTTTAGAATCTTTCATTTATAAATTTTATCGGGTATTTGCCTTTTATGAGGTATTTGTTTTTTAGGCTGTTATTTATCTATAAAAAATATGTATTTTTAATTTTTAAATATACAAGTTTATAACTTTAGCAAGTGTCAAATAATATTTTATTTTAATATTTTGTTACAAGATTTAGCATTTAATATTATTAAATTCAATATTAACTTATTTCATTTTTTATATTAGAATTAAATAAATTAAAATGTCTTATTTTGAAATATTCAATTTGCATTTAAACTAAAAAAAATTAAAATTTAACAACTTTCAAGTATTTAAATTCAATTTAACAAATATATTATATATAATATAATATTGCTCAATTTCAAAAACTGACAAGTGTAAATATTTAAATTATTATTACTCAGAATTTTAATTAAATTTAATGTTGTTTTATAGTGATTACATTAAATAGTCATAATTATTTTTTAAAATTATATAAGACTAATTTAGTGTCATACTTTTTCCAATATTCTCTTGTTGAACTTCATCCAAAGTTTATTCTTGTCGCACTTGAATTGGAATTTGAACCTTGCAACTAAGATCATATCTTAAGAACAAAATTGAGCAAGGAAAACTTGCTTATCATCAAAATTAAAAACACATACTACTTATAGAAAGTGATGCTTCAAAGTTTGAACATTGAATTTATATTAACATAAGTTGACATGGTTGGGGTTTTATACTCTTTAGCGATGCCCAAGAATTTTGTTGTAGTTGATGTACAATACCTATTGTTATGTTTGATAATATTGGTTATTTGTCAATGTATAAATTGTCATTGATTGTCTTGAATTGGAATTTGAACCTTGTGACTAAGATCCTATCTTAAGAACAACATTGGGCAAGGAAAACTTGTTTATCATCAAAATAAAAAACACATACTACTTATAGAGAGTGATGCTTCAAAGTTTGAACATTGACTTTTATATTAACATAAGTTGACATGGTTGGGATTTTATACTCTTCAGAGATGCCCAAGAATTTTGTTGTAGTCGATGTACAATACCTATTGTCATGTTTGATAATATTGGTTATTTGTCAATGTATTAATTGTCATTGATTGTGATTTTCAAGTAGTTGTAAGTGTTTTTGGGTTGCCAGTTGTGTCTCTCTTGGCAACTGTTAGTTCTTTTAAATGTGTTGTGTATCATCAAGGAAAAGAGTGGTGGATAGTGGGATGAACTCTAATTGTTGGCTGACTATCTCCGGTCTTCTTCTTTGTAATGAATACGAGCAAACAAAGATATATTATACTCCTATATCTCATATGCACTACAATTCGTATTGTTATTTCATGTATGTGATTTACCAGATATAGTAGTAAGACATCCTTTAGAGAGCAAAGGAAGACAGAGGATGACAAGAACACCGAGGGTAGTGATGATGACAAATTGACAACAATCTAGTTCCTACAAGAAGATATGATAAGAATAATGAAAGACTTGAAGGCCAACAAAGGAACCAAAAAGTAATGAGCAATGGTGTACAAAGTGCAGAATTGAGGGGCAATGAACGGTAGTTGTCCTAAAATGATGTTTTGTGAGATTTGTTAGGTGACGGGACATTTATTAAAGGAGTGTCCATATAATTTGAAGACTAGAAGTATAAGTACTCATCACACAAGGAGATCCCACTCTATTGAAACCTCAAAATGTATCCCAAAGCAGTTATGGAAATCAATGATGGAATCAAATGTAGTACACTCCAAAGGATGTCCTATCATACAACACCTACAATGTAGTGAATGGAGACACTTTGGGAGAGACTGTCAGAATGTGAAAGATAGTGTACACTTATTGTGCGAATGGCGTGGGCCAAGTGATGATGAAGATACTTATTGTCTAAAGCAAGAAGGTACTAATATGTTGGACATGGAAGAACACGCACATCTATTTTGTATTCAATTAATTTTCAATTCGCTGTAAATTTGATCAAATTTGAATCAATCATTTGATCACATTGTTTTGTCTCTCTCATTTGTGCTATCAATTGAACTTCTCGATCTTGGCATTTTCATTCTTAGCCTTAGGCAAATTCTTACAATGTTGAGTGGATGGTGAAAGATTTTAGTGTTGGTTCTTGATGAAACATTAAGTTCATTATTTTGGTACTTATTTATTGCAAGTAATAGTGCAAGATTAGTTTGAACTCATTTCAAGCACTTAACTTCAATCATTTCATCCTCATTTATTTGTATGTCTTCCGGTTTTTTTTTTAAATTAAGTGCTTGGTAAGCTTTATAACATAATCAGTGACACTGATATGACATGTCATCTATCTTCATGTGAAATGCTTTTGACCTAGAGCTATGAACCAATGAGGCCACAAATGAGGATCCTGGTCCCCTAATCTCATACACAAGCCTATGAGAACATTGAAGCAACGAACGCACTAGCCTACAATCACAAAATGGCTTAACAAAGGTTTGAACCTAGGTAGAGACAAAAACACCACCACCACTTAACCAACACACTAAGTGGTGAGCTCCCATGTCTTATGGTATTGATATGTATAAGAAATCTGAAAATCATCAATGCACCCTTAGAAAAATGCACCTTCTCTTGTGTAGTTGTTTAAATTAACAAAGCAAGGATTGGTTTAGTTTCACTGCACCATGAATAGTTTCTTGCATTGGTTGAGTTAGAGATAGAAATAGCTAAGATTCCTAAACTCATATCACATTTGCATTTTATTTTCCAACATTCTGATTAGAAGTAGTTGAAGCAATTGCATTGCAAAATCATTCATATTTAGATAGTTGATACTCTATTGAATGAACAGCATAAGTCCCTTTGTGGTTACCAACAAATCACATTGTAAAACTGAGTTGTGGCCAACAACACATCGCTTGTCCGCATTATAAACTTTGGGGTCACTTCACTTGACCACACAATTATTACACTGTTTAGCATTTGAGATTTCCTTGTTCAAGAGAGGATTGAATACTTCATATTTTATCCTAAACAATGGAGTGATCACAAAACTCACATCAATAGGAACACTTTGGCATAAGTCCACTATTGAGACCCTCCCTGATGCTACCAAACATCCAGATATGACCAAGTTGACCATAATCCTTCCAACATTATGTCGGGTAACAAAGTTATCCCTTCCTTTATCCAAAGACACCGAAATCAGCTTCAAAAAGCTTCAAAACTTTGAAAAATGACAATTTTGCCAGAAATTATCAAAAGCAACAATACACATAAACATTAGTACATTTACAAGAACGTCAGCCCTCTAAACAAAAAGTAAAACCCAAAACACTCAGCAAGAAACCATGAATTTGAAAAAATTAGTCAAAACATTTTGTTAAAAAACAGAACACCACAATTTAACTTTTCGTTTTGAGAGAAAGAAGGGGAAAACACACTTTGTTATTTAAAAAATGCAGCAACCCTACATTAAAGAAGGCCATGATTTCTTGTAAACAATCTAGCAAAAATCTTTTTACAAAAATATAACATTTTTTGTGGACAATATCAAGCAAATCCCAAAAAAGAAATAGAAAGTCTACATGATTTTCTTTTGGAAAAAAGAATGAAAAACCATCATGATTTTTTGTGGGGAAAAACAATCAGCTAACCCTCTATTTATGAGCACACAAGGAAAACCTCTAAGGCAAACAAAACCTCCAAAATAACGTAGTTCTGAAACAAAAACCCCTGGCACTCAATAGGAAAACCTTTTAAATCTACAAAGAAAACCTTTGAAACCTTCATAGATTATCAATTTCAAAAACCCTCAGTTTTTAAACCTAAAAGAAAACTTCTTAAAATTTCAAGGATTCTACACAGTTTTTCATTGAAAAATAGTTAATAAATTTTGGAATTTAATTCCAGGTTGAAACTATGGAAAACTAACCTACGGGCTCCATAACAGTAAGGAAATATGAATACAGTGTTTCTAAAAGAAACAATCATTAACTGACAACCAAAATAGAAATATACTAAATTAAATTACCTATAGCTTTCACATCAATGGCCTTGCCGAGGCTTAGAACTCCAGTCAAATACTAATTCATGATGATGATAACTTCCATAATTAGATACTCCAATATGGATCAACATACCATGTTATCTTACAATTGCACACAAAAAGAATTGAAGGTGCCAAATGAGCTTTCCCTAGAACATCTTGTAGCATTGAAAGTGTAGACACAAAAGATAAATACAGACTTGAAAAGTGTGTTCAGATCCATTGTTAACACCACAGTAAAAAAAATGTTTATGAAAACTTAATACAGACTTCCTATTTTGGAGCATAGGCCCACAATCTGTTGTTAACACAAAACTAAATATGTTCACAACAGAGATGGCGTCCTCAATTTTAGAAAAAAAATGACAATTGAATGTAACTTATTCATTGTCTACTTTAGATGGCTTTATTCTTACTTCCAAATAAACCTTCCATTTTTTCCATATCATTCAAGGCTCTATAACCCTCATGAATGAAACTTAAAATCAAGAAAAACTAAGCTTTCTTATAAACTCTTTCTATACACTCTCTAGCTTCATGACTGTTGTTGCAGTTGACTTTAACAATTCTCTTAAGGCCTTCACTGTGATGGAACCTTAATTTTTGCAAAAAACAAGCCCCATTTATAATTTTGGAAATGGATATATCATCATCAATGTCAAAATGTCAAGAGTCAAAGATATAACCAAAATGCATACATATCAATGGTGGTTGATCTATGGAGAGGGCTGGGGAACATACATTCAATTGTGGTAGGGCTATTGGCTATATTTAATGTTTTAAGAAGATTCAATGAAATCTCTGCAATTGACAGATAATATATCGATCTTTTCAAACATGTGTTTATCCTGGGTGAATATTTGAAGAAAAATCATTGTTACAGAGTTACGGATAACAGTGAATGACCAATTTCAAAAACCTTAAGGACAGTTGCAATATTTTCAAATAAAATCATGAATGATGCATAGGAGACTGATAGACATCAAAGGGATATCACAGAAACAAGGTAGCAATAACATCACTTCATAGAAGATCCTATGAACAGATCCATTAGTATTGTTCACTGAGTATTCAATGAAATAGCTTTATTATGTTACCGTGGGCACAGAAGGAGCTTTCAGTGATACGAAAAACATCATACACAGCCTGTAACTACTATAGAGGCAAGAGTGAGGACAACTAAGCATAAGCAATTAGTTTGAAGTCAACTTCCAAACACGGCAAAGAAAGAGTATGAATTTGACTTCAGCAGGAATGAATACAAAGCAAGTATAAATTGAACACATGAACAAATCTAATGAAGCTGTACATTTGGAAAGCACCCCTATTAAATTTCAAGACGACCATGTATGGAGGTGCTGCAAGGGATCAGGTTTGCATAGATAATTAATGATCAAAGGTGTTTTTGTAGGTGATATTGTTTCACATGGAGATGCAGTTCAAAATCTATAGCGATGCACGGGTATCAATCGCTCCAAATAGATGTCACTCCACACACCTAGCATATATGGATATTGTTAAAAAGATTCATCGCAGGAATTGAAGATGAAGAAATGCCGCCAGTTTAATTATCATGGCTAGTGAACCCTTCGATTATGTAAAAACATATATGTCTGTACAGAAGCACCCTTGGGCGCCTGCGGAAGCAAAAGATAAGGTTGCGATGTCGTTTGATCACTTCCAGTGCTTCAAACAAATGCCCTTGCACAACATAATTTGATTTTTAATGATCATGGCATATAAGTCTATAACTTATGTTTTGTGATAATGTTTATGAAATAGTTTGATATAGGGGAAGGCCGGATAACAACATAAGCCAAAACAACAAAGGTAATACCTACCTTAATCAATTAGTGTGACTAATAAGGAAGGAGTGTAATTTATTTTTATAAGGAAGTGACTTTTCACATTTCTTTAATTTTTAAGATATAAAATGAGAGAAATGTAAAGCAACAAGACATATCCAATATTTGGAAAAACATTCATATTCAGGAGAAATTATTTTATATTACTTGTACGGAGGGATAAGAACTTCATTATGATTTTGTAATATAAATTCTACTATTTTATTTTTATAATAAAAAAAATGTTCTTTGTTTATTATTAAAAGGTGTGGAGATTTAAACTGCGGATAAATCATCCTTTGTAATTAATTTTTGGAATTTTGTATACAATTTAAATATAGGATAAGTGGACATGGCCATTTAGCATTTAAATTTGATCATCACAGATAGTGTGAAATATTTAATTGTTTCCGTATGTGTCCAATTTGTCTCGCAGAGGAGTTGAATATCAATCTAGACTAATTTAAAATTGCATAAATATTTGTAATTGGTGGAAGTATAAGTGCACAAGAACTTTATGAAGTTGTACATGAAAATTCACTGAAGTTGACTCTATTGCCCAGATGAGCAGAGGCACTGGTCTTTTTATTATTGAAGTCAAAAAATCTATATCTTCCTTCCTACAAGCATCAAATTAATTATTATTCAATCGTACAAAACATTCAACCATTGTCCAGCATCTAGTTTTCATTTTAATTGAGTTCAAGGACCTTGCCATCCTGAGAACTCCAAAAGTTTAAATTCACTATAGAAAAGCCTTGAACCAGACAATCAGCGTTTGAGGTGAAGGTTTACCCGCCTAGGTGTAGCGGAGCCTGAAGTGTAGAGGAATCGAGAAGTATTCCCTTTCGTTGGCTAAAACTGATTGAGAAGTCCTATCGGAGAAGTGACAGGCTCTTAGATTTCCAATCTGCAGTTTTGGGAACCAACACACTGAGCAACAAATTCTCCATGTGGAGTTTCTATGCATAGAAATTCTAAGTCAACAATGTTCGCATGAATAATCAAGGACAAATAACTACAAAATAGACCTTGAAGAAAAATCAAAGCCTTTTGAACATATCATTTGCTAAGAAATATCTGTATATGTCAAAGTTATGTCTGTTTGAACTTAAAAGGTTAAAAAATTCAACTGGTCATCTTACATGAATTTTCTATAAATCTGTGAAATAACAGGTAATAGAACCTGAGAAAAAGGACCAGTGGGCTGTGTTGCCATAAAAAATACTCAAGGAGAAAATGGGCTCTAAAGGCCTACAAAATGACAAGAAAGTGACTGTCAATGTTGAGACTTTGAATTGCAATCTCCAGCCTTGTGGTCAACACCCCAGCTACCTTAGTTAAGCACCTAGTCGCCCCTCACCATGCGACCCACAAATGAAGCTAAAGGTGTTGTAAGTAATCTAAATCTAGTTATACAGAGTCAAAATCAGCACAAGGACCTTATCTCAGGTGATGTTACAGTTCATAATGATGCATATTGTGTGCAACCATCTATAGTGCAATGATGGTTGAGCCGGTTCACATCTTCAAAAACCTTGGGCCAATATAATAGTACATTGCTTTCACCAAATTCATTAGTTGCTAAGGCAAATTGCAAGTAGGCATATTTTTAAGAGATGGTAAGGATTTTAAAATAGAGATACGTTCTTTAGTAAGCTTTCAGGTTTGATAATATGGACATTAAAATGGAATGATAAAAAGATGTGTATTTTTTTCTTATTATTCCATGCTACTATGATTTGCCTAAGGCTCGTACTAATGTTTCCATGTATATAAATCCTAAGCCTTATAAGAATACTTGCCAAAATTAAATATACATAAACCCAGACTAAACTGAGACAAAACTCTATTGGCTTGATATCAACCTAGAGAGGTATTTTTTTTCTTGGAATTCTTGTGATCTTGACTATTCAAACAGTAGTAACATTTCAATTGTAAACAATCTACCAAGGAAGTTGTTAATGTTGGCAAGTTGGTAGATGTGAATGCCCAAATGTTATCATTTATGGCAGCCTATCAGAAGATAAGGTCGCATGGACTTAAGTATAGTTTTGGTTCTTGTTGGATGTGAAAAATGCCTAATTATAATATCTAATTACTGTCAGCTAAGGTATTATTTTAGTCAACGAGGTTCACTGGATAAGTATTATTGGCTACAATTTTCTACTATGGTAGAATGTAGTCTGTAGATGATGTAATTATGTTTGCTGGTGTTAGTATATCAGTTGGCATTTTTGGTATAAAAATATGAAGACAGGTTATTATCACAGAGTACAAAGTATGAAACAAAGATCGGGCATTTTGGCCTAAGGAATTGAAATGCCTTGTCAATTCAATTACTTGGCAATGTAGGGATGACATTATAGATGTTAACCCTCAGATAGCAAGTTTTGATAACATGTTTCGGATAAGTGTTTAAAACGTTACATCTTCAAGGACGACTAGACAGGATAATCAGAAGGGTATGTAGAAAGGGAACTTTGATAATGCAAAGTATGGTTATGTTATGCATATGAAACATGAGCTTTATGTATTATGGTATATTATTGTTTTGATGGTTAGATGCAATCTGTTGTTGCATGGGCATAATCAGATGTGAAATATACAATAGGATTAATTAGATATTGAAGATATCAATACAGTCAGTTTTGGTAGAGTATCTATAACTCATTGCATAGATTGTATATCATTGTATGAGCAATGAGCTCCTTTGTAATACAACTCTTAACAGGGTTGAGACCTTTAACAAGGTCTAGTCATCTAACAAGGACTTCTGTACTAAATGTATGTAATAGACTTCTCAAGTCAACTCTCCTTATGGAGAATTTTAAGATTAGTGCATATCTTATGAGTACCATCCCCACTGGGATTATCCCCAGTTAACAAATCATGGTGTTATGAGTTTCTTGGTGTTGTGTATTTTACTTTTCAGTTTACTCATTTGTGCATGTTTATGGTTAAGTACTGAGATATTTAGTTGAGCTAAAAGTGTTGGAATACTAATTCAATCCCCCCCCTCTCCCAGTATTCTCTATTTGTAACAGTTTAGATTATCAAAGTTTTTGAGACAAATTGGCTTTTTAGATGCTACAGAAAAGTGATAATTCAGAGCTTCAATTTGACAGTAGCCATCAAGTTTTAATGATAAGCAGGTAGGGTGGTGACAATAGTATAATCAAATGGGAAGCAGAAGTGTATATAAAACAGTCCATGGACATTGTGGAATGAGAAGAAGAATGGTTCCTATAAAAAAGAAAAACACTTTAAAAAAATTGTAGCAATATTTTATATCAAAACTGAGGGATTTTTTGGTTATATACTTAAATCTGTTATGCATTCAAAGTTTAATGCTTTGTTAATTAGTGAAACTCGGTGCTTAAATGCACGCCCTACGATTGTTAGCAGTCATCAAGTTTTAATGATAAGTAGGTAGGGTAGTTACAATAGTGTAATCAAGTGGGAAGCAGAACTGTCTATATAACAGATTATAGACGTTGTGGAATGAGAGAAAGAATGGTTCCTATAAAAAACAATAAAAACTAAAAAAAGAATTGTAGCAATATTTTATATCAAAAATAAGGATTGTTTTGGTTATATACTTAAATCTGCCATGCATCCCACAAGTTTAATACTTTGTTAATTAGTGAAACTCGCTACTTACATGGGGATTTATAAGGCCTTCAAGGAAAACAATAGTGTATTGTACATAAACAACTACGACATACTAGTGTAGCATTCAACAAATGTTAAAAAGGTATCAGGAAAACTAATACATCCCATTAGAGAAGTTATGCCCTAGTCTTGTATGCTTATCTTAGTCCTTCCTAAAGCCAGCCTCGTATATTTCCTCTTTAACAATCCAGATAGATTTATGCAGCAACTATCCCATTAAAAGGGAAGGTCCCCTGTGCTTTGATTTTCCCATTGAAATTTGTACCTATAATCTCTCAAATTCTCAACTCAAAAACATCAATGTTTTTAACTCCACCATCCACTTGTACACAATCAGGCAAAATTAACTTGAATAATAATAGCTAATATTGTAGTTCGCACAGTTCTCTTCTTTTATACTAGCATGTCTTTATTATATCATGGGAAAATTTAAAACACTTAACACTCCATTTACCATTTTACAAAATCTATCTAAATAGTTACCAATGAGAACATTTAAACATCAATTATGATCTTTTGAGATGTAAGATTCTGTTTTAACAGCATTTCCTATTACTCTGTCCTAAGCTATTTGATTTGAAACCTATTAAGTTAAACATTGCAATTCCTTCCTCTGTCACATAATTTCCCTTACAAACTCTCAACAAAGTTCTCTTTGAAACTGTTATAGAATTTGCAAGCACTATTAAATGACCAATATGAACTAGTTGATTTCCATTTTGTGAATTATGATCTCTTCTTAGCAAAGTGAGCCTAGAAATTTGAGATCCTGGAGGCCAACTTGGATACTCACGAGGTTGAATGATTTATAAGAGGCTTCAAACCAAAAGCTTTATCATCAAAATCTGCAATGCTCTAGCATAGCCCTATTTGTAGTAAAAAGCATCGTTGCCTACATTTGAATTTTTAGAGCTTTGTACTCGGTTTGGAGGTTTACTTTGTACAAACTATATTATAGTTGGAAGGTTATAGATTGACTTTCAACAAACTATATTGAAGTTGGAATTTCGTCAACTGCAGCTATCTAGTTATTATTTATGCACTATGCAGTAACTTTGTGCAATGCAATGTAATCAGCATTATGAATACAAACAACAAAATCATGTTTTCTACAATTCATGGGTTAAACTCTATTTTATTTTCTCTATATATATCTATGCTATGGAAATTCCATGTAAGTTTTTTTTTAAATGAGGTTGTTTTTCTCTCTTTTTATAACATTTTTTTATGCTTTTTTAATCCATTTTTTCCCAGATTTTTCAAAAAGTCATACTTTTGGGTTATCATTTTTTCCCAAACACTTTGCTGCTATGGCTTAAACACAGATATTTTGCTGACTGTGTACTTATCCAAGGCCACCAATGTGCATATGGAGTACAAGAGAGAAATTATCAATGCACACTAGAAGTTTGTGATGCTAGGCAAATCTCTAATCAGCAAGAATATCAGCAACTTCAACATGGTTTGTTGGACACCCTCATAGTTTCCAAACGATCTTGATTAAGAGCAATGACAGGGAGCATTGTCCACTTGATAATACATTCTTTCATATTTATTCAGTTGGACTTCAACCGTGCTACATGGATCTTAGCAAAAAGCTTAAAGATAAAGCTCGAGAAACCACTCTATCTCGACCCATTTATTCTATGGAGTAGTGCAAGATTAGGCAAGACATTAATCAATTAAGTTCTAGAAAATTATTGGTCTAGACTCGTATATCCTTGGCAAGCATAAAACAGCTTGTTCTAGAGTCCCCAATAATAATTCCCATATCTACTTGTCCAAAATACTAATGGATGAATTTTCCTCTGTCATCCTAGTTGTAGTTAATAGGAAACATACTACAACATAGATTGCATGTTGCCATCCATCACTTCCAAAGCCCAACTGCATAAAAAAATTACATCACAAACTCTAAAAACTTGAATAATGTCCATAACAATCTGCACCAATGCCAGAAAAAGTCTCATGCCTAAACAATACCTGCCTAGGCGACACGTGTTGGGAAAAAGTATCTCAAGTTTCAACCTTGCATTCCTAATGTTTGTTTTAAAAAACTTTGTATGCACTTGTTATTTCGTCTTCTAGTGATTTTGTTTTCTTGTGAGAGAGCTCGCAAACCATTTGGAAGATAACTGGGTTTCACCTTCAGTGCATTTTTGGCCTCACATGTAAAGGTGGGCATCCCATTTCAAGGTGTCATAGATTGTCCATGTGTCAGCATCTGAAATATTCTTACCAATGACTTTAATCAAATAAGCCAGCACAAACTTAAGATTATCAAGAAAAATAAGGACAAAAAAAAAACCAGCGATTCAGCTACAAGCAGTGGGAACTTATTTCATATCTCAGGTAATGAAGAGTTTGCTTCCATATAAGCTGTTCAAATTCTATTACTTCACTTAACACTGAAACTTAAATACAATTTGACTTCTATTAATAATGTATTGCTCAGTACAGACCAATCAAAAGCTCCATTAAAGCAGAAACACGGAACCCTTTGAGACTTCAGATTTCCACCATAACTCTCAATTTTAAATTTATTGTCCTGTTAATTTCTGTGATTAGCAATAGCTGGCTGGAGCTACGTACAGGCAACTTGCACAGGGATACCATACTGAGGTAGGCTTATTATGGTAAAATAATGAATGTGTTATTAAATGGAGTTCATGAATGATCTATATACACAAGAATGTTTCTATGACAAACAAAAAGAGAGAGAAATAGAAACATTCTGAAGAGAGAAAGAGAAAGTTTCCATATTGACCAGAAAGAGAATATGGAAACATAGAAGAGGAGTGACCATTAAAAATAGAAGTAAATCTACGGAAGAAAGAGAAACAAACATAGAGATGTAACTCGAATACCCTCCCTTAATGGTCAATCTAACTTCAAAACAAAAAAGTTTGCAATGGAATTTGCTTTGTATGTTTTGCAATATTGGTCTATGGTAGCATTGACTGTGGTAGGACAAGTGTCGATACCCAAAACAAGTGCCTCAAGGCGACAGTACTTGAAGATCGTCATCATTCTCTGCTTCCAAGTGTTGTAGTTCTTATGGTACTGAGTTTTTGGATTAGATTGTGTAAAGTTTTTTTTCATCAACGTTTCGAATCACACTACGTGATTTACCATCAAGACAAGAGAGCAAGAGGTGTAAAACAATGTAAGTTGCAGATTTAGCACAGGCTCACCAAATAAAGGAGACCAAGAAGAGAGGGATTGCACACGCCCCAAAGCAAGAAAAATAAAATAAAATTAAGACTAAAACAAGGGGGAGACTAAACCAATGATATAACAACAATGATACACAATAAAAGCACAAATGGAAGATAACAAAGTTAATAATTAATTATGAAATGATAATAAACTATAAACTAAAGCGGGGGGGGGGGGGAACTAACTAGGAAGGCACCACACAATTGCAAGTAATAAGGTTAATAGAAGGGGAGAACAAAAGAAAGGAAAGAAAGAAATGCGATCTAAATCTAGGTGTGTGTATATATATATATATGTAAGTATATATTCTATATAATATATACTTATATATATGCAATATATATATAATTATCTATGCATGTATATAATATATACATGTATATATATATATATATATATACATACAAGTATATGTTATATATGTATATATACCTATATGTATGTAATATATATATATATATTGTATAAACATATATATTACACAAATATATGTGCAATTCTAATACAAATATATATAATATATATTTATATATATGTAAAATATATATTACATATATGTAAGTATATATTCAATATAATATATACTAATATATACTACATATATATAAGAATACATTATATATATATATATACTATGTACTTATATATATATATATATATATATATATATATATATATATATATATATATATATATATATATATATATATATATATATATATATATATATATATTCTTTCTGTTGAATCTTGACTGCCTTCCAAGTGAAGATTGGTCAGAGATGCCATGACACGCTTGTTATGCAAATAACGTGAATATCTAGAAAGGCATGAACTTTGAGGTGAATTGACGGAAGACCTAGAAAAAATGAAAGAACACCCAAAAAAGAGCTTGAAAAACCAAGAGAAAATCTGAAATTAGATTTTGAATCTGCTAGCTTGAAAATTGGGGCACAGAAAACGATGCACCCAGAAAAATGGAGCCTAACCCAATTTCGGTTCGTAAAATCCCACCAAGAATCTGTAAAACGTTTTCCAAGCATGTGAGAGTTTCGAAAGAAACCCTAGCCATTTTTGAGAAACTCAAAATTACAAATTTGTCCGTAAAAATTGGTGGAAATAAAAAACACTTCTTACCAAAAATCACAGACTAAGGGTTTTACAAACCCTTAGATGTTGTCATTTGAAGCAAAGAAGCAAAAATACCTCTTGAAAAATAATGACGAGTTGCACAAATGAGAGGTAGAAAACGAGCTGGCAAAAAACTAGTCATTTTGGAGAGAAATCTAGAGCGCCGGCAAAAGAAAAAATCTGCAAGTCTCATGACCAAAACAACACCAGAAATCATGACGGAAATCACATGGATTTGGAGAAGAAAAACTTCAGATTGCAGGTTGCCAGGCAAAGGAACAACGATTGCATAACAAAGAACACAGGTTGCAAAGAATTAGGCGTCGTTTGCAGAAAAAAACTCTGCTAAAACAAAAATAAAATGACAAAAAAACAAATTCTTGCAAAAGAAAAAACTTTGAACACACCCAAGCAAAGGATGTTGAAAATCTCAAGTCTAAAATTCCTTGAAGAAATTAAAGAATTCAAAAACCTATTTCGAAAAATAATTCGAAAAATCTCAATAATGAAATTATTGTATTTCAAGGTTGCACAGAGACTACTTGGGTACTTAGGATACGGGTACTAGTACAACTCTTTTTCAATCTAGGAGACGAGGGTACTAGGGTATGTCAAACTCTTTCTTAATTATAATTTAATATATATAGAAAATCTGAAATTATGAATCATGACAATGGTTTTTCAAAACAAGAACAATGATGGAGTTTGCAAATGTATTGTATTGTTTTCAGTTCCAGATTTGCTATACATTTGTACTAATAATATATGATAAATGTTTAGATGCATAACAGAGAAGGCAGACTTTAAACATGAACAAGAAGATGATAAATCATATAACAATGACATATTGCAAATGATAAAATTCTGATTGAACAGTGATAAAGACTACTATTAATCTGTATTTGTAATGTCCCCGTTATTGGCAGGTCTACACAGTTAATGGAGTTAGCTCATCATAGCGACCCTCGTGAGCTGACAGGGTGTTTTGGGGGTCCCAGCTACAGATTTTCTATTTTTAGTAGGTCTATTTTTGGTAGCTTCTATTTTTGGCAATGCAGTGGGTGGCTTTGACAGTTGGTCGTCACCTGCAGTAAATTAAGTTAATAATTGCTTGAGCTCTTATTTATTCATTAATTATTAAGTTGCGTGATTATAATAATGTTTATTTCTAAAAAGTGTGTTGGAAAGTTTCTAGTGTTGAGTTCTTTTGGGAAACTTCCACAATTTCTAAAGTGGAGTCTTTTAGGAAACTTTGGCCAATGATGGATTATAAATGAGAGCTCATTTCATTGGGAAAGGCGCGCTTGAAAAATATATTTGCTTTTTGTGCCTTTGTGACTTTTTCTGATTTCCAACTTGTGAGCCCTTGCTAAAGCATAAGGGACTCATCTGAGAAGTTCTTAGCAATTGTGCTGAAGTATACAATTCGCCAACATTCTCCTACTGTATTTTTTGTAGCTAAGAAGAACAACCTTTATTATTATATTCTCTCTAATCTGGCTGAGGGTTTGAGCTGCACTTGTTGATGGGAGACGCCTTTGTTTGGAATTTTAATTGTAATTCTACCTGCTCAATCTACATTTGTGAGGGTGGTTGTTGACATATTTATCTTTGTTGATATTGCTGCCTGGAAGGGTTCAAGCTGTTTAATTACATTGGTGTGATTGCAATCTGAAATTCGTTATAGGGTATGAGGTTGCTGATTGACATTTGTATGTAATGTTTTGGTTCAGCTGGTGGCTTTAGTGAGTTTTGAAATTAACATACACTCTCCACAGAGTTGGGCAGCATACATAACAGGTTTTGCATTTACTGCCACGCCATGTGGGAAGCTAGCAATCACCCACATGTGCAGTACCAGCACAATGTCCAACAAGAAGGAAAGACCTGCGGCTGTTTGGTGAGTACGATTTGCTGGAACAAATCAGGTTCCAGTCTAGACAAGCTGCGATTTGATATACAACTTCTTGGCATTCACATGGAGCAAGAAGGAGCTGAATCGCATCCATAGAGTAGCTCCAACATACTTTAATTCATTCAAATCCGGGTCTATGCCAAGAGATTAGTTTCAATGTTGCAAAGGAACCAGGTTCACTTTAATTTGTTCATTGTGGATTGGGCAAGCTATTAAATAAAATCAATGATGTTTCAATCAGCCTTGGTGTGGCTCTAGTTAAATGTTGGTTATTCTCTCCAGCTAGTTCTTTGCATCCAAAATTAAAAAGGTGGTAAGTAAAAGTGTAGTTCAAATAACAGTATTGCAGTCAGGGGACAGTTAGGGTTTTTACAATAATTTATCAAAGTTTCAAACTGATTACATTTTGAATTAGGCTTGATAAACAACAAGCTAATGTGCAAACAAAAAACAAAACAAAAAAAATCTTAATCAAGTTCCTTAGCTATGATGCTCTTCACTGAGAACCCGGTACTTGGGTATGTGTAAGAGGGTGTGGGTACGCATACCCATGCAACCTAGTTTTTTTTGGATAAAATAGCTCTAGTAGCATATTATGGTAAAATAATGGATGTGTTATTAAATAGAGATAATGAATGATCAATATATACGTATACACAAGAATGTTTCTATAACAAACAAAGAGAGATAAGATAAGATAATAATATTAATGTCCAACAAAAGACCAAAAAAGGTCTATGGGACTGAGAGTTTACAACAAAATAGCTGACAACAGCAGGAGCACCAAACAGTGTCCGAAAAAAGAAAACAACAATATAAAAGAAGAGGAAGGGAGAGGCACAGAGAAACGCCAAGACAAAGACTAGGAGTCCTTGGCAAAAAGAAATCAGTCACAGAAGAACAAGACTGCGAGTGGACAGGAGCCCAAATATGTCTCTGTGAGCTCATGGAGTGTTGCTAACGTAAGACACTGCTACGGGGTCTAACAAACCTAGAATGACCAGTAGAATTGGTAGAACTAGACGGCCTTTTCACACCACGTAAAGGAGATAAGGGTGAGAAAAAGGCAGTAATGAGCTGATCAAAGGTATGTTGGCAAGGAAGTAGCAACTATAAAGTACTATCACGAAGCAAAGGTGGCCTCCTAATGATAGAGCGCGAGACACCGCTAGTCACTATAACTAAAGAAAGCTAAAAGAGAAAAATAATCCTGGAACAAAAAAAAAATCTCCCTCTAATCTCATAAAAGATAAGGCAACGGAAAATAAAGTGAGTCTCTGTCTCGACCTCCGCTAAAGTACACAACTTACAGATCCGTTCTCCACAGTCAATATTATGATTGGTCTGAGCCTGAAGACGATGAAAACCAACTCTGAAGGACCCCAGAGAGATACGCAAGGCATGACACCACCGTCGAGATAGGTAACTAGGATGAACAATAATCCCATCATTGATCTCCAAAAGTTGCTCAGCATAGAAGGCTATCCTCAGACGTAAGCCACCGAGAGGGTTAGTCCAAATGGTGATAATGTACTGCCTGTAGATATTCAGTCTAACATGCTCATTTAACTCTTGTCGTGATGGGAGGAGATGTGCAGGGGCATTCAGCAAGATTTGATAAGGAGGGAGATGGTCAATATCAATCCCAACCAAGCTCAACAAAGACAATGCCTACACATACCAACAACAAGCTCGAGAGCTAGTATCAAAACTCACAATAGCAACAGAAGAGCAATACGCTAGCTAGAAGTATCTATCATGTACTCCAACAGAATCCAAAAAACCACGAAAGCAATAAAGAAACCAAATCAAATCAAATATGGCCGCAAGATTGAAGGGATGAGTATCAAACTCAGCAAGAATGATACTATAAGTGAATTTGAGACATCCAATGATACGTCGTAAAAGCAATGTCTGCACCCGTTCGATCGAGGCCCAATCAAAAGCAAGGAGAGAAGGCCCCCAAACCACTAAGCCATAAAGAATAGTCGACCGAACAAGGAAGTCCAAGAGGGATAACTTGGACGAGGTATCCTGAAAATGGTGTCTGAAACACTATTTCTCAAGCATAGCAAGAGAACCCATACCCTTACTAACTCTGGATTGTATTGTCAGTCTCATATTGAAGCGGGTCAATCAAAGACCATAACCAAGTCTTACCCAAGTTAACCACAAGCTGACGTTGATCACAAAAGGAAGCCAAACCATCAAGAAGCCTCTATAAACTCTCTGGAGAAGAAGTGAGAAGAACCACATCATCCGCGAAAAGAAGAATGGAGATCAAAACCTAGTGTAAGTAGCGACCGTCACCTAGGAGTGAGGACTTCAAAAGTAAGTCCTCAAGCTCGTCAATGTCGAAACCAAAAAAAGTGGGGGAGCGATGGCAGCCTTGGTTAACCCCAATGGTGCTCTAGATCGGAATTGACAATCCCGCAGTAGTTCTGAATCTACCCACCACAGTTTCGTATAATCTCATGATAGCAGTTAGTAACATCTCTGAAATCCAAATTACCCGAAGCCTCTAAAATAGAACCATCCTCGGAACATAATCAAAAGCCTGCAAAAATCAACAAAGCAGCAATAAACTTCTGTCAATCTATGTCTAGCCTCCTCAATTATAGCTCGTAAAGTGAAAATGTGACCCATGGTCTGGTAGTCAGCCCGGAAACTAGCCTGCCCTCTAGCTCTACAACCTCTCCTGTCAACCTCTCTGGATGACATAACATTGAGGCTTGTAGCATATAGTTTGGCAAACATATGCCCGATCATAATGGTCATGTAATTACAAGGATCAGAGGTAGGACCAGTCTTGTGGATCAGATAAATCAAATGTTTGGACCAAGAAACCGAAAACCCAATACAAACCACTCTATTGATGAGTATAGAGCAATAGGGGCCTGAAGATCAAGGCACCAAACTTGAAGAGTTCATCCTGGAACCCCTCCTCATCCGCCACTCTACTGTATCTCATGGATCGATCTGATGGCCTCATAAATGTAAAGAGGGGGTGAACAAGTTACAGAAAGAAGGCGGAATGGGGTGGATATAAAGCTGCCCATGTATGTCATAAAGAGTCATGGTGTGAGAGGTTAGGGAGCAAAAATCAAAGATGGACAAAGGGGGCCAGCAAGGAAATAGGGTGTGCCAAAAAAGCTCGGGATTGCGGATCAGCGTGGAGCATAGGGATTTACACTGGGACGCGAAAAAGGATCATTTCTTACATCAAAAAAAATGAAGGTAAGACAACCAAAGGTGAGCAAAAGCGGAATGCACTGAGCGATGAAAAGCTTTGCAGTCAACATCGAACCATTGGTTCATAGGGCATGTATTACGGCATTTACTACGGAGGGAGAGTGAAGGATGGTGAGGTATGGAAAAGATGGCAAACTTCCAAATTGCCATTGCAAACAAATCAAAAAAGGATGAGGCCTCACAAAAATCAGTAAAACACACAGGATTAAGGAGTCTCGCAAGATGAGAGGAAAAGAGCTCACTGTCACCGTCGAAGAAGCAGAAGCAAACAAGGAGACGGGTAGTGGAAGGAAAGAGGTGAGGAGATTGAAGAGGAGGCGATGAATGAGGAGAAAGGCGAATATGAAGAAGAGCATGGTGAAGTTGTAAGATGGTGTAAGATGGTGAAGCTATGGATGAAGGGGATGAAAGAGGGAGAGGTGAGGAAATAGTCAACAACACTAGCACCCCCACAATAAGGCCAACAAGTAAAGAGTTCAAATCCAGGAAAGCATGAAAGACAGTTTAGGATCACAAGTCCAGAGGACTCACAAAGCTACAGAAGATGGCGACCATTGTAGAAAATCGTCCAAGAGCATCATCAAAAATACGTTGAAGTCCCAAAGTAGTTGGTAGTGCCCATTTACCAGCCCATCTAGCCTCTACCACAATACCACGAGCATGTTTCAGCTCTGCAACCTGAGCCTTCATGACATCTTCCTCTAGAAAAATCTTAGATGGGAGAGAGACCAACTTCCTCTTTGCTCTGAGAGCATAGAGCCTATCTGAAGATGTGAGAAACCGGATGAAAAGGATGTCACCATAGCCAATCCAGCATTTATCCAGTATGATGTTGGCGAGACCAATCTGATCACTAAGCGTCCAGCAAAGAGAGGGTCGAAAATGGGAGGGAGACTATGGACTCGTAGATTGAGCTCACGAACCCACCTCGCCCGCTCATCCTCATACTGAAGAGAGAAAGAGAAAGTTTCTAAATTAAACAAAGAGAGAATATGGAAACATAGAAGAGGAGTCACCATTAGAAATAGAAGTAAATTTATAGAAGAGAGAGAACAAAAATAGAGAGATTTAACTCTAATAAGGCTGAGGGTTGCAGAAAATTCAGTATTCAATGAAAAGAACACAAAATAATTATCAATGCATATCTACCCTCTTTATAATAACCCAGGCCTTCCCAAAAAGTTGTGATGCATCAATATTATTCGTGAAGGGTGGCTAGACATAATTTCCAAGATTCAAGACTTAATTATTAATTACCACCAAGGTACCAGCTAAGAGTGATAATGTTATAGCTTAAAGTGACCCCTCTAAGCCATAATGAATAATTATAATAATTATTCATAGTACATTAGCTTTTGGCCATATTTCCAATATTCCCTTTACTCCAATTCCAGCATCCAAAGTATGCTCCTTCACAAGTGTACAAACCTGTCCAAATGCTGGTCAAGGTTGCAACGTTATCTTTATCTTCTAATGATCTTATGTGTCATGACTCCTTTACAAATCTATGCGGCCCTATGGAGATAGGGCAGACCCTTCGATCCTAATTTGTGTCGAATTCAATTCTAAGATTATGGTCAAGAAACTGATGAACAGAAAGAAGATTTTAGGTAAGTCCTATCACATACAAGACAGTAGCAAGCTTGAAACTATGTGTGCCAAAATTCAAAGAGATGTCGCCAATACCTGTGATGTTAAGGTGGTATCATCTCCAAGAGTAATCGTACTGTGATGAGGTTTCAATGTATGAAACCACCTCTTTTGTCCACGTACCAAATATAAGTAGATTGTGAGCCATCTGCTGAAGCATGGATCAAAAGCATGTATTTCTCATCTGGAGAATCTTTTGCTTCAGCAACATTGCTTTGTTGTTTTTGCTTGTTCTTTTGTTGTTATCATGGTTTGTCACTTTGAAATGGCTTTGTTGGAGGAAGTTTGTTGGATGATCCTTTGTTAAAGGAGTTGTACCAACAATTTTTCCCATCATGTCTGGCTTTGTCATAAATTGGACACTTCTTCTGTGGTCTAGATGAATTACCAGATTTAGGAGGTCCATTGAACTGCTTCAAAGGCCTTTTGCCTTTACCAAGTGTAACCATTGCATGATCATCCTGATCATGATCTTGGCTTAGAGACTCTTCTTTTTGACAAAGATTTACAAGCTTCTCAAATGTGGGTGTAGCCTCTATGACATACAAAGTTGTCACAAATATCTTGCATCTGGAGGGTAGTGCACGTATAACAATAGGCACTAAGAAAGCATCATCAATTGTGTCTCCAAATGCTTGTAGGGAAGACCTCAACTCCGGAATCCCTTTGAGAAAGGATTCCAACAGTTTTCCATTCTACATCTTCAAGTTCAGTAGCTGACTTTGCAATTTCAGAATCTGATTCTAATTCTTCGCTTCATATACCATCTTGAGCTTATATCATGCATCTTTGGTTGTGGACGAATCATGGATAAAGGGCTTAACTTCATTAGCTACTATGAACAAAATGACCAATTTGGCCTCTCTGTTGGCCTGATCAATTTTTCTTTGTTAATCAGCATCTATTTTGTGACATGTTTTGGTACCAATGACCACATCCCATACTTTCTCCAACTCGAGTTGAGTTTTGAGTTTGGTTTTTCAAGTGAGTAATTATTACAATGCAATAGCTCAGAATCTAGAAAAAGAAATTTTGGAGAACTACTTGCCATGTTGTTAGCAAGATTTCATCTTTCCTCCTCTTTGGTACAAAAACTCAATTACAAAGTGGTTTTCAAAAAAAAAACAATTTATAAGAACTCATGGTCAACTATTTTTCACCTTACTCTGACCTAAAATACTCCTCACCCATGAGATGTACTTTATACTTGCAAATGTCCAATATATTAAGAAATATAGCCTATAATCACTATAAATGACATATCCACTATAATCTATAAAAAATGATAGTTAATCCCAACCATTTTGAGGACCTCTTCAAACAATAAGGAAATTGCACCTATTTGCCTACCTAATTGTGCCATGGCTCCACTTGGTTTGTCCATGTGCTCCACAGGAGTATGTGTTGCAGATGGGCCAAGAATAACATCTCAAACGAAATCTTCTATGGCACGTGCCAATTGCGCTTCATTTACAATTGCAATTTCTTTGCAAAGGCATAAACTGATGATGGTCATTTGGATTTTATTTTTTTACGAATTAGCTAATTTTTCCAACAACCTCTATCACCAGATCACATGACTACCGACCAATTAGAAGGTCCAAGCAAAACAAAATGAGAGGCCCTTTATCAAAAGTTGTCTCCAGTTATCCCAGACGGTGGCAAAGTCTTATTGGAGAGATGAAGATCAGTTTCTCAAACAAGCTGATCAAAAAACCACCAAATGCATTTTTTTCCCACATGTACACAAGACAACAATGGCTATTGAATCAAAACTGATACCTTCAATGCCTCGCAGCAATATGAATGCAGATATAGATAAATGTCTGAAAACAGTGTGTCGTTCAATGCCTGCAATCCAGAGGAATGCTCCGATACATAAGGTTAATCTATGCCATGTTTTCTTCAGCTCTGATAAATTCAATGAATGAGTGTCAATCCTATGTGCCTTATTCCTATCATTTATGAGAACGCCAGCAGGGGTCATGAACGGAAAGAACTCAGATTCAATGTAGAGGCCTGATTTGTATCATCTAAAATTAATACACAAGCCAAAACCATAGGTATAGAAACATTTTAGCTTTGATACCATATCAGAGAACATTAAATCATAATATTTTCCACTATCAAAATGTAGATCAAGGCTACATATATATATGTTGGATGATGGTATCCGTGTACTCTAAATAGCATTCATGGGTTCAACCAAATAACATGTAACAGCCTGACTAGAATAAGAAATTATAACAAAAAAAACAAGTAGGCAATACAAACAAATCATACAGGTGGAGTGATAGATATCCAAAAGATAAGGACTCATGTCCTACTCAACTGGTTCAAGTCAGGATGAATGGGATGAACGTGATAGGGAAGTTATCACGCTGATCAAACTTTCAGTTACAGACAATCAACGTGTTGGACTTAGAGAGTCACATTGGCATTTAGCCAAGCAAAAGGTGATGACTGATACTTAGCATCACAAAGACTTAAAGTGTTGTCATTGATTAGCAACTGGTTGTTGAAGGATGGAGAGTCACAAGACAGTGGAACCACCAGTAGACTAGTGTATCGCTTAAGACATGGAGATTGGTGTAGCTGAGGCTATTAGCGGAAGACAGGCACAAAAGACAATAGAGAACACATCATCCATGAAGAGTCACCAAGGATCTGACAAGAGGAAAGAATGACCAGAGAATGATGTGACAGGAACACAGAAGAAGTGGCAGGACACAAGGACAACAGTCTAGATGTAGACTCGCAGGATGATGAACAGGCCTACTAATACGCACCTATGTATAGCCGTCATGGATATTCTATGACATGCTCTTCTATGGAATTCAAATTTCGATTTCAAGATTTGAGCGGGATAATTTAGGGTTTTGGTGCCCAGATGGAAAGAGTGTATTTATTGTACAAACTTCATTCTGAAGTTGATGTTGTTGTTGTTGGTGTTAGAGTGTGACTGCAGAGAGAGTAGTAAAGAACAAAGAGCTAAATTAGAGAGCAAAACAGCAGACCGGTGCAGAACCACAACGGTGAGAGAAGTGAACGAGGATAGTTCACAAGGGCAAGCTAGAATAGAAGGAGAAGATCAAGGAATCTTTGAGGTAAACACAAAGGATTTAGAAGGCAAAGTGTGTCACACTTTAGATGTAAACCTTAGTTTTCTTTCTTATCATTGCAACTATTGTTGCTTTGCCACTTGAGTGGTGTATTATTAGACTGCTCTCCCTGCAAAGAGATCTTACATGCTCTTGCTTCTCAAATTATAAGGTCACTCATTAGTTGACAGATATCATAGAACATCTTTTTAGTTCAATTTATATTGGTGTGGCACTTTGTTTTACAATTTGTGCACCATAAATTGTAGCCCCTTTGCTATCTCTTTGAATTTTGAAATGCTTACACTTAACCGAATTTGCGATCACTAATAACATCTAAGTTGTCATATTCATCAATTTTTTCTTTTGAATGTGGACATATTGTCTTCCATGCTCCCATTCTATGTCCATCTCCCAATTGTACATCTTCATATGATGAGGGAGATAATATATTAACACATCAAAATCCTCAATCCTTATAGAGAATTCAGTGTTTTGAACACTAATATTACCGCTCTTATGTTCTCTTCTTTCTACTCCAACCTTCTATCGTTGTATCTTAGGCTCAAGTTACTCAGTCAGAAAATTTTGATGCCTCATAAATCCAAATCTGTCCTCCAAAAAAGCCCTTACATGAAAAGTACCCTAATCCAAAGGGGGTGGGTATACCCTGGTGATTCAATTGTTTCTTCCTACAACCAAACTTGATAAGCAAGTTATATGCAACTTTCTTCGGTTAAGAGAGACATTTGTAATCAATTAAATACTCTCATGTCTTTATTCTCTAGTACAGATCCAGCTCATACTTTGACTCCAACTTCTGTTTAAACTCTGAAAATGTAATTTTAGAAATGGGTTACTAGAATCTAATACTTCGCACAGCCTTCTTGTATTGTTGTTGAGGATTAATGGCATTAAGTTTGTCCATCTCTAGTACAGTCATCAATAGGTTGTTTCTTTATGAATTAAACCTAACTCTCTAAAAGCAATAGTAACAAATGTTCATTGGCAAACAATAACACTACCAATTGCAATATATAGAGAGAGCATGACAGAAAATACCAAGTAATTGTAGATGAATAGCATTAATTGTGTTATTCCAAGTAGAGCTTGTACAATCCACGACCTGAAAGAATCATGTATACGATTAGATTGCCTTCTCAAACTACAAGCATTTTTTGAGAACATGACAATTACACAACCACTGGAAACCAATTTCTAGCAACTAACCACAAGCCAACAAATGTTGAATACATAGTTGAGTACACCCATATTAACCAAACATAACAAGTTAATTTATTAAAGTTGCAAATGATATGACAATGAATAATTATCTCAACGCATGTTTCAAGAATTCCAAAATAAAATTATTTACTTTCCATTTAAACCTCATGGTTTCTTCACATAAAACTATTTCACCACTTGAAGAAATGGATAGAAAGTCTCTTATAAGATAAAGATGATTAAAATTATTATAAAAGGGAGCCATTGGTAAATTGGTAGTTTTGGAAATATAGTTTGTTTCTCTTCTAACTTTGGTTTGTGTTCTCAATTGTAGTTCTATTGATGGAAGATAAAATTAAGAGGCCACCAAGTCCACTAAAATCAACATCATGAGCTTGGAATTCAGACCTTTACCCTGCAGCATCCTAAACACAGAAACTAATGGAATACTTCAGCCAGCAATACTTCATGAATTAAAGAAGGTTCACAGCATGTAGAACCCTTCGATATCATAAACTGTGCAAAAGAAATGCGCAAAGGATGTTGTTAATGTTTGGTAGCCTCAGTTGGATAAACTTTGAGACTTAACTGAAGTTACATATATGTGATACATATGTGTGTGTAGCTAATTAAATAATAAGTTATATATTATGTTGTTATCATTTTAATGAATAGACATGTCCCATAAAGGGACATGTCTCTCTTGATTTATTATAAATATAAATAAGAGATTGTTGCAAAGTGGAAAATACATACCGAATATCATGGCAGTGCTTAATACATTTGCAGCAGATCCTCTCGGAAAAACTAACATGGTATCAGAGAAGGATGAATCTTTTCGGAATCAAGATAACTGAAGAATGTTGATCTCTATGAAGTACTCAATAGCAATGGTCTGATAGAGGAGAGAACGATCATTTTCTTGAATCACTGTATAAATGATTTCTCAACTCCACAAAATTACAGAGATTATAACATGCAAGGTAGCAACCTTTATATTATCTGCTTTTGTGTATGGAATACGATATTGGAATACATATTGCTTAAGAAGGTGGAGATATATAATGGAATAAATGGAGATTATAGGCGTGGTCACAAATTGCAATTTAATTTAATGTTCTACAAATGTAGAGGGGATTGTTAAGGGCACAAGAGATAGGAAGAGTCTACAAATTACATGAAGAATTGAGGACATCTATATGACAATAGACCATTATCAATGTCAAAAATGATATAGTAATGGTTAATAAATGGACTATACATAATCTGAACAATTTTTGAGATCGATAGATTACTTGTCTTTGTCACTTGCAAACCATTTTCGTTATGAGAAAAGCTGCAAACAAATGACCTAAGTCCTTGGATGACTACGGGATGTAAGGGAACGGACGGAATTAGTCCAAATTCAAAATACATAAGTTGTTTAAATTTATGTGTTATGTCCCCAAGCACAAGCACTCTAAGACAGCAGTGCATCAAATCAAGGTTTTCTATTGGCACGATGAAAAGTTTGAAAATGTTGTCCTACAACCAGAGCCTTTGATGCCTTCGATGTCGTCATGAGAAACAACACAAAAATTCTTTATTGAAGCAACCACGAGTAATGGAGTACAATAAGTAAAGAAAGATGTGACTAAACAAATTTTCTCACGCCTTCTAGTTCTCTCGGCTGTTTGGAGTATGATCTAAGTTCTAAAATAAGGGTATTAAGGAGATGGGCACCCAACAATACATAGGAGATCGATTGTGTAGATTTTCCAATATCTACAGTGTTAGAAACCTCGTGACCCACATGTAAAGCATTGAATAGATGTATCACTTGCACATTATACAATGATGCCCTCAAACAAAGACAGAGAAAAGACACTGAACCACGCAAGGGCTTCGTGCATTTGAGAAGGCGAATAAATAAATAATAACAATTCTTAGTTATTAAACTATAGTTGGTATTATAATTTCCATTGAGTTGATAATAATAATATGTTGAAAATATAGATAAAAGTACATATAGAAGATGGAATATGTTCAATTTATATTTGCAGAAGTTATTGTAAGGTGATGATCTTACAATAAGTTGTAAATTAGATCTTTATCTATATTACATTGGGATGATCTTATATCATAATGCAAACTATTTATTATTGTAGTTTCTCTCTCTTTTTTTTTTTTTTTATAAGAGCTATGTGCCTTGATCTTTTCCTCCAAGAATGTTATTGTAGGAAAAGAGGGAGATTGAGACTCAAAGGGAGGTCGATCTTTCGGAAACCTTGAAAGAGAGGGAGCAGATAGGTGATAGAATTTAGTCAACCTTTGTCAATCTCAATCATATTGATTCAAAGGGAGTAACCATGTTGTGATGGATTCTCTAATGATCAATAAATTGTAGTTGTCAAGAGGACTGCGATTCATGAATATACCTCGTGACTATGTGATTTTAATGGGCCTACCCCCTATATACATCATGAAGAAGTGATGACTTCCAAATGATGTCACTTGTATTTGCAAAAGTTATTCTAAGGTGACGATCTTACAATAACTTGTATTATGAGATCAAACATTGAGTATATGGTGAATGTCTTGCATCTCAACATTCTAAGAGGCCATTACTCAGAGTACTTAGTGAATATCATTGATATTATGGGAGGCCAATACTCTTGATATCAAATGTGATGTCAAATATTTGAGTAATTGATGAATATCATGTATTCTGGGAAACCAATACTCATGATATCAAATGTGATATTAAAATGGTGGATATATTCTAATCAAAGATATTCTTAAAAGTTGTCATCCTAATATTACCAATGGTGTAATATATATCTTGTGTTTATCCTCCCTAGCTAAGAGGGAGTGTTAATGTTTGGTAGTTTTAGTTGGTTAAACTTTGAGATTTAACTAAAGTTACATATATGTGATACATATATATAGACGTATATATATTTATGTGTGTAGCTAATTAAATAATAAATTATATATTATGTTGTTATCATTTTAATGAATAGATTTTAATGAAGGGACATGTCTCCTCTTGATTTATTATCAATATAAATAAGAGATTGTTTCAAAGTGGAAAATAAATACTGAATATCATGGCAGTGCTTAATACATTTGCAGCAGATCCTCTCAGAAAAACTAACAGATGTATTAAAAACTTCCACCAAATTGTACATAAATCAACACATTACACATTAGATACCAACAATTGATTTACCTTATCTAATATTTCAATGCTTTGAATTGCACAATCAGAAATAAATCACCTCAATCAAGTGGTGTTAGATTTTCAATTATTTCTTTCTTTCTTATCTCGCCCATTAGAGGAAGACATTTTTCCTTCATATATGTGGGTCGTGCCCTGTCACTAAGGGACACCACTATTCATAACAAGAGCTCTGATCGAGCTAGTGTCCCTAACTTTTGTTAAAAACGGTTAGCTAGGTTTGCTCTATTGTTAAAGAGATCTGAACAAAAATTTATAAATATAATCTTATTTATCTAGCATATTAACTACACCATTTCTTATGTTAGATCACTTTGTATTATGAATTAATATTTCACCTATTTTGACAAGCTTCACTATGTTCTCTTTGCTTATTCTTCTACAAGTATTTAGATTGTATAAGATATATAATACAAATTATTTAAAAAGAACTAAAATATACAATTTTTTTTTCCAAGTTGTATATGTTTTCATCTATTTTAGTGTAGTGACTTTATATCCTCTTTTTGGTTTTTATCAGTTTTCCTTTAAATGAATTCTTCATATGTGTAAATGATTAATTATAATATTGTAAGAAATATATAGTGACATTTTAATGAAGGTGAGAAATATATGATCTACTTTGTATTTCAAACGTAAGTATAAATTAATGGGAAAATTATATGTTCATTATATTTGGAAAGGCAAAGTAGAATAAGGAATAACCTACTTAAGAAAATAATATCATAATTGTAAATAATGGAAAAGAAAACCCAATGATACTATAAAGTGGATAGATCTCTAAAAGTAGAAGAGACGAATACTCACTAAATTTCACAAGTATAGTCAACTAACAAAGAAAAAATTTAGTCATATTATAGAGGAAGTTGATATTAATAAATGTGGACTAACAAAGAAAAAAATTTAGTCATATTCTAGCGGAAGATGATATTAATAAATTTAAAGCTAAGGAAAATAATAGAGAATCTAGAGATGAATATGTATAATATATGCAAACTTAAAATAATAAATAAAGACTCGTTATTATTTAAACTAATTTTTTTTATAATTTAACTTATTTATTAAATAATAAGATAATAGTTTCCGATACTTCAAATAAAACAATCAAATAACTTATAATAAATTTAAAATTTAAATTTAAGGTGTAAGAGTAGTGGAAAAGGAGTTAAGATTCTATGCATCATAATAAAATTATAAAAGTAGAATTGTATGGCAATCCTCCTTTTTCTTTAATTTTTCCTTTACGACTCGTAGTTTGGGATAATCAAATAGTAAAAAAAGGTGTATGTTATCAAACTATGGTTTAACTTTAGATTTGAAAGTTTTGGACTAGCAAGGGCTTAAAATCCTATGTAGATTGTTTAATAATTCTACTTTATATAGTCTATGATTGTGAGACATTTCTTTTACCTTCTCAAGGGAGGTTGCATTAACTTAATTATTGTTCTAGATGGATATTATTGGTAGGTAAACTTTTGTTAACATCAAGCATAGAACTTTAGAAAGGGATGGGAAAATTGGACTTGACACTTAGTTTGCCAAGTGCATGTTATGTTATTAGCAAATTCATTTCTGATCAAATAATAAATTATATAACAATGCAAAAATTATTTACATTACAACTACAATGACAACAATTGGTACTTTTATAACTAAATAAAGTAAAAACTAATAGTAATTAAGAGACAAAGTAAAAACTAATAATTTTTTTTTTTAATAGGTAATCGGTCTAAGCCTAGATTATTTATTATTCATTTATTATTATTGTTAAGATTATTTATTATAATGTGTTAATCTCTAGTAGAAGAGGATCGCAATTTATCAATACATTGTAGGCTTTTGCCTAAAACTAATAATTAATTAAAAGATAGATAATGATATATTTAAATACTTGTTAAAAAAAGTTTTGAATATTTTTAAGGTTTTAAAAGAAAAATCTAAAATTTTAAATTTATTGCAATTCTAAAATAATCAGTATAACTCGGGTGCGCATACCTGAGTCAAAAACCCCACACATTGGGTGCACGTATGACCCAGGTGCAGGTACTTCACGCACCCGAGTACCCATATCGTGGCCAAAACATTGTCGCACCATTCAGAGCACTCGGGTGGGACGCGGGTGTGTTCGGGGTGTGGGGGTGCGAGAGGGGCGTGGTCGTCATGTTGCATGAAAAGTGAAAAAATAAAAAATAAAACTTAAATTTAAAAAAAATTGCTTTTATTATTAATTGTTTTTTTTAACATGAGAACTTGTTTTATTCATATTTGAAGAATGAATTTTTCATCTTTCATCTTTGTCATTTGATAATTTGATAGTTAATGTTTGACTTACATGAGGCAACGTACTATGTATGGTTTATATTTTTCATTTATCATTATCATTATTATGTTTAAAAGTTTTAGTATTTATAACTATACTAAGTTCAATGGTCATTTGTAATGGTTATGAAATTTTCAAGTTTCAAGTTTGAACTTATGGTTCATGAATCACATTTCAATTTTCTATATTCAACAATATTTGGTATGTTATATTGAAATATCATTTCATAATTAGCATTTTCAGTCATATATATTCAACTATATTTGCTATTATATTGAAGTATCATTTCACAATTAGCATTTTCAGTCAAATGTATACTATGCAACATCCCCACCCCCGTCCTCTGCACCCCTGCCATCCCAAATTAAAGTCCTTTTTTTCCCCACACCCGAGACTCGTCCCGACGTCCTCCCGCACTGCCGCACTAGTGTAACATCGAAAATAATTGATATGCAAATAAAATAACTCCTCTTTTAACATAACCATTTCAATATTAAAATTTAAAAACAAAAAATTATTTAAATATTTTCCTTTAAAAAAATTCTATCATTTTTAATATTTCAAAAATATAATATTGTCATTGAATTAGATTATTAACTATGAAATAATTATTATAGAAAAATATTTAAAATGTACCAATAGTTATTATTTTAAAAATACATATAATATATAACCATTCACTATTTTATTTATACGATGAAATAATTATTATTATTTTCATTATAATAACAAAGACGAAATTTTTAATGAAAATAAAGAAAGAAATAGAACAGGGTAGTATTAGTAAAAAGTATTACTATATTGTTACAGTTAAATACATTTTTAGAAAAGATTCGTGTATTAATTTGTTTTTATTTAATATAAGTTTGTATTTTATATTCCATTTAATAATGGAACAATCTGGAGAAATGGTCAGGATTAGCCAGACCGTGTAGATATTCTCATTCCCATGCTCTATTTTTCCTTTTTTGGGGGGCTTTTGCTGAGATCTAACGTGGGATTTGTGTGCAGAACAGTAGAAGCTAAGCCCTCTTCACATATGATCTGTCGCTATTATTTTTAACCAACTCTAATTTTTAGCAACTAGCGCCTGGCATATTTCTCACTGTGAACATTGGTCACATTGTGGAGTCCCTACGAAAGTTTCTGGACTCACAGTTAGAGGCTCATTTTTCGTTGTTGAAAAAAATTATGAAGAACTCTTGACTGCTTAAGTCCAGAGCCGAATTGGATCTGCCTCCCCAAGCAATAAAGATTCCTTCATAAGCTTCACCTCATCTCTGCAGGTTCGTCCTTTCCTCTCTTCATCCTTGTCTAGTTGCCTACTGGTAGCTCATCTCCTATAGAGTCTGGACCCAGCCCAACTCCATGCTTATTGAAGAATACGTTTATATCTCAGAAACTGGATTTGAGAAGCATCTCCTTTATAAAATTTTGATATTGATCATAAATTGCCACTTTCATCAGATTCTGCACTCCACTACCATTTTGATGATCCAATTTCAAAAGAAATGGTTGCTAGTTGCCTCCATTCTATAAAACATTTGCAGACATTAATTACAGAAAGTATGGTGCCATGGTTGCAACTCTACGATGTTTTCTGACACAAATATACTTCAAACCCACACTCCATCCAACAGGGGCTTGAAGGAACTCACATATTTTAGTCATTCGCTGGATGAGATATTCATATCTGGGAAACCTGTGCATTTGTGTGACAGTCGACTTAATACCAGGAAATGATTAAAAGAATGTGCCATTGGTTTTGTTGAAGTATAGCATCAGTCGAAGTGATATACTCATTACATTGAGTATTTGTATTCATAATTTATATGAACACTGTTTATGTACTAATAAGAGAATATATATATGTATGTATGTATGTATGTATGTCTATGACTTACATAAGCTACGGGACATGACTTTGTTGTAGCCTCTATTGGATTGAGTTTATTAAAGCTACCTCATTGATGATAAATTGTCCTTAAGATAAGTATCTTATATAAAATTTATGTAATATAATATATATTATATATTATGCATTATATATCTTATATAATATATATATATATATATATACACGATATATGTAATATAATATGTATTATATATATTATGTATTATTTATTATTATATAATAATATAATAATATTATATTATATTACATATATGGTTAATATATTAATATTATATATATGTTTTTGATTAGATAAACAGGTTTTACAGAGAACTTGAAACCCGAAAGTCAGTACATAAGAAGGCTGATAACAAGCGTGACAGCCCAGCCAAAAAAGTAAAAGTTCAAAAGCTGATAATAAGCATTAAGCCCAGCCAAAGGAAAGAGTACTGAGAAAAGACCAGGAAAAGGAAACAAACAAAGCCTCAGCCAAAAGCCAGAACAAAAAGCCAAAAGACAGCAATAAACAAAAGAACAAGCAAGAGTTTTTCCTCGTTCTTTCGCTCCAGATCATGCATCACCTGAGCAGCCTCAAAGGCCTGTTGATTCTCCTCTGCTTCCATCTGTTGCGCCCTTTGATTCACCTGGTCTTGAGCAGGAGTGGAGTTGTCCTTTGCAAGGTCGTCCTCCGTTCTGGCCTCGTCCCTGTCATTTCCATCCTCATCATCGTGCATTTCTCTGTCTTTGATCCAGCCCATGAGAGAGATGATGTTGTTGTTGATGGAACTTAATAAGGAAAACATTTGATTCGCAAGGTTGTGATTGTAGTTTTCCAGATTGTGTATCCTCTGTTCCGCCAGAGTGAACCTATCAGCCGCATCCGTCTTCCTGTTGGCATCCATTCCTTTCTTTGTTGCCTCAATGTGTTTCACTTGGTCTTTAACCTCCTCAAGCTCATGGAAAAGCCATTTGATTGATCTGAAATTATCAATCATGCTGTTGCGAGCATTATTTAAAAGGTTCATCCCTGTCTCCCTGGCCCTGTCCGAAATAGCCACAATCGCCGGATCAATTAATTCTTCCAGTTGCTGCTCTTCTTGATTATCCACGAGGATTTGGGGATTCATGGCCTCCCTAAAGATTCCCATTTTGGCTGTTTTGACATTGAAGTTGATCCACGCTTTCCTCCTGTTATTGGTCTGCACTTCCCCTTCCGCATACCCATCTTTATATATATGTTAAAGATGAGTTATGCATATAGTTATTTATATACTAAATGGTGATTAACTACAGAGACATGTCTCTTCATGTCTCTTGAAGAGATATCTCCTCCTCTCATATTTATATGAGATCCAAATCTGCATTTGAAAATCATCAATTACAATGGCAATGAAAATACATTTGCAGAATCGATCTTAGTCACTTCAACATGGTATCAGAGCCAAAACTGCAAATGTAGAAAAGAAGATTGAAAGTGGCAGAGATTGACAATATGTGAATAAATCTACGCATGTGATTGTTTAGTGCTTTTAATATTTCATTTGGACTCTTGTATTGATGTGAATTCATGTTGTGAAAGATAATTTTAATATTGTCATGGAAGAATATTGCAAACATATTCTAGACAAGAGAATATATCAGTAGAGAATTAATGTTTGCCGTATTAAGCAATGATGGGGCTGTTTCTACAATAATTTCCCTAGCCAAGGCAGTCGGATCTATTCATGGTTTTCTTCTGCAAGTCTCTCTGAGTGGTTCAATTGTAGAAAAACATTGGCTAAATATACTCGAGCCCTAACAAAAATGACCTGTAAACTAGCTATCGAGGCTGAGTGAGTGAAAAGCTAGGTTTTTCATATGAGGAGCTGCAGGAGGATTGATAGCACGATTCATCTTTATCTAGATGAGGTGATGAAAGCCGATTAAACCCTGTTGGAAGCGGCAGCCAGAAGAGATGAAACAATGATCAGACGAAGGAGAAGACATCCAGGATTAACCGGATATTAAATATCTGGAGGTATTGTAGTGGCTTGAATGGAACCAAAGTTAGTTATATTTAATGGCTTTCAGGGGTTCCAATAAAATCACTGGTGTGGTGCAAGCGGGGTTGTAAGTTTTGGTGGATTCACTGGATTGTCGTTTTCATCTCAATCACTATGGTTAGGTGGACATTCACATATCCACGTTGGCAGCAAATACAAGAGTGGCTTCAAAGAAGAAGGAACAACATCAATGAACCATATTGTCAGTGAAGCCATGTACTTCGACTTCACCAAGGAAGAACGCAATCTCAATTTTGATGAATGGTAGTGGGAGTTGTAACCACCAAACACAATTCCTAAAAAGACCATGTAGTTGAGATTATCGTGCCAGTAACTATCAAAGTCCTAAATTTCCTTGTGGAAGGTCATCAAAGTCCAAACATCAAAGGTGTGAATGTATTGGTGACGCTTAAAGGTGGAGGGGACTTATAGGAAAAGAATGATAATTATCTACATTCGATATTGTTAGCCCTCTGGGCAGAGGACATAACATACAACAGTCAGCATACAAGCTATTAATCCATCAGGCCCCATCCAATATGACCAAGCAATTTATGAATATTTATGCGTATTAACGAGGGAGTTGAATAAGATCCACCTCTTGACGTGTGCTAACAAGACAAATTATGGCAAACAAAAGGATAGAGCGGGAGTTTAAAGTTTCCTGCACAATAATAAATATAATATTGCCTACACGGTGACCATCCAATAAACATCAGTACGAGGTAAGTATATAGGTAAGAGTGAACCAGCTATTTGAGTGTTATTTTAGAGCAAGTCAATATAAACGTAATTAGAATATTAATTTTGCAAGTGTATGGATAGTATGCCACGATGGGGATGGAGTATTTATAATTTAAGTGATCTCATATAATTGATCCATGAGATAGGGATTAATTTAATATCATCAATGATTAATTATAAGATTACTTCCTATTATGTTTACATATTTTTCTAGGATAATTAATGTAAATATAATCAAAGGATAATTTAAAATTATTATTGAAAAGATGATTTTGATAATCTATTTAACTTAGATTATTATGTTATATACATTATTTGATCATTATGAACTTTCATTTTATAAATGTAAAATTATTTTCTCACAATTGTAAATTATTTCTATAGTGAATCATGATATTATTAATGAGAAATATAACTTTATGTTGTAGGAATCCTAACTAATGTTAAGATTCTTATGTATACTATAAAAGCTATGTGCCTTGATCTTTTCCCTCAAGAATGTTATTTGGCAACTTTAAAAGAGAGGGAGCAGATAGATGATATGATTCAGTCAATCTTTGGTGATTTCGATCATATTGATTCAGAGGGAGTAAATCGTGTTGTGATAGAATCTTCAATGATCAATAAAATTGTAACAATAAAGAGGACTATAATGCATTCAACTATGTGATCTTAATGGACCTACCCCTTGTGTACATGATATGAAAGTGCAAGTTGGAACTTAGAAAGAAATCGTCAAATTTGATATGATATGAAAGTGTTCAATGATATAAGAGTGGTAACTTTACATTGTGGGGGGAATAATAGACAATGTTTTATTCTCACTTGAACCATCCTTAGAAAAGGAGATATTCCATGACCCTCATGGGAAGATAAGTACTTATATCTTTTACATTTATATATTCATTTATTTGTAATTCTATACAAAATATAAAGGTTAGTTGCTTTGATATTTTTCTTTATGTTTGAGGATATTCGTACAGGAAAAGAAGGTTGGTACTTTACATATGCTACCAAATATTGTGCAAACTAAATCTAATGATAGTAGTTCCAAAGACCCTGATGATTAAGATGGATAAAGTGAGGCTCTTGAAGAGAACATCTTTGATGATTAAATTTGTGAGATTCTTCTACATTAAGAGGGAGTATGACACTTCTTTGAAGGCAATGCTAGAGCCTAAAAGATTGATACTCAGAGGGAGTCTAGAAATACATGTGGGTGACTACAAGATGTTGATGGGCTTACTCCTACGTATATCATGAGGGAGTGATGAGTTTAACAGGTATCCCTGGGTAAAGAGAGTTTTTGAGGAAGTAAGAAAGAGGACCTGACTTCCTAGGATCGATGTTCTGAGAGAGAAATTTTTGAGATGCAATCCTTTGTGGATGATATCTTCTCTATGAGGAGAAGTTCTAAGGGAAATTCCTTATAATGTGCTCTCTTCTATGAGAGAGAAATATAAGGTGAAAACCCTTTGTACCACCCTATGACTTAGTTCGTGGTAGTTACTATTTCACATATGATATGGAATGAAAGGTGACGATCTCTCATTGACATATATAAACAATAGGTAACCAATATAAGATGACGATCTTGTAAATGGTAGACCTATTATCATGGTTCTTTGGGCTGGATTTTGCCAGACACCATGATAACGAACAAACAGAAGGTAATTGTTTGTAAGGTGACAATTTTGCAAATGATAGACCTATTATCATGGTTCTTTAGGCCAGATTTTGACGGACACCATGATAATGAACAAATAGAAGGTAATTTTTTGTAAGGTGACAATCTTACAAATGATAGTCCTGTTATCATGGACATCCCTAGATATTGCTTCACGCAATTAGAGATCATAGATAACAAACTCATGTTAATATCATGGACATCTCTAGACATTGCTTCGGGCAATTAGAGATCATGAGTTAAAAAAATTCATGTTATTACTATGGACATCTCTAGACATTGCTTCGGGCAATTAGAGATCATAGATAACATTTTTATTACTCTAGATATTGTTTCAAACAATTAGAGATCATAACATACTTTATGATAGTATTTATAAATTGAAAATCTTTATTTGACGAGTCACTATTTCAGAGTGTTAAAGTCAGATAATATGTTGTGTATAGATATCCTTGATTCTGATGTCTCATAAAATGTTTTTGTTACTTCTCCCTTTCTAAGAGGGAGTGTTGAAGTATAGCATCAGTCGAAGTGATATTACATTGAGTATTTGTATTCATAATTTATATGAACATTGTTTGTCTCATATTAATAATAAGAATATGTGTGTGTGTGTGTGTGTGTGTGTGTGTCTATGACTTAAATAAGCTACGGGACATGACTTTGTTGTAGCCTTTGTTGGATTGAGTTTATTAAAGCTACCTCATTGATGATAAATTGTCCTTAAGATAAGTATCTTATATATATAATATATATTATATATTATGCATTATATATCTTATATATATAATATATATGATATATGTAATATAAGATGTATTATGTATATTATGTATTATATATTATTATATAATAATATAATTATATTATATTATATTACATATATGGTTAATATATTAATATTATATATATGTTAAAGATGAGTTATGCATATAGTTATTTATATACTAAATGGTGATTAACTATAGAGACATGTCTCCTCCTCTCATATTTATATGAGATCCAAATCTACATTTGAAAATCATCAATTACAATGGGAATGAAAATACATTTGCAGAGTCGATCTTAGTTACTTCAACAAGTTTCACCTTAAGTAAAGTGGGAGGTTCTTGATACAGAGCTAATGTTGGTCCCTCAACCTCAGCCTACCTTGATTCAGCATTGGCCAATGCTGCTTCCACTGCTTCCAAAATGTACCCATGCTGCTGCTTTTTAAAAGAAATAGAACATTCCAGAAATTTGTTTTTATTTTGATATTATCTGACTGGAAAACATATTAAGTCCTAGGAAAATTGCTATAGTCCAATCAGAAAATTTAAATTTCTGAAAAAAAAACTTATCTTTTTAATAAATAGCCCTAAAACCTTAATGTCTTAGATTTTTGAATTCCCAAATTTAATGCATCATAGGAATCTAGGAACATAAATAAAGTAGGGACTAATAATCATAATAAAGTATGATTATATAATTTAATATTATTAATATTATATTATCAATAATTAATATATTATACAATTAATATAATATAGTTATTGATGTAATCTAATTCTTTTCCTGGTATTTCGATTGTAAATTATATAGCTCGGTCTCTTTCTTTTGGTTTCACATCTCTTTTCGCCTGATTGTCTTTAATCGCTTGCTTATCTCTGTTCCGTTCTCCCCGATTTCCTTCCTCTTGGTCTTTTTTGCGTTTAGCTTCAACAGAATTCTCACTTTGCCCTTTCTCTCTGTCCCTCATCTTTTCCGTCCATTGATCTCCCAAGATTTTCTGGCCTTGGGCTTTCTTTCTCTCCATTTCCTGTTTTCTTTCTGATTCTTGTCTACTTTTTTGCTTCTTCCTTAGGTGGCTTGTTATGTTTTAAGCTAGCATTTGTCCTGTAGTATCTTGTGTTCTATCTTAACTTTCTGGTTTGGAATTTAATTTCTTTTTTCTGACTCATTTGTTTTAAGCTAAGTTACCAGATTCTCTCCAGCAACTCTCAAGTCTGGTTCGATTCTGTACAAAGTCTGGTCCTTGTCAAATTCTCTTGCAGAACTACAAATTCGCTGCCCAGCGGCCGAACCTAGGCTGAATTTTGTATCAAAACATTTTTTTGGACTTTTTTGAAGTGTTGTTATGGCTAATTTGGTCATTTCGATCCTCTCAACCCTAAAGTGACCACTTAAAAGACCAAAAAAGATGGTCTATATGTCATTTATGCATTTGTGAATGAAAATGAACACTTGCTTATAGAGCAAATCCAAATTTATGATAGTGACATCCAAATTGACAGTTATAGAGGAATTTCTTTTACGCTTTTAAAAAGATATGATATATTTGAATCTAGGGCTTAAAATATGAATCTTAACTTTTGATCTAGCCTAGTTAGAAATCTGCTAACCAATACAAAATAAAAATTGCGATAATTGCACTTATCTTTTGACTATTCCTTTCATTCTCAAACTATCCCCTTGATATGGAAATATGTTACAAGCATGTGACCAAGCAAGTGTATCATGTTGTGTGTATGGCTAAGTGATGCAATTAATATCCTATTGAACTGATGTATAGATATGGTGGTGTATTTTGCTATGTTGTTTTACTATTAGCATAGTGCTATCTGGACTTATTCATTGTTGTATATATACCCACATACATATTTTTTAAAAACATATGTTTTTGTATGGATGAACCTAAAACGAATCCTCAAAAAGATATGATAAATTTGAATCCAAGGCTTAAAATATGAATCTTAACTTTTGATCTAGCCTAGTTAGAAATCCGCTAACCAATACAAAATAAAAAATGCGATAATTGCGCTTATCTTTTGACTATTCCTTTCATTCTCAAACTATCCCCTTGATATGGAAATATGTTACATGCATGTGATCAAGCAAGTGTATCATGTTGTATGTATGGCTAAATGATGCAATTAATATCCTATTGAACTGATGTATAGATATGGTGGTGTATTTTGCTATGTTGCTTTACTATTAGCATAGCGATATATGAACTTATTCATTGTTGTATATATACACACATACATATTTTAAAAAAACATGTTTTTGTATGGATGAACCCAAAACGAAACCCAACCCAACCCAAAAAAATTTAACAAATTTTGAACCCGCATCCGTACCGGAATCCAAACCGGCAACTTAGGTTTTAAGCTTTGACCGGTATGCTACATCTATATGCTTGAATATTCAAGTTCATAGATTTATTTGGAAATTTTATTAATTGTGTGCTCAAACAGATAGGTTTGTCTTTAATTAGCTTATTCTGTTATTTTGATTATTAAGTTCATAATGGAAAATTCTTTATATATTTTAGAAGCAGTTGATGTTGGCTTAGTAGTCATGGATTTGCGGTTTTTTGTTCTCGGAGGATCCCAATTACAGGTTAAGATTAATTTAGTGTTTTTTTTAATATTCAGATCTAGTTGTAAACGTTGATAATTGTATCGCCTGTCGCTCCATATTCCTATGGTAAGTTTAGTTTTGAGAAAGCATAGCATCAGATGAGTAATCTAGAGAATCTCTTCCCCTATTCTTTCCTATTCCTCAATCTTTCATATTCGAGGTATATTAATAGCCATGAGTCTTTATTAAACAGTTTTCGATGAATCCCAGGCTTAGGTTCCCAATATGAACTCCATCATTAAACTTGAAGGACCTTCATCTCAAATTGCATTTGACGAACCTATTTCAGAATGGCATATTTCAACTGTTCTGCAGAATTCTCACTTCCTGATTAAGAGAGCAGTCTACAGGGTCTTACTAAAGGAATTTGTTAATAAGATTGATTGGTATCAAGTTCTAAGCGATATACATTCCTGCTTTGTTCCTTGCCATGACGTGCTTGTTGGAATCAGACAAATCCAATATTGTATCCTTATGTAAATGGCTTTTCAAGCCAGAGTATATTGGAAACATAGACAAAGCCGTGGCCTGTATCAGAAATGATATATTTATATGCTGGCCTTGTCATTATGACAATCCTATTGACCGGCGGCAAGTTGGCAACTCATTCCCACTTTATCCATTAGTGTCAAGTTTCAACCCTTGATTCCAACAGGTTGGTAAAATGGTTTCCTATTGTCAAAAGGAATCTTACCATTCTGTTTATCTTCTCTCATATTCGACCGGAGTATTATAACAATTGGATGGGTATATATTTAGCTGAAGAGGAAATTGAAGCCTGGGATGGGAATTCTTCTTTAGATGCTAGTCTGCTTGAGTTAGCGATTCTGCCAGAGGAAGAAGTAGAGGAAAACAGAACTCCATCTCCACAAAGCTGACCTGACTTTTATTGTAAAAAGGATTACCCGATTTTTATTGTAAAAAGGATTACCCTGATAAAACCAGGTCAGTATGAGATTGTGTAGAAACACCATCTAGTAAAGTATTTAACTCCCAAGTTTTATCTCTGAACTAAGTTTCCTCAATAAGTATTCAAAAGTATTAAACACATTTACAGCTAAAGTTAGATGTTAATAAGCTAACATACCTTTGTATTTTACCTTTTAATCAGTTTTGAATAATTTATCTAATCTAACTCAGACACAGGACAACAGAATGGTAAGAAGAATCCAAACTAAAACTTCATAGCCGTATCAATGCATTAAATTAACAATCACATATATTAGGAGAAATTTACAATCTGAAACTTTAAATCAAAGCATATGATTTAACTACTACAGTTTTAGACAGCACATACACCGATCAATACTCGACGATGTTAAGGATCTGTCTTAGAATAAATTTCAATTGATGAATTTTGAAAAAAGGTAGATGAAACTCGCTGGTAAAATCTAATATATAAGGACAGACGTTTATTTAGAGCTTGAAAGTGATATTAAGTTGCAGGGAATCAAGAAAGGATCACAAATCAAAAGGCAACAACGGATTTCAAATAAACCTCAAATGATCAAAACCAGATATCGGTATAAAAGGAAAGGAAGACCTTCTACAGTACTCAAACAGTATTAAGAAGAAATTAATGATCTATCCATGTATTTGTGAAAAGATGGATTGTTATGAAGTTCAAAGCAATGTCGATGTAAAATAGGGATTATATTTGTACTCATCAAAGACTGAGGTATACCCCTTTTACATATGTAAATTGAATCGAACCTAGGTCCCGGGCAAGACTAGAGATTTTCTTCTCCGTTCTTTCCTACTAGTACCCGTTTGAATGGAGAAAATTGTACTTTTTATTTATTAATATAAAGCATTAGGCTTCAGCCATTTACTGATTAAAAATATATATATATTATAATATAAAATTGTTATACAATATAATTATAAAATAATATTATTAATATAATAATTGTATTTAAAATTTAATATAATAGATATTATATAGCTATTGTCAATATAATAATCATACTATCAATTATATCATCACAACCTTTATGTTATCTATGTTGGCTTGAAGGAGTCCGACAATAGTTACAATAACATCAACACTCCCTCTCCGCTAGGGAGGAATCCTTCTTGATAACTTCTAATTAGTCTTCATGTCTTATCATTGTGATCCATTTATGAGAGAGAGAGAGAGAGAGATATGGTATGAGAGAGATATATGGATGAGTCATACTAAATATCTAAGTCGAATACTAAATCAAATATTTCAGTCTCTTGAAGCTAACCTCAATACTCCCTCTCTAGCTAGGGAGGCGTTCATATTAGATGGAGACATGTTATTAGATATCAACTTATGCGATATCCACCATAGTGGCATGTCGTCATATACCACCACACGCATTATCCATCAGAAAGGATTTAAGATACCTACCATTATGGCATGTCGTCAGGTAACACCCATGCATTACCCACCATAATGGATTTAAGTTATCTACAATTATGGCATGTCATCGGGAACTACCACAAGTGTTACCCATCATAATGGGTTTAGAGAATTACCTACCTTTATGGCATGTCATTGGATACCACCACATGTGTAATCCACCATAAAGGATTTCAAATACCTACCACTATGGCATCTCGTCAAGAACCATCACATGCATTATCCACCATAATGGATTTAGGTTATCTACCATTATGGCATGTCATCAGGTATCACCACATGTGTTACTGTAAAAACCCTTGTTGGTTATGGCTTAAACAAACATCAACTTTCCTTACTAATCAAAGATTTGGCATTTAGTCAAACACTCAGCAAACAATATTAAGGAACTCCAAATGTTTGTCAATTCGCAATTTTCTCAATTCCAAAGTAACACACCCAAAATATTAAAAGATAAGAGGCAATTTCTAGATAATCATGATGAAGACAAACCAATTTATTGAATTCTGAACTTGTCTCTATCCGAAAGCTGATTGAACTGAACAATGTTTCTCTTATTTGAAAGTCAAAATGATTGCTTAATCTAATTGCATAAAATACTGGTAGCAAAAATGCAACACTTAAAACCTGATTTGTAAGGGCAATACAATAGATCTTTCAAACTGAATAGCAATGTTCTCCAGTCCAGATTCTCGATCTGATCTTCAACTTGCAGAATACAATATTGAATGAAATATTCAGTCACCCCTTTGCTCCGCATTAATGCCAATCAAGCAATATTCTTTCCTTGATGTCAAATCGCAGGTGGTAGCAACTGGACGCTGATCAGAACAGGCAGCTTGCTCATTCAACATTTAGATTGCAAGTACAAAATGATGGTCGCTTGTCTTGCAAATTCACCGGCGGCTGATAAAGGAAAACCCTCACAGCTTGTTATTAATTACAGACTCAAAATAAAATGCTGCCCAGCCTTGTAGTAATTGACAAATGCAAACAAGAATACCCAACGCCACTAGTGGGAAGCAACAGCATATTTCCCACTCACTTTCGAAAATCAATTTGCAGTCTCACAGAATGTAAAGAGACTCTTCAACTTCCTCCACAAATCAATCAATGTCTTCAAAAAAACCCTTCAGCTTGACACCAAAAACAGAAGCTGTATGCTCCAGGACAAAGCTATAATAGACGCCAACAACATGCAGAAATATGGCACCCAAATGCAAATTTACCAGTCACAAATTCAGATTAATCTTTTAGTCTATAAAACACAGGGATCAAATGTGATTTGTATCAGCCTCTATTTCCAATCACATCGATATGCACAACAGAACTCCTCGCAATGATTTCAGATCAAACACTTGCAACTTGCTGGCGGTTATGTAATTAAATTTCCCACAATAGATGTCTTCCAGCCACAGATCATACAATAGGAAGACTCCAATAATCTCAAGCTTCACAATTTTCAGAATTTAATCCGCCACAACTCCCAGCACAAAGACTTAATCCAAAGCAACAGTAACACAAAAATGGAAGATTAATAATTTTAACAAATCTAATTCACAATACCTCGGCTGTGAATTGCCACTTCTCAGAATTAACCCTTATACTTCAGCAAGGGCTCACAATTCAAAACTCAGGAAAAGACACAAAGGCAACAAAAGCAAATATATATTCAAGCGTGCTTTTCTCAACAAATGGGTTTATATTTATAACCTCCAAATTCTTTTTTGTTGCCAAAATGTGTCTTCACTCAAGAAGCTTCACTGCACAACATTAATTAGAAGCTTCCTTTAGATTCTCTCACTTGACTTGGCTTAACTAATTAATAAATGACACTTTCCCATGATAACTCAACTCTCAACTTAAGTGAAATTATAAAGTTAAATTATAACTTTATAATAAGTCATTTAATAATTAATAATAATTTGGCCACTAAAAATATAATAACTCCCAAAATAATCATCATTTAAATATGTCATCTGAAACAGGAGTCATACCTATTATTTCTCCATGTGACCAAATGCACTTTCCAAAAATATAAAGGATCCATCTCAATCAACGCCAACTTACCACAAATAGTAAGTCCACAAAACTAAGCCCAAACAAACTCCGATATGAGCCAAACAAAGACCAAAATGTAGCTAACTGAAATGTGGAGAAGATAAAGACCATCCCAAGCCAAGCCACTGCCACAAAAGACCCTCTATCCACAATAATTAGCTTGCGAGGATCACAATAATAGGCTAATCCCTGAAACTCCAATGTTGGGAAAAATGAGGACATTACAGTTACCCACTATAATGGATTTAGAGAATTAGCCATCATTGTGAGATCATCACCTCACAACTAAGGTAACAGTGTACTAGTGTCTTATCGTTGAGAGATCATTACCTCACAAGGATATTCATTTCACAATTACAAGGAAAATCCCCACGGATTTTCTCACGTAGTGTTATCATGGTGTCACACACATGACATCCACTATGAACCATATCAGAGGGTGGTACAAGGGTTTACACCTCAAGTCTTCAAAAAGAATACATTACAAGGGTTGATACCACAATTTCTCTGTCTCAAAGAAATGCACTAAGCAGGCTCTTTCTAAAACAGATATCAACCTTCTAACCTCCTCCTCCAGTATTGCTTCTAATGGATTACTAGACTCTCTCTGAATGTTAATTCTTCCTCTTCAAAGAAATTGATCTAGACATGTTTCACCAACTAATTCTTCAACTTGCATGGCTTTCACACAGGATGCATCAAGCTGATAAGGAGGAGATATTTTCCACAACTCATAGACCCGTGTTTCATGAGTAGTGATTCACATGAATCCATCTCTCGTGAGAATAAATGGAACACTTAGCACTCATTAGATCTAGGTAATGCTCATAGAGGTGAAGCATCAAGACTTCTCGGGAGGTCACCCATCCCACTGCTAATCCGGCTTGAGTGCACTTAACTACAAAGTTCCCTCCATGGTTAAATCCACTCACTTGCAAACCCATTTGTGAAACCTTCACCGTGTGTTGTGCCTTATGCACCATTCATTAGAAAGCCCCTTAAGCTCATCAATTGATAAGTAGGAGGTATTTTCCACAGCAAGTCAAATTGTGATATTGCTATCAAGATTTAACTATGTAGTTTTTGAGTCAAACTCATTGACGCATGTTTTATGAGTAGTGATTCACTCAAATCCAACTCTCATGGGAATAAATGGAACACTTAGCACTCATTGGATCTAGGTGATGCTCACAGAGGTGAAGCACCGAGACTTTCTAGTAGGTCACCCATCCCAGTACTACTCCAGTTTGAGTGTGCTTAACTACGGAGTTTCCTCCATGCTAAGATATCTCCTTGTTGTGGAAAATATATCCTACTTATAAATGATGAGCTTAAGGGGCTTTCTAACGAATGGTGCATAAGGCACAACAAGTGGTGAAGGTTTTGCAAATGGGGTTGCAAGAGAGTGGGTTTAACCATGGAGGAAACTTCATAGTAAAGCCCATTCAAGTTGGAGTAGTATTGGGATGGTGACCTCCCAAGAAGTCCTAGTGCTTCACCTTTGTAAGCATCACCTAGATCCAATGAGTGGTAATCTTCTCATGAGAGATGGATTCATGTGAATCACTACTCATGAAACATGGGTTAATGAGTTTGACTCAATAACTACACAGTTAAATCCTGATAGCAATATCACAATTTGACTTGATGTGGAAAATATCTCCTACTTATCAATCGATCAACTTAAGGGGCTTTCTAATGAATGCTTCATAAGGTCCCACACCTAGTCAAGGTTTTGCAAATGGGCTAAGTGTTCCAATTATTCTCATGAGAGATGGATTCGTGTAGATCGCTACTCATGAAACATGGGTCAATGAGTTTGACTCAAAAACTACACAATTAAATCCTGCTAGCAATATCACAATTTGACGTATTGTGGAAAATATCTCCTACTTACCAATTGATGAGCTTAAGGGGCTTTCTAATGAATGGTTCATAAGGTACAACACTTGAAGGTTTTGCAAGTGGGGTTGCAAGAGAGCAAGGTTGACCATTAAGGAAACTCTATACTTAGCGCGCTCAAGCTAGAGTAGTACTGGGATGAGGGACCTGCCTGGAACTCCTGGTGCTTCACCTCTGTAAGCATCACCTAGATCCAATGAGTGCTAAGTGTTTCATTTATTCTCATGAGAGATGTATTCGTGTGAACACTACTCATGAAACATGGGTCAATGAGTTTGATGCAAAAACTACATAGTTAAATCCTAATAGCAATATCACAATTTGAGCTATGGAAAATATCTTCTACTTATCTTTTGATGAGCTTAAGGGGCTTTCTAATGAATGGTTCATAAGGCACAACACTTGGTGACAATTTTGCAAATGGGGTTGCAAGAGAGTGGGCTTAACCATGGAGGAAACTTTGTAGTTTAGCATGCTCAAGCTAGAATAGTACTAGGATTGGTGACCTCTCGCAAAGTCCCAGCGCTTCACCTCTATGGGCATCACCTAGATCCAATGAGTGCTAAGTGTTCCATTTATTCTCATGAGATACGAATTCGAGTGAATCACAACTCACGAAACGTGGGTCAATGAGTTTGACTCATAAACTACACAGTTAAATCCTGATAGCAATATCACAATTTGACTTTCTATGGAAAATATCTCGTACTTATTGATTGATGAGCTTAAGCGCTTTCTAATGATTAGTTCATAAGGCACAACACTTGGTGAAAGTTTTGCAAATGAGTTGCAAGATAGTGGATTTATCCATGGAGGAAACTCCATAGTTAAGCGGGCTCAAGCTAGAGTAGTATTGATGGGTGACCTCCCGAGAAATCTCGGTGCTTCACCTCTGTGAGCATCACCTAGATCTAATGAGTGCTAAGTGTTCCATTTATTCTCATGAGAGATCGATTCGTGTGAATCACTACTCATGAAACATGGGTCAATGAGTTTAACTCAAAACTACACAATTATATTCTAATAGCAATATCACAATGCATCAAACTCTTCTCTTGAATGATCCTCAATCCAACAAGTAACCATCTATTTAGAAATATCCCGATCTAGACGTTAGCATAAAGACATTTTAACCTACATACATGAGACTCCATCTCATGAATCATATTCCTCTGACTGCTACAATTTCCTAGTCACTAAAAAAGTCATTTCAACATTGTCTACTCACTCTAAACCAATATGATCAAGATCTTCAGAAGTCAACTGAAGTAGATGCTCTAATTGCTCCCTTTGCCAAAAAAGATACCTTACTCACATAGTCCCAATCATCCAAGAGTCTCTTATTACCTGACATGATTCGCATGTAGCTAAAGGTGCTAGATCCAAGATCACTTTGGAGATACTATCATAAGATCGAGTCCTGCACAAACGCCTCCGCATATACCTAATGCACCATTCTTCTTTTCCTACAAGATCATCCTTAGGGACAAAAGAAAAGAACATGACAAATAGCTCTTATAATACATATAGGGATACAAATTAGAGATTGACTGCAACAAGAAAATAAAGTAGTACTCAAAAGACAATGAAAATACTTCTCTCATTATTCAAGAGCAACATCTCATCAACATCCAAGGGTCATAACCTAAGCAGCTAGGAACAATATGTTGACTTCAAAGATGATAATTTTGCACACCTTGTAATAGATATCACATTAAGAATTAATTCAAAATCATTACACCTCAAGAATTTAATGATTACATGGCAACTAGTCCATATATTTAATAAATTTAACCCTTCAGCTAGGCATATATGGCAATAATAATACCCTTTAGAATATGAATCATATCTCAAATATATAGATTTGCCAAGTAGATATCACATATGTCGTCCACATAGAAATGTTTTCTTCAGATATTAGTTTGAGCCTTTATAGAATCAAATTGAATTAAGAATGTTGTTCACTATTGAATCTTTGAATTATTACCTTCGGCCAACAAATGGAGACAAAAAAAGAACCTAGTACTGCTCGACCTATCACTCCTAGCCACTACAAAAACAATAGAGTCTACCTTTAGGCCTCCTCCTTCAGTGCAATAACCCTTTTCAAAGTAAGGCGAGTCCTTATGCTTGGGTTGCACTACAATATACATCAATCCAAACATGCCAATAACAACACCAACTTTCCCAGCGGTGCCAAAAATACCACAATAAGAAGAGCTAAACCAAGCAATAAACAATTATGAACAAGAAACCGAGCAGTTGAATTCGGAACCTCCCAAGGTGATCTATCAAGAAAACCATCAACATGTAGCTGGACAAAGTTCTACATGCGACAACCAAAGCTTCCTTTTTTTATCCCATGGGTTCTTATATTCCTTGAGTTCTTCAAATGTCCAATTGTTTTATACAGGTCTTTATACTTGAGTTCTTAGCATAAGAGGAAATAATAGAAGGATAGATACAATCAATGCTCCATAAAGTCTGATTGTTTGACTTTCATTCATTCTTTGTTTTAACTGGTTGTCGTGGGCTAGTAATGGCAATAGAGGGAACAAGTAATGGAGATTGATTGTTAATATGCTCGTCATTATCTTCTAGACTATCGTTTCACCTTGTGGACTACAAATCTATGTGAAGATAGAGGAAATACAAATTTCTAATAGCCTTCCTTAAAAGTTTGTAACGTTCATTCAGTTTGCATATCATTATCTCTCAATGGATGGTCATACCCTATTCCAAGGCTATTCTCATTTGGATCTGACTAAAAGTATGTTGTTAAGATCTAGTATGAACCAATATTATACCTAAAGATTAAATTTGATTTAAAGTTTCTATTGTCATTTGAAAAAATTGAGTTTGTTCAATTTAGGTACATTGTGTCCCATGAGAGAGCATACCTTCGACATATTTTTGAGACATTTTGTCAAATACTTCATCTGCCTTTCCTAACTTCCACTCATTTCATGCACAATTTCAAGAGAATGAGAAATGTTGTAGTTTGGCATTGCATATGATTCCACATTTTGGATGTGTGTCTATGAGCACTGCTAGAACTTCAAATCTAGAACTGCTAGAAAACATTTACGAATATGTAGATCTTCGTTAAAGTAAGCACAAAGAAAATAGTTTGAAATCTTCATAGCCTTGCATTAATATTTCATAAATATTCACGCCTCCGCTTTAGAATAAATCATCAATTGATAGATGGTTTGTTTGTTTATAATAAAATACTCTCAAACCTCAACTTCATAATAATTTTTGAAATAATGCAGCAGTCCACCAATACTTAATTCATGGCTTATAATATAGAACTCCTTAATTATTTTGCACAATATCGATGAATACAAAGACATCATTGCCTTCAGCCAATGAAGATATATTGAATAGCCACTATCTATCCACAAAACATTGCATACCATAGATATGAAATATTTTGAATATAACTTGCTATGTCTATTCCATACATATAAAATATTCTGAATGTATCTTGTTATTTGCAAGTATTAATTTTTGAAACTTAATAGTATGTAGAATATTTCTGAAACCACAAAAGCCTTGGAGAGCCCGCTCTAGGCACATGTTAAATTTTCAGATTATATTTTTCTTTCTTATCATACCTATTTGAGGAAAAAATAATTCCTTCATATACGTGGGTGGTGCCCCATCAGCAAGGGACACCACCATTCATAATAATCATATTAAAGGATGATTATATAATTTAATATATATTATATATATAATATAATAATTTTAATATTATTATCAATAATTAATTGAATACAATAAAATTATTATTAACATAACAAATATATTTTCAATTTAATACAATATATATATAATATAATTTTTGTCAATATCATAATCATATTATCAATTGCATCATCAAAACCTTTATGTTATTTATGTTGGCTCAAAGAAGACTGCTCATAGCTCGATAACATCAACACTCCCTCTTACCTAGGGAGGAATTCTTGATAACTCTAGTTCGGCTTCTTGTCATACAAAGCATTGTGCATTGGAAATATGAATAGTCTTGTATTTGGAAATTGAAGAGACCTTTGATTGTGAAGTGAAGGGTCTTTCAATTCTATGTATGTATGCCTTGTGTGATTAGGCATGGCATCAAGTGGAAAGCATTGTACATGAACATTTATTATTTTTCTGGTGTGGTTGGGGTTTTCCCTTCAAGTTGAAAGATTTTCCCTGGATAAGTTCTTGTGTCTTTCTTTTTCTTTATTATTGTTTATCATTATTTCCAAGCTAAACATTAACAAAACTTGCTTACTGCTTGTACATAAAGCAGAGAAAAAAACAATGAATAAACCCTTAGTATTTGATCCCGACCTCAACAATAGAAAACGTCTAATTTGCAAAACTAAAAAATTATGAGATATTCACATTGAATGATAATATTGATGACAACTGATGCCATAAAAAAAAAATTACACCCTACACACAATACAATATATCAAGAAGAGACATATTGGTTTCCTTCAAATCATTTCATGTGTTACATAAGTCAAAACCACACAACTGTAAATGAGTCAACACTCTAAGAGAAATGTAATTGTTGAGAGGTAAGAAGTCGTCTCTGCTAGGAGTGAAATATCGATGAGCTGGAGAACACCAAAGACTACAAATAATATAGAATGCCATAACGTCGACTGAGCAAGCAAATGTTTAAGGCAAATCTAGAGTGCACCAACACATACGAAGACAAGACGATAGAGGAAATTAGAGATGCCAAAATAAAATATATGCCAAAACGACATTGAATATGCAAAGGTTCAATATGAACTGATGAAAAACATCACAACAGCTCCCTCTTAGCAAGAGAGAGATCTCCAGAGTGTCATCTCGTGACATAAGCAAGTAGCTGCAGCAAATAAGCATCAATGATATCTCATCAATAGATAATTGTTATCTAATCATAGCAATAAACAATTGTTATCTCATCATAACAATAAATAAATTCATAAAAAAGTTCACCGTAACTACTCCTAGAGTGTGAAACATAAGGCTATGTCATGGAATCACACATATAATTTCCACCATGCCTACTTGCAAAGGGTGAATTCACCATGCCTACTCGTAGAGGGTGAAACAAGGGCTTGCATTTCAATCTTCTCTGAAGGAAGAATGCACTTCCACCATGTCTTCTCGCAAAGGGTGGATCAACAATGCCTACTTGCAGTGGGTAGAACAAGGGCTTACACCTCAGACTTCTCCCAGAGAAGAATGCATTTCCACCATACCTACTTGCAGTGGGTTGATTCACCATGCATACTGGCAGAGAGCGAAATAAGCACAAAATGAATTGTTGAAGTTGACATTCTTTCTTAGCAAGAGTGTCATTCTCCACAATACCAAGCGTATCCTTGTAGCAGCAAATTTCACTCATGGAAATGGCTTGCTGAGAATGTCTACAACCTGATGGAACTCTAATTTTAGAGTCTCCATTTAGAAAATACGTTTGGAGATTGAAGAAGGTTTGTAAAAGCATATCTTGGCATACAAAAACCTATTTCGTAGAAAAGATTTCACTCTGTTCTCCTTGCAATCAAGGGTGCTTCTCTGTTGAGGTCTGTGTATGATGGTGTAAAGTCTCCAGTTGTGTGAACCAGTAATCTAAAAAGAAAACATGACATAGCAGATATCAAAATTTGGAACAAGGGGGATACAGAAATTTATGTTCACACATCCAGGCTTGCTGTTTCTATTCAGTATTTATTCAGTAATCTTTTCTTGCATATTCTTTATTGGTAATTCATATTACAAGCATTCAATTTGAAGATGTTAGTTACAATACTGGGAAGGTCATGCAATATATCTCAAAGTTTATATCAGATAAACAATGATGAAGGCAAAAATAGTCAAATTTCATATACAGGCTTCAAAGACTTTGCATCAAAAATCATTCCAGTTCACGATGAATGGAATCTTCTTCCACAACATATTCAAGTAGATTTGTAATTCACTAAATATACAAGATAGTGAAGACTACAGACTTCGCAATCAGTTTGCATCAGTCACAGCTAGCAGTAAAAAAGAAATACAGCAGAGTTTTCATACTCATAATATGCATCAAGCAATCTAGAAGTGGTTCCCAGTCACCCAGCAGCAAGCACAGACATTGGAGAGTTTCCTGATTTCATCTCAGTATTGCAGATTTTGTATATACAAAACCTCATGAAATAAGCATATTGCCTCTGTACATCACCCTCTGTACATTTACCGGTGGCAAATTAAAGAAAGATGTTATTGAAGGCTTCATAGCAGCAGTAATTAAACAGGAGACTGTATCGAATGTGAAGACTCATACAGAGAAGCAATAACAACAAAGTCAAGTAATAAGTATGCAGGTATGGGCGATGCAAGAGCATAAATTAGATTTAAATAAGGTTGGGACAGCAGGAAAGACAAGGAATGAGAGGATGGAGCCTTCAATTGAATATCTACGCAATAAAATTCATAACATCTATGCCGTGACTCTCCATGTCTTGTGACTTTCTCTATCAAGCAATAATTCCCAGGGAGGGATGATACTGCAGTAAACGCAAGAGGAGGATGAAAATGTGATGTCCCTTTCTAGCTAGAAACATCACTTTAGCTGGTGATTAGCCTATCAGAGACCCTCGTAGGCTAATAAGATTGGATAGAGGGTCACCTTGGTGTGGAGATCCTCCAAGGACCAGAGCAGAGTACTCTTCTGGGTTGCCAGAGTTTGTTTATGATGAGTTTTGCTTTGAGTTTGGCTTGGTCAGGCTATTTTTAGCAGTTTTGGAGTTATAAAGATAGACCCTCGCTATTTTTAGAAAAGGGGTATGGTCATATGCAGTTCTATCATGTTAGCTCCCAGTCCAAACGACATTCAAAAATGTTGAGTAATAATGGAGATATTAATGTTTATTTAGTTAAAATAAACATTATTGGTTTTGAGCCTATATTGTTAAGTTATAATATATAACTTAAGTGAGGGTCATGATATCATAAAAGGGGCCATTGTTTCAATTAATTGTGGGTCCAAGCTTATGGAAAAATTAAAAGGGATTTTCTAAGTTTTAATGTAATAACATTTTTTATGTTATTATTATATCTTTTATCCCACATTGAGCGTGGAGACTCATTCTGGAGTTGAGGAGTCCTTATAAACAAACCTTGTCTTCCTTCAAGAGCAAGTTATGAGAATTGCTTAAAAACTTTGCCTTGTGAAATTTCTTGAAGTTGTGGCAACAAGGGTTTCTACAAGTTTGAGAAGAATTCAGACTGTGGAGAACGTAGTATCTTCAGAGTTGATGCAATTTGAGGGTGTGAAATATCACTTGAATTTTGCGTGTGAGTTGACTTCATTCTGGAGTCAATATTGTGTTTTAGTAGGAAAGAATTGGATGAATCTGTTTACAGGTTGGAAGGGGTTATAACAGCAGCTACAGTGCTGTGAACAGTACAGCTCTACAGTGAATTAAAAATCAGAAATTTAATATTGCGGTTTTTGATAGGCGCTGCCCAAGGAGGAAGCAACCAGCAGCGTGGTTGCGTATTGGAGACAAAAATCAGGTTTTCAACTATTAATGATGATGTTTTTAATGTATTCTTCCAGCAATAAGTATTGTACATACATTAGGAGCCATCTGAATAAATGAATTTGATTAGCATTATAATCAGATTTGAGTTATAATTTTAGGTAAGATTAGTTTTCAATATTTGTATTTTCTTTTCATCAACTCAAAAACCCAAAAACAGCTTAAAACATTCAAAAACAAACCAAAAACAATCATTACACCCAGGGAAACAAACAGTGATCAGCGTAGAGCCTATTTGGGGTTCTTAAATTGGTATCAGAGCCTCATTCCTGCCATCCTGAGGGTTTGGGGAGTCATATGCAGCCACTGGAAATTGGACCACACAGGTACCATACTCGTAAGAGAGCTCTGATTGAAAGAGAACAGTTACAGGAAACTGAAAATATGGAAGAGAGGCATGATGGTAGTCCACCTAGAAACAGGAGGAATAATGATGATCAGGATACCAGAGAATTCTACCGTGCTATGGTTACAGGGCAGCAACAGATGGCACAGGCATTACAGGCACTCACTACTATGGAAGAAAGGATGAACCCACCTGTTAGACAAAATGGGGAGCCGGAAGAACAGGGAGATAACAGGAGTGCTACAGGTAATCAGAGACCACAACGGACCCATTCCAGAACAGCGGATAGGCCTACACGCCCTACATTTGTTCCGGAGGAGCTAGAAGAAGCTCCGGTAGAGGAGGCGACAGGAGACCCCATATTTGCAGATGCACTCATGGCTGCAAATGATGATGGGAATTATTAGCTCCGCAGGTTCGGGAGAGGATGACCTTTGAACGCTTTGTAAATCAGAGGAGAGAGCATTACAGGTCACTCAGACAAGATAGGAGGCCTAGAGGTCAAAATAGTGAGCTGAAGAGGGCTACAGGCAAGCTTACTATGCCTACATTTGATGGAAATGGTAAGATGACAGCTCAAGCTTGGATTCATAAGCTTGACACATTTTTGGCACTGAGGCCAATGACAGAGATTGAAGCTATCAAATATGCCACCTTGCATTTGGAAGAAATAGCACATGATTGGTGGTACCATGGTATGGTAACACTTCAACATAACCAGGTGACAGAATACCAGGACTTCGTGGATAGGTTGGTTGAAAGATTTGACAAGAAAGATCCAGAGATTTACTTCTAGGACTTAGCACAACTGAAACAAACAGGCAACTTGGAGTATTTCATTGGTGAATTTCAGCGGTTGGCAATCATGGTGCCAAACATTTCAGAGCATAGATTGATAGTTCTTTTCATTGAGGGCCTATACGAACCACTGAGAGGTTGGATAAAGGCATTTGATCCTATTTCTTTACAGGAAGCGATGAAAAAGGCAAGAAGCATGGAACATGCAGTCCCAACAAACAAATTTCAGTCCAAAGGAGCATCTTCTAGTAAGGATAACAAACCATTTTATAAAAAACCAGAGAGGACTGATTTTTAAAATGATTCTAAAGATAAAACTCCAGCACCTTTTGACAGGGAAACATTAAATGATTTGAGGAAGAAAAAATTATGTTTCTACTGTAAGGGACCTTATGATGCAAACCATGATTGTCCTCTTAGGCCAAAGGGAAAAGCTAACAGAGTTATGTGGGCATACTATGAGGAATCAGATAATTCAGATCAGCAGTCCGATATAGAGGAAATAGATGGTGAAAAAGAGGAAGACAAGGCTGAAAACTTGTCTAAAATGGAGTCCAAGGATGGGGAAGGAGATGGGCACCTTAGGGAAGCTCGTCTCACTAGTATTAAGCAAGAAGGGTCATTCCGGATGAGAGGAGTACTTGCTGGACAGCAAGTCATAACCTTGGTTGATACAGGTGCCACTCATAATTTCATTGATGCTAGGATGGTGGAGAAGCGTGGCATACAAACAGAGGAGTTTGGGGGAATTAGAGTGAGGGTAGCGGATGGCTATGTCCTCAAATGTGATCGTAGGATCACTGGACTCCCATTGAAAGTTAACAATTATGACTTTAAGGCAGATTTTTATGTTGTACCTATGGGAGATACAACTATAGTTCTTGGGATGAGTTGGTTGCACGATATTGGTGAGTTCACTCTTAACCTCAAGGAGATGGAGATGAGGTTTAAAGTGAATGGGAAGACACATATTCTTAAGGCAATCAGGGACAGTGATCTCAGGATGGTCTCTTTTCGTAGAATGGCTAGATTGATTCGACATGATCAGGTAGAGTGGGCAGCAGAGTGCATGTTGATGCCATCACAGGAGGGATAGCATAAGATTGAATATCCTCCTGATATTCAGGAGCTTAGAGTTAAACATTCTAAGGTGTTCAATGACATTCCACCAGGTAGACCACCAGACAGAGGTATTGAGCACATCATTGAGTTAGAGGAGGGGGCTAAGCCCATCATGATTACACCTTACAGGCATCCGAAGAGGTTGAAGGATGAAATTGAGAAAACCATAACGGAGTTACTTGCTATGGGCCACATTAGACCAAGTAAGTCTCCTTTTGCTTCTTCAGTGGTGTTAGTAAAGAAGAAGGATGGGACATTGAGGATGTGCATTGATTACAGAGTGCTTAATAGGAAGACGATTAAAAACAGATACCCCATTCCCAAGATCAATGAGTTGATAGATGAGCTTCATGGAACTTGCTTCTTCTCAAAGATAGATTTGAGATCAGGTTATCACCAGATCAGAGTTAGAGAGCAGGACATCGAGAAGACAGCCTTTAGATATCATTGTGGCCATTTTGAGTTTGTAGTTATGCCATTTGGGCTAACTAACGCACCTGCTACTTTTCAGGCAACAATGAATAGGGTTTTCCATCCTCAATTGAGGAGATTTGTACTTGTCTTCTTCGATGATATCTTGGTATATAGTAGATCTTGGGAGGAGCACTTGGTTCACCTGGACACGGTGCTGGGTATATTGGACAGAGAATCCTTGTATGCAAAGGAGTCGAAGTGTGATTTGGGCATGAAAGAGTTGTTGTACTTGGGTCACATCATCAGTGCAGAGGGCGTGTGCATGGATCCTGAAAAGATTCGTGCCATTGTGGAGTGGCCTTCACCGGTGAACCTTACACAATTGAGGGGCTTTCTAGGACTATGTGGTTTCTACGGGAGGTTTGTGGATGGATAATCCAGACATGCGGCACCCTTGACAGATTTGATGAGAAAGGGAGCTTTCTTGTGGACTCTTGAGGCACAGGAGTGTTCTGAAAAATTTAAGGGGTTGATGACTTCTTGTCCAGTGTTAGCATTACCAGATTTCAACAAACCTTTTGAGCTACATTGTGATGCTTCGAAGAGGGCATTGGAGCGGTGCTTATGCAGGAGAAGCACCCTATTGCTTATGAGAGCAGGAAATTGAGAGGGCCAGAGCGGAGCTTCAGCATATATGATAAGGAGATGTTAGCCATTATGCATGCTTTGGCCAAATTCAGGCAATATTTGGTAGGTAGCAAATTTTGTATCAAAACCGACCATAATAGCCTAAGACACTTTTTGGGGCAGCGAGATCTCAATGATAGGCAGCAAAAGTGGGTGAGCAAGTTACAGTCTTATGAATTTGACATTACATATTTTAAGGGGACACAAAATGTAGTTGCTGATGTCTTATCACGTAGGCCCCATTTGAGCTTATTGACAGACATATCGGAGTATTGGAGACACTTGATCCCTGCAGAGTATGCAAAGGACACTTGGGCAGCTGGATTCATAGATGGGACTATTCAGATAGCAGATACACCCTTGTGAATGAGCTCATCATTTATAAAGGACGAATATTTTTGGTCCCAGAATCAGTAGTGAGGAGGGTGGTTTTGAAATCTTTTCATGATTCACCTATGGCAGGACATCCTGGTTTCTACAAGACATACCGACAGATTAGAGAGCGATTCAAATCGAAAGGGCTCAAAGCAGAGGTACTTCAGTATGTTAGGGAGTGTCCCACTTGCCAGCAAAATAAGCAAGAACACTCCTATCCAGCCGGTTTACTTCAGCCACTTCTGATTCCTGATAGGAAGTGGGAGTGTTTGTCTATGGACTTCATCACAGGACTGCCTAGAGCCCAAGGCAGGGACTACATATATGTGATTGTGGATCGCCTTACAAAGTTTGCACACTTCTTTCTGATCACTGCTACACAGGTGGCAGAGTTGTTCTTCAAAGAGATATTCAAATTACATGGCTTACCTTGGAGCATTGTAAGTGACAGAGAGCAGGTTTATGAGTCACTTTTGGCAGAGCTATTCAGGTTGTGTGCGACAAAGCTCACTCCGAGTACTAGCTACCACCCTCAGACAGATGGTCAAACAGAGATAGTAAACAAATGGGTGGAGGGATGTCTCAGAAATTATATAGCAAGGCAACAAAGGGCATGGGTAAAGTGGATTTATCTCTGTGAGTATTGCTACAATACCACTTATCACATGTCTATTCAGATGTCACCCTTTATCGCCCTGTATGGGTATGAGGCACCCAATTTTATGGATCTGCTTTTGAGTGACAGTAGAGTGCCCAGTGCAGGGGATTTGTTACAGGACAGTCAAGACCTTGTTAAGACTCTCAAGGATAATCTAACTAAGGCACAAAATCAGCAAAAGCAGTATGCAGATCAGAAGAGGACTGAGCGGACTTTTGAGGTTGGAGACATGGTGTATCTTATGTTGCAGCCTTACCGTCAATCCACTCTCAAGAAGAGTGGTGCCGAGAAACTCAAGCCACGATACTATGGTCCATTTAGGATTATCAGGAAAGTGGGAGAGGTGGCTTATGAGTTAGACTTGCCGGCGGAGAGCAAGGTGCACAATGTTTTTCATGTGTCACGCCTCAAGAAGGCGCTAGGGCATCATATTGTGCCTTCTACAGTACTACCACCCCTGGATGATGAGGGAAAACTTGTTTTGATACCGGAGGCTATCATTGATTTTAGAGAGAGGAACTTGAGGAAACGTACCATCCGAGACTATTTGGTGAAGTGGAAGGATTTGCCGGTAGAGGATGCCACTTGGGAGAGCGAGGAGATTTTACAGCATCCAGAGTTGAGATTGCTTGAGGACAAGCAATTTCAGGGAGGGCGGACTGTGATGTCCCCTTCTAGCTAGAGACATCACTTTAGCTGGTGATTAGCCTATCAGAGACCCTCGTAGGCTAATAAGATTGGATAGAGGGTCACCTTGGTGTGGAGATCCTCCAAGGACCAGAGCAGAGTACTCTTTTGGGTTGCCAGAGTTTGTTTATGATGAGTTTTGCTTTGAGTTTGGCTTGGTCAGGCTATTTTTAGCAGTTTTAGAGTTATAAAGATAGACCCTTGCTATTTTTAGAAAAGGGGTATGGTCATATGCAGTTCTATCATGTTAGCTCCCAGTCCAAACGACATTCAAAAATGTTGAGTAATAATGGAGATATTAATGTTTATTTAGTTAAAATAAACATTATTTGTTTTGAGCCTATATTGTTAAGTTATAATATATAACTTAAGTGAGGATCATGATATCATAAAAGGGGTCATTGTTTCAATTAATTGTGGGTCCAAGCTTATGGAAAAATTAAAAGAGGTTTTCTAAGTTTTAATGTAATAACATTTTTTATGTTATTATTATATCTTTTATCCCACATTGAGCGTGGAGACTCATTCTGGAGTTGAGGAGTCCTTATAAACAAACCTTGTCTTCCTTCAAGAGCAGGTTATGAGAATTGCTTAAAAACTTTGCCTTGTGAAATTTCTTGAAGTTGTGGCAACAAGGGTTTCTACAAGTTTGAGAAGAATTCAGACTGTGGAGAACGTAGTATCTTCAGAGTTGATGCAATTTGAGGGTGTGAAATATCACTTGAATTTTGCCTGTGAGTTGACTTCATTCTGGAGTCAATATTGTGTTTTAGTAGGAAAGAATTGGATGAATCTGTTTACAGGTTGGAAGGGGTTATAACAGCAGCTACAATTAATATTGCGATTTTTGATAGGCGCTGCCCAAAGAGGAAGCAACCAGCAGCGTGGTTGCGTATTGGAGACAAAAATCAGGTTTTCAACTATTAATGATGATGTTTTTAATGTATTCTTCCAGCAATAAGTATTGTACATACATTAGGAGCCATCTGAATAAATGAATTTGATTAGCATTATAATCAGATTTGAGTTATAATTTTAGGTAAGATTAGTTTTCAATATTTGTATTTTCTTTTCATCAACTCAAAAACCCAAAAACAGCTTAAAACATTCAAAAACAAACCAAAAACAATCATTACACCCAGGGAAACAAACAGTGATCAGCATAGAGCCTATTTGGGGTTCTTACATAAAATAATGACCGCAACCTTCTCATAATGTTAACCCGTCATTCATACATCTCTCGATATCTGCCAGTACTTGAGATGAGGAGAGATATTTGGAAATAATGGATAGCCGCCTGAACATAGAATCTGTGTCAATTGCCAATCATTTGCATAAACTTTATCTAATGTTATTATGCATTTGTTGCAGGACGTGTTTGATAGCAGAAAGCTTGCGTGGATTTGAAGAATCAAAGTCCAGGCATTGCAAATGTACAGAACGATAAAAGACAAAAATCTGAAGAATATGCGGGAGAGAGGAATAGGAGATTGGATTGCATACACACCGAAGGATTTTCTACTACACGTTTCAGCGCTGATGGATATGCATTTAAGAAGGAAACAAGTGTCTGTGGAAATGCACGTTGGAAGAAGGAGCCCTCGCGGATTTGGAGCACGGGAAATCAATTTGTTCCACTAGTGGCTAAACCATTAAAATTAAGCTTCTTCATCATTTAAAGCACATCAAACATTAATCGCTAAGTCAGAAATTATACTAAAGTTTTGTGTTTATGATAGGTTAGTTAATTGTTATGAAGGGGTGCGATTTTTGGAAGGAAACCGATACCCCTTTTTGCCTTATAAATATATGATGTAAAATCAAAACAAAGGGAGACTTATGACATTATTCATTATTCATATTTTTAAGTTTTACCTACTGTATACATTATGATATATTATATTTTTCCAATTGGTGGAGAAATGGACTTTTGAACTAAGCCCGTGGATTTGAGTTAGTGAGTGATTTTGTGCGGTCCAGATATGTTCGTAATAGATGGATCTTCTGTAAGGAATGTCTCTATTGTAATTTTATTTCGGCATTATTATTTATTTTATATTTCGGAGTTTTAAATTATTATTAAGTTGTGTCCTTTGTAAATGTTTTTTATTTATTTTCTATAAATATTTTAATATTTGGATAAGTGGATTGGATCATTGTTGCATTTTCAATTTGATAAACGTAAATATTGTGAAATATTTTATTGTTTCCATGTTTATGTCTAATTTGTCTCCACAGGAGTTAAAGTGCATTTTAGAGTCATTTAAAATTGCGTATATAATTGATCCATCGCATTTGAATTATTAAAATTGTTTATAGTTTAATATATTGAACTTTATAAAGTTGTACATCTCAGCTTATAATGTTGACTCTGATTGCCCATTTAATTAGGCACTGGTCTTTTACTCCTGATTCATAATCCATATGCTGGCAATTGTTTCATTTCTTTCCATTAGAGGAATTAATATATTCATATGTTGTATTAATCTATATTTATTCTTTAGTTAAACATTACTTCAATCATTTACTTTTCTTCTCAGTTCATAAATTGCAAGTTTAAAGTTTTCCTCTAATTCTTGCCATTTGGAAAACTTTTACTGTACTCATGTTCTAATTGATCTGCTTTAAGTGTCTAGGATATAAGTGTTTCGTCTAGGATCAAGTACATCCGCCTTGGTTTTGCAAAGCCGGAAGTGCAGGGAACTTGGACTATATTATCCAGTTCTATCAAGCTGGCCTTAACCAGTTGGATATCCCAGCATCGAGCAGGCAAAGCTCGTAGGATTCCAATCTACGGTTTTAAGAACCAACACAACCTACTCTTATGTAGAGATACACTTAAGCTCAATAACCTTTCTCTGAACTATATCCCTTAAATAATTGTCATGTCACGAAAAACTAAATTATTTAAAAGTTTTACATAGCTTTGATTATCACACATAACCATATAGGTTCAGCAAGTTGTCCAAATAAACAACCAAGTAATTTGTGAGGCCACACAACGTCTTTGCAACCATACAAGTTGTAACATACTGTAATGTCCCCACTCTTAGGGTTAGTTTGTGTTAGTGTAAATAATTAATTATTATTACACTTTACTTAAGTTTACTTAGGTTAAATGCATTATTTTAATATAGACACCTAGAAGTATGCATAGTTAGATGAGATGTCTTGTTGACAACACAGAAGTTTGTATAATCATTTGAGTTGTCATGTAGACAACACAATTGTCCGCACTCTAATTAAGCACATGGTGTCTACAACATCTCTTTATGAAATACACCTCAGTATTCTTATCCTCTCATCATCGCACTAACTTTTGTGCTCAATGGAGGATAATCCACTGTTGGTGGACGTGTGTAGTTGTGAGGCTTATCACTTTGCTAACTCCTAGTCATTCTAGATGGCTTTATATATAGGCACTTCTAGTGTGTATGTCCACATATGATATTCTCATTATTGTTATTATGATCATACATTATTGGTCCATATTGTGCTAGTGCTTGAGCTTCTTAATCTTGGTGTTATTTTGCCCTAAGGCAAATTCTTACAGTTTGGGACAAGTAATACTTACAAAACAATGGTTAGAATCACAACAATAACAAATTATATTATTCTACCCTCTAATTTAACCCCAATCTTAAGGACGTCTCAAGATCGGGCTTCCTAGCTCATAGCTACTTCGTCGTCTTCTCAAAAGCGCACCCCTTAAAATTCTTCTTGGACGAGCATCCTTTATCCAAGGCCAATCACATATGCATATGTTGACAACACCAGAATATTCTGGCACATTAATTCTCAGCCATGGCAAACAATGGAGATCTTAATATCTCACATGCTCCATGCTTCATGCTTCGAGTCTCATTAATATCCATGGTGCTAACCCCATAGGTTAACACAATATTATCCACAAGTATGATTCATTAATATAAATAAATTTATAAACATAATTAAACAAATATAATCCATAAACATACATTTCTTACCTTCTTTTCTTGGTCCATTTGGCTCTATCCTTAGTCAGCCCTTCAATGAATTATTCCTTCTAGATTATCTCAACTCTATATTTACTTTCCAAAATTCTTCATTTTCTAATTATAAGGAAGTGACAAAATAAACCTTTTTATTTCTTCTTTTCCAAGAGTCGTAACATTTCATAATAATACAAATCGTTGAAAAGTCACAACACTTCATAGTTATAATTCTTTCGAAAAATCAGAACACTTCATAACTAAAATCCTTTGGAAAAGTCTCAATGCTTTATAATCAAAATATTTTTGAAGAGTCACAACTATTCATATTTATGACTCTTTCAAAAGTTCGCATCCTTTCAATATCATTGATACTTTTTCAAAAAGTCACTTCTTTTTTCTCTTCATATTACTTTCCTCTTCCATTTTTCCTTTTTGAAGAACTCTCTTCCCTCTTCTTTTTCCCTCTCTCTAAAATAAACTCTATATCTTATTTAAAGGAGTTGTGTTTATTTGTTAAACATATCTTGACTTTTCATTAGATTTAGTTAATTTATATAATTTATTTACTTACTTATTTGTATTTATTATTATTTATTATTAAATTCTATTTAAAAAGTTAACATACTTTCTACAATAGTCTTGTATTTAATTTTATTTCTTTATTTACTCACTTAAATTTTATTATTTTTTAATTATTTAATATCATAGTAAATATTATTTCATTGATAATTTAGATTAAATAATTATAGTTTCATATTTTTATATTTTAGTATTAGTTTTAATATAACTTTATTATCGTTATTTATTTAATAATATTATATTATCTAATTATTATTAAAATTCTATCTTAAAATGAGGATATGACAATCCACCCTTCCTCAAATTGCTTGTCCTCAAGCAATTAAAATAATTTATTTTGTTAAGTTGAAATATATATTTCTTTTAGTCCAAATTCTTAGGTTGTTGTCATGGATATGTTTGAATGCTTTCTAATAGTCATTAACTTTCTACATTGCCCTTTCATATAAATTATTCTTCTAGATCCTCTTTAACCCTACAAGATGGCAAAATACCACTGTAATGCCTCCACTATGTAATGTCCCCTTTTTAGCATTCATAGCATGATGATGTCGTTAGCCTATTTCCCCACGGTCCCGTAGACTAACCAGGACATTAAAGGGACTTAGAGGCCATTTGGCCTAGATAGTTTCAGTTGCAAGTCTTTCTGAGGGGTTTTGAGGCAACTTTGGGCATACTTACTATTTATAGTAAGTCATCTTGGGCATGGGCGGACATCCAGTGGCAACGGTATGTTGATGGTAATTGTTTAAAATCGACAAGAAGACTTGTTTATCACTAATAAAATTTGTTATGCATTGATAAAGCTAGTTTATAAAGTTAAATTTAAATATTTAACTTTATTAATGCATAGACTATAGTTTGTGGGAAATATTTAAATTAAAAGAGTCCCCTTTATTTTATAACACATTGGAGACATAAGTTACATAAAAGGAGTTATGTTTTATCCCACATTGAGAAAACGAAGGATGGAGCCCTTGTGAGAACACTATAAAAGAAATGGAAGAGCTTCTTTTAAGTATGCTTGGAAATATCAAAGAAATTGAAAAATTTTCTAGAGATTATGTCTCAATAGTTTGAAGGACGAAATCCTTTCAAGCTGAAAATCTTGACGCCGTTGAAAGATATGGTCTTGAGATTCAATAGGGTAGCAGTCTGAAAAAAGCAGATACGAAAAAGCAGCCCGAAAAAGCGGAACCGAAAAAGCAAGCCGAAAAAGCAGTCCGAAAAAGCAGTTCGAAAAAGCAAATCGGAAAAGCAAAACAAAAGAGGCAGCATTGAAGAAAATTATTACAGCCATCTACAACCAGGTTCCTTTATTAGTATTGTTTTTTTTAGGGTGTTATAAGCTTTCAGCTGTAAGTGTGCATTATACTAGCACTATCATTTTGTAATCCATGTAAATGCCAAAGTCTTGGCCATATTTCATGAGCATTGTATTAGAAATTTCATTGCAAATTAAGAAGATGATAGTTGCTGGTGTCATTTAAGCAATTCAATATCATTATTTATCAGCTAGTTAGTTTGCACACCAACTGTTTGTAAAAATGTCAGTTGGCTGTAGGTGTTCATTTCTCATGCTTAGATCATATATATGCACTGAATATTGTCAAAAATTAGTAGCACACTCATGTTAAGCCATTGTGTAGTCCATTTGGAGTCTTCTAGCTCAAGATTCTCATTGATGCAAATTGAAAAAGAGTCATTTAAAGCCAGCTGAAAAACTATATCAGTCATACGTCCCTTGCATGTGAATTGTTTGATAAAATTCCTTGAGCTTTCATCAGCATTTTTTGAGGGCAGATTTGAAGAGGGTTATTACAGTGGTATCAGAGCTTGCTTGCAAAGTGTTTGACGAAATGTCAAACAACTGAAGTATAAAGATTTTTTTGGTGTTTGAAGAAGTTATAACCTATTGGGGTTATTACACTCTATTAGGATTAGTTTGGGACAAGTAATACCTGCAAAATAATAGTTAGAATCACAACGATAACAAACTAACTATATTATTCCACCCTCTAATTTAACCCCAATATTAAGGATGTCTTTAGATCGGGCTTCCTAGCTCATAACTAACTCGTCATCTTCCTAGGAGCGCACAAGCATCCTCTATAAAAGGCCAATCACATATGCATATGTTGACATCGTCAAAATATTCTAGCACATTGAATCTCCGCCATGGTGAACAATGGAGATCTTGATATCTCACATGCTCCATGCTTTGATGGCGAACAATGGAAATCTTAATATCTCACATGCTCCATGCTGAGTCTCATTAATATCCATGGTGCTAACCCCATAGGTTAATACAATATTATCTACAAGTATGATTCATTGATATATTTAAATTCATAAACATAATTAAACATATTTAATCCATAAATATACCTTTCTTACCTTCTTTTCTTGGTCCATGTGGCTCTATCCTTAGTCAGCCCTTCAATGAATTATTCCTTCTAGATTATTTCAACTCTATATTTACTTTCCAAAATTCTTCCTTTTCTAATTATAAGAAAATGACAAAATAAACTTTTTTGTTTAATCTTTTCCAAATCACAACTTTTCATAATACAAATCCTTGAAAAGTCACAACACTTCATAGTTATAATCCTTTCAAAAAGTCACAACATTTCATAGCTAAGATCCTTTGGAAAAGTCCCAATACTTTATAATTAAAATATTTTTGAAGAGTCACAACTATTCATAATTATGACTCTTTCAAAGGTTCGCATCTTTTCAATATCATTGATACCTTTCCAAAACGTCACTTCCTTATTTTCTTCATAGCACTGTCCACTTCCATTTTTCCTTTTTCAACTCCTCTCTTCCCTCTTCTTTTTCCCTCTCTCTAAAATAAACTCTCCTCCCTTTTGATGTCTTAATTTTAATTTTAAGGAGTCGTCTCTATTTGTTAAACATCTCTAGACTTTTCATTAGATTTAGTTAATTTATATTATTTATTTACTTATTTGTAATTTTTATTATTTATTACTGAATTCTATTTAGAAAGTTAACATACTTTCTACAATATTGTCTCTTGTATTTAATTTTATTTCTTTATTTACTCATTAAAATTTTATTATTTTTTAATTATTTAAAATATCATAGTAAATATTATTGAATTAATAATTTAGATTAAATAATTATTATTTCCTATTTTTATATTTTAATATAACTTTATTATCGTTAATTATTTAATAATATTGTATTATCTAATTATCATTAGAATTATATCTTAAAATGGGGATATGACGCATACTCTACTTGAGCAGTGCTTTGAGCCACACAATTTTGTTTCATGTTGCACTGGGAAACCATCATTGAGCCCAAGCTGAAACAACAACCTGAAGGACTCTTCCTGTCAGGCATACACTCTACCTAATTTGAATCAGAGAAGCCTTGTAGGACCAGTTCAACATCTAATGAAATTTTTAATCCTAACATATCTAAGAATATGTGTGGTTGCTACAAGATAAATTTGACTTGGTTCACACATAAATTGACTCAATATATTTACTGCATAACAAATATCAAGCCTTGTATTAACTAAATACATTAAGAAACCAATTAGCTACCTATATATAGTAGGATCAACCAAATTTGAAACAGTTGCATCCTCGTGTGATTTGTTCAGATTTGCTTCCATGGGAGTAACCATTGATTTGCTCCAACATACCAAATCTTTTCAAGATATCTAGTGCATATTTACCTTGGCTTGATATAATTTCATTTGTATTTTGCCATACATCGAGCCTAAGGAAATAATACAATAATCCAAGACCTTTCATTTCAAATTTTGAAGAGAGCTCATTGTTACATTTAATGATAAGATCATCACCACCAATTAGGAATAAATCATCAACATAAAGCACAAGAATCAGCACTTTGTTACCATTTACTTGAAAGTACAAATTAGGATCTGCAGCATTTGTTTGAAAACCCAAACTTAGGAGATAGTTATAATTCTCTCATACCAGGCTTTAGGAGTTTGATTAAGGCCATAGAACGCTTTTTTCAACTTGCACACATGTGATTCTCTATCATAGATTACAAACCATTCAAGTTGTTCAATGTAAACTTTCTCTTCAATGACATTTAAAAATATTGTTTTAACATCCATTCGGTGAAATTTTCATCCCTTTAATGCTACAATAGCCACAATTGTTCTAATAGAAGTCTAATGAGTTACAGGTGCAAAGATTTCCTCATAATCTATGCCTTCCATTTGTGAAAAAAATTAGCAACAAATCTAGCCTTATATTTCTCAATACTACCATCTGTGTCATGTTTATTTTTTAACAACCATTAAGATAAGACAAGATAAGATAGATAAGATAATGATATTAATGTCCAACAAAAAACCATAAGGGTTTATGGGACTGAGCATTAAAACAAAAGAGATGACCAAAGCAAGTGCACCAAACAGTGCCAAACAAGAAACATAACACTAAACACAACCAGAAAAACAAAGGTAAGGATTAAGGATCCTTGCTTGGTACAAAGAAGTCAGCCACAAAAGGGTAGAGCCATAAACGATCAGAAGGGATCCATGTCGGTAACAATTAGATGGGTGTTGTTCTCTGGAGACATTGGTACAATGTCGGACTGATTTGGAGTGAATAGTGTTGGAAGGCCTTTTCGCACCCCGTGTAGAAGTCAGGGGAGAGAAAAAGGCGGTGATGAGCTGGTCAGAAATATGGCCCTAAGGTATGAGTGACTGCAGTGTATGTTCTCGGAGTTGGATGGCCTTTCGTAGGTAAAGTGCAAGGCACCGCTGGTCAATATAAGTAAAGAATGCTAAAAGAGAAAAGCAATCTCCGAATAGGCAGTAAAACCTCCCTCTGATCTCGTAGTAGATAGGGTAGTGAAATATAACGTGAGTCTCGGTCTCCACCTCAGATAAAGTACACAGTCAACAGATGTGGTTCTCTCTAACAATATGGTGATTGATCTGAACTGAAGATGGTGAGAGCCAACTCTGAAAGAGCCCAAAGAAAATCTCAAAGCATAACTCCAACGTTGACAAAGATAAGCAAGGCGAACAATAATACCATTCTGGATCTCAAGAAAATGCTCAAAATAGAACGCCATCTTCGGACGTAATCCGCCAAGAGGATTACGCTAGGTAGTAATAATGTACTATCCATAAATATCTTGTCTAACATGTTCATTCAACTCCTGACGAAGGAGGTGAGCCAGAGCATCCAACAAAAACTGGTAAGGAGGGAGACGATCAATCTCAATCCCAATCAAACTCAAGAGAGAGGTGGTCTGCACATACCAACAGCGAGATCTAGTGCTAGTGTCATAACCTTAACAGAAGAACAATAAGCCAAATAAGAATATCTGTGCCAGTCAACAGCCAAATCCGCAAAGCCCCAAAGCTGATGGAGAAGCCAGATCAAGTCAAAAATGGCCGCAAGTTTGAAAGGATGAGCTCCAAATTTCGCCAAAACAATGTTGTGGGGGATGAGTCTATGACATCTAATGATACGCTGTAAAAGCAAGGTCTGAACACGCTCAATAGAGGCCCAATGAGAATCAATAAGAGGTCCCCAAACCACCAAGCCATAGAGAACAGTCAGCCGAACCAAGGAGTCGAAGAGGGACAACTTGAATGAAATGTCCTGAAAATGGTGTTTGAAACAGTGTCTCTCAAGCATGGGCAAAGAGCTAATGCCCTTAGCAACTCTGGACTAAATAGCTGGTCTCGAGCTGAAGCGTGATCTTGAAAACTTCACCTCGAGATACATGTAAGAAGAAGTAATCTCAACTTCCTAACCCTAAAAGAAGAAATGAAGGTGAGAGGTCTTCAAACAATTAAAGATCATGACCCGAGTATTGGCCAGATTCACTACGAGTTGATGCTGATGACAAGAAGAAGCGAAATTATCAAGGAGTCTCTACAAACTGTCGGGAGGAGGCCAAGAGAACAACATCATCAGCAAACAAATAAATGGAAATCAAAACTTGATGAAGATAGCATCCATCCCCAAGCTGTAAGGAGTTCGCAAGGAAATCCTCAAGCTCGTCAATATATAACCCACAAAGTGTGGGAGAAAGGGGGCAACCCTGTTTCACCCCAATGGTGCTCTGAATCAAAACAAAAAAGCCCTCTGGAGTCCTGAAACAACCAGTCACCTTCTCATACAAGCGCATAATAGCAGTCAACAACATATCTGAAATCCCAATCAATGAGTTTCTGGAATAAGGCCATCCTAGGGACAAAATCAAAAGCCTTGTGAAAGTCCACAAAACAGCAGTAGACCTTCTCGGAGCGATGTCTAGCCTCCTCAATAATAGCCCATAGTGTGAAAACATGATTCACAATCTGGTAGTTCGCCCGAAAACCCACCTAACCTCTAGCTCTGCACCCTTTCCGATCAAGCTCTCTAGACAACATAGTGTTCAAAGCAGTGGCGTAAAGTTTGGCAAAAGTATGCCCGATCATGATAGTCTTATAGTTGCCAGGGTCGGAAGCAATCCTAGACTTATGAATAGGGTAAATCACATGTCGCAACTAGGACTCAAGAAATCCAGTACAAACAACTCTATTAAAGAGTGTAGGAAGATAGGAACCAAGAACCAAAGCACCAAGTTTGAAAAGTTCTACCTAGAAACCTTCTTCATCAGCCACCCGACTGTATCTCATGGATCTGATGGCCTCATAAATACTGGAGGAGGTGAACAGAGGACAAAAGGGAGGTGGAGTGGAATGGAGAGGTGGCTGCCCTGGAATATTGTAAAGCATAGTGGTGTGGGAGGTTAGGGAGTGAAAGCCAAGGACAAAAGGGGGGTTGCGAGAGAAAAGGGTACGCCAAAAGTTCTAGGAGTTTTGGATAAGCATGAAGCAAAGGGATCTACACTGAGAAGCGACAAACGAGTGTTTCTTATGGCGAAGAAAACGAACGTAGGAGAAACGGAGGTGGGTGAATGCAAGGGACTGAATCTCAAAAGCTAAGTGAATATAGTGATGGAACACCAAACCACTGGTTCACAGGACAAGTACTCCGACGCTTAGACCTTAGAGAAGGAGGAGAGCAGTGAGAGATAGAAAGGAGAGTGGACTCCCAAATAGCAGAAGCCAGTGTATCAAACATGTCGGAGGCTGCAAATGAATCACTAAAACTGGCAAGTGTCAAAAGTCTCCTAAGATGGTAGGAAAAGAGCTCAACATCACTGTCAGGGTAGCGGAAGCGAGTAAGGGTGCAGGCAGTGTCAGGCGGGATGAGAGGGGACTGTGAAATTGGAGTACATACTTCTAAGTTGCTAGTTGTTCCGCCATTGAGTGAAATTGGAGTACATACTTCTTTATCCACTTAGTGAAGCATAACCAATTAGATTCCAAAAAAAACTAAAGACCTAATGGTTGTTCGCAACAACTTGCACCTCCTATCACGTAAGGATCCAAAAATACAAGGGGGCAGAGAAGCTTAGGGATGTGGCACCTGAATCTGTTGACTTGGATATGACAATTCAAGATCTTGCTAAAGCCACACCACTTGATGTAGATGATAAGGATGACACGGCACCCTCTACTGCTAGTGGAATCAGTTTTCGTTCAAATGATGATGAGGACTTATTAGTTGCAGCCACTGAAGACCCTAGCGATCCACATTTTTAGATAATCCATTTGCTGATTGAGAACACTTCCATGATTATTGAATCATGTTTCAAACATTATTGAACTATAAGTCAAAAGCATTTTTATAAATTCGATGTAATGATTCTCTTTTGTATCATAATGTTGATCTTAGACATTTGGCATTAATGAATGGTCAAGCATCATAGATTCATAGTATGAAATGATTTAGTTTTAGAATTATGTATGATTCTCTTCTATTTTTTGAATATATAATATATATACACACAACACGTGCACACACGCCCATGAATCCTTACAAATCGTAATAGGAAAAAAAATCACAAATCCACGAGTCCAATTCTTGAACCCAAATCGGCAACTTAGATCACAAATCATGGAGTATGATTTGACAAGTTGATGTTAAATTCTGCTATTAACATTCACCAAAAGCTCATTTATATACTTCTTAACTATGGATGGTGAAAATTGTTGATGTTTGGTAGCTTCAGTTGGATTAACTATGAGACTAAAGTGCAGATATATATATGTGTGTGTGTGTGTGTGTGTGTGTGAGATATTATTATTTGTTATTATATTAATATCTAATTATCGAATAGGGGCATGTCTTTTCTTAGCCTTTGCTCATTATAAATTAGAGGTTGCTGCCATTTAAAACACACATATCAAAAACATGGCGGTGCAAATACATTTGAAAAACCCTCCAAAATCAACATGGTATCAGAGCCAAGTTCGAACCTCTGGGAATCTAATTCCTCAAATAGCATGGTTGTATGAGTTTATGAAAGAAACTACCTTTCAGCATTCCACACAAGTTTACGTAAGACCCATTTGATTCGTAAGGGATCAAACAGGAGAGTAATAAAATACATATTGAATATACTCTTAAAATTGTCAAACAAACCTTGATGGAGGGTGATAGAAAGACCGTACAATAATCGGATAAAAGAGGATGAATATGGTAGCATCAATATCCCTATCTGACAAAGAAAGACCCTTTGGTTGGTTGGGTGACCTCCGATGTCAAGCACATAAGTTGCTGCTACAAGATAGTTTCAAAAGAATAAAGACAATATTGAAATAAATAACCTAGGTGGATATTCATGTTGGAAACTAGATAGAGTTATTAGCACCGAATACAATAAAGGTATTTCAAACAATATACAAAGACTGAGATATGGATAACATATAGGTTGAAGTAACTGATATCAAGTATTAGACAAAACTTCAATCTCACAGACTTAGAAGCCAGAGAGATCATTTGCAAAGGTCTATAGTGTTGTCATGCTGATTAAAATTCCTGAAATAATACAATTACTTTTGGTCTTATACAAAGCTCTCATGAAGTAATTGTTGACTGGTTCCATTTTTAAGAATAGTTCAATGTATTGCTATGGCAAAGCTCAGGATGGAAGGCATACAAATATAATAGGTACATCAATCAGAGATAGTAATTTTCCATTGGGACAACTATCTACGTGGACACCAATCACAAATGAAATTAAAATGGGGAAATCCCATTGCTCTGACCATGACAGCCTCCACACATAATATGTGAAGGAGGGAGTTAAGTTATAACGGGTGATCTTATTGGTCCGCCCAAAAACAAATAGAGGAATTGGACATGGATTATATACTACCACCATGGAGTGTAGTGAAAGCCTGCAAAAGGCATGTTGGAGATGGCGTGGAGGACGAGGGTAAGTTCAACCTGTCAACAACCAAGTAGCACTGATAGTCCTTGACATCAGCGGGTAGCAGACAAGAATTGGATGGGACATGAACTTAAAAAGGAAAAATCTTATTGTTGCATGTGAAAGACCAAGGTTGGAATAGGTCAAACATAATTCTTGCGGGATAAGGTAAGTATACGGTATGTATGTGTTATTTTATTCTTATGATTGCATTTCAATATAAATGAAATATTATGTTTTGCATTTCTAGAGATACTACCTCTAAAGGATATTAAGTAGAACTTAGTATAAGGAAAGATCACCGGGAGACGGGGAGACTTCGAGGTCTCCGGTACTGGTACTGGTACTGGTACTGGTACCAGTACGGCAATTTTTCAAATAGGAGACGGGGGTACTTGGAGACGGCAAATTTTTTTTAATTTTTTTTTAATAGTTTAAAGAGTCTAATACTAAAAGTAAAAACAAAATTTGAAAATAGTCATACTGTAAGACTAAAGTAAATAATAATAGTAATGTCACATTAAAAATTAAAATAGACTCAGAGTCAAAGATTTCAAAACTCACATGATCACAATATTGTATCTCATAGACATATTTGTTTTTCGAATATTGCATATGATCACCATCATATCAGATTGATAATCGCTGAGATTATCATTACATATTCAAATTTTAAATTCAAAAAAGTATAGTTTGATGCTGAATTGCCGATATGCAAACAAAAATGAACACTTTGTACAATAAACAAAAAACAGAAATATATCTAGTATTAGTATGTTGATGGTACTATCATCTACTCCACAAGGTTGTGATCATCCATCTCAAGGTCTTCAGCTATCATGCTCTCCAAAAAATCATCTCTCCAAAAATATTTTAAATGATTTAATCATTTAAATTGTCGAATAAAAATAATTTTTTTAAAGTGTTTCTAATGTTTTTAAAGTTATTAATTTATTAAATAAAATATTTTAAATGATTTAATCATTTAAATTGTCAATGGTCTTAATTTTTGCATTATAAACATTAAAATGAGGGCTAAAATATATAAAATTATTTAATATTATATTTTACATTTATATTTTATCAGGAGACTTCGGGGAGACTTCAGTTTTTGGTTTAGGAGACAGGGAGACTTCAGGAGACTTCATGTCTCCAACCTTTTTTGAGGTCTCCGGAGATGCGAAAAGTCTCTGAGACACAACTTTTAGGGGGGAGACGGGTCTCCTGGTAACCATGGTATAAGGAGATAATGATAAGTTATATTGAAAATAATAAAAATAATCAGATAAGTATTTTTACTACATCTGCAGTATTGTCCTTATTACTTTTTGTTGTCAACCTCTTATTTGAAATTCTATATGTGCTATAAGAGTTATTTGCCTTGATCTTTTCATCCGGGTATGTTATTGCAAGAAGAGGGAGATTGAGATATAGAGGGAGATTGAAATTTCATTAGAACCAACCTTGAAAGAACAGGAGCAAATAGAGAATATGGTTCAATCAACCTTCATTGATCTTGGTCGTATTGATTCAAAGGGAGTAGACCATGTTGGGATGGATTTTGCAGTGATCAATAAATTGTAGTAGTCAAGAGAACTGTGATTCATGAATGTACTTCATGACTATTTGGGCCTAACCCATGTATACATCATGAGGAAGTGACGACTTCCAAATGATTATCACTTGTATTTGCAAAAGTTATTGAAAAGTGACGATCTTACCATAACTTAATTTTCTATTATGTTGGGTATCTTACAATGTCTATACAAATCATGATAGATTATACTTTGCATGGTGGATGTTTATATGGTACGCATTATGAGAATGCGTGTGCACATACCTTATTAACATTTTTGAGTACTTAGTAAATATCATGTGTCGATATTCTGGAAGACCAATACTCATGATATCAGATGTGATATCCAACCTTTTTCAATACTTGGTGAAAATCATGTGTCGATATTCTAGAAGACCAATACTCATGTTATCAAATATGATACCAAACCATTTTGAGTACTTAGTGTATATCATGTGTCGATATTCTGGAAGACCAATACTCGTGATATCAAATGTCATATCAAAACTTATTGAGTACATGTTGAATATCATATGTTGATATTCTACAAGCCAGTACTCAAGTATTTAGTGAATATCATATGTTGATATTCTAGAAGGGCAATACTCATGTGATTTCAAATGGAGAATATCAAGTGTTGATATTTTGCAAAACATTACTCAAGATTATTTGGTGAAATATCCCTAACAAATATTTACTCATTCTTACCCAAAATAACATTCAGAATACCAACATATTAAAGTACATTACATACAAACAGAATTAAACCAATAAACTCTAATTAAATTCCTTCAAACATGTTATTGCATTATACAACAACAATACAATAACTAGCTTTCAAAAATCCAATCCTAAATACAGCTTTACAATCAGATTGGAAAACTTAAGAAAAGAACCCGTAAGCACATGCGAGACACCTGATGTGATGTCTCCAAGAACAATGGGTTTGCATCCACTGTCTGCCAGCACGAGGGGCTACGTTCTCATACTAGCTGAAAGTTGAAGCTTTCCAAATACTCTTGCAAGAGAGAAACTAAAATCTGAATAATAAATCAAGCATCCCCAGGAATAAGCCTCTTTTCCTTTTTAACACAAACTAAGACTCTTTGACTCCCCTCTGGCTTTCATCTTATTCCTCCTTGACCTTTAGCGCCCCCCACCACCTCCTATAATATTAAATTGCTCCATCTCATTTCAGCCCTCATGGATAAATTTTAATATTATTAGGGTATATCTGAAAATCCTCTAATGTCCCAAAAAGGGGACATTACAAATCTCCCCTCCTTAAAATTGCTTGTCCTCAAGCAATTAGTACCAAGATCCCATACGAATCTATAGGTAGCCTTGTAGCCCAATTTGAAAACAATTTTGGCCACACTGCGAAGCAAGGTGTCACTCTGCAACCCATCCATCAACCAGATCCATAGATCCCCTATAAACCTATGAAATATCACTGTACCTATAGACTGTACAACTCTGACCATCCTCACATCCAGTCTCAAACTGAGCAGAACTATAACCAACTCCTCAATAAGCAATAAATGCATACTATCAACACCCGGATCCCAAAACCTTCTTGTCATAACCAACCGATATGATAAGATAAAAATGTATCAAGAAGCTATGTATACCCCAGTAGGCGATGACGACGCATCATAAATAGATGATGTAGGAAACGAGCTGCCCAAAAACTGAAATCAACACCAAGGGCGCATAAAAGATAATATTGCCATCATCACTCAAAAGAATCCCTAAATACATAAGGGTCGTGAGAAAGAATGAAGCTGAAAAAGCATTCCCTATGATCAACACATAACTCTCCTCAAACCTCCACCAAGACCTGTTTAACTGCTGAAATAAGAAATCCATCCAACCTATATATAAGTTTGAATTCGAAACCATGTAAAAGTTATACGAGAGAGGGGCAGAAGTAGTCACTTCACCACACCAATCATGTCACCAAGGCTCGCTATTAAGAACTGTAGCTTGCTCCAAATCTTTGAAGTCAAGGTCATCCTCATCCCGAAAATCAAGATGAACTCTCTCCTCTACCTCAAAAAGTGGGAACTCTCTCCTCTACCTCAAAAAGTGGGTTATTGGAAATCCAAACAGCATCTACCTCAAACAAAGGGTTGTCTATAAGCTGAATGTGATTTGAAGTTTTGAAACTTGGTCGCTTGGGGCAACTATCCAAATCATGTCTATTGAATGGTATCAAGTTCATCAATTACCTCTAGGAAAAATTCTTGCATCTCTTTATCCTCATGTTCCCTAAAATGATTTGTGCTCTGAATCTGATTTTCCGCTTCTTGAAGAGAAAATTGAGTATCAACCAATGCCTCACGAACATACTTAAGCTCCTTGTTGAGCTCCTTAATCTCATTCATTTCTTTATTCAATTGGTCGATATAGGATCCAACATCCTTGAGAGTATAATCCCCATCGAAAAGCAAACATAAGTAATCTAATTTCATAGATTCAAGGGTTGTTTTGACCACCTGCAGATTAGCAACAGGCCAATCTCCTTTCTCTTCCCTTTGTGCCTTCCTGTAGAGATCCTCAACCATCTTGTGAGTGTTGTCATAATGTACCAAAGATGTCGCAACTCTATCTTCATTAACCTTCAACTAGTTCTTTAAGGTATGCATTTCATGATTGTCCTTTTGAAGTGGTTCATCATTTTGCAATTTCAACTCAGTATATTCCTCTAATTTTATGTCATGGGCATAAGAAATACATGGTTCATCACACCTATCAAGATCATAGGCCTTCTTTCCTCCATTCTCTTGACTTGCATGCATAGGCCAAAGTGTTGTTAGGTTATCATTTGCACATAAAGACAAGTCATACAAAGTCCCTATCCTGTGTGCAACCGACTTCATCAACCTACTCGTCAATGGTTACCTCTCATTCAGCAACATAGAAACTTACACCCTGCGTAACATCATCTACAGCTGAAATCCTCTTATCTACATTTTTCCTTGTGTTGGTCTGAATTTCTTTAGCCTCCTCTTCGTCATTACGGTTCCCACAAACTGGATTGGGTGTACCATTAGTCTCACGGGTTGAGCAAATTTGTACCTGCCTCATAGGAATCCCTTTAACTTGTGAGCCCTTCGAGTTCTTTGCTATCAACTTCAAAACTTTTGTCATTACCACATCATTGTAAGCTGTTATAGGAGATGTTATTCGCATAATCTCATTGAGGCAAGAAGCAACCACAAGGTTAACTTGTTTATCTAGATGCTCCATCAACCTGGGCTGGACCAAGGTCACCATCGCAGGTTGTAAGGTCCAATTTAATAGTTTGTAATCTGCCTGCTCCACCTTGGTTAAATAAGCTTCTTCTATTCCAATTTGGAGAGAACATCATTGGAGACTTCTTTCATTCTAATTGCAACCCAAGTACGTATAGCCGACCCAATGGCTTTTCTTTCTACAAGTTTCTTCACGAAGGATTGTTGAATGTATTGTTGAATTCCTCTAAAAAAACACTTCTTTTTAGATTTTCCATTTTCTCGAATCTAAACTCCACAATGTTATCTAATAAACTTAGAATCACAATGATATTTATGAATCCCAACACTCACTAATCACCCAGAATGACTTCATGGATTTTGAATACTAAATATATCCAAAGTTGGGGTAGTTATCTAATCCAGATTACAAAAAATAACACTTCTTTGTAAACATCTTAGAAAAGGACTGTGATCAGCTTTAATAAATCTTGAGGAATATGTCTTCAGCAATCTTTCGAAATTCATCAATCCTTCCAAATTGAATATCACCCAACTGTAATGATGGCTTTGGCAAACCCCCACAAATACTAAACGCTAACAAGAACTGAAGAACTTTCTGCTATAGGTGAGGTGCAAAACTTCTGAATGAAAAATGTCAAACAATCTTGCTTCTAAACTGGTGCCTGCAGAGACACACATATAGGGTGTCTGTCCCAACATGCGATGAATCCCCAAAACTAAAAGGGAACTTTCAAATATTCCCTTTCGAGGCCACTTTTAGTGTTGTGTGAACAATTTACTTGACTCTTTTTAATCTCTCGTGGCTACATATGACTAGGTAACTACAAATGTTATAATTTCTTCAATTGTATCGTATTACGTTGGAGCGAATTATATTCTTGTTTATGAACACATGTACCCGATTGGAACAATATTCACTTGATTTTTTGACTGAATAGTTTTGGTCAGAGTAACGAGAATCGCGCTGAAATCACATGAATCGCCGATTCAGCGATCAGATTCATGCACCCCGATTTTTTTGGAGTCGGAAATCGTGATCGGCGATTTCATCGGGTGAATCGCCTGAATCGCATCTATCGGCGATTCACTCAAAAAATCGCCTGAATCGCCATTAGAAATCGCCAAAAATCGGCTGGCAACAGCATGCATGTTTAGTTGGAAATAATAAAAAAATCACTTATGTTTTTTGCTTTCTTTTTTACCTTTCCTCTTTGTTATAACCCTAAAGGGCCTTCTAATTGTTAAGCATGACTAGAAGAGAGGAGAAGAGAAAAGAAGAACCATAGGTTATTAAAATAAATAAAAAAATAAAAATAAAAAAAAAAGACGACGACAAATAAAAAATGTTTAGAATGAATAACGGATGATGCCCAAGGGAAGGGAAAGACATAATCAGGTAGTAAAACATTAGCGGTTCCCAGAAAGAGTGTGGGATCAAAAGAAAATCACAAAAACACCGTGTTCCATATAGTTTTGTGTGGGTTTCAGAGTGCAAATTTGGTTTTGGCGACGGGGGCGCTGCCCCTCGACCCCGCTAGGGGCGTTGCCCCCTAGACCCCCAGTCGCTGCAGTTATCAGTCGTGGGAAGTCTCGCTAGTTGATGAGACCTAAAGCTGTTGTAGGCATGGAGTGTCTGTGGTGGAGAGAACAATAGAGCAAGCCTTTCGAGAGGGGTGATATGCTTTGAAGCACTTGGAGTAGGTGTTGGATGTGAAGCTGTCTTATAAAAACTCTTTACCCCATGTGGTAAACACAAACTTCCATGTTTATATATGTTAAGTTTCAACTTCTATTTGATGATGTTATAGTGTGTTTAAGTTATATTCAATAAAGGGTGCATGAAATAAGTCTTAAATTGTTAAAATCTCTACATTTAAAGGGTTTTTTCAAATTTGCCGATTCATCGCCGATTCACTGGCGATTCACCCCCGATTCACGATTCGATTCGGCCATGCCGATTCCGATACAATTCCGATTCTCGTTACTTTGGTTTTGGTACCATAAAGTATTGTAGAATGTTTTGTCCTTTTTGAACTCCAGATAGAGCCCAATATAGGCAAGCTTGGTTTTTTCAAATATAAAACTCCTCCGCTTTAGCTTTGAGAGAGCAATTTCTAGACTCTCCTGAGGAAGACAAAGACTTTCACCACTTACTGCAGGTGTTGTGCTATAGCTGGATAGATAATGATTCCAAGCCCACCCAATCACTTTCTCAATATTTTGACTGTTTTGGGCAATATTTCGATGTCAAATACCCAAATGTGCCAATAGTTCTTGTTTTCACAGCAAGATCGCCATCAAGTTCCCAATGTGCAAGACAAAGTCACTAACCTTAATCACACATCACGTGTCTTGCAATTTGGGACACCAAACCTACGGTTACACCTGACCTGTAACTAAACAGAAAGTCCTTACTAACACGTCTATGGAGTTCGTTGCATTCACAGCAACACCCTATAGCCTCTTCCCACCATGTAATTCCAATCCTCTAACAAAGTCTGCCTTAAAATTTATTATCCGTCAATTTTAAAGTGGGAGTCGTGATATGCATTCCCTATGCCTGATTATGTGTTTTAACTTTGAGACTTGTCATTCTATAGAGCACCTCAACCAACATCTATTGACAAGTTTCTTATCGGTTACTTTCCCACTCCTATAGACCCCCACGCGGCAAATAACTGCTTGAAAAAGTGAATCGTGGCTCTTTTTTAAAACTTGTCGATTATTCACCACTCCGTCCAAACAGCTGGGCACAATAACTCTTTATAATTTGTATCGGCTCCACATATTGGATTTATTTGTTTGCAAGCTTTTAAATGTTGGTATGTCAATATTCAAGAGAATTGCAAAACCCGAGTTACGGAAATATATTCAAACAATATTTCCCACACTGCTTTGACAGTCAGACTTCAATGTTAAACCTAATAGATGCTAATCTCTGTTGATAGATAGAAATGGGCGATGTGCAAACCTTCAATCATCCCTCGGCAACGTCAGGCCTTAGTTGCTGTGATAGTCAATCCCGTGAAAAGGCCTAGTTATTCCAATCAGTCTTTGAGAGACTCGAACTTCCCCATACTACCAATGCTTCCTATAGAAAGGCCGTCGCAACTACCTGAATGTCTTCCTCTTGTATCCCGATATCAACCCTTGGTTAAACGACAATCATATAAATGCAAATCGAACCTATAGGGTAATGCCTGTTGTCTTATTTTTCTTCTTCTGACCCTACCGTAAATAATGTATTGACTCCAATAATTTACTTCCTCAGATATAGTCGAAACTTGAAGTGTAAGAGAATATCAAACCAGTGCACTTGCGCTCAAAACTACCGTAAATGATTTGAGAAATTTCTTAATTGCATTTATGGAAGAACGGTGCTAGAACTAAGAAAATCCCCATGTTCTCCTCTTAAGTGAGTTAAAAAAAACTCCACTAGATCTATTTGTGAATGAATGCGACTTATATCTTTGGTTCTCTTGTCTAAATCTACTCCTACATTTTAATCCTCCACTCTGAGCAAGTCAGTCTGAAAATCATTCAACTTTTCCACTTGACTCGACTTTGGAAGCTCCACAAAATCTTTTCCTGTAGAACTAGAAATCCCATTTTTTATTCTCTCCTAACTCATGTTCAAAGAGGTGTTCTTTCTTAGATTCTGCAATACCTGCTAGAATGGCCGATTTACTCTGGTTGAAAATACAAGATGCTTGCCTTACTTGAAATATCCCTGCATGTTAAGAATATGACAAATAGGCATCTTTAATTCCCCGGAACTATATCTTCCAAGAATACCATACCATCAATTTTCTTTGCACAAACAAATTTTCTCAACCTTTGCTGACAAAAAAATTCACTGCTTCTTTAGAAATATGAATCAATTCCTAAATTTTTGTAAATGTTTGTTATGCATAACCCATTCAAGCTAGCAGGAAAAACCAACTCTGATACCACTGAAATATCCCTAACAGATATTTACTCATTCTTACCCAAAATAACATTCAGAATACCAGCATATGAATATACATTACATACGAACAGAATTAAACAAGTAAACTCTCATTAAATTCCTTCAAACATGTTATTGCATTATACAACAGCAATACAATAACCAACGTTCAAAAATCCAATCCTAAATACAGCTTTACAGTTAGATTGGAAAACTTAAGAAAAGAACCTGTAAGCACATACAACACACCTGATGTGACGTCTCCAAGGACAATGGGTTTGCTCCATTGTCTGCCGCCATCAGGGGCTACATCCTCATACTAGCTGAATGCTGAAGCTTTCCAAATACTCTCTCAAGAGAGAAAGTGAAATCTGAATAATAAATCAAGCATCAAATGAGCCTCTTTCCCTTTTTAATACACGAACTGAGACTCTTTGACTCCCCTTTGGCTTTCGTCTTATTCCCCTATGACTCTTCAACTTACCTCTAGCTTTTCATCTTATTCCTCCTTGACCTTTAGCCCCCTGTAATGTCCCCAATTTTTAATAAAATATTTATTTAGGTTAATTAATTAAATGGTCCTATAATATCACAAGAGCTTATTTAATTAATTGATTTAATTAATAAAGGGGCCGCTCTTTATTTTATTTTATATTAACTCATTGGCTTGTCGGCTTTTTTGTAATCCTTCGGGAAGTTTCCTCAAAGCCCTTTATAAGGCCTTCTTGTAAGTTGTTTTAGGATGCGATTTGGATTATTTCTCTGTTCTGCGAATTCCTGTTGGAGTTCTATATTGTTCGCCATTTCAGAAGTGAAAGATCTTCCCTACTTGGCTTCTCCAATTTCAGTGGGATGTAGCCCTCACCCTATTCCGTTGGTGTATTACTTAGCTCAACTTTGGCAAGTTCGAGCACCACCTTTGTCTACAAATTCAATTTATAATTCATGGTGACATAAGTACTATTTCATGTTTGGCATACCTTCTCTATATTATCTATGTGCATTTGCATTTGGATATTTAATTCAACATTGATTCTTCCCTCAGCATACATATTCACTATGGTACAGACTCTTGACTAAACTGTACAGCATCAAAGCATTACCGTACAACTTTGTAATTTCACCTAGCTACACCATACGGTGGCCATTCAAATCTGCTATTTTCATATTGCTAGGGCAGAAACTCAACAGGCATTCAATTAGGCTTCTCAAATGCACAGATAGTGGATCAGGAACATTACAACCCCCCCTTATAATATTAAATTGCTCCATTTTACTCCAACTCTCATAAAAAAAAATTAATATTAAAAGGGTATATCTGAAAATCCTCTAATGTCCCAAAAAGAGGACATTACATTTTTGGTGAATATCATGTGTTGATATTCTGGAAGACAACCAATGCTCATGATATCAAATGTGATATCAAAATGGTGGATATCTTCTGATCAAAGATATCCTCAAAATTTGGCATTCCAAATATTACGAATGATGTAATATATGTCTTGTGCTCATCCTCCCTCGCTAAGAGGGAGTGTTGATGTTTGGTAGCTTCAATTGGATAAACTATGAGACTAAAGTGCAGATATACATATATATATATATAGATTATTATGTGAGATATTATTATTTGTTACTATATTAATATCTAATTATCGAATATAAAATATTATTATGTGAGATATTATTATTTGTTACTATATTAGTATCTAATTATCAAATAGACATGTCCAATGAAGGGATGTGTCTTTTCTTAGGCTTTGCTCATTATAAATTAGAGGTTGCTGCTATTTACAACACACATATCAAAAACATGGCAGTGCAAATACATTTGCAGCATCCTCCAAAATCAACAAAAATCTGTTGCTTCTGTGTACGATAGGTACTTTAGGATTTTGCTCAATAACTTGGATTGTAAACTACTTCCCAAGTACATGTTACTTTTTAGACGATAAAGAACTGGTTTCAGTCAGCCTATAAAGCATTAGTAGTGTACCATTCAAAGTTCAGAGTAACTAAACACTTATGTCCCGAGATCCTCCTAAAACTTTCTAAACATCCCACTGGTGCATCCCTCCATTCCCAAGTTGTAGAAACTTCAAGTAACATTATAGACTAAAGCCAACTTGGGAAGCACTTTGAACAAGGTGCTTGTAGAAGGGCAGTGAAGATAACAGTGATCTCCATAAAAAGTATTCATATCATCTCTTATAACTCATGCTTCTTAGATATTTAATTTGGCAGAGAAGCCTGGAATAAGTATTTTTCACTTTCTTTTCTCTAAGGTATCTTAGAATCTGTTAAAGATTTACATGTTGTAACTGCCACAGTGTAGTCCTTCTGATATTCTGATCAGCAAAAAATAATATGGCATCTGATAAAAACAACTATTTGCTTGAAATTTTGCCACAGGAAATGGTCTAGCACAAAAAATGAGGCTAATACCATGATAATGACTTACATTCAAGTCCCACAAGATTAATTGCCCGCTGAATAGAATAATTACAGCAGCCCACATCACGATGAGACAAGATTCTCTAAGTGCAATGGAATGTTCGGGTATATTATACTGAAGGTAGTTGTGTTTCAACATATCTGTCATGAATTAAAATAGTTCTCTTGCCTGTTAACACGCCTTGCTGGGTTAATCCAGTCTCTGAAATGGGCCAAACGAGAAGAGGGATGGATAAAAGTGAACTTCGATGGAGCCTCAAAAGGCAATCCAGAGCCATCTGGAGTGGGGTTTGTGAAAAGGAACAGCTCAGGAGTATAGTGGCAATTGGACCCAAAAAACTTCAGGAAGGAACAAACAACAAAGCTGAGGTGCATGCGGCATTGGCTGTATACACTATTACACAGCAAGGAAATTATCAGTAGAACAGTTGCATTTGGAAGGTGATTCACTGATTATTGTCAATGCAGTAATTAAAGGAGAAGCTCTTGGCTGGAACATTAATAAACACGTTAAATAAATTTACAAATTTTTAAAAACTTTAAAGAGTTCAGAATTACACGTGTTAAGAGGAGGCAATCAGATGGTGCACAGATTATCTAAGGTGCCAGTAGCATTTAATGCAGGCCTAACGGAAGAAATGAAGGTTTCAAGAAATCTACCTTAGTCTTGGTAAAATTTGGTAAAAGTGACTTAGAAAATGAAGCGTTTTGAGGGGTTTGATGACTTTGAAATTTCAAGAGGGCTGGATTGCCCAAGATAGGTCAGAATCCAACCTGTTTTGAGAATTAATCCACAAAACTCCAAGAAATCTGACATGCAAATTGGTTCTAAGCTCAGTATTGATTGCATTTTTTGCCCCAAATATTATATGTGGATTTGTTTTGAGTTCTGATTGGTGAAGTCTAGACAGGTAGATTGAAGTTCCATTTGATAAGGATTGCCCAAGAAGGGTCAAAATCTGACCCTCCTTGGACAATTTTTCCCAAACTCCCACAATTTCCAACCTCCTAAACCATCCCAAATTCAGTCTCTAACTGCATTTTTATTCCAAAACTAAGAGGAGCCAGACTAATTGCTTTGCAGATCAAATTGAATGGAGGCAATTCTAAGCTTTTGATTGAAAGCACTGCCCAAGAGCAGGTGGAACCAAAACTTCATGATTTGCGCCCTAGATTGCAAGCCATTTCGAAACTAAGAAAAACCAAGGCAAGTTGGCACTAGGAAGGGGTTGAATATTTGTTTTTTTGTGCCCAAATAGCCAGGTCGGCCCTCTAAAAGATGCAACTTTTAGGACTTAGAAAATCACCTATATAGGGAGGCCTCCTCAAATCATTTGAACATTAAATCTACACCATCCTTCTCTGCTCTAGAAGGCAGAAAATTTGTCAGAATAACGGAGCGAAAGTCTTAGGTTTAGGCAGCAAAATTCCTCATAATTGGGCAGCAAATTACATCTTGTTTGGCAGCAAACTTCCCTACCTCTAAGCACCAGCAACCCTCTTATAATTGGTTGTAGATTTGGCAACCTAATTAGGGTTTGTAGGGATGAAGCTCGGCCCTTGACCTTTAATTGCTTTTGGGGCTTCATTGTAATTGGGACTACTATAAAAGGCGAAGGCCTTCTCATTTGTGAGGGGTTAAGAAAGTTAGAATCATTCGAAGAGGAGAATAGAAGCAAGAGAGCTACGCTAGAAGTTGTTCATAGCTAAGGAAGAGAATTGATCAAATTGTTGCTCTGATTGCTATCAACGTAAGGGATAACTCATTTTTGGTTCTTCATGGTAGATTACTTAATATTGCTTTGGGGAGTTGCATGGTTTCCTTAATCTTTGGCTTGGATTAGAGTTATTTCCATGTTCAAGTAGTTAGTTGGATGAAAGTTATCTAGCCTCTTGCTGATGGTAGGATTGTCTTGTGTGGTAAGCCAGTGATTTAATGCACTTAACTTCAATTGTTGTTAATATTTTAGTTTGCAACCATTGGATGTGATTGGGGAGGAGATATCAATTTGAAAACCATTTGAGTGTTCCTTAGAAGCCTAGACAAGATGGGTGGAGTTGCTGCCGAGATTGCATTTTGTAAAGTCCAAGTCATCCATGCTTAATTTCATTCTTAGTTATAAGTAGAACTTTAAGTTTAAGTTCAAGTGGAGATTGGAAAACCAAATATATTGTCATTGCACATTGTGAAGCTAAGTCTTTACAAGCGCAAGAGTTGATAACCATTGAATGAATGATGTATGTATCCTATGTGATTACCGGCAAATCACATTATTTCAAAGAGCAAGTTCCTGCAATTAAATTATTAAAGAGAACCTTGAAGTCATTTTGTTATCGTACTTTGCAGCTTAGCATGAGAGATGACCTTATATTAAGAGAGGATTGAGTAAATGATGTTTCATCTCGAAATATTGGCTATTTGATTCTGCATGTTGTAGTCAAACAAAACTCACATCAAAAGGCACCAAAGTTTGAAGCTGGGATTTCCAAGGTGACAGCCCAGTCAAGCCAGCAAAGGAGAAAAAATAGGGCTTGTTCAATGTTCTGTATAGTTTCTTTCTGTCATAGGTAAATGTAGTTTTAATGGTATAATATCAATTGTTCGTCTCGGTTCTGTTACTGTAAAAGTTGCCCATTTTGAATGGCAGTTTTGTATATCCCCCTTTGATAGTCTCTGGTTATGTAGTGGGGGGTAAAACAAAAATTGCTAATATATTTCGCAATATGGGGGCTGACATGCCAAAGAATTGTCCAGGATTTGGTTTATAAACACTCGGCATTTTGTTTCAAAAGTTCGTTTTTGCTGTCTGTTGACACAGGGAAATGGCACATGCAGAGCGGGATTTTAAGTTTTGTTTCAAAAGTTGGTTTTTGCTGTCTGTTGACACAGGGAAATGGCACACGCAGAGCGGGATTTTAAGGTTGTAGGGCTTGATAAAAATCAGTGTGAAATTGTAATGATTTTCTTTATGAATTGATAGAAATATAAAAGAGAATACTGATCAAAACATAGTACTCTTCGAATTAAATGTTTATAGCGAAACTGCTACTACTTCTTGCAAAAATAAATCTTCATTTCAACAACAATGTATTCTAGTTACCCGAAGCTCCAGTATATGAAATCCCCATCCCCACGCTCACAATTTTGGTGACTACAATTACAAATGACATACCTCTACTTCTATTCATTTATTCATGTAACCTTAATTTCACTGGCATCCCCATCCCAATACCTGCACCCATTACCCTACATCTGTAACCATGTTTTCTTCCCACAAATGTTCAGATTAAGGTTAATTTTATAGTGGGAGACCTCTGGCTCTAACCATTATTCATTTCAGTAATTAAGCTCAGCTAATATTGATTAAAGAACTGCTTCCTCTCCAATTAAATGACATAATCAATTAACTTTTCCACCATCAAGCTGCCTCTTGGTAACCATTTCAGTGGCACTGCAAGACGCAACCCAGGAAACAACCCATGCTCAGCTGCCGCTGAATTGGTGGTGCATGTTGAAGATTGTAGCTGCGATAGAGATCTTTATCTCTGCTATTTTAAAATGGAAATATGTTTTTATGACCATTATGGTCACCTTCAGCTAAAAGAGATATTTGTGATTACATTTAAGTTTATATTATGCGGAAAGATGTGTCATACATCATGCAAAGAGGCATACAAATGGAAATGTGAAATGTTGAATATGTGGAAATATTAAGGGTCTTACTTTCGGAACTCAAAGAGACCTTTGTGTGTAAGATGAAGAGTCTTATGCAATCTATTTATATGATTGCTTGGTATATTGTAATTCAATCAAGTGAAAAGGCCTTGTACTCATACATTTTTTATCATTAATAAAAGAGATATTTTGCTGGTGTGGCTGGGTTTTTCCCTTCAAGTGGAGGGGTTTTCCCAGGATAAATCTTTTGTGTCTTCTGTACATTTTATTTTTAGTTTTCTTATGCTGTATATCTAATTTTTGGGCATAAAACTTAACATGGTATCAAAGCTAGGTTAGATATCAGCAATGAATTGGGATTTTTGCTTTTGTGTTTAGCTCTTCGTCTTTTTCAAAAGTTATTCATTTGCTTATGTGTCTCAGCATGTGATTTTCATTTTATATATATATATATATATATATATCTTGCAATGTCTCAATCATGCCACCCACTCAATCTTATGAGACAATGATGCTTGACGACCAAGATCAAGAGAAACAAAAAGCTTTTCAACAAGAATCAATCAGCCATCCAACATCAAACCGTCTGATAATTGAAAAAATCAAGCTGCCAAATAAAAACCGACTTTGCCCAAAGGCCAATCAACATAAGATTGAGTGGGTGGCACGATTGAGACATGTCGGATTTTGAAGCCAAGGGTATCTCTGAATCAAAGCTCTTTGATAAACACGAAAAAATAGAACAGGAACAAGCATGATTGTCATCAAATGGGGTTTCCAAATACTCGCATAAATAGGTGCTACGTATATGGATGAGAAGACCACCAGTTGTGCCACAAAAGAACCACTAAATCAAATTCCCTACAGGAACAATTTTTTTGTTGTCAATGCCTTTGTTTTGAATTAACATTGATCAAATAAAATACATCTGGGTCGGACCAATTGGCAATGTTGCTAAAAAACCATAATAAACCCCAAATAATAGAATCGGTGTGGATCTTTCAACCCATGGTATATGTGTGTGTGTGTGTGTGTGTGTGTGTGTATATATTGCGATGTCTCAATCGTGCCACCCACTCAATCTTATGTTGATTGGACTTTGAGCAAAGTCGGTTTCTATTTGACGGGTTGATTTTTTCAATTATCAGAAGGTTCAATGTTAGATGGCTGATTGATTCTTGTCGAAAAACTTTTTGTTTCTCTTGATGTTGGTCGTCAAGCATCATCGTCTCTGGTGTAAATGCATTGAGAAGTCTTTGTATTGAGGTGGCCTCTCTTTTCTATGCCATTATGAATATTCACAACTGTGCATTCTCGAATCTTCTGTTTATTCTCATTTTGTTCGTAGGTGCTATCAACGTGTAATTTTTCTCGTTCTCTCAGCTACAGTCGTGCATCTTTTTCTTTCCTCTTTTGCTCGTCTTGTTGTGCCTATCATCATATGACATAAAATCATCGTTTTTTTTTTTTTTTTTTTATAACTAGGGAATTCCTCCTTTTACCACTTGAAGCTAAGGAAAGAAGATCTTGCAGCAACATCTGAGATTCAATAGCACACTCATCTATCTCTCGTCAACGGATAAATCATGCATACAGACCCTCTTTAATTAATCACAACTCCTCTGAAACCATTCCTTGAAATAACTCAAAGAACTACACATTTTGGGGTACCAAAGATAGACAAAAGCAAAGAGAAATTTGCATAGAATGAAGGCCCCATCTGTATATCTACTTTTGGGCTTGATAGCTCTCGTAGTCATCTGGAATGGAAGAGAAGCTCACAATGGTGGCAGTAGGGCATTGCATTGCAGGGTGAACACTCGGAGATGACCACAAATGGGAGCACCATTATATTGAGAAGGATAAGTTTTGAGAATCATCCTCATCGTGATGCTACTCCAGTTGCTGAATTTCAGCTCGAATGAGAGGATTTTATGAATGTAGAGGATTATCTCAATAATGAGGATCGATTCAATGTGTCATACAAGCTGTCCATGATTTTCCCAATATTAATAAGGCTCATGTCGATGGTTTGTTGAGCTTAAGGATGAACACCTCCAACAAGTATTGCAGAAAGCTATGCACCGCTCTAATCAAGGCACTAAATTGTATGGTAAGAACCTTGATGGATTCATTTTTGTTAGGAGCATATGAGCCTCCTTCTTGGGTTAAGGATTCAGGAGAAATCAAAACAATGTCAAATAATCTAAGACTTTCATGCAACTATCAACGGTGCATGTGATGAATTTGATACCTGCTAGTGCAATTACCAACCACGACTTGGAAATATATAAAAGTGATCATCGTTTGAAGTCAGAAGTTCATTTTTTAGATTCAAGGTGATTGACGTCTCTGGATTAAGTTGATTGAACATAGGTCGGGTGTGCCTTAAATGGCAAGTTGTACATGTCCAATTGAAAAAGTATCCATAGCAAGAGGTTGTTGTCGACAATGAAGAAAATTGGACAAATTCAAAGGAGATAAGTAATCTATGTTTATTTCTTTGTGTATAGATCTTGAATTTTTGTTATATCACTAGAAATAATATAGAGCATTGATCTCTATTTTAATTATAGAAAGCATCAAGATTATAGGAGATTAATGAACATGAGAATGCTAGTTGCAATCTTAAACTAACTTGATGTTGCAAATCTTTATAAAACAAAGTATATCTTTGCTTTGATCTCTATGATAAGTGGATCTTATGAGTCTTTATAAATCTCTTTTAGTTGTTGGGAGCAATGGGATAGTAAGAGATTTTGCAACATTGTTTGCAGTTTTGATACTAAATTGGTGGCACATTATCTTCATTAAAAAGAGGAAGATCATGCTTAAAGAGAGACTATTCAGCTTCAGAGCAGAGGGAGATGTCTAACCCTTTTCAAAGCTTGTGTGTCAGTAAATCACTAGGAATTAACTTCCTTTTATGGTGCTTAAAGTTGTCCTTGTTGAGAGGGAGTCTGTTAAGAGAAAATCTCAATGATTATTATATTCTTCTCTGGGAGAAGTTTGAGGTGAAAGCCCTCATTCCACACTCTACGAGTAGGTATGGTGGACCACCCTCTGCAAGTAGTTCTCTCGGAGAAGTTTGAGGTGAACGCCTTCGTTCCACCCTCTGCGAGAAGGTATGGTGGACCACCCTCTGCAAGTAGGCATGGTGGAAATGTATTCTTCTCCAAAAGAAGTTTTGAGGTAAAAGCCTAGTAGGCATCATGGAAGTCATATGTGTGACTTCATTTTATGTTCTTGTGAGGTAACTATGGTGAATTATGTTATGCTGAGATAACATGTTTTATGTGATGTGAATTTATCATCTTTGGTTGCAGCTATGTGTGTTTGCCCTTCTAAAGATCTCTCTCTTGCTAAGAGGGAGTGCTCTTTTAAATGGAAATATGTTTGTTATGACTGTTATGATCACCTTCAGCTGAAAGAAATATTTGTGATTAAATTTAAGTTAATATTATGCAAAAAGACATGTGTCATACGTCATGCGGAGAGGCATGCAAATGGAAATGTGAAATGTTGAATATGTGGAAATATGAAGGGTCTTATGTTTGGGACTCAAAGAGACCTTCGTGTGTAAGATGAAGAGTCTTATGCAATCTATTTATATGATTGCTTGGTATATTGTAATTCAATCAAGTGAAGAGATTTGTATTCGTACATTTTTTATCATCAATAAATGAGATATTTTGCTGCTGAGGCTGAGTTTTTCCCTTCAGTGGAAGGGTTTTCCAAGATAAATCTTTTGTGTCTTCTGTACATTTTATTTTTAGTTTTATTATGCTGTTTATCTAATTTCTGGGCATAAAACATAACAGTGCACTCCCCTTCAGACCTCTTTCTTTGAAGAGGAACCTTTTTCCAGGATTGCAAAATTGAACAATCATGCAGAATTTTTAGTGATGATGAAGGTCTCAAGATGGTTGTAGCTATCTGCTGTAAGAAACTGGAAGGTGAAGGAGTTTTCCTTTACTATCATTAAGGGATGCCTAATAATTCTCAAATTTTGTTAAGAAGCATAAATAATTGGTCAAAGCATAGGTGGCTGACTGTTTGGCAAAAGTGGGTAATGGTCAATATCCTTTCTCTATTAAAATAAGCAATCTCTTTAAAGATTAGGGAATATATTTTGTCTCTACATTGGGCAGATTCTTTTTTCTGAAAAATTGATCATTCCTAGTGTTTGTTCTCTCTCATTCCTTTAAACGATGGAAATACTTATTTTATTGGCTTGTTTGATTTGTGTGATGCTCTAAAGATTTCTGCATGCTATCTCATTGCATTCAGAGTTGGCACACTCTGCAAGATGCATCATGACTATTCCCCTAGGGTCTCACCCTACAGTGGTGGTGTTTCCGGTCATCATCTGCATCCCTTGTGTTTATACATCAAAGAGAATTTGGGGGATGATGGATTGAGCAAAACTGTGATTCATGCCAGGGTCTCCATCTTGGAGGCTTTCATCAGCAAGCTAGACGCCAGCGCTACAGATTCTGAGACTCACTCTCTATATAAAGCTTGCAAGATTGAATATCTAATAATAGGATTTGGCTTTTGTACGGACAATCAGCATGATCAACTTCTGGCGATATCAAATGTGCTTACCCTGCCAGCTACTTCAACGAGCAGCCCTTCTGGTAGATGTTACCGTTATCTTATTTTTGTCAATGTTGTTGATGGATAATTTGTCAATTTGTGTTTTGCTGGCAGGTTTTGCCTTGGTAGATGTTTGCTGGTTTGGACGCTATGCGTATCATAACTCATTTTTTGCATTGAACTGGGCAAGTTTCTCTACAAATACTTTTCACTCCTGATATCTTACTAGTTATGAATCAACAATGGCTATGGCCCACACCTTCCCTTCCACGCTTCCCAACATCTCTCAAAGTAAGATAAATCTCATGTTAAGATTCTTCTGTTCTGCATATAAATTCATTTAGGCATTAATACTCAGATAGTATCAATTACAAGAAAGAATAAACCAAACTTTATTTATTTTTCCGCATTTGGTTTTCTTATTTCTTTGTACAACAATATATTGAGATGAATGTGTGTAATTTCTGGCAATACGAAGAAATGACAGAAGCTGGGGGAGTTCTAGATATTCAAATTATTATACATATGTACCTCTGAAAATCTGTAAAAAGGAATAAAAGGAATCACAGAAAAAAAACATTTACATTACCACTAAAGAATAAACTCAATGATGACGTCTTACTTGGTTTTAAAAAACGATAGCCCCTCATACGATTAAAAAGACCAACATTCCAACCGCAATAAGCCTCTGCAATTTCAATTCAACGCACAAACAATATCGTCAATTCAATTGGAGAAAAATGTCCACCAAACCCAACGTATTTGTTTTTAAAGAATAATTAGCGCCGGGATTTTTCACGTCAATTGAAAGAATTTTCATCCAAACCCTAATGGACAAATCCTAGGAGACAAAATCTATGTCATTACTATTTAGTTTATTTTTAAAATTGGATATGTATCCGTGCTGCCATTTTCACCGAAATCAGCCAAAGCTTACCTTTCGATTATTTATGACACCCAACATCTCTATAATTCTTTAGGGCAAATTCTGAACATACTTGCAGAGAGACCGTAGATTTTGGCACTCGAATGCTTCGGAGGGAAAAAACAATTTTAGGAGAAAATTTGGGTCAACAGAATTAGGGCCAATTATACCTGGTCGTGTGAGATCAGATTAACATCAATCCGTGTCAACGCCCTTCCTGACCAGATGAAAACAGTGCTGCTTTTTAATAAGTTCTTAAAACGTTTCTTGCTACCATGAGTAGATTTTAACCTCACGGTTTTTTAATTGGATTAGATATCCAAAACAAGGGTTTAGGGTTCAGGCCAAGGTTTGGCAAAATAGCAACTACGCTCGTGGCGAGAGGGCACGATTATTTCTGACGATATGTGTTTGTTTTGAGTACTTTTTCAATTTCAACAAGGTGCACTTGTTATTATATTAATATTAAAATATGTTTTGGGTAATATATTGGAAGATTATTAATACATAAATAAAAATACAAAATAGTAAACTATAAAAAAAAATTGTGAGGAGATATTTGTTTTAATGAGAGGGCTGTGTGAATTTGGATGTCATAATTTTTTTTGTTAAATTTCTTCGTTTGTCACTATCAATATATTTCACAAGATTGTCATGCCATCCAAAAAGGATTGATTTAGAAATGGAGATGATCTTGTCAAAGGCAAGACAAAATAAATTCAATTTATTCATCAACCTTTTAAGGTTAGCATCCTCTGTCAAGAAGAAGAATATAGCAGTGTCATCAGCAAATTGAACATTAACGAGGTCCTATCCATTAGGAAACTTAATTCCTTGCACCTTCAAGCGTATAAAACCATCGCTTAAGAGGTAGAAGAGAGCATATGTTGCAACGACAATAGAGAAGGGGCTAGAGGGAATCCCTACCTAATGGGCCTAGGAAGCATTGTAGGATTAGATTAATAGCCATTAATATCAACTCTAGCATTAGCATTATTCAGGGGAGTTGTGATTATATGTTGAAATTGCTCAAGGAATCTTAATCCATCCAACATCGTGAAGATAAATACCCACTCAATTCTATCACAAGCCTTCTCGTAGTATATTAACATCATGCATGATTTTTATTGAGAATCCCTCACCCAATTGATAGATTCCCAACAGGTGATCGAGTTCTCTAAAATATATCTATCTTTTTCCAAACCCTGATTGTGATGCAGAGGGATTTTAGAACCTTTAGAAAATCAAATGCACGACTTAAGGCTTCACATGCATGAATGCAAATTTCAGCAAATGCATAGAAATTTAATAAAATGAGGGTCAACACATGAAGATGTTGCCCATTCAAATCTGCATTACAACTAGGTTTTCCTGTAACAGGAAAACTCAAGAACTTCATTCTATTCACTTTCTCCCAAAAAAAATCTCTCTCCAAAAATCTCTCTTCAAAAATCTCTCTTACAATATGCACTCTTTCTCTTTTTGAAAAACCTTCTAATGTAACTCCCAAAAATCCATCATAGCTTTCTTGTGGCGATTACATTTTGAATGCCTACACATGGTGCTTTAGGAATATTCATCTTCTAATGTAACTCCCAAAAATCCATCATAGCTTTCTTGTGGCGGTTACATTTTGAATGCCTACACATGGTGCTTTAGGAATATTCATCATTTTCTTCCTTTTGATTTTTCCCATAAACATTTTCAAAAATTAGAAACCTTTAACACACCCAAAATAATCTAAAATAAACTCATACTAAGTCCTAAGTGAATAATGTTGGGTAGGCTTATAAGAATGCCACCTAAACATTTCCACCACAAAAAAAAGGACATTTATTTTAAAACATAAAACTCTAAACTCACACACACAAACATTTCAAATTTTAGATTTTAAACTCAAAACTTTTTGATATTTGCTTTGTGCCCTGCATTTTAGTCATATTGTAGGTTGTCTTCCTGTCACAGACGTGCACCACTTTGGAAATATCCTCTTTGTAAACTTTGAGAAGTTCATTTCCTATACAATATTTTGTTTATGAAATTCTCCAAGCAACCAATCAGGACCTTGGGCTTTGTCATTTCCTAGAATTATGGTTGCATTACTAGCCTCTTTTGGAGTACTATATTTTCCCAACATCTGAACTTCCTCCATTCTAATTTTCCTAGGAATAATAGACTTGATTTGTTCTCTACCATTTCCTATATCTACTCCTTGCCTCTTCAGAAAATAATTTATTGTAAATTTGAAAGAAGAAATCGAATATTGGTGCCCTCTTCCCATACATTATCAATCATTTCCTTGACCTCCTTCCTCTTTAATGATTGGATAAATTATTTAGATCATTTTTTCTCCATGATTAATCTAGTTAATCCTTGTCCTTATTTTACCCCATGAATAATGTTGTTTTGGATGATCCTCAAAGTGTTCTTAGCACATGAGCAAGGTCTAATGCGATAAAAAAAAAATCGGTGGGATTGTTTTGTAGGCATTCTTTTGCAAACACTAACTTTTCATTAAGTATCGACTCAATCATAATATCATCCTTGGTAACTTCTTTTGTACAACTTGAAAGAATCTTTTCCAAGATACTGTGTCTAGATGCTAGATGTCAACAAGTTTTTGAAATTATGACTATGAATTGAATTGCTTAATAATATAGACAGTGTGTTGTACTTTTTCACACTCTAATAATTTCACAATCAAGACAAAGGAATCAAATTTAGTCCTAATGAAAAGTCATCATCCTTATGAGTGATCTCAACCATAATAGGGTGATGATTAGAGAGAGAATAAAGAGAAAATTTTGTAGAATTGCCACATGTTCTCTTGCTAAACCTAAATAATTTTGTGTCTTCAAAATCATTCAAGCCTACAATAGACTTTAATCCTCCCTTACTGATAGCTACACCAAGTGTACCAAAATCCTTGATTATCAACTCTATTTCCAACATTGGGATCCCATAAATTGACCTTGTTAATCATTTTGTCCCAAAAGATTTTTTCACCACCTTTCCAACCAGATTTTCAAACTCCAATTTTGTCTTGAGGCCTCTCAACCATGTTAAAGTCTCTTATAATGATGCAAGGTAAGTCCTCAAGTTGTGAGACCCACATCCTAAATTTTATTATGTCCTTGTAATTAGTATGGGCATAAATGGAACAAACACCAAAGGAGATGTCTTTGACTTATAGAAATTCCCAAACTACCATGTTGCATGGAGAAAAAACCCAATTGGAGATTGCCTTCTTATATCTCATCCCAACCAAAATGGTAGCACACCCTTTACCTTTACAATGCTTAGTAGTGAATGTTAGAATGTCCCACCAAATATACTTAGGATTGATATCAAGGTGGAAGAGGAAAATATTGATCCCTTGTAAAAAAAGGAGGTTCATACCTATATGGAGATCTAGAAACCTTTTCACTCTATATTTCCTATTTAAGGACTCTAGTCCTCTCATATTGTAAGAAGAGAACTTTATATTCATGAGTAGGTATTTATGGGGGCCTACAAACTCTTATAACACCTAGACAATGTTTTGAAAAAATTTCTCTAGCCAACTTTCAAATTACTAGAACCTAGTGTTGGAATGTTTAGAACACCTGAGAGGTGTGGGTGAATCAGTTATCCAAGGTCCAAATGTACAAATAAAACTTTTCAGTACTTAACAGATTCGTATCCATATCATGCATACATCCAATAATTCCATAACTTAGTAGGCCATTGTCTTGGGTCAACATAACTTTGCAGAAAAGTAAACATTAAACACCACAAAATCAATTACACATTTTGACACAAGGATTTAACGTGGAAAGCCAATTTGGGAAAAAGCACCAATAACATGCTACCAATTTTCACTCTTTTGAAGTGAGCCCTGTTAAGAGCCAACCTTGTTAAAGGTTACAATACACACTGGGTGATCCCACAATAATGGGTTCCACTTTTTGACCAATTTTGACACTGAAATCAATATTTTTGCAACAAATGTCACACTCAAGTGACTATATCTCCAAAACTATAAATAATTTCAAGATGACATAAACTAGTGATTTTGAGTACTTTGTTCCTACTTTGTAACCATATTTTTTAATCTAAAAAAAAAATATTATTTAGGTCAATTTTTTTTATCTCCTCCGAAAAATGGTACATAACAAAATTCAATATTATAAAAAGTGATAGTCTGTTTGACACACATAAATTTTTTTCTAGAAATGATAATGAAGTAATTCTTTCAACGCTAGATTTGTAACATCAATATCCAGAGGATGCATTTGGTTTGATTTATTTTGGTTGACTATTGTATAGTTTATGAAGTTTTGAAGTGACATGAACCGTAATTCAGACATACGTTATGTTTGACACAGATAATTTGAAGTCAATTTATCATAAACCATTTTTTTTTTTTGAATAGAAAGGTATCTCAATAAGCCAGTTCCTCCATATTTTTCAAAAAAAAATTGACCTAATTTACTAATTTTCCCAAGGTGTCAAAGTTGGTTGATGTTCAATTGGTAATGAACCTATAATGAGTTAAACTCATATTTGAAAGTCTTAATGATTAAATTATGTATTAAAATTATAGTCATTGGAAAGCTTACTTCGAGCAGCACATTTTGACATGTTTTATTTTACAGTAGAAGATCATTCTCCTACAATTATGGAAGTCAAAAGAACAAAAAAAGAAAGAAAAAAAGGTTTTTTTTTTGTGATTTTCCATGTTCGTGCGAACATGGCGTTCGCGCGAACATGTTTACCATGTTCGAGTGAACGTATGTTCACGCGAACATGCTTATCATGTTTGCACGAACATATTTATCACATATGTTCGTACGAACGTACGAAATATGTTCGCGCGAACATGATTTAAAAAAAAGTTCACGCGAACATAATAAGTATGTTCGCGTGAACATATGGTAAACTCAACTTCCCATTTTGCAATTTTTTTTCATTTTTGTTCGTCCCACTAAAGTGGAACCCATTATTGTGGGTTCACCCCACTGTTAAATGTGACTTGGTTAAAGGATTTCAATCACCTTGTTAAGAGTGAGCCTTATTAGAAGACTTTAGAACGTTCCATTAGAATGTCACCTAGTTAAAGGATTTACAAATTACTGTTAGGTCAATCTTAATCCAAAGGATTTATCCAGATTGATACAATGGTTAGAAAGTAACAATAGGACTTGATTTGATAATAAAATACAACTCACTTGTAGAATAGAGATCTTTGGTTCAATTCTCCATTTTTCTTAGCATTCATACCTTCATCTCTGATAGTTTGTTCACCCTTCAAGCCTTCTTGCTCAGTATGCCATTTGCAGATTCATCCCTTTAGCCACCATATGAAGCAACACCTTCAAACTCTTTGCAACACTCATTACTTCTAGCCTTGCATTCCCTTATAAAGAGAATTATGATCTTCTGTCACTTAATCACAATTGTCCATTTTAGGGTTAGGTTAGATTCATCAAATCCTCCCTCTTTCCATTTTGATCCCTCTAGAAACTTCTCTTACAATATTCCTTAGATTTGCCTCAAAAAAATTTACCTTGAATTTTGTGCCTCCATCTCATCAAGCTTATCTTCCACATGTTTCACATAATTCAAGAAATCAACTTTGTCAGCTCAGATCTATCAAATCTTCAACTAAACACTTTTTGTTGTAAATCACATCCACATTGTTCACTTGGAAATAATGGTCTTTTGATGCTTGACCAACACTGGGTTGCTCGACATCTACTAAGTCTTTCGTGCTCGATCACCACTATTATTTTCTTGATGCTTGGCACCTACTATATTTTCTAACACTTGGCACATGTTGAATTGTGCTTAGCCTGAACTAAGTTTTCTCAGCTTACACTATTTGCTCAGCTAGGCTTGGCAGACACTTTTTATGAAAATACTTATTCTTAGCATAGCTAAAGTAACCATTCACTTTATCCTTAGGTAGATCAATAATACATTATATCATCAATGTCTTACTTGGTCTCAGCACTCCTTTTATACACCATATAACTCAACCTTTCACTAGGTAATCTTGTTATGCTTTCTTTCTAAATCTTCTTCATCAATAAATCAAATGATAACATTCAAACTAGAAAGCAATTGTCTCACCAACAAGTAGCAGATTTGACATTAGTGACAAAATAATGATTGTTCCATTATAGGTTCCACACTTCAAACAATCTCTTTTCAACAATCTCCCTCTTTGGCATTGATGGCAAACTAATACCAACAACAATACCAAAAAGAAACTTGATACCTTTGAAACTCTCCCTCTATCAATATGTGTCCTTCCTCTGTATTGGGTAATGTGAACTTTGTCAATCTACTTCAATGTATCTATCCCTCTAATCTCTATCAGCATATTCTCCTTCTTAAGATGTTTCAATGTATATCTCCCTTAGCAGGTATATCTCCCTCTCTTAAGATTATTTGTTTCAATGTATATCTCTCCCTCTTTGATAAAGACTTATCATCTTATCATGCAAATATTATTAATTCAGGTTCTCCCTCTCTCACCTTGCTTGTGATTATAAGTCTTTTTTGTCAACTCCTTGATTACTTTAGGCAAATCCTAAGGTAAGATCTATTGCACCAAGTTGTAAAATATGACATTCAACCCAATTGATGTAGGGCACCACTCTTTCTTCTCAAGTAGCTCGAGATAGGGGTATCACCCCTAGCTTACTTCTTAGACATTCATCTGCATCCTTAGGCACAACCTTTGTGAATATATCAACTATCTATTCCTTTGTATTCACATATTCTATTCTCACTTCTTTGTCCTAAACCAATTCTCTCAAATAATGTTATTTGATTGCAATGTGCTTTGTCTTTGTATGTAGCACAGGGTTTTTAAAAATGTTTATAGCACTTGTATTGTCACAGTAGATTACCACAAGTTTAGTGATTTCCTCTTTCATACCTTTGAGCAACTATTAATCCATACCACATTTGTAGAATTCACTGTAATAACCACATATTCAGCTTCAATAATAGATTGTGAAATACAATTTTGCTTCTTACAAGTCCAGGTAACTAGTCTCTTTCCTAAGAAAAATGCTCCACCACTTGTATTTTTTTGTGTCATCAATATTTCCAACCCAATCAACATTTGTATAGGCTCTCAATTCAAATTTGTCATTTTTCTTATAATGCAGACCATAGTCTTCTATCCCTTAAAGATATCTCATTACTCTCTTGATAGCCATTAAGTGATTATCCTTAGGATTTACAAAAAACCTTGCAACAATCCCAACAGCTAGTGTAATATTAGGTCTTCTATGCACTACATATTGCAATTTATCAATCATAGACCTGTACATTGTTTGATAAACCTCAACATAATCATCAGTTCCAGATAGTTTGTGTGTTGTCACCATGGGAGTGCTAACTGGTTTTGAATCTTCTAGACAAAAAGTCTTTAAAATTTACTTTACACACTTAGACTGAGTGATGTAAATACCATATTTCATTTGATAAACTTACAAATCAACAAAGAATTTAATCTCTCCAAACATAGACATCTCAAATTCTTTCATCGTCTCATCTACAAATGTCTTACACAATGCATTTTATCCTCCAAATATGATATCATGAACAAAAAATTTAGCCAGTAAAATTCCTTTACTTCCTTTAGTCTTTAAGTATAGGTTATTATTGTCACCAGTCTTCTCAAAACCAATCTTCACAAGATAATCATGCAATCTTTCATACCATGCTCTGGGAGCTTGCTTTAAACCATATAAAGCTTTGTGCAGTCTACATACCATGTTCTTATTGTTAGGATCAATAAATCCTTCAGGTTGTTCAATGTAAACCTCTTCTTCTAGAATACCATTCAGAAATGTTGACTTAACATCCATTTGATAATCTTTGAATCTTTTGTATGCAGAGTAAGTAAACAGAGTTCTCACACCTTCCAGTCTTGCAACTAGGGCAATTATCTCTCCATAGTCAATTCCTTCTTTTTGAGCATAACCTTTGCAAACTAGCCTTGCCTTATTTCTTGTTACTTCACCATTCTCATCCAATTTTTTTTTGTACACCCACTTGGTTCCAATAACATTCTTGTTCTCTTGTCTAGGCACAAGTGACTAGGTTTTGTTATTCTCAATCTAATCAATTTCTTTATTCATGGCTTTAATCCAGTCTTCATTTTCTAATGCCTCCTTCACAATTCTGGGTTCATGTATGCTTCACAAGCATGTATCATTTTTCAGTCTATTCCTTGTCATTAGTCCATCTTCTCTTCCACCAATTATTTGCTCAGTAGGGTGATGTCTTCTGACATACTTTGACAATCTTGGCTCTATTATTCTTTCTTCAATAATAGGTCTTTCAAGAAATTCAATCTTGGGTTCACTCATGTATACATCTCTGTCAGGTAACTCAACATTCCTCTCTTATAATCTGATCTTAGCATCATACTATAGCTCGGCTTCTAAATGCAACTTGAAATTCATTAGATGTGACTCAAAAGTCACTGATTCTGGTTGATTAACAACTTGATTTACAGAATCATTAGCAGTCATGCCTTCATAGTAGTACACAAAAGTTTTGTAATCTTCAGGTTTCTCCTTTTGTTCTTCTTCAAGTATTTTTGTATATTCATCAACTTTCACATTGGCACTTTCCAAAATTTTGTTAGTGTTAGTATTGAAACACTTATAAGCTTTACTTCTTGTGGAATAACCAAGGAATATACCTTCTTCACTTTTAGCATCAAATTTGCTTCCAAATACCTTGAAATGCTTGACATTGGGTGAGTGTCCATACCACAACCCAAAAGGTGTAATGCTTGTGCCTTTCTTCACTTGTACTTAGTTCTCTCCAGTATTTTAAAGCAACATTCTTCTCCATCATCAGTGTTTTAGCACAATCCATCACAGACTTGTTCCTCCTTTCAGCTACCCATTTTATGAAGGGATCCTAGGTGCAAAAGTTTGCCTCTTGATTCCTCTATCATTATATTAAATTTCAAATTCATTTGATCTAAACTCTCCACCTCTATCAGATCTTAGACACTTTAGACTCTTACCAATTTCCTTCTCAACTCTAGCCAAGTACCACTTAAACATTTGGAAAGCATTAGATTTCTCTCTAAAAACATAGCAATCATCATTCTAGAATAATCATCAATAAATAGCATGAAGTATTTGTCACCTTTGTAGCTTTGCACACTAATTGGTCCACATAGAGTAGTATGAACTAATTCCAAAATTGCATTTGAAATAGGAGTCTTACTCTTAAAACTAGACTTTGTCATCTTGCTTAACTAACATTGTTTACAAATTACATTATTTGGTTTATTCAATTTTGGAAAATCTCTGACTCTCTTCATCTTATTGATACTAACCAAATTATCTAAATTTACATGACATAGTCTTTTATGTCATAGCCACACATCATTAAATAATATAACAAGACAAGTAGCTTCATTCATGTCAAGATAAAATAGATTACCTCTAGTATGATCACCACTACCAATGAGTTCACTATCAACATCATAAATATTAGCCTTTTTGTTTCCAAATTCAACCTTGCATCCTAAACTATTCAATTGCGACAAAGTCAAAAAATTATAGTTGAGTAAGAATTATCACACATGGTATTATCTATTAGATTGTATTGATCTTTTTCCGTTTATCAAATAGGGTGCATCATTACCAAATCTAACACTATTTAAATCATAATGCACAAGAGAGTTTAACTTACTTTGTCAATGATCCATATGTCACTCTTGTTCACACAAGACACTAATGTAGTTGATGTTGGCATTAAGTTATTATTGCCATTAGTGACAACACTTACTCAATTTTGAATGATTATCGAGTGCATCACTCAGTCTACAGCGTATACTGAGCATTCAGTGGTTACCTTGTAGGTTCATCACTTAAGTAGTTCATACCGAGCATTCATGAAGCTACCGAGTGGGTGTGCAGCCCAACAGTATCTACCAAACTTCATAGTTTACACCGAGTATCTCAGTATCTACCAAACAGTCAAACTGTGTCATGGGAATCTAGTGTTTACCGAGTGATGGAAGTGTAATGTTTAACGAGTGATCGAAGTGTAATGTTTACCGAGTGAAATCAAGGTAAACGAAGGAATTCAGTTCTTACCAAGTGACATTATATCTACCAAGTCTCCAATGGTTACCGAGTTCCAACCTACGATGTGTGGTTAGTATGGACCGAGCTTCTACTTCTACCGAGTGCATGACAATGTCGAGTAATGCAGTGGATGCCGAGTATTAGAATGTCACCAATTCAGCTTGAAGAACTCGAGTTTTCTACTATTTGGCCGACTCAGTAATGTTTTGTTCACTTGTGTTTTAGCCAACCTTGCAATTGTAATTATTGGAATGGTATATATATGTAATGTATTACATCATTTACAATGTATGGATGGAAGTATAAAAGAGAGACATGTAATGTTTTGAGAAGAATGAAAGCGAATTAGTAGAAGAGCAGAGTATTCAGCAAGGTCTACAAGGAGCAGAAAGATTCATCAGTCACAAGAGGTGATCTATACTTCAAGGATCTAATCAACAAATCAAGTTTGTAAGTAGATCCACTATTTCATCCTAACAGGTGAATCAGTTTTGTAAATCCTTTAGCAGGGTAGACTTAACAGTCTTTTGTATAAATCTCCTAACAGAGTGCATACTTCAGTGTATGTTTATAAATCCTCTAACAAGGTGGACCTAGCAGTCCTTTGTGCTCCCAACAGGGCAGATCACCAAAAGTGGTCAATGTAAGTCTTAATAGGCCAACTTCATATTGTAGTAACGAAGTTTTGTGGGTATCATCCCCACCCCAGTTTTACTTTCTATTTGGAAGGTTTTTGGGTCACCAAATCACTATGTACATTTGTTATAAATGTTTGTTCTCTCATATATGCAGTAGATTAGATGAATGAATGGTGAATAGTATATATGATTAAAGTGCTGAATTGGTTTAAAGTTTTGAAGTTACTGATTCACCCCTCCCCTCTCAGTAACCTATCATATCTTGAATATTTCCAACAATTACCTCATCTTCATCTGAATCATCTTTCATTTCAATATGTAGACAACTTCATCATTGTCATCATCTAAATCTTCATTGGATTCCTCTTCAGTAATGTAGCAAGCCTTCTTTCTTTTGTCTTTATAATCTTTTTTGTTCTCATCTCTTTTACCTTTGTATTTATCTCCACTTCTACTGTTCTTATTCTCTGGACACATTGCAATAATATGACCAACCTCATTACAATTGAAACACATGATAGGTAACTTACCTTTGTATTTCTCTTTGCCTCTGTGAAATCCCCTAGCAAATAATGCTTCAAGCTCCTCTACATCATCTTCATCTACATCACTGTCACTATAAACATGTTCAACCTTAATCTTTTTCTTATCTTTGGGCTCTTTCAGTGATAATTTAGCTTTGAAAGTAGATTAAATATTCTTTATTTTAAAATTATCAAAATTTGAAAGCTCAAAAGCAGTAAGTCTACCAACCAATCCTTAAAGGGTCAAATCATTACCAGGAGTACATCCCAGTTCTTGTATAGCAGAGACTCTAATAGCATAATTAGGCAATAGGGTTCTCAACACTTTTCTAATCATAGTCTCATCTTCAATTATTCCATTTGATCCTCTGATGGCATTAACAATATACTTGACTCTAGCACAATAGTGAACTATATTCTCACCTTCTTGCATTCTCATTTCATTGAACTTACCTCTAAGACTTTCATATTTGGCTCTCAACACATTCTTATCTCCTTCGTAGATCTTGTATAGGGCACCCCACATCTTTTTAGAAGTATTACACCCTTTGATGTCATCAAAATCATAATAGCTTAGGGTAGATGCAATCTCCAACATTGTGTGGTTGTGTTCTTTCTTTTGTTTCAGTTCTTTTGTTGTCATACCTCTAGTAATTTCTACATACTCAATAGTTATAGTTGATAGTGCAAAGTCTCCAAGGCCTCCTAGGTGCAACTTCATCAAACTTTGGAAGAAAACTATCCTTGTTAAGCTTGGGTACCTCCCTTTTGGACATCTTGATCTTTAGCTTCTAGTACCTTCTAATTGTTTTTTCACAAGCACCAAAGCTCTAATAACAATTGTGCAATGTTTAGAGTAACTGACGGGGGGGTGAATTAGTTATCCAAGGTCCAAATGTAAAAATAAAATGTTTTAGTACTTAATAGATTCATATCCATAAATCCATATCATGCATGCATCCAATAATTCCATAACTTACTAGGTCACTGTCCTAGGTCAAAATAACTTTGCAAAAATATAAACATTAAACACCACAAAATCAATCACACATTTTGACACAAGGATTTAATGTGGAAACCCAAGTTGAAAAAAACCACCAATAACATGCTACCAATTTTAACTCTTCTGAAGTGAGCCCTATTAGGAGCCAACTCTATCAAAGGTTACAATATACACTCTTAAATGTAACTTGGTTAAAGGATCTATATCACCATGTTAGGAGTGAACCTTGTTAGAGGACTTTAGAACATTCCATTAGAATGTCACATGGTTAAAGGATTTACAAATGACTATTAGGTCAACCTTAATCCAAAGGATTTATCCAAACTAATACAATAGTTAGAAAGTAACCGTAGGACTTGATTTGATAATAAAATACAACTCACTTGCAAATTATAGATCTCTAGTTCAATCCTCTATTATGCTTGTCATTCATACCCTTCATCTCTGATAGCTTGTTCACCCTTCAAGCCTTAAACTCCTTAAGCCTTCTTGCTCTATATGTCATTTGCAAATTCATCCCTTTGGCCACCATATGAAGCAACACCTTCAAACTCTTTGTAGCACTCATTACTTCTGGCCTTGTATTCCCTTATAAAGAGACTTATGATCTTTTGCCACTTAATCACAATCATCCATTTTAGGGCTAGGTTAGAATCATCAAATCCTCCCTCTTTCCATTTTGATCCCTCTAGAAATGTCTCTTACAATCTTCCTTAGATTCGCCTCAAAATGGTTTAGTTTGAATTTTGTGCCTCTAGCTCATCAATCTTATCTTCCACATGCTTCGCATAATTCAAGAAATCAACTTTGTTGGCTCAAATATGTCAAATCTTTGATTAAAATCATTTTTCTATTACCCAACATCCACACTATTCACTTGGTAGTAACACTCTTCTAATACTAGGCCGACACTACGTTCCTCGACATCTACTAAGTCTTCCTCGCTCAGTCTCCACTATTATTTCCCTGATGCTCAACACTTATTAAGTTTTACTGATGCTCGATACCTACTATATTTTCTAACACTCGACACATGGTGAATTTTACTCAGCCTGAAATAAGTTTGCTCGGCCTGGCTTGGTAGACACTTTTCATGAAAACACTTCTTCTTAGCTTAGCTAAAGTAACCATTCACTTTAGCCTTAAGTAGATCAATAATACATTATATCATCAATGTCTTACTTGGTCTTAGTGCTCCTTTTATACACCATATAACTCAACCTTTCACTAGGTACTCTTGTTATGCTTTCTTTTCAAATCCTCTTCATCAATCAATCAAATGATAACATTCAAACCAAAAAGCAAATGTCTCACCAACAAGTAGTAGGTTTGACATCAGTGACAAAATAATGATTGTTCCATGATAGGTTCCACACTTCAAACAATCTCTTTTCAACACCTAGTGGTCTAACTCTCTTCTTTTCCACCTTGAAATCAGTTAAGTGCTCATTACCCAATGAAAGGATGGGAAGAGTCTGAGCCTTATTTTCTAAATCCTTTGCAACCCTTATGAAAGTAGAATTATTGTTGAATTTCATTGATTGTCCTTTTTTATTGTTTGTTCTATTAAGGTATATTGATATTGGAAGGTCAAGATTTATAAGTTAGTCACATCTTTATATGCATTTGTTTCCACTCTACATTTGGCACAATAATTTTGGTTCACTCTATGATGTTGTAGTCTATATACTTCAATTTTTTGGGGTATAGTTTATCCTTTTGTGAATTTCCTAGTACATTTACAGGAATACATTTCCTCCTTATGTCAAGTTTAATATGCTCGAGTTCTTTTTTGACTTTACAATTTTTCTAATGTCGTTAGTCAAGGATTAGCTCAATTATTCTCACTGAAATAATGTATAGTCTACATTGTCGAAATATTAGGCCATATTATTAATTACGATAAGACAAAATCAAAATAGTAAATTGTACAGCGGAAATCTATAAGACTCAAACAAACTAGTTAGTACCACTGATTAAATTAGAATACTAAACTTAAAAAACTATTTAACCCTATAAGCAACATAAATAAAAGCATAATTATCATAAATAAAATACAAACAAACCAATGCATCCAAACTAATAAACCCTTCAATCCTATGTTGCTTCTCTTTGTTCATATAAAGTGTGCACTCAAATGTGATTCTAGCAACACTTCGATTTCGAGCTCTAATAACTATGATAAAAGATATGATTCCAAATGATAGGAAAATTGACAGTTGACAAAGGTTTGATACTCAATTGATTTAAGAGTTGCATAAGTTAGAGAGAGAGAGAGAGAGAGAGAGAGAGAGAGAGAGAGAGAGAGAGAGAGAGAGAGAGAGAGAGAGAGAGAGAGAGAGAGAGAGAGAGAGAGAGTATGAAGGAATGATGGTTATATATATAGAAAATTATGAAATCCACAAATAGTTGAAATTTATTCTAGGAAAATCATGATTGGCTGATGAGGATGAAAGAGATTGGAGAAATAATTGGTTAGTTTCCAAATTTAAATTGAAGATGATAAAGGATAAAATCTAAAGATATTTTCAAATATTGGAGAAATAAAGTTTCCAAAAATTGAAAAAGGGAAGTTAGATATTTTCGCATTTTGGATTTTCAAAAATTTGTTTTTTCTGTTTATGTGGATTTTCTAATTTTCAAAACTCATGCTTCCTCATAAATTTGATTTTTCAATTTAAAAATAATAATAATTACTTGAGATAAAAGTAGAAAGATGGAAATTAAGATGAAAATAATTTAAAAATAAATGAAATTTAGAATTTAATTTAATAAAGAGGAATAAATTAGCTAACTTAAATAATCATTTATAAATATTTAAACTATGGAAAATTAGAAATTCAATTCAATTAACCAATAATGATCAATTAATTAAAGGTTAATTAATTTAATAAAATTAATTATTTAATTAATATTCCATAAGATTAAATGATGTAAAGATTCATTTTTAAAAAAGAAATAAGATGATAATTAACAATTTAAGAACCCTTAATTAATGGAAGAATAATTTGTGTATTAAGTGCATATTCGCTAGTATGTCCATTTTTTGGTGTTTACATTTGCCCATCTTCAATATAATGTGATTATGCGCATTGTATCAAAGAATTGCATATTAGGTCTTGTCCCAACGATAGCAAGTGGACCTTATCCCCCCTCAGAGAGATTGTTTGTGCAAGAAAGGCATGAATGATATCTCGATGAAATATATAAAATATTAGATGAAATGATGAGAGAGAAGAATAGTTAGTAATAAGTGAAGTCTTAGTAGATAATGATGATTATTTGATTAATAGAGATTGTTAACAAGAATATTGTTTGATTTCATGAAGGACCCATCATATATAAGACTAGTGACAATGTCTAGTTTTAGGGAAGATATACCCTATATAAGAAAAGTGACAACATATTGTTTCATGAAAGATATATCTTGTATAAGACACACAATCATTGATTGACAAAATGATTTGATAAATTAACAAATTGATGAATTGGCTGATTTAATTGATACGAGAAATGTTAGTGAGAAGCATGAACTAGCTAGAAGAATGAATCAAGAAATATGATTTAGAAGAATTGAACTTATGCTATAAATTTGGATGATATATTGAGTCACAATTTGGTGATGTACTCAGTCACTGTTAAATATTTTTCATAGAGTTTTCATCATTGTACTTTATTCAAAAGAAAGAGGTAGAAGTGCATCTATATATATTGACCATCTAGATAACACTACTATCTTTGATTAACAAACAAAAATAGAAAGGGAACAATTCAATATCATTCTAGCTTATCTCAAATCATGGGTGTGTGTGGTTGCCAAATGTGTGATAGTTCTTATCACATTCACCCTACATCATCCTTGCCCCAAAATTTTATTGAAACACTTAAAAAAAAATATTAAAAAATGATGAACCAACTTGGCCTCTCTCACCGCTCAATGGTATCCTTGAGGGTATAGGAACATAATCATGAAAGATAAATAAAAAATAGACTAACCTAAAGGACTTTTTCAACATCCTTGTTGATCATTGATTGGATTGAGTTGATTTTTTGATTTGATTAATTGAGGGTCTCATGAGTCCATTGTTAATTTATGAAGTTCATTGATTGATTTGATTTGATGTTTGATTGTCACATTTTTTTGCTTGTCATGATGTAGCGATATTTTATTGCAAAGACTTTGATGTGTTTTGATTTTTTAAGAATTTTTTCATAACCATATATGATGTTTTTGATCAAATTTTCAGGTCTTTCTGAAAATTTTAGGATTTTTTTCAAGACATTTTCGAAATATATTTGAAGATTGCTTTTTTTCATAACATTTTTCAAATGTTTTTGGAGATTTTTTTTCATGATATTTTCTGACTTTTTTGGAATGTTTTTTAGGATGATTATTTGAATGTTTTTATTTTTTCATGACATCTAAGATTTCCCCTAATGTCTAGCAAGGCAAGGAAAATATGGATTGATGGATGAACTAGATGAGTACATGGATGAAGGCTTAGGTTCACTTAGTATGTCTGGAATCTATTTGGGTGTCAGGGACTATCCACAAGATGGGATTATTTTTTTAATTTTTTTTTTCCAATCTTAGGGATGCAATATCATAAAATAGGGTAAAGATATTGTGTATTTATTGGCATGTGGTGTAAGAATGATCATATCAAGAGAATGTTGAGAAAATATTTGTATTTTGACATCCTTATTTTCAATCAAGATCAAGAAAAGGATTTGGATAGGATAGTGATAGGACATGAATAAGGAAATCAAGATTAAGGGTAAGGGATTTGGATGGAAGGTTTTGATAAGATACACAATATGGACCAAAGGGATGTAGATAAGATAAGCGACATGGAATAAATGGATGTGGATAGGATAATAGATATGGACAAAAGAGATGTGGATAGTTTTAATAGGACTTTGTTTTGCATCCAGCCAACAGGGTAATAATTATCACCAAATTGGAATGTTCAACCAATATCACCTGAAGGAATGGGAAGAAAAAGTTTTCACTCCCAAGATCCCTGTAGACTAAGTCTTGGTTGTGAAGAAATAGGCAAAGTTGGATGAGGAGGTGACTGGTTTTTAATAAGGTGGGTTGAAGCTTCATCATTTTCCTATATGTTTGGTTAGGCAATGGATCACTTGAACAAAGTTGGGAAAATATCTTAGGATGAAACCAAGGAAACAAATAACTAAAAATTTAATAGCTTATATGGTTAGAAATTTAATCAACCTATACTCTACTTTTGCACTATTATTATCAACAATACATGCTTGAATGGTAGGGTAACTTAAACACATGCTCAATCAATCAATCTAACACATGTATAATTGTTGCAAATGAAACTAGTACCAAAGTAAATAAAGTCTGAGTTTTATCCAAGCCAAGGAAGATAATAGCAACAAAATAGAAAGATCTCACTATTTTCAAAGGTAAATGAATCCCATAATAAGCACTCTGAGGTCCCTTTACTCAAAATATGACTTATAAATACTAGCAAGCACTGGGTGAAAAAAAGATTTTCCATAAAAGATAGTACTTCTTTCATTCATGAAGTAAGGTGTTACCATACTATGGGCAATAAAATCATCAACTTTACCAACCCTAGAATGGTTGATCTTTCTCTTATTTATAAATAGTCATTTATAATTCGAGCAGGAAAATATCTTCTAGCCCTAACTAACTCATATGCCACCTTAATTAACACAATCTATTACTATCTTCACATAGGAGCATCTTCATAATAAAATAACTTAAATCATAGCCATGAAAGGGGCGAAAAGGAGCAGGGAAGGGAAAGAGGGGAATTCCTAAGGGAAAATTGATCTTAAATGGTGAACTTTACATGCTTTTCCTATCAAATCTTTGTTAGTTATCTCCTTGAGATGCCCACTAGTTGATAAGAGCACTCGACTTCTTTGACAACCTTAAATGCATTGGGTACACGGGGAAACACATAGTCAGAAAGGACTTTATCTGTCATTATTAACTAGTTGTTGCATCATTGATAAGTCTATAAGCCAACAACAAAAAAGGATGGTTAGCTTTAGAACGAATCTCAAAACATTCGATTGTGTTGTAGAAGGACTTGAGTTCCAAGACTTTCAAGTTTGGACCCTTGAGAACCGACTACCATGAAATGGAAGTTTGCCAAATCAGTTCATAGGGAAGAAGGAATCCTGAACCCATTATAGAGTTTGGGTGCTTTAGAAAGCAAGTGAAGCTCCTTATGAGCAGGTGTTGAATCAAACCAAGAGGATCCCCCTATGCTAAAAATTGTGTATGTAGTAGGGCCCTTATCATGCATCATTCTGTCATAGTACAAGATGTATCTGATATAGAAGGGGAAGCCTCATCAATCCAAAAAGATAAATGTTTTGGACTCCTTGTTACGGGGTTTCAAATATATGAGCACCTTTCTATTTGCTAACTTGTTGCTTCCCTAGATTCCCGTTCTTGGATGCATCTCATCCTATATTGACAACTAGTCCTTCCATGATTAGGATCTTGGGACTTGATTGTAATATCCCCTCTAATGTTGATATTTTATAATAAATCACAAATAGTTGACATCCTTATTCGAAGTAATTAATTAAAGAATAAAATGATTATTTTGGTAAACTATTTATTAAATAAAATTGAAGCATTTTATTAACTATTTAAAAATAACGAATGAATGATTAAAATGATGAGCGACAGGCGATCGAGCCACTTCTTGAGCTAGCCCTAGCTCTATTTGGTTTCTTCTTAGTGCTACGAATGTGAGAGCTTGGTGGTTGCAAGGTGTGGAGTGGGTGGCTCTTCCTACCGAGTCATGGACTAGGCCATATTTCTGGAGGTTGAGTGTTGAGCTATGAGTAGGTGGCTTATTGTGCATGTTGTTTTTTCTATGTTGTGTGTGGGAAGTCGAGACTGTTTCTGGTAGATCTGCTTGGCCATGGCCTTGGTCTATTCTCCATTGTGAGGAATGGGAGGATCGTTGGCGCAGGTTTGGAACTAGGAGGAGATTAGATTTATGGTGGGGGAAGACTCCCTCTCCCATTTTTTGGTAGTCAAAAAATGGATGATGTCAAGGGTGAGACCGTTGTGAGGAGCCCTCAATTGGATTTTTGGGTGGCTTTAGGCCCTAAGTTTTCAAATCAAGGGATGAAGACCTTTGACAACAATCTGTTTGTTTTGAAATCTAGAATTGCTAATTTGGGGTTATCGAATGGCTTAAGGATTACAAAGACTAATGGATGTCTCGAGAGGTGCAAGGAGAGGACAAAACTGGTTATTCTGGTTGAAATGATTGTTGAAGATGTGGAGTATTATTCACAACACTCCTTATACTGTAAGTTTTTGGGGATGAAGGTCTCCTTGCAAATTTTTGAGGTTTGGGCTCAGAGGACTTAGGAGCCAGAAGGGGAAATGGAGATAATGTTGTTGGAAAATAGCTATTTCATGGTTATTTTTAATTGCATAGTAGATCACAACCGGGTATTTCAGGGAGGCCCTTATTTTCATAATAAGGTTAGGTTGTTTATCAAGCCATGGCATGCTAGTTTTAACCCTATAGAGGAGCTTCCAAATTGTGTCCCACTGTGGGTTCACTTGTCGAGGTTCCTGGTGGAATGCTGTTAAGAGGATGTGTTGCACCTTCTGGCCTTAGTGCTTAGAAATCCTATAGGGACTTCATCCCAAACCTTGGGTAAAAAGGTAATGACTTTTGCATGCATTTGTGTTGAAATTAATCTAAGTAGGCCTTTACCAGATGCAATAGAGATGTGTGCAGGTTCTTATTCTTGGGTACAAAATTTGGACTATGAAACTCTTCCTTTTCATTGTCAATTGTGTTGAGAATATGGTCATTTGCAGAGGCGATGCCCATGGTATATGCCTCAGGAATCCCAACCTTCATAGCTTGTGAGCAACCCTCCTAAGATAGATAAAGGGAAGCGTATTTCTCCTTATGAGGTAGGTACTTTTGATGGATTTTCTCTGGTCAGGGCTCGCAATCGAAATAGTGGTCAAAAGAAGCCTTTTAAAGAAAGGCATGATGATGGTACCTTCAGTAGATTTGAGATTTTGGATGAGCTTAGCCAAAAAGAAGTTAACCCGGGTTTGATCAACTCAGATCAAGGGCTAGTGGGCTTAGCTCAAGAGGATCTTGTTCTTGATTCTTCAATGGATCCACTTGGGGATGATTGTCGGCAACTGGTAGTGGATCAACAAAGGGGGATTTTTGAGGTGTAGGAACCCTTGGCCATTGTTACTATAGTTGGAGTAGATTCCCCGTCTATTGGGTGGAATAGTGGCTCAAACTTGGTAGCAAAGACTAAGCCTCCTCCCAAATTGGGCATTTTGCAAAAAGATATCAAGAAGGGTGGGGTAGAGAAATTTGTTAAACTTGGCAGAGAAAAGGATATGGAAAAGATTAAATTAGTTGGTGAAAATTTGGTGGAGTCAGGGGCAGTTAAACCTCTGGATTCTATTTTTTCAGGCCCCTTGAAATGATTGTTCTATCATGGAATGTACAGGGCTTGAACAACAACCCTAGACAAAAAGCAGTTCATGAGTTAGTTAGAAGGCAAGGTCTTGATGTTTTTTTTACTGCAGGAAACTAAGTTATCTATTGAGAGTATGCAAGGTTTGATGCCTAGGTTGTGGAGAAGTAGGGAGTGTCAATGCATTAGAGCTCTAGGAGCTTTTGGGGGTCTGGCATGTTTATGGAATCCTTAAAAAATCTAGCCTCTTTGGTGGATTTCCTATAAAGCCTCCATGTCTATGATTGCTACTTTCCTAGAGACAGGGGATGCTATATTGTTTTCCAATATTTATGCTCCTATTGATCTTCAGGGTAAACAAGTTTTGTGGTCCCACATCAGGTTGATCTGTAGCATGTTGCCTTTTCATCCTTAGATATTGGCTGGAGATTTCAATGCTATTTGTGAGTTAGCTAAGAAGTGTGGCAGAATTGGAAGATTGGATCCTTCTGCACTACTACTTCGAGACAATATCAATGCCTTGAATCTTGTGGATATCAAATCTAGCAATGGTCAATTCACTTGGAACAATCGACGAGTTGGAGAGTTTTGTATTGCAGAAAGGTTAGATCAATTTCTAATTTCTTGTTACTAGGTTGGAGGAATGTGGACTTCTTTCTTTGAAATCTTGGATTGGAGAGGTTTAGACCATTGGCCTATTAAACTTTCTACAGAGTCAGCTCAAATGCTTCAAAAACCTTCTTTTAGGTTCCATATTATGTGGTTACGAGACTCATCCTTGAATGACTTGGTCTCTAATTGGTGGAAGAAAGGTAGACCAGCTATGGCACTTCAATGTATGTCTTTGCTAAGCTACTTCGATATGTTAAATTTAAGCTCAAAAGGTGGAATTGTTTGCACTATGGGAATGTCTTCCATGCAAAGGCATTGGCCTAGGCAGATTTGGATGGTGTCACAAGAAGGATAAGGGAGGATGGGGTAATAGTTGAATTGCTTCAAGATGAGGCTCAGGCTATGAAATTATTGGAAGAGTGGGAACTGCGAGAGGAATTGTATTGGAAACAAAAGGCGTAAATTGAGTGGCTTCAGGAAGGGGACAAAAATATAGCTTTTTTCTTCAACTCTGTGAAAGCCAGATGCCATGGTAACTGAAATGTCCCCTTTCTAATTTTATATGATATTTAAAGCCTCTAATCATATTTTTAAAATCAAACAACCAATATTTCAAAGATCCACCAATTTCTCAATAAAACCCAAATTAGGTATGCCCGAAATAGTGCCCAAAAACTTCACTGCTTCACATATTATTAATAAATCTGAAAGTGGAATTTTTTTACAAAAATTTCACTAGCATAACGGCCTACAAAATGAGATTTCTAGATCTTTATAGAGTTTACACAATAGCTCCCAAACAGAGGACAAAAAAATGCTCATTGAGCTCCCGAAAATAACATAAAATAGCCCGAAAACACCACAAAAATACTAATAGTCTATCACAGAAGTATAACCATGACCCAATACATATATTCAACTCTATTTCAACATCTAAATGTCTAAAATACAACAGCAACCCAAATTGATATGAAATACTCAATCGGAAACACCAAACTCTTACAAAAAAACACACCCAAAAACTCACAAATTTGCATTGTTCAGCACAAGGGAAAACTTTGCATGAGCTTGCACATGGAATGGATTTAAACTCCCATCCTTAGCCTTCTTGAAAATCTATAAACTCCCATCCCTGGGTCTCCTTCTCCACAGGTTTGGCAGCCTCTGAAGAACAACAAAGCAATGAGCAAAAATCAAGTTATGGAATGAGCCCAAAATGCCTCCAAATCTCTTTAAAAGAGGGCATAAACCTAACTCAAAACCAAGAGGGGTTAATAAAACATATTTTAATAATAATTTTTGTTTATTAGTCCATTGGTTTCCAAAGATTAGCCCCTTTTGCCGAAACTTCAACTTTTTGAGCCTGCCTGCCTTAGCAAAGATTATTATTTTTAATTATTTAAAAAGGGGACATGACAAGTCCTCCCCTCCCAAATATTGCTTGTCCTTAAGCATTGAAGGTTAGAATGCGCAAGAATATGTGCTCCTTCCCAGGTTGCATCCTCCAATGGTAATCCTTTCCATTTGACCAAATGCTCTATGATACTTCTATTTCTCAATCTTTTCTCTCTTGTATCCAAAATCTCTTCTGGTATCAAAACTAATTTCCCTTCATCATCAAGAGGTGGTAATTTTGTAGATACTATGGTTTTCTAGCCTAGAACATTTTTTAGGCAAGATACATGGAAAACATTATGTATTTTGCTGTTTGGTGGGAGCTCTAATTCATAAGCTACCTCTCCTACCTTCTTGATGATCTTATAAGGCTCATAAAACCTTGGCTTGAGCTTCTCTGCCCCACTCCTCTTCAAGGTGCTTTGCTTATTTGGCTACAACCTGACAAATACCAAATCTCCTACCTCAAAAAATCTTTTAGTCCTTTTCCTATCAGCATACAACTTCTGTTGGTTCTGTGCATGATGTAGATTATCCTTGAGGGACCTTATTATGTCTTGGCTTTGCTTGACGAAATCACTTGCTGCAGGTGTATATGAGAAATATGTTAGCAAGAAATACTAATCTATTAAGAGAACAAAGCATTAACTAGCATAAAAATCATAACATATATGAGAGACAAAGTGAAACCCTCAAATGAGAATATGAGCCATAGAATGGCTCTCCCAATGAGGATGGTCACTTGATTTAGGGATGAGTCTATTTGCTTAGATTTGGTATGTATGCTCAAGGTTCTCAAAACTAGCTTCAATGGAGATGGATGGGTAATGACAAATTAGTAGCCTTGTGAGCTCTCAATTTGGCATTATAAGGGTATGGTTTAAAGGCTTTGTTTTTCAAACTAGCATTATAACTTTGGCTTAAAGGTTGTGATGAAATGGCTTGGGAGGGGATTCAATTTATAGGCTAAGGGCTTGAGGGATGGAGGGTTAAGATGCAAGGAGAGATGAAAGCTTAAGGAGGGCTAGGATGCACTCAAAGGGGAGCACATGGATTGTGCTTGTTTAGCACCAACCAGGGAGTGACACATGTCACAAGGTGAGTGGATGGAGGCAAGGGGATGGATGAGTCAACAAAGGAGGCTCAAGGGATAATATCTTCATAAAGACCCTTCATAATGGCTTTTAAGAGCAATGAATGGGCTTGTAAGAGTCTTTATGGCCTTTGAAAGAGCATTCAAAGCTTAGTGGTTGGGATATTTTGGAGGGAGTTGAGATTGTTGACATTGCTTGGCTTAGGAAAGTCTTAAGCTTACTTAGGGAATGTGACAAGGTTAGGGGGTGGATTAGAGGTGATTTAGGATTAGACTAAGCTTGTTAGAGATATGCAAGTGGATGGCATTCAATGAGGGTGGGTGAGTTAGTGGCTAAGCTTGGTTAGTATGGGTGGATGGGGTGGATTAGGCTAAAAAGGGGGTTTAGGATAGTTTAGGGGTTATTAGATTTGAGGGCTTTATTTATCAAATAGATTTATTTAACAAATGAAGATTTTGGATTTAGATAGTAGAATAGGATTAATTAATAAATGATAGGTTATTTAATTTATCAATTTGGACTATAGATGATTAATTAAATTAATCAGCTAGGGGATGGCAAAAGGATTAATTAAATAAGAATTTAATTAATGATGCCTTTAGAGACAACTAAATAAGATTACTGAAGCGGTGTAATCAGATTTAGGTGTCTACAATAGGTACTCTGCTATCTAAAAGTACTAGATCAACAAAGGAAGGGGCATCATAACCATAAAGAGCACGGAAAAGAGGCATACCAATAGACATGTGATGAGATGTATTGTAATAATACTCCCCTAGGTGCAACCATTTCACCCAAGCATGTTGTTGATTTGAAACATAGTTCCTCAAATATCCCTCTATCCATTTATTAACTATCTATGTTTGTCCATCTGTTTGAGGGTGATAGCTAGTAGTGGGAGTGAGTTCAGTTCTTGCCAAATGAAAGAGCTCCTTCCAAAAAGAGCTGAGAAATCTACTATCCCGGTCACTAACAATGTTTCTAGGCAAGCCATGTAATCTAAAAATTTCCTTGAAGAACAATTCAGCCACTTGTGATGCCTTGAAATCAGATGTGATAGGAAAGAAATGTGCATACTTAGTTAGTCTATCTACCACCACATATATGCAATCCTTACCTTGAACCTTGGGCAACCCAGTGATGAAGTCCATGGAAATACTTTCCCATTTTTATTCAAGAATAGGAAGTGGCTGCAACAACCCTGTAAGAAAATTTTGCTCACTCTTGCTTTGTTGGTATACCATACATTCCTTAATGTATTTAAGGACATCCTCCTTCATACCCTTCCATGAAAACTGCTCTTGATTTTTCTTGTATGCCTTGAAGTATCCTTGATGACTAGGCAAAGGTGTGTCATGAAAGGCCCTCAATATCCTCTCCTTAGTTTTTGATCCTGGCACTAAGAAGATCCTGTTCTTGTAATAAATCAATTCATCAACAACCTCGTACCTGTTATCATCCACTAACTTATCCAAAATCTTGGTGGCAAAGGAATCTTTAGCATACTCTGAAATTATGGAGAGTTTCCAATCAACAGAGATAGATGTTAAGGAACACAAAGTGGGCTTTCTTGAGAGAGCATCAACAACCACATTATTCTTTCCTTTCATGTATTCAATATCAAAATCATAAGCTTGTGATTTGCTTACCCATTTTTGTTGACGATCATTCAAATCCCTTTGGTTCAAGAAGAACCTGAGGCTATTATGGTCTGTCTTTACAATGAATCTCCTACATACCAAATATTGTCTAAACTTATGAATTCAATGCATGCTTGCCAACATTTCTTTATCATAGATGGAGTAACCTTTCTCTGATTGATTTAATTTTCTACTCTTAAATGCTATTGGATGTCCCCTTTGAGTTAGGACAGCTCCTATACCTTCTCCAGAAGCATCAAATTCAACAACAAAAGGTAAAGAGAAATATGGAATTGCAAGCACAGGGCATGAACTCATTACCTCCTGAAGCTTATCAAATGTTTTTTGTGCCTCTTCTATCCAAACAAAAGCTCCTTTCTTTGTCAACTCAGTCAAGGGGACAACAAGCTGAGAAAATCCCATGGCAAATCTTCTATAGTAGCTACGCAACCCAAAGAAACCTCTCAACTGTCTAAGATTAGTGGGTGGAGGCCAATCCAAAATTGCTTGATTTTTTTGTTGATCAACCTGTACTCCTTTAGAACTTATATTATGTCCCAAATATAGGATCTCTGTCAAACCAAACTCACATTTAGATAGCTTAGCATAGAAGGATTGCTGCTCCAAGATTCCCAAAATGGTGTCTATGTGCTTTAGATGCTCTTCCCATGTTTTACTGTAAATCAAGATATCATCAAAAAATACCAAAACAAATTTTTGAAGATGCTGACTGAATAACTTATTCATACAAGATTGGAATGTTGTGGGTGCATTAGTGAGGCCAAATGGCATAACAAGAAATTCAAAGTGCCCATAGTGACATTTGAAGGCGGTCTTTTCCACATCTTCACTCCTCATTCGGATTTGATGGTACCTTGATCTTAAGTCAATTTTTGAGAAGTATACAACACCATGTAACTCATCAATGAGTTCATTTATGTGTGGTATGGGATACCTATTTTTTATAGTCTTCTTGTTTAGAGCCCTGTAGTCTATACACATTCTCATTGTACCATCCTTTTTCTTGACAAGTACCACAGATGATGCAAATGGACTAGAGCTAGGCCTTATGAATCCCATGTCCAGGAGTTCCTTAATAGTTTTTTCAATTTCTTCCTTATAACCTCTTGGATGGCAGTATGGGGTTGTTATAACTGGTTTGGCACCCTGTTCTAACTCTAGAACATGCTCAAAACCTCTACCTGGTGGTAATCCTGGAGGCAAGTCATTGAAAACTATACTATGCTTATCAAGAATATTTTGAATTTCAAAATGAAAATTACCTTGATTCTTTGGAGAGTGTGTTGGATGGATTATGACTCCTGTTGACCATGCTACTTGTTGTCTTCGAAAATTCCTCTCCATCCTCTTTGCAGAGACCACCTTAGGTGCTCCATTTGATAAGCCTCCCAATAAGACTTCTTTCCCATTGGAATGAAATTTAAACTCCATAGTTTGATGGTTCATGTAATAGCCTCTAATAGAGTGCAACCATTGAACACCCAATACAAGATCTGTCTCCCCAATGCCAACAACATAGAAGTCATCACATAACTCATAATCTCCTAAGTTCATCTTGAGTTGTTTCACCACCTGTGTGCAAGGCATAGTGAATCCATCAGCTACAGTGACATTGAATCCCTCAAAATCTTCTGCTTTAAGCCCTCTTTTCATGACAAATCCCTCATCAATAAAATTGTGAGTTGCCCCACTATCAAGAAGAACTGTCAACCTTTGCCCTGCTAGTACCCCTTGAATTCAAAAGGGATGGTATCTTGGGACTCCTAATAATGCTGCTAAAGTACCATCCTTGCTGATTTATTTTTCTTTCTCTTCTTCCTCCTCCTCCTTAGTGTCATGAAATTCCTCATGCTCAGCTGAATCAGATTTTGAAGCAACTTCAAGATAGTGCACTTGACCTTTCCCCAAACATTTGTTTCCTGGAATCCATGGTTCTCTACAAGTGAAACAAAGCTTTTTCCTTCATAATTCACTCCTAGTCTCTTCATCTACCTTCTTTTTTGCCACATTTATCACATCTTCCGGTGGTAGCGTTGGAAAAGTCTTTTTCTAAAAATTCCTCTTATGTTGCCAAATATTTGAGGGTTTTGAATTAGTGACTGGTTTCATAGGCACGCAAGTTTCAAGTTGCAAGCTTCTTTTGATAGCTTCCTATAAGGTTGAGGGTGAGAAAGCCTTAACCAAACCCTTAACATAATCTTCCAAACCATTAAGAAAAAGATAAATAATCCTCTTTTCACTCACATCAGGTACCATAACAACCACTTTTTGAAACTCTTCTATATACTCATTAACTGATTTGGTTTACTTCAACTTTGACAATTTTTTAAAATACTCTTCATCATCCTTGAGGTGAAATCTATCTATCACTCTTTGACTGAAATCATCAAATGTAGTTACCTAATCATGACCTTGAGTAGTCATTCCATGATACCACCAATCATAGGCTACATCTTCCAAGTGTAGACTCGCAAGTTGAACAACATCACTCTCCTTCATGGGGTTAAGTGTGAAGAAGGTCTGTAATTTTTGTAGCCATGCTCTAGCTGAAATTTTATTTGTTCCATCAAAAGTAGGTGCTGTAAAATTGCTTATTTTATTTTTGAGCTCTCTTCCACTTATGTCATGCTCCCTCCTGTACACTTTTTTGGGCATCAAAGAGTTCATCATATCCACATATTCTCTAAAAGGAACCAAATTGCGAAAGTCATCATCTAAGCCATTGTAAGTAGCTCTTAATGCAATCAAGTTACCTGTAACCTCTTCCATGGGATTAAGGGTTGGATTTGGTACTGGTGGCTCATCTGTAGGTAGGAAAATAGTTTTTATTGATTTAGAGGGTGTGGGTTTCAGATTTCTTGGCTCCTCTTAAGTGCTCCCTTTCTCATTAGTAGATGCAACTCCTTGCAGTTTTTTTATCAATATTCACAAAGCCTCTCTAGTTTCTGCCAAAGTATCCACTGTTTGCTTTTGAGTATTCTGGATGTCTTGGAAGAATTTATTTTCCATCTCATCTGGGTCAGCCATACTTTTTGCTTCCTTGGATTTTGTACTTTTACTTTTAACTGGAGGTTTGATCAAAATTTCTTTATTCTTTTCTCGCTGCGAATATCTCTTTTCTCTTTCACTTAGTTGCATGCAAACTTCTACAAACCCTCAAGCTGGCAAGATCATAGCTCTGATACCACTAAAATGTCCCCTTTCTAATTTTATATGATATTTAAAGCCTCTAATCAGATTTTTAAAATCAAACAACCAATATTTCAAAGATCCACCAATTTCTCAATAAAACCCAAATCGGGTATGCCCGAAATAGTGCCCAAAAACTTCACTGCTTCACATATTATTAATAAATCTAAAAGGAGAAATTTTTATAGAAATTTCACCAGCATAACAACCTAAAAAATGACATTTCTAGATCTGTATAGATTTTACACAACTCCCAAACGGAGGACAAAAACAATGCTCATCGGGCTCTCGAAAATAACACAAAATAGCTCGAAAACACCACAAAAACACTAATAGTGTTAGTGTAGTTTTTTATTTTTCCTATTTTGCTAGGTTTTTCCTACACTTTTAATAATCTGGCTTAGGTTAATAAAGCATGTTTTATTAGGTGAATGGTTGTGAGGTGTCACCTTCTTACATGTGAGCATCCATTAGCTATCTTGGGAAGATACTTTGCTATCTTTAGTCCGATAGATGGTTGCTCCTCATTGGTTGGTGTTGCCACCTTCTCCCTCTTCCTAGCCTATATAAGCATGCTACCTGGCTTATATTTGCATCTCTTGTTTTTGCATCCTCTTAATGCTATTTTGCTTCTAGCATTTGCATTACTCTCTTGGAGACTAACTCTATGATGCTATTTTGATTTTGTATCATTTGCATTCATAGTTTAGATATTTACTCTTTGCACTAGTTTTCTGGGTTATTAATCTTATCAGATTCTAACATGGTATCAGAGCTTTTCTATGTGCAAGAGTAGATTTTAGTTTTCTTATTTGAGGGGGGGGGGGCTAATAAATTTATTGTAGTTTTTTGAAAAATGAAGTATGCTCTTCTCTTGCATCTTTGGATGATCTTAAGAATCAAAAAAGTTTTGACAAAAACGATTTTTCTCTGGGGTTTCAATCTCAAATCTGACAACCAACTTGCATATTTGGAGTTTTCAATCAGTTTTGCAGGTTCCAGCATGCCATTGATGGACTTAGGAAGCTGATCCAGCATTTGCATGTCATATTCTGGTTGCTGGGGTCTTTTTTGATTTTTGGAGCCATTTTTTACTGTTAAAAGCATCTAATTTACACTACAGCAACATCTTCTGTGCATCAGAAAGAAAAATGCTTTTTGAGTTTTGTTCGCAGCCTCGAAAAATCATCTGGGTATCTTTTAGATTTTGCATGCAAGCTGTATATTTTGCAGAATCGAGCATGCAAAGCTACAACCATACCCCTCTCCATTGGCAGTCGCAGATTTGAATGGAGTTTTCAAATGTCTCGTTCTTGCTCATACGGACTCCGATTTTGATGATTCTTGTTATGAACTTGGCTATTTTTTTGTGCTCTATCCACTAGTCGAGTTGTTTTTTGATTTTCATGCACGAATTCTTCAAAAATTGCAGATTCTCAGCCGTGACTGTGCACAGTTCTCGTTTTGAAAACTTCGGAGGATCATAACTTTCTCATACGACCTCGTATCGAGGCGATTCTTTTTTTGAAAGTGCATGATTTTTTGAGTAGATCGCAGTGGTGCTATATGTTTCCTTGATTATTGTGCCCAAGTTTCACTTTTAGCATATGCTCTTCATGAGGAGGCCTTATCAATTTTTCTTCCGTAACTTGGGCATACGGACGTATTTTTTCCATCCGAAAAATGCGTCAGAAAGCTGGTTCTGAGACGAAGATGATGGTATAGGTGTTTTTGATTTTTGCTATAGTCTGGTTGCTTGTTTTGGCAGTCAAAGCCAGATGTTTTATTTTGCCTTTCGGGAGCCATATCTTGCTCATTCAGACTCTTTTTTGGGCTCACCAGATATCGTTGGAAAGCTGGTTCTGTGAGTTATTTAGTTGTAGAGGTCTTTTATCTAGATTCTGCTCCAGGTTCTTTCTCCTTCGAGTTTTGCACTTTCGCACTCTGGCGGATTACTTGGATTCTACAAGTCCTGAAATCTCTTCTTTTGTTCTTTTGGCTCACTCTTCTTTCTGACTTTTGAGCATTGTATGCTTCTATTATGTTGCATTCCTTTTCCTGTAAACACACTGAGATAAAGTGCCTGCTTTTGCATATCTGGGATCTTGTACACCTTGTGTTTGTTTGTACTCGCACTTAGTTATAAAGTGCCATGGGGGGTCATGATGTTTTGCCATTTTGTGCTCATCCACCTTTGTTAAGTGAATTTTTCTTCCACGACATTAGCCCATGCAGTGTGTTGATGACACTGCCCTTTATCCTGTGCTTGTACTTCTATTGCACTGTTGGTGTTCCTAATTCTTCTTCTTGCAGATGTTTTTGGCATTGCATTTTAGTGTTCCTGTCACCCCTCTTCCTGTTTAGCATTATGGGCGGGTTCACCTGTTGGCTCTATTGCTTCTTTGGTTCAGTTGAGTGATCTATGTATTCAATTTTTGTTCCTATGTACTAGGCGGATGCAGTGGCTAGGCACCTATGCATTTCGGTGAGATGGTTCATCTACTATATAGACACTCATTCGTTCCTACCTTTGGACGTCACCTCTTCGATTGATCAGCTCTTCAGACTTTGTCTTCTCTACCTGGTCATGCACTATTTCGGTGGGGGTTCCAACAGTTTCTTCTGATAGTGTTTGCAGCTTCATGCTCTTTTTTGTTCCTCTCTTTGGGACATTTCCTAGATTTGAGGCTTAGTTTCCTTCATCTAGTTCTTTTTCTTGTATTGGGTACCTGATCAGGCCTTGTTGCCGGGACCCATTTTCCTGCTCTCATAGCTTTGCTAGGTTAGCATCCACCTAAGCTTCGCTTATGGGGGGGTGTTAGTGTAGTTTTTTATTTTTCCTATTTTGCTAGGTTTTTCCTACACTTTTAATGATCTCGCTTAGGTTAATAAAGCATGTCTTATTAGGTGAATGGTTGTGAGGTGTCACCTTCCTACATATGAGCATCCATTAGCTATCTTGGGAAGATACTTTGCTATCTTTAGTCCGATAGATGGTTGCTCCTCATTGGTTAGTGTTGCCACCTCCTCCCTCTTCCTAGCCTATATAAGCATGCTACCTGGCTTGTATTTGCATCTGTTGTTTTTGCATCCTCTTAATGCTATTTTGCTTCCAGCATTTGCATTACTCTCTTGGAGACTAACTCTATGATGCTATTTTGATTTTGTATCATTTGCATTCATAGTTTAGATATTTACTCTTTGCACTAGTTTTCTGGGTTATTAATCTTATCAGATTCTAACAAATAGTCTATAATAGAAGTATAACCATGACCCAATACATATATTCAGCTCTATTTTAACATCTAAATGTCTAAAATACAACAGCAACCCAAACTGATATGAAATACTCAACCGGAAACAACAAACTCTTACAAAAAAACACACCCAAAAATCCACAAATTTGCACTGTTCAGAACAAAGGCAAACTCTGCGTGAGCTTGCACATGGAATGGATTTAAATTCCCATCCTTAGCCTTCCTAGAAACTTGCAAACTCCCATCCTTGGGTCTCCTTCTCCACAAGTTTGGCAACCTCTGCAGAACAACAAAGCAATGAGCAAAAATCAAGTTCTGGAATGAGCCCAAAATGCCTCCAAATCCCTTTAAAAGAGGGCATAACCCTAACTCATGATCAAGAGGGGTTAATAAAACATATTTTAATAATAATTTTTATTTATTAGTCCATTAGTTTCCAAAGATTAGCCCCTTTTGCCAAAACTTCACCTTTTTGAGCTTGCTTGCCTTAGCAAAGATTATTATTTTTAATTATTTGAAAAGGGGACATGACAGTAACTCTATCTCTGGACTAGTGAATGATAGGGGAGACTGTCTTTCTTCCTTTCTGGAAATGTCTAGGGAGGCGGTGCAGTACTTTAAATCTCTCTTTTGAGAGGACCCGTAAGGGGGGTCCCTTTAGGAAGCTCAAATTCTTTCTTGTATCCCTTCTCTTGTGTTTGGAGATTTGAATCAACAACTCATGAGGGATATCTTGCTTGAAGATTTTTAAGGGGTTATTTTTAATATGAAGAAAGGGAAAGCACCGGGTCCAGATGGCTTCCCAATTGAGTTTTTTCAAGAATTCTAGGATATCACCAAACTTGATCTCCTGGTAGTGGTTCATGAGTCTCAACACAATAGGCAGATGTTAAGGGCTCTAAATGCTACATTTCTTTCTCTTATTCCCAAGAATGAGGGGGCTGATAAGTTAAGCCAATTTTGGCCCATCTCTTTATGCAATATTATCTATAAAATTATTGCTAAAATTATTATGGATAGGTTGAAGAAGGGGCTTGTAGATTTGATCTCTGAAGAGCAAAGTGGTTTTGTTGCGGGTAGGGAAATTCTGGATGGGATTGTAATTGCAACTAAGGTCATCCATTCTATGGCTAACTCAAATGAAAAAGCAATGTTTATCAAGTTGGACATGGCTAAGGCTTATGACAAAGTGAGGTTGTCCTTCCTTCAGCAGATTCTTAATGCTTTTGGCTTTGTAGAAGGATGGATTCAATGTGTTTGGAGTTGTGTAACTTCAGTTTCTTTTTCAGTGCTTATTAATGGGAGCCATTCTGAGCTATTTGGGGCTTATAGGGGGCTTCGTCAGGGAGATCCTCTTTTCCCTTTTTTGTTTATTCTTTTGGCTAAAGGCTTGGGGAGATGGATTAAACAGAATGTGGAGGATGGTTTCATTCAAGGTTGGAGATGGGGTGGCACCTTACCTCCATAGACTCATTTGCAATTTGTGGATGATACTACTTTGATGAGGATGACTATAATGAGGGAGGCCTCTAATTTGTGAAGGGTCTTGGATGCTTACCTGGTTGCTTCTAGGCAACATATTAATGAAGGAAAATCTTCCATCTTCTTTTTTAACACTTTGGGCCCTATTTAGCAAAGGATTGCTCGTACTTTGAGATTTCATATTAGTAACCTCCCATAGACTTATCTTGGCATTCCCATCTTAGTGAGGAGACCTCCCAAGGAGTCTTGAAAAATAATTTTGGATGAGTTTTAGGTGAAAGTTAACCATTGGACTCATCGTTGGCTATCCTTTGCTGGTCATGTCCAGTTGATTAATTTAGTTGTGCAGGCTTTGCCCATTTATAGATGCATGCTCCAAGTTGCTTCTATGGGCTTCCTAAAAGATCTTGATTCTGTGGTGAGATAAATTTTATGGGTTGGATGCTTGGAGTCCTCCAAATGGAGTTTGGTGAGATGGGAAGCAGTCTGTAGTCCGAAACAATATGGTGGATTAGGTTTGAGGTAGTCGGTTGTGACTGGGGAGGCTTCGGTTGCTAAACTTTATTAGAGGTGGTGTAATGAGCGGGATAAGAGCTAGGCCAAGGTTCTCTCCCATAAGTTTTTCTTGAGGATTCCTCAACTTGAAATTTCTAGGTACCCCTTGTTGGTAAGGGATCTGTGATATGGGACACTCTTAAGAAAGGGGCTAAACTAATTAAGTATGGATTATTTTAGATCTGTAGGTGGGGGGGGGTCGGAAGCCCAATTTTGGTCTGATTCTTGGGATGGTTTTCCTCCCATTATCTCTCAGTTTCCCAACTTATTGGCTCTTTGTCAAAGATTCCTAGAGGTTGGTTGGTCATGGGTGAGTGACTTTAAATCTTTTGTCCCTTATGGTCAGCTGGTGTTGGCTAGTTGGAAGTCCCCAAATGAGTGGCTAGTTGCAAGTTTGCAGGAGGAATGTGTTGTGTTGCAAAATATCCTTTCTAGTAGAAGATGTTTCTCTCTCTAGGGAGATGACATGCTCGCTTGGTCCCCTAATCCTATGGGGATCTATATTGTAGCCTCTGGCTATAATAGGTTATTGTTTCAGCAGTTAGTTGGGCCTGAAACTCAGTGGTGGAAGAAGGTATGGAACAAGATTTCTTGGCCAAAATGTAATTGTTTTGCTTGGATGTTTGACTTGGGATAATATTCGAAAGAGAGGTTTCCTCGGTCCTTCAATTTGTGTTATGTGTGGGGCTAGTGAGGAGGATTCTACCCATTTGTTCTTTTGTTGCTCCTTTGCCCTAAAACTTTGGCATTTTTGGTGGGATGTTTGGACAACGCCTTGTGTTCATGCTTCTTCCTTGATTGAGTTTTGGTAGGGGATGGGCCAACCTCCTTCTGTGGCATCCTTTTTACAGGAGGTATGGTTTGTGGGACCTATCTTCTTATTGTGGTAGATTTGGCTAGAATGTAACCGAAGGATTTTTTGGGGAGAATAGAGACTAGTGTAACAAATTTGGCTAAGGTTATTGGGTATGGTTCAAGAGACAGTGGGAGCTAGATGTGAAGTGGAATTCCCTTTCGAGAAATGGGATATGAAGTTGGTGGAAAGATTGGGGATTATGGGCTCTCCCTTGGCCTTGACTAGGGCTAAGAGAAGGTGTCGGGAGAAACAAAAAATTGATAGGAATGACAAATGACAACTTCCTCCTTATAGTGTTTTGAAGATCAATACTGATGGTTCTTCAAAGGGCAATCTGGGTCCGATTGGTATTGGTGGGATCCAATTGGTACTAGTGGGATAGGTAGGGATTCCCTAGGCTCAATGATCTTCCTCTTTTTAATATACAAAGGAATATGAACCATCAACCTGGTGGAAGGGTTGGCTATTCTAGTTGCTCTTGAGAGAGTTCATGCTTTGGGGTGGTGGAGAATAGTTTGTGAATCTGATTCACAGGTTTTGATCAATTTTCTTATTGAGCAGAAAGTGGCTGATGTTAGTTGGCAGTTGGCTAGGGTTGTGCAACAAATTTTACGAGCAAGTTCTTTGATGGAAATGGTGACATTTGTCCATATCCGAAGAGAAGGGAATAGGGCAGTTGATTGTTTGGCAAAATGGGCTTTAGAGCATGTTGAGGGATGGAGAATTGAGGAGTGGGAATTGGTTCCCTAGGAGATCCACCTTGATTTAATGAATATTCTTGATGAAGATAAGGCTAAGAATGGCGACAGTTGATGTTGATGGTCTGATGCTTTTGCTTTTACTTGGGACCTCAGTCCCTTGCTATTTTTGTAATGTTGTTTTCTGATCTTCAATAAAGTTTTTACCCCTTTTATTAAAAAAAAAAACTATTTAAAAAAAACTAATTAAATAATGATAATTATAATTAATAACTATATATTAATAAATGAAGAAATAAATAAATACTAATATCACTATTTGAAGACCCATATCATATATAAGACACCACATTGACATTGGGTAATGATTGTTGATTGGTTAAAAGGACAGATAAAAGTTTACACCCAAGAGTAGAGAAGAGATCGAAGAAGAGAATAAAGATATTTGGGCAGATTACAAAGTTACATCAAAATAAGTGATATGAAAAACAAATGAGGATATATCAAAACATAAATACCCATCGCATAATGAAATAAACCATTCATAAATATCAACAATTGCCATTCCCATTATATCTATATCGCATATGTCAACACACTACTAAATAGCAGAAGGCGAACATAATGGTATAACCAACAAAGAGCCATTTATCATTCACCACCGTGAATTTCAAATTTGAAAAATTACAAAGGTACTAAGTTAATAGAAAATGAAATAAGTTGAGATATAATATCCCATTTATGTAGAGGAAAGGAGAATGTGAAAGAAGACAAATGCATAATTTCTTTTTATACCTTAAAAAGAGATAAAGCAATTTGGAATGAAGGAATATAAGGTAAGAAAAGGTATATTATATTTTATGTTATTTCACCACTTAAGTAGAAGATATATATAATATAAAGACCAAAATTATGGAGCCTTAAAACCTGAAATTGTAGGGAGGAGTGTGTGAAAGGTACATAATGCAAAGGTAAGTGATTTTATTAATTAGAAGGTTGTCTTATTTATTAAATAAATTTTATTACATGACCACACACACACACACACACACACACATATATTTTTGTTCATCTTATTAATGTTAGGAAAATAAAATTTGATTTACAAGATGAATAATTAAAGATTTGATATTATAAGAATAATTAATTAATATAATTCTTAAAGATAAATAATTGATCAAGTTTCATAGTGTTGGTGTAGAGTTGACAATCATCTCTATATGAGTGGTTATGTGTTAGTATAGAGTCTGATATTATATTTATAAAAATGATTAGATGAGTAATAAATGAAATCTCATAGTCCTCGTGTAGGAAGTGAGATCCTTGTATGAATGACTATCGTGCTAGTACGAGAGATGAGTAGCTCTGTATGAATGGTTAGATGAGAAATGGATAATATTGTGTCAGTCCATTGGAGTGACACCATGGAGTTTAATGAGACTTGAAGCATGGAGCATGTGAGATATTAAGATCTCCATTGTCTACCATGATCGAGAATCAATATGGACTTGAAGCATGGAGCATGTGAGATATTAAGATCTTTATTTCTTCCATGGCCAAGAATCAATGTGGACTTGAAGCATGGAACATGTGAGATATTAAGAACTCCATTGTCCGCCATGGCTGAGAATCAATGTGCCAGAATATTCTAATGATGTCAACATATGCATATATGATTGGTCTTGGATAGAGGATGCCTATCCAAGAAGAATTTTAAGGGGTGTACCCTCGAGAAGGCAACGAGTTAGCTATGAGCTAGGAAGCCTGATCTGGAGACATCTTTAAGATTGGGGTTAAATTAGAGGTTAGAATAATATAGTTAGTTTTATTATTATTGTGATTCTAAACATTATTTTGTACGTATTACTTATCCCTAACTAACCTAGATAGTGGGGATATTCTAGTGGTATAAGAGCTATGAACTTGTCATCTTGTAGGGTGAGTATAAATATAAATATTTCAATCAATAAAATGATGAAACTATTAAATGTAAGTGGTAATGAACCTGGAACCATAAGTATACAAATGATGAATATAAGTTCTTACAAGTGATTTATTGTCAAGTTGGGAGAGGTAGAGTAAATCCGCTCGAGATAGGTAGATTCCAAGATAGGTGAGGACATGGGGTTCTAATGCCTTGAGGAAATATTCCAAGATGGGTGAGGACATGGTTTGAATGCCTTGAGGAAAGATTGCAAGATAGTTAAGAACATGATTCAAAAAGCTCTAAGGTAAGAGTCCAAGATGGGTACAAACATATAGTCACAATGCCTTGAGGGAGCCTACTTGTAGATGAGTATCTTGCACGGTGTGACAATGAAATTTTCCATAGTCAAAAGAGGCCATGTAAGTAGGAAACATGACTAAGAGCAATCATGTAACTATTGGTTTTGATACATACTGATGTTCCACAAAGAGACTATTAAACTAGTTATCAACTATGACAAAAAGACATTGAAACTATGAAGATCAACCATATCATATATTTTAATTATGAAATAATCAATCCAGTTATGCTTAGAATAAGTTGGATATTTCACCCACCTCAACACTCTGAAGTATATCAATCACCTAAATAAGAATCAATCTTATGATCGCCAATTTGATTAACATGGAATCTCTCATACAACTCGATATAAGCACACACTTAGTTCCATCTTCAAACTATCAATTATATCCTTTAACTCAAATTAAATAATCATATGAGATTCATGAATTAATTGTGATAAAATATAATTGCTTGAGGACAAGTAATTTTGGAAGGGTAGAACTGTAATATCCCCTCTAATGTTGATATTTTATAATAAATCACAAATAGTCGACGTCCCTATTCGAAGTAATTAATCAAAGTATAAAATGATTATTTTGATAAACTATTTATTAAATAAAATTGAAGCATTTTATTAACTATTTAAAAATAAGTAATTAAATAATGATAATTAAAATAAACAAGAGACACAATGCATCAAAGTTCCTGCCAATAGCTTAGGGAAAAAATAGAGTATAGAAAATTTTAAAATAACAAATATTAACCTACAAGTAATATTAATTTGGAGTGTATGTGCAAATCTAATTATAAATTCATTGATTTTGTTATAACTACTAATTTTATTTTAATCAATAGACAAGGACCCTGAAACACAATTAACCTTGGCTCTTTGACCTATTACTAATTAAAAAATAAAATTAATTACTAATTTAAAAAAAATCAATATATAATTATATTATTAGTAATAGTTTTTCTTATAATTTATAGAAATTAACAATTATAATATAAAAATTTCAAGGGATCCTAGAAATAAGAAGCTCAAAGAGAGGTACCAGAATGTGAATAACAATCCTCCAATAGATGACATGACCATGAATGCAAATCCTATGAGAATGCATGTCTGTAACCCAAAGTCAGTGCTATTCTAAAGCTAGAGACACGTCATAACGATGGATTCAAAGTACTAAAAAATGTGCATTTTTGGAGGTGAGATGGAGGCGCCCTAGCTTGGTTGCAAGTTTGCATGTGTGGGTTTTGTGGAAGTGTTTCAACAATAGAGTAGTTTTTTGTTTTTTGCAGTGTGTGTTGTTTATGTTTGGCGTCTATGAGGACTTTTTCAGTTTGCTGGCAATTGTTCTAGTTTTTGTTTGTGTTCCTAGTTTCAATCTTTGCATGGTAGAGATTTCTATGACATCAGTTGTGGATCTTTGTCACATGGACAAGGCTCATAATGGGTCCTCTTCAAGCATGCTTGCTCAATAAGTAGATACATTTTATACGAGTGTTGGCCCGAATATGAAGAAGGCTAATGGGTGTCTTCCTAGAACCTTGGATCACCTAATTTAGGTCATTCCTCCTGATTTGGTGGAAGAAGATGTCTCATATTGGAGTAGAAATGCTCTAATTTTTAAGTTTCTTAGTATTCATATTCCTTTGTCGACTCTTGAGGCTTGGATCTAGCATTCCTAACAGATTGAAGGAGATATGGACATTATGATTGTGGCAAATAGCTATTTTAGGGTTATTTTCTTGAATATCGTAGATCACAATAGAGTTTTTGAAGGTGGCCCATATTTTTATAATCAAGGTGTATTGTTTATTAAACCATGGCATGTAGGTTTTAATTCAGCTGAAGAGATGCCTTCTTGAGTTCCTATTTGGGTTCATCTACCTTGCCTCCCCCTAGAGTTTTAGTGAGAAGACATTTTACATAAAATTTCTAGTCTCTTGGGAAAGCCTACGACAGTTGCTACACAAACCCTTGACAAAAAGGTGATTTCTTTTTCCCGAATTTGTGTTGAGATAGATCTAAATAATCTTCTCCCAGATTCAATAGAAATTTGTTTGGGATCTTCATCATGGATTCAACAGTTAGATTATGAATCTCTACCTTTTTAATGTTGGTTTTGTCATGAGTATGGCCATCTCCTATGACATTGCCCTAAAGTTCATAAGGATGCTCATTCCCCCTCTTTGGCACCTCCTCCTCTAGGTAAAGAGGACAAACAGAAAGCTCCCATGATGGCTGAACCTCAGGGACATGACAAGGAAGGATTAGTACCTGTTAAAACTAAGGCTAAAGGACGAGGTTAGAAGAGGCCATTCAAGGATAGGCAAATAGATGTAAGCTTTAACAGGTTTGAGGTATTGGAGAATTTAGCTGTGGAAGAAGAGGCCTTACATGTGATCACTTCTAATAGTGTTGGGGTCAATATGGAGGTTGTTACAGCTCTTGAACTAGAACTAGTTCAAGCTATTCAGGGACAACAAGAGGCTCAAGTGACTTTAAATAATTCAGGATGACATTGTTTTGGCAGATTTAGCTAGAGAAGTTTTAGTTTCATCTCAAAATAATAAGGGTTCATCTCATAGATTGGGAGTACAAAAATGACCCCTTAAGAAAAGTCCTATTTATAGCTCCTCAAAAGGGTGGAAGACAGACCTTGAAAAGATAAAAATGACTAGAGATCTATTGGTGGAATCTGGGTTTGTTAAACCTATTGATGCTCAATTTTCTCAAACCCCTCAATGATCATTCTCTCTTGGAATGTGAGGGGTTTGAATAACACTTGTCGTCAAAAAGCTATTCATGATTTGATTGCAATTCATTCCCCATATGTCTTTTGTGTTCAAGAGACTAAGGTTTCTATTAAGGTTATGCATCAACATGCTCCACACATTTGGTATGCTGGTCACTATCAAAGTATTGGTTCACAAGGGAATTCTGGAGGTTTGGTTCTATTCTAGGACCCTCTTATGATTTCTCCCCTTTGGTGGATTTCTAATCATTACTCAATCTCTATGGTGGCTACTACCTTGGACTCTAGTGAGACTATTCTTGTGACAAATGTTTATGCCCCTATTGATATTCATGGGAAGATTCATCTCTAGGATCACATTTGGTATGTGCGTTCTTGTGCTCCTTATTTTCCTTGGATTTTACGAGGCGATTTTAATTCTATTTTCAATCTTGAGGAGAAAAGAGGAGGTTGGCCTAGGCTTGGCCCTGCTTTGATCTTTTTCAAGCCCAAGTGGATGTTCTTTCTATTATTGATGTTAAGCTTTCAAATGGGTTTTTCACTTGGAACAAAAGATAGAGTGGTCAGGAAGCTATCTCATAATGTTTGGATAGGTTTCTTGTTTCATGTTATTGGGTTGGTGGTGGCCTAATTACGAGTTCTGAAATTCTTGATTGGAGAGGTTTTGATTATTGGCTGATTAAGTTCTCTTCTTCTCCTGTTGCACTCCCTAAGAACCCTTCTTTTAGATTCTAGCTTATGTGGCCCTGAGACTTGTCCCTTTATGATTTGGTGGCTAAGTGGTGGAGAGAGGGTGGCCTAGCTTATGGCATGACTATTTTCATCTTTGAGACAAAACTTAAATATGTTGAATATCATCTTTGAGATGGAATACTTCTTGCTTTGGGAAACTTCAATCTAGAAAGAGGAATGCTCTAAATCATCTTGCAGTGATTACTTGCCAACTTAGGGACTCTGGGCTTACAAAGGCTCTTGGCAGGGAAGAATCCCAAGCTATGCAAGATGTGGAAGAATGGGAACTTCAGGAAGAGATTTACTAGAAACAAAAGGCTCGCATTGATTGGCTGCAGGAAGGGGATAAAAATACTACTTTTTTTCATCATTTTGTTCAGGCTCCTTGTAATAAAGGGTATATTTCTTCTCTTGTTACTACTGAAGGACTTAAGATTTCTTCTTAGTCTACTATGACCAAGGAAGCCCTTCAATTTAATTCTAACCTTTTTACTGAGGATTCTCAGCCTACAGCTAAGAAGGAGAACTTAATTCTTTCATGCATTCCTTCTCTTATCACCAATGCTATGAATGATTCTCTTCTTCATCCAATTTTGGTATCTGAACTTGAAGAGGTTGTGTTTGGGATGAATAAAGGTAAAGCTCTAGGCCCAGATGGCTTCCCTACGAAATTCTTTCAAGAATTTTGGGAAATTATAAATATGGATCTCTTGGAGGTGGTTAAGGAATCCCTTCAGAATAAGAAAATTCTTTGTACATTAAATTGTACTTTATTGACTCTCATCCCTAAGAAAGAAGGTGCTGACGATCTTGACTCCTTTCATCCCATTTCTCTTTGTAATGTTGTGTATAAAATTATCCCCAAATTGATTTTTGATAGACTCAAGATATGCATTCTAGTTGTGATTTCAAAGTAATAAGGTAGTTTTGTGGCTGGTAAGCAACTTCTTGATGGAATTGTTATTGCTTCTAAAGTTATTCATTCTATGCATACATCAAAAGAGCGAGCTATGTTCATTAAGTTGGATATGGCTAAGGCTTATGATAGAGTCAAATGAAGTTTTCTCCAAAAAATCCTCTTGGCCTTTGGTTTCTACCAATAGTGGGTGAGTTTTATTGAGTTGTGTTACTTTAGCTTCTTTTTCCATTCTAGTGAATGGTGTTCCTTCAGAGCCCTTTGGTGCCTCTAGAGGACTTCACCACGAGGATCCTATTTCACCTTATCTCTTTATCATTCTAGCTAAGGGTTTGTGATGCTTTCTTAAGCTTCGTGCTCACTAGGGTTTGATTCATGGGTGGAAATGGGGTGCTGGCTTACCTCCTATTTCACATCTTCAATTTGTGGATGATACTTCATTTATGGGATAGGCCTATCTTTAGGAAGCTACTTCTTTTAGGTAGGCTTTGGATGTGTATCTTGCAGCTTCAGGACATAAAGTTAATGAGAAAAAATCCTCTATTTTTTTCTTCAATACTCCCTAGACTATTCAAAGGCATATTGCTGCTATTTTGAGGTTTCAGATTGGGTATCTTCCATTTGTTTATTTGGGTATTCCTCTTACTGTTGGCAGACATCCTATATCTTCCTGGCAAGTTTTGTTTGATAAACTATGACAAAAGGTTAATCATTTGACTCATCGATTGTTATCAATTGCTTCTCGCTTGACTCTATTAAAATTGATTATTCAAGCCCTTCCTATTTACAGGTGTTTTGTTCATGCTGCTCCATGTATTTTCTTTAGGAATTTGATGCTCTATCCCATCAATTCCTTTGGAGTGGGAACCTTTCAACTTCTAAATGGAGTCTGGTTAAATGGGAAATAGTGTGTAGACCTAAGAAGGAGGGTGACCTTGGCTTACAATCAACTATTTTAAATGGACAGGTTCTTGCTGCAAAACTTTATTGGCGTTGGTGTACTAACCAACATCAACTTTGGGCTCATATTCTCACCCATAAGTATTTTCTAGATATTGATGTGGTTGAAGTTCACTGCTTTCCTTTGGAAGTGAGAGGATCCATGATTTGGAATACACTAAAGTTTGGAGCTTAGTTGGTTAAAGATGGTCTCTTTTGGATTTGTCATTTGGGATCACAAGCTTTATTTTGGCTTGACTCTTGGGATGGGCACCCTCCTATTCTTACCGCTCATCCTCAGCTACATGCTCTCTATCAAAATTTTAGTGTTGCTAGTTAGGACATAGTTAATTCTTATAAGATAGCGCGTGTTAGAGGTTTGGCTCCTTCCTTTCATTGGAAATACCCTTTCGAATGGCCTCTAGAAGGATCTAAGGAGGATAGGAAGGATTTGTTTTAGATTTTCCAGTCTCGTGAGTGTACTACTTTGGTTGGTAATGATATTCTTGCTTGGAACAACGACGATTTGTTTGGAAAATATTTAGTGTCTACAAAATATGTTAAGCTTCTTTGGTAGACATTGGGGGACATTCAAATGCCTTAGTAGAAGCAAGTCTGGTACAAGTTTTCTTGGCCCAAATGTAATTTTTTTATGTGATTGGTGGTCCATAGGTGATGTCTTACGTGGATAATTTATGCAAGTGTGGCTTCCAAGGACCCTCAATGTGTGTTCTATGCTTGACTACTGAAGAAAATATCTCTCATCTCTTTTTCCAATGCTCTTTTAGTAGACATATTTGGCACTCTTGGTGGAATGTGTGGAACCAATCCTATTGGCATGTTTCCTCACTGGCATAATTCTTTGCTAGGAAGAGTAAGGCTCCTATCAAGACTTCATTTCTTCAACTTGCCTGGACTCTTGGAGCCTCCTTTATTATTTGGCATATCTAGTTGGAAAGGAACTGTTGTATCTTTAAGGATGAGTTTTTAGAGGTTCCTCACTTATGGTGGAAAATTCTCCATTCTTTGGGGGACACTGTTTCTGAGAAATGTGACACTTCTGAGGCCATGGAACCAGGGGAGGATATTTTTAATAATCATCTAAATATTCCCCCCTCACATGGAAATTTGCTAAGAAAGATGTGTAGACATCCCTTGCGAAAGATTAATAGGGTGGGGAAGTGGAGTGCCCCTCTGTAGGGTATTCTTAAAATCAACACGGATGGGTCTTCCAAGGGAAATCCAAGCCTTGCTAGCATTGGTGGTGTCGGTAGATATAGGAAGGGGGATATCTAGTTTGTGTTTTCTATTTATAAAGGTCATTACACTAACAACTTAATGGAGGCCTTAGCTGATTTGTATGCTATGAAGAATGCTTGTGACCTTGGTTGGAGAAGGCTTATCTATGAATTTGATTCACAAGTGGTGATACATTTATTGAATTGGCAACATTTTGAAGTTGTCAATTGGAAGATAGCTTTGATTGTGGACCAGATTCATAATTTGTGTGCTTCTTTGGAGTCTATTACTTTCACTCATATTCCCAGGGAATGGAATTGTGTTGCTAATTGTTTGGCGAAGTGGGCTTTTGACCATATGTGTAATTGGAACATTGTTGATAAGACTCAAATTTTGATGGGTTTGTCCCATCAACTTGATCACCTGGTTGATCTTGATAGGGTTGTCTAATGCCCTTTCTCTATTTGTACTTGTTTCTCTTTCAGCTTGAATAAATTTTCACCCCTCCTTCATTTCAAAAATAAAAATTTCAAGAAATGTGATAGATAGACTAGGATAAAATTATAATGGCTTATCTACATTATTAAAAAAATGTTATTAAAATTTTTGATTTTTTAAAATTTTAATCTTAATTTCATTCTTAAATAATTTTAGTGATAAATAAATCATTTTGTAAAATCTAACAATAAAGTAAAATTCACAATATAACTTTGTTTAGATACAAGTGTATATGAGAAATATGTTAGCAAGAAATACTAATCTATTAAGAGAACAAAGCATTAACTAGCATAAAAATCATAACATATATGAGAGACAAAGTGAAACCCTCAAATGAGAGTATGAGCCATAGAATGGCTCTCCCAATGAGGATGGTCACTTGATTTAGGGATGAGTCTAAGTAAAGGATTGGTATGTATGCTCAAACTTGCTCTATGCTTCAATGGTGGGGATGAGTAAATGGAAAATTGGTAGCTTTGTGAGCTCTCAATTTGGCATTATAAGGGTATGGTTGATGGCTTTTGGTTCTTAAACTAGCATTATAACTTTGACTTAAATGTTGTGATGAAATGGCTTGGGAGGGGATTCAATTTATAGGCTAAGGGCTTGAGGGATGGAGGGTTAAGATGCAAGGAGAGATGAAAGCTTAAGGAGGGCTAGAATGCACTCAAAGGGGAGCACATGGATTGTGCTTGTTTAGCACCAACCAAGGAATGACACGTGTCACAAGGTGAGTGGATGGAGGCAAGGGCATGGATGAGTCAACAAAGGAGGCTCAAGGGATAATATCTTCATAAAGACCCTTCATAATGGCTTGTAAGAGCAATGAATGGGCTTGTAAGAGTCTTTATGGCCTTTGTAAGAGCATTCAAAGCTTAGTGGTTGGGATATTTTGGAGGGAGTTGAGATTGTTGACTTTTCTTGGCTTAGGAAAGTTTTAAGCTTACTTAGGGAATGTGACAAGGTTAGGGGGGGGATTAGAGGTGATTTAGGATTAGACTAAGCTTGTTAGAGATATGCAAGTGGATGGCATTCAATGAGGGTGGGTGAGTTAGTGGCTAAGCTTGGTTAGTATGGGTGGATGGGGTGGATTAGGCTAAAAAGGGGGTTTAGGATAGTTTAGGGGTTATTAGGTTTGAGGGCTTTATTTATCAAGTAGATTTATTTAATAAATGAGGATTTTGGAATTAGATAGAAGAATAGGATTAATTGATAAATAATTTTTTATTTGATTTATCAATTAGGACTATAGATGATTAATTAAATTAATCAGCTAGGGGATGGCAAATGATTAATTAAATAGGAATTTAATTAATGATGCCTTTAGAGATAACTAAATAGGATTACCAAAGCGGTGTAATCAAATTTAGGTGTCTACATTTTGCCCCTCTTTGACATAGTGTTGAGACAACACTATTTCAAAAAAGTTCGAATGAAGAAGATACGAGGAAGATGTTTTAGCAACAAGGTTGACCCAGTCTCAGATAAGAAGAGGAGAGACTAGACATAGAGATGCACCCTCAAGAAGGCGACGGGGAGAGAAAATGAGGCTCGACGGTTTCTTGAAAAATACAAAAATCCGAGATGGGAGGACGAAGAGTGGCTTAAGAGAAGAGGCTAAATTAGCTCAAACTCTCACTACTGGAGAATGATAAAGGGGAAAAAAAATTAGAGGCACAAGAGTAAATAAACTTAAGACTTTCAGGATTGGGGGGAGGATGAAGGAGCGGAGCGCTATAAAAAGGAATCCAGGATAGGGAGAAGGATGAGGGAATTATAAAAGCTGATGCAACAGGATTTCAAAGAGTCAGATTAGCGGAAGATGGGTTTCAGAGATCCCTAGGACTAGGATTGTGGATCTCGAAAGATGAGGCTTGGTGGATTGATTGGATTGGTGGATCCCTAAGACTAGGATTGTGGATCCCTAAAGCTAAGAGTGATGATTGATTCTGAGAGATACGATTGCACAAGCTGGGGTAGGAGTGATGGATGCTAGATATGGATGGGGGATAATGGAGATGAAGGGAATCCATTGAAGCTTTTTGAGTGGGGGGATACTTCAAAGAGAAGTACCACCATGTAGTTGAGCACTAGATTTTCTATAAGACTGTTGGTTAATTGCCAAGGTTACCAAGAACATCAAGGCCTTTTCACCAACTGTCTAGAGGACTGACGGACTGACTCAAAACAAACATGCAAGGATTGCCCCAGCATCACACATGAATCTCGAAAGAATCAAAGTGGAATCTACACTGGGTAACCCACAAGCAGAAAAGAAAAATAAACAAAAGACTTGATCAAGACCTTACGCCTAGATTACCCCATTCGCAGCATACCATGATATGGAAGATCGTGGCAACTTTGAGGAGGGAACAAAAACATTGCTTGAAAAAGATACTTCAAGATCCAAAAGGAAAGATTCCAAATCAAAAGAAAGTGAAAATCCAAAAGAGAGCTGTTTGCCAACGAGATGGGTAGGACGAGGTACTAACGAACCAAGATCAGACATGAGGAAAGCTATATCCTACAAGGATCTATCGGAGAGCACCTATGCTGATGGATCTGGATGAGTGATGCATCTGGCAAGCTGAACTAAGAAGGATAACACTTTGGCGATAGGAGATCTAGCTAAAGGATGCATTGGAATAGCTAACCAAGGGTTGTGCGATGTGTGCAAGATGCTAATCAAGGAGGAACTGACAGGAAAGCTGGATAGGTACAATGGTACTAAGCTAAGGAGGATGTACAAGTTGACAGACCAAGATATGTTACAAAAGTACAAGGTTGTTCATGTTTTGGTTTTGTGAGATGGAAATGTTGGTGAAGGGTGGGATGTCTGCAATAATTGATAGGTGGATAGGTAGATGGTTTGAGAAAAGCTTAAGGAAAATGGGAATCTTTGTGTGCATGTGATAGGATACAAACTAGGATACAAGCTTATTTACAAGCTGGAATATGGTACAAGCTTTGGACAAGATTTGGATATACAAGCTATGATACAAGAGATGATACAAGATTTACAATCTGGGGTACAAGATTTACAAGCTGAGGTACAAGATTTACAAGCTGTACAGGAGGTATTTACAAGCTTCACTAGATTTTGGATATTTGGTTGGAACACCAAGGGAACAAGGAGGTATGTTATGGGATGGTGGGTAAATGGATAAGGGATAGGATAGTGATAGATAATGGATTAGTCTTAGTACACAAGGCGCCCGAATTACCAGGTTTTCACCAAGGTACCTATCCAAGGCGCTTGAATTGCCAAGTTTTCACCATTGGACACTTATTTCTCTTTACAATTTTTTTTTGTATTTTTCAAAAGCTGGGTATACCAAGGATGTTCAAGCATAGAACTTCTTGAGATGAATGATGTTAGTAGGATCATTCAAGACTTCTCCTTTTGGTGTAGATAGTTGATAGGCTCCAGAGCCAAAGGATGCAATGACAACATAAGGACCAAGCCATGTAGGTTCAAACTTGCCTTTCTTTTCTCGATCAGCTTGGACTTTCATGTTTTCTTTGAGGACCATGTCACCCGGCTGAAAGTGTCGTGGAAGCACCTTCTTGTTGAAATTTCTTTTGAGACGAGTTTGATAGACTGTGAGATGATCATAGGCTTGTTGTCACTTCTCATCTAAGAGATCTAGCTGGGTGAGCCGAGCTATTCTATATTCTTCATCTGAAATTTGCCCTTGCAAAGATATGTGTAAGGAGGGAAGTTCAACCTCTATAGGTAGTACCGCTTCGACACCATAGACTAGGGAGTATGGCGTTGTTCCTATGGATGTATGAAGGGAGGTTTGATAGGCCCATAGGGCTGGATTTATTTGTAGGTGCCAATCGCAGCCGGAATCGTTGACAACTTTCTTTAAGATTTTGAGGAGGGTTTTTTTAGTTGCCTCTGCCTGGCCGTTACCGTGTGGGAAATATGGGCTAAAAAAGTGGTGATGGATGCGGAGGGAAGTGCATAATTCTTCCATGTTGAGATTTTCAAAGTTACCTTTGTGGTTGGTGAAGATGGTGGATGGGATGTCGAAGCGGCAAACAATGTGGTAAAAGATGAACTTGGAGACCTGAACTCCTGTAGCTGAGACTAGGGGGACTGCTTCCACCCACTTAGTGAAATAGTCTGTAGTTGTTATTATCCATTTATGTCCATCAGATGAGAGGGGTGTGATAGTTCCAACTAGATCAAGGCCCCAACAAGCGAAAGGCCAAGGTGGTGCAATAGGCTGTAGATCCTGTGCTAGAGCATGCACAAGATTTGCGTGCTGCTGACATGGGAGACACTTTCTGACAAAGTCATAGGAGTCTTCTTTAGTGGTAGGCCAATAATAGCCCGCTCTAAGGATTTTTTGCACTAGGACAATACCACTCGTGTGGGCACCGCAAAGTCTAGAATGTACTTCTTTTAACACCATCGCGGCCTCATTTTCATCTAAACATCGAGAGAGAGTATCGTGATAACCCCAACGATATAGGGTATTGGCTATGATAACATAGTGGGATGATTTTTAGATGAGGTTCTGGCGTTGGGTATGTGTGAGGTGAGCGAATATGATACCATCGTTAAGGTAAGCGTGAATCTCATGGTACCAAGGGGATTGGGGACCAACCAAGATACAAACATGGTTTGAATCCTCATTCGCATAGGTAGGTGTGAGGAGCTGCTTGACTAAAAACTCATACTATGTAGCTGCTTGGGAAATTTCCAAAAGCGAGCCGATAGTAGCCATAGCATCTGTGGCTTTGTTCTGTATTCGAGGCACTTGTGTAAACTGAAGCCTTGTAAAATGCTGGGTTAGTTGATGAACTAGCTCTTTGTAGGGTAATAGCTTTTCATCTTTGGTTTGATATTCATTTAGGGCTTGCTTGATGATGAGCTGAGAATCACCAAAGATTTTTAACTCAACAATGTTCCATTCTGCAACTATCTTTAATCCTGTTATGAGAGCCTCATCTTCAGCTATATTGTTGGTGCTAGGGAATTGTAGCTTGAAGGCTTTTGGAATGTAATCTCCTTGAGGTGTGACCAACAATATTCCTGCCCCTAATCCATGAGATGTGTATGAGCCATCAAAATAAAGTTTCCATGGGGGTTGTTCTTCAATTAGACATATATGCTCATATGAAAATTCTATGATCAAAGGATATGCATCTATTAGAGGTGCATCAGCTAGGTGATCTGCTATAGCTTGCCCTTTGATTGCCTTTCTATCCACATACTGGATGTCAAATTCACTAAGGAGCATAACCCATTTGGCCAAATGGTCTGTAAGTGCTGTTCTAGAGAGCATATACTTGTGAGGGTCGATCTTGGAAACTAGTTGGATGGTATGACTTAGCATGTAATGGCGAAGCTTTTGAGTTGAGAAAACAACTGCCAAAAAAGCTTTTCCCATAGGAGTGTAATTGAGTTCATAACCAACTAGGGTTCTACTGATGTAGTAGATGGCTCTTTCTCTACCGTAGTCATCGAGCTGTGCTAGAAGTGCCCCTAGAGCAGTAGGTGTTGCTGATATGTACAAGATCAAGGGACAACTAGGAACTGGTGGAACCAAGATAGGGGGATTGGTGAGATACTATTTGAGATGATCGAAGCTGTGTTGACATAAAGGATCCCACTTGAAGTTCTCATACTTCTTCAATAAATGTGCAAATGGTGTACACTTATCTGCAAGCTGGGATATGAAGTGCTAGACAGATTGAAGCTTTCCCTGAAGAGAGCGAAGCTGTCACAGTGTCTGAGGAGGAGGCATGTCTAAGATAGCCTTGACCTTCTTGGGGTCGATCTCTATACCTCGTTTAGAAACTATAAAGCCTAGAAGCTTGCCAGATGTGACCCCAAAGACACATTTCTTGGGATTTAGCATGAGATGATATTTGGCTAACCTATCAAAGACTTTCTCCAGGTTAGCAAGATGATCTATGAAGGTGCAAGATTTAACCAAGATATCATCCACATAATCCTCCAAAATGTTATGGATAAGATCATGGAAAATGGCTGTCATAGCTCTTTGATAGGTAGCCCCAGCATTCTTTAGGCCAAAAGGCATAATGTTGTAACAAAAGGTTCCCCAAGGGGTAGTGAATGCTGTCTTATGCTGATCCTCTTTTGCAATCTTGATTTGATTATACCCAGAAAATCCATCCATGAGGGACAAAATTTCATGTCCAGCTGTAAGATCTACAACCATATCTATGTTGGGCAAGGGAAAATCATCTTTTGGACAAGCTTTGTTAAGATCTCTGAAATCAGTGCAGATTCTGATGTCACCGGAAGGTTTAGTGATGGGGACCATGTTGGAGATCCACTCTGAGTAGTCGATAGGTCGGATAACATTAGCAGCTAACATTCTTTCTAATTCACCTTTGACCAGTAATGCCACCTTGGGGTGCATTTTTCTAAGCTTTTGTCTGATGGGCTTGATCTTTGGATCAACTGCAGGATGATGAACTACAAGCTTTGGATCAAGTCCTGGCATGTCCTGATATGACCATGCAAATCAGCCAATGTTCTCTCTTAAGATCTCAAAGAGGAGGTTAGCTTGGTCTTGTGATAGGGATGCAACAATGTGAATAATTCTAGGGATCTTTGAAGAACTGATGTTGACTTCTCTAGTATCCTCAATTAGAATAGAAGACACCTCTAGTTGATTATCTTGAGGAGGTAATGCTAAATCCTCATGTTCTACTTGTGGCTCTGGATGTTCTTGCTGAGGGGTTCTCTTCACTACCTTAGCTAGTCTCGGATTCACCTTAGTTCTAGTTTTGGGTGTATCGGAACTAGGTTGGGGATTTTCTCCAAAATACCCCTTGGGATCTAGCTTGTAGATATAGGCAGAATCTAGCTTTGTTTGCTTATGAGGAGTTTCGGCTCCCATGAATCTCAGAAGTGCTTCCTCTGATGTGAACTCATCAATGTGTATGATGCTTGGTTGGTCCCAATCTATGAGTTGTGGATGAGCGAGTGGTAGGTCAATGAGGTGGATGGATAGTTCTTGGAGAACAGAGGGAGATTTGGTTTGGGATATCGTCGTAGGCTTTCTTTTCAACTTCCTCAGGAATGTCTTCGATTTCGACAAGGTCGTGGTGAATGTTCAAAAAAGCGTAACCGTCCGTATTGGTGGCCCCAATTGTGGGTATGCCAAAGCCAAGACCTGACTTCGATTCCCACTTGTGTGCGTCGATGGGGCATTGCATACCTCTTTCTTCTGGTCCTAGACCACCACCCTGATAGTTCCATTTGTCAGTGATGAGCTTATGTTCTTAGGGATACTTCTGGCTGAAGTGATCAAGGCATGCTTGATTTCTTTGAGGTGCATCCTTATGTAACCAATTGTTGATATCTGGAGTGAGCTCCTCATGAAGAGGGATTTTCGAGGATACAAAGGTTTTTGGGCCAAACTGTTTGTATCGAGGAGGTGGAATCTCCTTAGCTTTGTGATATGTCGATCGTCCATGGGCATGTGGATCAAGTGGGAGTGCCCTGATAGAAAATGCATCTGACATACTATACTCTCCACAACCTTTGTTATTGATCTTCACGGTCAACATGGTGGAGGTGAGGATGGTTTCTGGGTCATTACAAGTGTGCGATGAGCTGGCGATGGATGTGCCGATATCAATTCCAGGGCAATGGTTTGTATATGAAGCTTCAACCGCATTGCAGTAAGCAAAGGGTTCTGGATCGGCATGGATGGTTACCTCAGTGCCTTGATGCAAAAATTTGACGCACTGATGATAAGTTGATGGAACGACTTTCATGGCATGAATCCATGGGCGACCAAGGAGGATGTTAAATGGTAGGTTTAGATCAATAACATGGTAGAGTGTCTCTTGGATGACTGGCCCAACCTTGATTGGCAGAAAAATAGTTCCTTCTGTGGTTCTCTCCAAGTTGTCATAAGCTTTGATGGTGATAACCTCATTGATGATATCTGCTTCAGTATACCCAGCTTGTTTTATGAATTTTAGGGTGCAAATATTTAAGGCTGATCCATTATCTATCATTACTCTTTTTATGGAAAAATTAGATAGCATGATGGCGATGTGAAGCAAAAGGGTGTGATCTGGCTCGACCACGGGTATGTTGGTGGGTTTGAAAGATAGGGCACATGAGGATGAAAGGTGTCCAACGAGATTACAAAAATTAGTAGCGTTGATATCGGAAGGGACACAGGATTCCATGACAGCACTGTCAAGGATGCTTTTGTACACAGGACTGGTGCAGAAAAGGTCTAAAATGGAGATTTGGGCTGCCATGTTCCCAAGGTGTTCCAAGATATTGTACTGGCTTTTTGATGGAGTTGATGGTGTTGGTGAAACTAGTAGGCCTGCGATGTTAAATCACGCTCTTCGAGTGGTGACTGCACACTCATTGTTTGGGCCTTGGATATTGATAACATTGACAGAAGGCTCTTTTTCAGATATACAACCGATGAGGCTACCATAGTCTATGTAGGATGAAGTGTGGTAATTGTTCTTCCCATGCTGTTGGTTTGGCTGGTGGTTGTTGGTGTTGTTGTTGTTGGCTTGGATAGGTGCTTTTCCAAGATTTTGGTTGTTGTGAGGAGGAAAAGCATTTTGATAGATCTGTAAGCTTGCATTGGGAGAGGTTTGGGCACCAATGGTAATTTCTTTCTGATCAATGAGGTCCTGCACATAATCTTTCAGTTTCATGCATCTGAGGGTGGTGTGACCTTTTACCCTATGAAATTTGCAGTACTCATTATCTTTGTACCATGCAACTTTGGATTGGCTTGGGTCAATTTGCTGGGTAGGAGGAAATTTCATGAGGTTTTCCCTGATTAATTTCTCAAAAATGACATCCAATGGCTCACCAAGGGGTGTATAATTTTTAGGTGTAGGTTGGAATCTGGGCTTTTGTCCTGCAGCTACATTGATGGCATTAGCTTCATTGCTAGACCCTTGAAAGTTGGGTCTTGGATTGTGGTTTTGATAACTTTGGTTATTCTACTATTGGTAGTTGATAGCTTGTTGATTGTTTGGTTGATATGGTGGGTTGGACTGGTTTTGAGAAGGACCAACAATATTCACATGTCTGGTGTCAGTGACGCCATCTATTGCAACATGCTTGTTTTTGTTCCAATACCTAGACTTGTCATTGGAATGTGATTGATTTGAGTTGGCTTCTTTGTAAATCTTGACCACACCATCTTTAATGAGTCCTTGCTCAAGGATCATTCCTTTCTCTTTGATATCTTTGTAGGTCTACAAACAGTTCATGGTCATGTGGTGAGCCAAGCTAGGATGGTCATTATCAATAAACATTTTCACCAAATGGCACTCTGGCAAGGTGCAAGATATGTGGGTGGTAAGGGTTTTCCATCTTTGCAGATATTCAGGAAGGCTTTCTCCACCTTTTTTCTTAGCGTGGACAAGATCAACTACTGATAGCTCTGTTTTAACAAGATGGGCATATTGGGCTACAAATGCCTCAGACAATTCAGCAAAATTTTTAATTTTTCCATAGGGGATTTTATAAAACCATTCAAGAGCTGGTCCGACCAAGCTTTTGGTAAAGAGACACAAGAGGAAGACGTCATCATATGCCACTTCTTAGCAGTGCATGTAAAATTCTTTGATATGTGTGATAGGGTCTCCTTTTCCTCTGAATTTGTCAAACTTGGGTGTCTCAAAATGCTTGGGAAATGGTGTCATGGTAATGGCTCTATCAAATGCGTAAGGACACACATTTTTAAACTTGAAGGTTTTTGGATCATTTCCCTCTTGGATGTTCTTCAAAGCTATTTTCATGGCTTCCCATTTTGAATTAATGGATGATGGCTAGGGTGCCCCCAATGTAGGAGTGCCCTGAGGTAGGTATGTGCTAGATGGGGCAATGGAATATGGATGGCTTTGAGGTATGGGCTGGTAGGGATTGTACATGGCTTGGGCAACTGAATGGTGGATGATGGGTTGTTGAGGTGGAGGTGGCACATATTGCTGCATGTGTTGTGAGGCTTGCTGCTAATATTGGATTTGAGGTTGGGATTGAGGAACATAGACTGGCTATGGGATAAATGGATTGCTTTGTGGAGGTAAGGTATAAGATGGTTGTGAAGCTTGAGGGAAGGATCGAGGAGCTTGTGGAACTTGACTTTGGATTTGAGGAGTTTAACCAATATAGGTGGGTTGTGCCCCCATTTGGGAAGGTATTTGCATGGAAAAGGAGGCCAAGTAATTAGTGGTTGGTGGTGATGGATTTCCTCCTAGAAGTGGCATAGAAAAATAGTTGGTGATAGGAGGTAATGGATTAGTTGGTGGTGGAGGTGGTGGGAATTGAAAGCTTGGGAATGGAACTGATGGGGTTTGATAGCTTGGTGGCTAGATTTGAAAGCTTGGTAGAGTGGTGGAAGGAGCTTGGGTCACTTGAGAGCTTAGCAGAACATTGGTAGTAGCTTGTGGGGTTTGATAACTTTGTGGAGTGAGGGTAGTAGCTTGTGGATTTGTGGCTGATGGCACTGAGCTCCAAGGACCTAGTGGAAATGATGTAATTATGTTTTGAGCTGAGGTAAACAAGCTGGGGGTGATGAAGGGTTGATTACTTGGCCCCATGGGTGGCATCCGGGTTGTATATTGCTGAGGTTGGCCAAAGATGCTAGCACTGATTTGGGAGATGGGTGGATTTGGAAGGCTGTGTTGGAGAGCAGCAACAACAATAGTGAAGGGAGTGAATGGTGAGGTGTTTTGGGTGAAGGGGGTTTGGGATGGAGTGGTATGGACCAATGGTGGAGTGGTGGTGGCTGGATTGGCTTGGGGAAGGGAGATTTCAACTTGAGTGGAGGCTGGTATGTTTGGGTCTGTTGGATCATATGGGGTGGGTTGAGGCTCTTCTTTTGGCACATATTGAGGATAATTTGAATCATAAGAGCCTATGGGTGGTGGGAGTTGTCCAAACAATGGGTGAGATGGCTCTAATAGGGGAGGAGGTCTTCCAAAGTCGAAGGCTCCAATGTTGTCCCTTTGAAAGTTAGCCATGATTGTTTCCTTATTTTTGTCTATAATGGCGTTCACCAATACTGCATTTCCTAGTTGGTTCATGAAAGCTTCAATGTCAGTAGGTGATGGTATGGTGTTCTCTGGGCTAAAGGATGGTTGACTTCTCAAGGGGAGTGATGCTGTTTGATCCAAATGATAGGGCTCCATTGTTTCCTTCTTCTTCACTAAGCGAGTGATAGGTGGCATGAAAATGTAGAAAGTTTCCTAGGGATGAGATGCAACAATGCTGATGGATGCAAAAGGGGAAGGCTTTTCTATGCAAATGATTTCCTAGGTTGAGGAAAAGCTATATTAAAAAACCTAAGGAGGATTGGGTTGGGGATTCTAACTTCAAAGATATGTTGCCAAATTATGAAAGGTCTGCTTTCCTATGTGCAAGCTTGGTGGTGATTGTGTCAACTTAAGGATAGACTGATGATCCTTTAGGAAGAACACGAGATTGACCACTTGTGGATCCCAACCTTTAGCTCAAGGTGATGAGGGATAACAAGTGACAAAGCTAGATTACCCTAGACAAAGCTCTGTCAAAGGGATAACCTTGGTGAGGCTGGTGGATTTGGAAGATGTTAGGAATGACAAACTTTTGGCAAGGTGACAACAATTTTGAAAGCTTGGATGTGAAGATTTTAGATTGTTGGCTAGATGGTTTGGTTCTAAATGAGATGGATGAGCTAAAATGCTTAAGGGGAGGACTAAAGATGGCTGGCTTTCCTACAAAGATGACTCTAAAGCGAAGCTTATGCAAGAAGATGTGGAGAAACAAGGGGGTCTAATTATAGAAATCATGCCTAGTTGTTAAAGCATAAGCAGAGTTAACTCCTGGATGTTGGTTAAGTTGGATGGTGAGATCTAACTAGGCATCTTGAAGGGCTTTATCGGTAGCTTTGTCCTCTGCTTTGTGGAGTTTGGCAATTCGAGGGCTTGGTGTTAGTTCCTTTCTCTTGGCTGAGAGTTCTTGGTATGCCTGAGATGGCTTGAGTTTGACTTTGTGAAACTTCTGTTTGGGTTTGGGTTGCTCTGACATGAATTCCTAAATCTTCTTAGTTTTGAGAGATCTTGGTTGTTTTGCTTCAACTCGTTCAACTTCTGGAATAGGCAGTGACTACGGTAAGTGTGCCCTAAGCTAGGATTGACCATGTTTGGCAAACATTCATTCAACAAATAAAAAAATCAAGCAATAGATAGGAACAACCAGATAGAAGTTTTTGATTCTCAGAATGTGATACTTACGCCAAGGAGTGTGTATGTTTTACAAATGTTTCGATCAGTCACTTCAAACACATTAACATCCTAGATGGTTGTCTACAAGGCTGACAGTTGGTTTAGCTAGGGTGTCCTTGATATACCCAAGGTACGTGAGGCCCAAATCCGTAGATGAAACAAAAAAGATGTCACACAGCCGAGAGGAGCGGTAACCCACTTCTCCTCTTTCACTTCTCAAGGGTATAAAGTTCTTTGAGGCTTAGCCCAAGTGACAAAAATCTTGATTCCAAGAGAGGTCTTTGGATTCACCTCCTAATTTTTATACTCCGCCAGAACGCTGGAGTTGAGGTCATCCAAGGGGTGATGAAATCCCCAAGCAGGCCTCCTAAAAAGAGAAACAAGGTTTTGGATCCTAATCTAATGCACCCAAGATGGCCTCAAAAGACGACAAGGGGAGAGAAGACTTGGATGACCTTGCACTAAAAAACACGTTTGTTCTTTTACCAACTGACTCTTATGTGTGTTGATCTAGACTTTGCAAGCACTCATGTTTAGGAGACAATGTTCAATTCCAACTTTGAAATGCGCCAATAAAGCAAAATTGATCGAAGAATGCGAACAAGAAGAAGAGTTAGGGTCAACAAGAAAGTAAACCCGTGCGCCTGGAGGCCCTCCACGTCAAGTATCGATTAATTTCCTTTAATGCATTCAAGAGTTGGTGTGATTTTATTTTAAGCCTAAAACAAAGATGTGTAAAACTCATTTTCAAGCACGCGCTCGGAGGCCCTCCACTTCAAGATTTGTTCAAATTTTAATGCCCAAATGAAGTATTAGTGAGACTAACTTTCATTCAAGAGATTTTCTAACTTAGAAAAATCACTAAAAACCCAAGTGAGTGGAGTTTGATTTTGCGTGGAGCACTTAAAACCTTCTTAGGTAGACCCATCCCCATAGATGGCGCTGAGATTGCAACCAATGGTTAAATTGATGGGTGATTAAAGATGGTGAGTCCAACTACAAACTCACTCAAAGCATCTTTAATAGTTTTTATAACTTAAGAATTTTCTAAAATGTGGAGTTAGGTTCTTTTTATGCCCAAAAATTGAAGTGTGAGATATTGTAATGGTTAGTTGATCTTTTGCATTCAAGATTGAGTTTGTTTGTTTTAGTCATGCATTTCAAGAAAAATTGATTTTAATCCATGGCATTCAAGATTATGTTTGAGCAACATTCATTCAAAGAAAAATGTGTTTAACCATGCAAGTTTATTCCAAGAAAAACTTAAAAAACATGATTAGGTTCGTTGCTCCAACCTGCAATGAGACAAAAAAGCAATTTGATTAGTCACCCAAAATCTTCCAGAAGGAAAGCTTAACTATGAATTTTTTTTTAAAACTTTTTTTGTTCTTTTTCTTAGGTGTAAAAATGCTTAAAAAAACCTCTACTCTATAGAACCACCAAAAGTTAAAATTTGATTTATACTTTTTTTTTTAAAATTTGTTTTTTTTTTTTAATAATCTACAAAGTGCAGAAACAAAAATGTTAAAACAGAAATACAACAAAGACAGGCAGAGACGACAGTTCATCAGGCGCAGACACCAAATCGCGAAGACGCTGATCTACAGAGACACTGATCTGTGGAGATGACAAAGAAAAAGGCGGAGACGCTGAACTGCGGAGACCACAGTTTAGGTTGGAGGCATAGAAAATAAAAAAATGGGCGAAGACACTAAACTGCAGAGATGCTGATCTGTGGAGATGACAGTTTAGGTTGGCGGCGACGGAGATGATAGTTTAGGTTACAGAGACGACTGTTTAGGTTAGCGGCGACGAAGACGACAGAAGACTTAGAGGCGACGGTGGAGATGACAGAGTATCTGGTGGAGGCATTGATCTGCAGAGATGATAGTTAAGGATGCGAAGACGATAGTCTAGTGGTGGTGTCGACAGCAGAAGACTAGGTGGAGACGCCAAACTGTGGAGACGTCAGTTTGGTTGCGGAGACGATAGTTTACAGGAGCAGACGCCAATCTACAGAGACGACACTGCGCGAAAAAAACTAAAATGCACTAATTTTTTCCAATTTTTTCCAATTTTTTGGTTGTTTTCAGATTTTAGAGGGTATGTCTTCTTCCCAAGTGTGCTCTTCAACCTGTAAAAATAAGTGAAACACCCTACAACTCACTCAAACAACAAGAAACATTAGATTATTAGAAAAAACAACATATAGATAGAAATGGATGATTAAATGACCCATAGTGGGGTACCACTGGGCATGCCAAAATGTATATGAGAAATATGTTAGCAAGAAATACTAATCTATTAAGATAACAAAGCATTAACTAGCATAAAAATCATAACATATATGAGAGACAAAGTGAAACCCTCAAATGAGAATATGAGCCATAGAATGACTCTCCCAATGAGGATGGTCACTTGATTTAGGGATGAGTCTAAGTAAAAGATTGGTATGTATGCTCAAACTTGCTCTATGCTTTAATCGTGGGGATGAGTAAATGGAAAATTGGTAGCTTTGTGAGCTCTCAATTTGGCATTATAAGGGTATGGTTGATGGCTTTTGGTTTTCAAACTAGCATTATAACTTTGGCTTAAAGGTTGTGACGAAATGGCTTGGGAGGGGATTCAATTTATAGGCTAAGGGCTTGAGGGATGGAGGGTTAAGATGCAAGGAGAGATGAAAGCTTAAGGAGGGCTATGATGCACTCAAAGGGGAGCACATGGATTGTGCTTGTTTAGCACCAACCAGGGAATGACACATGTCACAGGGTGAGTGGATGGAGGCAAGGGGATGGATGAGTCAACAAAGAAAGCTCAAGGGATAATATCTTCATAAAGACCCTTCATAATGGCTTGTAAGAGCAATGAATGGGCTTGTAAGAGTCTTTATGGCCTTTGTAAGAGCATTCAAAGCTTAGTGGTGGGATATTTTGGAGAGAGTTGAGATTGTTGACTTTGCTTGGCTTAGGAAAGTCTTAAGCTTACTTAGGGAATGTGACAAGGTTAGGGAGAGGATTAGAGGTGATTTAGGATTAGACTAAGCTTGTTAGAGATATGCAAGTGGATGACATTCAATGAGGGTCGGTGAGTTAGTGGCTAAGCTTGGTTAGTATGGGGTGGATTAGGCTAAAAAGGGGGTTTAGGATAGTTTAGGGGTTATTAGATTTGAGGGCTTTATTTATCAAATAGATTTATTTAATAAATGAGGATTTTGAAATTAGATAGAAGAATATGATTAATTGATAAATAATAGGTTATTTGATTTATCAATTAGGACTATAGATGATTAATTAAATTAATTAGCTAGGGGATGAAAATGATTAATTAAATAGGAATTTAATTAATGATGCCTTTAGAGATAACTAAATAGGATTACCAAAGTGGTGTAATCAAATTTAGGTGTCTACAACAAGTTGGATTATAGTTAATTTTTTTATAGACAAAAGAAGAGTTGATTATTTTATTAGATAAGGATTTTTTCAAACTTGAAATATCGACACATAGCAATATTTAATGAAATTGTGAACCAAATGGCTTGTTAAAATAATTGAAAAGAAACTAGACACACACTCTTAGGCACTAGTTTCAATAACTTGAAAATATTGATAGTAAAATAATTGGGGTTTTGGAGAGAACGCACGAACATATAGGATTGGGTGCATATAAACAAGTTCTTGAGATTAACCAAAACCTTACAAGCATATGTATGTAACATGCATAACACCAAATTCCATCTTTTTGGCATCCGCAGGTGGACAAGTAGCCAAAATAGGAAAGATTGGCACATGTAGAAAATAATAGTAGCACATGTCACCTCCCTTCCTCTCTTTTTGTTACTATTCAACTTTATACAATACATACAATATCATTTCCAAACTTCAGTGCTTCAAAAATAAAAACTGAGAAGAAGTAGTGGTATTCTTTTGGAGATATATGATAAAGGATAGGTTGTTCTTAGATGATAAAGATTTGTAGGACAATCATTAAAACCTTTGATCTTTCATCTTGATGTTCTAGTCTTTCGTAACTATTTTTTAATAAAAATATAAGAACATGCATTTTTCCGGTAGTATTTTGAGTCTTCCTAGTTTTTTATTTTGGCAATCCAATTGGGTTATAGTCTTGATTTGAGCATATTGAGTCTTATGTTTAGTAATACTAGTTGTCTTCGTAACCTTCTAAGAATCAACAATAATGATGGTAGCAACAATAGTTGCTTAGGCCCAAGTAATGTGTTGAATTTGTCATCTCTTGGTGCTCCTGCTCCTGCTATGTAGCCTGCCAAGGCTGGAGTCCTAGTGTTTTTTATCCTTCAGATGGTACCCAACCTACTTTGTTTGAGAAGTAGGTTGGTCTGAGGCATAGTAATGGTACTGCAAGAAGTCCCAACTCCAATAATTATAGCTACTCTCTAGTCCCAATATGAAAGGAAAAAGGAAGTTGTTGGTATCTAGTATTAGTAATAATAGTTATAGGAATACTATTATGGAGGAAGATAAAAGGGCAAAGAAAGATGTAGAAGAAAGCATTGATGGCTCTAGGTTTTGGTATGATACAGCTAATGCTACCATAGTTGAGCTTGCATCTATTTGTGTTGATGGTGGAGGTTATTGAGAGCCTTATGACTGGGAGGAGGAAGAAGTTGAATGATATATGTATACATATTTTTATGGATGTAGTGTTGATATTAAGAATTCATCAGCATTTTTTATTATCCATTTACAACTGCATATGAATGTAATATTGATTTGAATATATGTAATTATAATATCTTATTCACTAGCTAGATATATATAAAATGTTCAATGATTAGTTAGGGGTGTGTGTTTTTGGATGTTGGATGAGGATACACAAAAAATGGGCTTTTTAAATTCATGCCACTAATAAGATTAGAGCTTTGGTTAAGGGTGAGGACATCCATATGCAAAATGTGGAAGGACAAAGAAGGAATTTGGACTATTTTGACATAATGCTTGAAATAAATTGCATTCAATGGAATCATGTAATTGGGATTCAAGTCTAGCAGTGGAGTATGTCCTAACATCTATCTAGGGTATTGTGACCTTTAGATCCCATTCACAATACGTTTACGATGTAGACTACAATGCAAGAAGCTACAATGTCGTAGTAGTTGTTAACTCCTCGCCTAGTAAAAAAACATTAACCAAATCTATGAATTCTGTTTACAAAGTGAAAAGTGAGGATGTAAATTGGTAATACTTACCAGCACAAAGAGTATGGGATAGAGGCTAGTCGTTACCATGTGTTAGATTAAAAGAGGGCATAAAAGCCACAACATGTTTCTAACAAAAAATAATTGTCTTTTGAGAGAAAAATGATTCACCGTAGGCCTAAACTTTCAATGACCATTTTACTCCCTCCATCAACGCATGTGTTCTTATTCTTTTAACAAGATTTTTCTATATAAATATTTTGATTCTATTCTCTTTTTCTAAAAGACGACAGCTTATATTTTAGGACTTGATGGGTGGGTATTATGATTATCTTTTGTTTTCCTAAATTGAAATATTAAATCATGCAAATCTTAGAGCATATAGAAACCCACAAAATAGAGTATGTTGAGGTACTATTACAGTAAACAAATTAAAAAAATTGTCCTCCCACAGTAATGTTCAAATTTTCCATTCAAATGATGGTTTGTCATAGTTGTGGAAATCTTCTAAAAATATTCAAGAAAAATGTGTCAGAATTTGTAATTTAAGCAACAGAAAAGCCCTTGTTAAAGTCAAAAAAGCTACAAACCAGGGGGTTGTCCGCATTCTGTCTGCATTCAACCATTATAACATTAATCAATAACAACAAGAAATACCATCATTCATGAACCTATTCTAGATGTGGAGGCTTCTAGAACAAGCCATATGCCAAGGAGCCTTGAAGAACAAGCTTAAAAATAATATCAGGCGATTTCAATTTATTTTTCCTAATTTTTTGATTCAAAATTTTATTTTCTTTCTTTCTTTTTTCACCATAAGCAATAGAATTTGAAATAATTGATAATCTGTGGAACTCAAAAATTATGAAAAAAATCAAGACTATATGATAAAGTTAGTCTACTAAAAAATACTTTATTTTTATTGGCCAACTGTAATATAATAATAATTTTTAAATGCATTGAATGATTCCATTAGTATACTACCTTTGGCAGGAACTAATAACTATAGATTAATAAATGAAGAAATAAATAAATATTAATATCACTATTTAATACAAAGACCCATATCATAAATAAGACACCACATTGACATTGGGTCATGACCGTTGATTGGTTTAGACATATAAAAGCTTGCACCCAAGAGTATAGAAGACATTGAAGAAGAGAATAAGGATATTCGAGTAGATTACAAAGTTACATCAAAATATGTGATATGACAAATGAAAAAGGAAATATTAGAAGAAAAATACCCATTGCATAATGAAATAAACTTATTCATAAATATCAACGATTGATATTCCCATTATATCTATATCACATATGTCAACACACTACTAAATAACAAAAGGTGAACAAATTGGTATAACCAACAAAGAGCCATTTATCATTCACCACCATGGATTTCAAATTTGCAAAAGCACAAAGGTACTATGCCAATAGAAAATAAAATAAGTTGAGATATAATATCCCATTTATGTAGACTAAAGGAGAATGTGAAAGAAGACAAATGTATAATTCTTTTATACCTTGAAAAGAAATAAAACAATTTGGAATGAAGGAATATAAGGTAAGAAAAGGTATACTATATTTTATGTTATTTCACCACTTAAGTAGAAGATATATATAATATAAAGACCAAAAATTATGGAGCCTTAAAACCCAAAATTGTAGGAAGGAGTGCATGAAAGGTACATAATGCAAAGTTAAGTGATTCTATTAATTAGAAGGTTGCCTTATTTATTAAATAAGTTTTATTACATGACTTTCTTTGTGTGTGTGTGTGTGTGTGTGTGTGTGTGTGTGTGTATATGAGTATATTGATGGATAAAGATTTATTGAAGATAGTTTGTGTTTATCTTATTAATGTTAGGAAAATAACTTTTGATTTAAAAGATGAATAATTAAAGATTTGAGATTATAAGAATAATTAATTAGTATAATTCTTAAAGAGAAATAATTAATCAAGTTTCATAGTGTTGGTGTAGAGTTGGAAATCATCTCTATATGAATGGATATGTGTTAGTATAGAGTTTGATATTATCTCTATAAGAATGATTAGATGAGTAATAAATAAAATCTCATAGTGTCAGTGTAGGAAGTGAGATCCTTGTATGATTGGCTATCATGCTAGTGCAAGAGATGAGTAACCCTGTATGAATGGACAGATGATAAATGGATAATATTATGTTTGTCCATTGGAGTGACACCATGGAGCTTAATGAGACTCGAAGCATGGGGTATGTGAGATATTAAGATCTTCATTGTTTGCCATGGACAAAAATCAATATGGACTCGAAGCATGGAGCATGTGAGATATTAGTTGAAGTTGATGAAAGATCAACCCCATAGCTCCCAAGAATCATCTGCATGCAAACACCTATCACAAAAGAGAGAAGCAAAAAGCTATGGAGGCTGGAATTGTAGATCCATAGATGAGACATTCTTGATGAGAAAAAAGAGAAATTGTTATTATCAACAATGAATTGCTTTATAATTACAAAAGTAGATCATCCTTATAAAGGCGATTGAAACCTAAAAAAGGTCTAACCTAGGTTGCATCATAATAATTAATAAAAAGAATTAATTATTATATGTCTAAAGTTTAGCTTAAGTAGAATAGAGTTAATTAGAAAATATCTAATTACTCTAACTCCCCTCCTTAAGATAAACTTAGGGAGTAGCTAAAAACCTACAAACTATTACAGGAAGTAGATTTGGGTCTCGTCAATAAGGCTTGATGAGGTCCCCAAGTACAACCAAATCTCTACAAAGAGGAGAAATATAGGAAACCACATGGCAAAAATCCTACTCCAAAAAGAGATGGAAAACATGCTGAAAGAAACTAGTGAAGGAATGAAGAAGCCTCCAAACTAGGGAATGTCCCAGAAGATAGGAAAAAAAGATGATCATGAAGAACACCATTGAAGCATGTAGAAACTGCAAATTCTATCAAAAGTAACTATTGATTTGAATAACCTCTATTGAAATAGAACCTAACCAAGTAGTGAATACTGTAATCTGCATCAAATAAGGAGGCACACAAAGGCAAACAACTAAACTCAAAGATATAGATGACATGAAACACCAAAACTTGAAGAGCTGATCAATTGAACATGGCAAACTGCATCCAAAGTAGGAACAAAAAGAAGAGGTCTATATGGTAAATGGTCCATCTCACCAAAATGCATAGGTATCCATTCACTGCATCTGTCTAGTACATAGGAACAAAAACTGAATGCATAGCTCACTTTATTGAACCAAGGAAGCATGAGAAATAATAGAAGAACCCCCCTTAATGTAGACAAGGGTGGGGTGAAATGCAATTGGAAAAGTAGGCCAAAAGAACTACATGTCAGGGAACCACAATCAAGATGCACAAAAGAGTACATATGTGTATACTAACGTGATCATTCTTAGACATGTCATGTGGCTAATGTCACATAAGGGAAACCCACTAGACAAAGGAAAATGATAAACATAAGAAAAAAATTAACCCTCCATGACACTTTAATCATGAGTAGTGCATGTACAATAAGGCACAAGATACAGTGAATCCCAAGAATATAATAATTTGTACAAGTTTCCTCAGATGAAACTTCTTGAATCATAAGGAAAAATAGAGCAAAACAAATGAAAAAGAAATACAAATGGAAGATGAAACTTCGTCTTAGTGCATTTTCAAGAATGCATAGAAATGATGTCTAAATGGACAAGAAGAGACATAAGACTAATATAGTAGATAGTACAAGTCATGATGAATCATCTAAAGCAACGAAATTAATCCCCCACTAGAATACAAAAATGAAAAGACTGAATAGAATGTTCCTAGAGAAGAATCTAGAAAAACAACCAACATCACTCAAAAAAGCTCTGAAAGACATTTCCAAGGATATAAAGAATTCTCAAATCAGAGTTTGGATGCTCAAGATATGTCTCTGGGAGTGCAAAATGGAACTCCTAACTTTGATAGCATAATAAGCCTTTAAAAGACATAAAAAATGAAAAGCACTTGTACCATTATGACGGGCTTTGAACCAACTTTTTGGCGATATCTCTTTTGTAGAAAATAGAGTCTTTATGCTTGAGACATGAGCAAAAGTGCAAAGGTAGGTCCAAAAAGAGCTTGAAGTGCAAATAGGCTGATGATGAAGTGCTGATATGGTGTTGATATCAGCAAGTGACGAGTCCAAATTTGACAGTTAAATGGTCATTTAGTCAAAAAAATGGTTGAAAAAAGACCCTTGCCAGAAAAAAATCTATCCACCGGGAACAAAATAGGATGATGAAAAAATCATTGTCGCTAGATCAAAGGGCCAGTGTTGGAAAAACAAATTTGGTGGCCAAGTATGTGTCAATTTTTTATTTTTATTTTTTTAAAAGACTTCAAAAAAGTGCCTTCAAATACACACATCATGATGAGACAAAAAAGGTAATACCATCATTACAAACATAAACACTTGTGTGTGTGGAAGTCCAAAAACCATGCCTCAAAGTACAGTAAGCAGAAACACTTTCATTGGATAAAATAATGCCCATAAAATCTTATGTTGTTCAAAATCAAACCACTGAATAGGAGTGTTAAACCACCAAGCCCAAAAAATATGCACAAAACTCATGTGTTATCCATTAAATGTGGGGAAATCTCCAAAAAATGTTGCAAAAAACTCATGTGTTCAATCAAATCACAACTTTTAAAATAAATGTCGTGCATCACAAAAGGTCAACATAATTAGAGGTGCCTCTAAAATACTTCATTCCACTGAGCAAATGAAAAAGGGTGCCTAAAAAGGCGTGTGGAAGGCCAACGTGGCATCTTGGGCAGAGGGTGAAAGGCCCCAAAAACCCCATGAAACAATCATGTTTTTAGATGCAAAGGAGGGTGATAATGGAAACCCACCCATATATCAAAGGTAAATAAAATGCCTTTGCATTGGCATAATTGCCCTGACCAAATCCACTCCACAATCCACACACAAGTCTACTCATAACAAATTTTCCTTCAAAACACATGGAAAAAAGTGCAACCACCAATTGTGAAAGAAACTACTAGTTGCTTCAAAGGTAAACTCACAGCCAATGCCGTTAGAAGAGGCCAAAAAAGTCCAAAGGGTTGGAAACCACTTCAAAGACTATAGACCACTCTTGTACTAGTCAACTTGGAGCATGAAAAAAAGATGGAGTACTGAAAAGATCACCATGTGGATCCCGAGGTCAGGAAGATGCATATGAGAGGTTAAAACAACACAATCCAAGCTCACAAAGCCTGCCATTCTCCAAGGCTTCACCACCAAAAGTCTCCCACAAATTGAACCAGGCCCTAATCAATGCACATTCATGGGCACACAAAGAAACCTTTTTTTTTTAGTTCAGTCCATTTCAAAGAGGAAACATAAAAACTACACAAACAATAGAAGTAAGAAGAGAAATGAGGATTCAATCAAGGTGAAAGCAATGGTACTGCATGATACAATGGAGGGACACTCTAACCAATGTAACAACCATTATAATGCCCATCGACAATTCATACATGATTGTATCTGCCTCTTGTAATAAATGCATCCTACTATGACAGCTAACTAGTGCTAATAGCACAAGCCCCACAAATAGCCAAACACCCACTTTTAAGTTTTAAAAAAAAAAACATGTACAATATTTTTAGAAAATATTTGTGTAGGTTAAAGGCACAGGGCCCATGATAGGAGGCTATAGGCACGTGGGCAACCTTGTCCACAAAAAAATAATTCACATGTGATAAGATTTTTGAGAAAAAATAATATTTTTAATAAACATATATTAAAAATATAGCTGCCTCAATTTGCATGCTTAGGTCAATTTACGACCTAGGTGCAAATTTTTTTTGCCTCAAATTTCAATAGCATCCAATCTAGATTTTTTTTTAATATGGAAATGGGAATTTTTGAGCACTCTGAGCTCAACGATGATGTCCGTTTGGGTACATAGTGCTCTAAAAAATAGGTCCGCCAGATCTAATACAAAATAAATCTGAAAACTGAAACCCTCTGAAAGAGAAAAACAAAAATCTGAAAACCAAGCTAAACCTCTTACAAACAAAATGGGGGCATGAAGATTTGGAGCTCTGATACCATGTTGAAGTTGATGAAAGATCAACCCCACAGCTCCTAGGAATCACCTACATGCAAACACCTATCACAAAAGAGGGAAGCAAAAAGCTATGGAGGCTGGAATTGCCAGATCCATAGATGAGACATTCTTGATGAGCAAAAAGAGAAAATTCTATTATCAACAACAAATTGGTTTATAATTACAAAGACAGATCATCCTTATAAAGGAGATCAAAACTCCAAAAAGGTCTAACCTAGGTTGCAATATCATAATAATTAATAAAAGAATTAATTATCATATGCCTAAAGTTTAACTTAAGTAGAATAGAGTTAATTAGAAAATATCTAATTACTCTAACAATATTAAGATCTCCATTCTCTACCATGGCTGAGAATTAATGTGGACTCAAAGCATGGAACATGTAAGATATTAAGATCTTCATTATCCACCATGGCTGAGAATCAATGTGCTAGAATATTATGATGATGTCAACATATGCATATGTGATTGGCATTGGATAGAGGATTCCTATCCAAGAAGAATCTTAAGGGGTGCACTCTCAAAAAGATAATGAGGTAGCAATGAACTAAGAAGACCAATCTGGAGATGTCCTTGAGATTGGGGTTAAATTAGAGGGTACAATAATATAGTTAGTTTTATTATGATTGTCATTCTAACCATTATTTTGCAGGTATTACTTATCCCTAACTAACCTAGTTAGTGAGGATATTCTAACTGGCCTAAAACCATTTGGAAATAATCTTCATGTCTTTTCTCGAAGATGGTATTATATAAAGAAACAACCATCTTCTGCAATTTACACCAGTTCTTGTCCTACCTTAATAACTAAACAATTTTGTTGATCCTCTAAAGCCAGTACCCATTAGCACCTATGAGAACCAAACATGCGTTGATACCATAATCCTTTTGAAGCACATTAATTTTTATTGGGGTTAAGATTTACAATACAAGACCTTATGTTCTTCTATCCCCTTTGAAGATAAATATGCTATATGGGAGACAACACAAGACTTGAAAGCCAAAAACAATTGAAGTAACTCATGGTAAAAGACAAAATATGGTATCTGTAATCCATACCTTGGAAGTGTGAAAACTACCTCTCAACGGTCATGGGAGAGGAAATCCTTGAACCCTAAAAGCATGCAAAATTTAAACTTGTACGCACAAAATAGATAGTTTCTAACTTGCAAGATATTCATTATTCATTCTTCGTTAGAATCATAAATTGTGTTGCCCAGATAAGGACTCCAACAACATGGATTACAATGTTGAGTTGTCCTTTTGCAATGGACAAGACTATTATTCAATATTCACTCATGTGATACATGATACACAATCATTTGAATTCAAAATACCAACCAACTTGTTCTTAATGACACAAGGAACTTAGCCTAAGGATGGGTGATGCATCTTGTTAGATGATAAGAGGGAAAAACCACCTCTTACAGTAACCCAAGACCATAAAAGGAATGCTAGTGGAGTGTCAATGAGTCACCACTAACCCATCAGAATTGAGGTCACATGTGTGATTTTAATAGTGATAACATATCCCACTCTAACTTTCAAAGTTGAAGCCACCACCTAGGTACCCATGAAGGTGTGCCTTACACTTTTTGGCTGAGCCAAACAAACCAACTCAACCTAGGGGATCTAACCCCATATAGAACCAAACATAAAAATGGGCACCATAAGGTGTCTAAGATGCAAAGTATCCCCTTAGAAGGGCCAACACCTAGAATAATTGAAAGAAGAAAACTTGCACCATTAAACCACATAACCTAGAAAAGATAACAACATAGCCAAGCAAACCTTCTTACTATGGAATGCATCTTGCACCATGAATTTGAACCACTAACCTATGACCATAATTCAAGCTACCAAACACATTTTGTGGAAGAAACAAAAACTTATCCTACACCCAAAGAGGGTGGAGCCAAAAAAACTTTGCCCGATGATAAACAAACGATGGAAAGCAAAATAATGATAGGAAAAAACTGAATAATTACTAGTGAAACAATGCCCAAGAAGGCAAAATGAGAAAATAAAAAGGACACTAAAAGCACAAAGAAAGGAAAGGATGAATGACAAAAAAATAGAGAAAATCACGAACTGAAAAGTGAAAAGAAAAGAGAAGGGGCAAAACACCAATTTAGAACACTAACTTGTACAGTTATCATAGTACTGGGACCCATATTTGTCCAAACACTAACTAAAACTAGACCAACCCACCAAATTTTGTACATGCTTTTATTAGATATTGTGCAATTTCAAGAACCAAGGTTCTCTTTCTTCCATTTCTTATTATGTATTTTCAAGGCATGAGAGGCAACACTTTTTTCTCTAGAATCATCAAATTTAAATTGTTCATGTTGGGGTACTCCTTTCACCATCCCATCCTTATGCATTTTCTCATTTTTCTTGGAGGGAAAAATATACATATTTCTTGAGATATCAGTTAGGGTTCAATTTTATCGAGTTTGAGCATTATCGATCTATTCATTTCATTCTCATTAGGATTCTTTTCTTCCCCTTTTCTTGGCAACTTAGTTGGTCATGAAATTATCTTGATACAAGAGTATAGTTATCCAAATTTGATGAAGGTTGGTTGTTCCTTGAGTTCATACTTGCAATTTTTAAATTACAAAAGTAGGGCAAGAGGGAGTTCACAAGGTAAGCAAATGAGTACTTTAATGATATAAACACATTTCCATTGAGTTCCAAAGTGTCATGGAAAAAATAGCATCTTGCTTGGAGGAAGATGAACCTAAACCCCCAAAAAGAACAAACAACCAAGACCCAAAAAAAAAAACCAAGACTCGATCGAACTATTTACAAGGGTCACTAAAGCAAAGGCAAAAAGAAGCAAAACAAATTTACAGGGTGAACCTGGAGGCACACCAAAGTGAGACTTAGAAGAAACTATACATATGGTACAACAAAAGGGGAATGTACACCCTTGTCCAATCTCCTCATTCAAAGTAATGTTTGAGAAATTGTTTGTTGATGAATAATAAGGCATACTCTCTAGTTAGTGAACTGAGATGGTAGGTATTAGCCCCATACATTTCCAAGATCTAATAAGGTCCAAGCCATATCTATTTGAACTTGGTGTGTTTTTATTTCTTCTTGTGGGCCTTGTCCTAGAGGAGGATTAGATTTGAAACCCAAAAGGCCTTGTATTGGGCTCTTTTGTCAAATCACCATATGACCACTTCTTGGGGTATAATAAAATTCTCAAATGTTGCATCCCTCTATTCTTCAAGATGAATGAGATTGAGGAGGACAACCTCCACAATGTTGTCCCTCTCATCAAACTCCCTCATGAATTGTAGGGTTGGAATCTGTTGATTCACATAGAATACTAGATTTTGGTTGTAGACTAGGCATAACAAACAAGTTCCCAGGGCTGCCAAAGTTTGAATATGATCTGCCCAAAGGGCGAACCTAAGTTTGTGATGCCAGTCCAAGGGATTTATCTCTAGCAAATATTTGGTAACCTCTAAGAGGTTCTTGTTGGTTGATTTTGCTACTTCATTACCTTTTGGATAGTAATCACTCAAATATTTCAAGGTAACATTCTTGTCATAATCCCACTCCAAGAGTTGGGTGGAGGTGAACACTGCACCATTATTGCACATGAGGGTGAAAGATATCCCAAATCTAGTAGCAATGTTCTCCTCAATTAATTGGATTACTACATTTCTCATGTTCTTTTTACATGGAATGGCCTCATAATCTATCATTGTTAGCATGCAACATTGTCCAATAGATGAATTGGGGTTTATTTTGTAGGTATAGGATTGATTAATAAGGGTGGGGGTAAGGGGAATCCCAACTCACCAAATTCAAAACTTTTAATGACTTTCTATAATGTTGAATGATAAGATTCAATTTTGCCTATTATAATCACATAGAACAATAATAACATTCACACAATAATAACACCAATATTTATCTCGTGGAAACCCAATTTTTGGTGAAAACCACAATGTGAGAATGATGCCCACAAATGTTATACTCTTCTGGAATATGCTCTCTTAGGAGCATGCTCAATTAAGGGTTACAAAACACTGTCAACTATACCTTGCTTTAGGATTCTCTTCTAGATCTATTAGGATCTTTACTTTGCTAGGAGTCACCTTGGTAAAGGATTTCAACACTCTAATCTAAGAATGCTACCTTATTAATTTTTTTACAATAGACTAATTAAGGCCACTCATTTAAGAGATTTCAATTGTTACAATAATAATAAGTTATTAGAAACAAAATGATATGTAATTTATACTACCTTGCTATATCATATCCTTTAAAGATCTTTAATACAATAACATACTATTATTTATTCTCTAATATAAGTACAACCCACTTACCACTTTTGTGCTCCGATAGCTCTATCTAGCTCTCCTTTTTTCCAACCACATTTCCTCTAGTCATCATACTTTCTAGATGTCTTCTTCTTTTCTTTAAGTATATCACAAACCCTAAACCTAGATCCAATGATCACAATAACATCCTTTCATGTAGAAACTTCTTGAGAAATCTTCCTCTCCTTAACCTAATGCTAATTTGACTTGTCCCGCTACTCTAATAAGAGATTCACTTCTACAATAAGTTTTCTTCTATGATAGTCTGATAAGACATTTAATCACTAACATCGCTTCCATTGTTTATTCCAACTATTACCTAATTAGGTTCGTTTTAACTATTCTTTATTGGTGCCCCTAATAATATACCATCTAAAGATATGGTAACAAGTTAAAATAATATGCCAAATTTTTTGACATCAAAGACAAACAATATAACTAATGAACATGCAATCCATAAGTTCCTTTCTTCATCAACAACTTGTAGATCAGTTATGCCAACATATTTCCTTGATAAAATCAAATACCCATTAAGTGAAGGGTCTAGCCTCAAAAAGAGGCTGAAGGGGCATTGTAGGATTCTTCTCTTTTGAAGCAATAGTTTTACATGTATGAAATTTCCTCACTTTATTGTAGAGATATTAGAATAAGAATTACTAATAAACCTTGAGGATCTAATGAGTAGTTGCATCGATAGAGCCATGTCTAATTCTAAATTGTCTATGGAACTCATTGATTATCTTTCTTGTCTGCTTTTGTTCAAGGCACCAGAGTTGTATGCCTTCAATGTTTTGGAAAAATAGGGTCCAACCCTTAATCATGAAATGTGCACTTTATAATTAGAGCTCCTGATGTTTTTGAGCTAGAGTCCCTCTAGAAATTTATTATGTAGCAATAGGTACACCAAATCTACAAACCACAGTACTTGAGTTAGAGATTCTGTGGTGTAAGTTTGACATTCTATTTGTAGGTTTGTGTAGGCCATATCTTTTGATAATCCTTGCCTACATACTAGTCACATGGGCTACATTTCTAAGTCATATTCTTGAAGGATGCCCATCCACTTCCCTCATCTCTCACCGAGTTCACTCTAATGAGAATGATTCAAGTGTTTGGTCTGACAAAATTGTGTATACCTTTCTCCAGAGAATGTAGTGTCACAATTTATTTACTGCTTGAACAAGGGTGAATTCTTGTTTCTTAAGGGTGGAATATCACAGTTCAACATTTCTCTCCTCTCCTTCTAACTTTTGGTTTAATACATAAGTGAAGGAATAGATATAGAATGGGAGATCATAGTCTAGACTACCCAAGACTAGAGCTTTCATTATAGCCCATTTTATCTAGGTGAAGGCATGCTTTTCCTTTGGGCTCCACTTGATTTTACTATCCTTTTTCATCATCTCATTTGGTGGTTTCAAAGCCTCTATAAGTCTTATGATGAAATTTCAAATATTATCTTCTCAATGAAGATCTCATTTCCCTCTTGTGTTTAGGCATCTCTAAGTTCAATAGAGCCTCTACTCTTTTAGGGTCAATGGTGATACACTTATCAGAGATGATATTTCCTAATAACTTTCCTTTAGTAACCCCAAATATTCATTTCTTGGGGTTCAAGGAGATATCAAATCAACAACATCTCTCACAATTTTTGGCAAGGTGAGTAGGATGATCATGCATGTCCCTGAAAAAGATTATTAGATCATCCATGTAGATGATTATGCATTTGTTAACTAATCCATCAAAAGTCATGTCCATCACTTTCTAAAATGTAGTCTTGACGTTGATCAATGAGAAGGGCATTCATTTGTAGGCAAACGTCCCCCACTTAGTGGTGAATGTTGTCTTGAGTTGATCTTTGTACTCAACCATGATCTAGTTTTTACTTGTTAGGATTAAGCCTCAAACAGAAACAAAAATTACATGCAAATATAAACAATATTAGAAAATAATAGATCACTTAGAAAAGATCACAAGACAACAAGATTTAATGTGGTTCACCCAATCCCTAGGCTACGTCCACCAAATAGCAAGTCCAACATTATTACGATCTAATGATTACAACCTGATTAAAATTTGTAATCCCTTACAGCTCAATACCACCGCAAGAACCAATTTTTGCATTGCCCACAATGAAACAATCCCTAACCCTAAGCCCTTTTATACAAGTATTTTTTACCACTTTAGGGTTATAATTAATAATTACATGTCAGACCAAAATCCCAATAAAATAAGCCCCAAAAATTTTTAGCCCCAAAGAATTTATAAAGTATGTATAATACTTCCTTGATCAATCACCACAAACTAACAATCTCCCACTTGGAGATTGATCAGACTCCACACTAGACAACAATCTCCCACTTGGATACTAATCTTGTAGCAATACCGCTACCATATGGGACTCCCTTTGGATCAAACCACCCTGGACTTTGTTGTTCTTTTATTCTTGTTTAGTCTAGAAGACCAACCAAAGCTGAAGAGGAAATCAACTTCTCCCTTGTCACTATCTTTGTAAACATATCTATTGGATTGTCATCTATATGTATCTTGTCCAAATTTAATTGTCCATCATCCAAAATAGATCGAATGAAATGGTCCCGTAATTGTATGTGTTTTGTCTTTGAATGCAGAGCTGAATTCTTTGCAAGCTAAATGAAACTTTGACTAGTTGTAAACAAATAATTATCCTTTTGAGGGTGCCCCAATTCTTTGAAGAAGAACTAAAGCCATATCATCTCCTTAACTACCTCTGTAGTAGCAACATACTCTGCCTCTGTAGTGGATAAAGCATTAACCTTCTATAACATTGAAACCTAGCTCACCATTACCCCACCAACAATAAATACATAACCTGTAGTACTTTGCCTGGTATTAATATCCCTTGCCAAATCTGAGTCAACATAGCCCTATAAATTAGTATTAGAGACCCCAAAGTGTAAAATTTTACTTGATGTTCCTCTCAAATATCTGAGAATCCATTTGACTGCATTCCAATGCTCAATTCCTGGATGACTCATATACCTGCTAATGACTCCCACTGCATGTGCAATATTTGGCCTGTACATACCATAACATACATTAAGCTTCCTACAGATGAAGCATAGGGTACCTTAGACATCTTAGCCTCATCTTCTTGTGTCTTTGGACACATCTCCTTAGTCAACTTCAAATGACTAGGTAAAGGTGTGTTGAAAACTTTAGCATTCTCCATAGAGAAACATTGTGACACCTTCTCAACATAATCAGCCTGAGATAGTGTCAATTTCCTATTCTTCCTATTTCTACAAATCTTCATACCAAGGATTTGTTTTGGTACCCCCAAATCCTTCATAGAAAATACATGTGCTAACTGGCATTTTAGCCCCTTAATACGATCCATATTAGACTTAGCTACATGCATATCATCAACATATAAACATAAAATAATGTAGCTATCATCATCCAACCTCTTAAAGTTTTGAATGACACTTGCTATATCTATGCTTAGGCATAAAACTATCAAATTTGAGATATTATTATCAAGGTGCTTGCTTTAAGCCATATAAACTTTTCTTCAATTTGCACACTAAGTTCTCCTTACCCTTGACCTCAAATCCCTATGGTTATGCCATATATATCTCTTCATCCAAATCACCATGAAGGAATGCTATTTTAACATCAAGCTACTCCAAATGCAAATCTTCAATAGCCACAATACTTAAAACAATATAGATATGATGGGGACACGACCCAAGAACATAATGGAACCAACAAAAAGGGAAAATTATATTAAGTAAAAAAATAAGCTAGTACAAACAGTGCAGAGAAAATAAACTTCAGAACATGTCCTTAGGGCTTACAATAGCATAAATCTGGAGATAATTTCTCCTTTCAGTACCTCCTCTCAAACTCCACTCCGAACTGCCTTTTACAATGCCAAAAATCTCCTTAAATAGACCCTAGAGGGTTAAGGACTAGGAGTACATTCTAGAAAGTTCTAGTAGGCATCCACCAACCAAATAGAAGGTTCCGAAAGCTACGTTAGAAGTCGGTGCAATTCTAGAAGAATCCAGAAATGGTAACCGAACTTTCGGGAGGCATAACTTTTGAACCGTAGCTCTGATTGACGAACCGTTTACATTTTCAGAAAGCTCTCGAAGTGCTCTATAGCCCTATGGACAATCTACACTCATCCCCCATTTTTTGGCCCTTTTTGAGGTCATTTAATGTCCCTAACCTGACTTCGAAGCATTCTTAGGGGGTCTCCAAAACTCGAAAAATTTCAATAACTTTCAAACCGTGGGGCCTTTTGACCTGATTCTTTTTCTAGAATGCCCTAAATCACAATTACATTCATCTGGTCAATTCACACCTTCTAGGTCACCAAAATGATGGCCAAATTGCATGCTCCTATTTTTTCGAGATTTTTAAACGCACTGATAGTGGAACTGTGAGAGTTGGAACCTTTATTTGACCCAAATGGGTATCCAAAAATGAAAAGACATGAAATAGAAACTAAGTCTAGGTACATTTTTGGGTGACACAGGATTGCCCTTATACCTCTGGATGCTCCTGCATCAGACACCCAGGGTAGATTGAAAAGTGACGCTGTCACTTTATGGATGGTAGAGGAAATCCCAAATGGGAAACCTCACCTACTGAAATCTAAGTTGAGTCCTCGATCGGTCGTCCTTTCCATTTGACCAAATATTCTTCATATTGCCTATTTTTGGTACTCCTATCCACACGATGATCTAGAATGTCTTCTATCTCCTCCTTCTTAGAAGCAGGAATTGGACATGGCTCTAACACCAACTCATCATTTGTACCATCATGATACTCTGTTAAATCTGCAATGTTGAAAATGGGAGAAATGTGAATACCATCTGGAAGCTCCACTTCATATGCATTTCCTGAGTCATGTTTCTTCAAAATTTTGCAGGGGCCAAATTTCTTCATTTTCAGCTTGTTGTAAGTACCGGTTGGAAATCTTTCTTTTCGTAAGTGCACCATGACTAGATCCCCTACTTGGAATTCCTTATGTCTTCTCCTTTGATCAGCCCTAGCTTTATACTCTTGATTCATCTTGGTAATGTGTGCTTGAACCTCCTCATGTAGATGCTTGATATGTTCAGCAAATTCTTCCGCTTCAACACTTGTCCTCTCCCCTTGCTCTATCTTCCTCAATTCTGGTGCAGTCCTTGGGCTATTCCCATATACAATTTGGAATGGTGATTTTCCAGTACTCCTGTTTATAGAGTTATTTTAAGCAAACTCTGCTTGTGGTAGAATCAAATCCCATCCCTTGGGCTTATCCCCAACTAAACATCTCAGCAAGTTGCCCAAACTTCTATTTACCACTTCTGTTTGACCATCAGTCTGCGGGTGATGCGTGGAACTAAATTTTAGGTCTGTCCTCAACTTCTTCCACAATGTCCTCCAGAAATACCCCACAAATTTAGTATCTCTATCAGAAACTATACTCCTTGGAAGACCATGTAGTCTTACCACCTCTTTGAAAAACAAGTCTGCAATATGGACAACATCATGAGTTTTGTGGCATGGAATGAAATGTGCCATTTTGGAGAACCTATCAACCACCATGAATACTGAGTCATTACCCCTTTGTGTCCTTGGCAATCCAAGAACAAAATCCATACTTATGTCCTCCCATGGCCTTGATGGAACAGGCAACGGCTGATAAAGACCCGTATTGTGACTAAACCCCTTGGCAACTTGAAAAACTTGGTAACTTTGTACGAACTTCTTCACATCCTGTGAAATTTGAGGCCAAAAATAATGTTCTCTAAGAATGGAAATGGTCTTATCTCAACCAAAATGTCTTGCCATCCCTCCACTGTGTTTCTGCTTAATCAGATTTTCCCTCATGGAACTCCTTGGAATGCACAATTGACTACCTTTGAACAACATGCCATCCTGAATCAAATAATCTAACCACTTTGTTCTATCTACAACAACAGGCTCTTTACAAGCTTTCCATGCTTCAGCAAAATCAGGATCCTCAGGGTACAAATTCTTGAGTTCATCAAATCCAACTACTTTAACCTGCATTACTATAAGCAACAACTGCCTCCTACTTAGTGCATCTGCAACCTTGTTAGATTTTCCACTTCTATGCTTCAACACAAATGTATAGCTCTACAAGAACTCTACCCATTTCATATGCCTCTGATTCAATTTACCTTGGCTATTTAGGTACTGTAATGCCTGATGATCAGTATACAAAACAAATTCCTTTGGCAATAAATAGTGCCTCCATTTCTTTAAGGCCTTAACTATTGCATAGAACTCTTGATGATAAACATAATACTTCTTCTTTGCATCATTCAATTTCTCACTAAAATATGCAATAGACTTACCTTCTTGGCTTAATACAGCCCCAATAGCATTGCCACTAGCATCACAATCCACCTGGAAAACCTTTCTAAAATCTGGAAGTGCCAACACAGGCTGTTCTGTTACCTTCTTCTTTAGCAATTCAAAACTTCTCGCAGCTGCTGTACTCCATTTGAAATCTTTTCTATCCCCTCTTATTGTATCTGTTAGGGGTGCACATATGCCACTAAAATTCTTAATAAACTTCCTGTAAAAACTAACCAGACCATGAAATGATCTTACCTCAGTAGCAGACCTTGGAGTAGGCCATTCCAAGATGGCTTTTACCTTCTCTGGATCCATTTTGAGACCTTCAGGTGATATAACAAACCCCAAATAGACTAACTCCCTTTTTGCAAAGACACACTTCTTCAGATTAATTAACAGTTTCTCTTCCCTTAGCCTTTCAAGGACACTACGAACATGCAGTAAATGTTCTCCCAAAATCTTGCTAAAAATTAAGATATCATCCAAATAGACAATAAAATTTTTTCCCAAGAACTTCTTAAGTACCTCATTCATGAGCCGCATGAAGGTGCTTGGGGCGTTCGTCAATCCAAAGGGCATGACTAACCACTCATAAAGACCCTCCTTGGTCTTGAAGGTTGTTTTCCACTCATCTCCTTCTCGAATCTGTATCTGATGATAACCACTCTTCAGATCTATCTTTGTGAAGTACTGAGCTCCACTCAAGCAGTCCATAATATCATCCATCCTTGGCAAAGGAAATTAGTACTTGATGGTGATCCTATTTATAGCTCGAGAATCTGTACACATCCTCCATTCTCCATCCTTCTTTGGTGCGAGTACTACAGGTACTGCACATGGACTTAGGCTCTCTCGAATCAAACCCTTCCTCAACAGCTCTTGAACCTATCTATTTAGCTCCTCCATTTTAGTAGGAGTCATCCTGTGAGCAGCCTTGTTCGGCAAACTAGCTCCTGGAATCAGATCTATCTGATGACTGATTTGCCTTACTGATGGCAATCCATCTGAAACATTATCAGAGATAATATCTCCAAATTTCCCTAGTAAATCTGAAACTTCAAATGGTATTTCACTACTATCTTCTTTATCTTTCCTAGGAATCAAAGCATAACAGATATGCTGATGTTTCATGCCATCTAAAAACTTCCTTCCATCAACAATACAAATCCTAGCACTGCTACATACCTTTTCACCTTCCTTTTTCATGGGCTTCAATTTGTGGTGAACTCCATCCTTTGTCAGAGAGTGTGTGTTTGCATGTCCATCATGTATTGCATGTCTATCAAATTGCCATGGTCTACCCAACAATAGATGGCAAACATCCATCGAAATAACATCACAGAGAACTTCATCATGGTAACTCCCAATTTTGAATTTTACTAAACATTGTTCACTTACCAGGACCTTATGATCATCTTTTACCCAATAAATCTGATAGGGCTGGGGATGTTTCTCCCTCTTGAGCTTCAGCTTAGAGACCATCTCTTCTGATACTAGGTTATCAGTGCTACCACTATCAATGATCACATCACAACATTTATCCTCACACTTGCATCTGGTACGAAACAAACTCTTCCATTGTCCTGGTTCATTCTCACCACTTAGTAGGACTCTTTCATTTACCAAGGTCTCTCCTCTTTCTGCATCCTCTGAATGTGATGATTGTGCATCCTCATCCACATGAGCAACCCTAGCTTGGCCCTCAGCTCTCCTATCTATCCTTCCTTGTCATTGAGGGCATTCAGAGGCACGATGACCTTCTTCATTGCAATGGAAACAGGTTCCACGAAAGCCTCCTCTTCCTTGTCCATGTCCTCTACCTCTTCCTCTTTGATTTCCAAAGTCTTGATCATGGGAGCAGTTGAAACCCTCATTCCTCTGGTTCCTGCTAGTACCCACATCTTCATTTTCTTTTGGGTTTCATTGCAGCCTCCAAATGATCTATCGCTTCCCCTTCCTCCTTGATCGTGCCCTCTTTGTCTTCCTTCAAACCTTTTATTCAGCTTCTCTTCAACTCGTAGGGAAAACTGGCATGCCTCTTCAACGCTGGTCATTCTTACCAAACTTAATTCCTCCTAGATGCTAGGTCGCAACCCACTGATATAACGAGCAACCTTCTCCTTATTTGCTTCTGCATGCCCCGCTCTAATCAAGAGTCGATAAAACTCCTCTGTATATTCTTGGATTGATCATCCTGCTTGCTTTAACGCATGCATCTTCTTAAACAGATCTAGCTCGTAGTCTACAGGAATGAACTGCTTCTTCAATTTGTCCACCATGCGATCCCATCTTGTGATCTTCTCCTTTCCTCTTCTATTTCTTTCCAATTGAACCTCTTGCCACTAGATTTTGGCATGGGCTTTTAGTTTGGCCTTTGCAAAATTAACCCTATCTGGGTCCTTGATATCCTCATACTCAAAGTATTCTTCCAGTTCATTGATCCAATCGATCAACTCATCTGGTTTCAGATTTCCTGAAAATACACCCACTTCAATTGTGGGTCTTTTACCAAACTTAGTAATGGCCCTAAAATGCCTTTCCTCTGCATGATTTAGAACTTCTCCATCAAATTCCTCTTCTAGTCCCATTACTTCTTCTTCATTGTCATCCTCACTGTTGTCACGAGCGACAATATTTACTCCTCTACGGAGCTCCTCTTGCAATGCCTGCACCTGCCTTTGGAGGGCTCTAACCTCCTCAGGATTAATGGCTCTAGCTCTTCTGCCACGCTCTCTTCATGGAGGCATCTTCTAACTTGAACCCACAACCACATAGTCTTGGTGCAAACTGCCTCACAGTCGGCGCTCTATCTGCACACTCAGGAAAACCTGCTCTGATACCACTTGATGGGGACACGACCCAAGAATAGAATGGAACCAATTGAAAGGGAAAATTATATTAATTGAGAAAATAAGCTAGTACAAACAGTGCAGAGAAAATAAACTTCAGAACATGCCCTAAGGGCTTACAATAGCATAAATATGGAGATAATTTCTCCTTTCAGTACCTCCTCTCAAACTCCACTCCAAACTGCCTTTTACAATGCCAAAAATCTCCTTAAATAGACCCCAGAGGGTTAAGGACTAGGAGTACATTCTAGAAAGTGCTAGTAGGCATCCACCGACCAAATAGAAGGTTCCGAAAGCTGCGTTAGAAGTCGGTGCAATTCTAGAAGAATCCAGAAACGGTAACCGAACTTTCGGGAGGCATAACTTTTGAACCGTAGCTCCGATTGACGAACCGTTTACATTTTTGGAAAGCTCTCAAAGCACTCTATAGCCCTATGGACAATCTATGCATATTCCCCATTTTTTGGCCCTTTTTGAGGTCATTTAATGCCCCTAACCTGACTTCAAAGCATTCTTAGGGGGTCTCCAAAACCCAAGAAATTGCAATAACTTTCAAACCGTGGGGCCTTTTGACCTAATTCTTTTTCTAGAACACTCTAAATCACAATTACATTTATCTGGTCAATTCACACCTTCTAGGTCACCAAAATGATGGCCAAATTGCATGCTCCTATTTTTTCAGGATTTTCAAATGCACTGATAGTGGAACTGTGAGAGTTGGAACTTTATTTGACCCAAATGGGTATCCAAAAATGAAAAGACATGAAACAGAAACTAAGTCTAGGTACATTTTTGGGTGACACAGGATTGCCCTTATACCTCTGGATGCTCCTTCATCAAGATAGAAGTCATTTTAACATCAAGAGAAAATATCTCATCAAAATCAATGCCTTTTTTCTGTGCAAATCCTTTTATGACTAACCTAGCTTTAAATCTTTGCTTACCTCCTTCCTCTTCTTTCATCCTGTAAACCCACTTATTTTGTAAAGCCCTTTTACCTACAGGAAACTTGCATAAATCCCATGTTTTATTTTTCAATAAAGAGTCTATTTCATCTTTCACTATAGACTCACACTAAATCTTAGTATCCACTTGCGTAGCTTCATCATAACATTCAAGTTCACCAGAATCAGTAAATAAAATAGAACACAAAGAGGGAGAAAATATTTTTGGAGTTCTATTTATCCTTGTTGACCATCTAACATTCACTGGTGTGTGTGGTATTTATTGTTGTAGTTGTTGCACATTATGAGGAATTTTTAGAACATTAGTTTTTAGAGTATCATCTAGAACTACATAATCATTTTCTTTCTTCTCATGTTGCTGCAACAGATCTTTGTACAACACTTTATCATTGAATATGACATCCTTGCTTCTTAAAATTTTATGATTTTCAAAATCTCAAAGCCTTTAACCAAATTCATTAATGCCATATCCAACACGTACATATTTCTTTGACTTACATCTAGCTTGGCTCTATTTTTAGAATCTATATGAGAAAATGCTTCACAACTAAAGGTTCTGAGAAAAGAATAAGTCACCTTCTTACTAGTCCATGCTTCCTTTGGAATACCACAACTCAAAGGAGTAGAGGACCTCTATTAATAAAATATACAACTGTATTGATAGAATCCACCCACATGTGTAAGGGCAACCTAGCATGCAACCTCATGCTCCTTGCACGCTCCATTATAGTCCTGTTCATATGTTTAGCCACTCCATTTTCTTGTGAAGTCCTTGGAACAATTTTCTATCTATGAATACCATTGATGGAGCAATAATATTCAAATTCATGACTACAATACTCACCATCATTATTAGATCTAAGACATTTTAATTTATTACCAGTCTCATTTTCAACCAAGCATTTCCATTTCTTAAAAGTTTGATATACATCAGATTTCTATCTAAGGAAATAAACCCATACTTTTCTAGTTGCATCATCAATAAATGCAACATAATAATTAGAGCCACCAAGGGAAGATGCCTGAGCTAGTCCCCATACATCAGTATGCATAAGCTCTAATTTCTCCTTTTTATTTTTCTTCTCAGTCTTCACAAAACTCACGCTCTTTTGTTTTCCATACAGACAAATTTCATAGATTTCCATATTTACACATTTGAGACCTGGTAAAACTTTCTTTGAATGAAATACTTTCATACCTTTCTCACTCATGTGCCCAAGTTTTTTGTGCCATAGCGTTGTATCAGAACTTATAGTAACTATTTGTTCTCCCTGCTCAACTGCAACAACTGTTCCTGAACATTCATTTTTCTCTAAAACAATTAAAGTAGAAGGAACAATATGACCTATACAAAGATATAAGGTGTCTACTTTCACACCTTTTCCACTATAAGGGAAACCTTCCAATTTTTATCATTAAAAGTAACTACACAACCCTCATCACCAAGTTGCCCTACTAAAATTAAATTCCTACTCAGCCTTGGAACATGTCTTACCTCATGTAATAGCCAATGATTCCCATTCTGCGACTTAATCTTAACTACAACCTTTGAAACCTTCCAATTTTTATCATTAAAAGTAACTACACAACCCTCATCACCAAGTTGCCCTACTAAAATTAAATTCCTACTCAGCCTTGGAACATGTCTTACCTCATGTAATAGCCAATGATTCCCATTCTGCGACTTAATCTTAACTTTTTCCTTTCCAATAATCTAACAGGGTTCATTATCCCCCAATTAAACAAGTCCAAAATCCCCTTGAACATAATCAATGAAATGACCTCTATGAGGTGTACCATGAAATGAAGCACTAGAATCTAAAACCCATGAATCATCAACCCTTTCTAAAGACATAAGCAAAGCATCCTCTTTGGAGTTGTTACTTACCAAATTTCTCTCCTTGTCTCCCTCTGGTTTACCTCCTTCATTTTTCTTTCGAGTCCAATAATCTTTCTTTTTATGCCTTGTTTTACCATAGTACTAGTAGTCGTTTGGTCCTCTTAATTGAGACCTCCTCCCCCACGATATCTAGAATTACTTCCTCTCTCAGTCATTCTACCTTGATTTTGTGCCTTCAAAGAACTTTCTGATGTAGATCCACCTAAGGTTTTCCTAGGAGTTTCCTTACTCAAAATAACACTAATCAAATCATCATATTTTAGGGTACTAGCTCTAGAAATAGAATTACTCACAACCATTACCAAGCCATTCCATCTTTTAGGCAAAGAACACAAAACCAAGAGAGCCCTAATTTCTTCATCAAAATTAATACCCAAAAAAGATAACTAACTAGTAATAGTATTAAATTTATTTAAATGATCTACAATAGATCCACCTTCTATCATTTTCATACTAAATAAACACTTCATGAGAAATAACTTGTTTGAAGCGAAGGGCTTTTCATACAATTTCTTTCAGGTTTCCATCAACTCTTCTGCCGTCTTTTCTTTTGTAATATTAAATGTCATTGATAGTGCTAGCCATAATCAAATGCTTTAAAGTGCCTTTCTATCTAAAAGATCCCTGTCGTCATTTGACATAGATCCCTAATTCTTGGTTTTTCCTTCCAATAGTTTCCACAAATCCTTCTGATAGAGATAGTCCTCCATTTTCATTTTCCATAACTAAAAGTTCTACCCATTAAAATTGTCAATCCTCAGCTTACCCTTGTCTGCCATTGCTCCCACTCAACCATGAGACTCCCACTCAACTGTGAGACTTTCCTACAGAAGATAATTGAAAAACAACCTCACTCTGATACCACTTGTTAGGATTAAACTTAGACAAAAATAACAATTACATGCAAATATAAACAATATTATAAAATAATAGATCACATAGAAAAGAACACAAGACACCAAGTTTTAATGTGGCTCACCCAATCCTTGGGCTAGGTCCACCAAACGACAAGTCCAATATTATTACAATCTAGTGATTATAAACTAATTACAATCTGTAATCCCTTATAGCTCAATACTGCTGCAAGAACCAATTTTTTCATCACCCACAATGAAACAATCCCTAACCCTAAGCTCTTTTATACAAGTATTTTTTATCGCTTTAGGGTTATAATTAATAATTACATGTTGGCCCAAAATCCAAATAAAATAGGGCGCAAAAAATTTTAGCCCCAAAGAATTTATGAAGTATGTATAGTACTTCCTTGATCAATCACCACAAACTAACATTACTCAAATACCCATACATGAAGGACATCATGTATGTGTGCACAGTTTATAATATGCAAGAATTTGTTAAGTGAAGGCAATAGATGATTATCTTTCATTGATGGCTTAGTCAAGTTTTGGAATCCTATACATAATCTAATTTCTCTACTCTTCTTCTGGACTAGGACTAGTAGACCCATGTGTTATGTCAAACAAGAAAGATTATCTTTCTAGATAATATCTTTTGAACCTCTTAATGAATCAAGAGCTCAATCAAGGGATTCACTGGTCTCTGTCTCTAGTTCAGTATCAACTTTTATTGGTTTTCTTACCCTCTCCAAGGAATCCATAAGTAAGAGAAGTCCATAGAGATGTAACTTTTGAGGGTCTTTGAACAAATTTGACTTAACAAAATCCCCTAGGTTTCAGGGATGTCTACCCTTGGATATCAATAACAATGAACACCTGAGGTTTTTTACTGAGTTGGATTTGAACATTCTTTATCTCACCTACCATTTTGATGATAATTTTATCAAGTTGCACTATTGCATATTTTGATGACATGAGGACCAATCCAAGCTTCTTACATATGGATAAGGGCATGATGTTGTGAGAAGCTTTGAAGTCAGCCTGATAGTTGTGCAAATTTTTTTCATAGATTTTTATGTTGAACAGGAAGGGAGGATCCTCAACGTTTCTACGAAAAATGGTTGTAGTGACATCATTGAATGTCACACTCTTCATGGTGGTAGGGCACATTTTTGGGTCATGTTTTTGTATGAGGGCCTTCATGTTTCAATCATACAATGAGGTCTTGAATCATTTCTACGATGTTTGGGTCCTCATCGAGGAATGTCCCTCTTGGAATGAAATTTAGATCCACGGTCTCCATGACCCAATAAAGGTCAGGTTCAAGTTGATCATAGGCGACTTCACTTACTTGATTGTAATCAGTGAGGGTCTATTTCATTCAAGGTTTACTATCAACTTTGATTTAGTTTTCTTCCCCTCTCTAGAGAAGCCATAAGTGGGAAAAGTTCGTACAGATGTAATTGTTGAGGGCCTTTGACGAATTTCAACTTAATAGCATCCCTTATGTTTCAGGGATGTTTGCCACTTGGATATCAATAACATTGGACACCCAAGGTTCTTGCATGAGCTAGATTTAAACATTCTTTAGCTTGTCTACCATTTTGATGATTATTTTATCAAGATGCACTAAGTTGCACCTTTTGATGGTGTGAGGACCAATCCAAGCTTCTTACATATGGATAAGGGCATGATGTTGCTAGTGTTAGTGATTTTTTTTTCCTTTTCAAACATTAGGAAAATAAAGTTATATGACAAAAAAATTATTACACCACAATTGAGTTCTCCTTATAAAAACTCTCCGGGTTTAAAGGCAAAGCTCCTTCCTTAAATGATAAATAATAATCTCTTTTATTTCCAAAGAATGAAATAACATGTGATCTTTTCACTATGAAGAACTAAGGCAATAAAAAGACTTTTCCATAACTATGTAAAAGCATTGCAAAATTATTGGTGGTTCAATACTAAGCATTAAGACTTATCAAATGAATAATGTAGATTTAAAATGAAAAGGATCAATTTAGCTAAATATAATTTATTTCAGATTGATTCATAGAGTAAATATATTATCACTCATCACAACCAAGACAACATTCCTTAAGAAATGAATTGAGATTACTCAAAACCATATGAATTCAATTCATAAATGATATATCATACGAACCAAAAGATTTTATTTTTATTTAGTCATTCCAATAAACAAGACATCAAAATATTCAAGAAAACCAATATTCTAACTAACTTATTTTTTCCCTTAACAAAAATACCTAGAGTATCCATACCAAGATTATTAAAAATAAAAACATATATAGTCATGTAGGAATCTTAAAATGTTTTTAAAACTAACTCCATAAGTAGTAATTAAGGTTTTAACTTAGAACTAAACAAAGCTAACTTAGATACTAAAATAACTACTGGCCGCAACCCCTAGTTCTAAGCTAGCTACTTGTTGCATTGACCAGATTGTTTTGCTATCCCTGGTTTATAGGTGCATTACCTCTTGCCTCTTTTCATTCTTTATAAGCAACCTCAAAGTCGACAATATCTTTTTGCTATAGAATCTCCATATGTTTTGTCCTCAACTACAAGATAGCGATCATTCTGAGAGCATGTTCAAATTTTTTGTTTTGCATCATTAGATGATCATCACTAATTATGATCATTGAATCTACTTGGGCTGCAATGATGAAGTTTTTAATAGAGAACTCTTTGATGTCCTTTAGGGCCCATAGTTTATGTTGGCATGCAACCCTAATCTCCTTCAAATCTTTATTGGGTTGATCTTTATTACCCATGATTTCCACGTTGATGCATTATACATTGTTGTTTAGAATTTGCTTCAAACAATCTAACCCCTTGTCAAGTTATGAACATTTGTCCAAGCATTGCTTGATTACCATATTTCTCCATTCCAAGTTAATATTGAACATGTACATGAAATCTACATCGGTGCTAGAGCTTTGTTTTTCTGTCAGAAACTTATATGTTCCATATTCCTAGACTTTGGTTATATGAATGATAACTTCATCCCATTTTTCTTTCTCCTCAACCCAAACACTTAGTTTTGATTCTAGATTGGTTATCATTTGTTTGACCTTTGACCTTGTTTCAACTTGGTAAGCAATGTAGCTAACCTTGCGAGAGACCACAGATTCAATCCATTCATCCAATGCTTGGGAGACTGACCTATCTCTTTTCACTTGGTCAATAAATTATTGATTAGTAGGGAAAGTTACATCGGCCATAGGGTTGGCTTGAGGTTGAACTTCTATTTCAACATTATGTAAAGTGTGAATATATTCTTCTAGTAGAAAATGGATTACTATAGTTCTTTCTTCTCTTTCCAATCTTTCTAAATGCAATTGGTGACCCTGGTATGGCCTACATTTAGAATCTTCATATCAATGACTTTGAAAGCCAGTCCAAGGACTTCCTTCTCCACTATGTATTCTTGGGGTGTAATGTAATCTAAATTTTTATCTTCAGATGGCTTATACACATAACCACCCAATTTAGTGTTTTCTCATAAACCTCAAGCAAGGTTTCTAGTTTTGGCTTTTCAGCCTTAGGAGTTCTGCACAAGAATTTTCCAACCATGTCTTCCACTAAAACATTTACTGGTACTATACTTCTCTTCATATTCACTAACAAGTCAAACTAATTTGGTGCAGAGGGAGTGATTTTGGATGAAGGGGTTTGTAAAATAGGAGAAGTGTCGATGGTTAAAGAATCTAAAGTGTTGACACCACTTACTATTTTCTTGTTACTTTGGTCCATGACTTCGACTGTATCTTCTTCTGCAAATTCAACCACTATCTCAACTTCAATCAGTTCTATTCTAGGATTCACTACCATAGCTCTTTGGGCTCTTTCTTTCCTAGTGTGGGAACGGGTTCTCTTTTTTGAAGTTGAAGGTTGAACTAAAATTTGAACTTTGGGTTTAACTTCAGCTTCAAGGTCCAAAACACCCATATAGGAAAATATGATAGGTTTTCCAGTACTATGAATAGGCTAAGTTGATTTAGAGGTTATGGGCACTTCTTGTAGATGGTGCTCTAAATCTCCTATCTTAGATTTCCTTCTCTCTTTTAACCAATTCTTAGTTCTTTTGATAATTGGATCAGTTCTGGCCCGAAGATTGTCTTCTTTAGGTGAATCCCAATCTATCTCTAGTAGGGGGAAAGCTTCGACCTAAGCTACATTGAAAGGATGAACCATTTCTTCATCCTTATCTTCTTTCACATCCTTGACATTCATTTGTAGCTTAAACTCTTTGATCTATTTCAAGGTGAGCCTAGACCACCATCTTTTCCTCACTTCCTAATCCTGCTCACAGTCAACCCAAAAATCTTCTAGGTGAGGAACATGAGAAAATGAGGGTTACAGCTCAAATAGGGGATGTGTGAAATCGTTTCTATCAAAACCAAAATGAGTAGAATAAGTTGCTAGGTTCATTATTTTTAACTCAAGCTCAAGATCAAAAGAATCTTGGATGCTCTTGCACTGATAATGGCTGAGTTCTATGGGAAAAGTAGAACCAAAACCTTTCTTAGCTTTGCAACTCTTGTCAACCTTTGTCACCTGTCTACAAAATTTGATCATAACATAATGATCTAGGCAGTATTTGGGAAACTTAAGAGGTTTAACTTCATAGCCACCCACTCGAATATATATAAATTTAGGGAATTGGGTGAAGAAACTGCCATAGATAGTGATGAATTGTTTCACTTCTTTAGTCAATATCCTCTATTCTTTACCTTGCAACTCAAAAACTAGTTTAGCAAGGAAAGTATCTTGCACCCATTTGAAATCACTTGGAATCTTTTCTTTCTAAAAAGAAGGAAAATAGTCATATATGAGCATATCATTAACCCATAGGGTATTAGGAAATTCGACCCACTCCTTATAGAATGCTAGGATGTAGAACAAGTACAAAGTCATGTAAAAACCAAAAACTCTAGATGCTTGAGAAAGTTCATCATGTAGTTAGTCTGCTATGATTTCTACCCAATCAATACACTTCCCATCACTTAGGATAGACTAAACAAAGAAATACATCCAATTTCCTAGTAAAAGGCACTTTTATTTTCTTTTACTCTGTTTAGAAGGGTGATCACATCTTTTATTTTAGATATCATGTGTTCTTTTTTCAGGCGATGAGAACCTCCTTTCTCAAGCTTGAGCGACCAAATTTGGCTATGGAATTGTTGAATATGCTAGGGCTAGGGTCTGATGCAAATTTATAGTTTGAGAGACCAATAGTCCAAGCCTCATATTCCTCATGTGCCATAATCCTTAGGACACCCATGATCATAACCCTATTTACATAAACCAAAACTTCACCTAGGTGTGCCTTGATACACTTCTAGGTGGTGTCATACCTATTTTTGCATTCTAAAACAAGTTCTAGGCAAAGAACTGCTTCTAGAAAACCTATGGCTTGCAACAATCCACTCTTGTCTATCTTTTCTATGATGGACCCAAGATTAGGCTTTGAGAATCTAGTCAGCAACTTTGTTGATCCACAAGCTGAAATAGGGGAAATCAAGTTTTCTTGCGTGATCTGATCCTTGTGATCGATGCCAACCACTCTAGAATGAATGCTACCCCAGGAGAACACTCCACCACCTCTGATCGGATCCATCTACTTGGTCAAATGATTTAATGGCACCATTTTTGTCTTCTGAGGACCCTATTCCAACAAGATCATATATCATTGCATCTAGATCCCCATGATTATTCTCTACAGGACTTAATGGCAGTGCTTGTGGAGTAACTTCAGTAAGAGGACATCTCAGTTATGCCTGAACTATAAAGGCAATTTTAGTAAATTTTCAAAAGGTTGAACCTTCTCTGATTTTTCTAATATTGCTCTGCAAATCTTGAGTGTAAAATTCCCTTTGTCTCTGAACTGAATGACATCCTACTTATCTCCTTCAGCCATTAGTGTGAAAGTGCAAGAATCCTTTGCCTCTCATTGATGTTTATAGAAATCTATGATCTGCATGACTGTATCTCTTTGACCTATGAATGATATCTAAGTGAATCTCTCTTTCCTTGTGTCATTCATTCTAGTTTTTCTATCTACATGTGGTTGTTAGATTAAAGCAAGTTTGAATGTGTATATCTTTTGGTGTCATAATGCTTCAATAGTGCATGTATGGGTAGAGATTGGTTTGAACACTCTATTTTGGTGCATAACCTCCTTACATTAGAATAGGTAGATTTTTCTTTCATGCTCTCCTTCTCCCTTTTCCTCTCCAAGAATAGTTAGGTGCACCCTGATAGTAAGAGGAAGTTGGTCTTCTCCAGAGATTCAACCTCACAGTTCAAGTCCCATAGCTTGGAGGTTGTTTCCATGTTTCACAAGGTTGTCCTTAGGTAAGACTTTGGACAAGGGTGCAAACCTTTGTGACAACAGTTTTTGGCATGCCCACTGGGACAAAAAATCAAAAAATTTCAAATCTATTGGTGTCAAAAAGGAAGATTTCAAGATTAATATCGAGGAGATAGTACTAGCTTCGATGTTCAAGCCTTCAAGAGGTTTATTCTTCAAGTACTTGGTGACTTTGAGCTTCAAATACATCTGGTTCTAGACCAAAGTTGCAGTAATTCATGCCTAAAGCTGAAACAAGAGCATCTTCTAGAGGTAAATTTCAGTACCAAGAGCTTTCATTTTCAAATCCTAGAAGAAGGAAGACTAGATTATCTTTATCACTAGTTAGGAGTGCAATAGTAACAAATACACTTGCAAGATCTATTTCTACCCCTCCTACTGTTAGATCTCAACCTAGGTTGCCATCAACATATATCAATAGATCACTTGTCTATATGGCACAACCCAGAGCCCATACTTTTGCCACATTTAATGGTGGAAGTCCCCTTTTATTGGCTCAAATACATGACATACCAATAGCTGCCCTCAAAAGTATACCAGAGTTTACTGGTGAAACTTCTATCTCTCCCTCAAAACACATTCAAGAGGTTACAAATGTTTGTAATATCCATGGTATTATGGAAGATGATGTTGCAGTTAGGCTTCTAGCCTCATCTCTGAAAGGAAAAGCACTACAGTGGTATAGAGGTTTGGCTCATGGTTCTATAATAGATTGGGATGGGTTAGGAGAAGGACTATGTAAACACTTTGAGGAAAAAAGTGACCATTTGTCACTTTTAGAACAATTGACTACTATAAAAAGAGCCCCCCATGAATGTATGACTGATTTCAACTATAGATTTCAAAAGACATGGGATAGAATACCTGCTTCAGTAAAACCTACCCCCGGTAATGCCTTCTTGCATTACCTCAAAGCTTTTAACAGTGACATTGCTACTACAATCCAAACCATGGGAGGGGATACCTTGCCTAATGCTTATGAAATAGCAATAAAGTCAAAAAACATCTTAATACAAGGAGGTAAGCTAGCTCCAAGGCCTCCCATACTTTTCTTTCCTAATGTTCCAAATCACCAACCAGAAATGGCTCCTCTTCCTACAACTTCCACATCACAATCCCTTGCTCTAGTCCCTCAACCTTCTACATCTTCAAATGGGATAGATGAAATCAAGGAAATGATGAAATCTATGATGTTGAACATAGATAAAAGATCGCAAGGTCAAGAGAAGAAGTTGGAGGATAGCTTCTCTATGATGTAGAAAATGAGCAATAAAGTGGTGACTTTAGAGAGACAACAAGCTCAAGGTAGCAAGGCTCATCAATTGCAGCATCAAACTCTAAATAATGGTAGGCCTCCAAATCATAATTATGGGAACAATTATTTTGATCAGAATAGGAAAAATAGTCATGCTTCAACCTCAAATGTGAACCAAAGTAGGGCCATAGTCCCTCAAAACAACATGGCCCAAGATCAGGATTTTTGTCCCTCCTGTAACTACTCCTATGCTCGTTGCATGTGTCAAAAGGCTGAATCTTATTTGGCTTTGACCATCCAAGAGCTGCAATAGGACAATCATACATGGAAGACCAAGTTAAGGAGGCCTCATATATGCAGGGACAAGGTGATTTCTCCTTTATGAATCATTAGGTGGAGGAACATTGTAATGTAAACCAAGATTCCATTGCTCACAATACTAGGAGAAAAATAACATCTATTGAAGATGCTTCACTTCCTCCTTCTAATCAAGCCTCAACTTCAAATGCAACACCTCATGTTCAATCAGCAATGGATGATCAATCAAATATTTTTCAGCAGCAAAGGCAAAGTAATGTCAGAACGGATGTGAGTGATCCTCCGGTTGTTCCATCTCAACCTCCTGCAAGGATAGCTCCCAAGGCTTCTACTAGAGTGCCCTCTACTTCTTTCAGTGTGGTAGAATAGATGAAGAAGAAAAATGTGAATATTTCCATGTGGGATGCTATTGCTACCATACCCATGCAAAAGAGGTTGCTGCAACAGGAATTAGAAAGTATTGAACCAAAGGATCAGATGCATAGTATGAAAAGTGCCACAAGCCTAATACAACCATCAAAGGAGATAGAGACAAGTAAAAAGGTTAGACCTCCTCCATTCTATGTTTCTTTAATTATAAGGGATAAACTAGTCCACAATTGCATAATCGATTTAGGGGCTAGTAGTTTAGTGATGCCTAGGTGTGTTACTGATACTTTGGGAATGATATATGAACCCATTGTTAGGGATGTATTACAATTGGATGGCAGTACTGCCAAGACTATAGGGATCCTTAGGAATGTGGAAATGGCCCTACATGCATGCCTTGGTTGTACTATAACTCAAGATATATCCGTTGTAGAAGTCAAGCCACATTTTTCCATTTGTCTGTCAAGAGACTTCACTGCCCAAATAGGGGGTTACATATCTTCTGATTGGTCAGATATGTTTGTTAGAACAAGTTATGGAGCCAAATCTTCAATCAGAGCAAAGCCTCTAGCCCTTCATCATATTGAGCCCTACACCCCTAATCTCATCAACATGAATTGCACTATCCTAGAAGTGGATGAGAATGACATAGTGAATGAACCTACCACTTCTCTAACATGGATACCTAATTTTATCTTAGATGAATGGGATGATGCATATCAGTTTGATCCTATGTCAGAAACCCTTGAGACATGCCTTAGTACAAATTGTATATTAGAGAAAGATTCTCTAGTTCCCAATCTTGTGGTGAATAGAAGATATAAGTGGGATATGGAATATGTACTTTGATGGCTCAAGAAATAAGAATGGATCAGGGGCTGGCATGATGTTGATTTCTCCTACACAAGTAAGGTACTACTTCTCCTTTAGGCTCTAGTTTAGTTGCACTAACAATGTGGCCAAGTATGAATCCTTGATTCAGGGTCTCCTACTTGCTCGAAAAAGAGGAATCCAGGCCTTAAGTGTATATGGAGATAGTGAGTTGGTGGTTAATCAAGTGAGAAATCAAAATATCACCAAGAATGGCTTGCTCAAGTCTTATAAACATAGGGTATGGGATTTTCTTGAAGGTTTCAATGCATTTAATATTTAAAGCATCCCTAGAAAAGAAAATAGACATGCTCATAGACTTGCATCAATTGGTGCATCTCATGATGTGCCAAAGAATCTTGAGGAGGAGAAAAAGTAACAAATTAGGATGGTAGTAAGGCCTGCCATCCCTGACAACAACATCCATTGGAAAGTGTTTGAATCTGATGAACAAATTGTAAGCTTCTTGCATAATGAAGCAGAATTTTCAGACAGAAACTAGTCAAGACTGCAGGATCAATATGGTGATCAAATAATTATTCTCAGTTCCAACAGATTGCCTAATGGTATCATCACCTTAGAGAGTGTTTTTAATCCTGATGACCAAGCAAGAGGTAGAGTCATGAACTTAGCTACTAACCAAGATGATCACACTCTAGTCATGATTGCTGATGGAAAATCCTTAAACATGGGGAAGGTATGTTCTGAGACTGAGCAGAAAAGTTTTATTCATCTATGTCAAGAATTTAATGATATATTTGCTTGGACATATGATGATTTAAAGGGTTTTGACCCAAGGTTTTTTTAGCATACCATAGATTTAATTGATAATGTTAAACCAGTAAGACAAAAATAGAGGCCAGTGAATCCCAAGATTGCGCCCTTAATGAGAAAAGAGCTATACAAATTGATTAAGGCCAATATAATTTTCCACATCAAGCACTCGTCATGGGTAGCAAACCTTGTTCCTATTAGAAAGAATAATGGAGAAATTAGATTGTGTGTGGACTTTAGGGACCTTAACCAAGCTTCCCTTAAAGATCACCATCCTCTCCCTTCCATGGAGCAGATTTTGTCCAGGGTCAGTGGTTCAAGGAGATTTTCATTTCTTGATGGATTTTCTGGCTACAATCAAGTACTGGTCCAAGAGTCTAATAGATATAAGATTGCAGTCACCACCAAGTGGGGTACCTATGCTTATTGTAAAATGCCATTTGGACTAACTAATGCAAGTGCTACATTTCAGAAGGCAATGGAAATGGCTTTCAAGAATATGATTGAAAGGTTTGTGTTAATTTACGTTGATGATATCACAGTGTATTCAAAGAATGTAGGAGATCATTTTGATCATTTAAGGCAGGTGTTCTCAAGGTGTAGAGAGTTTGGGGTCCCCCTTAACCCAAGCAAGTGTGTCTTTGCCACCAATCAAGGAAAATTATTAGGACACATTGTATTTGAGGATGGTTTAACCATTGATCCAAAAAGAAAAAAAGCAATACTTGCTCTCCCTCTTCCTAAGCATAAGAAAGGGTTGCAAATTTTCCTTAGTAGGATAAATTTTGTGAGAAGATTAATCCCTAATCTTGCCACCATGGTAAAACCTCTTATGTCTATGCTCAAGAAAAGTATGGTTTTTGCATGGACCAAGGAAGGGAAGGAAAGTTTTGAAAAGATCAAGGTAGCCATACCTCGGCCCCTACTCTCATGAATCCAAACTTTGAGAAGGATTTCATTCTCTATACCCTAGGTGGTGAGTCAGGTATTTTTGCTGTCTTGACTCAAACAAATGATAAAAATGAGGAGCAGCCCATAGCCTTCTTTAGTGAAGGGCTTAAAGAGTATGAAGACAAGTACAATTTTGTAGAGAAGCAAGCCCTTGTAGTAATCAGAGCTTTGAAGAAATTCAAACACCTCCTATCTCACAACAAGATTCATTTGTTAGTACCTCATGCTAGCATGAAGGATTTCCTTTTGAGCAAAGATATTAGTGAGAAAAGAGTTGGTTGGGTTACAAAAGTGATGGAATATGATGTTGACATCTAGATTACCAAGATGGTAAGAGGGAAAGGATTTTGTAAACAGATGTTATCATCTCAGAAATTAGACGAGGAAGTTGCTATGATACTAACATAATAGCAAGAGGCAAGAAATGATGACTCAAGGAATTGGATGGATGATATGAAGAACTTCTTATTAGGCAATGGGTACCCTCAAGGATTAGATAGAGTTAAAAGAAGACAATATAGATTGCAGTCAATTCATTATGTCTTAGTTGAGGGTATTCTTTTTAGGAAAGATTTAAATGGAGCCCTATTAAGATGCATTGACATAGACCAAGTTGAAAGAATGATCAAAGAACTTCATGATGGTCCTAATGGTGGTCACTTCTCAGCCAGAACAACTGCAATGAAGATCATGAGAGCTGGTTATTACTGGCCATCCCTATTTCATGATTGTCATAAATATGTGAGGAAGTGTGAGAAATGTACCTTCTTCTCTGGTAAACAAAAGCTTGCAGCCCTTCCTCTTCATCCCATCCATGTGGACCAACCTTTTTCTCAGTGGGGATTGGATTTCATAGGTCCTATCAATCCTCCTTCTAGTTCTGGTCACAAGTGGATCCTAGCTACTACAGATTACTTCACCAAATGGACATAGGCAGTTGCATTGAAGGATGCTACAAAATCTTCAGTTGTCGAGTTCCTTGATGGAATTGTGACTAGGTTCGATGCTCCTTCAACCATTATTTCAGATAATGCAAAGTCTTTTGTAGGAGCTCAAATTTGTGCATGGGCAGTTGACCATAATATCTATTTGAGCACGTCTTCAAACTACTACCCTCAGGGTAATGGTTTGGCTAAGTTCTCCAACAAAAACCTAATTAGGATTATGAAAAGAACTATAGAGGATAACTAGAGGTTTTGGCATCAAAATTTGAGGACTGCACTATGGGCTAATAGAATAACACCTAAAAGGTCAATAGGGAATTCAACATTTATGTTGGTCTATGGCAGAGAAGCAAGGCTCCCAATTTCATTAGAATTCCCATCCCTAGAACTAGCTTATCAGATGGAGCTAATTGAAAATGATGCCATGACAGTAAGAATGGCAGAGCTGATGGAGCTAGAAGAGAAAAGAGTTCAGGCCATGCAGACCCTAGAGGCACATCAACAGTAGGTGAAAAGGAACTTTGATAAAAAAGATAGGGTTAGAACCTTTAGAGAGGGTGATTTAGTCTTGAAATGGGATGCAAACAGAGAAAAACTAGGGAGACACTCAAAATTTGATGCACTGTGGAGTGGTCCCTACTTGATCGTCAGTTGCAAGCAAGCCAATGCTTTTCAATTGAGCAGGCCTGGTGGTGAAATCTTGCCTATCCTAGTCAATGGGATCTATCTCAAACCATGTTTCTAACAGGGCTTGAATTTTCCTGTACATAGGTAGTGTAGTTTCCTTTTTTTTGTTTCCAGCTTTCTAAGAAGTGCATGAGTGAATGTATTTTGCAGAAGGTTTTCAGTCTCTAGTTTCAATTGCAGAGGGTAGGTTTTCTAGATTTTCAGTATTTTATTCCTGCAAAGGTGGGATTAGGGTTTTATAGTACACTGATATGCATCTTTCATGAATCTATAGCCCAATGGATGTTTAGGCCACTGATCTTATGCATAGCTAGCTTGTGTCCCCTCTAAGTTGCCAAAAATGTTACCCATTTTGCCTCCCACCAAATTTTGATCTTTGAATGCAAACCCCACCCAACGGTCACCTTCCATTTTTTAATATTATTTAATGCCCCAAAAATATGAAAATTAAAAAAGCATTTGAAATTTATGGTAATTCCTATTTTGTTTCTATTGGCCTATAACTTTCTATGCCGTCAGATCTTGCCTAGATCTACGGTGGGCACTTTCTCGCATTATCAAAACAAGTGATCGTTAAACATTGCAGGGAAGCTGCTTAGCAATGCATGGATTATGGGTCCATGTTCTTCCTGTGGGCCGTAGGATACAAGGTGGCTAGCTAAGCTGGCAATTCAATTGGTGCTCGCTTTCTCGCATTTTGAGCTTTGTCAAACTTTTTGATAGTGCGGGGAAGCACTTTAGTGACGCGTGTCCAGATGACATCACGACTGATCTTGCAGAGGTTTAGAAGACACAGATTCTGGGCATCATAGATACAAATCGGATCAACGGCTGGCACATCCCTGCAATAACAAGGTGCAAGGACTTTAAGTAATGTGGGGAAGCCCCTTCATGCCATGTGGAGGGAACAACATCACAGGCTCGCCTTGTTCAAAGAATAACACATGAGAGACTTCCACCGTCAAATCTATGAGGATCAAGGGCTGGCGCTTTCCCGTTTGATGGAAGTGCAAGGGTTTTAATTATTGAAAGCAAGCACCCTAGTGACACCTATCTCAAATGACGTCACGGGCCCGCCCTTCTCGCAGGGAGATACGTGTTAAGTTTTGACTGTCTGATGCAAACAGATCCACGGTCGAGGCTTCCTTGTATTATCAAGATGCAAAGACTTTAAGTAATGTGGGAAAGTGCCTCGCTGTCATGTGTCTCTGTGGGACCTATTTCTTGTGTGGGTCACCAAGGTGCTGCCAGGGTGGTTGTTTAGTTGGATGCAAGGTGTATGATAAGTGTCTCGTGGGCCCAAGAGTTTTGGGGGAGGCAAACACAGTATATGGAGTCTTTCACGATCGTTGATCTCGCAAGAGATCAACAATCAGGGCTTTCCTGCATTATGGAGTTGCATGAAGATTAAGTAATGCAGGGAAGCCCCTTTGCGACATGTGTCCCGATGGGCTCGACCAAGATATTAACAGTTAGCATGGACAGTTGGGCTGGTGGTTCTATGGTTGTCATAGTCAGGGTTCTGAGGAGGTGGCATGGTTAGTTAAAAGGTGTGGTCAACCACATGGGGACTTTGCAGGGTGGCAAAAAAAAGGAAGATCATTGGCCCACATGGCTCATTCTACTTGCAAGATTCATTTGACCTGCTGACTTTGCTGATCCACAAGCTAGAATAGGGGAAATCAAGTTTTCCCACTCGATCTGATCCTTGTGATCGATGCCAACCACTCTGGAATGAATGCTACCCCAGGAGAACACTCCACCACCTCTGATCCAATCCATCTACTTGGTCAGGCGATTTAATGGCGCTATTTCTATCTTCTCAGGACCCTATTCCAACAAGATCAGATATCATTGCATCTAGATCCCCATGATTATTCTCTATAGGACTTAATGGCAGTGGTTGTGGAGTAACTTTAGTAAGAGGACATCTCAGTTATGCCTGAACTATAAAGGCAATTTTTGTAAATTTTCAAAAGGTCAAATCTTCTCTGATTTCTCTGATATTGCTCTGCAAATCTTTAGTGTAAAATTCCCTTTGCCTTTGAAATGACATCCTACTTATCTCCTTTAGCCATTGGTGTGAAAGTGCAAGAATCCTTTGCCTCTCATTGATGTTTGTAGAAATCTATGATCTGCATGTGGTTGTTAGATTAAAGCAAGTTTGAATGTGTATATCTTTTGGTGTCATAATGCTTCAATAGTGCATGTATGGGCATAGATTGGTTTGAAAACTCTATTTTGGTGCATCACCTCCTTAGATCAAAATAGGTAGATTTTGCTTTCATGCTCTCCTTCTCCCTTTTCCTCTCTAAGAATAGTTAGGTGCACCTTGATAGTAAGAGGAAGCCGGCCTTCTGTAGAGATTCAACCTCACAGTTCAAGTCCCATAGCTTGGAGGTTGTTTCCATGTTTCACAAGGTTGTCCTTAGGTAAGACTTTGGACAAGGGTGCAAACCTCTGTGACAACACCTACCTTATATTTTCAACAATTGGTATTAGAGCTCATTTGGTTCTCACATTAGAATTTTAACAACTTGAGAAAAGATTAGAGGCAATGAAAGTATACAGGCTAGATAAGGTTATTGACAATGAGAAGTTGGACCTTGAAGTAACTATTGGGAAATTGAAGAAAGAAAAGGAGACACTCTCTCAATCATTGAAAAGAAGGAAAGAACTTGCAATACAAATGAATGAAAATCTCTACATTGAAGAAAGAATTGAAGATATTTATCCATAAAGAAATTTAGATGAAGCAATAAAAGACCTATTAGAAAAGAATTCCAATCTTGAAGAAGAAATCAAAAAGCTGAAAAGAGAACAAGAAATCCAATCAGTCAGATTATGTAAAGTCATGGAAGAAAAAGCCAAAGCCAAAGAAGGGATAGAAGAAAAGAAAAATGAAATCCAACAAGTATCCCTTCAACAAGAAAAATTCATTGATTAGATCACTAATGCAAATGAAGAGCTTATAAATCTAAGATCAGAGAATGAAATACTACATAATGATCTCAACATTGAAAAGAAAACCTATGAAAGAATGATGAAATCTCAAGAAAGCATGAATCAATTGAATGAAAAAAGTCAGTACAAACACAAAGGAAAAGCTAGAATAGGGTACACAAAAGAAGGTGAATCATCTCAGCAAGGAGCTAAAAATGATTAAAGACCTACTTGCAATCATTATGGTAAGATAGGTCATACATTAAACAAATGCTAGAGTAAAGATAAAGAAAAATTCAATGGAAAGTGTTACAGTTGAAATAAGCATGGTCACAAAGAAAGTGAATGTAAGGAGAAACCTAAGTTTGAAGGTAAATGTCATAATTGCAAGAAACAAGGACATAAATCTTCAGAGTGCAAAATCAAGTAGTGGAACCCAACAGAACAAATTGTGAAAGCAATATCTGGATGGGATTACAATACATGGTGTAGATGTCATTGTAGACACCTAAATCTGATTACATCAATAAGTAATCGTATTTAGTTTTCTCCTAAGAAATTATTGATTAAATATTAATTAATTAATTAATTAATTGTCATCCCCTAGTTAATTAATTTATTTAATTAGCTATAGTCCAATTGATAAAATCAAATGATCACCCAAAATCAATTTATCAATTAAATCCCAATTCCTCTATTAAATTGAATAAATCATCGAACCTATTCAATTTAATCCCATACTCCCATTTTATTGAATAAAACATTTAATAAAATATCTAAAATCCAAAAATCCTTCCTAAACCATATCCTAACCCCTAATCCAACCCATTCACCCATACTAACCTCACTTAGCCACCTAACTAACCCATCCCATCAAAGCTAAATCACTCATCTCCTAACCCCTCTTCTAAGCTAATCCTAATCCCCCTTCTAATCATGTGCACAACCATAAACATGGGTTAAGACTTGCTAACCCAAACTAAAGTCAACGAATATCTTCTCGCCTCACCCTCCAACATTTATGACTCTTACACCTCTCCCATCCTCACTCATGACTCTTACATGACTGTTACATACTCAACCACCCTCATCAAGCCTTTGACCAAACCATATCCTATCCTCTCAAACTCATTCTCCTTGTGACACTTGTCACCTCCCCATTGGTTCTAAACAAGCACAATCCTTGTGCTCCCTTTTGAGTGCATCTTGACCCTCCCTCACCATCTCATCATCTTGACATCTTAACCCTCCATTCCTCCAACTCTTGGCCTATAAATTGAACCCTCTCCCTTCAAAAAATAATCCACTTTCCATGCAAAGTTATAATGCTATTTTGAGAGCTCATAAACTACCAAAATACCATTATAATGTTGGAATCACTCCATTAATTCATTGTTAAAACCCCCATCCATGCATACACTTGGTAAAAACCCCCATCCATTGGAAGCTTGAGCACAACGTGAGCATACATCCCCTCCTATCAGGGACAAATCCATTGCATCATATGTTATACCATTAGGAGCCTACCATTCTTGGTTTGCTTTCTTTTGTGGTGATAACAATTGGTCCTATCTTAAGTGTTAATTGCTTTAGTTGTGTTAAAGCTTTCATTTAAAAGTTAGTTTTCAATTTGCACTACTAAACTAGGTGATACAGTCACTACTATGGTGAATTTGAGTACATTGGAGCAAATTATGTGAAACATCATATGAGGAAAAGAGATACTACAAAAAAGTGTTTTATTTGTACAAAACTTGGACATCTTGCCAAGAATTGTATGAACATAGGTAAAATTGAAAATGAAAAGAAAGCTAAAGTTGACAATATCAAAAAGAAAATGTGGCAGAAATGGGTACCAAAATCTCCAGAGAATGCAAAACAAGATCATCAAGTGAATGATACCCAAGTCAACGAGTTGGGTGGCTCAATCATTTCAACTTAATTCCTTATGGAGATCACTCGAGCTATGATTCAAAAGAAGTTATCTAAAACTAGTTCTAGCTAGCAAGAAGAACAATCCAATTAGCATTCAAGATGCACATGGATCACTGAGCTTAATGGATAGTAGAAGACCTTACCAAGCAAGGTCAGGTTACATATTGTCACGGACTCAAGTTGGCAGTTCCTACCAAATGATGGTGACTCTACCAAGCTGTAGATGTCTTTTGAGAATTAAAGACTAAACCAAGTGGAGGATAACCTATCACTGAGAGAGTATGAAGTATGAAGCATTAATCACAATTAAAAGAAGGAAATTTGTCAATAGGAAGAAATCATATGCATTGTTTCACTATGAATTCCTAGAGCTATTTGTGAAGAGCGAATCCAGAGCCCCCGAGTGATTTAAGTATTTGTTGTTGAAAGATTCTTGAAGTTTTTAGAAATTCTACCAAGCATGAAATCTTCAAGCAACAAAACAAAGATAGGTTATAATATGTTGATTTGTGTAGTTGACTGCAAGGCACCAAATTTCAAGTTGAGTCCAGTGATTGTCTCAAATTTTGCCTAAAGTATTACTCGTGCATGATATTCATTCCTTTTATCACTGTTCTATCCAAGAAATCAAAATTGTAGAGATGAACGAGGCATTCAAGGAATTGTGTGTGGATGGTACATTAAAACGTGAACATTAGCATCTGGAAACCAAGGGCTTGATGCATATCTCTCATACGCCAATAGATTTCCGGGTCAAGTGGATGAGATATATTTTGATCCATGTACAAAATGGGTAGTTATGGAAGAGGAATAAAGATTAGTACTATAACTAACATGGAACTGAAGTTTGACATTCATGTTATTGTGCACAAGATTTACAATTCTAGTAGATTAAACAACATATCATGTGAAGCTGTCGATCTTGCATATAAGGTTGTGAAGAGTAACCTATCCTTCCACCTTGCCAGGTTACTATTGAACCAATTCAACAAAAACATGGAGAGCATTAGATGATCAAAGAATAATCCATGTAAGATCAAATCTCTTTTAACATGTTTATTCTTCTTTGTTCACAAATTCTTCCCTTCCAAAGGTACAATAGTATAGAGGAAAGATGTTCCTATTTTATAGTAGACTAATGAGTATATAGCAGAGATGGGTGAAAATTTTGATAGCATCATGGATAACTATTTTGAAACATTCAAGGAGAAGATTGATAATAGATATAAGATCCCCAAGAAACTTGTAGAAGATTACAAAGATGATATCTGTTTCATGGTGGACTATGACAAAGTACACATTCAGGTAGTTAGACCTAGAGTAGCATGGGTTAAGCCTCTAGAGTATGAGGTTAACATTGATGTCACCAAGAATATCATAGAGGTTCTACTCAATGAGCTTGTGGATCCCAAAGCTACATACTTTGGAGCATATGATGAAGCTAAGACAAGAATATAGCTTGAGATTAAGCTACTGTTAAGATAAAACCACAGACAAAAATAAAAACTACATGCAAATATAACCAATAACAGAAAATAATAGATCACACAGAAATGAACACAAGACACCAAGATTTAATGTGGTTCACCCAATCCCTGGGCTACATCCACCAAACAGCAAGTCCAATGTTATTACAATCCAATGATTACAACCTGATTACAATCTGTAATCCCTTATAGCTCAATACCACCGCAAGAACCAATTTTGCATCACACTATATTACAATCCCTAACCCTAAGCCCTTTTATACAAATATTAAACCACTTTAGGGTTATAACATGTCGGCCATAAATTAGCCATAATTTTAGTGGCAAATCTACGAATGGCGAACCTACGAATAGTACCAATTTTTTTTTTTCGGGGCAACACCACTAATTATGAAGTATGTACAATACTTTCCTGATTAGTCACCATAATCTAATAGCTACCTCGAGCAGTAAATAAAGGAAGGAAAAGAGTAGAGAGGCTACTAAAAAGCACAAAGCAAGCAGGTTCCCCTGTAATGCTTACCGAGGGAAAAGGTGACGATATTGAAGAGGATAATGCAAAGGATGAAGAAGAAGAAGCAAAATCTGATGAAGAAGAGCCTCTAAGGAAGAAAGGAAAGGTTATCATAACTAGACTTTCCAAGTCATCCCCTGTTGTATTCATAAGAAGGGCAACCAGGTCAAGGAAGAAATTGAAGTTAGGTGAGGATGAAGCCAAATAGACAATCTTCAAGACATTTACACCTACACTTTAGGAAAGATTAAAGAAGATGGAAGAAGGAGCTGGCATGGAAAATTTCAAATTCCTCAAATATGAGACAAGAAATGAGGAAGAGAAAAGGCATATTGACGATGTTGTTATGACCAAGCTAGGTAAATCAAAGTACTCTCTAGATGAGCTTGCACAACAAATTCCTAATGAGCTTATGAAAGCAATAAAGCCTAGATGGGAGTATGCCAAGAAGATAGCCAAGGACATCTTTGAGTAGACCTTGAAGCAACTAATGCCTAATCTTAGTAAGAAGGAGGTCAAAGAATCCTTGAAGAATAATGAAAAGAAGTTCACTCTCAAGTTGAACACATGTATGATACTACTTAAGGAAATTGAATATTTAGTGAAGGAATCTACAAAAACATGAAAGAACATTTACAAGTTGCATTAACCTAGTGATTTTGTTGTTCATGTTGATGACAAAGATGATGAAGATGCGGAAGAGGATGTAGAAATAAAAGATGATGAACTAGATGATGTCAATCTGGATGATGAGGAGGAAGAATAGGAAGCTACTGGAGGAAGTCTTCCAAAGATACAAGGTATTAAGGAAATTGATTCAGAGAAAATTGTAGTAGTAGTCATGGCCTCATTTTCTCACTCTTTGAGAAAAACCTTAGTGCAATCTAGCTCAAAGATAGCTTCTACTGAGTTGGTTGTGGATACAACTACTATACCAAGCACCCAACCAAGCTCTAAATCTGTTCAGCTGAATGTTACAATGACTGAAGTGCCCACCACTTCATCTACCAAGCAGCAAGGTCCTCCATCATCAAGCTTGACTGAGCAATAATGAGGCATTTTTGTTGTTAGCGTTGTTTCAACATTTTTTGCTAGTCCATCAATTTCCACAATTGTTTCCATTCTAAATGTATCTATAGCTAGTACAATGATAGTTGAGAAACAACCTTAACTAAGTATTGAAGTCCTAGAAAAGGGAAAAAAAATTGTTTCCACCATTTTGAAGGAAAAGGGAAAAGAAGCTGAAGCTATTGATATGGATGAGGATATAGTTATTCCAAATAGGGACATCTCTACCCTCACCTCTGATCAAATGAATATTGTGGGAGAACTATTAAAGAAGAGAGCTAAGCAACAAAAACTTAGAGAAGAAAAGAAGAAAGAAAATCAAAATTTTGAAGACATAAATAATATATTTGTTGATGCTCTGAGTATTGAGGTTAATAATACTCAACCTATTCTTGATTAGTTAGTAGAAATTGTCCACAAATTCAATGAAGACTTGAATGGATAGGAGAAGCTACTTTAAAGAGCATAAAGGAAATTTGAGAACAAATTGTTAGAACAAGTTGCACAAAAATTGCAATAGATCAAGTAGAGTTAGCTACTATTCTTGGTACACTACAAAAATTTGTTAATAATGTTGTATCACTATTTTTCAAGTGACATATCTATCTTTACAAAGGAGATTAAGGATAAATTTTCCAAGATAGATGAAGACATGAAGGCAAGTGCACACTAGTTGCCACTTGACCCAAGACATAGTTCTGCACATTATTCAAAGATCAGATACCTGACAAATCTATAGGCAAAATTATAGAAGGAAGAAGCCAAGATCAGGGCCACACTTGCAGAAATCCAAGGAATGATTCTTGCAAACATGGATGCATTGTAGAAACACCTTTCACATGCAAAGACACTCATCCATGATAAAAAATAATCCATAGTTGATCACATGATGGAGTTATCAGTAGAAGTTCAGATTGCACTGCATGCAAGCAAGGTGCCACAGGAAAATTGAGAGAAGACAATGGTACTTATTCTAAAGGTACATTATGAATTCTTGTCACATTTTGGTATTAACATATAGATATTATACACATTTGGCATTTATGTCAAAAAGGGGGAGATGTGTATATTATATAAATAAGAATGGGGGAGAAGTAATATATAAAGGAGGAGAAGTATACTATACTCCATTTGTATGTGCATAGGAGAGATATATGTATGGTGGGGTAGTATAGATAAGAAGAAAACACCTTTAGAAAAGTAATTTTGAAAAATAAGAAAAATAGAGCATGTTACCGAGCCACAACATATGGAAGTCAAAATCTAGTTGAAGACATAGAATGATGGCAAAGGAAGTTTTGACTTATAGTTTTGAATGATTAGATTTTTGTTTTGATAAGTGTTTTTGTCACTAATGCTAAAGGGGGAGATTGTTGACATTAAGGTCAATTTGTTTATTAGTGACTCAACACTTAGTCAATTGGTTACATTGCTACCGAGCTCTACAGTTGCTATCGAGCTTATCATTTAGTTTGTATTGTTAACCAAGTGATTCAATTGTGCCCAAGCTAAGTAATCAACTACACAGTGTTTACTGAGCTTCAGAGACAAAGTTTAGTGCAAATGGAGTGTAGCAGAGGCTACCGAGCTAGTCAGTGAAAGTGAAGAAGATTATAATGTTAACCAAGCTTTGTAGTGCTAACCAAGTCCAACAGTGTCTACCAAGCTCGTAGGGTTAATGAAGTGGATCTAGTGTTGACCGAGTCATGCAGTGTCAACCTAGTGATCCATTTATTACCGAATTTCTCAGAGTTCACCAAGTCACACAATGCTGACTAAGTTCAAGCTAATTGGAAGTGATTAGTATGGATCGAGCTTCAAGTTCAACCAAGGGCCAAAGCTTTTCAAGTGTTGACAGTGTTTTTTGTGTATCAGAACATCACTGAGTTTGTCTTCAGAACTCAAGTTACAACAATTGGGCCAACTTTGTGAATTATGGTGAAATTGGTATTGTAGCCAACTCTAAAAAATTATGATTTGGATTGGTATATATGTAATTTATTATATCATATCCAACGAGTAAAAAAAAAAAGGGATTATATAATGAGTAGAAGTGTGAATTAAAGAAGGTTACAAAGCAGTATAAGGGACAACATAGATTTATCTATCATAGTCAAGTGATCATTGCAATACAAGGAGTCTTAACCAACAAATCAGAGTTGCAGATTAGATATCAACTATTGGTTTATCCTAATAGGTACATCAACCAAATCCTTTAACAAGGTAGACTTAACAATATTTGCTAAATCTCTCAACTGAGTGCATACTTCACCATATGTTTGTAAATTCTTTAACGAGGTGGATCTCATAGTCCTTATTGCTCCTAATAGGGTAGATTGCTAGAAGTGGTCAATTGTAAGCCTTAATAGGTTAAATTTCTACTATAGTACTAAAGCTTGTGGGTATCATCCCCACCACAATTTTACTTTCTAATTGGAAGGTTTCTAGGTCCCCATATCTTGTGTCAAATTGTTATGAATGTTTATTTCCTTTCATTATTCCATGCATGCAATTAGATCAAAAGATTATATGAAGAATTAATTGGTGAAGTAAGATAAAGTTTTATTGGTTCCTGATTCATCCCCTGCCTCTCAATTACCTTGCTTACCTTATATTTCCAACAATTACCTCATCCAACAATAACATAATGAACTATAAAGGAAAGTTTAAATAGTTTAGACAAGTAAACACATCATAATTCCATATGTACTAATTTGACAAGAGTATTCAATCATTAATGAGTGTATTTTAACCCCGCATGTAGTGAATCATCTTGCTATCCTTCACACCAATCATGCATCAAGTATGTCACTTCAACCTTTAGGGAAAGATTTGATAATATTCATATTGGCACTTGTCACCCTCCATATGTACTTTAGACTGGTGAACTAAACCTTTGAACCACTTTGAGGTTCAAGATTCAAATTTAGTAGCCAATAAAGTAGGGATTCTAGCACATGAAAACTGACTTGACATGAAAGGAAAATTTCATGATGAGCTATGAACTTGAATGGATGACTGTTCAGGGTTTAATTTTAAAAGAAGCATTGAAATCTGACTAATGGTACATGGTTGATCGGGCTTAAAAAAAAACATGGGCAAGGAGAATGAACTTTGTACCTTGAACTCAATTGGTTGAAAGTTCAAGTTCAAGAAAAGAGGACAAAAAAAAGCCAAAAAAAGATGTCTTGACAAGACAAAGACTACCTAGACCTTGAACCTTGGACTCAATTGGTTCAAAGTTTAAGTTCAAACTTCAAATAGAAATGGAAACATTATTAAAAGTTTAAAGAAAAACATATAAGGCCTTAGGGCAGGTAACAACTAGAAGCTCTAGAGTCAATTAGGTAGTTGTACAATTTTTTCCCATAGATTTTCAAACTGAATAGGAAGCAAGGATCCTTAGTGTTTCCCTACAAAATGGTTGTGTTGGCATCATTGAGAGTCACACTCTTCTTGGCTCCAGGGCACATTTTTGGGAGGCCAAGTTGTTGTGTGAGGGCTTTCTACTACTCTAGGTAGCTCAATAATATGTCCATCAAGGACATGGTGGTGTTACTACTTTTCATTACCATCCTGATGTCAAAATTCACTCTTAAGGACCTAAAACCCTTTATCATGAAATCAAGAGGCTCTAGTGTTGGTCCCTTGGGAGGAGGAGGATTCACATTAGTGTAAGGGTTTGGAGGGACATATGTATTCTTGGGTGGAACTGACATCATGAAGGGGGCCTTGTTAAATTATCTCCTTGTGTTATAGGGAGAGCATGAACTAGTAAAAGCATTGGCCTTATATGCAAGGATAGAGTCATTAAAGAACTCTTGGAGAACAAATTATTCTTTGTCCTTTTCATCTTTCCTATAAAAGATAGTCTTGCAAACAAAGACCAAGTTAGAAGGTTCTATCGAAGACTTTGGATATGTCTATTTAGATCAGGCTTACATATCCAAGTGAGAACTTTGAATTATTTTTCTATGATGGTACAAGTGGCTTCCAAGTACAATCCATAATAACGTAACTAACACCAATTTGTCAAAGGGTAAAATTATGCTAAATGGGCAGAATGACTAGGTTGTGTTCTCTTGATGGTCAATTTGGCTAGGGGGAGCACCCCCATTATTTTTCATGTTATTATATTATTGGTTACTTGACCACTGATTATAGTTACTATTTTTGGTACCTCAAGGACCAAATTTGTAGGACCTTTTTGTCCCGAGAATATGTTCCCTTATTGTGGGGGACCATAATGTTGATTGGTCATTGCAATCTTATGTAATTTTAGCTGGCACATATTATTAACCATATTGGTAACAATCCTCTAGAAGGATTCCATACTCATGTAACTTGATTAGGTAATTGTGTATATTGCACCTACATGTTTACCAAAGTGATAGAAGTAGTGAGCTTTTTCCCACTTGGGCTAGTTGAGAGAAAGACATGGATTTCATACAATGACATGACTTGTGGGATGAGGTAGGAAGCATAATCCTAGGTACTTGAGGTACCATTTGTTGAGTCTAATGAGGGTACTCAAGAGTTGAAAGATGAACATTCTATGGTGTATAAGTATAGTGGGAGGTTGGATGGGCTTGAAGTCCCATTATAGGGAGGAGCTCCTCTAGACCGAGGATGACATGACATACTCTGTCGTGAGTCCATAAGGCATTTTGTAAGTTGGACATATACTTCCAAGGCCACATATAAACTTTGGCCAAGGTGTCCCAATCTCCTTGAGGTATGATCTACATAATAAATGTTCACATGACTTAGTTTATAACATCTAAATAAGTCCTTAGGATGAGTTCTACTATTAGTGTGAAGGCATCTAAACGTCATGTAAGGGTATTTTGGAACCAATTGTTAAAGGTAGGTAGAGGCTTATTTGGTTCTTTTTAGATTCTAATAAAATGGTGATGGAACAAAGCAAGCTCAATTTGGGACTGAAAAGCCAACAAAAAGGTTCTCTCCATGTCAACCCATCTACTGATGGAATTGGTAGGGAGGTTAAGGTACTGGTTCAAATCATTAGGACCTAGGGTCATTTGGAATAGGTGATAAGTCACATATTTATGCTCAAAATTATTTCTAACCAAGGCATCCTTAAATGCCTAGATGTGCTCTTCCACTATTTGAGGACCCAAATGTTTAAATTCCAAACATAGTTTCTCAGGCTAGGATGACATATTATGCATTGTTGCTAAAGTCATTAAAGGCAAAAATTGTGCCCCAAGAAATGCAAGTTATTGTGAGACAATCATTATTTTGATTGGTCATTAGGACATAGGTGTACTATAAGTAGTAGCAGGTTGAGATGTGGATGCCTTGCCTTTCTTCTTTCATTTCTTTTTTTAAATTTTCAATTAGAGGTCCAGGTTCTACAAACTATATAGAGATGATAGATGAACATAATTGCTAGAGGTGAGTTACAAAAAGGGAGCTGGGTCAACATAGATTCTAGGGGCTAAGGTATTCCTTAAATGGTTATTCAAGTGGAGATTAGCTAGAGGAAAAATTACTTATATGATTTACAATATGTACAACCCTATCCTATTGTTAATGGAAAATAATACCTCTTAACAAAAGTAGTCCATGAATTGATAGTTCAAGAGTATTACCAGAGAACTCTTTTAGTATATATGAATATTCTCCCCATTTGTAATCAATCATAGAGGGACCAAGCCATAGATGATCAAAGTTATGATGTTTCCCTTTATCTTCCAGCCTTGCATTTCACATCATCATCATGTCTTCAAGTTCAAATTTTCTTCTTGTTGCCCTTTTATGAAACATGTGTTTCACTTGTAGCTATAACTTAGCATTTTTGGTTGATGCTTCCCTTCTATGATCATCCAATCCAGTGAGCTCGTCAATTATTTCTTGCATATCATCAATCATATCCTCATCATATTTTTGGATAAATTTATACATCCCTATTAGGTTGTTCTAAGGTAACGTATCCTGGATTCCATATACTAGGTCAAAAGGTGTTGCTTCAACAGGTTTCTTGACTATTACTCTATCTTCCCATACTACCAAAGGTAACTTTGAATCCTAAGACTTTTTGTTACCATCTAAAATCCTCTTGATAATCTTCAAAACACTCTTTTTTGTGGACTTTTCTTGTCCATTTCCCTGAAGATGATAAGGAGAAGAAGATTACTTGATTATACCATATTTATCACATAATTACACATATTGATCAGATTTGAAACACATTGCATTATCTATCACTATTTTTTCTAGGCATCCAAATCAAGTAATTATGTTATTCAATAAGAAGTCAGTCACCACTATTCTAGTTGATCTTCTTATTGGAATAACCTCCACCCATTTAGTGAAATAATTAGTTGCATATCATCAGTTATATCCTCATCATATTTTTGGATAAATTTATACATCCCTATTAGGTTGTTCTAAGGTAATCCAGCCTGGATTCCATATACTAGATCAAAAGGTGTTGCTCCAATATATTTCTTGACTATTACCCTGTCTGCCCATATTGCCAAAGGTAACTTTGAATCCTAAGACTTTTTGTTATCATCTAATATTCTCTTGATAATCTTCAAAAAACTCTTATTTTGTGGACTCTTCTTTTCCATTTCCTAGAGATGATAAGGAGAAGAATATTACCTGATTATACCATATTTATCACATAATTTCACATATTGATTAGATCTAAAACATATTGCATTATCTATCACTATTTTTTCTGGGCATCCAAATCTAGTAATTATGTTATTTAATAAGAAGTCAATCACCACTATTCTAGTTGATCTTCTTATTGGAATAACCTCCACCCATTTAGTGAAATAATCAGTTGCTACCAGAATTCTAGAGTGACCTCCACTAGACTTGTTACAATTTCACCTATAAAATCAACACCCCATTGTTGAAAAGGTGCCTACATTTCTACTGGGGTAGATTCCTAGAAAATTTTAACCTCCTTGAAAATCTTTGGCAAGGATCACATTTCCTCACTAGTATGTAAGCATCTTTGAACAAGGTAGGCCACCAAAAACTAGATCTCAACACTTTAAGAGCTATTTTGTTCGCCATGTAATGTTCTCCACACAACCAATTATGCATCTCATTTATAATTCTAACTAACTCCTCCTGGTCTACACAATTTAGCAACACTCCTTCAAGATTTTTCCACCATAGCTTGGCATTAATAATAATATAATTAATGACTTGCAATTTTAGTGTTCTCTTTTCATTATCACTCATTATGGGTGGGGCACACATATGATGGAAATAATGGATTTTATCTATATCCCAGTTAGAATGGTCCATATCAAAAATGAATGATCTTTGATCATCATTCATGACATTTATTTGATTTGCATCTAGAATGGCTTATTCCATTAATTTTGCTAAACCCTGACCTCTTACCAACTACGTGATTCAGATATCCACATTGAATTCTTGAATATGTTTATCCTACATCTTTTACTAGATACTTCCTGCTGAGAGAAAATGCCCTTGACTGCACACTAGAGACAAATGCCACTATGATGGATCTTACCAAGTAACACCTGGAATCTTTAATTGCCTTCACCAAAGAATATGCTTACTTCTCATTAATACTATATTTAAGCTTTAATTCTTGAAGGGATCTACTAAAGAAAGAAATGGGTTGTTCAAAACCTTCCTCATTTTTTTGCAATAGGACTAATGTGATTGTATGAAATGAAGTAAAAGAGAAAATGTGCATGGGTTATTATAATTAGGGGTTCTCAAGACTAGTGAATTCTTAATTACTTATTTGATATTTTAAAATGCAATTTTGGGTTCTCTATCCCATTTGATTTCTACTCTTGCACATCTTAGAAATAAGCCTACTAATTTAAGAAAAAAACGGTTATACATCTTCTCAAGAAATTTACTTTCCCAAAGAATGGTTGAATTCCTTTCATGATTTTAGGTATGGGGACCTTATCTATATCAACCACTCTTTTAGGGTCTATCCTCACCCCATCCTTAGACACTATATGAGCCATGCATTTACCTTCAGTCACCCCAAATATGCATTTCCCTGGGTTAAGGGAAACCTCATATTCTAAGGCTCTTATGAAAATATTCTCCAAATGTTTACAATGGTCTTCTACCTTCTTAGAATAGGCAGTCAAGTCATCCTAATATACTACCATATATTTATCTATGAAATTAACAAAGGCTACATCCATGGCTCTCTAAAAAGTTGCTCCAACATTTATGAGTCTGAAGGGCATCCTCATATACACATAGGTGCCCCAAGGTGTTGTAAAGGTAGTCTTATATTGCTCAGGTTCATCTAATAACACTTAGTTATAACCTAAGAAACCATCCATCATAGACATTAGTGCTGAAACAATCACTTGCTACAATATGGCCTCCATATTTGGTAATCCATAATTGTACTTCAAAGATGCAATATTTAAATTCCTAAAATCTACACATAGTTTGATGTCTCAATTTTTCTTTCTAATAGGCATCAAGTTAGAGACCCATATGGAATGTTTAACGAGCTTTGTAATTCCCCCATCCCTAAGTTTCATTTCTCCTCTTGCATCTTGGGGGCCAAGGTGGGGTTTATGAGCCTTTGTTTCTACCTAAATGGTTTGGCATTCTCCTTGATAGGGATTACATGTTTAAAAACATCTTCTTTATATGCCTTGATATCATCATATGAACAAGTAAAAACATGTCTATACTTTCTTAGTAACTCAATTATAGATTTTCTAATGGTAGGGGAGAATTTCTTACCAATGCACACTTTCTTAGGTGACTCATTCATCCCTAAATTGACCTCGTCCAACTCATCTACCTTGTTTTATTTGATATCACCTTTTACTCTATCTTGATTGTAAAAAATACTTTCCGAGACAACTATGCCTTTGGGAACTTTGTTAGATTTCAGTTGGATCACTTCATTGCCAAAAATGGTATCCTTGCCATCTATGCTTTCAAAAAAAGCACTAAAATGTAATTCTTGGCCATTGTATTTGTCTTTATAATTCATAAACTTCAAAATGTATGAATCATCTTTAAAAACTTGCTAGTTTTCTATGTTATCAGGGATGGATGGTCTAACTTGCATCTCAAATTTTGAAACTCCTATGAATGTAACATCATCTAGTTTGATTGCCACATTTACCAACATATCTTGTATCTTATTGCTAGTTCTATCCATCCATGTTATTCCAAAGCATCAAAAGATTCAATTTCATCTCAAAAAAAATTCCTATATTGCTTCAACGTCTTATTCTTTGATTCATAAGAGTATCTAATTTGTGATACAACTAACTCTGAATCACCTTTCATATACGAATTTTTTATACCATGTTTGGTAGCCAATATAAGATCCAAAAGAAGTGCTTCATATTCAGCAATGTTATTTGTACATGTGAAAATTAGAGTGAAGGAATACCTAAAGTTTGTTTTTTTGGTGAAACTAACACCACTTTAGCACAAGCTCCCTCTTTTGAATTGGCATCATCAAATTATATAGTCCATAGCTCTTCATCCTTTGAACACCTCTCAAATTGTTGTAATATCGGTGTAGGTGCCTTCTATTTCTGTAGAACAATCACCTTGTCTCTAAAAGAATTTATATTAGTGTCTAAAAAACATGTAGCATCATTATTGATGTTTTCTTCAATCATATGAGTAACACTGGGTTCTCTATTAACCTTAATACCCTTATCACCAATATGGAAAGTAGCAAAGGATAAAGCACACTGCAAACTTCCCCCATGGAAATACTCTAGTTTCTTGACAATAACATACCATATTGAGGAGGTATATCTACTACTATCACACTCATGGTAAGATCACTATCATGATATACAACTAACTTGTATAGTAATTTAGTAATAGTTCCTATGACAAGGATTTCTTGGGAGTCTAAGGCACAAAATCTTCCTTGCTTGGTATATACCTTTAAATTGAGAGATTCTATAATTTTAAAAGGCATAACAATATTTGAAGCAATAGAATCTATCATAAAGTTTTGTTTTGGGGTAGAATTTTGTGGTCTACACATTGGTGCAGGTGGTTTGAGATCTCTATTCTTAATTTTTTTCGCAACTCACAAATCCCAATTTTTGCCACTTCAAATGCTTAGTATGGGCTCGTGCCTAAATCATACATTAGGGGGGGTTTCTTTGATTTATTTTTCATCTTTGGGGGTTACATTGATTAGTCCATCATGGAAGAGGAAGATTTATTTATCTTGACACTAGACAACTATAAGGAATGGAGTCAATTGGTTATAACATATCTTAGTCAGCACAATGCACTACCATATGCAAGAGGACTTACTTACAATGTGGACACAAGTGCCCTTATTTGGCATATTCTCTTTCTATTTATGGATATGGAGGTTATGGATTCACTTGAGGACATTAAGTCATCTAATCCATATGTTTATTGGATTCATCTTTGGGAGACATATGGAGATCCACATATTCCTCCATTTCCAAAAGATCTTTTACCTTTAGTTGTAGCTACAACCACTCTAGATGAGATCACACCTCCAGATGCTCATGTTTCTCCTACTAATCTTGTTCTAGCCATAGATGCTTCCGATTTAGTGTAGTGGGAACCTTCATGTCTTCCTACTTTACCTTCATGTGCCGACTTCCTTCCAGACATTGCAGGTTTGTTTGTGGAGTCTTCCATTGAAGATGTGGGAGACATCATCAATGATATTCATCTTCTCTTTGAGGAAAATTCTTCATCTATTTCCATAGTGAATGATTCATGTACTTCAACACAAAGGGTACACTTTGTCTTCCAGTTCTTGCCTCATGTGATGACTTCTTGACTGACATTTTAGGTTTGTCTGTGGAGTCACAAATAGTAGATTTGGGAGACTTCTTTGATGATATACCACTTCTCTTTGATGAGGATGATCCTTTTATAGTTGTTGCGAGGGCTCACTCTAACCCTTATGTCCATTCTCTACATGATTAGTCTTTACAGGTTGATGTGATTATGGATTCTTATGTACAACAGTTGTAGGAGGTCTCTTTATTATTTAAGGAGACACATTTTTCTTTGGAATAGGTTCTACATACATCCTTTCTAGATATGCACTTCTTCTCATTAGTATTGGAAGGGGTGACTAACAATAATGACATAGGGACAGTTGAATAGGTTTTAGAGACACCTTTCATCATCGAGATTCTTTCTACATGTAGGGGAAGCATCTCACCTGTACCTCTACTATTGTTTCTTCCAAAGGGAAGGAATATTATTTAGTGCTCATGGATCAACTTCTACGTTGGAGCAACTATCACTGATCAACACACTACATTTAGGGGAGGGGGACTATCTTGTCTCCTTCTTCTTCTCTTTTATTGGGGGGACTTTTTCCTAGTATGGGATTTTGTCATTCTTCTCTTTTGTATATACTTGATGTATGTCATAATGGGGGGGTTTTGATTACTCCATCCATCCATGCATCTTGTCTTTTCATCTCTCTTTTTGGGGGAGGGTTTTGCCCATGAGGTTTTCCCTCTTTCTCTACTTTATGAGAGATTACATTTCATTATGTACATGGGTACCTAACATGGCCTAGTAGCCAAGACACATTATGCATTTCATCCTAGTTTTTGTGAGCTTAAGTGCATTCCCCTAAGTTGCACTTAAGGGGGGGTGTTGGTGTAAATAATTATTCACTATTTACACTTAAGTTTACTTAGGTTAATGTATTAATTTATTATTATGCATTATTTTATTATTTCTTAGGTGAGACACTTAGGAGTTTGCATACTCTTATGAGTTGTCATGTTGAGAACATTGGAGTAAGCAACTCTAATTTAGCACATGGTGTTTACAACACTAAAGTTTTCACAATTAACTAAGTTGTCATGTAGAAAAAATAGTTATTCACACTCCTATTATAGCACATGGTGTCTACAACATTATTTTGCATGCTACACCTTTGTAGGCTTATCCTCACATCATCGCACTTACTCTTGTGCTTAATGGAGGATAACCCACACCTGGTGGACATGTACCTGGTTGTATAACTTATTATGTTGTTGATTCCTACATGGTAGACTACCAAATTCTTACATGGTATTAGAGCTATACCAAATTCTTACAAGTTTTTTTTATAGTTTTACCATTTATAATCAAACTTAGGAAAAAAGGGTCAATATTCTTAATATAAGCTATTGCAAAATTGTCAAGATACATGGGTGGAACATGGGATATTGCTCCTTCTCCATCCTCTTTTTCTTTTCGCAAGACTTGGCATTTTTTTCCTATTGATAATTTATTCTTAATAGTATTACCCTTTTCAATTCCTCCCAGCTGTAGTGAGGCTTTCTTCTTATGTTCCTCTATTCTAAAAATCTCAGATAACTGGACCTTTATAACAATTTGTGATTACATAAAAATCATATCAACAAGAGTGTAAGGAGGAACTTCAACAAGCATACCTTTATTTTCTGGTGGTTGATTGGTAATGTCCTCAACTTTCTTATTGGCATTTGGCCTAGACTTCTTGACTTCTACAACCTCTTTCTTTTTGTTTGTATCCTGGGGTATGCACATTTATCTTAGGCTCCCACTTCTTGGTTTTAACTTCTTTTGCTTTGACAACCAATGGGTCTTTTTATTTATGTGCCTCAACCATTTTGTATGTTACATCATTGATGTAAATATTAGATGATTTACCAACATTTTCATTCAGTATATTATTTCTCAAGTTGTAATTACTTTGAACCTGAGCAACCATTTTAGATTTTATCCTATTAATTTATTCTCTAGATGATTTCCCTAAATTTATATGGAATGTGTATTTGATGTCATATTACATGTTCTATTGTCCACTTAGATTCTTCATCATTTGAAAAGATTTGTTGATGATAATATCCATACAACTTTCTTTGATTATTTTCATCCCATTTGATTCTTCTAGATTTGATTAATTTCCATAATTATAACAAGAACTTCCCAAGTTAAAAGCCACATCATCATGACTTTATTCATCAACAGTCTCTCTCGGTTCATATTTCTAGGATGCTAAGATTCATTGAGCTAGTACACAATGATTAGGAGAATCAGGAGATTGACAAGCCATACACCAAGGCATTGTTAGAAACAATAGTCCACCAAGATAACTAAGAGGGAGGGGAGGGGGGAGGGGGGGGAGAGTTGAATCAGTTATGCAACAATTAAAATATTTATCTTCTTTAAACAAACTTAACCATTCAACTAAAATAAACAACAATCATATAACACTACACATAGATAATTACACCAGATATGTTGACTAGGGAAACCCTTGATCAGAGGGAAATCCCAGGTGGGAATGATTCCCAAAAGATGATGTACTAATATAAATATTCCTTGTTAGAGGATGGACCCTATTAGGAGTCTATTGCAATATTTAGTACAATGAGTCCCTATTAGGAGACTTTGAATCCCTGTTAGGAGATTCCAACCCTATTAGGACTTGTGGTATAATGCATGCAAGAAGAGCCCACTGCCCAAACATATAATTTCAACTACAAGAAGAGCTCACTGCTCAAACAAGTAATTTACTGTTATCTTCTTCTTTCCTCTATCCTTTCCTCTATTTTTTCAAAGTGACCAATCACTGTTAGATCTTGTAGACTAGTTCATGAACCTCAGATCCAAATACTAAACCTCAGATCACTTAGCAAAATCTCGATAATGAAGTTTCCTTCACTTTTGCACTGCTCTGCTCAACTTTACATTTACACTCTTTTTTATTTATGGAACATTCACACTTTTAGAAATGCTTTAGAATAACTGAGAAGGGGGGTGAATCAGTTATTCAAGGTCCAAATATCCAATTCAAACTTTTCATCAAGTAAAGTGAGCCTAATAAATTGTACTTCATTCATCCAAGCTTAAACATTCCTATTCAAATAGTTACTATAAATCAACATACAAACATAACACATGAAAATATCAACACATGAGATAGTGATTTATGTGTAAAACCAATTTGGGAAACACCACCAGTAACATACCACTCAATTCTCACTCTTCTGAAGTGATGCCCTATGAAAGGCCTGCCCTATTAAAGGCTACAACACACTGTTAAATGTGACCTGGTTAAAGGATTTAACCACCCTATTAGAACTGGGCCTGGTGAGAGGACTTTAGAACATTCACTTGGAATGCCACCCTGTTAAAGGATTTACAAATGGCTATTAAACTAACCTAAGTCCATAGGATTTTTTTAACCCTGATTGATATAGTTGCTAAAGAGTAACAATAAGGGATTTTGACTTGATTACAACTTTACAACTTATCTTGTAGATTTCAGATCACTTCTTCAGCTCATAACATTGCCTAGCTTTCAGTCTTTGCAACGCTTGATAGCTTGTCCTCTTTTCAAGCTTGGTCTCCTTGAGTCTTCATGCTCAATGTACCAGTGCAAACTTCCTTTTGACCACTAATTGAAGTAGAGTCTCTGTGCCCTATTCTTCCTTCTCATTGATGTCTTCTCCTTGACACCCTTTAACCACTTTGCAATTTTTGGCACTCCAACAGCTCTTACTTCTTGATCAGTGACTTCTTAAATAGAAGTCTAGAATTTCTTTTCCCACTCAATTCTTCCCTTCTTTGATTTCTATTCAAATGGGTTAGGTAGGATTCATTGAATCTAACCCACATTTTGTTCCTTCTAGAAACATCATGAAGAATCCTTTTAAATTCACCCAAAGATGGTTTAGATAGAATTCTGTGCTACCAGCTCATCATCCTTATCCTCCAACTGGTTCACAAAAATCAAGGTAACAAACTCATCAACTCAAATATGGAAAATATTTGACTTTTCAATAATGCATCAGCTTGGCACTATTGAAATTCTGGTGCTTAGCACATATTGTGTTACTTAGCATCAACTACATTTTATTGATGCTCGACACCTACTATGGATTCACTCGGCATCCACTAAGTTTTTCAGCACTGGTTACTTTGCTCGGCATTTGAACATGCTCGGCTCCTTCTATATCTCTCAACACACACTAGATTTTTCATTTGCTCGACACTAAATGAAAATTTGCTTGGCTTGAACTAACTTGCTCGACACTTACTAATGAACTTAATTTAAACTTTGCAATCAATCTTGTTCCAACTTATTCCTTCAATGTTTCTAAGTGTGGCCAACCTCTATATCTTTGAGTAAGCTATCAATACATCATTTTACCAATGTCTTAATTGATCCTTGCACTTCATTACAAAACCATAACTCAACCTTTCTCTTAGATGCTTTTGTTACATCTTGTTGATTAAATCCTCTTCCTCAATCAACTAAGTGATAGTACTTGGATCTTATAAGCAATTGTCGTTCCTACAGATAGCAGGTTTGACATCAATGACAAGATAATGATTGAAAACATTCTTTATCAACAATCTCCCTCTTTACAATCAATCTTCTTCTCACAATGATCTTTTCAATCAGATTTCCAACAATCTCCCTCTTTGGCATTGATGGTAAACCAAACAACTAATCAGCCAAGCTACAAAAATGCTAACTAGGTTAAAACATTTAACCAAATGCCAAAAAGAAAACTTTATTCAACTATTAGCAACATAAACTAGCTTATGACTCCCTCTAAATTCTTTTGCTGATAAGCTATCTTCCTCTAATTGATTCTTGTCTATACTGATTTTTTCCTTCTAAGCTACTGATTCCTTTTTCATAATTGAACATTCTTTTTCTTTACAGACTCCCTCTTACAATCTCTCCCTCTGTATGCATCTCTCATCTTCTGTTATTCTAGTATTTAACTACTTCTCTCTCTATCCATAAATCTGATCAATTTCTTCATTCTTTTCCCTCAATCTTTATTCTTTTTCATTCTTCTCCCTCAGTTGTTGATCAATTTTCTTCATTCTTCTCCCTCTTTGACAATAATGCCAAAAACTTATTATCTCAGCATCTTAATAGGCAAGTGTAACATTTGTAGGTACTTCCAATTTCTCCCTCTGTCACCTTGCTTGTGACTGATTTGAAACTTCAGCACTTTTATTATTTTAGGCATGATCCTAAAGTAAACATCCTTTGCATCAATGTGTAATATTTCAACAATCAATTCATTTGATGAGGGCAGTCTTGTTTTATCTTAAGTAGCCTTGGCTAGGGGTATCACCCCTAGCTTACCTCTAAGATACTCAAAAACATCTTTAGGTAGTGCTTTTGTGAAGATGTCATCAATTTGTTCCTTTGAGCTAACATATTCCATCCTTGCTTGCCTTTCGCCAATTCTCTTACATAGTGATACTTTATTGCAATATGCTTTGTTTGGGCATGCATTACATGATTCTTTGATATGTTGTTGGCACTTGTATTATCACAATAAAGTATCACAAGCTCATTTACCTCTTCTTTCATGCCTTGTAATAGATGTTTGATCCATACAATACTAGTGCAATTGATAGTAGCTATAACATATTCAGCTTCTGCCATTGACTATGAGGTACAACTTTGCTTTTTGCTGGTCCAAGTAATCAATCTTTTTCTGTAGAAAAGTGCTTCTCCACTGTTGCTTTTTCTGTCATCAATTTTGCCTCCCCAATCTACATCAATATAGGCTCTCAACTCAAATATTTCACTCTTCTTATAGTATAAGCCAAAGTCATTAGTTCCTTTTAGGTACCTTAGTATTCTCTTTACTGCCATCAAATGATTTTCCTTTGGATTTGCAAAAAATTTTGCCACTATTCCAATAGCTAATGCAATGTCTAGTCTACAATGTACAACATACTGCAACTGTTCAATCATTGATCTATACATTGTTTGATTTAATTTAGCTCACTCATCATTTTTTGATAACTTATGTCCTGTTACCATTGGTGTGTTGACTAGTTTTGAGTCTTCTAATCCAAATGTCTTGATTATCTCTTTGTTGTATTTTAATTGGGTCACAAATATGCCATGCTTCAATTGATGTACTTGCAATTCAACAAAGAATTTGATTTCTCCAAACATTGACATTTCAAATTCATGTTTCATTTGATCAACAAAATCTTTGCATAGAATATCTTTTCCTCCAAATATTATATCATCAACAAAGATTTCAGATATCAAAATGTCTTTACCTTTTTCTACCTTGATATACAGGTTGCTATTGTTATCTGTTCTCTCAAATCCTATCTTCATAAGATATTTGTGTAGTCTCTCATACCATGCTCTAGGTGCTTGCTTTAGACCATAGAGTGCTTAATGCAATTTGAAAACCATATCTTTGTTGTTGTCATCAACAAATCCCTTTGGTTGTTCTATGTATATTTCCTCTTCCAATATACCATTCAAAAAAGTAGACTTTACATCCATTTGGTAGACCTTGAAACCTTTGTAAGTAGCATATGCAAGTAGTGTTCTTACTCCTTCCATTCTTGCAATAGGGGAAAATGTTTCCCCATAGTCCAGTCCTTCTTCTTGTGCATAACCTTTGCAGACTAGTCTAGCCTTGTTTCTTGTTATCTCACCATTCTCGTCAAGTTTATTTCTAAAGACCCACCTGGTACCAATTACATTCTTATCAGCTGGTCTAGGAACTAGGGTCTAGGTTTTATTCTTCTCAATCTAATCTATCTCTTCTTCCATAGCTTTATACCAATCATTATCTTATAGTGCATCTTTCATTGTTTTGGGCTCAATCTTGCTCAACAGACATGATTTGTTCCTTAGTCTATTCCTTGTCATTGGTCTTGCATCCTTGTCACCAATGATTTGTTCTTCAGGGTGATGTCTTGTCACATACTTAGCTAGTCTTGGTTTTGTTCTTCTTTCCATATTTGATCCTTTAGCTTCAGAGTCATTTTGCTCTTCTCCATCTAGTATTTCATCATCTCTTTCATGTGTACTATTTTTAGAGTCAGAATGTGCATTTTCTTCATTCTACAACTCATTTTGAATGCAGCTTGGCATTCACTAGTTGTGACTCGGTTGATACTAAAATTTGTTGCAGATTCCTAACTTGATTTGCAGCTTTATCTTCAATTGGTATTCCTTCATAGAAGTATACAAAGGATCTATAATCTTCTGGTTGCTTGGATTCATCAACTTGGACTTCTGCATGCTCATCAAAATATACATTTGCACTCTCCACAATCTTATTAGTGTTAGTATTCAAACACTTATATGCTTTTCTTCTAATGGAGTATCCAAGGAATATGCCTTCATCACTTTTAGCATCAAACTTGTCATTTCTAGTGTCTTTAAGAATATAGCATTTGCAACCAAATATTTTGAAATGTTTTACATTATGTGAGTAACCATACCATAGTTCAAATGGTGTTGCATTTGTTCTTTTCTTGACTTGAACTCTATTTAGGGTGTAAACAACAGTACCTATAGCTTCTCTCTAGTACTTTAGAGAAACATTTTTCTCCATCATCAATGTTCTGGCACAATCTATCACTAATCTATTCCTTCTTTCTGCAATGCCATTCTGTGGGGGAGTTCTTGGTGTTGCTTTTTTTCTTTTGATAGCTTTGTCATTGCAAAATATCTCAAATTCTTCTTATGTGAACTCTCCTCCTCTGTCTGATCTTAGGCACTTCAGACTTTTACCTGTTTCATTCTCAACACTAGCCAAGTACCACTTAAACATTTGAAATGCATCATATTTTTTCTTTAAGAACATGGCAGTCATCATCCTAGAATAGTTATCTACAAATAACATTATGTATCTATCTCCTAGGTAGCTCTGTACTTCTATTGGTCCATACAAGTTAGTATGGACTAGTTCTAGTACTTCTTTGGAAGTGTAGGTTTTGCTTCTAAAGCTTGATTTGGTCATCTTTCCTAGTTGAAATTGTTTGCACATTGTGCTTTCAGGCTTCTTCAGTTTGGGCAAACCTCTAACTTTCTTCTTTTTGCTAATGCTAATTAGATTGTCAAAGTTAACATGACAACCTTTTATGCTGTAACCACACATCATCAAATTTAACAACAAGACAAGTTGCATCTTCCATATCTAGGTAAAATAGATTACTTCTAGTTTGTTCACCTTTTCCTATCATATTTCCATCAATGTCATAGATTTTGGTAGTTTTGTTTCCAAATTCTGCTTTGCAACCTACATTGCAACCTACATTGCCTAGCTGTGAGACACTCAACAAATTGTAGTTCAATCTTTCAACATAGTATGCATTATCACATGAAATTTTCTTTGTGAGTTTAATTGAACCTTTTCCTTTGATTTGACATGGAGCATTATTTCAAAATCTAACACTATTTCCATCATATTGAGTAAAGGTAATACACTTACTTTTGTCTCATGTCATGTGATGTGAGCATCCACTGTCTATGATCCACCTGTCATTCTTATTCACACAGGTTACCAGTGTTTTTGCCTCATCTTCATCTGATTCCTCCTTCATGGCTACATAGACTACTTCATCATCATTCTCATCAAAATCTTCTTCAACAATGTAGTATCTTTTGCTTTTGTCCTTGTAATCTCTACCATCATCTTCTCTTTTGTTCTTATACTTGTTTCCTTCTTTGTAGTTCTTCTTCTATGTACACTTTGTACCAATATATCCTACTTCATTGCAATTGAAACAAATGATACACAACTTACCTTTAAATTTTCCTTTGCCTCTGTGGAATCTTTTTGCAAATAGTGCTTCCAATTGTTCCACATCTTCTTCATTTGTGCTGCTATCACTGGATGCATGTTTTCTTTTTCTACTCTTCTTCTTTGATTTCACCTCCTCGGCATCTTTCAATGTTAGCTTGGCCTTGAAAGCAGATTCAAGATTCTCAGGTTTGTAGTTGTCAAAGTTGGACAACTCAAATGCAGTAAGTCTTCCCACTATTCCTTCAAAGGTTAGTGTGTTTCTTGGTACACACCTTAGCTCTTGGATGGCTAAAACTCTAATAGCATAAATGGGGAGCAAAGTTCTTAAATATTTGCTATTAATAGTATCATCATCCAAAAGACCACCTAGACTTCTTATTGCACTTACCACTTCTTTCATTCTGGAGGCATATTGAGCAACATTCTCACCTTCTTCCATTTTCATGTCATCAAACTTTCCTCTGAGACTTTCTCTCTTTGCTTTGTAAAAATTTTGATGTTGTCCATAGATATTTGATAGGGATTTCCACATCTTGAATGTAGTATCACAACCTTTGATGTCATCAAATTTAGCATAACTGAGTGCAGAGGCAATCTCCAAAATTGCCTGATTGTGCTCCTTCCTTTTGTTCAAATCATCTACAGAGAGGTGTCCAGTTGGATCTACATGTTCCAATCCAATTGAGGTTTTTTCATAATCACCTATTGATCCAAGGTGCAATTTCATTAGACTCTGTCATGCAACGAAGTTATCTTTGTTGAGCTTGGGAACTTCTCTCTTGGACATCTTGATCTTCTTGCTTCTAGTACCTTAAAACTAAATCAACAGATAGCTCTGATACCAATTGTTAGAAATTCTTTAGAATAACTGAGAGGGGGGGTGAATCAGTTATTCAAGGTCCAAACATCCAATTCAAACTTCTCATCAGGTAAAGTGAGCCTAATAAATTGTTCATTCATCCAAGCTTAAACATTCCTATTCAACAAGTTGCTATAAATCAACATGCAAACATAACACATGAAAAGATCAACACATGACACAATGATTTATGTGAAAAACCAATTTGGAAAAAACCACCAGTAACATGCTACCCAATTCTCACTCTTCTAAAGTGATGCCCTGTGAAAGGCCCGCCCTGTTAAAGGGTACAACACACTTAGATCTATGAGATTTCCATAATCCATGAATGCTAGTTTTAGTTTTTGGATTTGATTGTATGTAGTTTTTTATTATCAAAATTTTAGATCATACTACATGATCCATCATCAGGATGCCAGAGAACAAGAAGAACAAAAAATGATGATGATGGATCATGTAGTATGATCCGAAACATTGATGATAAAAAACTACACAATCAAATATAGAAACTAAAACCCAGCTACAACACACTGTTAAATGTGACCTGGTTAAAAGATTTAACCACCTTGTTAGAAGTGGGCCTGGTGAGAGGACTTTAGAACATTCACTTGGAATGCCACCTTGTTAAAGAATTTACAAATGACTATTAAACTAACCTAAGTCCATAGGAATTTTTTTACCCTAACTAATATAGTTGCTAAAGAGTAACAATAAGGGATTTTGACCTGATTACAACTTTACAACTTATCTTGTAGATTTTAGATCACTTCTTTAGCTCATAATGTAGACACCTAAATTTGATTACACTATTTTAGTAATCCTATTTAGTTATCTAAAAAGGCATTATTAATTAAATTTCTATTTAATTAATCCTTTGTCATCCCCTAGTTGATTAATTTAATTAATCATCTATAGTCCTAATTGATAAATCAAATAATCTATTATTTATCAATTAAATCCTATTCTTCTATCTAATTCCAAAAATCCCCATTTATTAAATAAATCTATTTGATAAATGAAATCCTCAAATTCAAAAACCCCTAACCTATTTCTAATCCTCCATTTAGCCTAATCCACCCCATCCACCCATACTAACCAAGCTTAGCCACTAACTCACCCACCCTCATTAATGCCATCCACTTGCACATCTCTAACATCCCTAATCTAATCCTAAACCCAAGCCTAATCCACCCCCTAATGTTGTCACATTCCTTAAACAAGTTTAAGACTTTCCTAATCCAAACCAAAGTCTCCCCTCAAAAAAACCCAACCACTAAGTCATGAGTGCTCTTACAAAACATAAAGACTCTTACAAGCCCACTCATGAATCTTACATCCATCTTACACACTCTTCCCTCTTCCACACTCATTCCTCTTACATCCCTCTTACATACTCAACCCCACTCATCATGACTTTAACCAACCCTTAACCCTACCCTCTCACACTCATCCTCCTTGTGACAAGTGTCACCTTCCCATTGGTGCTAAACAAGCACAATCCATGTGCTCCCCTTTGAGTGCATCTTAGCCCTCCTTAAGCCTTCATCCATCCTTGCATCTAAGCCCTCCATCCCTCTACCCCTTAGCCTATAAATTGAATCCCATCCCAAGCCATTTCATCAACAATCTTTGAGCTAAAGTTACCATGCTATTTTGAGAACCAAAGCCATCAACCATACCCTTATAATGCCAAATTGAGAGCTCACAAAGCTACCAATTTGCCATTACCCATCTCCATTGAAGCAGCTTTTGAGCATCTTGAGCATACATCCACAACAAAAGGACACATCTACAGAATCAAGAAAGCATGGAGTGTTTTCTCTTGTGAGGTTTGCACTTCTTATTTTCTTTCTTAGTCTAAGCATATATGTGAATTTAGTTTTTGGTTTGTGAATGTTTACTTCATTTGTTAATGTTCTTTGCATACTGATTCTGGTTCTACACATAACATTGCCTAGCTTTCAGTCTTTGCAACTCTTGACAACTTGCCCTCTTTTCAAGCTTGGTCTCCTTGAGTCTTCATGCTCAATGTACTAGTGAAAACTTCCTTTTGACCACTAATCAAAGAAGAGTCTTTGTGCCCTGTTCTTCCTTCTCATTGATGTCTTCTCCTTGACACCCTTTAACCACTTCACAATTTTTGGCACTCCAGTAGATCTTACTTCTTGGTCAGTGACTTCTTAAATAGAAGTCTAGAATTTCTTTTCTCACTCAATTCTTCCCTCCTTTGATTTCTATTCAAATGGGGTAGGTAAGATTCATTGAATCTAACCCACATTTTGTTCCTTCTAGAAACATCATGAAGAATCCTTCTAAATTCGCTCAAAGATAGTTTACATAGAATTTTGTGCTACCAGCTCATCATCCTTATCCTCCAACTGGTTCAAAAAATTCAAGGTAACAAACTCATCAGCTCAAATTTGGAAAATCTTTGACTTTTCAATAATGCGGCAGCTTGGCACTATTGAAATTTTGGTGCTCGGCATATACTGTGTTACTCGGCATCAACTATTTTTTACTGATGCTTGACACCTACTGTAGATTCACTCAGCATCCACTAAGTTTCTCGGCATTGGTTACTTTTCTCGGCATCTAAACATGCTCGACTCCTATATCACTTGGCACACACCAGATTTTTCATTTTCTCGGCACTAACTAAAAATTTGCTTGGCTTGAACTAACATGCTTGACACTTACTAATGAACTTAGTTTAATCTTTGCAATCAATCTTGTTCCAACTTATTCCTTCAATGTTTCTAAGTGTGACCAATCTCTGTATCTTTGAGTAAGCTATCAATACATCATTTTACCAATGTCTTAACTGATCCTTGCACTTCATTACAAAACCATAACTCAACCTTTCCCTTAGGTACTTTTGTTACATCTTGTTGATTAAATCTGCTTCACCAATCAACTAAGTGATAGTACTTGGATCTTATAAAAAATTGTCATTCCTACAGATAGCAATTTTGACATCAATGAAAAAATAATGATTGAAAACATTCTTTATCAACAATTTCCCTCTTTACAATCAATCGTCTTCTTACAATGATCTTTTCACTCAGATTTCCAACACACACTTCTCATTCTCACTAGATCATGTAAAGGAAAGTGTCCTTCCTTTATACCGAGTCCATAAAATAATTCTCTTAGTTGGCTACTAGACCTTCTTAATTAATTATTATAGGACCACATTAAGAATATGTTACACTTAGCAATAACCTTAATCTTCCATCTTGTAACTTGAATAACTTTTCATACACGCAATATTATGACGAGCAAGCTTAGCCACCTCATTCTCAACATGTCTTCTCCATGTCCTCAACCTTGATCCTCAAGATATCAACTCTACTAAGAGACACAACAAATTTACTAGAACATGCCTCTATAAACTCTATCTTAAAACATACATCACCAAAACTTACAAAACTTCTTCTAGACTTATCCTTTCTTCTTTCAACATTAACTGCATATACCAGATACTCAGAAGTATCTCTCATAACCTTGGGTGGTTATCATGCTCAACTAGCCATTTGTACCAACTTGATCTTTCCATTGTTCTTCTATCAGATATCACATAAAACATGCTATGTCGACATCAATGACAAACTCAGTCATGAATGTAACATATCATCATAGTAGTACTCCCCCATAGGAAAATCATTAGCATTCATGCTTCTAACGAATCTTCCAACAATCTCCCCATTTGGCATTGATGGCAATATAGATGAAAAACATCTAGTTCCAAGAATACTAATAAAAGACTATTTAAAATCCTCTTTATCAATCATTATCCCCCATTGATATACCTCAATTTTCTTAATGGGCATATGCACCGAGTTGTGGTGCCAAAAAGGTGACAAGGAAATTTTTTTTTCCTATTTTAAAAAGTGCATACGTGCTTTAAAAAAATAAAAAGTATATATGATGGGCTGCAAACCCGCAGCCCATCATTTTCATCATCATTTTCTTCTACTCCTACAGCGAGCAGCGCATACGCGAGTTGAAGACTCAACATTTGCACCACCATTTGCCAAAATGCCTCCTCGTCGATGAAATCCAAGACCACAAGCGCACCCACGACGACGTCGTAAGTGATATAAACCTAACTTTGCATTGTTTGATATATTTTTCATATTGTTTTGTAAGTTTTTTATATTCTTTTGTAGGGTTTTTACAAATTTCATTTAGATTTGTTTATTTATTTGAATTTCAATTGATTTTTTATCAGGAAATGTTCATAATCAACCAAAAAATCCACAAGAACATCAAAACCCTCAAGAACCCCAAAACCAAAACCCTCCTCAAGAAGAAGAACAAATTCCACAACCCGAACCAATTGCAAGACCTCCACCAGGCACACAAGAAAATATAAGAAATGAAATAGAGAGAGGCAAAACTGAATTAGAAGGAATCATTGCTTGGTTGAAAGAATCTGGACAAACCAATCCAATGAGGGCTCAATTGGCATCATACCTCGAATCCATTAACACTTAGATAGCCTCAGTTAGTGGTCAGTTAGATATTTGGCGGGCTAAGAGGGATGAACAAAAAAGATTTTATGCAAATAAATTGTCATATGAAGATGCTAGAAAAAAGGAAATACCAAAAGGTAGTATATGTGCATTATTTAGAAAACCCGGTGAGAAAAATACTGTTAGAGAAGGTACTAAATGATTCCCCATCCATTGGTGCATACATGATGCTATTAGAAATAATTTTTGGGATAGATGGTGGATGGTTTTTGATGCCCCTCCTTGCAACAATCACGAGGTCCCCATGTATTTTTTGAAGAAATTATATTGTGAATTTTTCCTTGGGGAGATCCCCAATTATTTTGATATGTTAGACTCCCAAGGTAGAGGTGGGGGGTCATCATTTGAGAGGCTAGGAGCACGTCGTGACCCTAATGTAGTTAGGGCAGCCGTGGTCCATCCACAGTGCGAGCATGTGATTATTCCTTCAGTTGTGAAGGAACATGTAGAGGCCAGCACTCTAGGGACCATTAATGCTTTGACACAGACCCTCATCCATTCCATGAGCCCATTAGTTGAGGGGGAGCCTTCTATATGTCATGGTCACATGTGCACTTCATGCAGATCCCTATGCACATTTGGCACTCATGTCGGAGATGGTGCAGATGATGGGCTTGTCACCGATCAGTTCTTGAACGAGACATTTGGCATTGAAACACAGGTAAATTACTAATTTAATCACATTTCATATGTATAGTGAATGATTAATTAATTAGGATTTATTGACATTGTTCAAAATTTAGGGTTAAAGTGTTCCTGGGCCTAGCAGCGATCCTCCAGGCCCATTTTTTGTCCCTTCGACGAGTCTTGAGGTATGTATCAATTTAATCATTTTAATTAATACATATATTTATTATGTAATCATATTAAGGATTGACCAAAAAAAAATGCATGTGCATCAGTTCTCCATAGGACCCTCAACATTTACCACAGAAACAGAGCAGAGACATCATACGAGCTTCACACAGGTACAGTTGTTTCATGTTAATTTAATTCATTTGATTATATTTATTCCATGTTTCATGTTAGATATAACGTGTATTGTATGACATGCATCTCATGATGTTGGACACACCTCCTCATCTGCGACAGTCTGTTGATAGTGGAGTGGTCGTAGCTGTGGCTAGCTCATAGCCACTGACGGAGGTATGAAAGAATTTTCTTCATTTTAGTTGTTGTTTATAATAGTTAATCTCAAATTTTAATGTTATTTATAAGTGATTATATTTATTGAATTGTTGTAGGGTCTTGTCATGCCTGATCGTCCACGAGCATTTGAGGTGGACTTACAGAGTGACTATTTGTTGGCGGTAAGAAAATAATTGATTTTGTGAGTACATATATTTGATTTCAATGTATAATAAATATTGATTCATATCTACTTTCTTTGTATCAATTGGACCTGGAGAAGAGCCTCAACAAGAGGTCAAGTGAGCGTGTCAGGAGGGCCCCGTCATCTCCACTATCTCCCTCCACACGACGACAGAGGACGTCGAGAGACTTGTTTCCTTCCCCTCGTGGGAAGGAAAAGATGTAGTTGAGATATTTGATACATATATATAGAGACTTGTTTCCTTCCCCATGTATATATATAGGCATTTGAGAGACATATTCGATACACATTTGATGTACATATGACATTCTATATTTGATGTATGACATTATTGGTTAATATATGATATGTTTGTTCATATATGACATTATTGGTTATCATAATATATTATGTGTTTGTTAATGTATATGACATTATTGGTTATCATTTTATATTATATGTTTGTTCATGTATGACGTTAAATTAGATATGTTCGTGTATGACATTAAATTAGATATGTGCATGTATGAAATTAAATTCAATTGCTAGAGAGTTTCCATTATGTCTACCAACTAGTAGATGTTCTTTTTTGCTTTATTAGTATTTCTCAAAAACTGCAAAGAAGCTATTTCTGGTGAATAGTTGTAAACAATTGTGATCATCGACTTCATGTACTCATGGATTTGGCTGCGAACACTTGTAACTTTGGCTATAAGCATCCATGGCTTTGGCTATGTGCACTAGTGGCTTTGGCTGTGAGCATTTATGGCTTTGGTTGTAGGCACAATATAGCCTTGGCTGTAGGTTGTCTTTCTTGCTGCATGTCGAAGTTACCTTCAAGAATATCAGTAGTCTAAGATCATTACAATTAAAATACTATGACATAATACCTTGGAAATAATAGTCTTTAACCCATTACTTTATTTGTTAAAACATCATGTATCTACTGTAGTCCTTCTACTCAAATATGTTTTCAAAAATACTTAGTATGGCAAAGAAATGTCTATGGAAAGCTTGTCAAATAGGATATTGAAGAACTAAATGTGGATAGTCATTAGTACCCATCAATAAGAACACGGGCATCTTTCTCAAGCAAGCCATATGACATTAGCAAGTAATTTATAAATTTCTTTTGCAAATAACTAGAAGATGCTATGAATCTTAATATAGAGTTAATCACGAACTCATTATTCCATCCAAGAAGCATATATCACCCTAAGCCAATTAACCGACAGGATAAAAATTAATTCAATTTCAACAAAAATTTGAGTATAACAAGCATCTTAGGGATTCTTACAAGAATTAACACGATGTTCACAAGAGCATTACAAGTTCTTGTAATGCTATTTCACATATTGTAATCATATTTAGTTTTGAATGGCCATTTGTGTTACAAGCATAAATGTTCTTTAAGGTCTTTTAATTCTAGACATGAATTTTATTCTGAAGCTTTTTTATGACAACCCACTCAATGCATATATTGTTGTTCCACATTATGCTAATTTGACTTTCATTGGTTGATTTGGGTCTAGACATGACGTTATTCACTACCTTTTTTACATATTATTTTTTTGTAGTGAGGTTCTGGCCTGAATGAATGTATTAATCATCGAAGTTGTGAACCTTGGTAGAGATCCTTACAAATATATTTTCAAATTGGACCTCAAATAGTTTTCTCAGTCACCCCCTGTACACAGATACTGAAATTGTAGTTAATTACAAAATTAATACTGAATTAACACAAGTTTAATTGAGAAGTATTATGTACCTCAATAGGCTAGATTATTATTGACTGGGAAGCTTTATCTTAGAGCAGTTGGTTTCCTAAATCTTTAGCGCAATGACAGTCTTATGGAATGTGGAATTAGGTCTGCTAGCTAAGGAACGTTCTTTAAAAGGTAGAGGAAACTCAAGACTCACATGTTTCCAATCAATATAAATGTTTAAATCGCTTCTCTAATTTTTTCTATTTATGATCTTCTTAAAACTTAACTTTCTAAATGCATTGATGGGGAAATAAAGATCTTCTAGGAACTAAAGGCTAATCATGTTTAATACTTACAATTCTCTGTTTTTATCTAATAATTTAAAAAAGATTGTACAAGTGTTTTCAAAGAGCAACACTTGTCACTAACATCATAAGAAGGAATATCCAAGGAGACTTACCACTGATCCCCCACCACCAAATTCAAGAGAAAAGAGATAGTAACAATGATCATCCCTAGTCTCTCCCTTATCACAAAATGATTACCATCAAAATTTGCATTTCCAATTGCGTCATGTGCGTTGAAGCGATAGTAACATTTTCACTCTCTTACCTAATGTCTCCCATTTCTGAAACTCTTGGGGAAGGGCAAGGTCATCGTCTCAGTACTTCAAAATACAACGAGTTCCATTTTTTCACATATTGATAATCGTTGACTTAAAGTATAGTCAAAGTATTGACAGCCCATAGATATGCCCCGTCAAAGATCGTAGCCCTGTGGCATTTAGCGACCCTTAGGGACATTCTGGTTCAGCGTGCCTGAGAATGTTCAAGAACTAAAGGGGATAGGAAGAGGTTGGGGATAGGGTTGACCCAGCCACCCGAAGCTAATGGAGCAGACAGTTTGATCCCATGATGAAAGATGAGAGAGATTTGGCAGTTGGCAACTTTGTACTGGCCAACACTACAAGTTTCAGCATCACCCGAGATGGCATTGTAGAATGAAAACAGAATGTGATCTCCAAAAAGTGAGAGAGTTTATTGTAGGTCTCTACAACACAGTCTTGTAGGAATTGGAATCTCATCCATATCTTGCACGAGCTCCGAGATATGCCCCGTCAAAGATCGCAGCCCTGTGGCATTTAGTGACCCTTAGGGACATTCTGGTTCGGTGTGCCTAAGAACGTTCAAGCACTGAAGGGGACAAGACAAGGTTGGGGATAGGGTTTACCCGGCCACCCGGAGCTAATGGAGCAGACAGTTTGATCCCACGACGAAAGATGAGAGAGATTTGGCAGTTGGCAACTTTGTACTGGCCAACACTACAAGTTTCAGCATCACCTGAGATGGCATTGTAAAATGAAAATAGAATGTGATCTCCAAAAAGTGAGAGAGGTTATTGTAGGTCTCTGTAACATGGTCTTGTAGGAACTAGAATCACATCCATACCTCGCACGAGCTCCGAGATATGCCCCATCAAAGATCGCAACCCTATGGCATTTAGTGACCCTTAGGGACATTCTGGTTCAGCATGCCTGAGAACATTCGAGCATTGAAGGGGATAGGAAGAGGTTGGGGATAGGGTCTACCCAGCCACCCAGAGCTAATGGAGTAGACAGTTTGATCCCACGACAAAAAATGAGAGAGATTTGGCAGTTGACAACTTTGTACTGGCCAACACTACAAGTTTCAGCATCACCCGAGATGGCATTGTAGAATGAAAATGGAATGTGATCTCCAAAAAGCGAGAGGGGTTATTGTAGGTCTCTGCAACACAGTCCTATAGGAATTGGAATCTCATCCATATCTTGTACGAGCTCTAAGATATGCCCCGTCAAAGATCGTAGCCCTGTGGCATTTAGTGACCCTTAGGGATATTCGAGTTCGGCGTGCCTGAGAATGTTCAAGCATTGAAGGGGACAAGACAAGGTTGGGGATGGGGTTTACCCAGCCACCTGGAGCTAATGGAGTAGACAGTTTTATCCCACGATGAAAGATGCGAGAGATTTGGCAGTTGGCAACTTTGTGTATATCGTCAGATCTACAAATCGGTGTCTCTTCAACATGAGAGGACGATATGACTTCAACATTGGAAGATGGTGTAGCAGACGATATGACTCCAACATTAGAAGATGGTGTAGCTTCACAATTCAGTTGTCTTCTTGAGTGTAACAGTCTCATTTGTTCTCTTTGTCTTTCTAATTCTTCCTCTTTGTTTCTTGGTACCGGTGGTTCTTGATCCTCTTCGAAAGTCAATTCTTCATTATTGCTTTGCAATTTTCTTTGCTCACGTAGTAATTTCATTTTATCTCTTTTAATTGCCAAATATCTCTCCCTATCTTCATTTGTTTGATTTTTTGGTTTCTTCCTTGGCATGATGATGATTTCTACATGTCAAATTATTCAAACATTTGAATTACTTAAAATGTGTAAATTACAAATTATTCAAATACATATAAAAATTATAATTATTTGAATGAATACACAATATATATATATAAAATGACTTGTCAAATTTCTAACCATTTCGAAATAACATTTCATTGAAACATACAAATTTCAATGAATTCACTATATATTAAACAACATGTCAAATTATAATCAAATTTGTATCTATATATCAACAAACAATATTTAAAATAGATTGCACTAACCTTTTCTATACAAGGAATATTCAAAAAGTCTTCAAATCGTGTATCCAATGATTGAATTTGGTGTTTGCTAGCTTCCAAAAGTGTTTGCCACCTTGAAATAGTGTTTGTTAGCTTGAAATAGTGTTTGCCACCTTGAAAGAGTGTTTGCTGTGTTGAAACCCGCAATTTTTGTCGGGATAATAGAGTGCAGAACAGAACAAAAGCAGAGAATGAATGAAACGGGCCCCAAAGTTGCTTTTTGACCATTTTTAGGTGATTTCACATAGTGCGTACGTGCTATAGCGCGTACGCACTATGTGAAGACACATCACTCTCCACCCTCCTTACTCTCTCTCTCTCCCTACTCTCTCTCTCGTCCTACTCTCTCTCCCCTCTCCCATCCCCTACACACTCTCTCTCTCCCCTCTCCCATCCTTTACTCTCTCTCGCTCTCCCTCTCCCACCACCTACTCTCTCTATCTCTCTCACCCTCTCTCCTCTCCCATCCCCTACTCTTTAGATCTCTCACACACACTCCCATCCTCCCTCTCCCACTTCTTACTCTCTCTCTCTCTCTCCCCCATCTCCCTACTCTCTCTCACACTCTCACATCTGCTACTCTCTCTCTCCCATCCCCTAAACTCTCTCTTTTACAAATACACACTCCCATCCCCCTCTCTCTCTCCTCTCCCATCCCCTACTCTCTACTCTCTCTCTCCCATCCCCTACTCTCTCTCACACACTCTCTCCCATCCCCTACTCTCTCTCTCTCTCTCTCTCTCTCTCTCTCTCCCATCCAATTCTCTCTCTCTGCCACCTCCTACTCTCTCTCACACTCTCTCCCATCCCCTACTCTCTCTTACACACACTCCCATCCACCCCTCTCTCCCATCCGCTACTCTCTCTCTCTCTCTCTCTCGGGCTACTCTCTCTCTCTCTCTCCCCTCTCCCACCACCTACTATCTCTCTCTCTCTCTCTCTCCTTCTCTACTCTCTCTCTCCCATCCCCTAATTTTACTCTCTCTCTCTCTCTCCAATCCCCAACTCTCTCCCATCCCCAACTCTGTCTCTCTCATCTCGTACTCTCTCTCTCTCTCTCTGCCACCTCCTACTCTCTCTCACACTCTTTCCCATCCTTTCACTCTGTCTCTCCCATCTTGTACTCTCTCTTTGCCATCCCCTACTCTCTCTCTTTCACACACACACACACACACACACACACACACACACACACTCCCATCCCCCCTCTCTCTTCTCTCCCATCCCCTACTCTCTAGATTTGTCACATGCACTCCTATCCCCCTCTCTTTGTCTCCCTCTCCCTACTCTCTCACACTCTCTCCCATCCCCTACTCTCTCTCTCTCACACTCTCTCCCATCCCCTACTCTCACTCTCTCTCTCTCCCCCATCCCATTCTCTCTCTGCCACCTCCTACTCTCTCTCACACTCTCTCCCATCCCCTACTCTCTCTTACACACACTCCCATCTGCCCCTCTCTCCCATCCACTACTCTCTCTCTTTCTCTTGGGCTATTCTCTCTCTCCCCTCTCCCATCCCCTAAACTCTCTCTTTTGCAGATACACACTCCCACCCCCCTCTCTCTCTCCCCTCTCCCATCCCTTACTCTCTAGATCGCTCACACGCACTCCCATCCCTCTCTCTCCTCCTCTCCCACTCCCTCTCCCACCACCTACTATCTCTCTCTCTCTCAAGTTCTCTCTCTCCTTCTCTACTCTCTCTCTCTCCCATCCCCTACTCTTACTCTCTCTCTCTCTCTCTCCAATCCCCAACTCTCTCTCACACTCTCTCCTATCCCCTACTCTCTCTGACACTCTCTCTCATCCTTTCACTCTGTCTCTCTCATCTCGTACTCTCTCTCTCTCTGCCACCTCCTACTCTCTCTCACACTCTTTCCCATCCTTTCACTCTGTCTCTCCCATCTTGTACTCTCTCTTTGCCACCCCCTACTCTCTCTCACGCTCACACACACTCTCCTATCCCCTACTCTCTCTCTTTCACAGACACACACACACACTCCCATCCCCCCTCTCTCTTCTCTCCCATCCCCTAATCTCTAGATTTGTCACACACACTCCCATCCCTCTCTCTCCTCCTCTCCCACTCCCTCTCCTAGGTCACCTACTATCTCTCTCTCTCAAGTTCTCTCTCTCCTCTCTACTCTCTCTCTCCCATCCCCTACTCTTACTCTCTCTCTCCCATTCCCAACTCTCTCTCACACTCTCTCCCATCCCCTACTCTCTCACACTCTCTCCCATCCTTTCACTCTGTCTCTCCCATCTCGTACTCTCTCTCTCTCTCTGCCGCCCCCTACTCTCTCTCTCACTCTCTCCCATCCTTTCACTCTGTCTCTCCCATCCCGTACTCTCTCTTTGCCACCCCCTACTCTCTCTCACACTCTCACACTCTCTCCCATCCCCTACTCTCTCTCTTTCACAGACACACACACTCTTATCGCCCCACTCTCTTCTCTCCCATCCCATCCCCCCTATCTCTCTCCCTCTCCCTCTCCTACCACCTACTAGATCTCTCTCTCTCAAGTTCTCTCTCTCCCTCTCTACTCTCTCTCTCTCTCATCCCATCCCTTACTCTCACTCTCTCTCTCCCCCATCCCATACTCTCTCTCACACTCCCATCCCCTAATCTCACTCTCTCTCTCCCATCCCGCACGAGCTCTCTCCGCCACCACCTACTCTCTCTCACACTCTCACACTCTCTCCAATCCCCTACTCTATCTCTCTTACACACATTCCCATTCCCCCCCTCTCTCTCTCTCCCTCTCCCACTCCCTCTCCCACTACCTACTTTCTCTCCCCCATCCCCTACTCTCTCTCTCCCCTCTCCCATCCCCTACTCTCTCTCTTTCATAGACACACACTCCCATCCCCCCCTCTCTCTCTCCTCTCCCATCCCCTACTCTCTAGATTTGTCACACACACTCCCATCCCCCCTCTCTCTCCCTCTCCCACTCCCTCTTGCACCACCTACTATCTCTCTCTCTCTCTCTCAAGTACTCTCTTTCCCTCTTTACTTTCTCTCTCCCATCCCCTACTCTCACTCTCTCTCTTCCATCCCCTACTCTCTCTCACACTCTCTCCCATCCCCTACTCTCTCTCTCTCTCTCACCCATCCTATACAAGCTCTCTCTACCACCCCCTACTCTCTCCCAAACTCTCACACTCTCTCCCATCCCCTACTCTATATCTCTTATACACATTCCCATCCCCCCCCCTCTCTCTCTCTCTCACTCCCTCTCCCATTGCCTACTCTCTCCCATCCCCAACTCTATCTCTCTTGCACACTTCCATTCCCCCTCTCTCTCTCCCTCCCACTCCCTCTCCCATCGCCTACTATCTCTCTCTCTCTCACTCTCCCATCCCCTACTCTCACTCTCTCTCTTTGCCACCCCTACTCTCTCTCACACTCTCACACTCTCTCCCATCCCCTACTTTCTCTCTTACACACACTTCCATCCCCCCTCTCTCTCCCTCTCCCACTCCCTCTGCCATTGCCTAATCTCTTTCTCTTCCATCCATCCTCTCTCTCCCTCTCCCACTCCCTCTGCCATTGCCTAATCTCTTTCTATCTCATCCCCTACTCTCTCTATCTCTCTCTCCCCTCTCTCATTCCCTACTCTCTCTCTTTCACACACACCCATCCCCCTCTCTCCTCTCCCATCCTCTACTTTTTCTCTCACTCAATCTCCCTCTCCCACTGCCTACTCTCACTCTCTCTCTCACTCTCTCTCTCACTCTCGCCCTCTCTACTCTCTCTCTCTGCTACCCCCTACCCTCTCTCACATTTTCACACTCTCTCTCTTTCTCTCTTACACACATTTCGATCCCCCCTCTCTCTCTCCCTCTCCCACTCCCTCTCCCATCGCCTACTCTCTCTTCCATCCCCTACTCTCTCTTCCATCCCCTACTCTCTCTCAAGCTACTCTATCTTCCCCCTCTCCCATTCCCTACTCTCTCTCTTTCACATACATGCACTCCCATCCTCCTCTCTCTCTTGCTCTTCCTCTCCCACTCCGTCTCCCACCACCTACTCTCTCTCTCCCCCATCCCCTACTCTCAATCTCTCTCTCCCAACTTGTACTCTCTCTCACACTTCCTCTCTCTCCCATCCCCTACTTTCAATCTCTCTCCCCTATCCCATACTCTCTTTTTTCCACCTCTACTCTCTCTCTCACACTTCCTCTCTCTTGCATCTTGTACTCTCTTTGCCACCCCTACTCTCTCACATTTCCTCTATCTCCCATCCTATACTCTCTCTGCCACCCCTACTCTTTCTCACTTCCTCTCTCCCCTCTCCCATCCCCTACTTTCTCTCTATCTCTCTCACACACACAAATAGCCATTCCCTTGCCCCACCCCCCTAGCTCTCTCTTGGTTTTGATTTGCAATTTAGGTCTCAATAGTGCGTGCGCACTATAGCACGTGCGCACTACCTCGAATTCAATAGCATTTTAATAGCACGTGCGCGCTATAGGGTGCACACGCTATTCAAAGCTTTGCATTAAAACCAAGCCTAAGGCTTGGTTTTTCCTTGGAGATCCAACCCAAAGGTTTGGACTTTATAAATAGGTCTGAGACGTGTTTTCCAACAAACATACAAAAAATGATTGATTTTTCTTGTGTGCTCCCCTTCAAGATTCCTCGTGGTTGGGTATCGATAAGATCAGGTTACATAACATTATAGGTCTCTGTGTTAGCTATCTAACCATATAATTTATTTTTAATTTGAACTATTTTAAGTCTTTCATCTATAATTTCTTTTGAATGTATGTTCATTTTTTGTCAAAAACCACCATGTACTAATTGGGTTGTAGATTTTAGCTCATTTATCGAATTTTGTAACAACTTAGTTTTTAAGAAACTAGACTCCATTCTACACACTTTGAAAAAAAGAAGTTTTGATTTTAGATTAGTTTTTGATCATTTCTAGGGGGAGCACATAGATATTTCACATTTTTGGGATGGGTCTAATTAACAAATTCATTAAAAAAAATACACATTATAAATTACCCGAAAAATTTGGGATAAACTACATAGTGTTAGGTAACTTTTGACTGGAGCGATTAAAGAATTTCAAAAAAAAAGTTAAAATTTTAGGGGGGCCACACTTTTTACTATGTTATGTTTTTTTTGAATAAACAGTACCACTTTCTGTGGCCCCCTTTTTTGAGGACCTAAAACTAAACCATTTTGAAAAAAAATTAGTAGTTTAGAAACTAGATTCAAAGGACTACGACTTTTGTTTTTGTCATCTCTTAAAATTTTGAGCGTAACTATCTTCAAATTCTTGTTGAAGTCCAGAATTTGCTGATTTCAGGAAAAAGGTGTCCACTTATACCCCCCTTTTGGCACCACAACTTTGTGCACTTACGCTAATACCAAATTGTCATTCCACATACTATGCTTATGCTGAACTTCTTGCTCAGCATATTGTATTTCATACCAAACTTCTACCCTTTAGCATAATTTTTTAATGCCAAACTTCTCTCCCATTGACATCAATGTCAAAGGTAACCAACTCTACTGCATCAAATTCTACAACAACTAATACTTACTAGCTCGAGTTTCAAAAGACACTATTCAAAACGACATCAACAAGAGTCCTAGATGACTCTGTCCATTTCAGATACTCCCCCATTTAGGAAGCATCAACATTCAGTCCAAACAATAATGGTGCTCTATTACACTAGACTGATGCACTCTTGCATCTTTTTACTCCAATGTAGGAAGGGGCATAAACCCAAGCATACCTTGCAAATACTCAAAAGTCTCTTTAGGAAGAGGCTTAGTGAATATGTATGCAATCTTCTCTATAGTGTTCACATAATCCCTTATTTCTTTTTTTGCAACTTTTTCTCTCAACATATGATACTTAATAGAAATGTGCTTAGTCCTCGAATGCAATACTGGATTCCTAGACATATTTACCATTCTTGTGTTGTCACAATGTACAACAATAGGTTCAGTAATTTCTATCCTTATATCCTTCAACAATTGTTTCATCCACATTACTTGATTGTAATTATTTGCTACTGCAACATACTCTGCTTTTGCTGTACTTTGAGATGTACAATCCTGCTTCTTGCTTAACCAAGACACCAATCTACCTCCAAGAAAGAAAGCTCCTCCACTGGTGCTCTTTCTATCATCCATACTACCTGTTTAATCTACAATTGTATAAGCACTTAGAGTAAAATTATTAGATCTGTCATACCATAATCCAAATTCTAAAGTTCCTTTCAGATATCTAAATATCCTTTTCACTGTTGCATAATGTGCTTCTCTGGGATTAGCTTGGAATCTTGCAATGATTGCAAATTCATTTTCTATATATGGTCTTGTGTGAGTCAGATATTGCAATCCTCCTATCATGGATCTATACTTATTTTTCTCAACACTAGGTGATTCATCCTTTGTAGATAACTTGTGTCTAGTTACCATAGGTGTTCCAACAAGTTTGCATGTTTCCAAACCAAACCTTTTTAGTAAATCCTTTAGTTACTTAGTTTGAGAAATAAAGATTCCTTTTTTATTTTGTACAACCTATAATCCTAGAAAATATTTTATTTCTCCTATCATGCTCATTTCAAATTCTTTCTCCATCTCTTCTGCAAACTTCTTACTTTCTTCATCATTTCCTCCAAATATAATGTCATCAACAAATATTACTAAGATCATTAAACCATCATCAATTTCTTTCTAGTATAGATTACTATTTATCATATCTTTACTATATCCAAGATTTTTCAAATGCTCATCCAACCTTGCATACCAGGTTCTAGGTGCTTGTTTCAATCCATACAATGCTTTCCTCAGTCTGCATACTATGTCCTTATCATCTGTCAAAGGACATCCTTTAGGCTACTCAATGTATACTTCTTCTTCAAGTTCTCCATTAAGAAATGCTAACTTGACATCCATCTGATATACTTTGAATTTCTTCTGTGCTGCATAGGCTAAGAATAATTTTACTGCTTCTATTCTAGCCACTAGAGCATAAGTCTCCTCATAGTCTATTCCTTCTTGCTATGAGTAACCTTTACATACCAATCTTGCTTTTTTTCGTACAACTTCTCCTTGCTCATTCATCTTGTTCCTGAATACCCATTTAGTTCCTATCACAATCTTGTTTGCTGGTCTAGGGAACAATTCCCATGTCTCATTCTTTTCTATCTAATTCAATTACTCTTTCATAGGTTTTTTCTAGTAATCATCTTTGTATGCTTCATCTACATTCTTAGGCTTAACTTGAGATATCAAGCATAGTTCTTCATTTACTCTACTTCTTGTCATCACACCTTTTTCTTTGCTTTCGATGATCTGTTCGGATGGGTGATTCTTTATCATATTCTTTCCTAAAGTAAGAGTTGCTATCTCAACTCTTGGCTCTACAGAAGGTACTGAGCTTTGTTCTTGCCTTTGCTCTCCTTCATTCTGCAAATTATTGTTAGTCTCAAGAAATAACTCATCATTCCTTGGCTTAGTAACATCATGATCTAAATTGTAATAAGCTATTCTCTCTTGTATTCTGAATTTCTCATCAATTCTCACATTTGCACTTTCCATAATAGTCTTAGTTATCTGATTATAACATCTATAAGCCTTGCTTTTGAATGAATACCCAAGAAACATACCTTTACCAATATCATCATCTCTTTTGATATAACATTTACTCCCAAAAATTCTAAAATACTTAACTATAGTTGAGTGACCAAACTATAGTTCATAAGGGGTCTTGTTTGTGTCTTTCTTAACTTGCACTCTGTTCATAGTGTAGACTGTTGTATTCATAGCTTCTCTCCAAAATGTTTTGGATACATCATTCTCTGCTAACATAGATCTTACAACTTCTATTACTAATCTATTCCTTCTCTCTGCTATACCATTCTATTTAGGGGTCTTCAACTCAAATCTTTCTTCTACTCTAGGATCAGATCTCTGCTCTTCAATCTTATTCCCATTTTGCAAATCATTGTTAATGATAACTTCCATATCTTCATGGTTAGCCTTAGGATCAACAATAGTTACCAAAGCTATCTCTTCTACTACTTTCTTTTCTTTAACCAATTTAGGCTCATTACCTTTATCATTACAATCTTTTAAGAATCTTTCCATACTTTCTTTAAATTCTTGATCTTCATCAAAAAACAAACTTTTTCTAGTTTTCCTTACTCTCTTAGGGCATGTAGATGAAAAATGACCAAACTCTTTACATGTCCAACAAGCCAAAATTTCCATACTTTCTTTCTCTTTATTCATAAGTAGATCCATGGTCTTTATGTCTTCTTCAGATCTTGATCTATATTTGCTTGTGCTTCTATCTAGAAACTCAATGCTCAATTTTGTACACAATTCTGATCTCTCAATGAGAAGCTCCATCTTCTAGGTGTCAAAATTTCCTCCATCAGACTTAGGACTATCTTTTCTAAAATAACTCACTACTACTCTCCCAAAGCTGTTAAGCTTATCCTTCAAGGACCTGATGCTTTCATAACAATTGTTAGAAACAATAGTCCACCAGGATAATGAGGAGGGGGAGTGGGTGAATCAATTATCCAATAATTAAAATATTTATCTTCTTTAAACAAACTTAACCATTCAACTAAAGTAAACAACAACCATATAAAGATACATATAGACAATTACACCAGATATGTTGACTAAGGAAACCCTTGATCAGAGGAAAAACCCCAGTGGGAATGATGCCCACAAAATGATGTACTAATATAAATATTCCTTGTTAGAGGATGGACCCTATTAGGAGTCTATTACAACATTTAGTACAATGAGTTCCTATTAGGAGACTTTGAATCCTTGTTAGGAGATTCCAATCCTGTTAGGAGTTGTGCTAACCCTCTTAGGAATTGTGGTCTAATGTATGCAAGAAGAGCCCACTGCCCAAACATGCAATTTTAACTACAAGAAGAGCTCATTGCTCAAACAAGTAATTTACTATTATCTTCTTCTTTCCTTTTTCCTTTCCTCCGTCTTGTCAACTAAACCAATCAATGTCAGACCTTGTAAACCAGGTCATGAACCTTAGATCCAAATACTAAACCTCAGATAACTCAACAAAACCTTGGTAATGAAGTTTCCTTCACTTCTGCATTGCTCTGCTCAACTTCGCATTCCACACTCTATTGTTTATTGAACATTCACACTTCACATTCTCACCATATCATGATAAAGGAAAGTGTCCTTCCTTTATACCGAGTCCATAAAATAATGCCTTGAGTAAGATGTTAGACCTTCTCAATTAATTATTATAGGACCACATTAAGAACATGTTACACTTAGCAATAACCTTAATCTTCTATCTTACAACTTAAATAACTTTCCATACACACAATATTATGATGAGTGAGCTTAGCCACCTCATTCTCAACATTTCTTCTCCATGTCCTTGACCTTGATCCTCAAAATATCAACTCTGCTAAGAGATATAACAAGTTTACTAGAACACGCCTTTGTAAACTCTATCTCAGAACATACATCACCAAAACTTATAAAACTTCTTCTAGACTCATCCTTTCTTCCTCCAATGTTAACTGCATATGCTAGATACTTAGAAGTATCTCCCATAACCTCAGGTGGTTATCATGCTCAACTAGTCGTCCCTACCAACTTGATCTGTCCACTATTCTTCTGTCAAATACCACATAAAACATGCTATGTTGACATCAATGACAAACTCAGTCATGAATGTAACATATCATCATAGTAATACTCCCCCATAGGAATATCATCAACATTCATGCTTCCAACTAATCTTCCAACAATCTCCCCAATCTTCCTATAGGCACCTCTTCTCTAATGTTTACAGAGCTCCTTTGCAATGGATCTGGTGTTGTTTTCTCACTAGCACCTTTTGTAGGGTTATTAATAGTTTTGTCATCCCTCCATTGCATATTACAAGGAAAGTTCTGCAATGTATTCTATCTGCTAAAATCATTATTGAGTTGAGGCTTGTCACCAATATGAGTCCTACTGGCACCCCCAATTAGAAGCTTCACATTCTTCCAAAAATTTAACATCTGATCCATTTTGTCCTCCTTAGTCTTCTTATTAGCAAAAAACTTGTCATCTTCCTTCTTATTAGTCTAAGGATTAAATAATTTTGGATAGTCTCTTCTCCCTAACTTTCTCAAAGCTCTTTTGTTATTTTCAAGGTTCTCAGCTACTCTAGAAGCATGTCTTAACATTTTAGGATCCTTATCCCTTGGTATATAGGCCATTTTGTTGGAAAAATCATTAAAATAAGTAGTCAAGCATACATTATCATCTAAGGTTTTAACCTAAAATAACCTATACATCCTCTTTTAGAACCTAACATTAAAATCAAATTTATATTCATTCAACTTTTCTTGATGCAATTAAATTCATTCAACACAAAACCAACATTAGTGTTGTCTCCATATTGCTCTTTGATTTTATTTTCAAGATCATACCATGAACCTATACTATCATTAGGAAGTTTTCTAACCAATCCCTAGCATCCTTAGTAAGAGAATGCACAAAGTAGCTTCATGACCACATCTTCAGATTCAACTTCATAATCATTCAACATATCTATAAAATTTCTAAGATGTTGTTCACCACTAAATGCATTATTTCTAGTGAACTTAGTGACCTTATCTCTTAGCTCATTTGGGATAGGGTTGGGATGACCAGGGATTCCTATGAAGGAAATCTGCAAGTATACCTTTCCATATAAGAAGGCCTTTTCTGAAAACCTAAGACACTAGCAGAGTTAGGTCCCACATTTTTAATAGATGCATTGATCTTTCCTTGTTTCCCTATAATTTTTTGATCTATTGTGTAGTAAAGGAAGTTGGGCTTGATTGACATATCCCTACATTAATTACTAGGGGAGCACAAGCAACACCAGAGGGCATCTCTCATGAATGTTGAGCTTGTCCCATGGTTAATCTAGAAGTAGATCTTAGGAACTTAAATTTTTTTTTTTTTTTTTTTCATTTCAACAACTTGGGCTTCATTTTCAACCTTCTCCAACTCTTTGGAAAGGTTCTCACATTCCCTTCTAGCCTTTTCCAACTCTATATCAATTTGTGGCATAACCGGGACATCTTTTATAATTATAAAGGGTTCATTTATGTGAACACCAATTGTCTTCTATTTACCCTTATCTAGAATCTTAGTTGTGGGTTTAAAAGCATTCACCATGTCTTTGGCCTTCTCAATGGGCTCATACCGACAGATCTGACTAATAACTGGGCCTTCTTTCACAAACTCAAAATTGTTATGTAGAGCTTGTTCTTGTGCCATACATTCAACCCTTAAATTTCCCAAGTCTCCAAATACATTTGTATGTAGAGATTTAGGTTGTTTCTATAATCTCTTGTTTTATTTTTTCAACAAAGGTATTCTCCTAAGTATGTTATCCCTTTCAATAAGGGCGTTCATGACTTCCATTTCTTTATCTTTCTCCAAGAATTTATGCTTAGCATCCTCTCCAACAACTTGTCTTCTAAGAACCTCTAACTGTACATAAATATTAGTGGTATTAATAGTAGTAGCCTCTAACTTTGTGATCTCACTAAGATCTATGAGATTTCTCTCAATGAAAGGGATGCGTTTTGGGTGAGATTCACCTAGCTGGTAGTTTATTTAAGCTTCATGCCTACCCATGTTTTTTGAACCAACTATTCTTGATGTGACATTGTTAGGAACCTGTGTGTTCCTTCTGTTTATTTTGTTAGAGTAGAGTTGTTGGACGCATATGCTTTGTAAGTCGTCCCGTGAGTTTATTTTATTATCCCACATGCATAGGTAGTATTACTTTTCTAGATCGTACCCAGTATATAAGAATAGGTTGAGGCCCTTGATGGGCACGGACGAATTTATTGTATTGAGCTTGCTCAAAGGAGGTTACCCCCTCGAAGTGGCCTGCGATCAGTAGATTTATTCTGAGTTCTGCTATCACTTTGTATTCTGTTATTTCGAGCATTCTTACAATATTGCTATAAGGAGGTTCTTCTCATCTGGTATCAGAGCACTCTCTTGGGCTCGCTGGGTGGAAATTACATCAAATTTTTTTCTGTTGTGGCCTTCAGGTTCCTCTCACTTCTAATATCTCTTGTTATTGCAATAACTCTTTTCAGTTGTTCTGTCTGTGAGTGAATTTTTCTAAGTCGACTGTTCAGAAAAAAAAAAAAAAAAAAAAAGAGTAAAATTTTTTCTGTTTTTTAGTCGTAGCTTCCTTGTTTGCTTTCTGTTTCTGCTCATACTTCCGTAGAACGTCTGCAATATCATTTCGCATACTTCCTTCCTTGGCGACCCAACCCCAAATTTTACATATCAAAGCCCTAAATCCCTCATTTATCTAATTTTAGGGTTTGCCCTATCTTTTTCACCTCTCATCCAATCGCCACCAAACTGAGCCACAAGATTCAATTCCTCATTTTGCTCCCTTATCCCTCTTGGACTGTTCGCCTCATTTCGCCTCCCTACCCTTGAAACCCTCATTTTTCTTTTTCCCTTGTCCCCAGATAGTCTCCCACCACCCGTCGAACACCCATTTCCTATATGAGTTTTACCCAAATCCAAGTTTGCCGTAACTAAAAAAGTTTTTGTTTCTCATCTTCTACCCATTTCAAAAAAAAAAAGAAAAAAAAAACCTTGTTTTATGGTTGTTACGCGTACAGGAGCAAAAATCATGGAAGAGGAAATTGCATCCCTCAAAACCAGACTTCAAGATCTGGATGACAAAATTCTGGGTCTTAACTTTCAGCAGTCAGCCATGAGCCGAAACCATTCAGGAGATACTGGGTCCTCTTCTGGCAATTTCCGTGGACCAAAGCTTGATTTTCCACGCTTCGATGGTTCTGATCCGACTGGATGGATCTATAGGGCAGAGCAGTATTTCAGCTTGCATAATACTTTGGATAACCACAAAGTCTCCCTTGCATCTTTTCATTTGGAACATGAAGCTCTTCAATGGTTCCGTTGGTACATCAAGGCTAATGTAGGCCCAACGTGGAGCGAATTGTGCACCCTCATTTTGGAGCGCTTTGGCCCTAGTTCCTTTGATGATTTCACAGGAGCACTCACTAAACTGCGTCAAACAGGCACTGTAAGAGAATACCAGACAGAGTTTGAAAAATTAGCTAATCACACAGAGGGCTTGTCTGATGAATTCTTCCGTAGTTGTTTTGTCAGTGGTCTGAAGGATGCACTTCGCTCAGAAGTCAAAATGTTTCGACCTACTACAATGATGGAAGCCCTTGGGTTGGCTAAGTTAGCGGAAGACAAGATTAGTGCTCTACAACGCTCCAGATCTAATTTTGTTCCATTCAGAAATACAGGTTCTCACAACGCTCCAGTCATACCAGCTCCCAGAACTACTCCGATCAAGCACTTGTCTGAAACAGAGATGCGAGTTAGGCGAGACAAAGGGCTTTGTTATAATTGTGATGAGAAATGGTCTCGGGGCCATAGATGTGTTCAGCAAAAGCTCTATCTCTTGGATGTGGATTCTCCACCGGAACTGGAAGAATATGTAGATGCTCAGGAAACAGTGGATGCTGAGGTTGAGCCTCACCAGCCTGAACCTCCTTCCCCAGAAGCTCCACCAGAGATATCTGTCCATGCTTTGGCAGGAGTCACTACTCCACAAACCATGCGGGTCCAGGGTTTCTTCAAGAAGATCCCTCTTACTATACTCATTGATTCTGGTAGCACTCATAACTTCATTGATCCACGAATAGCCAAACAGGCTGATTGCTTTATCCATCCCTGCTCTAGCTTTGAAGTCATGATTGCCAATGGGGGCACTTTACCTTGTAAAGGGAAATGTCGCAATGTGCGTCTCTCTATTAGAGATTATAACATGCGCTCTGACATGTTTGCCTTACCCTTAGGTGGCTGTGATGTGGTTTTGGGTGCCCAATGGTTACGCACTCTTGGCCCCATTCTCTGGGATTTTGCTGAACTTTGGATGCAATTTTCAGCCGAGGGGCACCAACACACTTTGAAAGGCTTACAACCAGGGTCTCTCAGCATCATCAGTTCACATCGTATGGAAAAACTTCTTAAGAAGAATTCACATGGTGTCATCGCTCAGCTCCATTCCATTCAGATGCAGCCATCAGCAGTCTCTAGCACTCCTGCCGATCTCCAACACATTTTGGACAAGTATTCTGGTATATTTGCTGAACCTGTGGGATTACCTCCTTCTCGTCCAGAGGACCACCGTATTCAGCTCCTTCCTGGCAATGTTCCGCCCAACATCAGGCCCTACCGCTACCCATTTCATCAGAAGACCGAAATCGAGATACTTGTCCGTGACTTACTGAAGCAAGGTATTATTCGCCCTAGTACCAGTTCCTTTTCTTCTCCAGTTCTGCTTGTTCGCAAAAAAGATGGGTCATGGCGACTCTGCATTGATTTCCGAGCACTTAATCATCTCACTATAAAGGACAAGTTTCCCATTCCAGTTGTTGATGAACTTCTTGATGAACTTCATGGGGCTCATTTTTTCTCCAAGTTAGATCTTCGTTCTGGGTATCATCAAATTCGGGTTAATGAGGAGGATATACCTAAAACTGCCTTCCGCACACATGATGGTCACTATGAATTTTTAGTCATGCCCTTTGGCCTCACGAATGCTCCTTCAACATTTCAGGCAGTGATGAATAACATATTTCGACCATACCTCCGGAAATTCATTCTGGTCTTCTTTGATGATATCCTCATATATAGCAAAACTTGGGCTGAGCATCTCCATCATCTGGAGCTTGTCTTGCAACTTCTCTCTGATCATCAACTCTGTGCAAAACTATCTAAATGTGTGTTTGGCCAGGAGGAAGTGGAGTATCTCGGGCATATTGTTGCACACCATGGAGTGCGGGTGGATCCTACAAAAATAGATGCCATGAAAACTTGGCCGCATCCTAAAACTCTCAAGAGCCTTCGGGGTTTTTTGGGGTTGACTGGCTACTACCGCAAGTTTGTCAAAGATTACGGGAAAATTGCAGCACCATTGACAGCTCTGTTAAAAAAGGATGCCTTCTCCTGGACCCCTGTTGCTGAGACTGCATTTGAACAACTAAAACAGGCTATGTGCAGTACACCTGTTCTCGCGATGCCAGATTTTTCCAAACCCTTCACTATTGAGAGTGATGCTTGCGGCAATGGATTGGGTGCTGTTCTCCTGCAAGATGACCATCCTATTGCGTTCACTAGCAAAGCCCTCTCTGGTAAGAATCTAGCCCTCTCTACTTATGAAAAAGAAATGATGGCTATTTTGCATGCTGTACAGAAGTGGCGGCCATACCTCTTAGGGAGTCATTTTTGCATCAGAACCGATCACCAAAGTCTGAAATACTTCCTGGAACAACGGGTATCCTCTCCTACACAACAAAAATGGGTCAACAAACTCATGGGGTATGATTATGAGATCACCTACAAGAAGGGTAAGGAGAATATTGTGGCAGATGCTCTTTCTCGCACATTTGATAATCAAGCTTCCCTTTCCGCTATTTCTAAGCCCATTCCCAATTGGTTAGCGTCTGTTCAGCAGGGCTATGACAGTGACTCTTCTTTATCTCAAATCATTCACCAGCTAGCCAATAATCCTTCTGCTATACCACATTACTCTTGGGATGGTGCTTCTCTTTGATACAAGGGTCGGCTAGTGCTTCCTCAGAACCCAGCTCTACATCAGGCTATTTTTTATGAACTCCATGCTTCTCCTTCAGCAGGGCACTCAGGCTTCCTCAAAACTTATGAGCGAGCAAGGAGAAACTTCTTTTGGAAGGGAATGAAACAGACGATTCAACAGATGGTGGCTGAATGTGATACTTGCCAACGCCACAAGGGTGAAACGACCCTCCTTCCTGGCTTGCTCGAACCATTGCCCATCCCTACACGGATTTGGACTGATATTTCTATGGATTTCATTGAAGGGCTTCCTAAATCCGGTGGCAAGACAGTGATCTTGGTTGTGGTTGATCGTCTCTCGAAATATAGTCATTTTTGTGCCCTCAGCCACCCCTATACTGCCTCCTCTGTTGCACAAATCTTCATGGACCAGATATTTCGTCTTCATGGACTCCCTTCTTCCATTGTCTCTGATCGTGATGCAACTTTTACCAGTCATTTTTGGACTGAACTGTTTCAGAAAACTGGCACCAAACTGAAGATGAGTTCGGGCTATCACCCACAAACTGATGGTCAAACGGAAATTGTCAATAAATGCTTGGAAACTTATCTTCGTTGCTTCACTTCCGAACAGCAACATCAGTGGGCCAAGTGGCTCCCTTTAGCTGAATGGTGGTACAATACCTCTTACCACACTGCCTCTAAAATGACTCCATATGAAGCAGTCTATGGTCAGGCACCTCCAGTGCTCCTTCCCTACACTCCCAACAGCTCACCAGTCCAGGCAGTTGACATAGTTCTCCGCAGCAGGGATCAGATTCTTCGTACCTTACAGGATAATCTTCACATGGCCCGTAATCGGATGAAACAGCAAGCAGATCAACACCGTTCTGAGCGCTCATTTCAAGTTGGGGATATGGTTTTTCTTCGTCTACAACCATACAAACAATCCTCCCTAAAGCTGAAAGGGCGTCATAAGCTGGCCCCAAAATTTTATGGGCCTTATCAGGTTCTGCAGAAGATTGGTTCAGTTGCTTATAAACTGGAACTTCCTCCTTCTTCCCGCATTCATCCAGTTTTTCATGTTTCTTGTCTAAAGAAAGTTCTGGGTACCACTGTCAGAGCACAAACTACTCTCCCTGAAATGGATACGGAAGGATCCATTATCCTGGAGCCGGTGGCAATCATTGACCAGCGCACTCGCCAGCTTCGCTCTCGCTCCATCTCTGAGGTCTTGATTCAGTGGCATGGCATGCAACCAGAGGATGCTACCTGGGAACCCCTTCTTCAGATTCAACAACAATTTCCACACCTTAAGCTTTGAGGACAAAGCTTTTTTCTAAGGGAGAGGGGATGTTAGGAACCTGTGTGTTCCTTCTGTTTATTTTGTTAGAGTAGAGTTGTTGGACGCATATGCTTTGTAAGTCGTCCCGTGAGTTTATTTTATTATCCCACATGCATAGGTAGTATTACTTTTCTAGATCGTACCCAGTATATAAGAATAGGTTGAGGCCCTTGATGGGCACGGACGAATTTATTGTATTGAGCTTGCTCAAAGGAGGTTACCCCCTCGAAGTGGCCTGCGATCAGTAGATTTATTCTGAGTTCTGCTATCACTTTGTATTCTGTTATTTCGAGCATTCTCACAATATTGCTATAAGGAGGTTCTTCTCAGACATACCCCATAGATGAGACTAATTTATCTTTACATATTTTTCTCCTTGAAAAGAAGTGTTGAAAACATTACCTAGGATACCTGTATTCTTAGAGGAGAAGCCCTTCTCTTCTATAGTTTGAGGCTACAAGTTTGTTTCTATATTATTTTTGGCTACCAAGCATGACTAGACTCACCCCTTCTTTTACGCCATACCTTTCTATTACCCTTGGGAAAATAAGTTTGTATGGAGACATTAGAGTGTGCCTTTATGTAGGCTCTTGTGTTTTTTCTCTTGTCAACCATTAAGATGTTAATGAGATGAAAATTTTAGAACATTGGTTATAAAACCTTGACTAAGTCACCACCCACCAAGGGGAATAAATGACAAACCCTTAGAATCTACAAGGCACTGAACCAATAAAAGCAAGGTATGAAACTTGGTCACATAAAAGTACATGAAATGTGACTGGCCCACTTATTACATAAAATAAGGCATACTATCTTCAATCACTACTCCAACTCTATTTAATCACTATCTCCATTTGGTAGTGCCTTAATTTCTGCTATAACCTCCCAAATGGTAATAACAATGTCAATATCTGACTAGGTGAAATCTCTAATTTGATTCAATTCACTTAGGCACTTATTCCACCTTGCATTAGTTATAGCCTTCAGCCATTTCATACACACTTGACAAATTAGCTTCATAATTATAATAGGCCACAACATTTTTATGATTCAATATATTTTCAAAAGATATGGCCCACTCTTTCCATTCCTTTAAACCTCCATCATTATCAAAAATTTGGGGAATAAGACTAGGTTTGTCATCTGTAATTATTTTCATCTTATTTTGCATTAGTTGCATTCTTCTAGAAAAGAAACCATCAAACTCTTTAACCTTGCCAATCATTTTCCTAGTGGGAATAATAATTTCCTTTGGCAATTCTTTCTTTTATGTCAGCATTGGAACCAATTTATCAAAGAATTAGTTATACAGACCCCACTTTTTGAAAAGAGGAAATAATGATGACAACACTTCAACACATTGATGTTTTGTACCTTGCAATGAAATATAAATACTATGAACATTCTGTGATACTTTCTTCAAGCCATTGATTCTATGGAAAAAAAACACCTTTCAGTGTCCTTTTCTCTATCTCTCCCTCAATATCCTTTTCATCAATGTCTATACTTGAAGGCTGATCAACCATTGTAGTGAAATTTGATCTCTCTTTCCTTGTTTGGCTTTCTTGGTCATTGACCTCTGTTATAGGTCTTGTAGCACTCTTCAATGTTCTTATTTCTATTTTAGGTCCTATGATCTTTTTTTCCATAACATAAATCTTTTTCATTTCCTCCTCATATTGTTTTCTAGTAGTTATGTAATTTCTATAGGCTCGAGGCAATTGTTCTTCCATTAAATTCATTTTATTTATACTCATAGTTGAAACTACACTTAATAAACCAGAAATATCCTTAGTGGATGAGGAGTGTAAATAATGAAAAATCACACTTCCTTGAGGTGTGTCCCTCACCTCCATTAGCTTTGGCTTATCATATTTTGGCCTTATTTTGGCCACACATACTATTTTTGCATAGATTTTCTTTAAAGCCTAGATAAGCAAATGACGGGAAGAAGAAGAGGTGATGAATCTCAAGTACTGATTAAGAAAATAAGTCTGCACCTGTAATACAACTTTTCTCAACCAGTTGAATCTGAAGATGTAATCTCACATTGCAATTGCTGCATTAATCACCCCAAAACAAAATGCACAACCACTTCCATCTCAAAATAGTTATGCAAAATCGAAACAACAAGAAGAAGACAAATTAGGGCAAACCATGTTGGAGCATTATCATTAAAGAAGTATGTTGACATTATAATGAATGGTTGCATTGCCAAATTTTCTATTGAAGGAGTGAGTTTGGGCGAGGGTGTACCCTCAAGCCAGCCTAAATTTCCCACTTCCTCCCACAATCGAAATCTCTCTAACCTTGGAAAACACATCTCTCTAATGTTAGGAGTTGTTTCAAAGAACTCATTGCCACGTTTATTGTGATTTTAGTACTAATTGCCACGTTTATAGTGATTTCAAGAACTAATTGCCACGCTTCAATATCACCATAGGAGACTTGTCCTATTCTAATCCATGTTTCTTTCTGGGTTTTTTTTGGTCTTCCTATTCTGACTTCTATTGAGGGGTTTCAACTTAATTTTATATGTATTGCTGTGTGCTTCATGGGTAGTTTTAGTTTACACTACCATTTCAATGGAAGTAGAGTGAAGGAAAGGGAAATTCTCTAGTGTTTCCATTGCTCTTTGTGATCTTTCCCCAATAGCACCACCCTTCTGTATTGCATCAAAGTCACTTCCTCAAGCCTTTGAATCATAGGTCATCCGAGCTCGCCCTCCCTCAATTGCTCTTTCTACTTGGAGGACATGCACCTGAGGCAAAGGGAGAAGACCATTGTTAAGCCGTCAGTTTAGAGCTATGATCATAAAGGGCAAAAGCTGACCATAAAACTTCCAAAAGCCTCCAACTCTTCAAAAAAAAAAAATCTACCAAGGAGATGCCGAAAATGACACATTGTGTTGCTCAAATGCGATAAGGGTTGCTGTTTTATTAGGGCATAATAAATGGTTTTTTTGCAGAGATTTTTGGTGGTTTCAAGGGGTACACACTATTTCTACACATATTTTCTTTCAAGTCTGGATAAGCATGGGGTGAAAGGAATATATTTGGGTGTGGTCCACCCGACTATTCTTTTGATAGTAAAATAGGTGAGGAGAAGAAGAAGATAATAAAGAGAAAACAAAGCAGGATAATGATCTTCTAGTGAGAAAGCATACTATTTGATGTTATTATTATCATTTTTTGAGTGTTGATTGCTGATTGCCTCTAGGCGTTTGTAAGTAGTACTAGTGGAGATCAACAAAGCAGGTAGGCGGGCATGGAATTGTCAAGGAGTTGTTCGACCACCAGAACCTTAGGGATTACATGAGTTGGGAGTCACCTGGTTCCATAATCTTCTAGGAAGAGGAAGAAAAAGTAATTTGGTTCCTAGCCTTCAAAATTCCTTCTCTTTTGTTGGTGGTGTCCATGGTGATTATTGTTTTTTATTTATTTATTCTATTTTTTAAACCCCTAAACCCCAACAAAATGCCCTTAACCAATCAATTTTGTGTAAAAAATAATAATTTTAAAATAATTGCATGGCAAACCTTTGACTTTGAGTTTTATTTGGATGCCAAAATTAATGCAATGGGACATCCACAAACATTAGTTCCCTTGTTATAGACAAGGGGTGCAAGCGCCAAAGTTCTTGCCTTTATTAATGTGGTGGATTGTGGGGCAGGTGTTAATGAAGTTAGTGAAGTTGTACATTTAATGGTAAAATTTATAGTTTGTAAATTTTGACATTAAACTAAATAAATTAAAACTTTGATAATTTATTGTAGATGGAAAATAGAAAATTTTATGTCATTTTAAGAAATATTTAAATAACAAATATGTCTTTTGACTTAAATCATATAAATCTAAGATCAACAAATCAAAAAAATAAAATAATGATTGTAATAACATAATAATAATTTTGGCTTATAAAAATAATGTAATAGTATTGGTATGAATGATTTACTCATGACTAAATTATAGATCATTATTCAATTTTGAGTTGTCTTGTATGTAAAAAACTAAGTCTTCAAATTATTACTTTAATAGTGCTAGAATATTGAAAATTTAATAATAACAATGCCATTTCAATAATAATTATACTTACTAGAAGCTTGAAAGCTTGATATATGTTTTTCAAAATTAAATAGAAATGATATCTAAATTCCATATAATATATGTTTTATTAAATAAAATCAAAATATATAAGTATTTAAAAAAAAAGACCTTATTATTCAAATTCCTCATAATTTATATATTTTTAAATTTATAAATAATAAATTAAATATTATAGCGCAATGATTTAAATTTTAAAAAAAATTAATTTAATTATATAAGTTTGTGCCAAAACAAATTATAATTAACTATTGATATATTTATTATTATTTTATTAATATCAATGTTAAAATATGTAAAATAATAAATTAATTTTGTTGAAAACTAAATTTATTCTTTACACTTCCAACCAAAAAATGACCTTCGACATTCATATTTTAATTAAAATATATTTAAGAACTATAATAGTAAGAGTTATCCACAAAAATGGTATGGAGCATTAAATATATTTTAATTGTCACATAGTGAGTGTAATAATGACTTCGAGAGAGAGCGAGGCAATGGGTTGTTGGGGGCAACAATGTTGGTACACTTGACTTTTTTTAGTTTTTTAATTTAAAAAATAATTTTTCTCATTGCAATTTTCTAAAATGATCAATAAGATTTGACATAAAGAATATTTCTTGATTTTGATAAATACATTTAAATTTTTAACTTTTGAAAAATGTCAAAGCTTAAAAAATTGTGAACAGAAGTTTTTAATTTTTTTTAATGAAATTAAAACATTCCATTAGTATTTCTGCCTATGGCAGGAACTAATAAAAATTGAGTTACAATAATATTATTTTAATATTTAATTAATATTTTCATAAATTTAACATAAGATTGTATTTGCTCACAGCCTGAGTTGGCCTAGTGGTGGAGAACTTGTATTCTTGAAAGAGAGGTCACAAGTTCAAATCCCACTGGAGGGGTAGGGTATGTACACCTCGTTTGTAGCGCCAAGCGCCTTTGGAAAAAGAGTACGAGGTAGTCCCATATGGTAGTCCCATATCACTGTCACCATACGTAAACTCAAAAACTATGGCATAGTGTCGTGGACTATAAAAACCCCCTTTCCTTTCCTTTCCCAAGCTTCCATGTCACAGCTTCTGACAAAGTCTTATGTTAGGGCTACGTGTAAATTTCGTCATTGAACTCTCAAATTAGACTTAAAAACGAATACCAATTCAACAAAGACAAAGATAAGAGGCCTGGCATTTTTCTTGTGCATGATCCCTTATTTGCCGACATCCTACTTTGAAACTTATCCATACTCTGCATGATCCCTTATTCAGTCGTTAGTAAGGCGCCAAATGTTTCGAATAGTTGGATTAAATATTTCCGATTACGTTCAGCACCTCACACGTAATGTTTTCGTAAGATCACCTAAGCAATTGGAAATGCTACTCTATATTATTTATTAATATAAAGTTTTTAACCTCGTCACAGACCAGCATTAAAGTCTACTCGCGTGCCCGCAGCAATGTTTGAATTTCGTCCCCAAATAATAAAATAAAACTAAAAACAAATAACCTTTTTAACGATTCCACACCGTGGGAGGTGTGTGGAGGTGCCCTTTTTAGATGGCTCGTGCATACGCTGAGGAGAGTTTGGATTGAAACTTACAGTCATGGCAGAAATAGAAGCAGAAGCCGTAATTGTCAATGTGAGAAGAACTTCTGTGATAAGACCGGCAATCCCAACCCCTGGAAAGAGAATGTTCCTCTCAAATTTTGACCTTGGTTGGTTGCCCATCAACAACGTCCAACGGCTTTTCTTCTACAGTGACACACAACATCCTCTCAGCGAATACTCTTCATTGATAGAGCGCATGAAGGAAAGCCTCTCCTCAGTTCTAGTGCACTTCTATCCACTGGCTGGTCGGTTGAAGAAGGGAGAATCTCATGGCAGAACACAAGTTGATTGCAACGATGAAGGTGTTGAATTTAGGGAAGCCACAATCGATATACCCATCAAAGACTTGGAGAATGATGGGTTTCGGCGAAAACCCTTTTTCCCAAAGCTCGTCCACCAAGTCAATCTCTTGGCAGAAGAAAATTACAGTAGACCACTTCTGTCAATACAGGTATATCATTCATTAATTAACCTTTTTGTTTATTCTGGGTTTATATATATATCCCTTGTGAAGCCCTTTATCAATTTATTGTCTACTGAAGAAAGTTGGGTGTTTTAGGTAACAGCTTTTGAAGGAGGCGGGATATGCGTGGGAACGACCTATCATCACGTGATGGCAGATGGAAATTCCTTTTGGCATTTCATGACATCGTGGGCAGAGTGTAGCAGAGGCTGCATCCCCATTTCTAAGCCTCCTCAGCACGCCAGAGATATTTTCAAACGAGATCAACAGAATCCTCCACCCAGTGTTTCTTACAAAGCCCATGATATCATAATCAATGGAATTTCAGGGGCCAAGATTTTCAAGTTTGTGCCTGACAACAATTGTGGCGGCGGCAACAGTGAAAAGGCCAGCGAGGCTCTGGAGAAATGGACGGAGCTCAAGAGGAAAACAAAAGTGACGCACTCAACATTTTGCTTCACAGAAGATGTAATAAAAGACTTGAAACAGCGAAGCGGGGCTTCGAGTTCATTTGTTGCAGTGGCCGCCCAATTTTGGAGAAGTGTAATGAGAGCTCGGGAGTTGGCGGGGGAAGAAGATGTTTATTTCGCAGTTCTGTGTGATTGCAGGGGTCGTGTTAAGCCGCCTCTGCCTCCATCTTATTTTGGAAACTGTTTGTCTATTGGTTTGGCTCAGACAACGGTAAACACGCTGATCAATTCCGACATCTCGTTTGCTGCGGGTGTAATTCAGCAAGCCATCGATTCCTGCACTTCAGAAGAGCAGATTAATTATCTGATCGATTGGGCAGAGTCTCCTGACAGAGATTTTGTGAGTCTACTTACAGAAGAGGGATGGGTATATGGAACTAATGCAGTCAGCTCTCCAAGATTTCCATTGTACGAGATTGATTTTGGGTGGGGCAGGCCATCGGATGTGCAGATTGCAACCATGAACGAAATCGGAATAATGTTTTTGTCATGTGGAAAAGATGGAGGAAAAAGCATTTTGGTGTCCACTTGCCTTCCTCAACACCAGATGGAAGTCTTACACCGTCTTCTCTCCGTTTCAGTACAGTGACTTGCCTATTGAAGGGTGCAATCTGTGGGCGATGATGTGTGCAGAGGTTTTTGATGGAATCATCTTCAAAGCACGCACTAGCATAATTTGGGTATGAAAATAAATGATTTTTATGTGGAAATAAAATTAAGGGTTTATTCATGAATTATGTAATCAAACGACATTTGGCATGACATGGAAAAATTAGATTTCGATGATAATCTTCATTCCTCATGAGTGTGTCTGCAGTTGCTGTATTTATGCATCTATCCTCATAAATTCTACCAATCACAGTGTGACGCGAGATAATGAGAAATATTATAATTTAAGTGTCTTGTATTTGTTTCCAATGAATAAAAATCATATCAAGCTTCTAGAGGATATTCAGATTCCACCCATCAAGCCATTTTTTCCTGGCAAAACTATATCATCATTTATCTTTTCGCATACCCCCATAATTCTAATCACTTATCTGTAATTCAGTGGGATGCATATGAAACCACTCTTCTCTCTCCTATTCACGTTCACACTGAATTCATATCGATCACGTTGCTTGTTAGGTCTAATTTGCCCAGGGAACTCCTTATCGATGATGCGATGTTCATCGGCTCATCTGTTTGTGTTCTGCTATTAATTTTGAAGGATTTATTGTATGTTCCTTCCATGAAATTTTTGCACAAGCTCTGACAAAGCAATCTTCTGGCGTAAATACAATTTTAATATGAATATTGAATCCTTATTTCTCCACGACCATTTTGTGTCGTTGACTATTTAATCAAGAACTTTAAGTTTACTAGGTAAATTAACAAAACTAAAAAATTAGTTTCATTTGGGTGTAATCAACATAAAAAATGTTCTTATAATTCTAATCTACAAAATTAAAATCTTTATATACAATGTTCTTGTGTAGAATGTTATATAAATATATCAGTTAATGCAAAATTGGTGGCATGTAATCATATATTAGGATCCATTTGGTTGCTGGAATAGGAATAGGAAAATGGAAATAGGAAATGTATTTTCTTTTTGTTAAGGAATAGACATACATATTCTAATTTTGCCCCTAAAATGAGCATATGTCCATTCCAAAAAATAGTTGTTATTGGAATAGGTCATTCCCATTCTCAATAATAATTTCGTAAGTTATAAGAGATTTTGGAGTCTATTTTGAGCATGTAAGAGCTATAGCCTATATCATTTTTTCCTCTAATTTTACAACACATCATTTTCTCTGGTCGACTTTGCATTTCTAAGGTTGAATTTGCAAGTTTTTCACAAGTATGCTTTGTTTCATTGGGATTTGATTTGTTTAAGTTCAGTCAAAAAGAAGAAAAAACCCATTAAGGAAAGAATTCCCATTCCTTGCTCATTCAAAAAATCAAATCAGCAATAGAGCACATAAATTTCAGGAATAGAGCATGAAGCTTCAAAAATCCCTAATCTTAATCCTTTTGCTGAGCTCTACATTGTTTCCCACTTTCTACAATGGTAGGATTGAGGGGCAAATAAAAACAATGGTTCGGTTGGATGAACCGCAAAAAACCCCAAATCGATTGAGTGATAGGAAAAGAAAGGAATCCCTTGTCCACAATAGACCCTAATTCAGATCAAATCTTCTTCACAGATGATGCAGAGTACATGGATCCAAATTTGGGCCACTCATTCAAAGAAATTGCAAATGAAGTCTTTGGATCTAACACAAATTTCAGCGACGCAACAATGACAGGATTTGCATAGGTGGATTTTATTTTCATTTATTTTCTTGTTTTCTTGAGGATTTGTTTATTTGGTCTTAGAGTAGTAGGATTTGAGAGCTTCTAAATGTAAAATTTCAGTTTTTTTGATGAGTTTCATCATCTAGGTCTCATAGTAGTTGAATTTGAGAGCTTCTCGATGACAATTTTTAGTTGTTTTGACAAGTTTCATCATTTGGGTGTCAAAGTAGTAGGATTTAATAGCTTTTTAATGAAGATTTACAATTTTGTCTATAAATTTAACCTTGTTCCTATTTTAATTTTGTACAACCAAATAAGAGATTAACAGATTTCCAATCAAATTCAAGGTGAATCAAATGAGATTGGGATTACCATTTTCCATTCCCATTCCCCATTTCCATAAACTTAACCTTATTCCTATTTCAATTTTGTACAACCAAATAAGGGATTAACATATTCCCAATCAAATTTGAGGTGAACCAAATCAGATTGGGATTGCCATTTTCCATTCCCATTCCCATTCCCATTCATTTGCCCATTTTCCATTTAATTTTCAATTCCTATGCCTGCAACAAAACGGGCCCTTAGCGATTGGGCTGACTAGAACCGATTCCTCTGTTGCTCACATATCTATTTGTAGTCTATATATTTGACTATGCATCAATTTAAATAAAGTTTAAATTAAGGATTTGGTGACTTTCTAAGGAAAGATAAACATAAATCAATTAGTCAGAACAAGGCCGAAAGTTAACAATTATATGATTTTTTTAATGACAATTGGGTCATTTTAGTGTCTTTCATTTTATGTTTTAAGAAAAATATCAATTGTCAATTTATTTATTTTATATATGAATAATTTAATAAAAAAATTAAAATTAAATAATTTGTCAATATAATTTGTAATATATCAAATATTAAAAAAACCTCAAAAGTAAAGCAAAAAATGATTTTTTTGTAATATGATTGGTTTATATAGATACAAATTGAAATAAGTATAAATTAGTAATAATAAAAATCTCATATGTACAATAAGTTTTTAATTTTTAATATTATATTTGAAAATACTTTTAAGTACAATAATTAAAAATAAGCACAAATTAGTCATAAAAGTTTTTATTTATAAGAAAAAATATAAAATCATAAAAATATCAAGGAAAATTTCTAAAATTAATATATTTAATTATAAAAATACAAAATCAATAAATATAAATAAGTTTCTAAAATCATATGTTTTATATAAAAAGATTCTAGAATAATAATAATTACAATGAATTATCCTTAAAAATATAAATATAAATATAAATATAAATATATAATAAATAATATTAAATATGTCTTAACAATTACATAATAATATTATTTATTAGTAAATTAAGTTTCTAACACTCATATATTACAAGAAAAGCCCATTCAACTCTGTCATAGGCTTTCACAATATCAACTTTCATGATAAAACCCTGATTGTTAGAGCAAGATAAAGAATGAATATTCTCATGAGCAACAATAACAGAGTTTAGAATTTGCCTACCTGGGACAAAACCATTTTGCTAAACAACAATAAGAGATGGAAGCACCAAAAGCAACCTGGATGTGAGGACTTTCGAGATAATCTTGTAAAAAGAATTACATAGACTAATAGGCCTGAATTGGTTTGGAGAATCAGCCCCAATCTTTTTAGGAATAAGGCATAGGAAGGTGGAATTGATCTCCTTTAGCATTATTTTAGCCCCAAAGAATTCTTTAACAACATCATATACATCTCTTCCAACTAGTTTCCATGCCTTTTGGAAAAAGAACATGGGAAAACCATTTGGTCCTAGAGACATATCCCCTCCTAAGGAGTAGACAACTTTTAAAATTTCTTCTTCCTTAGGAATGACACCTAACAACTTATTTTGTTCCTCAGTAATTAGAGAAGGAATCACCTTTAAAAGTTCAACTTGATGAGTAGAATCAATGTTAGAGTCAGATGTCATTAGAGAAGAAAAAAAGAGACCATCTCTTTCAAAATATCCTTTTCCTCAATAATCTTCAAGTTACCCTTCTTAAGATATGAGATACGAGTTTTAGCTCTATGCTTTAGAGTAGAAAGATGAAAAAACCTGGTATTCTTATCTCCTTCATTTAGCCAGACCGATTTGGATTTTTGTCTCCAATAAATTTCCTCTTTAGTAATAATGTCACGATACTCTACCAATTTTTCATTCTCTTCTCTAACAAGGTCAAGAGTGTAACCTTCCTTTTGTCTCTTGCCCTAAATATTTTGTAACTCTTCCTTAATACTTGCTTTACTCTAAAAAATATTACTAAAACATCTTATATTCCAGATTTTAACCTCCTTTTTAACATTTCTTAATTTTGAAGCCACTCTAAAAAGAGCAATTCCTTCAACATCTATGTTCCATCATTCAGCCAATTTATTCTCAGACTGTGGGTGCTGCATCCACATTTTTTCAAACCTAAAAGGAAATTTTTTTTTGGTATTAACATTTTTAGTAGAACAAATCAAAGGGAAATGATCCAACCCAATTTTTTGTAATGCCTCTAGTTTACATACAAAATATTTGGTCCAATTAGGAGAAATAAGAGCTCTATCTAATCGAGCCTGAATACAATCATTGCTTGGCCTTTTGTTACTCCAAGTAAACTCAATTCCATTAAGATCCAGGTCCATTGAACCCTCCTTATTAATGAAATCCATAAGATCCATTCTCCCATCCAGTTGGCTCACATCACCTCCCTTTTTTTCATGGTCATAAAGAGGAACATTAAAATCCCCCATGAAGATCCATCTACCAAAGTAGTCTTTACTCTTTATATGAGAGAGAGTTTCCCATACCTTTTTCCTAGAGTTCTTTATATTTGGAGCATACATATTAACAATATATCATACATTATTCTGGTCAATGCTAGTAATTTTAGCCACCATGAAATGTTTACTAGCATTTAAAACAATTCTTGAGTAGTGGGATTTCTTTCGTAACATTAGAGTTCCTCCTGAAGCTCCTTCTAAACTACTTGCTTTTAAACAATAATCTTTAAAGGACTTAATTTGTTCAGCTCTCTCCTTCTCCATCTTTGTTTTTTGCAGCAAAAGAAAATTCGGCTTATGCTCCCTAACAAAATTCCTAACAACGTCAAGTTTATGACTACTATTCAATCCCCTAATATTCCAAGTAATTATTTTCATGTTTTTTTAAGGGGTAAAATCTAGAATAGTTGCCTGTCTTCCATCAGTAATATTCTACAAACTTTCCATTTCTCTAGTCTTCCTAGAAGATTTCCTTCTAGGTTTATCCAGAGTTCCAACATTTGGTTTCACCTTGACTTGTTGCTCCAATTTACTACTACGAGTCTCTACTCCTTTAGGAACTGTATTAATTTTCTTTTCCATCATTTTTCCTTTGACTCAGTTTATGTTTCAAATCCTTATCTTCCAAATTCTTTTCAAATTCAAAGTCATTCCTAAAGGGAACAATTGCTTTGCACAAGGGTGTCTCAAGAGGCTTAGGAATAACCTTCTGGTTTTCAATTAACTAGATATTCTAAGATTCTTTCAACACCATCAATTTACTTCTATCCAATAGAATTTCACCCTCTTCTAATTCCTCCATATCAACTGGATCTTCCCAGTTTGTATCATTCTTCTGATAAATAACTAATTTCTTCATCATGTCCACCATATTCTCTATATTTCACTCAAGTGAGGTAGAGTCTAACATCACCCCAATTTCCTAATTTTCACTGCTCAAGTTTTCCTTCAAGGAAGAATTTGGCATTATGCCAGTTTCTTGAAGTTCTTGATTCAAGTTGTCCTTCACACCCTTTGCATGAGTAACTTTAGGTTTCCAAACTTTCTTCTAGGTTTTTACTTCTTTCTTTTAATCTTCCTTATTAGTCTTAGGATTGTTCTTGCCTTTGTTAGGACAATTTTTCACCCTATGACCCTATTTTTTATAGGCAAAATAGGTATTTGGGAGATCTTCATATATAATTTCCTATATTCTTTTCCTAAGTTTTGAAATTAGTTCCACTTTTACAGGGAGGTGATTCAAGTTTGCCACTTTCACATATAATCTTGCACTTTGAAGTTTTGATTCAAAGCCGTTGCATGATCCACTGCAATTAGTTTCCCAAAGGAACCAACTATTCCCTTAAATATATCTTCATGCCAAAATTCCAAAGGAAGGCTAGGAAGTCTAACCCAGATTGGAGTAGTTAAGAAGAAGGCATAAGATAAATCCGTATTTGGCTCCCATTTTTTAATAGTGAGAGTACTTTTGCCAAACAACCATGGACCTCCACAAAGAGCCATATTCATATTTTCTTTTCAATTAAAAACAAATGAAAGGAATCCATTCAACATAGGAGCTATATCAACTTGACCATGGATAATCCATTTTTGTTTAATCATATTTTTCAAAGTTTCTATATTTGGTCTAGCCCCCATGAATTTTTCCACAAGAGTAAATTCCGTAGAAGATACAGAGAAATTAATGATTGGGTCTAGAATAAATATTTGAAACTCACCTTTCTCCCAACAAGATTTTGATGTAATCAGAGGGAAAGATGATTTTCCACTAGGTTTCCTACCAAATAGGGAAGACCATGTCCTTTGATGGCCTAACCCTTTCTGTGAGCTTTCTGATTTCCTCTCGTTATTGACCTTCACATTCTCCAAAGTATTCTTCTCATTCTCGAGTACTTGACTAGACATGTGATTTGTAGTAAAAGAATCCAAAGAAAGGTCCTGGACCCCACAACTAGTGGTACCAACATTCGTAATTCTTGCAGAATCTGCCATATTTTCCTCATTTCAATCTTCTATCCCAGTAGGATCAGTACCTTCCGCAAGATTCTCCCCTTCTAATTTCTTGCCTAATAGAGAGCCAACCAATTCAAAAACACTTAGAGCACCAGCCATTAGGTCATCTCATTGTTACTCTTTGTTGGTCATATTTTTATCTCATGTTTTTCTGAATATGTCATTTTGTGAATGTTTTTAGTTTTTATGAGCAAATTAGAGCTAAGCTTGTTCATAAATTTCACTTTGTGTTGTTGAATCATTTTCAGTATAAGGATAGGATCTCATTTCCTTTTTATCTGAGACTTTCTTTGCTCCAAAGTCTTCAAGCTCATAGGAAAAAAGAGTCCCATCCAATTTTACATGAAGGGTTAATCCTACTAATTGAGAATTATTGTAAGAACAAGGCTATTGTGTCTTCCCCTCCCTCTAAGAAAAAGAAGGGCTTTGTTAGTGAAACCTGCTCTAGGAAGAGTAAGGGTGAGGAAGGGGTTAGCCGGAGAAGGAGGAGTCTAAAGAAAGAAACTCCTTAGAAAAATGTAGAGGAGATTACTAAGTCTGAGAATTTAGATAATAATGATGAAAAGAATATGGAGGAGGAGGAGAATACGGATGTGGGAGATTTCAGTTCAAACTTGGAGGGTTACCCTAGTTGTAAGGGTGAGATTGGTAAGGATGAGACTGATGAAAGAAATGATAAAAACACAAGGTCGGATAATGTTGGAGAAGAGGAAATAAATTAGAGTGAGTAGACCTAGGAAGTGAGGGGTGAAAAAGAAGAAATGGCGAAGGAAAAGGAGGACCTCATTGGCAAGGATGCTGTGAATGTAGAGGAAGATACAAGGAAAGAGAAGGATGAGTCTACTGGCAAGGAAGAAATGGGGAAGGAGAAGGATGTATCTACTGGTAAGGACACTAGGCTTTCCTTCTTATATACTGCTAAGCTTAAGGCTGATTCCTCTCTTCAACTCAACTCCTAGATGCATAATGAGTTAATTTGAAAAGGAAAGTGGGAAAGATACAACAGGACCAGGAAGCTGACCATACAAAGATCATTCAGATGGAAGTTTAGGTTGGTAATATACCAAATAAATTAAAGGAATATGAACACAAACTTTGTCTTTTGATCAAAGAGAGTGGCAATAAGATGGATCAGGTTACTTCTAGCATTTGTGTCGCTGCTGCAAGCTTAGGGAAGAGAAATAATGAAGAAATCATGTCTCTTGGTGGTCCAACTAAAAGAACAAGATAGAGTTCAAGAAAGAAGGCAGCTGAGGTAGCTAGGGGATCTGCTACTAATACCATCCAAAGAACTGCGAAGGTGGGCAAAGAGGTGGTGAAAATGATCAAAGAGCTATAGTAACAGCTAGTGGTGTCCCTGGTAATTGGTATCTGTTCTGGTGGTGGTCTGGGTAACTAGTCTCTGGTCTAGGTTTTTTATCTAGTTTTTGTTCATTTTGTTTAAAAACTAGGTTTGAGGTCCTTGTAAAACATAGTTTCATTTTATGATCTTATTTTGTGGTTTCAGGTCCTTATAAAACCTAATTTTGTAACTTTTAAAGGTTTTAGGTCCTTGTAAAACCTGGTTGTGCTTTCTAGTTTATCTTTTTCTTTTCTATTAAGGGTTTCGGGTACCCTTCAAAACCTGTTTTAACCTTAATCTAAAACATTCATATATTACATTTTAAATTACTACTAGTATACACAAAAATATATTAATATTTATAAAATAGAAACATATATATTAAAATATGTTATACTTTTTTATAAGTATTAAAATATTCTATATGTTATCATATATATATCTGCATACATTTTATATAATGATAGATATATTACTAAGTAAAGTACTATATTATCTCTATAAGAGATTTTGATGGTTTATTAAAAAAATCAATTGTGAAACTTATGGTTTTATAAAATTTTAGCCTATAATATATGGTTAAAAATAGAAAAATAACCAATATGGTCATCAATTTCAGACTTGGTTAGAACCATCAACGATAATTATAGCAGATATATAAGTGTGACCTTTTCTAATAAAGTCTTAAATTAGAAACTAATTTTCCTTATTTTTAGCAACTTGTTTTGACAAGGAATCTTTGGTTAGTCAAATGTCAATGGGATTTTTATAGTTTTATTTCTATTTTTTCAAAAGAAAATATTTGAATTATTTATAAAAAATAATTTATAGAATATTGAAAAATACAATAATTGGTGATCGTTAAAATGAATCTACTTGATAGGGAAGTCATTGTTAAGGAAATAGTTTTTTATTTATTTGAAAAAGTGGATTAAGCTCTTAAATGAACTTTATTAAAAATAGAGGAAGTAAAAGCTTATAAACTAAATTTGAAAAAGTATGATTTTAATATTCAAGGAACCACCCAACTACTCTACAATAATGAGAGTTAGAGAGTGGTAGACCCTACAAAAAATCTATGTTAAAAAAATAGTAATTTGATACATTTTTGTCATTTTAGAGAAAGGAAACTAAGGAACCCAAAAAGTAGCAAAATATCAACGATTCAAAGAAGGAAAAATGAAGGGCTTGCAAAAAAGTGATGACTTTGATATTTTGGGTGGTAGCTTTTTAGAGGATCACGAGATAGTGATTTATCACCATTTCACTAATGACTAAAAATGAGAGCTTTGAAATCATGATTTCAGAGAACCATTTGAAGAAGTCTTGCAAGATTCCAAAAATTTGCAACTTCAAAAATGATTTCAAATTAGATGCAAAAAAGACTTCTTAGAGTTTTAAAGCGAAAACTCATTAATTTAATGACTTATACTACACTTTGAGTACTCAGAAGATGTGACAAATTGGACAATTTTTAAGGTGGATATATGTGCAAAAAGTTATAAATCATAAGTGAGGAATAAAATGAATTAATTTCCTTGGCAAAAACTGATCTTTTCATACTAAGCATTTGAGTGGAGCTCAGATGCAAGATAGCAACAAAATTTTGAAGTTGTCCTCAGTAAATTGTAGAAAATAGTAAGTTCAAGCTTCTCTTACCTTGGTTATAATTTGCAAGACAAAATATCTGTAAAGAAGGACACTAGTGCTAAAGAATTAAAGGAAGAACACACGAAGAAATTAATTTAGAAGATGTTAGAAATTTTTCCTAGCTCCTCTTTTGGTGGTCAAATGACTTTTTTTTTTAATGAATTCATAAACTATAGAGATGCTAACCTTCCATTGCATGGCAGATTTTTTTTTGTTATTTTTATGGAAACAAAGAAAGAAAGAATCCTAGGAACAACTTGTGGAGACTACTTAGGAAAAATTATGGTTTCAAATGTGTTTGTAGACATATAGCTTATAGACATTGTAACCAATCATTATGAACCAACCATTAGGACTATGAGGAAAATGAATGGTATACAACTAGTAGTCATCACAAAGTCTTGCATTGAAGAGTGTTTTGGATTGAGCACCCAAGCCCTTACAAAAATTGATAGGGGACATTTTAAGAATGAATATTAAAAAAAATGAAATTTGGAAAATACAGTGAAATTGCACATTTTATGTGTAGAGGCCATAATAACAAAATGATATATGTTGATCATATGGGTCCTCATCCTGTTGAATCTTTTATGGATTTTTTCAAGTATACTTTTTATGCTTGGTTGCAACTATTTGGAGAAGATGAGAAACCTAAATTTTCACTTGATTACATGTACATGCGTATGAAGATCCAAAATCCTCATACTTATTTAGAAATTTGACTTTGCTAGTGAAATTGAGAAAACCCTCACAATCAATTGTTTAGATGGAAGACTACTAAGTATTTCAAGATTTATTCTTTCCCACACTACTTAATTCTCCATAATAAATTAGTTAGTTTAGGAATTCTATGAAGCTGACTACAATTGATGAGGAAGGTAACAAGCATGGTGTCCACTTTGGGATACACATACAAGGGATGGTGATTTCATAGTATTTAGAGATTTATTTGTATAGTGGATAGAAAGAATGATTGGGGGTACTATCACAAGACTACCATAGTCAATCAAGGACATCTTGATACCCAAAGAGCATTTAGTTAGTAAAGGTTATAGGTTTAACTTGGGAGGTTGGATTTTAAAACCAGAGTACTCATTAATAAGATTGTATGGGTGGAAGGTAGCCACCTCATAGGCTCCTTTTGTTTGTCCCTGATGGAGTACTGCTCTAATACCACTGATGTAGAGCCACACCACTCTACCAACTCACAACCAAGAATGCAACAATATAGAGACCAAGAGAAAAAAAAAAAATTCTTCACAAGCAATTTTATTATACTTGAAAAATCCTTACAACACCCACAAGATGATATCACAGATATGTCTTCTTCAAAAAGAAGTTTACAAATTCTTCAACATAAGAGAAATCCAAAAATAAGAGTTCATGCCAAGAGCTTCACCAAGAACTTCTACTTGAAGAGCTACATCTTTGGAGCTTTCACACCTTGAAGTCTTTACGCCTTCTAGCTTCTACTTCTCGAGCTTTATTAGAAATGCTCATATGCCTTGCTTAAATAGGCACTTACCACCCAATACATGACTTATCCACAACCTTCTAGAATTCCACCTACACAATATCCACAACCTTCTACAACTTCCATAGCCTTCTACAATATCCACAACTTTCTACAATATCCACAACTTTCTAGAATTCTACCCACACACCTCGATAAATGGAATGACAACCATTTTATTTTATTTTTCTATTATGCCACCTATTCACCTCGAAAATAGAAATCCCTTTTTCCTTTCTTTTCTCCTTATTTATTTATTTATTTCTTCTAATTTTCGTCACTTTCTCTCTCCTCCACAATTTTTTTTTTTTTTTTTTTTTTTTAAATTATAAATTTTACATTCAACATGCGTCCCCTTTATTTTGGATGCAAGATGCTCCTGCATCAGACTCCCCAGGTCCAAAAAGATGTTCTAATAACTGGAAGAACATCTTTCAGGATTTAGCACATAAATCCCAAACTAGTTCTTCACATATATGTCCTCCAAATCTTCAACTTGCACACTCTTTCCCTTATTTTTCTTCTTTTCCTTCACATCCACCATAGGTGTTCCATAGGTCTGCTTCCCATGTTGATTTTCAATCTTCTCAAAATCTACCAACTCAACTCGACTGCCAACACTCAGGTTTCTCCTACCGAGCGCTTCATTTTGCAAAGGAATCAAGGAAAACTTCTTACCACCTTTCTCAATAGTAAAAAAATTCCTAACACAATCATGCATAGCCTTGCAATCATACTACCAAGGTCTACCAAGTAATACATGACAACTATTCATATCCACAATATCACACAATACTTGATCCTTATATTGCCCAATCTGAAAATCAACAAGGCATTGCTCCCTCACTTCCAAAGCATGTTCACCTTGCAACTAGCCAATCCTATAAGGACAAGGATGTCACAATCTCTTCAAACCAAGTTTTTGAACCATCTCCTCAGCTTGCAATCATACTACCAAGGTCTACCAAGTAATACATGACAACTATTCATATCCACAATATCACACAATACTTGATCCTTATATTGCCCAATCTGAAAATCAACAAGGCATTGCTCCCTCACTTCCAAAGCATGTTCACCTTGCAACTAGCCAATCCTATAAGGACAAGGATGTCACAATCTCTTCAAACCAAGTTTTTGAACCATCTCCTCAGCAACAAGGTTATCAGTACTACCAACATCTATAATCACCTTGCAAACTTTCCCACCAGACTTACAACAAGTTTTGAACAAACTAGTCCTTTGACAAGAATCCAATGTCTTCTTACCCATTAGTACTCGCCGAGCCAACAAACTTTCTCCTTCCTCAGTCTAACTCTCCTGGACTTCAACCTCATTCACAATAGTAGCTGTCCTACCAATAGAACATTCAAAAGATCTATGCCCTTCTTGACCACACTTGAAACAATTACCTCTGAATACACCTCCACCTGTCCTTCTTCTTTGTTCAATAGGTTTTGGTTCACCTTCTGCTTTTGGTTTAGCTTGTACTGAACTATCCTGCTTCTCCTTCCCTCAGGAACTACCTTGATTCTTCCTCTTTAGCTTCTCCTCTACTCTCAAAGCATACTGATAAGCATCCTCAACTGTGGAAATATTCAGCATACCAACCTCATCCTGAATATTGAATCTCAAACCATTAATGTACCATGCTACCTTCTCCTGTAACAATTCTCTATGCCCAGACCAAATAGTCAACTTGTAGAACTCCTTGGTGTAATCCTTCACATTCATATCCTTCTGTTTTAGATTCTGCAACCTCTTAAACAATTCAAGTTCATAATCAGCAGGAATGAACTTTGCCTTTAACTTAGTCACCATCAATTTCCATCTACTGATCTTCATTTCACCTTCCTCTTCTCTGTCTCTTTGCGGTTCCTTCCACCAAAGAGTAGCATGTCCCTTCAACTTAGTTTGTGCCAACCTTACTCTTAGTGGATCTTCAATTCCCTCAAGCTCAAAGTAGTCCTCTAATTCACCAATCCAATCAATCAAGTCTTCAAGATTCAAAGTACCTGAAAAATTAGAAATCTCCATCTTATGCTTCAGCTTCAACTGAGATCTAGGTCGAGCAAACTGAATAGCCCTAATTCCAATAGGTCTCTCCTCATGATCACTTCTATCCTCACTAGTAGCTTCAAAGTCTTCGGCAACTTCATCATATCTATCTTCAGTACCCACATGCCTAGGTACACCACCCAAAACACTCACAATTTCAGCAATCATGTCACTCTTCATCAATGCAATCTCTAATTTGAGCTCTGCCCTTATCTTCTCTAAGATTCTTTCTTCCATAGCTTCACTAAGGTCGTCATTTTCCTTAGGGTCCAATCTTCTTGGAGGCATCTTCCAAAAATTTAGCAAACCCTAAGCAACAAATTCACCAATCTAAAAGATCAATTAGCCACAAGATCAACCTTCTTTGTAAATCCTGGTGTAAATTGCTTCACGTTCGGCGATTTGTCGACACACTTAGGAACTCTTGCTTTGATACCACTTGATGGAGTACTGCTCTGATACCATTGATGTAGAGCCACACCACTCTACCAACTCACAAACAAGAATTCAACAATATAGAGACCAAGAGAAAAAAAAAAAAAATGCTTCACAAGCAATTTTATTATACTTGAAAAATCCTTACAACACCCACAAGATGATATCATAGATATGTCTTCTTCAAAAATAAGTTTACAAATTCTTCAACATAAGAGAAATCTCAAAATAAGAGTTCACACCAAGAGCTTCACCAAGAACTTCTACTTGAAGAGCTACACCTTTGGAGCTTTCACACCTTGAAGTCTTTACGCCTTCTAGCTTCTACTTCTCGAGCTTTATTAGAAATGCTCATATGCCTTGCTTAAATAGGCACTTACCACCCAATACATGACTTATCCACAACCTTCTAGAATTCCACCTACACAATATCCACAACCTTCTACAACTTCCATAACCTTCTACAATATCCACAACTTTCTACAATATCCATAACTTTCTAGAATTCTACCCACACACCTCGATAAATGGAATGACAACCATTTTATTTTATTTTTCTATTATGCCACCTATCCAACTTGAAAATAGGAATCCCTTTTTCCTTTCTTTTCTCCTTATTTATTTATTTATTTATTTCTTCTAATTTTCGTCACTTTCTCTCTCCTCCACAATTTTTTTTTTTTTTTTTTTAAATTATAAATTTTACATTCAACATGCATCCCCTTTATTTTGGATGCAAGATGCTCCTGCGTCAGTCCTTGAGAGATTAGGTTTCTTAGAATTCATATGGTAGTTATAGTGGGTCAAGAAAGAAATTGTTCAACTAAGAAGAAAAGGCAATATGATGCCTCATTTTATAAAATTTGATGGTTATATAATTGGGCATAACATGATTTAGGAAGTTTAGGATTACATCACGAACAAGTACTGGTTGGTTAGTGACAAAGGTAGACATTAAGATCCCAAGGGGCACACAGGACCATATAGGCTAGGTATGCCCATCAGTTGAAAATGAAAGATGGTATTATCGAAAGTTATGATGATTTACAAGAGGCATACCAAAGGTTGAAAATGTGGAATTTTTTGTCTATAATAGAAGCTCCAAGATTTAGTAAGAGTTTTCTTATGTTTCATCCTAAGGAAGACATGGAAACTCTTAGGATTGAAAAGTGCATCAAAGACTTTAAAAAATCTCTATCAAGAGTATGTTGGGCAGGAAAAAGGTAAGAAATTTTAACATGCACCTCCCCCACCTCCTCAAACCAAGAAGAGAAGATTGAGCATAACAGGATCAAGTACTAGCCCCTTTTCCCCCATGCCTCAATAGGAAGAGGGAACTGGTACCCCTTTGGTGTCACATGAAGATTCTAAAGATGAGGAGCTAGAAAAAATTGTTAGTATTCTAAAAAGCATGAAGGAAAATAAAAATGTTAAACCATTTGAGCAACCTCTAGAGTTTTTTGGGGAGAAGCATGTCTACTATGCTCAAACTATGGAAAATGATGACCCAATTGATACAGAGGATGAGAGGGAAGCCATTTCACTTAGGTTCATTGAACAAGAGAAACATGAGCATAGACAGAGAGAAAGAGGTGGAAGATTTCAAAGGAGTGGAGGTAGATCTTATGGAGATATTAGAAGATATGATGGTACACATCATGACATAGGTAAATTTGAATGGAAGGATTTATTGTTGATAGAGAAAGAGGTTTCTAAACTAGAGGTAATTCTTCTGCTTAGCCTAGGAATAATAGTCATGAAAAGAGAGAAGATATATCTTGGTTTAAAGGAACTTGTTTTGAATATGGGGAAGAAGGACATAGAGCTTTTAAATGTACCCTTTTTTGGAAAGAAGATAGGAAATAGTAGCAGAAATGCTTTGATTCAAGATGAAGCTATTGATCCTCCAAATGAACCTAGAAATATGGAGAACGTGATGATGAGAAGAACCTTATGGAATGAGAAGTTGGATAATGATCCTATATTGAGGAAAGGTCTCTTTAAAACCATATGTAACATTAAAAATAAATGTTGCAAAGTGATCAATGGTAGTGGTAGTCTTGATAATTTTGTATCTAAGGAGTTGGTATCTAAGTTGAAGTTGTAGAGGTTGAAGCACCCCAACCAGGTTATCACATTGCTTGGATCAAGGATGAGTTACATAAATTATTGGTAAGTGAACAATGTTAGGTGACATTCAAGATTGGAAACTAATTTGATGAAGTTTTGTGTGATATTATGCCTATGGATTGTTTTCATATTCTTCTCCCCGATGACCTTGGAAGAATATGATATATCCCCATTTTAATATAGGATTTTAATGATAATTGGATAATACAATTTTATTAAATAAATAATGATAATAGAGTTATATTAAATTCAATACTAAAATATCAAACTAGGAAATAATTATTATTTAATCTATATTATTAATGAAATAATATTTAGTATGATATTTTAAATAATTAAAATATAATAAAATTTCAATGTGTAAATAAAGAAATAAAATTAAATACAAGATACAATATTGTAAAAAGTGTTGGATTTGAGAAAATATGCAAATCAAATCCATGAAGCCCAAGAATAACTGCATGCAGAAAACCTTTCATAGAGAAGAAAAAGACAAGAAGAGGCAAGGGCTTGATCTGAAAACACAAAAATTATATATTCAAAAGAAGAAGAAGTGATTATTCAATAGATAATAATTACAAAGAGATCAATCCTTATAAAAGGAGATCGAAACCCAAAAAGGGTAACCTATTGAGTTACAAAGGGTAACCTAAAGGTGAAAGCTATTTAATAATTATAAAATAATTATTAAATAGTGAAAGCTAAAAAATGCATAAAGTGAAATCTTAAGAAGGGAGAAAATGTAATTTAATAAATGAAATGAAATTATCTTTTTTCTCTAACACCCCCCCAAGATGAGCAACAATGTAACTACAAAGCAATGCAGAAAGAAAACTTGGGTCTCAACAATAAGGCCTGATGAGGTACCCAATCACAAAAAAATCTCTATGAAATGGAGAAATAGAGAAAACCCAGTAGGAAAATTCTACTCCAAAAAAAGATAGTAGAAAATCTAGAGAAGGACTGCAGAAGCCTCCAACTAGAAGAATGTTCCAAAAAATAGGAACAACGAGTGATCATGAAGAAAACCATTCAAGCACGAAGAAGCCACAAAATTTATCAAAAAAAAGATCTGTAGAACCTCAAAGTAGGAACAAAACGAAGAGTATCTATATGGTAGATGATCCATCTCACCAAAATGCATAGGTATCCAGCCACTGCAATTGCCTAGTACATAGGATCAACTATTGAATACATAGCTCACTCTAACAAACCAAGGAAGCATTAGAAACAATAGAAGAACCCCCCCTTAATGCAGACAAGCATGAGGTGATAGGCAGCTGAGAAAGTGGGCCAAAACACTTCTGCAACACAGGAAGAACTAGACACATCGAGAGTGAGGTACATACACCTATAAAGGTAGGTGTCACCAACACATCATGGGGCTAATGTCATGGGACACTCACTTGACAAAGGAAGAGGGAACTAAATAGCAATCAACTATTCCCCCATGGCACTTTATAATATAGTGCGAGTACAATAAATCACAATGATGAAAAGGATCCCAAAACACATGGAGTGGCACTTTATCTCAGTGCATTTGCATAAAGATGCTTACAAATGATACCAAAAATGATCAAAAAGGGAAAAAAGCTAATACAAAAGATAGTGCAACTCAAAACAAAAGATCTCATGCCATGAAAATGATCTACCATATTGTACAAAAGAAAAAAAGCATGATAGAAAGAGCATAGGGCAGAATCTAAAGGAAATTATAGTATTTCTAAAAAGTAGATAGAACTAGCTTTCCAAAAATATAATGTTTCCAAAAAATGGAGATGAGACACTCAAGATAGGCCCTCCGGACTGAAAAACTAAACATCCAGCTTTGATTACCAAGATAGGCAACCAAATTACATCAAAAGCCAAAAACACTTACAACAATGTCTCCGTCTGAGAACCAAATTTTTGACATATTTTTTGGATCGAAAAAATACGTTCGTATGCTCAAGTTACGAAGAAAAACTGACAAGGCCCTTGGGAGATGCATAAAAAAATATTATTTTTTAAATTAAAAAAATTAAAATAAAAATACCGCACCACCCTTGCACCACTAGTGGAGTGATGGCTAGGCAACAGGTGGCCAGAGCTCATAGGTGGAGCGGCTATAGTGGCAAAGCCATAGTGGAGGGTAGGTAGGAGGTGCCACTGGTAGGTCATTGGGAGCTGCTGTAGTTAGTGAGACTGTCGGCAGTTTATCGTAGGCGGTTACTGCCAACCACTAGCGGTCTTGGTGATCATTGGTAGTTTTAAAAACTGCTATAGCAAAAAAAGCCACTTTTTTTTTTTGTGATTTAAATTTTTTTTCCCACCTCGGACTATGTGCAGAGGCCGTACGACTTTTTCGGGCAAAAAAATTTGCCTTCCGGATCAACGTTGTCCAAAATGAACAAAATTTATATGAAAATGAGAGTTTTGTCACCTTTTGAATCCATCCATGATGTCTGTTTGGCCTTAAACTACTCCAAAAATTGGTGACACCCCAGTTTTCTCAAGAAATACCCAAAAAGCACCAGATTTGATCTGCCAAACCCTTGTTCTCATTTTTTATCCAAATACCAAACAAGCTATAGCAGATTTGGCTTTTATACCATATTGGATTTGGGAAAATATGCAAATCAAATCCATGTTCAGCCCAAGAATAATTTCATGTAGAAAACCTGTCACAAAGAAGAAAAAGATAAGAAGAGGCAAGGGTTTGATTTGAAAGCATGAAAATTGTATATTTAGAAGAAGAAGTGATTATTCAATAGATAATAATTACAAGGAGATCAATCCTTATAAAAGGAGATTGAAACCCAAAAAGGGTAACCTAATAAGTTACAAAGGGTAACCTAAAGGTGAAAGCTATTTAATAATTATAAAATAATTATTAAATAGAGAAAGTTAAAAAATACATAAAGTGAAATCTTAAGAAGGGAGAAAAGGTGATTTAATAAATGAAATGAAATTATCATTTTTCTCTAACAGAAAGTGTGTTAACTTTCTAAATAGAATCTAATAATAAATAATAATAAACACAAATAAGTAAGTAAATAAATAATATAACATAGAATAATATAAATTAACTAAATCTAATAAAAAGTCAAGAGATGTTTAACAAATAGACATGATTATTTAAAATTAAAATATAAAAGGGAGGAGAGTTCATTTTAGAGAGGGAAAAAAGAATAGGAGAAGTGAGGAGTTCAAAAAGAAAAAATGGAAGAGAAAAGTAATATAAATAAAATAAGTGACTTTCTGAAAAGGTATCAATGATGTTGAAAGGATGTGAACCTTTGAAAGGGTCATAATTATGAATAGTTGTGGCTCTTCAAAAATATTTTGATTATAAAGTATTGGGACTTTTCCAAAGGATTTTAGTTATGAAGTGTTGTGACTTTTCCAAAGGATTATAACTATGAAGATTTATGACTTTTCAAAGGATTTGTAATATGAAAGGTTGCGACTCTTGGAAAAGAAGAAACAAAAACATATATTTTGTACTTTCCTTATAATTAGAAAATGAAGAATTTTAGAAAGTAAATATATAGTTGAGATAATCTAGAAGGAATAATTCATTGAAGGGCTAACTAAGGATAGAGCCACATGGACCAAGAAAAGAAGAAGGTAAGAATGGTATGTTTATGGATTATATTTATGAATTTATTTATATTAATGAATCATACTTCTAGATAATATTTTTTTAGCTTATTGGGTTGACACCATGGATATTAATGAGACTAGAAGCATGGAGCATGTGAGATATTAAGATCTCCATTGTCTGCCATGACCAAGAATCAATAGGGACTCGAAGCATGGAACATGTGAGATATTAAGATCTCCATTGTCCACCATGGCTGAGTATCAAAGTGCCAGAATATTTTGATGTTGTCCACATATGCATATGTGATTGGCGTTGGATAGAGGATGCTCATCCAAGAAGAATCTTAAGGGGTGTGCTCCAGGGAAGGTGACAAGGTAGCTATGAACTAGGAAGCCTGATTTGGAGACATCCTTAAGATTGGGGTTAAATTAGATGGTAGAATAATATAGTTAGTTTTGTTATTATTGTGATTCTAACCATAATTTTGTAGGTATTACTTGTCCTAAACTAACCCTAAAAGTGGGGACATTACAATGGTATCAAAACATGATCTTGCCATCTTATAGGGTTAAAGGGGAATTAGAAGTATAGCTTATATGAAAGATTAATGTAGAAAGTTAATGACTATTAGAAAGGATTCAAACAAATCCATGACAGAAACCTAATAATTTGGACTAAAAGAAATATATATTTCAACACAACAAAAGAAATTATCTAATTGCTTGAGGACAAGCAATTTGAGGAAGGGCAGACTGTCATATCCCCATTTTAAGATAGAATTTTAATAATAATTAGATAATATATTAAATAAATAATGATAATAAAGTTATATTAAAATTAATACTAAAATATAAAACTAGGAAATAATAATTATTTAATCTATATTATTAATGAAATAATATTTAGTATTATATTTAAAATAATTAAAAAATAATTAAATTTCAATGAGTAAATAAAGAAATAAAATTAAATACAATAGACAATGTTGTAGAAAGTATGTTAACTTTATAAATAGAATCTAATAATTAGTACTAATAAACACAAATAAGTAAGCAAATAAATAATATAACATAGAATAATATAAATGAACTAAATTTAATGAAAATTCAAGAGATGATTAACAAATTGACACGACTCCTTAAACTTAAGATATAAAAGGGAGGAGAGTTTATTTTAGAGAGGGAAAAAAAGAAGAGAAGTGAGGAGTTCAAAAAGAAAAAATGGAAGAGGAAAGAAATATGAAGAAAATAAGAAAGTGACTTTCAGAAAAGCTATCAACGATATTGAAATGATGTGAACCTTTGAAAGGGTCATAATTACGAATAGTTGTGACTCTTCAAAAATATTTTGATTATAAAGTATTGGGACTTTTCCAAAGGATTTTAGTTATGAAGTGTTGTGACTTTTCGAAAGGATTATAAGTATGAAGTGTTGTCGTGACTTTTTAAAGGATTTGTAATATGAAAGGTTGTGACTCTTGAAAATGAAGAAAGATAAAAGTATATTTTGTCATTCCCTTATAATAAAAAAAGGAAGAAATTTAGAAAGTAAATATAGAGTTGAGATAATCTAGAAGGAATAATTCATTAAAGGGCCAACTAAGGATAGAGCCACATGGACCCAGAAAAGAAGAAGGTAAGAAAGGTATGTTTATTGATTATATATTTTTAATTATATTGATGAATCATAATTGTGGATAATATTGTGTTATCTCAAGGGGTTAACACCATGGATATTAATGAGACACAAAGCATGGAGCATGTGAGATATTAATATCTCCATTGTCCACCATAGTTGATAATCAATGTGGACTCGAAGCATGGAGCATGTGAGATATTAAGATCTCCATTCTCTACCATGACCAAATATTAATGTGCTAGAATATTCTAATGTTGTCAACGTATGCATATATAATTGGCCTTGGATAGAGGATGCCTGTCCAAGAAGAATCTTAAGGGTTCACTCTTGGGAAGATGTCAAGGTAGCTATGAGTTAGGAAGCCTGATCTAAAGACATCCTTAAGGTTGGGGTTAAATTAGAGGGGAGAACAATATAGTTAGTTTTGTTATTATTGTGATTCTAACCATTATTTTGTAGGTATTACTTGTCCCACACTAACCCTAATAGTCAGGACATTACATTATGATAGAAAATATTTACATGAGATTAGGTTGAATCAATATACTATTTGGGCTAATGGGAAGAAACAAGTATTTTTTCCTTGACTAAGAAAACTAAAGAGAATCACTGTAAAACAATTAGAGTTTGCTTGGTTGAAGGAAATTAAATTGCTAAGGAAATGAAGAGACAAAATGTTTTCTTTCTTTGAGTCCTAGAAGGACTGAGAAAGAAGATGAACTTGAGTATACACCTAAGTTTAGATCGTTGTTTACTAAATTTTAAGATAATGTACCTAATGGTTTACCTCTTGTAAGAAGTATAAGCCATTGTATAGATTTGATACCTGGAGCTAGTTTACCTAATAAGGCACTACATAGACTAACACATGCAAATAATAAAGAGTGAACATATAAGTTCATGAATTTCTTGAGAGAGGTTTAATTAGAGATATTTTTAGTCATTGTTTAGTACCTTTTGTATTGGAACCTAATAGGAATGGATAATGGAGAATGTGCACTGATTCAAGAGTTATAAACAAAATAACAATTAAGTACATATTTCCCTTGCCTAGGATGGAAGACATTATAGATCATTTCAGTGGATTAAAATATATTACAAAGATTGATTTGAAGAGTGAATATTATCATATTAGAATCAGAGAAGGATATGAATGAAATATTGCTTTTAATACCAATGAAGGTTTGTATGAGTGGTTTGTTATGCCTTTTTGTTTAAATAACACACCTAGTAATTTTATGAGGTTGATGAATGAACATTTTAAGAAGTTATTGGGTAATTTTTTATTATTTATCTTGATGACATGCTAATCAAAAGTAAGAAAAAAGAAGATTGGCTAATACATATTAGGAAAGTGTTACAAAAGTTGAAAAAGGAAAAGTTGCTTACGAACTTGAAGAAATGTTCTTTTATGAAAGAGGAGATTGTGTATGTTAGTTTTTAAAATTTTGTTGATGGTTTAAAGATGGATCCTAATAAAGAGAAAAAAATTCTTGAGTGGCGTACACCTAAGAGTGTTGGAGAAGTTAGACCATTTCATGGATTCAAAAGTTTCTATAGGAAGTCTATCAAAAATTTTAGTTTAGTTTGTAATGTTATGACTGAGACTATGAGAGTGGCAAAAAAATATTTAAATGGACACATGGAGAAAATAAAATGTTGAAGTTGATGAAAGATCAACCCCACAGCTCCCAAGAATCACCTACATTCAAACACCTATCACAAAAAGAGAGGAGCAAAAGTTATAGAGGCTAAAATTCCCAGATCCACAGTGCATATATTCTTGATGAGAAAAAGATGAATTTATATTCATAAAAAATGAATGAATAATTTTAGAAAGATACAAGAACTGTTAGAATTTTCTATAACAAGTACAAGTTAGAAAGTAAAAAGTTATCACCCCTAACAGTCAAAAGGAACTCAAGTCTTTCTTTGGGAAGATAAATTTTGTTGGAAAATTCATAAGTGGGTTTGCAGAGATAGTGCATCCTCTTAATGGTTTACTCAAAAAGGGGGCTAAAAGAAAATGGGTTCTTGAGGTAAATAAAACATTCAAGGACATCAAGGTAGCCATTTCCACGGCTCCAGTACTAGTAAGTCCTAATTACAACCTTCCCTTTAAGATATATTCCTTCGCTTAAGAGCATTTGTGTGTAGGGATCTTAATTTAGAAGAAGGAGAAGAAAGATGAAAGACCTATCACTTTTATGAGCTGCCCTCTAAGAAATGCTGAGTTGAATTATTCTAACCTTGATAAATAGTCTTTTGCATTGGTTAAAGCAGTAAAGAAGTTCCGCCACTACATACTAAGTAGTAAGGTGTAAGCTATCATACCCGATCCAATACTAAAAACATTATTGATGCAAAATGAACTTGGTGAAGGATGAGGTAAATGAATGCCAATATTGCAAGAATTTGATCTAGAGATCTAACCCATGAGATTAGTCAGGGATCAAGGATTATCAAGAATGATAGCTGATAACTAGATTGGTGATGAAAAGAAATTTAAGTTTGAGAAAGAAATAGATACAGAAGATCAGAAGAAAATGATAGTATCTCAAGTTGACATTGGTCAAGGTGTAGTAATGGATGTCTGGTACCAGGATATTGTTTACTATCTTCTATAGAATTGGTGCCCTGATTGGATGAATAGTTCACAACACAGGGGACTTAAAATGAAATGCGAATTCTATATGTTGCAAGACAATAAGTTGTAAAAAAGGAACTATGAAGGGATCTTCTTAAAATTCTTAGGACTTGAAGAAGTGAAGGAAGTCCTAGAACAGTTTCATGATAAGTATGGTATAGGGTACGATTCGATAGAAGTGACTACTTATATGATTTTAAGATCAGGTCATTTTTTTCCCACAATATTCAAGGATGCTTTTGAGCACGTGTGGTCTTGTCATGTTTGTCAAACTAGTGCTAACAAAGAAAGACACCTGACAATGCTTCTACAACCCATATACGAGGTACACCCTTTTGCAAATTAGGGGCTAGATTTCATTGGTCCAGTCAATCCACCACCATCTACTAGACACACCTACATTCTTATAGCCACTAATTATTGTACAAGATGGATAGAAGCATAAAATTTTAGAAATTGCACTACTAAGGTAGTAATGAACTTCTTGGAGGAATAAATTGTTACTAGATTTGGGATGCCATTCGCTTTAGTGTACGATAATGGATTAGCTTTTGCATCAATATTCTTGATGCAATGGGCATTTGAAAATCAAGTTATTATCAAGTTCTCCTGAAATTATTATCCACAAGGGAATGACATTGCAGAATCTATGAATAAGAACTTGATCATAGTAATAAAATGATTGCTAAAGGAGAACCATAAAGATTGGTATACACAACTCAAATATGCTTTATGGATAGATTGAGTGAGGGTCAAGAATGATTTGGGGAATTCTCCATATTTTCTTGTTTATGGACAAGAAACAGTATTCTTGCTCAACCTCCAGATTCCTATTTTGAAATTCATGAGTGGATATGCTTAAGATGTTGATAAAGTAAATTAGATTGACAAATATTTTCAAGATGGACAAGAAAAAGATAGCTACATTGGAACACATGGCTAAACATCAGGCTATCATAAAGAGATGGTTCGACAAGAGGGCCACAATAAAGTCCTTTAGGATTTTTGACCTTGTTCTACTTTGGGATAAGGCAAAAGAAAATCTAGGCAACCATATAAAGTTTCAATGCTTGTGGATTGGTCCTTACCAAATAACCAAAATTCTCGAAGAAAATACTTTTAGGCTCACTTCCTTACAGGGGGAATTAGTTCCATTACCAATCAATGGGAAATTTCTAAAACATTATTTTGAAGCCTAAGAGATGCAAAAAAAAATTAAAAAAATTAGCTAGCTTTTATTTCTGCAAGTGTGTTTATTTTCTGCAAGAGTGTTTGCTTTCAGTTGTGTGTTTGTTTTCAGTCATTTATTTTTCTTTCAAAGTTGTGTCAGTCCAAGGGGGTAAGGTGCACTTGGGATTTTATCTTGAGATATATTACTAACTATTCTTTTGGTTCCAATTTCAAGAAGAGGTATTTCTTTGTCAAAACATTTGGACGATGGTGTGTCTTATACCAACTGGGGAGTGGATGTTGCTTGCAATAATCAGACGACTCTTAGTCTTGAATTTAGGATTCTAGACCAACAAGATCTTAGCACTTTGCGAACTTAAAAAATTGATTGTCTTAGGTGTTTTCAAACCAAGGTCAAAAGTAGCAAGGGACGATCCTAAACCCAATTGGTTCAAAATATAGAAGAGGTCTTCTTGACAGATTGCTAAGATCATTGTTTGGCATGAGAGTTTCTAAAAGTTCTAAAAGAGGAACACAAGGGATGGTCACAAAGGATCAAATCCAAGAAATGACACTGATGTCCTAGCTATATAGTCTAAGTGAAGTTAGGATATAGAAGAAAATGAAAAAAAAAGAAAGAAAGAAAAGAAAAGAAAATATAAAGAAAAATGGTGTTAAGACTAAAGGATTCTAAAAGATCTGAAATGGAAGAAAGATGCACTTTCAAAATGAAGTATCTAGTACTAAAATAGTGCTTCATCAAATAGTGAAATTATGAAGTACATGGAGTGATTATTCAAAATTTGGCAGAATTTTTTTTATAAAAAAATGATAGCCTACTAAGAGCCCTTAACTAATTCTCTCACCTGGTCAAGAAAATGATCAAAAAACAACCTTCATGGAGATTCCTAATGAATGAGCCAAGAGGGGTGGAACATTGTTTCCAAGTTGTTAGAAAAATTTGATAGATGTCATCCTAAAATATCAAAGGAGAATGAACACACCAAGCACACACTAAGCTTGAAGGTTTTGGATCTTGAAGTTTTGACTATGAAGTTATTCAAAATTTGTTTGCAATGTTTGGGATTCAGTTGGTGTTTGACCCACATTGAAAGAATGCTTGCTGATGAAGAAATGCCTTTGTCATTTCTTCCTTTTGTCAAGGCTATTTGTTGTGGTTCCACAATGCACACCCCATTTCAGTCAGAAATGGGGACCCCCTACTTTATTTTTTTGACTTTTGGACTCTTAATCAAGGGTCTAGGTCATTTTTGGAGCTCTCATTTAGAGCCCTGGTTCATGTCTAGGTCATTAAAAGAAACTCTTAGATTAAGAATTTTAGCAAACTAAGTCATTTAAAAGTCTTTTGGCACCTATTAGGTGCACCTACACACCTGTGCTAGTGTACAGAGAAAGTGAGAATTGGCATTGTGTGCAAAACTGTGCATCTACACAATTGTGCAGTTGTGCCAAACACCCTTAGGTCTATATAAGAGGGGAGGTGTCCTCTCTTCTCTTATCTTGTTCATTACCTTCTTTCATTTGTCGAGAATCCCGTGCCATAGCTCCCACAAATTTGAGGTATGCCAAAACTCCCACTACGAAAACACTGCATCTCCAAGGTGCACCCTCCATTCCTCCTTCCTTGCTCCACTACACACAAATAAACATATGTTAGAACACTAAAAAATGGGTGCACACTAGTGCACCTATTCGTGTGCCCTAATGCACATCCATTTTGTAAAACCTAAACACAAAACATAGAAAACATAAGCTAAAACCTCATGGAGGTGCATAGTAGTATACCTAATTAGGTGCGCTAATGCACACCCCCTTCTATGCAAAAACATAAAACACTTTAAAAACTTAGACAAGGTTTTTGAAACATTTTTTAGGTACGCACTAACACACCTCATGAGGTTCACTGATGTGCACATTTAAAAGAGAAAATTCTAAACTTGAAACAAAAAATGAAAGCATTGGCATTAACTTTATAGGAGTGCATTAGGCACATCTTCTTGGTGTACTTGTTGCACCTTTTTTTTGCATTCTTTTTTCTTATGGAGGTCTAAAATAGGTTTTTTCGTATCTTCAAGTGGTCTAGTTTTTGAGGATTTTGTGTGTCATTATTAGGGTGTAATTTAATCATTTTTATCCAACCCAAGACTAATGGGTGTGTCTTTTTGTAGACATAATGGCATCTTCATTAGGCAAGAAAATGGCACCAAAATCCATTGTGTTCAAGTTCCAAGGTGTGCCATTGATATCAAGATTCCAAGATGACTACGTAGAGATTAATGACATATTGATTTGGGGGAGTTCCTCAGGATTTACAAAAAACCCACTAAGAGGTTGGCTATAGTTTCTACATTAATCTAATCAGGGCTAGTAAGCACAGCTTCACACTTGATGTCAGTGCAATCCCCAGACCTCATAATGACACTTGCACAAAATTTTCTCTCTGAGGAGAGGGTGGTGAAGAGTGTGACTAGAGAAGTTGTCCTGGACCTCTGATCCAACAACATTGAGAGAGTAATCCATCTCCCTAGGGTAGATCAATTTATCAGGTTGACTTATGATGCAACAGAAAGGTGGTACGTAGAGCACTTGAAAGAGGCTTTTGAGATCATCCAGTCCTCTTATCTTATAGAGAAGACTCCTTTAGGGAAGGTAACGAGTAAGGTGGATATGAAAAGAGGATACATGAAAGAAGATATTGGATACTTGATCATTCTTTTGATTAGGGTGATGGGTCTACCTACAGCCAGACACCTAAATGTCTTCATGATACATTTCATCAAGACTATTAAGACGAAAAAGCTACCACTTGACTAGGCCACCACATTGAGTGAAAATCTATGTGAGCAATTGGGAGAAACAAAGCATAAAGTAAGTTTTATATGACTTCATACTTAGTCTATCTATTGGCTGCAAGGGTGATGAACTATCCCAGTTTTTATAGAAGAGGCAACATGCATGATCTAAATGCTTGGCCATATATTGTCTACCCCAAATTGGTAAGGAAGAAGCACTCAGGGAAAAGCAAGGAATATAGAATCATGAATGATGCATTTATATTTTCTATCATCCGATTCACAGAGGGTGATTATGTAAAAAGATTATCTGATGATGCAGTAGTGTAGATAAGAGCAATTGGGGCCTATTACATTCAGTTTAAAACATTCACATATCTAAGGGTAGCTGGTGCCACTATCAACCCAAAGAAGCTCCCAAGATATCCTAGTGATAGACTTGTTCCATTGGAGATTGCTCAAAAAATTGAGTCAACATATGATAGGGTGAGGAAAGAGCGTAGACCATGTTGGACTTGGCCTCTGATCATAGGGCCTTATCAAGTAAAGAGGAAGCATGATATTCTTTCTTTTGAATGGGAATGGAATCAATATCCCCTAGAAGAGTACAATACCCTAAGGCTATGCTTTGACAACATTGAGAGAGTCCAAAGTCTGGTAGGAAAGGAATTTCATCATGAAGAAGCCATTGAAGACCATTGGATGAATATAAAAAATGACTATGATGTACGTATCAGAGATTATTATAGGATGACTTTGTATTTGGTAGAAAAGGCTCTAAAGGTCTAGATTCTATCGCAGATACTGCAACAAGACTCAGGGGAGCTGCTCGACCCTCTGTTCAGCCTAAATAAGATTGGAGAAAGGCCAATAATGAACACTGAGGTTGACAAGGAGGAGAATGATGATATTAATCATTAGGTGAGGTATGTTATCAAGATGACAAAGGATTGGATTAGGAAATCATTTAAACTTGATCCAATACCCGAGACAATGGTCTTCCATGCATAGGCCCGCCCAACCAAAGGTACAAGGAAGAAGGTCACTATTCCTACATTTGTAGCCTAGTCACCAATAAGGCCAAAAATAGTATACCAACTTGATTGACCAATTGGATACTATCACCCTCTAGAGAAGAAAGGAAAGGGAAAAAGAAAGAGGAGTTCTCCTCAAAGAGTCAAACTAGAGGAGAGTGAAATCCCAGTACCTCCACAACAACAAGAAGAAAATGTTGCAAGGGCTAGAGGATACTGGAGCTTCCCAAGTCTAGATAGACCCTTAATTTTCACCAGCTACACCTAGCCAAGTACAAACATAGGGTGAAATCTAGGAAGTCTCTCCTCCTTCACAAGTAGAACAAGCATCCCCTTCGGCCTCTAGGAAACAAAGAAAGATTAAGACCCCATTAAGAAAAGGAAAAGGGTGATTAGAAGGATGGTTCCTTTCCCATCTATCCTAGAACCCATTCTTGAAGAGGGAGAAGAAGAAGAAGAAGATGAGGAGGAGGATGTGCCATTATATAGAAGGAGTTGGCTAGCTAGGGCCATAGAGCAAGAAAGGAGGAGAAGTTCCAGTATGACACTACCATCAGCCCCAAAAGAACCTTTGGAAATAACTACTTTAAAGGATGAAGTACAAAAATGGGTGGATGAGTAGGAAGTAGGGGGTGATGATGTATTCAAAATGATTGATTTTGACTTCATGCCCATGGGAACAGAGTTGATTGGGGTCAAGATCAGGGATACATCGACGAATTAGCCTCAATAGGAGGACTAGACATAGATGCCACCAGAATCACAAGGTCCTGATCTTTATGTAACATCCCCTTTACAAGTCATAGTGGTGGACAAAGGCTTGGCTACTTCCTTACCTCTGAGTACTAAAGAAGAACAAGTTCAAAAGGAGCCTTTATAGGAGGAGGAGCCACAACAGACAACAACTGATGAAGTGTTTGAAGAGAGACGTATGATTGAATACCCTCAAAAAAATTTGCAAGGCACTGAAGTAAAAACTACAAGCTCCACTAAAACATAAAAAATGGGAGGACAGCCTTCATAAAGAGAAAGAACCCCAGAGAGGAGTGATAAGGGGAAAGCAGTGGTAGAACAAACTTCTTCATCCTCAAGAGGTGGGCCATCGGTGGAATGAGTCCTGAGGTGGCTGGGAAAGGAAATGATTAGAAGTAAAAGCCATAATTCACTACAAATGAAGAGGATATGTATGAGTTGATGGAAGTTCTGACCAAACTTGAGTCCCCTACAAGAGAAGCAGGACCGTTGGCCTTTATCAACACTGATCAGAACCAAGATTTGTTCACATAAGTGGCTATCCCTCCTCTTGATGCAAATTTAGCAGATCTAGGTCCACTTGACTATCAGATCAAAGAGGTTATGCTCGAGAAGTCCACATTGGATACCACCAGGTTGATGGTCACAATGGGGACAAAAGAGGTTTTTAGAACATTGGAGCAAGTAGGGGTAGCACTCAGAATAGTTCGTAGGAAAAATCAAATCCTAAAAGGATATCTAGCCAAAGTTGTTGGTCCCTTAGATCTAGAACACCCCAAGGAGACTCTTAACATTGCATTAGAGAGAAGAGACGGGGGAGGTGTGCAGTTGAACCCATTTTTGAATGCCTGCTAGCAGTGGTGGGAAATTTTTGAGGAAAAGGGTGTCCTAATCATCCAAGGAAATCTTAAGCTATTTCATGCTACACAGGAAAATGTAAACAAGATGGTAGCAATTTTAAAGTAAGATTTTAGTATTATGGATGAAGTACATGCTTGGAGTAAGGCTTTACAGGTATTATAGGCTATTAAAGGGTAGAGGTACAAGATTTTTGGTAGATGTATATACAATGGAGGAATTAGATTTAATTGATGATTGGATTGAGAAAATAGTAGATAGTAATAAAGTAATGGAAACATTACATGCGAAGATCCATCGACTCAAGGACCAAACCCGAGAGCGAATTTTAGAGGTAGAGAAACATTATAGCGATGCATGTTTGGGACATTTTTGAGGATGAAGAGTAGGAGAAATTAATGCCCATAGAGGTAGTGGTAGAGAAGTTCTGGAAGATTTTTGAGGAAGTTACAAGTGATGATGACATTCGACAGACATTCAGAACAAAGGAAGCCTTGCTAGAGTTGGATACAAACTCAAGGATTTTGTTGATACCCGTATTGAAGTAGAAAACTACAAAAAAAATGTCAAAGATAAATATGATGCTTTAGATCTACCAGATGCAGCTAAGATTACTAAGGTAATTGAGAAATTCAAAGGTAAACAATAAGATATAGTTCTAATATGAAGGGTGACAAAACTCAAAAGCTAGAATTTCAATTTTGACACTCAATAAAATTTTGAGATTTTGGACCTTTTGAGGTGAGCAAGCAAATAGGTATGCATGTGAGTAGATGTGTAGGTGAGTTGGTGCACCTTTCTAGAGGTGCGCTGACACTTAATTGCTAGTTCCAAACATGGAGCTTTCTATGCATTAGAAATGCATTTTGACAGTAGTTTAACTCTGACAGATGCCCAATGAAGCATCAACTTCTATTTTTGACTCTTCCAGACACTTCTACTTTGACTTAAGGCTTTCTTATTCTTTTTCTCTCATAAATTCTTTGTTCTATTACATGTAAAGGCCCATGCATCCAATTAATGAATATTAAATGGATGGAGTCCTACTAAGCACCAGTTAGATTCTTAGTTTATATATAATTAGTTTGTTTATTAATTTAAAAATCATATTATTGCATGAAGATATCTCTCATTCTCAACAAAAATTGAGGAGATGATTTCTTATAAATACTCCATTGTAATATGTAATTGGGGCCTCTATTTTTTTGCAATAATATTATGCTTTTGGTGCTCGCATTTGGAGTGTAGTGATTCTTGCCTAAATGTGATTGTTTTGTGAATTTATGTTCATGGAATTGTAATTGAGCCAAAAGTTTATTGATTTGTTTCTGGTTGTGCGATCTCTTTTAGTTCTGGTGTTTGCTATGGTTTTAACAAATTTTACTGATGTATCTAGCTCGAGAAGAAATCATCCAACTGTGTCTGCCTAACTCATTGTCTCGCATGAGCGTACTTTCTGTGGCCTTGCGATTTGATGAAGAGTGAAATATCATACGATAATTAAAGTTTCCCATTGACGATTGCATTAGTGGAATCAAGGAAGTGCTGCTCCTATTTTCATTGGTTACCCATCGATTTCTTTGAAAGCTTAACTTGTAGACATTGTTTTCATAGCTTATGTCCATTAGGATTTTACTTTCATGTTATTTGCTTCAAATTTCTTGTTATTTTCTTTACTAATCCCTTTTTAGTTTAAGAATTCATATTAGTTGCATTGTTAGATTGAATTCATTGGAAAACATAAAAAATACAAAAACATAATTCTTTTTGTGTGTTTTGTTTTGAAGCAGCAAATAGATTCAACATCTCATCCGAAATCAAACGAACCAGGAAGGGCCTCCATGTGAAAAAAAAACATTTATCTTCAACTGAGTAGATTTTAGTAGGTCACAAGATCACCTACAACCTTGGAGTTGATTCATAGAATCAACTTTTCAAGAGAGGAGTTTGAAAGAATTCCTGCCGTTTAGCATCGTGCATAATGATAGCTCAACACACACCTCCAAAGGGTGCGCACTAGGTCTAAAAGCTAAGAAACACCTAAGGAAAGGTGTGCATGTGTGTACCTCCCCAAGGTGTGCACATGTGTAGCTTTCAAAGGAGACTTAAAAGCAACATAAGGGTGCACACATGCACACCCCATAAAGGTGCAAAAGTGTGCACCCCATTTTGCACATTTAAAAGCTAATTCCTATTAGAGTAATTAGATATTTTTTAATTAACTGTAGTTCACTTAAGCTAAACTTTAGGTATCTAATAATTAATTTCTTTTATTGATTATTATGATACAACCTCGATTAATTTCTCTTCCTATATTTAATAATTATCTTGTAATTATTAAATACCTAGATTAAATACTTTTCTTATATTTAATATTTATTTTGTAATTATTAAATACCTAGATTAAATACTCTTCCTATATTTAATAATTATCTTGTAATTATTAAATACCCTAAAGAGTTTTATGTTGCCTTTTGGGGTTTTGATCTCCTTTATAAGGACGATCTCTCATTGTAAACATTAACTTGAGATAATTCATTTTTTATAGCAATTCATTTTTTTGCTCATCAAGAATGTCTCATCTATGGATCTAGCTATTCAAGCCTCCATAGCTTTTTGCTTCTCTCTTCTGTAACAGGTGTTTGCATACAAGTGATTCTTGGGAGTTGTGGGGTTGATCATTTCTAATCTTCAACATGGTATCACAGCTTTAGATCTTCATGCCCTTGTTTTGTTTGTGAGAGATTTGGCATCAGATCTAACATTTGTTTTCAAATCTGAGCTTTTAGCATTTTTGGATTTTCTTTTTTCAGCACTAACACATTGTCTAGCATTATGTTTCTGATGGTTAGACATTATGGCATTTTTTTGCCTTGACAACCATTTGACCATCAAATTTGGGCTTGTAATTTGTTGATGTTAGTGCCATGTCAACACTGCATCACTACTTCCTATCACCTCCTCGACCTTTGCTTGGACCTATCTTTGATTTTTTTCTCGTATCTCAGGCATACAAAGGCCATTTTTTGTAAACAAGATATTTTCGAAAAGATGGTTTTGAGCCCGTCACTATGGTATAGTTAGTTTTCAGTTCTAATGCTGTTTCTACTATCTAAGTCTAAAGTTCTTTTTTTCACTCTAAGAGGTATATCTTGAGCATTTGACTTTTGATTTAGGAATTCTTTATATCATTGGAAATATCTTTCTATGCTCTTTCTAGTGATGCTTATTATTTTTTCAGATTTTGCTCTAGGCACATTTTATTTAGTCTTCTGCATTTTTGCATTCTAGTGGATAACTTGGTTGTTTTAGGTTTGAGGATTGATTTCTTTGCTTCAAATGATTCATCACGACTTGTACTATCTATTGTATTAGTTGTATGCCTTTTCTGATCTTTGATGAGACCTTTTGTAAGCTTTTTTTCATATTACACTAAGATAAAGTACCACTCCTTCCTTTTTAGGATCTTTTTCATCATTGTGACTTATTGTACTCACACCACATTATAAAGTTTCATGTGGGGGTTAGTTGTTTTCCTTTTAGTGCCCTCTTCCTTTTTCAAGTGAGTGTACCTTCCATGACATTAACCCCATGATGGGTCGATGACATGTGCCTTTATAGGTGTTTGTACGTCTTCCCCACTCTTGATGTTCTTCATTCTTTCTGTAGGAGAATTTTGGCCTACTTTCTCAGTTGCCTATCACCTCACCTTGCCTACATTAGGGGGGTTTTTCTATTTTTTCTAATGCTTTCTTGGTTTGATGGAGTGAGCTATGTATTTAGTATTTGATCCTATGTACTAGGTGATTATAGTCACTAGATGCCTATGCATTTCAGTGAGATGGATCATTTACCATATAGAAACTCTACTTTCCATTCCTACTTTGGTTGCAGCCTTCTATTTCAGAGGAGGTTCTATAGATCACTAGTTTCCTTTTGACAGAGTTTTTAACTTCTTCATACTTTAGTGGTTTTCTTCATGATCACTCTTTCTTCCTATCTTCTAGGACATTCCCTAGTTTGGAGGCTTCTTCAGTCCTTCACTAGTTTTTCAGAATTTTTTCCATCTCTTTTTGGAGCAGGGTTTCTGCCATGTGGTTTTCTCTATTTCTCCTATTTTTGGAGATTTGGTTGTGCTTGGGTACATCTTCAAGCCTTTTTTGTTGGGACCCAAATCTACTTTCTGTAGTAGTTTCTAGGTTTTTAGCTACTCCCTAAGTTTATCTTAAGGGGAGGTGTTAGAGTAATTAGATATTTTCTAATTAACTCTAATTCTCTTAAGCTAAACTTCTGGTATCTAATAATTAATTTCTTTTATTAATTATTATGATACAACCTAGATTAATTTATCTTCTTGTATTTAATAATTATCTTGTAATTATTAAATACCTAGATTAAATACTCTTCCTATATTTAATAATTGTTGACATAGATTAAATACTCTTCTTGTATTTAATAATTATATTGTAATTATTAAATACCCTAAAGAGTTTTACATTACTTTTTGCGGTTTTGATCTCCTTTATAAGGACGATCTCTCATTGTAAACATTAACTTGAGATAATTCATTTTTTATAGCAATTCATTTTTTTCCTCATCAAGAATGTCTCATCTATGGATCTGGCTATTGAAGTCTCCATAGCCTTTTGCTTCTCTCTTTTGTAATAGGTGTTTGCATGCAGGTGATTCTTGGGAGCTATGGGGTTGATCATTTATCAACTTCAACAATTATGCCCCCCCCCCCGCAGCATAACACTTGAACTAAGCACATGTGTGCACCTTACCTGGGTGCACAAGTGTGCCAAAAGATCCTTGATATGCTTTTTTAGGGCAGGGTAAAAGGGTGATTAACTCATTTTTTCACTATTTTGGAGCACTTGGGCTAGGTTTCTTGTCAGTTAGGGTTTTTTTTGGGTTAGGTTTTCCAACATAAGATAACTAATGTTTGCTTCTTTGTACAGATAAAAAGACATCCTTAACTTGTCAGGGTCATAACTTTTGACCTAGCACTCATAATTCAAAATTGTTTACACCATTAGAAAGAAGAACTAAAACTCTAATTTTAGTCTCTAAAATAGCGAGCCTTTGGCTTCCCAATTTTAGAGACCAAAAAAAGTTTCAATTTGAAATTTTGAGTAGAAGACCTCTAAAAATGTCAGTTAAAAAGACCTAGAAAATCTTGTTATAAAATATATGAATTAGCACTAAAGATCAAAGATACAGAGGTTGGACACATCAACCAGAATAGGTTCCTCATCACTATTAATGACAAGATTCAACATAGGTGCCTTGAAATTTCAGATAGAAGAAGCAGAAGTAGGTCAAATCTATGAATTTTTTTTGGCTATAAAGAGGGTATAAATCATCAAAAATGGAAAAATAAGTGCACTATAGTGCTCCCTATCCTCGTCTGAGAAAAACCCAGAAACCATTTTCAAAATTAAGAACTTCAATTTTTTGGTGAATTGAGCACCCTACACAAATTTCATTAAGGTGTGTTGGTGTGCTAGTGCATAGGTGCACAATGTGCAAAGGTGTGCCACTCCAAAGGTGCATCAAATTTTTGAAGAAGTTAGAGGTGCACTGACAGTTAACTGCTAGTTCCAAATTTAGAGCTTTCCATGCATCGAAAATGCATTTTAACGATAGTTTAACTCCTAGAAACATTCAAAGAAGGCCAAGCTTCCATTTTTAGAGCTTCCAATGACTCCCAGATCCTCTTGTAGCTTTCTTCTTCTTGTCTACTTCTTATTTCTTTGTTTTAAGTCATGTAAAGGCTCATGCACCCATTAATTAATATAAGCAAGGGTGGAGGCCTACTTAGCACCATTTAGAGAGTAAATTTGTATATAATTAGATTTTTTTATTAGTTTAGAAGCATATTTTTACATTAAAGGATCTCTCATTCTCAACACAAATTGAGGAGATGATTTCTTATACATTCAGTAAAGTAACATGTATTTCAAGCCATTATTTTGATGCAATCATATATGCTTTTGGTGCTCTCATTCTGAGTTTAGTTATTCTTGCCAAAGTGTGTTATTTTTTATCGATTCTTGTTCATGATAATAGTGGAGCCAGTAGTCTTGTTGTTTTGATTTGATTGTGTGATATTTTAGTTTTGGTGTTTGCCGTGTGTTGATGAATTTCGCTAACATACATATTTGGAGAAGAGATCACCCTATTGGTTAAATTAGGAATTCATATACTTGCATTTTTAGATTGTATTCATTCAAAAGATAGAAAATACCAAAAATATAGCTTTTCATTTTGTGGTTAATTTTGAAATGACCCAAAATTGGTTCAAACTAGCAAAGGCCTCTTTGTGAAAAAATACATTTATCTTCAACTAAGTAGATTTTGGTAGGTCGCAAGATCACCCCGAACCTTGGAGTTGGTCCCAAATTAGCTTTTAAAGAGAGGAGTTTGAAAGGATTCCTTATGTTAAGCATCATGCAAAACAAAAGCTCAACAAGAACCACATTAGATATTGTGTGAGATTGAATGGATTGTGTAATTGATCAAAGCTTCTCGAATGATATCCAACATTACATCATGGGATGTTGTCATGTGGAAGTGTGAGCTATGAGGTAGGTAGTGAAGTGGAAGTGATAGAGAGGTGACAAGGACCCAAGAGCGAATTAGAGTGTGCATAGTGGTTACATGATACCAAAGGTTTGGGATGGATCAATGAGGCCCACATTGATAGACGGTGAGATATAATGTTCCCACTATCCTATTCAATCATTGTTGACTAACATCATGAGATCATGAGAAGGTAACACATGTCTTGGCTAGTAGGAGAATGCTAATTGGATAGAAAGTTAATGTGGCACCTTGGTTGAAATGATGTGGACTAGTGGACCAATCAAGGCCTTCCATGTGGAAGATGTGCCAATAGACTAAGTTTTACCAAGGGTTGATTGATTTGAATTTGAATGGGAGAAAGAAATTAAATCATTCCAAGAACATAAATATCTAATAGAAGCTTGAAGAGTTAGTATAGAGAGATAATAAAATATTAAATGGGGTCATTCAATTGTGATGATTGAATATAATATGCATATGCACAAGAAATTAAAATGTAAACATAATATTATAAGTTCATAATATGTAATGTGTTGTATGCATTGGAAATAATAAAGTAAAGAAGGAAAACGTAACTGGATAGACAGTTAAAAATTTACACAAAGAAAGAAGAAATTACAAGAATTATATGGACTAATTTGGAGAAGTTTTCTTTTGTAAACATTTTTGGGTTTTTTTCTAGTCTTTTTGAGGTGTCTTCTAGGTGATTTTTTTAGGCTTTGGAGATAACTTTGTTGGAGATTTTGACTATATTTTTAATTTCTTCTCTAGAAGTTTTTAGTCGAGTCTTTTTCTCCTTTTTTTTACCAAAATCTAGTTTGTTGCAGTTGAAATAAGGAGAGAACATTTTAGTTATAGATAGATGAATAGAATGGAGAAGACAGTGACAAATGGGAAGAACAAGTGCAATCTAGGATTCTTCCTTCTCCTATATATTCTTCTTTTATTTCTTTTTAAAGGGTTCTTGATTTTGGATATTGTTGGGTTCTATCATCTATGACCCCAGCCAAAAAGTTTGATATCTTTTGAGAATAATTATTAAATCATTTTATGAATAGACTTAATGAATCTTTGTTGAGTTTCATTAAAATTTGAGTTTTTGTGAATTATATGTATGTTGCCTATTAGAGATAGAAAAGATACATACATACATACATACATACATACTTACATACATACATACATACATACATACATACATACATACATACATACATACATACATACATACATACATACATACATACATACATATATATATATATATATATATAGGGATTTCATAAGTGGGCTAAGTTAAAATTGCATATAATGAATTTTGTAAGGCAATATGTCTTTGTTTATATTCTATTGATTAGAATATGTTATGCAATATTATATTTCTCATGATGTAGATGCCCAATAGGAATAAGACACTAATCTCATCTTTGAGGGTCTTACTATTTTGTTTTTGTTTCGCGTTCATGTTATCTTATTGCAAACTTAATATGAATTGTAGAATTATTTTACTTTAATGTTTATTTTTTTCCTACCCCTATCTCATTCTCCATGTTAATATTGAGGTTCAATGGATGATTTTACCTCATCTAGTAGCTCTCTTCATATTGATACATTCTATAAGATATATCTTCTTAATTGGATTCATATTTGTGTCTACCTTTAGAATACTAATGTGGATTTGAGGTGCACTCACATAGGTTTTGCAAAGCCTAAAGTGTAGAAGGTTTATTTGAGCCTTGTTAGTTGGTTAAAGTCTCTCAAAGTTCTTGACAATTATAGTTGGCTACTTAATAGAGAATATGGGTTGGTCTTGGTACCTATTTTGTAGTGTAAATCTTCTTAGGAGCCAATACATTGGATGAAGATGCATATGTGTCATTAATATAAATATAACATTATGGTAAATTTTCTTGGTCAACTAATAAAATTTGGTTGAATTCATCAATGAAATGCCCAAGTATAGAGCGAGAATCCAATATATAGTCAAATAATGTTGGTCAATGGGCATAAAATATTTATCAAACATGACTATGTAATCTTGAACATATATAATATGTAGTGTATACATACTTTAGATATGGTCACATGTGTTAGTATATTATTTGGAACATGTTTTTTTCTTGTATAAAGTGATAGTGGTAGAGTATTGCAGTTATTCAAGGCAGTTCTAGAGTTTGGAAAATTTGGCCTAGCTAATTGAATTTCTTAATCAATTCAGCTACTTGGAATTGTAGGGATGACTGATGTAGGAGCATCCTAGGATTGTTTGCAATTTTGCATGTTGAAGGGATTTTGGTTTAGAGTTGTGTTACTTGTTCATCATTGGGTGTAGTTTTGGCCGAGGAGCTTGGTCATTGAAGGGAGCTCGATAGATATTGGTGTCTGACATACATCGGGAGCTTGGTATTCATTGTGGAGCTTGGCATACACTGTGATGCTCAACATACATTGGGAGTCAGCATTCTTTGGGAGTTTGACAATGTTTTTGGGAGCTCGACAACACTTATGGTTTTGCTGATGCTTGGCTTGTCTTGGTTCCTGTTGGTGTTGAGTTATCTGTGAGTTCACTTTTGGAATTTAATTTATGTATGGGTATTTAATTCATGTTGTAGCTAACTTTGGGTATTTAATTTTTATTTTAGTCAACTTTTGGTTCAACATATATTTAATGTACAGATTTTAATTTAATTTGTAATGAACTGGGTCAACCTATGGCTTATTTGGGTATAAGTAAGGGGGTTTTGTGGAGTGTTAGGTAATTTTTTGATGATCATCCAACTTAAGAAGATGACAAAGTGTAGGAGAAAAATTTGAGAAGTGCTAGCTTAGTTTTTTCTTGGAAAAATAGGAGATTGCTTGGTGGGATTTCGAGCACAAGTTGAGATTTCCTTGGGGTTTTCTTCTAAAGTGTAGATATGGACTAATTAAGATTAGGATTATGAGTTGGATCTTGTAGAACTATTTTTTTAAAATTTTTGTTATATTTTTTCCTAATTCAGAAGGCCTTATAGTTAGGAAAATTACATGTAAACAACTATATTTATGGATAAAGTAGTGTGATTTGGTATCACATCTTGCTTTGTTGTTGTGTTTCCATTGTGAAATTAATTACAGGGATCTAGATTACTTCCAATAGGAGTACCCTTGGATTCTCATTGGTTCAGGTGGTATGAGAGTGAAGGTTGTTTCTGAGCATCTAGATAGATTTCCAAAGTCGAGTCAGTTTGCACTAGGGTCTTGGGTTGGAGAAGGTTGATCTTATGAGTTGATTGATCTTCTAGATTTGTGGATTTATTGCTTAGGGTTTACAAAAATCTTGGAAGATGCATCCAAGAAGATTGGACCCTAGGGAGATTGATGATCTTAGTGATGCTATGGAAGAAAGGATCTCAGATAAGGTTAAAGAAGATTTTAGATCCAAGATGGAGGAGTTTAAAGCCAGTTTCAAATATCAGGTTGCATTAATGAAGAGTGACATGATTGCTGAAATTGTGAGTGTTATAGGTGGTGTACCTCAGCATGTAGGTATTGAGGGTAGTTAAGAAGTTGTTGAAGGTTTTAAAGTTGCTGGATTGAGTGGTGAGGACATAATTGATCAAGTTGAGAGACCTACCGAAACTAGGGCTGGTCAGTTTGTTAGACCTGTATCTTAGTTGAAGTTGAAGTATAATATTCCAAGGTTTCCAATTTCTCACGTACTTTGAATATTGAAGACTTGATTGATTGGATTGGTGAATTGGAAGACTAGTTTGATCTTGAGGATATTGAAGATCTACTCAAAGTAAGATTGGCATGCAAACTAAGTTGAAAGGACATGCTTCTCTTTGGTGGAAAGAATTGCAAAGAGACAAAGAGGAGGAAGGTGAAATGAAGATCGCTAGATGGAGGTTGATGGCAACTAAGTTGAAGGCAGAGTTCATTCCTATTGATTATGAACTTGAGTTGTTTAAGAGGTTGCAGAATTTGAAACAAAACATTATGTCTATGAACGATTATACCAAAGAGTTCTACAAACTAACTATTTGGTCTAGGCATAGAGAATTGTTAAAGAAGAAGCTAGCTTGATACATTAATGGTTTGAGATTCAATGTCCAAGAGGAGGTTGGTATGTTTAAGATTGGCATGGTTGAGTACACTTATTAGTACTCCCTAAAAGAAGAAGATAAGTTGAAGAGGAAAGGTTAAGGTAATGCTAGCAGGAAGGAGAAGTAGGATCATTTGATACAAGCTAAACCAAGTGTAGAAGGTGAACCAAAACCTATTGATTAGAAAAGGAAGATAGGTGGAGGTGAGTTCAGAGGTAATTGATTTAGATGTGGTCAATAAGGGCACAGATCTTTTGAATGTCTGCATTGTAGGAGAGTTTTTGTGAATGACGTTGAAGTCCAAGATAATCAACCTAAGAAAGGAGAGAATTTACTATCTCAGCAAGTACTAGTTGGTTAGAGGACACTAGATTCTTGTCAAAGGACTAGTTTGTTTAGGATTCATTGTAAGTCTAGTGGTAAAGTCTTCAATTTGATTTTGGATGGTGGTAGTACTGAAAACCATGTTGGTAAGGAGATGGTTCATAAAATTGGTTTGAAGAGAGTGAGACATACTTATCCTTATAGGATTGGCTGGTTGCAAGGTGAACATGCTTTGGAAGTAAGGGAGCAATGCCTTGTTGATTTCTAGATTGGGCATCATAAGGATCAAGTGTTGTGTGATATTGTGAACATGAACAATTCTAATGTATTTCTTGGTAGACCTTGGCAATATGATTCTAGGGTTGTGCATGATTGTGTCTAGAATTTATTTACTAGCTGTGAAAGGTGGCAAGAAGCATTCCTTGATTCCTTTGTAGAATGAAGAGCTTGGTAGAAAGAGCACGAGTATTGGTAGCCAAGTTGAGTTGAAATATTCTAAAAGGGTTGGAGATCAACATGGAAAATAGACCTGTGAAACACTGAGGATGGATGTGAAGAAGTGGAAGAAGAATTAGGGAAAGAGTGTATAAATTGAGGATTTAGAGGATATGTATGTGAAGAACTAAATTGGGATTTATGTGTTGAATCCTAGATGTTATTCCAACTACTAAGAACATTTTCCAAATGTAGGGTGTCTGATGCAGGAGCATCCTGGGCTTGCTAGCAATCTTGCATGTTGAAGGGATTTTGGTTTAGAGTTATGTTGCTTGGTCATTATTGGGTGTAGTTTTGGCTAAGTAGCTCAGTCATTGAAGGGAGCTTAGCAAATACTGGTGTTTGGCATACAATGGAAGTTCGAAATTCACTATGGATCTTGACATACACTGTAGTGCTCGACATGCTCTTGGAGCTTGGAAGCACTTGTAGTTTTGTTGATGCTCAGCTTGGTCATGGTTCCTGTTGGTGTCGAGTTATCTATGAGCTGACTTTTGGCATTTAATTTATGTATGGATATTTAATTCATGTTATAGATGAATTTGAGTATTTAATTTGTGTTGTAACCTACTTGTGGCTCAACATATATTTCATTTAAGGGTTTTAATTTAATTTTTAATGAATTGGACTAACTTGTGGCTTAGTTTGGTATAAGTAATAGGGTTTTATGGACTCGTAGGTAAGTTTTTGGTGATCATCCATCTTGGAGGAGAGGATGGAGTGTAGGAGTGAACTTTGAGAAGTGTTAGTAGTTGTTTCTTAGAAAAGTAGGAGATTACTTGGTGGGCTTGCGAGCACAAGTTGAGATTTCCTTGGGGTTTTCTTCTAGAGTACAGATCTAGACTAGTTGAGATTAGGATTGTGAGTTGGATCTTACAGAACTTTTTTTTTTGTAATTTTTGTTGTATTTGGCCCTAACCCAAAAGGCCTTACAACAAAAAAAATTACATGTAAATAGTTATATTTATGAATAAATTATCGTGATTTGGTATTAGATCTTTCTTTGTTGTTGTGTTTCCATTGTGTGGTTAATCATAGGGATCTAGATTACCTCCAACAGGGGTACCCTTGGATTCGCACTACGTCAATGCCATCCTAGATGCTAACCCTTAAAAAGAAAAATATTATATTATAGATTGGAGCTTGTGCCTTACATTTTATGAAAGGTTTTTTGTAGCTAATTGGATAAAGATCAGAGAAGGATATAAAGGAATTATTGATTTCGTATGTGAGCATGTAGGTTATAATGATATGATGATGTTATTTTTTCTTTGTGCAAGCCTTGATGTTGGATCAAATCATAAGTAAGATTCATTATAGAATAATTAGGAATTATGATATCAATATAGTATTTTTGGTATTGTAATAATTTCATTGTAACTAATCAGTGAGTCCTTTATCAAGCAATGTGATTCTTTTTGTAAAATCAACTCCTCACTAGGTTAAGACATCTAACAAGGTCTGATCCTCTAACAAGGACTCGTGTACTAAATTCTATGTAATGAATCCTTATACGATCGAACCTCTTGATATAGAACTTTCTCAATAGTAAATAGTTTTGGGTACTATCCTCACCAAGGTTCTCTCCTCGCTAGGGTTTCCTTGAGAATGAATCATGGTGTGATGAATTATTTAGTATGTTATCCATTACTTTCCTATATTTCTATATGTAAATTTTTATGGTTAAGTTTCAAAGTTATTAACTGGTTTGAAAGTGATTCACCCATGTCCACTCCCCCCTCCCCCTCCATCCCCACCCTCAAAGTTGCTTGATCCTAGAAAATTTAACATGACTTCAAATGTATCTATATTTAGAAAATCTGTAACATTTGATTTAGTACTCATTTTCCATAACTCATGGATAAATATTAGTTTCCAAACTTAAATTTTCAAGTGGGAACCAACTTAGGTATCATGATTAAACATATAGCATATTAAATCTTGATAATACCCAAAATAATGAATTCTATTAATTAATGGTTGAAACACCTCAATCCCAATTCCCTTTTTTCCCCTTTTGCCTCTTCCAAAGACCAAATAATTGTTAATATTATATAAACTAGAAATGGGGTTCATATCTTCTCACTCTCTTTACCTTTTTTGAGTTTTTAAATGTTTATGTTTGTGTTCCCATATCTTGGTCTTAGACTAACCTATCTTTCCCTAGTTTTTGTGTGTAAATCTTCTTATCCTCCCATAAGTAATGTTTTGGTCTATTTTATAAAGGTATCTACTAAGATGTGGTTAATAATTTATTCCATACTTCTTTTTTTCAACATTCTTTCTTGATATTGATCTTAAGACATTACTTGATGAGATCATACTCCATATTAAAAAAATACTCTTGGACTCAAATTATTGATTATAAAGGCATTCCTTTCCACTACATGCTATATTTTACTCATGAACATCTAGCTCCCACTTGTCTATGTATCTTATATTTAAGATCTTTTCCAACTTGATTTAAAATATTTCCTTACCATATTGTCCTATGGTGTGCCCTCGACGACTGAGATGATAGCTTGGATGATTCTGTTAATTTGATACCTTCTTCTCATGTTGCTTCAATTGGTATAATATATTAGATATTGTTATGTCTTTTATTTCATGGATGTTCCTCATGGCTTGATCAAGTATTCTCTTCCATCATTTCTTTAAATAATTTGACTTTTTAACAAGACAACCTTCTCTTTATGACTCATTATTTATTAGTATGAGCCTCTTTTGTTTACCATTAAGGTATCTCCCTTTCTTCTTCCAAGATTTAGTTTATGTTCATTATTTACAATAAGAAGAAATGTCATTTTTTGAAGATCTCTCCTAATCTAGGTGGATCTTCAAGACCTCAAAAATTTGACCCACTTAAAATCTCCCAAAATTGACATCGATGCATAGAGCACGGAGAAATATTCCTAACACAACTTGAAGTGTGTTGAAACAAGTCCATTTTTTTGAGATATGCTCAGCAAAAGTTTAGGTCAAATTTGTGAACCATAGGTTGCCTTATAAAAAAAGGTAAAACTTGATCATCTCAAAAGTGGTCAATAATGGGTTTGAAATTGAAGAGCTCATTGAGATCGAAGTTCTCCAATGAAAAGGATGAGAAAGTGGCTAATGATGAGGTCAGTGTGACATGAAAGGTAATGTGGCACACATGAAGTAATAAAAAGTTGACATGTTCTATCTATTAACCAATCAATATCTGACTTTGACAAATTAGAAAATGGTAGTTGTAGGAGTTAAACACGAAACCTCCAATCCATTATTTTCCCTCAAAACCACTACACCATACATGACCTTTAACATGAAAATGGTGGTTTATTTATCTATATAAAGATAGTGGTTGATTAATTTAAAAGAAGAATTAGTGGGATTTGAATCCCATGATTTTTGGGATTAGAATTGACTCCCTTATTTTTGGGATTTGCATGGGAAGTTGTTTTATTTAATGGATGGATAAGGCCATTAAAATATGCAAACTCCCTATTACTATGTTTTAGTAATTAAGATCATTGAAATTATGGGGAAGTTAGGTTTTATTCTATGGCTTATAATTATGAAATCCAAAAGGAGATTATTTATTTTTTTGGCTTTAATTTTGAACATGTTACTATATTTTGTAGATTATAATGTAAGCCCAAAATTATAATAACCATTATTTGCAAGGATAGTAGTAAAAACGGAGGAATTGGGAGATTTTGGAAAATATTATGGTTAAAGCCATAATAAGAAATAATGTTGTATAAAAGGGAGATTATTTTCTCATGGAAGAACAGTGAGACTTGGAGAAGTCTTCAAATCCTAAAGAGGAGAATTTGAGAGAGAATGCTCTAGAGAATTTAGTGGTCTCATAATATGAGATAAAAACTTAGAATTTTCTTGAGAGTATTTTCCATGACCTTATGTGATTATTGTAAAGGCTTAATGTTCATTGAGAGAGATTTGCAATTTTATTGCTTAGCATCATAAAACATGTTGAAGGAGCTAGGCACAAACATGTTGCTATCAATTTCTTGTTATTGTAGCGTGGTCCAAGTGGGAAGAAAATTGTAACTCCATGGAAGACCATGGTGATGTATGAGTCTTGCATCGTAATAATGACATCGATCTTGCAATTTTGCAGATCTAGAGACCTAGCCAGAGTCTGGTGAACTCCAAAATCAAATCCTTTATCTCTTGTTCTTTCTTATGCATATTTTTGTCTACTTAGATATTTTATGCATTTCTAAGTATTATTTACTCAGTTCACAAACACCGTTAGTTACGATATTTATATTAACTCTGTGTCCTAATGAATCTTAAAATTGTAAGTGATTCATAACAATGAGTTTACAAATCATCTCCTTCTATGGATACCCTGTTGGTTTGAAATTGAGTCCCACTTTTATGATTTCAACTCAGTTATTATAGTTCTATTTTTGAATTTTCTCATATTAAAGTTTGTTTGTTTCTAGCTGATAGATTTTAGAATGTATTCCTACCTACTTTTGGCTATACTTTCTCAAATAATATATTTGTTATTCTATAAATTGAGCTAGCACTTAGATAACCTTCTTGTTTTGTTTCAAGATTTGTGCCTGATTAAAAACACATCTTACCTTAATAAAAAAGATTTATATTTTTTTCCCTTACAAAATTATGTACTACATAAAAAAAATTCATTTAAAGCTACTTCATAAAAATATAATTTCTTTATAAAGAACATACTAACCACTCTTATCTTCGATAACCCAATAGTCTCATCAATACCAAAATGTTATGTGCTTCAAATGTTTTTAAGAACATGATCAATTCTTGCATGAAGGAAATACATCGTCTAATTGACTAGGTGGAGTTTCGGGTGGGAACTAATGCTGTAATAAATTTAATATGCTCATTATAGAAGACAAATATAGATCAAAGGAAGCCTTTAGATGTGTAACTCTTAATTATAAACAAGATTGGAATGATGTTGTCCATCCTCAACACTAGGTGGGCCTCTTGCATCATCTATCTACTTGAAAAAATTCGCTTAAACGTAATAAGATTTTTAAAACAAAGGAACTTTGGTTACATCATTTTGAAAATGATTAATTCCAATTTCAAATATAATTTAATTTAATGTATCGAGAACCTCTTGCATCATTTATCTACTTGAAAAAGATCGCTTAAATATATTAAGATTTTTAAAACAAAGGACTTTGGTTACATCATTTTGAAAATGATTAATTCCAATTTCAAATATAATTTAATTTAATGTATCAAGAATTTTGTCAAGAAGGCATGGCTTACAAAGTTTTTATAATCTTTTGTTTGAAAATTAGCTTTTTGGTTGGAAATTACAATTTCTTGTTTTAGACATGTATATCATTAAGGGTTGGTAAATTACAATATAAAATTTTAAGCTATTTGTTCAAAGATTAGAATTTCATTGCAAATATCAGTTGTGATATCACTGTTAATCTATATTATGAGAAATTGGACAAATGATTAAATTAAAAAGATTTTTGTCTGTTGCTTTAAAAAAATTCTCCAAATCTTATGCACATAGGACAAGTAATACATAACACAATCTTGACATATGCAAGTGTTGATCTACAGAGAACTCCACTAAAACAACTGCTGAAAACCATTCAGTATGCTTCTCCAAGAGGACAGCTGCTCAAATCATATTTAAATGCCAAAGTCTTCAAATACAAAATTAAAAATTCAAATCCAATGATCCAAAGAAAAAGCTCGACATGGGTGTCACTTGAGGAGGATATATAATTCTCTTAATTCTTTTGCCCAGAGGACAAACAATACATAGCACAGCCTTGACATATAAAAGTGTTGATTTGCAGAAAACTCCATTAAAACCACTACTGAAAACCATTAATTATTCTCTCCAAGCTCTGATAGCTAACCAATTCCTAAACAAACACCAAACCCTTTAAATACAAAAAAATCAAATCCAATGATCCAAACCAAAAAGTACGATGATGTGGGTGTCATCACTTGGAGGTGGTGATGATATATACGGCATATATGATCCCTGGCAAGTAACCCAAAATTGTAAGCAACAAGCATAGCCAGAACTCCGCCTGCAAAATCAATCAGCACCCACAAATAATTAGTAGGAACATTTACCCTTTTTCCTTGATAAAGATAATACTGAGATCTATTCAATAAAAAAGATCAAATCACTTAATAGATAGTTTTTCTTACATGACAGCCAAATTTCAAGAAGACTCCCAATGGAGGCAAAAGAATGGCCAAAAGGATGTCACAACAATTTTTAGCGCCTTCTGACATGATGAGCTTAACAAGATCAAACTTCAAACAAAAATATAGTGCAAAACCAGAGAAGAGTGTCCCAAAATTTGTTGAGCTAATGATACAATCTAAGAATCCAGAGGGAGCTTTATTCGGCAATAGAAAAAGTATGTAGACAAAGATTTAAATATTATCAAATTTAATATCTAAGTAGAGCCGTCTGAATCGCCTACTCTTATATTTTTCCTTTTCTTATAATGTTTCGGCATATAACAACAAATACCCTGAAAATTAACAAGGAATTCTGAGTTACAAAGTCTACTTCGTGCGCTGATTTCCTTGATCTCCACGTCAGAGATAGGCGGCTGTATAAATAAATTATTGATCATCCAGTTTTGACGAAGACTTTATAAGCTTCTAGATATTGTTGGTCTAATCTTTGAATTGATAATCTTGTTGCGCTTCGTGTTCTAGTTTCCTGGCATTCAACATCAGAGAAAGACTTTATAATTCTAGATGTGGGAGCCCTCAAAAATATTGTTTAAATTGTTCTTTGATGTTTCATACGCAGTGCGACAACGTATTTTGTATTTTGCTTCCTGGCGTTGGTTAATCTAGAGACAAAATGTATCAAAATGTTAAATTTATTTTTATTATAAATTATGTTAAATTTTTTTCAAATTTTTCTAATAGTTTATAATGATGTCTAGCATTGGAAACCTTAGAGGCCAGCTTTCCAAAATAAAGTTCTGTTTGCTATTATTTTATATCACAACATGTATAAATATGTAGATCATGAAGAATAAATGATAAAGATTGAACATAAATGTCTATTGTATTTTTAATTTTTAAAAATTTAGTCAATAGTATGTTTTGTATGAAGATAGCAACATCCATTTTAAAATGTGAACTATTTTCTATCTTTTATTCATTAAATTTAATTTTTCTTATCTAAAAGAAAGAACTAAATGTTAAATTAAATAATTTAAATTAGAGGTTTAGTTTAAATTGATAATGGTAGAGTGATATTTTAAATAGCTAGTTTAGTAATATGTTGAATTTTTAAGAGATTTAAATTGAGTGGAAAGGATTCAGTATATGAAATTGAACTTAAACCTACATTAATCTAATATGTTCTATCAAAAAACTAAATGTTTTTCTTCGTGTTTTAAGAGTTCAAGAGGGAGTTTTAATTTGTCTTAATTTATCATTTTAAATTTTAAGAGATTAATAGGAAAGTCTTCAATCATACTTCGAGGGTCAAAAAATTGACTAGAAAGGATTTAGTGCACTTGATCCAATATTGATCTAATATGTTCTATCAAAAGAATAGAAAGTTTTTCTTAAAAATTGGTTATAGATAATTTACAAATGAGTTTAACTAATTTACAAGGAACATATTGTTCCTATTTTAAGATTCTAAGAATAAGTTTTAATGAAACTAAAATTATTCAAATTTTATTATCATGTATATTAATTTTATCTATGATTGACCTACTTTACATGCCTATTTATTTTTAGAAACCATGTCTTCATTTTGACACATAGATGTTAGAATCTAATAAGATTAATAACCCAGAAAACTAGTGCAAAGAATAAATATCTAAACTATGAATTCAAATGATACAAAATCAAAATAGCATCATAGAGTTAGTTTCCAAGAGAGTAATGCAAATGCTGGAAGCAAAATAACATTAAGCGGATGCAAAAACCAGAGATACAAATACAAGCCAGGTAGCATGCTTATATAGGCTAGGAAGAGGGAGGAGGTGGCAACACCAACCAATGAGGAGCAACCATCTATCGGACTAAAGATAGCAAAGTATCTTCCCAAGATAGCTAATGGATGCTCACATGTAGGAAGGTGACACCTCACAACCATTCACCTAATAAGACATGCTTTATTAACCTAAGCGAGATTATTAAAAGTGTAGGAAAAACTTAGCAAAATAGGAAAAATAAAAAAATACACTAACACCCCCCCATAAGCAAAGCTTAGGTGGATGCTAACCTAGCAAAGCTATGAAAGCAGGAAAATGGGTCCCGACAACAAGGCTTGATCAGGTACCCAATAAAAGAAAAAGAACTAGATGAAGGAAACTAAGCCTCCAATCTAGGAAATGTCCCAAAGAGAGGAAAAAAAGAGAGCATGAAGCATCTCCGAAGCATGAAGATGCAAACATTGTCAGAGAAAACTGCTGGAACCCCCATTGAAATAGTGCATGACTAGGTAGAGAAGACAAAGTCTGAAGAGCTGATCAATTGAAGAGGTGACCTCTAAAGGTAGGAATGAATGAGTGTCTATATAGTAGATGAACCATCTCACCAAAATGCATAGGTGCCTAGCCACTGCATCTGCCTAGTACATAGGAACAAAAACTGAATATGTAGATCACTCAACCAAACCAAAGAAGAAATAGAGCCAACAAGTGAACCCCCCCATAATGCTAAACAGGGAGAGGGGTGACAGGAACACTGAAATGCAATGCCAAAAACATCTGCAAGAAAAAGAATCAGGAACACTAATAGTGCAATAGAAGTACAAGCACAGGATAAAGGGCGGTATCACCAACACACTGCATGGGCTAATGTCGTGGAAGAAAAATTCACTTGACAAAGGTGGATAAGCACAAAATGGCAAAAAATCATGACCCCCCATGACACTTTATAACTGAGTGTGAGTACAAACAAACACAAGGTGTACAAGATCCCAAATATGCAAAAGCAAGCACTTTATCTCAGTGCATTTACAATAAAAGGAATGCAACAAAATAGAAGCATACAATGCTCAAAAGTTAGAAAGAAGAGTGAGCCAAAAGAACAGAAGAAGAGATTCTAGGACCTGTAGAATCCAAGTAATCTGCCAGAGTGCGAAAGTGCAAAACTCGAAGGAGAAAGAACCTAGAGAAGAATTTGGATAAAATACCTCTGCAACTGAATAACTCATAGAACCATCTTTCCAATGATATCTGGCGAGCCCAAAAAAGAGTCCAGATGAGCGAGATATGGCTCCCAGAAGGCAAAATAGAACATCTAGCTTTGACTTCCAAAACAGGCAACCAAAATATAGCAAAAATAAAAAACACTTGTACCATCATCTTCATCTTAGAACTAGCTTTTTGACGTATTTTTCAGATAAAAAAAATATGTTTGTATGCTCAAGTTACGTAAGAAAAACTGACAGGGCCTCCTCATGAAGAGCATATGTTAAAAGTGAAACTTGGGCACAATAATCAAGGAAACAAATAGCACCACTATGATCTACTCAAAAAATCATGCATTTTTAAAAAAAGAATTGCCTCGATATGAGGTCGTATGAGAAAGTTATGATCCTCCGAAGTTTCTAAAACGAGAACTGTGCACAGTCACGATTGAGAATCTGCAAATTTTGAAGAATTCATGCATGAAAATCAAAAAACAACTCCACTAAAAGATAGAGCACAAAAAAATAGCCAAGTTCATAACAAGAATCATCAAAATCAAAGTCCGTATGAGCAAGAACGAAACATTTAAAAACTGCGTTCAAATCTGCGACTGCCAATGGAGAGGGGTATGTTTGTAGCTTTGCATGCTCAATTTTGCAAAATATACAGCTTGCATGCAAAATCTAAAAGATACCCAGATGATTTTTCGGGGCTGCGAACAAAACTCAAAAAGCATTTTTCTTGCTGATGTACAGAAGATGTTGCTTTAGTGTAAATTAGATGCCTTTAACAGTAAAAAATGGCTCCAAAAATTAAAAAATGACCCCAGCAACCAGAATATGACATGCAAATGTTGGATCAGCTTCTTAAGTCCATCAATGGCATGCTGGAACCTGCAAAACTGATTGCAAACTCCAAATATGCAAGTTGGTTGTCAGATTTGAGATTGAAACCCCAGAGAAAAACTGTTTTTGTCAAAACTTTTCTGATTCTCAGGATCATCCAAAGATGCAAGAGAAGATCATACTTCATTTTTCAAAAAACTACAATAAAGTTTATTTGCCCCCTCCGAATCTCTCAAATAAGGAAACTAAAATCTACTCTTGCACATAGAAAAGCTCTGATACAATGTTAGAATCTGATAAGATTAATAATCTAGAAAACTAGTGCAAAGAATAAATATCTAAACTATGAATACAAATGATACAAAATCAAAATAGCATCATAGAGTTAGTCTCCAAGAGACTAATGCAAATGCTGGAAGCAAAATAGCATTAAGAGGATGCAAAAACTAGAGATACAAATACAAGCTAGGTAGCATGCTTATATAGGCTAGGAAGAGGGAGGTGGTGGCAACACCAACCAATGAGGAGCAACCATCTATCGGACTAAAGATAGCAAAGTATCTTCCCAAGATAGCTAATGGATGCTCACATGTAGGAAGGTGACACCTCACAACCATTCACCTAATAAGACATGCTTTATTAACCTAAGTGAGATTATTAAAAGTGTAAGAAAAACCTAGCAAAATAGGAAAAATAAAAAACTACACTAACAATAGATACTCCAACTTTGCTCCATCCTTAAGCCACATCCTTGATCCATGAGTATTTAGGCCAATGAATCAACAAGGCATAAACAAAAGATCATTTCAAGTTTTCTGTTACTTTGAGATTAGTTTTATATTTAGTTTAAGTTTACGATAACTAAAGATATTTCAATTTTTCTTTCATTTTCAATTTGGTTTCAAAGTTTATTTAAAGAATTTCTATATTAATTTAGACAAGCTCAATTTGCAAGAGCTTCTTATGGTAAATTATGAGGTCACATGGTATAGTCCTCCCCCATCCCATGTGGAATCAATTGATATGGTGTACCAATGTCACTAGTCATGTTAAAATATTTACTAGGTACACTATAGTTTATAGGCCGGGGTGTTAAACTTAATTTCTACAATCTTAAAAAAGCTAGGAAAGGACTTCATGTTGTAAAAGGTTGAAATGTGCATTTCTATATTCAATTTTTTTAAGGGTAGGGGTAAAAAAACATTCCTTAGCTCACAAAGTTGAAGCAAGATTTTTGGCATGTAGAAGGTGAAGAGTCACATTTTAGTGGACCCGCTATGAGCTTATTTTAGCCTTATGATTGATCTTGATTTTATTAGTCAACCTTCATATCATTTTTCATCTTATTAGCGAGATTAGGGAGTCTTTTTTTGTCCAACCACATTTTGAATTCTTCTCATGGTATTAATTTATTTTATACTTTTATTTTAAAATTCTTGAGAACTAATAACAATTACACCTACTAAGGTGTCTACTTGGGGAATTTAATGCTCATAGATGGTGGTAACTCAAGGGGAAAACCCAAGGTACACACACAATAGAGTTGTGTGAATAACATTAATAGATCATTCAACGAAGTTGTATTAATTAAGGACATGCATACAATAATAGCTACAATAAAATTTGATATCCAAGATGGGGGCGAGTCTACAAATGGTGGATAATTTGGGAGAGGATGTAAGCTCTCTTTTAGACCTAATAGATTGATTATTGTCCCTAATATAGGTGTGCATAATGTGTTAAATAAAGGATACTTTAGGCTTAGACATATTAAAATATTCTTTATTTCTCTAAATAATAGAAAGCTTCCTAATATCTATGTTACTTTCCTAATTATTGGTTTGAAGTAATTGGGGAGGGGGGGCCTACTATTCTATGGCATAGAGAACAATAACAATGGCTAGGTTGCCTGCTATTATATACATATATGCTAGTACGAACATTTAGCAGGCACTCTGCATGCAGACCAATGTAGGTGAAATGGGTTATTTGCAATTTTCTTTAAGAATCATTGTATGCAAGACAAGGCACTAAAAATCAATTTTTGAATGTGGATATTTTTATTTTGAAATCAATAAACTAGTCTCCTAATGTTTTAAATGAAGAAATCCTAGTTTCTTATGTGTCTAATTGGTTAGTAGTAAAAGATATATGTGCTCAATCATGTGCCCAATTATTGTCAAAATTATGCAAGGTAAACTATGACATAGACTGTTTACAAATTTTGAATAAAAAATAATTCTATTGAAAGTTTGAATTAGGTAACACTCTTGTACAACTCTCTCTCTCCCTCTCTCCCCCTCCCTCCCTCCCCTTCAATTGTCAAAATTATGGAAGATAAATTATGAGATTGACTTACAAATTTTGAAATAAAAAAAACTTTGGGAATAATCTAGTTAGCTCCACACTCTACTTTTGTTGAAATGTTTTTTTAGGGAGCAAGCTATAAAGTCCTTGATAAAATTTTGATCCTCAATGGAATTTCTTTGCTTGTCCTAAATCTTCTAAATTACAACCACCCTCAAAATTTTCCATTGAACTTTTATAAAGTTATAACAAATGCTTGATTCTAGCTACAACCAATAAATAACTATTTCCTTTAAAAATATTCCTAGCTTGTCTATGGATGATTAAATTTGTATTTATATAGAAGATTCAACTACTAGATATTTAGTACTAGGATAAATACCCTTTGCGGACTTGAATCTAATAATACTTGACCTTATTATTTTGCACAAACCTTTTAATTTATTGGATAAATATTTTGAATCCATAAGTAGTAACATGAACTAATCATTAGCTATGAAGGTTTTAAACTCTTTAGTCTTGATATCTTGCATAGATTCTTCTCATGACTTCACTTAATAATATAATAATATCATATGCATCAAGGATAACATGCGAGATTATTTTATGAATGTCTAGCAATTATTGTATTTTTTTTGGTTTCATCAAGTGGGGTCATTTCTTTCGAAGTTGAGTCTCCCTTTAGAATATTAAGAATATTCCCTTAACATTTTAATTGATTGTAGTCTATCATATCTCTCAATTATTATCCATTTTAGATAATTTCTTGAAAGTTTCTAAAGTCTCATACGCAAATCATTTTGTATATATCTTGCATATCATTGAAGTCCATGCAATCACATTCAACAAATTAATATCTACAAATCTTGAAATTAAAGTTGTTAAAGCCCTTTAAATAAAATTATCCTACATGCGCTCGACAATTATACAACCCAAATGCCTTGATTGTGATTCTAAAGTTGTTCATATCTACAAATCTTGTAATCATTCCTTTATGTGGGTCGACGATGGAGATCTATAACAATTTAAGTTGTTAGTCCCTGTCTTATATATTAGGTAGGGAACTAATGTTTTCATTAGTCCTTCCTTACAATTAGTATATATAAAAATAAAATGCAATAAGCTAAAGTTTTAGAGGTTATATTTTTAAAATCTATTTTAGCATATTATATTATTTTTTCTCATTGGTCATTATCAAATTTCTTGAGCTTTTATTGTTTTTTCTACTCTCAAAATTTTCAAAAAAACATACTCAAGATAAGAATGAATTAATAATTATGTGTTAGAAATGTAAGGATAAGAATAAATTAATTATGTGTCAAAAAGAAGTAGAACACGTGATTGCTTTTCACGGTAACTCAAACACGGTGACTTCTTCCCACCACCATTAGACAAAGTTATGGCTCCAGCTAGCCAGTGTTGCAGAGCATATGGTCTTTTTATTGTGTCAGAATTTATTAGGTTATAATACAATGACTTTATAATGATCTAGGTGGAATGAACTGAAATATTTTATTAACTTCAACAGTCGGTCGAACCACCAAGCAAAATAGGAACAAGTGAGTGTAACAAGTTCATTTGCCTAGCTAAACATGAGACATTGATGTTTCCTTCTTAAGATAGGAACTCTAACACAGATACATTTGGTAAGAAATTTATTTATTTTTCATTTGAAGCAATGACACCATTTTCATAAGCCTAGGATGTACCAACAAATTAGGCTAGGGTTATTTATATGGAGAGATGATATTATATACGACAAGAGCTCTAGGAGAGCTTCATATGCAAGAGTTTCTAGTGAGATATTTGTAGATGTTTTAATGATATTCTATATATATAGTATTCACAAAAGTTGGTAGTTGTCATTACACAACACATATTGTAAAGAAAAAATAGTTAGGAAATAGTGAAAAATAATCAATATAGAAATGATTGATTTGATCATCTTGCTTATGTGATTGTGGATATATATATATAAAAAAAATACATTATATAGAAAGGTAAGATAAAATTTAATTGTAAAAATAGTTAGTAGTAAATTCAAGTGTGAAATTTAATATGATAATATATATTTAAAAATAATTAGAATCACAATTGTTTTAAACTTAAATTTTATACTTAATCTTATTAATAGAAACTTATGATTTTTTCAATTTAATTTGAAACAAGATTTAAATTTAAATTTGTGATTTAAAAAAATGAATTCTATGACATCGTTCAATAAAAGAAAAAATTCTTGAATATTTTTTTTTTTTTAAAAGAGGAAAAGATCAATTTAAAAAATGATTTCAACATAATTAATGATTATAATTATTTAAAATTCAATTATTAAAAAAATTATAATATAAATAAAGTAAATCAATTTTTTTTCTAAATTAAAATAGCAAAAATATTCATTCAATTTAGAAGAGTGTAGTTCAAAACTAAGATTCCATAGTTTTGCATTTTCACATAAGGTAGGGATTTAAGCTCACTAGAGTTCTTGTTATAATAACTAACTCTCTTTTCGATGAATGCTCAACTTGTCTAAGTTGTCGACCATTAGCATGTGGATGTTTTGGCAGTTGGTCAACTTAGTTCATTAATGTTTGTAGACACTCCATCAAGTTTGCAAAAATAATGATATAGATTTTCTCTTTAACAATCACACTATATTTTAGTTTTAAGAAAAATTATATTGGTATCTTTTTAACATACATGGTTTCTAATTTTAAAGTCTCTTCAAAAACTACTTCCATTAAATAAAAAACATATATGATATCTTATGGATATGATCGATCATAGTTATTATAACTACGCTTGTACTCAGCATTTTAGTCTCATGTCATTTTTTTGAAATATTTAAAATTATCCAAGGGAGATCATTTTGATTATTTGAACAGGTTTCAAAATCATATAAAATCTCTCATAGATTTTATAGACATAATTAAGTGAAAAGGCCAATATAACTAAGTGAAAGGGTTGACAACTCTTAACAAAATTTCTTTATTTAAAAAAGAAGAAGAATTTAATAGGTATTTTAAGATATTATAAAAAAATAATAGAATGTCTTATCTAATAACAATATCAATGCTTCATTGTCGATGTTCAAGAAAATTTAGTTGACCAAAATGGGCAATGTATATTCACTACTTTTGAAGGGTTTTGAATGGGGCAATAGATGTTTTTTTCTCCAAAATGGTGAAATGTTTAACATCTTAGGATGATGGGAATGTTTTTTATTTTCAAGGGTGAGTAATTTCATTAAAAAAAAAGAGAAATTTGCATTAAAAACAAGACTAGCAGATTTCTAATTTGTTCTCTATAATCATAGAATAGGTTCATAAGGGAACATTGACCAATGACTCCTTTGAAATATTTCCATAAAAAAATTCTATATACATACACTTTTAAATATCAAATTAAAATAATAGTTTTATTTCCTAGGAGATAAATAATGATTAAAAGATTTCTTAATTTAACTAACACAAATGTTAGTTTGTGGTGACTAATCAGGGAAGTACTGTACATACTTCATAAAAAAAAATTGGCCTATGGCCGACATATGGCCAACATATGGCCGACATGTTGTAACCCTAAAGTGGCATAAAATTACATGTATAAAAGGGCTTAGGGTTAAGCATTTTCATAATGTGTGATGTAAAAATTGTTTCTTGTGGTGGTATTGAGCTATAAGGGACTATGAATTATAATCAAGTTGCAATCACTGGATTGTAATAATATTGGACTTGTTGTTTGGTGGACGTAGCCTAGGGATTGGGTGAATCATGTTAAATCTTGGTGTCTTGTGTTCTTTTCTGTGTGATCTATTATTTTCTAATATCGGTTATATTTGCATGTAATTGTTATTTTTGTCTGAGGTTTAATCCTGACAAGTGGTATCAGAGCTGGTTGTTTTTCAGTTATACTCTACAGGAGAGTCTTATGGTTGAGTGGGAGCAATGGCAGATGACAGTAAGTTGAGGGTTGACAAGTTTAATGGGTAGAACTTTCAATTATGGAAGATGCAAATGGAAGAATATCTTTATCAGAAGGATTTATGGAAGTTGTTGGTAGGAAAAACTAAAAATTAGGGAACTATGACAAGTGAGGACTAGGATATTTTAGAAAGAAAGGCACTTGGAAGCATTCGGTTATGCCTAGCACCATCGGTGGCATTTAACATTACAAAAGTGAAGATGATGAAAGAGTTGATGGAAACCCTAGCGAAATTGTATGAAAAGCCCTCCGCTTCAAATAAGGTATTTCTCATGAAGTGTCTATTTAATATGAAAATGGTAGAAGGTGGATCTATTGTAGATTATTGTAAATGAGTTTAATATTGTTACTAGTTAGTTATCTTCTATGAGTATTAATTTTGATGAAGAAATTAGGACTCTCTTGATTTTGTTTTCTTTGCCTGAAAGATGGAATGACTTGGTAATGGCTGTGAGTAATTTTGTTCCTAGATCTAGTATCCTAAAATATGATGATGTGATCAATGTTATTTTGAGTGAGGAAACTTGTAGGAAATCCTTAGGTGGGTCTACATCAAGAAGTTCTTTGAATGCACAAAGCAAAGGTAGAACGACTAAGAGAGGAAAAAATTCTCAAAATCATGGGAAATCAAGAGGAAATTTAAAGGGGAGGAGGTCTCAATCGAGAAGATTGAATGACTACTGGTATTGTGAGAAACCAGGGCATAAAAAGAAAGATTGTTGGACTCAAAAGAAAAATGAAGAAGATAAACCAGATGGAGACAAGGAGGCAAATATGGTAAGTAAAAAATCCAAAGAGGGGTCTTTTCTTTTTCCTTTACAAAGTGTTGATGATTCATGGGTTTTAGATTTAGGTGCTTCATTTCATGCTACACCTCATAAAGGTTATTTCATTGATTATGTCCAAGGGGATTGAGGGCTTGTTTATTTGGGGGATAATGAACCCTGTCAAATTGTTGGAAAGGGAAAAGTTAAGATTAAGTTGCAGAATGGGAATCATTGGCTACTACATGAGGTAATACATGTTCTAAGGTTGAGTAGGAATTTAATTTCAATAGGGAAACTCAATGATGAGAGTTGTGTAGTTACTTTTAATGATAAAAATTGGAAGGTTTCAAAAGGTTCCCTTTTAGTAGAAAAAGGTGTGAAAGTAGGCACTTTATATCTTTGTATAGGTCATATTGTTCCTTCTACTTTGATTGTTTCAAAGAAAAATGAATGTTTAGGAACAATTGTTGCAATTGAGTAGGGAGAACAAATAGCTGCTATAGATTCTGATACAACACTGTGGCAAAATAGACTTGGGCACATGAGTGAGAAAGGTATGAAATTACTTCATTCAAAGAAACTTTTACCAGGTTTGAAATGTGTCAATATGGATTTCAATGAAAGTTGTGTGTATGGAAAGCAAAAGAGAGTGAGTTTTGTGAAGACTGGGAAGGAAAATAAAAGTGAGAAATTAGAGCTTGTGCATACAAATGTATGGGGACTAGCTTAGGTATCTTCCCTTGGTGGATCTCATTATTATGTTACATTTATTGGTGATGCAACTAGAAAAGTATGGGTTTATTTCCTTAGATAGATTTTTGATGTATTTCAAAATTTTAAGAAATGGAAATGCTTGGTTGAAAATGAGACTGGAAATAAATTAAAATGTCTCAGATCTGATAATGGTGGTGAGTATTGTAGTCATAAATTTGAAGATTATTGCTTCTCTAATGGTATTCACAGACAAAAAATTGTTCCAAGGACTCCACAGGAAAATGGAGTGGCTAAATGCATGAATAGGACTATAATGGAGTGTGCAAGAAGCATGAGGTTGCATGTAGGGTTGCCCTTAAACATGTGGGCAAAGGCTGTTAATACTACTATATATTTGATTAATAGAGGTCGCTCTACTCCTTTAGGTTGTGGTATTCCAAAGGAAGCATGGACTGGTAAGAAGGTGAGATATTCTTTTATCAAAACCTTTGGTTGTGAAGTATTTGCTCATATAGATTCTAAAAATATAACCAAGCTAGAAGCTAAGTCAAAGAAATGTGTATTTGTTGGCTATGGCATTAATGAATTTGGTTATAAGCTTGGGGATTTTGAAAATTGTAAATTTGTAAGAAGCAGGGATATCGTATTCAATGAGAAAGTGTTGTACAAAGATCTATTGCAACAACATAAGAAGAAAAAAAATGATTATGTAGTGCTAGAGGATACTCCAAAAGCTGATGTTTCAACAATTTCTCATGATATGCAACAACCATAACAAAAAATACCACACACCCCAGTGAATGTTAGATGATTAACAAGGATGATTAGGCCTCCAAAAAGATTTTCTCCTTCCTTGTATTCTATTTTACTTACTGATGCTAGTGAACCTAAATGTTATGATGAAGCTGTGCAGGTGGATACAAAGAAGGTGATGGAGGTAAGAAAAGATTTAAAATCAAGTTAGTTGTAAAAGGATTTTCATAGAAAAAGGGAATTGATTTTGATGAGATATTTTCTCCTATTGTTAAGATGACTTCTATCCATACTGTTTTAAGTATTGTGGCTATTAAAGATTTGCATTTAGAACAACTTGATGTTATAATAGCCTTCCTTCATGGTGATTTGGATGAAGAGATATATATGGCTCAGCCACAGGAATTTGAGGTCAAAGGTAAGGAGAACTTAGTGTGCAGATTGAAGAAAAGTTTATATGGCTTGAAGCAAGCACCTCAGCAATGGTATCTAAAATTTCATAGTTTTATGCATGAGCACGGTTATAGTAGGTGTCATTTAGATTATTGTGTTTATTTTAAGAGGCTGGATGATGATAGCTACCTAATTTTATGTTTATATGTTAATGATATGCTTGTAGCTAGGTATAGCATAGATCACATTAAGGGGCTAAAATGCCAGTTAGCACATGCATTTGCTATGAAGGATTTGGGGGCAGCAAAACAAATCCTTGGTATGAAGATTTCTAGAGATAGAAAGCATAGGAAATTGACACTGTCTCAGGTTGACTATGTTGAGAACGTGTTGCAACATTTCTCTATGGAGAATGCTAAAGTTGTCAGCACACCTTTACCTGGTCATTTGAAGTTGACTAAGGAGATGTGTCCCAAGACACAACAAGAGGAGGATAATATGTCCAAGGTACCCTATGCTTCATCTTTTGGAAGCTTGATGTATGCTATGGTATGTACAAGGCTAGATATTACACATGTAGTGGGAGTTGTTAGCACAAGTATGAGTCATCTAGGGCTTGAGCATTGGAATGCAGTAAAATGGATTCTCTAATATTTGAGAGGAACATCTAGTAAGTGTTTACACTTTGGGGGCTTGCTACTGACTCTTAGGGCTGTGTTGACTTAGATTTGGCAGGGGATATTGATAGTAGGAGTACTACAAGTTATGTATTTACTATTAGTGGGGTAGCCGTGAGTTGGGTTTCTAGGTTACAGAAGGTTAATGATTTATCCACTACAGAGGTAGAGTATGTTGCTGCTAGAGAGGCAACCAAGGAGATGATATGGCTTCAATTCTTCTTGGAAGAATTGGGACACCCTTAGATTGATAATTATCTATTGACATATATTCAAAGTGCCATTCATCTTGCAAAGAATTCAGCTCTACATTCAAAGACAAAACACATTCAGTTGTGGTACCATTTCATTCAGTTAGTTTTGGATAATGGATAATTAAATCTAGATAAGATACATACAGATGACAATCTAGTGGATATGTTTACAAAGGTCATGACAAGGGAGAAGCTGAATTTCTCTTTAGCTTTAGTTGGTCTTCTAGAGTGAACATGAATAAAAGAACAGTAGAGTCTAGGGTGGTTTGATTCAGTGGGAGCCCCATGTGGTAGTGGTATTTCTATAGGATCAATCTCCAAGTGGGAGATTGTTGTCTAGTATTGTGGAGTTTGATTAGTCCCCAAGTGGGAGATTGTTAGTTTGTGGTGACTGATCAAGGAAGTACTGTACATACTTCATAAAAAAAATTTTGTCCCATGGCTGACATATGGTTGACATGTCGTAACCTTAAAGTGACATAAAATTAGTTGTATAAAAGGGCTTAGGGTTAGGCATTTTCATAATGTGTGATGCAAAAATTGCTTCTTGTGGCAGTATTGAGCTATAAGAGATTACAGATTGTAATCAAGTTGTAAAATTATTGGATCATAATAATATTGGACTACTTGTTTGGTGGACATAGCCCATGGATTGGGTGAACCACGTTAAATCTTGGTGTCTTGTGTTCTTTTCTATGTGATCTATTATTTTTTGATATTGGTTATATTTGCATGTAATTGTTATTTTTATCTAAGGTTTAATCCTAACAACAAAAATATGAGTCTCAAAAAGGAAATTTCGTGGAATAAGAGTTGCACTATATTTGGAGTACCTACTTGGTGGGAAATGGGAAAGATGTTCTATGTCTTGTGGTTAGCATAGGTTATATAGTGATAGAAATGATTGATTAGTTACAATTGATATTTTCTCATCAAATTATAGTACCAATATTCCAACAACTATCTCTTTTCATTCTATATAATATGATAATGTCTTGTATGGATAAAGAGAAGAAAACCCATTAATTTTTATTTTGTAATATTGTAAGAATATGGAATGTTTTAGAGTGAGAATGCTCTGGATAATGTATTCACATCTTCATTTTATCTAATACTACTCCAAATTCATTATGGAAGCTCCAATTTGTAACCAAGTTTTCACACTACTCCAAACCGAATACAAATGCACAACATCCAAATGATGGAGTGGTGGCCTCTAAATAATATGATTTAATAGTTTGCTACAAAACATGTCGAACATCAACCTATATAGAATTTATTTAATTTGACAAAAAAGAATGGTGTGTTTCCATTCAAAAGGTTAATAAGTTAATGACCATGTTATCTTTAAGGACAAATGTGATGTATGCCTTCATACATTACATAAATATTGTGTATGATGTTCAATTACATTGTAGAATAGGTTTAAAGATGATACCAAAGGCTCAATCAAGTAGACCGGAGCTATTTGATTACCAATACATTCCTTCTTGAATGCATTCACCTATTCTAGAATAGTACTAATCTTAAAACTGATGAATAAAGGGATATTATTGTGAATATTTGCAACTAAGCATGGTTGAAAAGAATAATCGAACTCCAAATAAACATACAAATTGGTAAAATTAAGTAGCACAAATGAAATGTGAAATAGAAGCTCAAATAACCTTAGGAAATCCCAATAAATTGGGTTTAAATATTTCATAGATTCATGGACGAGAATGCATGAAAGCCTACCAACAAAGAAAAAATCTATTTCAAAACTTCAATATATTCCCAATAAAATGAAAGGGCTCAACCTACATGAAGAAACAGGGAATAATTAGCCAAATAGTAAGGGAAAAATAATGAGGTAAAGCTAGAAAATTTAAAATGAATAAACTAGGGAGGATTACATACCCTTAGATACCTATCTATGTTTTAACAAGAAGGGCATTATTGTTGTAGCTTCTGAAAATGCAATCCAAAAATGAAAGGGGAACATCATTTATTTCACTAAAATGACACTTTTTTTGATGTACACATATTATTTTAATGTACACTATTAGACAAGTTGATGCATGCTAATGAACTTCTCTCTCTCTCTCTCTCTCTCTCTCTCTCTCTCTCTCAAGGATAACATAAATATTAGGGTCTTCAAGCTACTATATTCATGGGCTATCAAAAAATAGGTAGTTGTAAGATAACACATACATAGAGATGAAAATCTAACACATACACAATAGAAATTTTGAAATCACCCACCCACAATTTTTTTTCAAATATTTTAATATAAAAAATAAAAAACTAAGTGGAAATATATCCACAACCAATGAGAAAAAAGAAATAAAAATTTTGAATTTTACTTTAATAGAGACATTGGATCATACCATGGCTTATGGATATATTGCACAGCTTCCTAGAAATAATTTAATGTTGAAAGTTCTATAAAAATCTTTAGTCTACTACCTTATTGGAAGGGACTAAAAATGAAATTTCTTTTGTTGAGTAGAAGTAGAATTCTCCATATAGATATGTAAAAATGAATTCTAGATTGGTTGTCACCGATAAATGAGTAGATCTCCAATAATTATAAATAGACTTATCTTTACATATAGAAAATAATAACAACAATAATTTAGAGCTTGATTTATCTAATAACACACACACACACACACACACACACACACACACACACACACACACACACACACACATATATATATATATATATATATATAAAGCTTCACACTCATCATCATCAAAGTATTTGAATAGTAAATGTTGATAGACAACCTTTAACATATCAAAAAGAAAGAAATACAATTTTAAAGATATACATTTGGTCTAGGAAAAAATCAAAGATTAAAATAATGGACAAATTTTTTATTTATTTTAGCCTTGAATGAATGGTATATAAATTTGATTAGTCTAGTATAATATTCTTCCTCCTACTTGTTGATAGGATCTATTCAGAGTAAAATGATTTTTTTTTTATCAATAGATATTTAAGATCTCAATAAATCCATGGAGGAATTAGTACCTTCTCAAGTTTCTTTTATCTCAATTATAGATTGTATGTGAACCTTTTCAATCTATAGTATCACAAATCCATATTGATTCAATATTAGATTGTCCTATGTTATTGTATCTAGATAAAAGTTTGAATGTGGGATTTTTATTATTCATTATAGGCAACTTATCTAACCCCAAGCCTCCAAATTTTAGCCTCACAATCCTTTTGTTATGACTTTTTTTTTCTCTTGGGTTAATTCCATGTGTGATTTATTAACAAAATATTAACAAGTAATTGCACAAAGATGGGGGACCAAGGGGCTATAAAATGTTACTTTTTATTTTTGACAAAAATACTACACATTGTCTTTTAAAAAAGTTTAAACATACTTAAAAAAAGAAAATATGGATAAAAAGCTTAGTTATCTAATAAGCTATTATAGAAGAGCGTTCCACTAGAATAGGTGATATCTCATACTGGGGAAAGAAATAGGTCCGCAAAAAGTTGGTGATAATATTGGACTTTTAAAGTCATCTCAATAAATCAAATTGCATTTAAGCCATGCATGATATGCCATAGTGGCATACATGAAATAAAGAGTGCCAAAAAGTTCCAAATAACCTAAGCTTTAATTGATGGCTCTAGAAATTCACTAGCACACCATTAATTTCTCACAGTGACATGGAGCATAGAATCACCCATTGAGTTGGCATCAATTCTTCTTTGAGTAAGCTTCAAAAAAACATATGTAAGAATTGCACCTATAAAATAGTGTTAGAAATTAAAGTCCACCAATATAAATGATATGGAAGAGGGATCAGTTATGTGCTTAAAAAAACTTTTAATAACTTTACCAAATCTGAGACATGTAATCAAAAGATGCGACAAGCATATAAAGATAACCTTGTACAATGACACTAGATTTGTTAATTAGTGAAACCCTTGATCATAGAGAAAAACTTGGTGGGAATTATGCCCACAAGATGATCTACTAATACAAAAGTGGGTGTGTGCACCAAGATGGTGTACAATTTAGAGGACACCACAAAAAAAGAAGCTAAAAATGTCAATAACCTGATCGAGTTTTATGAAATTTCAAAAAGTAGCTAGGCTTGGTTACCAAGCCTAGAAAAAATACACAAAAAATAAAACCTGATCATGTTTTGAAACCCAATAAGATTTCTAGGATAAAAATTCTATTCAAAACCCAATCGGGTTATATGAAATTTCAAAAAGAGGCTAGGCTTGGTTACCAAGCCTAGAAAAAATACACAAAAAACAAAACCTAATCAGGTTTATAGGATGAAAATTCTATTTAAAACTTGATTGGGTTATTCAAAACCCGATCAGGTTTTGAAGAAATAAAAATAGTCTCCACTCCAAAAGCCATAACTTTCACATCTAGACTCTGATTGACTTTGTACGAAATGTGTTGGAAAGCTATTGAAGAGATCTACAAGATAATGCAACTAAAATAATCATAGGAACTCAATATTTTCTATTTCATCTATTATAATCAATCATGGTCTAAAATAAGTAGTCATTATTTTCCAAATTTGGAGCGAATAGGTAGGTAAGAGTATTATCATAGTTTTTATCTTTCTATCATCTCTCACTCCCTCTATCCCTTTATCACACACAAAATCACTCACTCATTCAATCACTAACTCCCAACATTTCTAACTCTTAGCTTCTCTCATTCTCATAGCAACTCTCTCTCTCTCTCTCTCTCTCTCTCTCTCTCTCTCTCTCTCTCTCTCTCTCTCCCCCCCCCCTTCCTTCTCACACTCTCTAACATATCCTCTCTCTCTCTGTCTCATACACACACACATATTCCCTTGTCTCTCTTTCTCTCTCTATCTTATCCTCTCTCTCTCTCTCTCTCTCCATATTTCTCTCTCTGTCCATGTATAGTCCCCTCTCACTCTCTCCATCCTATCCCGATATCTCTTGTTCTCTCTCTCTATCTCTCTCACTCTCCCATATCCATCCCCTCTCTTTCTTCCTATCCCCTACTCTCTCTTTCTCTCTCTAGAGGGAGACAGAGAGTATAGGTTAAGAGAGAGATGGAGAGAGTGTGAGAGAGATGAATTGATGGGGAGAGAGGGACATAGGATAGATAAATTAGGGTATAGGATGGAGAGAGAGAGAGAGAGAGAGAGAGAGAGAGAGAGAGAGAGAGAGAGAGAGAGAAGGGGATAGGAAGAGTAAGAGGGGATAGGATAAGAGAAAGTGGGATAGAGATGAAGTGATGGATAGAGAGGGACATAGGAGAGAGAGAGAGAGAGAGAGAGAGAGAGAGAGAGAGAGAGAGAGAGAGAGAGAGAGAGAAATATGGAGAGAGAGAGGGGTGATAATAGAGAGAGAAGGGGGGGCTTAGCGATTACTTAGTGAGAGACAACACTTTAGGGTAATAAGTTAGATAGAGAGAGAGGTTAGGAGTTTGTTAAAGAATGTGAGAGGTTAGGAAAAGTAAGAGATATATCTTAGGATTACCACTATGTTAGCATTCATGTTTACCTATTGATTATGCATTTGGAAAATAATGAGTACCTATTTTAGATTATGCTTAATTCAAATTGAAGGAAAATAAAATTTTAATGACATGGGATTGATTTCTCTACATCATGTTGCAGAGATCTTCAATATCTTTCCAATGCATTTTAAATGGAGTGAATTAGACTTCATATGTAAAAATTATGGCATTATGAGTAAAGCCTACTTTTAATTCTTTAAAGCCCAGTTAGGTTTTGAATGCACTTTTTGATTTCATAACCTGATCAAGTTATTTGAATCTTAGAAACCTAATCAGTTTATGGCTTGGTGATAGCATAGGAAAATGACCCAAAGGCTTAGGAGATTGTTTTCCCTCCAATTCTTTTCCTTTAGATGTTTTTTCATCTTCTAAGCTGAATTCTTGTCTTTTCCTTCATAAGTGTTTTCTAATGGTGAAGTCGGTATCTCTAAAACTACTACCATAATATTACATGTCTTCTTATCTTTCTAACCATATAAATTTTTCTATTTTTGGATATTAACAATGCAAACTTTAATTAATTTTACCAATGCCTTGGCATTCCTCGTAGACATATGTCTACCATTTTTTAAATAATTTTTTATATACTTAACCAAATTCAAAATAAATTATATGTTATTGTTCTACACTTGATTCTATACATTTTGAAAAAATAAATTCATTTTCAATTATTCTGATGCAAGTTATGCTCAATGCATGAACATGTACCAAAATTTTAGGATATAGTCAGTTCAATAATTCATAATTTAAAAGAAAAAAAATACTCATCTTAAAATTACAAAAAAATGCACAACTTCTAGATATGACTCTCAACTATCATCCTAGCAAAGGGATATATGCAAGATACTAAATATAACTTGGTCTTTTTTGTTGCACACAAAAACAACTAATCTATGTTTTCTAAAAAAATCAGAAAATATTTTTCGTGTGCACAGGATTTGACCCACCTAATCTTATCCATTTTTAAAAAACTCTAGTAGTTTAGAAAGTGGATTCTGAATAATATAATTTATATGTTTTACACATCTTGTCATTTTTAGTGGATGGCCCGCAAATGTCTTGTCCAAGTTCATCTTGACCTAATTTTAGAAAAAAGGTGTCCACTTATAGCCCCCTTTTTGTACACCATCTTGGTGCACTCACCTAAGTTCTTTGTGAATGGATAGAATCTATTAGGAGCCAATGAAATACAATCAGTGCATATGAGTCCTTGTTAGGAGACGGTGAATCCTTGTTAGGAGATTCCAACCATGTTATGAGTTGTGCCAACTCTATTTGGAGTTGAAAGGAAGACAACTAAACCCACTATCTAAATTTCTTCAAGACTATCTTGACTAAATAATCTTCTAGGGCTAACATATCCAATTGCATGAAAAAACTAAAAACAACTACTTTATGAATACAAGTCTTTTGAAGTTCATAATACATCCTCAACATTGATCTCAACTTTGATCTTAACCAAATTCACATTCAAGCTAACATAAAAACTAATCACCCATATTGGACACATAATCACAACGAAACATACTTTTCTTCATACCAAGTCCTTAAAAAATTATTGAGTGAACTTTGAGGCTTTCTCAATTTAAAATGAATAGTATCTAGGACAAAACTGAGATATAACGTTACACATTACAATACAAATAACACTTCTCATAATGATATTAACATTAATAGTTGGCTTCCTAGGAACATATAAACTGATATATTTCTGGATTTGATTGTGTAAAGATTTTTTACCATCAACGTTTCGAATCACACCAAGTGATCCATCATCAGGATGAAGAGAGCAAGAGATGTCAAACAAAATCACAAATATGCTAAATTATGTTCACAAATATTCACAAAATAAACTTCTCATTTTGCCACATTAACCAAATGATCCTGACCATGTCTTCTACCATTATCTAATCCTACTAAACAATCTACAAGCTCACCAAAAGGATACAACATAATTACCAGTACTCGCTTACTAGAAACTTGCTTTAAGAATAGTCTCCACAAGAACTTTTGTAACTCATATTAATCCGCATGTCTCTGTCTATGGACATAGAAATGATATCATAACACATTCCTAAATTCTCCTCTAAGTGTGCACAACATAACTCTCTAACCATGAACCTTGTCAATTGAATCTTCCTCTACAACTCTAACTAAATTGTCCAAAAAAATGATTTGTTGACATCAATGATAAACATAGTCACAAATGCAGCACATAAGCACTCAATCATCCCTCTGACATACTAAAAAACTCTCCCATATAGAAACATCAATAGTTCATGTTTAACAATCTGCCCCTTTGGCATTGATGGAAACATATGATGAAAAATATCAAAGAACCATGACTACCAAAATATATTTCTTCCTCATCTTCCTTTACTCCTCCATTCATGTTGCCCATGAATTTAAACATACATCTCTCTTTCACATAGGTTTTTAAGAATTTTTTAAGTTCTAATCTTCCTCAATAATGTATATCTCTCCCCTATTAGCTCTATAAGGTGTTTTTCATGTATTACTCTACCTCATTAACATTAATAACAAAGGATGTCATTATGTCAATTCACTAGAACATATCTGATCCAATTACCAAAAGATCAGGTGTCCAAAGATAGTATTGAATACCATTACCATGAATCATTAATGACTCATCTCAAAAATATATACTCCCCCATAGGAGAAGCATCAAGCATTCAGTCCAAACAAAAGAATAACTTTCTCTAAAGAAGGTTGACGCATAACCCCAAACATTCCTCTCAAATAATCAAATGTATCCTTAGCCAAAAGTTTTGTAGATATGTCTACTATTTTCTCATTTGTGCTAACATACTCTAATCTAATATTTTTCTCTACTACCTTTACTATCAAAAGTGATACTTAATTGAAACATGCTTTGTCTTTAAATGTAACACTGGATTCTTTAACATGCTAACTATACTTGTGTTATCACAATGTATGATAATAGGCTCAGTAAGCTCAATTCTAATATCCTTCACAATTTTTTTTTGGTGTTACATATTCTACCACTAGTGTACTCTCTGAAATGAAATCATGTTTCTTGCTTAGCCAATAAACCAATCTCCCCTCCCTCCACCAAAAAAAAGGCTCCACCACTAGTGCTCTTTCTGTCATCTATACTTCCTGCCCAATCTGCATTAGTGTTTTCACATAATGTAAAATTATGTGGTCTTCCATACCAGAAAGTTCATTTAAAATATCTAAAAATTCTTTTCACCATTGCAAGATGTGTCTCTTTAGGATCTTCTTGAAATCTTGGAACAATTCTAACTAGATTAACTATATCAGGTCTAGTACTTGTCAAATATTATAATCCTCCAACATTTATATGTTTCTTGTTTGTAATACACTAGGAGATTCATCTTTTCCTGTGAAATAAAATTGTATCACCATAAGTGTTCCAATAAGTTTACAATTTTCCAATCCAAATCTTTTCAACAAGTCCTTAAGATATTTATTTTGTGATATGAAAAGGTCATCCTTATTTTGGACAATCTGCAATTCCAAGAAATATTTCATCTCACCAATCATACTAATCTCAAATTATTTCTTCATTTCTTATGAAACTATCTTGCTAGCTTCATCATTGCCTCCAAAAATTATGTCATCCATAAATACTACAATAATCAGTAAACCATCTTTATTCTTCCTTAACTACAAATTATTGTCTGTATTACCTTTTATAAAGCACAAATTGATCAAATGTTTGTCCAACCTCACATATCAAGATCTAGGTACTTGTTTCAATCCATATAATGCTTTCTTCAATCCCCAAACCATATCCTTTTCTTCAATCAAAGGTAAACTAGGAGGTTTCTCAATGTATACCTCTTCTTCAAGCTCTCCATTAAGAAATGTTGACTTAACATCCATCTAATAAACCTTGAAATTTAGGTTAGTTGCACATGCCAAACATATTCTAACTACCTCCAATCTAGCAATAGGTGAAAATATTTCATCAAAATCAATTCCTTCTTGTTGTGAATAGCCTTTGCATAGTAACCTTTTTTTCTCACTACTTTACCTTGCATATTCATCTTATTTCTTAATACTCACTTAGTTCCAATAACATTCTTGTCTTTAGGTCTAGGAACTAATTCCCAAGTTTTGATCTTTTCTATCAGCTCAAATTCTTCTTTCATATCTTTTATCCGAAAATTGTATTTGCAAGCTTCATCAACACTCTTAGGTTCAACTTGTGATATTAAACATAATTCTTCACTCACCTTGTTTCTTTCCATAAATCCTTTGTTTGCATTCCTAATGATTTGGTTCACCAAATGATTCTTTATAATGCTTTTGTTAGGTTTTCCTTGTTCAATTTTGATTTCTTCTCTTAGTTCTAATCTAGGTTCTTCTCTCTATTCTTCCATTTGTAATTCAGTTTGCAAATTAGTGCCAGATTCATAAAATAATTCCTAATCAAAATTTTGATTATTAGTCCTTTGATAAGTCTCTTCATTAGAATCAGAATCAAGTATCCCTTCTTGAATTCTAAAATTTTCATTAACTCTCAATTTATGTGATTAAAACATCTATATTTTTTTCTATAATGAATATCCAAGAGACATTCCTTCATCACTTTTAGAATCAAACTTCTCAATATCATCATCAATTTTAATATAACACTTATTTCTAAATATTCTAAAGTATTTCACAATAGGTGTATGTCCAAACCAAAGTTCATAAGGTGTCTTACCAGTTCCTTGTTGTAATGTCCCCACTTGTGAGGACAATAATACTTGCAAAACCAATGTTAGAATTTATTCAATAATAAAATATATTTTACTATTCTACTTGTCATCCTAACCCAACCTTAAAGATGTCTTTAGATCGGGTTTCCTAACCCTTAGTTATTCAACTGTCTTTTCAAGAGTGTACCCCTTAAGGCTCACATATGCATATGTTGACACCATCATACTATTCTTACCGTTATATTTACTTAGGCGTGTTGGTCATATGGAGATAAAATTTCTCACATACCAACATTATAGAGGTTGTATCCTTTTAGGTAGTATTTGGCCAAATGAGTGTTTCACCCATCTCTGATACCAAAACTATATGTCCATTTATATTGTGTTAGTCAAATGGGTAGTTATACCCATCTCTAATATTGACACTAAGACTTTTTGATTTACTTCATGGTGTTAGCCAAATGGGAGGTTAACCCCATCTTTGATATTGCAACTATAGAAATTATGATCAAATATTCTCCCCATAAGAGATTTCGATGATCAAGTAACCTTTAATGAACATTAAGATTATTTATAAATCTAAAAAGGGACTATCTTGATCTTAAACCATTAACCATTAAGTCATGTGTGTTATCCATTTCAAATTCCACCTTTACATAAATTATCCACAAGTATGATTCATTAATATAAATAAATTTATAAACACAATTAAACAAATATAATCCACAAATATACCTTTCTTACCTTCTTCTTTTCTTGGTCCATGTGGCTCTATCCTTAATTGACCCTTCAATGAATTATTACTTTTGGATTATTTCAACTCTATATTTACTTTCTAAAATTATTCATTTTCTATTTATAATTAAAGGATAAAATGTACTTTTTTTGTTTCTTCTTTTCCAAGAGTCACAACCTTTCATAATACAAATTCTTTGAAAAGTTAGAACACTTCATGGTTATAATCCTTTCAAAAAGTCACAACACTTCACAACTAAAATGATTTGGAAAAGTCCCAATACTATATAATTATAATATTTTTGAAGAGTCACAACTTTTCATAATTATGATCCTTTTGAAGGTTGACATTCATCTAATATCAATGATACCTTTTTAGAAAGTCACTTCCCTAATTTCTTCATACTACTTTCCTCTTCTAATATTCCTTTTTGAACTCCTACTTCTCCTCCCTTTTATATCTTAATTTTAAGGAGTCATGCCTATTTGTTAAATATCTCTTGACTTTTCGTTAGATTTAGTTGATTTATATGATTCTATGTTATATTATTTATTTAATTACTTATTTGTGTTTATTGTTATTTATTATTAAGTTCTATTTAAAAAGTTAACATACTTTCTACAATATTATCTCTTGTATTTAATTTAATTTGTTTATTTATTTATTGTAATATTATTTTATTATTTAAAATACTAAATATTATTTCATTGATAATATAGAATAAAAAATTATTCTTACTTTATATTTTAGCATTAGTTTTAATTTAATTTTATTATCATTTTTAATTTAATAACATTGTATTATCCAATTATTATTAAAATTTCATTTGAAAATGAGGATATGATAGTCCACCCTTCCTCAAATTGTTTTTCCTTGACCAATTAGATAATTTCTTCTATTAAGTTGAAATAGATATCTTTTTTAGTTTGAATTCTTACATTGTTATCATGGATATGTTTGAATCCTTTCTAATAGTCATTAAATTTCTACATTATTCTTTCATATAAATTATTTTTGTAGATTATTATCTTGATCTTAAATGATTAACCATTATGTCATGTGTGTTATCAATTTCGAATTCCACCTTTACATAAATTATCCACAAGAATGATTCATTAATATAAATAAATTTATAAACACAATTAAACAAATATAATCCACAAATATCTTTCTTACCTTCTTCTTTGCTTTGTCCATGTGGCTCTATCCTTAATCAACCCTTCAATGAATTATTCCTTCTAGTTTATCTGAACTCTATATTTACTTTCTAAAATTCTTCATTTTCTAATTATAAGTAAAGGATAAAATGTATTTTTTTTGTTTCTTCTTTTCCAAGAGTCACAACTTTTCATAATAGACATCCTTTGAAAAGTCACAACACTTTATAACTAAAATCATTTGGAAAAGTTTCAATACTTTATAATTACAATATTTTTGAAAAGTCACAACTATTCATAACTATGATCCTTTTGAAGGTTCACATTCTTCCAATATCATTGATACCTTTTTAGGAAGCCACTTCCCTATTATCTTCATATTACTTTCCTCTTCTAATTTTCCTTTTTGGACTTGTACTTCCCACATTCTTTTTTTTTTTCTAAAATAACTTCTCCTCTCTTTTATATATTAATTATAAGGAGTCATGTTTATTTTTTAAATATCTCTTGACTTTTCATTATATTTAGTTAATTTATATTATTTTATGTGATATTATTTATTTGCTTACTTATTTGTGTTTATTGTTATTTATTATTAAGTTCTATTTAGAAAGTTAACATAATCTATACAATATTATCTCTTGTATTTTATATTGTTTTGTTTATTTATTCATTGTAATATTATTATTATTTAGAATACTAAATATTATTTCATTGATAATATAGATTAAAAAATTATTCTTATTTTAATATTTAGTATTAGTTTTAATTTAACTTTAATATCATTATTTGTTTAATAATATTGTATTATCTAATTATTATTAAAATTCTATTTTAAAATGAGGATATGACACATTTCTAATCTGAACTCTACTCATTATGTGTAGTATGGTTTTCATTGCTTCTCTTGAAAAGATATGTGATACATTATTCTCAAACATCATTACTCTAGTTGCTTTAGTTACTAATTTGTTTCTTCTTTTTGCTATCATATTTTGTTGTGGTGTCTAAGGAGCTGAAATTTATCTCTTTATACCATTATCATCACAAAACATGTTAAATTCATTTGAAATAAATTCTCCACCTCCATCTAATATCGAACACTTAATCTTCAAACTAGATTCATTCTCAACTCTACTCTTAAATATCTTAAATTTCTCAAAAGTTTCATACTTCTTTGTAAGAAATGCTACCCACATCATTCTAGTAAAATCATCAATCGAAATAATATTGTATCTTTCACCATTAAATGCTCTTTTTCTTTTAGGACTACTCAAATCTGTGTGCGCAATCTCCAAGTTTTTTGTAGTAGTATATTTTTCTTGAAAATGAACTTTTCTTCTGCTTGTCCATCACACATTCTTTGCAAATCGTGTCAAAAAGTTTCATAATCTTAGGAAAATCTCTAACTACATGTGTTTTACACATATTCACAATGTTATCAAATTTCATGTGACAAAATATCTTATTCCATAACCAACTATCATCCACTTTAGCAACCAAACATGTCATCTCAATGGGGCTCAACTAAAAAACATTACCTTTAGTTCTTGTACCTATACTGATTAGTGTGCCATCTTTTTCTTTGATTATACAAGTATTTTCTATAAATTGAAATTGATATTCCTTGTAAATAAGTTGTTCAACACCTAGAAGATTATGTTTGAATCCATCCACATAGTAAACATCCTCAGTGTTAGTCTTTCCGTCAAGTGTAATAGATCATTCTCCTTTAATGTGGCATGTTGAATTATTTCCAACTCTAAGTATTCCTCCATCATAACTATTAAATTCAACATACGTGTTCATATCTCTAGCCATGTGATGAGAACATCCACAATATATAATCCAGTCAGACTTTTTCTTTTCAACATGTGGTACTAAGACTTTTTCTTTTCTCTTTTAGGATATTTAGATGAATAATGACCAAGTTCCTTACATGTCCAACAAACAAGGATTTTTTTTACAATTAAGTTCCCTCTTCATAAGAAATTCAAGTCCTTCATTAATCTTCTTGTCTTCTTCATGTTTTACTATGAATTCTCTAGCATAATCTCTTATTGTACTTGCAATCCTTGTAAGTGTAGGTTTGTCTCTCTATACATTGAAAGAATTCTCAACTTTAGGGAATCATTCATTTTGTTTCATCCATAACTTTGATACATACAATTTTTCAATAAGAGTTTCTCTAGAAAAATTAGGTGTGCAAGGAATAACTTCTTCAATCATTTGTGCCTTCTTATGATAAGAGGATGTCAATGTCTTCAAAATCTCCCACACAACCTCATCTATTATATTAATTCCACCACAGCTTCTAGTCCCTACAATATTATTATATATTCTACTAAAGTATCCTCTTATAGTTTCATCTACCTACATTTTAGAACTTTGTAACATGCATATCCAACTATGTAATCTATAATTCTTTGCATATTCGTCACCTTCAAACATATTCTACAATTTAAGCCAAATTTCATGTCCAAGCTTCAAAGATTTTACCTCTTGATATTTAGATTTTGCAAGAGCTGACAAAAATTCTTCTTTATCAACCATGTTTTTTATGAATGGATCTTTAGCATCTTGTTCACATGAATCAATCTTATCTTCATATATTGCATCCTTCATCTTGAGTGTAACTAGCCAAAATTTTTGAATCATGCACATCAAGTGAGTCTTCATCTTTTCCTTCCAACTTTCATAATTCACTCCATCAAACTTCATTCTTTATTTCTTGAAATAAGAAGTTTACATGGTTCTCCTTAAGTTGTTAAAAAATTCCTTCAAGGACCTACTGCTCTAATATCCATTGTTAGAAAGTAGAGCCCACCAAGATAATTGAAGGAGGGGGGAGGATTAGTTACATGCTTAAAATAAATTTTAATAACTTTATCAAATCTAAGACATGTAATTAAAAGATGCAACAACCATAGAAATATAACCATGCAGAATAACACTTTATTTGTTAACTAGGGAAACCCTTAATTAGAGGGAAAATCCCAGTTAGACTAATGTGCACAAGATGATGTGCTTGTTAGAAAGTACAGTCCACCAAGATAACTAAGAGGGGGCATTGAATTAGTTATGCAATTAAAACAACTCTCAATATTTTTATTAATTCTAAAACATGTAAATAGTAGATGCAACAACCATAGAAAGATAAACATACACAATAACACCAAATATGTTAACTAGGAAAACTCTTTATTAGAGGGAAAACCCCAGTGTTAATGATGCCCACAAGATGATGTACTAATATAAAAGTTCCTTATGAAAGGATAGACCATCCTAGGAGTCAAAAAAATATAATCAGTACATATGATCCCCTATTAGGAGTTGAAAGGATGACAACTGAACCTGCTGTCCAAATAGCCTCATAAATAGTCTTCACTAGACAGTCTTCTAAATAGATATATCTAAGATCTCCAAACTAACTAAATAGAAACTTATTTTACAATATAGTTCTTTTGAATCTCACAACACATCAATCTCTTCTCTACTCAAAAGATATTTGTATTCAAGTTCACACATAAAATAATCATCCAGACTTGATACCACATAGTTCACACTATTTTGTAAGGAAATGACCTTTCCTTTATACCAGGTCCTAAAATAAATTATTGAGATGTCCTTGAGGCTTTCTCAATTTAAAATAATAATATAAGACATTCTTAAATAGCACTACAATATTACACTTTTACAAGATTATTAATAAACTCCCATCTCATAGTCTTCATAACTTTTCATATAATAAAATTTTGATTATGCCCTCTTAACCAATGAATCTTAGACATGTCTTCAATCTCCATCTCATTCTACTTAAGACAATTCCATCCCTATGAGGAGACGGAATCAAAACATCAAAACTTTCTTTCCATAAATGTTGTCTGAAAGTTGCCTTCACTAAATGCTTCACAAATCGAACTAGTCCTCATATTTGCATAAGTTCTCTTAGTTTTAGCACCTAGACATATTGATTAAAATATCCTCAAGTGCACATAAGTTGGTCTTTAATCCTCAAAACATGCTAAAATAATCTTCCTCTATAACTTTTCCAGTCTTTATTGAATAACAAGTATGTTGACATCAATGAAAAATATTGTCATGAATGCAACACATAAATTCTAAAATGTATCTATAGGATTCTCATTATAATCCTCCATAGGAATACCATCAGTATTTATGCTAACAATCTCCCCCTTTGGTATTGATGGAAACATAGATGAAGAGCATCTAAGTTTGATGAATGCCATATATATTTATTTCTCATCTTCCTTTACTCTCCTTTTCATGTTGCCCTTGAATGAAAACACACATCTTAGTCTTAGATAGGTTGTAAAATTTTTCTCAAGTTTAAATCACAACCATAAACAACAATACTTTCCCCAATGACATCAAAAATAATCATTTATTACTCACATCTCTACCCCATAAGGAGCGTATCAAAATAATGTTTTTCATGTACTAATCTCTCCTCCATTGACATTAATGATAAAGGAATCATTATGTTAATTCTCAAAGTTTAATCATCTCCAACATAATTTGCAATAAGCTCAAATGTCCAAAAAAAATTTTAAATAGCAATACCAAGAGTGACTCAACTTGGGTATAGATACTCCCCCATAGGAGAAGCATTAGGCATCTAGTCCAGATAAAGAAATAGTGCTCTAATACTAGCTAGACTGATGCAATCTTTGCATCAACTACTTAGAAAGTAGGTTGAGGCACAATCCCAAGAGTACATCTCAGGTACTCAGATGTGTTCTTAGCCAAAGGTTTTTTAAATATGTATGGTATATGATCCTTTGTGCTAACATATTCTAATATTATTTCTTTCTCTACAACTTTTTCTCTAAAAAAGTGATACTTAATAGATGCATGCTTTGTATTTTAATTTAAAACAATATTATTTGACATGCTCACAATACTTGTGTTATCACAATGTATTAAACTAAGAATAGTGAACTTTATCCCAATATCTCTCAACATCTTCTTCTCCCAAATAATCTGATTACAGTTATTTATTGCTACTATGTACTCTTCTTATGATGTAGTCTTGTTTCTTACTCAACCAAGAAAGTAATCTTCCTCCCAACACCATTGGTTCTCTTCTTGTCATCTATGCTTCATTCCGAATCAACATCAATGTATGAACATAAAGTGAAATCATGTGATATGTCATTCCACAAACCATAATCAGGTGTTCCTTTCAAATATTTGAAAATTATTTTTACTAATTCATAATGTGTCTCTTTAGAATCTTCATAAAATCTTGCCACAATTCGAACTATGTTAGCTATATTATGTATGGTATGTGTCAAATAATGTAAGCCACCAATCATAGATATGTTTTTCTTTTGTTCAACACTAGGGGATTCATCTTTGCTAGACAATTTATAACTAGTTACTATAGGTTTTCCAACAAGTAATTTCTATCAAGTTAATGAAGGGAGGGGGTGGGTGTCAAGGGTGTGTGTGTGTGAATTAGTCATGTAGTTAAAACAACTCTCAATATCTTTATTAACTCTAAGACATATAAATGGGGGGTGGGGGCAGGGTGAACTAGACATGCAATTAAAAAAACTTTCAATATCTTTATTAACTCTTACACATATAAATAGACACCAAATTGGTTAATAGGGAAACCCTTGATCAGAGGGAAAATCCTGGTGCAGATGGTACCCACAAAATGATGTACTAATATTAAAGTTTCTTGTTAAAAGATACACCCTGTTAAAGTTAATGAAATATAATTAGCACATATGGGTCCCTATTACAAGACTTTGAATCCTTATTAGGAGTTCAAACCTTGTTAGTCTAGTTATGCCAATCATATTAGGAGTTATGCTAACCTTGTTAGGAGTTGAAATGAAGACCATTGAACCCACTATCCAAATAGCCTTTTATTATTCCTTCTGAATAATACAATGTGAAACAACTAATAACCAATAAGAAAATAGTCTTTCCAAATACAGTTCCTTGTAAGCTCACCATGCCTCAACTATAACAATCTCTTCTCTGATCTTCACAACTTTGCATACCAAGCTTGCACACAATAGATATTACGAAGGTATGATCACTTGCAATTCACACTCTTCCACAAGGAAATAAGCTTCCTTTATACTAGGTCCTAAAACAATTTATTGAGTTAGCCTAGGGGATTTCCCAATTTACAATAATAATAAAGGACCATCTTAAGATATTGTAATACAAATTACATTACTATTTTACACTTTTAACCAAGATAACATAGAAATTGTTGGCTCATAGTCTTCATAAATTTTCACTCGACAATCTTCAAATTATTCTCTCTAAACCAAAGAATCTCTAACATGTCTTCAACCTTTGTCTAGTCCTCTCAAGACAATTTCATCTCTGTGAGAAGATATAATCAAAATAATAGTACGTACTTTCCAAAAATGCTATGTGAAATTTGTCTTCCATAAAATATTCATAACTCTATTTAATCTTCATATTTCCATACACATTCCTAACTATAGAATCTAGACATACTATATAACATATCCTCAATGCTCAAACTATGCCAAATGTTTCTTCCTCTATAACTCTCTCAGTCTTCACAAAATAACTAGTATGTTGGCATTGATGACAAACATTGTCATGAATACAACACACAACATATGAATCATGTCTCCAACAATTCTAATATACTCCCCTTGAGCAATACCATCATAATTGATGCTAATAATCTCCCCCTTTAGCATTGATGGCAACATAGATGAAAAACATCTAAGTTCTAAGAATATGAAATATACTTCTTCAACATTTTCCTTTTCTCCCCCATTAATATTTCTCATTCATGTAATTTTCCAACATGCATAAGGAAGGTGTTAATATCACCCATACATCAACATCTTTCATAAATCGTCTTCAACAATCAAATACATATCTCTTCAAAGGATGTATCAACTATAAATACATATGTTTCCCCAAACATACATATTAAAGGGTGGTTTTCATGAATATGTCATCTCTCCCCCATTGACATCAAAGAAATAGCTGCCATTATGTAAACTCTTAAAAAATAATATGTTTGAGCTCCAATGTCTAAAGATACTATATCTAATAAAAATACCAAGAGTCCTTAATGACTCATCTCAAGCACAGATACTCCCTCATTGAGGAAGCATCAAGCATCCTATCCAAATAATAATAGTGCTATGCTACTAGCTAGACTGATGCAATCTCTACATCAACTACTCAGCATTAGGTTGGGTCATAATCCCAAGAATACCTCTCAAATACTCAAATGTATCTTTAGCCAAAAAAATTGTGAATATATCTTCTATATGCTCCTTTGAGCAAACATATTCTAATCTAATCTCTTTTTCTGCAACTTTTTCTCTCAATGAGTGATGCTTAATATATATATATGCTGTGTATTTGAATGTAATATTGGATTCTTTAATATACTTCAGTACTTGTGTTATCACAATGTATGATAACAAGCTCAATAAATTCTATCATAATGTCTTTTGATATTTTCTTCATCCAAATAATCTAATTATAATTTTTTTCGACTACTACATACTCTATTTATGCCATACCATGTGAAATTAAATCATATCAATCTTCCTCTCAAGAAGAATGCTCCACCATTGGTGCTCTTTCTTTCATCCATGCTTCCTAGCTAATCAGTATTAGTGTATGCACATAAAGTGAAATCATGTGATTTTTCATACCATAATCCATAATAAGGTGTGACTTTCAATTAATATCTAAAAATTCTTTTTACTATTGTATAATGTCTCTTTATGATATGCTTGAAATATTCTCATAATTATAGCTACATTAGCTACATTAGGTCTAGTGTGTGTCAAATACTGCAACTCATTAATCATAGAACTGTACTTTTTTGTTCAATAATAGGGGATTCATATTTTCTAGATAGCTTACATCCACTTATCATAGGAATTCTAATAGGTTTACAACTTTCCAATATAAATCTTTTAAGAAAATCTTTAAGTTACTTCATTCGTGATATAAAAATGTCATCATTGTTCTATACAATTTGCAATCCCAAGAAGTATTTCATTTCTCCAATCATACTAATCTAAAATTATTTCTTCATCTCTTCTAAAAATGCATCACTTACTTCATCATTACCTCCAAAAATAGTGTCATCCACAAGTACTACAACAATTACCAATCCTTTATCATTCTTTCTTAGATGTAAATTACTATCAGCCTTATCTTTCACAAATTCCAAATGTGTCAAGTGTTTATCCAATCTTGCATACTAGACTTTAGGTTTTGTTTCAATCCATATAATGCATTTTTCAATCTAAAAACCATATCAGTTTATTTGTCAAAGTAAAACCATGATATTTTTTAGTGTATACTTCTTCTTCTAGTTCTCCATTTAGAAAAGTTGATTTGATATCCATCTGATAAATTTTAAAGTTCTTATTAGTTGGACATGCCAAAAATATTCTTTCTACCTCTAGTCTAGAAATAGGTGCAAAATTTTCCTCAAAATAAATTCCTTCTTGTTGTGAATATCAATTACATACCAATCTTGTTTTATTTCTCACAACTTCACCTTGTTCATTCACCTTGTTTCTGAAACCCATTTAGTCCCAGTAACATTCTTATCTTTAGGTTTAGGAACTAATTCCCAAGTCTTGCTCTTTTCAATCTAATCCAATTTTTGTTTAATGGATTCTATCCAATAATCATCTTTACAAGCTTCATTAGCATTCTTAGGATCAACTTGAGAAATTAAACACAATTATTCATGTACCTTGTTCCTTGTCATAACTCCTTTATCTTTTCTCCCAATAATTTTTTCAATAGGATAATTCTTTACCAAATTTCCATTAGGTTTCACTTGTTCAATTTTGATTTCTTCTATTGGTGATAATTTAGGTTCTTCTCCCTATTCCTCTCTTCATTTAGTCTACAGATCAATTTCAGTTTCATAGAATAATTCATGCTCAACATTCTTCATATTAATTCTAGGATTAGTTTCCTCATTAGAATTATAATCAAGTATCCTTTGTTAAATTCTAAAATTTTCATCAACTCTCACATTAGCACTCTCAACAATAGTCTTTGATCTCTAATTAAAACTAGATATGATTTTCTTTTCAATGAATACCCAAGAAAAATTCATTCATCACTTCTAGAATCAAACTTTTTGATGTCATTATCTCTCTTAATATGGAATTTACTTTGAAATATTCTAAAATACTTCGCAATAGGTGCATGTCCAAACCAAAGTTCATAGGTGTCCTTTCTAGTGCCTTGTATGATCTACTTTAAGATATGTGATACATTGTTTTCCAACATTACTTCTATTGTTTATCCAATCATTGATCTATTTCTCATTTCTACTATCCCATTCTACTCAAGTGTCTTAGGGGTTGAAAGTTGTCTCTTTATACCACTATCTTCACAAAAATTGTTAAACACATTTGAATTAAATTCTCCTCCTTTATCAAATCTCAAGCATTTAATCTTCAAACTAGATTCATTCTCAACTCTACTCTTAAATATCTTGAATTTCTCAAAAACTTCACATTTTTCTCTAAGAAATGTGACCCACATCATTCTAGTGAAATCATAAACAAGAATCATAAAATACCTTTCACCATAGAATGCTCTAGTCTTTGTAGGAACACTCAAATATGTGTGCACAATCTCCAATTTTATTGAATTGGTAAACTTTTTTCTTGGAAAATAACTTTTCTTCTATTTTTCCATCACATATTCTTTACACATCATGTTAGCAGGTTTCACAATCTTAGGCAAATCTATTACTACAAACGTAGTAATAACCTTCACAATGTTGTCAAAGTTTATATGACAAAATATATTATGCCATAGCCAATAGTCATCCACCTTAGCAACTAAACATGTCATTTTAGTAGGATTCAACTAAAATAAATTACCTCTTGTTCTTGTATGAGTACCAATAAATGTGTCATTATTATCCTTGATAATACAAGTCTTCTCTATGAACTTCTATTGATATCCCTTATCAAAGAGTTGTCCAACACTCAAAATATTATGTTTCAAACTATCTACAAAGTAAACATCTTCAGTGTTAGTCTTTCCATCAACTACAATAGATCCCTTCCCTTTTATGTGACATGTTTCATTGTTTCCAACTCAAGCTATTCCACCATCATAACTATTGAATTCAATGAATTTATTCATATCTCATATTATATGATGAGAGAAACCACTATCTATGATCCAATCAAACTTTTTATGTTCAACTTATGATACTAATGTTTTTCTTTCTCTTACTTCTCCTTTTTAGGGATTTCTTCCTTAATAGAAACAAATCCCATTTTATCATCCTCGTCATTACTGTTAGTCAAGAAGCCTACCATTTTGAAATCAAGTTCATTGTCCTTATTAACATAAAGAAATCCTTAGGTGCTCTTGACTTGTAGGGATTTTTCTTAAACTTATTTTATCTTTTAAGTCATTGAGAAGAATAATGACCAAGTTCTTTACATGTCCAACACAAGAATTTTGTTACCTTTGGTTTCTCTCTTCATAAGTAAGGCAAGTCATTCTTTATTCTTCTTATCTTATTCATCTCTTGTATACTTCTACTAGCATAGTCTCCACTTGTACTAGCACTTCTTGTTAACATAGGTGTGTCTCTCTATATGCTAAATGTAGTCCCCACTCTAGGAAATTCTCCACTTTTTTTCATCCACATCTAAGATGTCTACATCTTAGATTTTATAAAGTTAGGTGTACAAGGAATAACATGTTCAATCATCTACATTTTTTGTTTATAATAAGGTGTCAAGGTTTTCAACATTTTTGATAAAAATTCATATTTTGATTTATCTCCTCAGTTATTTATTTCTATAACACTCTATAATATTCTAGAAAAATATCCTCTTATAATTTCATCTTCCAATATCTTAGCATCTTCAAATTAACATATCCAACACTATATTCTAGACTTCTTAGCATGTTTATCACCTTCAAATTTAATTTGTAAAGCATTTCAAATTCCATGATCAAGTCTTAAAGATTTTACATCTCCATATTTAGTTTCAAGAAGAGTTGATAACATATTTTTGTAGCAATCATATTCTGCATGAATAGACTTTTCTTTGCTTCCTCAAAATCCTCAAGCTTGTCTTCTTCAATCACAGTCTTACGCTTTATAGTAACCAACAAAATTCTAGACCCATGCATAGAAAATGTGTCTTCATCTTTTCTTTCTAGCTATCATAGCTGATCCGGTTAAACTTTAGACCATCTTTCCTTAAATATGTCATATATTTCCTTAAGTGACTAAGACCTAATGCTCTGATACCAATTATTAGGAAATAATGTCCACCAAGGTAACTAAGAGGGGAGGAGGTGAATCAATTATGTAATTAAAATAACTCTTAATATATTTATTTACACATAAACATATAAATAATAGATGCAATAACCATGCATAATAATACCATATTTGTTACTAGGGAAACCCTTGATTAGAGGAAAAACCCAGGTGGGGATGGTATCCACAAAATGATTTACTAATATAAAAGTATCTTATTAAAGGATAGAAAATGTTAGGATTCATTGAAATACAATCAGTGGAAACTTTGATTCCCTATTAGGAGTTGTGCTAACCCTATTACGAGTTTAAAGGAAGATTATTAAACCCATTATCCAAATAGAGGTTCCTTATTAGAGGATAGACCATGTTAGGAGTCAATGAAATATAACCAGTGCATATGATTTTCTATTAGAGGACTTTGAATCCCTGTTAGGAAGTTCCAAACCTATTAGGAGTTGAAAGGAAAACCATTGAAACCACTATCCAAACAACCTATGTATTATTCCTTTTGAATAATACAATGTGAAAAAACAATTATTCAACCAACAACTTGTCTTGCTAAAAATAGTTGCATGTAAGCTGATTGTGCCTGAGTTGCACGTATCTTTACTCTGATCTTCACATCTTCGCATACCAAGCTTGCACAATAGATATTACAAAGATATGATTACTTTTAATTCATACTCTTCTACAAGGAAATAATATTTCCTTTATACGAAATCCTAAAACAAATTATTGAGGCAACCTTGAGGCTTTCCCAATTTAAAATAATAATATAGGACCATCTTAAGATATTGCAATACACATTACATTATAATTTTACACTTTTAGCCAAGATTGCAAACAAACTATCAGCTTACAATATTATGACTAATCACTCAATGATCTTTAGATTATTCTATCTAAACTAAAAAAATTCTAACTTGTCTTTAACCATTGTCTCAGTCTGCTCAAGCTAATTCCATCTCTATGAGAAGATAGAATTAGAACAATAGTACCTGATTTCTAGAAATACTTTTTGAAAGCTACCTGCACTAAAATTTTCATAACTCTATGTAGTCTTCATATTTCCATACGCACATTGATAGCCCATATTTTAATTGTGCTAAAATTCTAAAAATGTGTTGTGAAAATGTCTTGAAGAATCTTGTGTAGTTAGGGTTTCTCATATATTGTTATCAAGTTTCCCATAAAAACCCTAACCTACCAAGTTTATGCCCTGGCCTATTTTGAATTTTTTTTCCCTAACCTAGTATCATGAAAATTTTGAAAGGAATGCATCCTTACCTTATCATTTAAAAATTTCTTATTCTATGATCAGGTTTTTCTTTACCATAAGTTTTTGTCTGTAGTGGGAGATCGTGTTTGGTTTTCAATATTTCTATGTTTCTTCATGATCTTACAATCAAGGGCTTTAGCGTGGAGTTTTAGGTCTAGGGTTTTCAATCTCTTGATGTTACAAAACAAGTATTAGTGCATCTTCGTAAGGTTAGCTATTGGGCATCCTGATGTTATGATATCCAATATAATCATAGAGGTATATAAGTATTTTATGTGGGTTTTGATTTTACACTCATGCTAGCAGTGTATCATCGTAAGTATTCTTATAATGGTTAGCAAGTGTTATGATCTTAGAATAGAAGAAGCAAAGTAGAGGCATAAAATATTTTAAATGGACCCCCAACCATACATAAAGTAAGAGAAGTGGGAGATTGTAAGATATAAAGTTCTAAGGTTATATAGTGTTTTGATCTTATGAAGTGGGGCCTAGTGCATAAGCATAAAGGACTTCAAACATGTCAATAAAGCTCCTTGAGAATACAAAAAGTACAAGATCATAAGATCATGAAAGTGAAAGCAAGACATGAAGGCTTCTATAGCTACAATAAAGAGTTAAGCATATGGTCTTAAGGACTAAAGCAAAGCAAGTGTTAGAATCTTTGAGGCTATGATAAACAAAGGTAATAGTTGGTGTATGGTCAGCACAATAGTTATAAGAAAGCTCCCAAGTTTTGGCATGAAAGTGTAAAGAAGCAAGAAAGAAGCCACGATGCTATGGGTACTAGTGAAATGTAAGATTGTAAAGGTTTAGATATACATTTTCAATGCTACAAAGATGTTTGTAGACTACCAAGCATAAGTTCATAGTTTGAAGACAAATTGCAGATAATTTTTCCAATCTTATGATAAATTGATAGGTGTAAGGCTGTGAGAAGTATAAAAGGACTCTCCACTAATATGAGAAGGACTGAAGTGTAAGATCATAAAAGTGATAACTCTTGTTTATGGAGTTATGACGGGTTTGAATTTCAAACTAAAGACATAAGATCGCAAGCCCTAAATATAACATGAAAAAGTACTTTCTTCTATCTCTAAGTTGGAAAATAAAAGGAAGTTTTTGACTAATGAAACTTTAAGAGGTACAATAAAGTGCTAAGTTGAACAATCAAGTCAATGGTCCATGAGGTGACAAAAAAGAATTAAAGCTTGTGTATGCAGGAAATCAATGCAACAAAGAGTTGATGTAGTATGTAGGACATAAAAGATACTTACCAGGTTGATATAGAATACCATTTTTAGAACACAAAGGATTTAAGAATTTTTTGAGTTTTCAGTTTGAAGATTTCAAAATTTTAAGTTAATAGTTGCAGAACTTCCAGATTTAATTTGCAGTCAAGATGTTAGAGAAAGAAGTAGAGGAGATTCAAGCTAAAGACATGGAGGTTGCAAAAAAATTGACCTCTAAAGGAGGAAAGACTTGGTAGAGGAAACCAAACAAATACACAGACAAATGGATGAAGATATTCCCAAACTCATCAAATGCCATCTCAACAAATGATCATGATTTCAAAGATCCATATTCATTCTGTAGGGATGTTATTTTTCCTGGTGTCAATAGATATGAGTTATTTAGATACTTGTACAATAATAGGTTTGAGAAGATCCCTACCTACAACCCATGGAGGAAGAATTTGGCAAAGTTATTATTTCTAGAAGTGTATGTAGATGTTGATTTGGTAAAAGCCCTAATCAAATCTTACAATCTAGCAACCAAATCATTCCATAGGCATGACAGGAGCATTCTGTGTACATTGGATCATGTTTCATTTATTGAAGCTTTTGGATTAGAGAGATGAATGAGCATGCCACTTGACATAGATGATCTTAAAGGGAATTTTGAGAGAAACCCAAATGCCTATACTAGGAAGGCTATGCTACAACATATCCCTATGGACCTAAAGAAGGTGAGGGATTAGAAAATTCAAAAATTACTTTCAGAAGACTGTACATGGCATCCACAAGGTAGTAAGAAGTGATGATTTTGATATGATGTATGGGTTAATATACATCATAGCCTGGGATGTGCAAGATTCCTACCATAGTGGGGAATATGACTACATGGATTGTATTCTTAAGAAGATGCAAAGATACATTGTGTTAGCACAAAGATGGGAATCAAGAAATTTCAAATTCCACCATTATTCATTGCTAATGTATCTTATCTTGTACTAGAATGTGGGATACATCAGTCAAGATTTCATAGACCAAACATCTAATGAAAATGGAGAGCTACTGGTGCAACTATGGACACAGGTATAGGATAGATAATATCATTACTCTGATTCCATTTCTTTTTTGAATAATTTCAGCTTAGTGATAATGAAAATTTTAGACCCTAGTTTCTTTAGGGCCCCTAATATTTTAAAGAGTTTATTAAGAAAAAACATATTTCTTGAATAGAAGAGGCTAGATCATAATTGGGGTGATCTATTTTTGTTTCAATTCCTAAAGTGTGCATCCTCTCATTTATTGTGAAAAATTAGTTACATGTCTCACAACAAGCATCCAGAAACTAGAAAACACAGTTCCAGCAGCACAGCAAAAATGGCTCAAAAACTAAACCATGTAGGATAAGAGTGCAACCCAGGATGCTCCTGCATCAAAAGGACACTACAATTGATGCTTGGAAATAATCAATATTTTTTGGATTTAAGACAAAACTATTTATAGGATAGAGTGATAGAAGTAGAGAATTTTCTAACTTATTTGCAACTAGTAGCAGCTAAACTAGATGATAGGATCATCCAAGCACAACAATTCTTGGAGTATGATGAATTCATCAAATCTATAGAGCTTAAAAGTTTTTTGTATAAAATAAAGTAGAATGAATTGGTTTCAAAACTCAAACCAGGAAAATTACAGGAGAAAATCCAAGAACTGGTAGACAAACTACATGTGTATGACCTAAAGAGTTAGAAGATGACTCTTGTAGAGGCAAGGGATCTTGTTCAAAGAAATGGAATGCTTTTAATGCTTGGGTGGGATCTTGAGAAAGCTTTCAAGATTAATTTAATAAGGAGATAAGAGAACTCAATTTCATATGAGGCCTTTGGAGCTAATGGTTTTCAAAGGGGATTAGGATTCAATATAAATTCCTAGTCATTAGCAGTATGGAGCATGGCACTTGAGACTAATAAACCAAAACTAATGGATGTTCAGAATAGTGCTTAGGGAAACATGATAGTATGGACCATGCAAAGTACTTTTGGTTTAGAAATATCAAAGGCCATAAATTACTTCTCACTCATGAATGAGACCAAAGTGGAAGAATTAGAAACTAAATTAGCTAGAACCTTCTATGACTATGTTGATATAAGGAAGCTATATGAGGAAGAGCTCAAAAAATCCTATGTTAATAGCCAACAAAAATGAGTTGGAGACAAGGGCTAGAGAGCTAGAGGCCAAAGTTGCATCCTTAAAGGAGAAATTTAGCACTACAAAATAAATCATAGCAAAGATCAGCAGTGAGAAACCAACAAAGGTCACTCTGGAAATGTCAACTCAGACAAAGAACTAGTTCAAAGTGACGTTGAGCCATGAAGAATGAGCATAGATGTTGAAGCTCCATGACAAGGTGGCAAGGTAAGAACTAATGTTCTAAAAGTTATGATAGGCCATAGGATATATATCTTGAAGAAAATTTCTCAATAGGCACATAGCCTCTTCATATCTTTGCAAAGTGCTAAGCATATATGCAATGAAGCACTCTTATGGTTTTCACCTAGTTTTAATCAATGTGGGCCATATATTCAATTTTTGGAAAAATTAATTTTGTTGATGGCAAAGAAGCCAAATTTACTTGAAAAAATATTCACAGTAAATGAAAGCTTGGAAACAGTAAGAGAATTAATTGGCTTCTTTATTGGTAAGTTAAAAATTATGAAAAATAAATTTAAGGTTTTCTTATGAGACATTGATTCATACATATCACTAGTTTTGGATGTTGGTAAAAAATTAAAAGACTAGTAGGAGTGGTCAAATTCTTTTTATTCAATACTAATTCAAGGAGGAGTAGTAGCTATTTTTTATGATGAAGGTGATGTTTCTTTGAATAATTTAATTGATTCTCTCTTTAAGGTAGAAATTGAGATAAATCGATCTATAACCAAATCAAAGGCCATAATAGATGCAAGGTGGAACAAGGAAGTTAGTGACTCAGATGAGGTTAGAGGTACTAAATGGCCAACCAAGAGGGAAATTTATGTGTGGGAAGTGGTTGCAGAGATTAAAGCTTTGCCCATGGGAAGTAGTTAGAAGTCATAGATCGATGGAAGAAGAGACAGAATAGAGGAAAATAAATGATAGTGACAGGTTTTTAAAGTGCACCTATGCTCATCGTAGAGATACCTAGAGAAAAGTCATCACCGGCTAGTTTTGGAACTACTTTCCCTTTTTTGTCCTAGTACAAAGAACGTTTGTAAAGAGAAATTTTTTAAAATATCTTTTTTTTTTTGTTTTTGCATCAAAATTTTGACAAGTGTCCTCCCATTTGAAGCTTGTTGCAACCCTTGTCTATAAAAGAATTTCCAAGATGTAGAGTGAGGGTCCAAATTCTATTTTCTTTAGTGTTTATGCTATTTTATAGTCAATCCAGTCATTATGTTAATTATGTTTTATTTCAATTTTGTATTCTGAGAATATAGTGGGTGTTGAATGATAAATTTGTCAAATTTTGAGTTATATTCTGAGTCTTATATCAGATATTGTATTATTCTCAAGAAGATGAATAAAAATGGAGGTTCTAAATATTTGTTTCTTTAAATTTGTCTCCATTTTCATATATTTGTCACTTTGAGGTTGAGTGAGCAAGGTTCATTTCAATTTAATGTAGCTAGGATAGGTTGTATGTCAATTCATTGTTTCTTTTAATTCAAGGAATTACGTAAGTGCTTCTAGAATATATAGGGTTTCATAATATATGGGAGGAATATCATAAGAATGGGATTTAGCATTAATAGTTGATGAATATAATTGCAATTCAATTAAATAGATCAAGATTTACTGGTATGACTTTGTGTAACAATGGATAAGGCACTAGTCATTGATTAAGATGTAGATTGCAACAATCATTTAATTGCATAATTCACACTTAAAATCAAATCAATTTTCTATTTTTTTGTAACAAAGAATTACATGTTGGTCGTTCACTTGTTGTAATAGCTTATTTTGATTTTATAGTTGGTTGTGTAAAATCAATAGTTTATTATAATTACAAGAAGATATTTGACCATTCTCTACCATAAGGGATGAATACTAGAGAAGAGAAATTAATAGATAAGTTGTAAAATCCCTAGGTGTATTCACCTTGGCCTTGTAAAGCCTAAAGTGTACAAAGCCCTTGTGCTTTGTTAAGTTGGTCTAGATTTGAATAAGATCTTGTTGAATATGGGAAATAGCTAAGCCCTAGGTATCTACATTTATCCCAAATCCTAGTGTTTTTTAAGACCCGTGCAGCTTTAAAACACCCAAAAAATGGTAAATGTGTTGGGGAATCTATGCAAAGACAATCATATATTAAATGTTGGAGTCTTTGGTGTAAGTTAAGTATATTCAATCATATATCTAGTTGGCCATTGTGTTTATGCTTGGTATTAGTTTCTTTTAAAGTTACAAACCTTGAGAATCTAAAAGAATCCCAATACTACAAGAGTTTTATGATATAGGATGTCTTTGCATAGTTCTTTCTTGCTAAATAGAGTTTACATTTCCTAAAGTATATAGTATTAAAGTCTTTTTGGGTCGGGCCCTTGTGTTAGAACTATTTTCAGAAGTGCTTTTTCCATGAATTTTCCTACCCTCTAGCCATAATAAAGTTCTTTTCCCCTAGTGGGTGGTGACTTAGTCAAGGTTTTGTTAGCTAATATTGATATTAAAGTAAGAAATGTCTAATAGAAGGAAAAACATGAGAGCATATGTAAGAGAAAACCTAGAAGTCCCTTTGTATATAGAATTACCAAAAGTTGGTAAGAAATTTTGGCCTAAAAAGAAAGGGGAGTCCAGTCATACATGGAAGCCCAGAGATAATCCTCAATACTGGCCTATAGTTGAGAAGGAATTTTTGTCCCATAGTTTTGAGTCTAAGAGTTTTTAGGTAATCTTTTTACAACACCTTTTCAAGAAGAGCATCTCTACCAAGATAAAATGGTGTCATCCATATGGGGGATACCATCTTTAGATCAAGTGATTTAGGAGGAATAAATCAACATCTTCGACCTAGAAGCATTCAGTCAAGTAGATCTCACTCTCACCATATTCATTTTATTGAGAGAAACTTCATTGAGCTAAGTGACCCTACAAAATCATAGGCTACTATTACAATCCAGATGATCTATTAATAGAAGTAGAAGCACTTAGGAAAAGAGTTGGTGAAGAAGATTCCAAATGCATCCATTTGGAAAAGGAGAAAGAGAATATCACTATGAATGCTCTCATTGAAAGAGATAACCTATTTAGGAGAATGGTTGCTTTGTAGGAGAAGAATAAAAAATTAGAAGATATGTCTACTTCTTTAGATCCAAATCAATTTGGAGATGTTGGGGATATGAGATCCAAAGTTCATTAGTATGAGTGGATTGTACAATAAAAAGGAGATCTGATGGTTGTACAAATCTAGACATATAAGCCTATTGGAAAGGAGAGTTAAACCCAAGTAATTGATCTTACCATTAAAGTTGTTGATAAAGATAAGTAGAAGGTAATTGGTGTCAAGATAAATGAACCCATTGTTACATCCAAAAGTGTCCCTTCCATGTCAAAAATAGATCTGGAGTTGGAGAAGGCTAAGAAGGAGTAAGAGGATGTAGCCAAGGAACTTGAAAAGGTAGATAAGGAGGCTCAAGTAGTATAAATGAGGAAGAAAATTTAGTTTCTAAAATCTACCTCTAGTTTGAATGCAAAACAAAATCAATCTTCAGTGGGAATGCCTTCTACCATAGCCTATGGGCCCATAATGAGTAATGTCATTGCTTCCTAGCCTAGCCCTTCTTCCTCTTCTACCATAGTAGCATACAAAACTAGTGTTCAATGAGTAAAAACAAATATTTAGAACCAAGTTGTTGGATCTAGCTCTACTAGTGTTTTAAGTTTTACAAAAAGACCTATGTACATGGAAAGATATAAATAAATATCCTTCCTAGGTATCCCTAGTCATCCAAACCCTATCCCAAATGATCTAAGAGATAAGGCTACAAAATTTTCTCAAAATAATGCTATCAGTGATGAAGAACACTTTATAAAATTTAAGGATATGCTAAATGACTATGAAGTTGAGCATGAAGATGTGGTCATGAAGCTATTTGTACATTCCCTCACAGATGATGCCATGGATTGGTATAGGAGACTACCTAATAATAGTGCTAACTCTTGAGAAAATCTTGAAAAGTGTTTCAAAGAATAGTATGGGGATAATACTAATGCTAGCTTTATATTGAATGAGTTCAATAATATAAAGAAAAATCAGAATGAGTCTACATTTGATTTCAATGTTACATTTCAAAAGGGGATGTATAAATTGTTCCACATGATGAGTTTTGAGGAAAATGTTTTCCTTACAATGTATATCAATGCTATTGATAGTAAAATGGCTTATAGATTGAGGGATAAAGATCCTAAAATATTAAGTTATGCCCTTCAAATGGCTATAAACATTGAGAACAATAGGAAGGCCTCTCGAAAATTAGGAAGGAGAGATGATCCAAAACTTTTTAATCCTCGTAGTGAGAAAAGGGAAGGTGATAAGCTTGATGTTAACAAGAATCATGAGGAGGATAAGGTGGATCAAATTTTGACTATAGTGAAGAACATGAACCCTCAAATTGGAAATGAAAATAAAGAAAATACTGATGATAGATCATAGTTCAATAATTGTCACAAACAAAATAGAATGCAAAATTTATCTTATAATATCCAATGGAAGGATGGGAAACATGTTGTGCCTCCTGCCAAGAATGCTAGTGAGAAGAATACCCCTAAACCTTTGCAAAAGGCATTGGTCAACATGGTTGATGACCCTTAATAGTGTATAGTTTTTTAGTTACCTCATGCACTAGAATATTGTGTTGTTGCATTATCTTTTGTTGTTGATCAAGATGGAAATTAAGAACATCAAAATCATGAAAATAATGTTGAAGATTTTGGATGTAATATGTTTGATTCATACTATGATGATGCCTTTGAATGTGATGAAAATGATAATGATGTTCATTAGAGAAGATAGTTTCATAACATAGTGCACTAGTAGATCTTTTTAGATGAAGATGAGGAGGAAGACACAACTTGTAATGTGGTGAAATCAAAAGATGAGGTGATTCTAAGGATGCATAATAAGGAAGAGATTGATGAAATCACTATTAACATGGATTCCCAAGTACAAACTAGAGATATGTTGCAGAAAATTGAAGGCAACATTATCTCTAGTGTTTTTATCAAGAAAACTGATCCAAAGAAAGCAAAAGTAGTTAAGCCTAAGGATAATTGTACCATCAAGGTTGACCATAAATAAAAAGTGGGAACCTAAGAAAGGGGATATTGAAAAAGATCCTAAAGCTCAAATTAATGACAGTAAAAATGAAGAAGAGAAGTCATTGATAGCTACTACTATGAATGAAAAGAAAAAGAACCAAAACATTGCAAGGTCATTTCACAAACACAAAGAAATGAAAGGTATGTCTATATATAATCACATAACTTCTCCAATTGATATGTTGTTAGTATTGTTTTAGATTACAATAAAAGTTGCTTTGCCAGAATTGTTAAGGACCCCTAAACATAAGAGTAAAGCCATAGAATGGGCTAAAGGTGTAGATGATAAGATTAGTCATGATTGTAATTCCAATTAGATCCCTGATGAGCCTAACAAAGAGTTAGAAACTTAAGTTTTTATGTCTCAAATTCCACCCATGTATCTATATGATTGAGTAAATTGGTGTTTGGTAAGTGTTGAACCCTTTTTCTTAAGCATTATTGTAAATGGAAAGACACTGAATAATTGTATGATTGATTCTAGAACATCAAATATAGTAATTCCTTTTGAGATAATGAAAGAATTGGGATTAAAAGTAGACACTCCTCAGGGTAGATGTTGTGCTATGGATAACAAAGAAGTTACTATCATAGGAACAATAAATGCATTACCTTACAAGCTATCTACTTATCTTGATAAAGAACAAATAATGTGTGTACTAGTTGTAGATATCCCACCCCAATATGGCATGTTGTTGTCTAGGAAATGGAGTGCAGCAATGGGGAGAAGTCTTCAATGTGATTTATCATATGAAACTCTTTAGATTGATGATAAGCTAGTAAAAATAAATAGGGAGCCCAAAAGTGTCTGTATGATTGAGCAAGAAATTGAAGATGATATGACATGTTTTATAGACACTGATGTTAATGCATTTAGGGCTAAAGTTTTGGTATAAAAAAGGAAAAAATTAAGTCACCCATTGTAGTAGAAGTTGAGTCAAAATCAAAAATTGGAGATTTGTGGACAATGTACTTTGATGGAGCCTATTGCAAGGAAGGATCATGGGTATGTATTCTTTTGATTTCTCCTTATGGTTACACTTACAAGTTCTCTTTTAGATTGAGCTTTCCATGTACTAATAACATTGTAGAGTATGAGGCTTTACTACTAGGATTAAGATTGGCTCATGAACATGGCATCAAGTGCTTATATGTCATTGGTGATTCTGAGTTAATTGTTTCCCAAGAGGAGTATATGTCTCAAAGAACAAAAGATTGAAATAGTATAGAAATATTCTTTGGGATATGATTGAGTTTTTGGATGCCTTTGGGATAACATGGAAGGATAGGAGTAATAGAAAGATGGCTGACTTGCTAGAAAACATTGCTATTAAGCTTGATGACAAAACCTTTTTTGGCTTATCAAAAGTAGAAGTACACACCAGACCTCAATCCTTGATAATATCCAAAATTGGCAAGTCTTTGAAGAAGATAAAGAAATTATAAGGTTTCTAAATTGTGAGGACCAATTTAGGGGACAAGATATTGATTGCGCAACACTTGTGGAAATAATAGATGACGAGGATGCCATTTTTGGTGAAGACGTTGTTCAATTAAAAACAAACAAAATTCCTAAAGGGTTTTTTGTATTAGAAACTATTTTTGATAACCATGATAGATCCAAGGCAACTAAAATGGAGCATGATGCAAAGGATTTAGAGGAGATCAACCTTGGAACCAAAGAAGCACCTAAGAAAGTATATATAGGGAAGAAGTTGTCTCCTAAAATTAGGCATACTTTGGTTGATTTATTGAGAAAATACAAAAATGTATTTTATTGGTTATATAATGATTTGAAGGCCTATAGAGAGGATCTCTTTCAACGTGAAGCCCCATTGAAAGAAGGAGCTAAACCTTTTAGATAGAAATAAAGACCTATCAATCCAACTCCTGCACCAAAGATGCAAGAAGAGCTAATAAAGTTGAGGGATGCAGGAATCATCAAGCTAATCATCCATTCTTTTTGGGTACTAAAGCTGGTTCCTATTAGGAAGAAAAATGGTGATATAAGATTATGTGTTGACTTTAGGGATATGAACATTTCTTCACTAAAGGATAACTAGGGTCTACTAAACATGGAGGCTATATTGAAAAAGTCATTGGATCAAAGTTGATGTTTATGATGGATGGATTCTCTAGGTACAATCAGGTGGTTGTGAAAGAATTAAATTAGTACAAGACTACATTCATGACACCTTGGGGAACATATAGTTATAGCAAGATGCCTTTTGGTCTAACTAATGTTGGTGCTACTTTCTAGAGAGCCATGGATGTGGCTTTTGTAGACATAATTGATAAATTTCTAGTAGTAGATCAAGATGATCTAATAACATACTTAAAGGATGAAAATGATTGTTTTCATCTTAAAAAGGTATTTATCAGAGCTCTTGAATATGGGATCTCTTTGAATCATAGGAAATGTGCCTTTGTTATTACTGAAGGTAAATTGTTAGGTCACTTGGTTGGAAAAGAAGGAGTTAGGATAGACCTAGAGAGGGTGGAAGCTATAGATAAAATTTAGAAGACTAAGAATGTGAAAGGCATTCAATCCTTCTTTGGGCATATTAATTTCCTCAAGAGATTTGTCACCAATTTTGCAGAAATAAGCAGACCAATCTCAAAAAATGTTGAAGAAAGGCTCTAAAATTAGATGGGATGATGAACCAAGTATGGCTTTCCAAAAGATAAAACTAGAAATAAAGGATGCTCTTGTCTTAAGGGCTCCTAATTATTCCAAGCCAATGCACATATTTTCCTTTGCTTTGTTCCATATTATTGCAGTTGTCTTATTACAAAAGAATGAGGATGGAAATGAACAACCAATAGTATTTTTTCAGTAAATCATTATAGGCCACAGAATTAAAGTATGAAATTAATGAGAAACAAGCCTATGCATTGGTCAAAGCTGTGAAGGCATTTAGGTTCTACCTAATGGGAGCTACTGTGATTTCTTTTGTACCTAGTGCTGCAATGAAAGATATATTCTCACAACAAGAAGTTTTAGGGAGATGATGTAGATGGATCAATAGGATCCAAGAATTCAACATAGATATTTAGATCACCAAGTTGGTAAGAGGACAAGGAAATGCTAAACTAATAGTAGAGGCTAATCTTAAAGAAAATCAAATAAAATAGCTTGATGATAATTACAGAAATGGATTATATGATATGGATACCTATAATTGGTAGAATTATATGGTATTTTATTTGCAATATATGAAGACTCCACCAGGGTTGAGTGATAATCAAAAAAGAGCCTTAAAGCTACAAGCTATCAGATATGTTATTATGAGTGGGAAGCTATGGTGGAGGAGTATGGGAGGTGAGCTACTCAAGTGTGTTGATGAAGAACATTCAATGATAATATTGAATGAGATGCATGGTGGAATATGTGGATGCCATTAAATGGCTAAGACAAAAGCTCACAAGGTAATCAGAGTAGGATTTTGGTGGCCTACTCTTTTTAAGGATGCACATAAACTTGTAAAAAGATGTGATGCTTGTCAAAGATTTAGTGGAAAGTTTTAATTCTCTAGAAATATGCTATTGAAACTAGTAGAGGTGAAAGAACCATTCCAGCAATGGGGAATTGATTTTATAGGTGAGATTGCAAATAAGTCAAGTGGAGGACATGCTTGGACCCTAGTGCTTACTGACTATTTTACAAGGTGGGTAGAAGAAATCCCTACTAGAAAATCTACTAGCAAAGTAGTGATGGACTTTGTTTTGAACAATATCATTGTTAGGTTTGGTTTCCCTAAGAAAATAGTCACAGATAATGCAATGTATTTCAAATATGAAGAATACAAAATATTCTATGAAAAATATGGCATTACTAGATCCACTTCATCATCATACCACCCCCAAGGAAACGGATAGGTAGAATCAAGAAATAAGAGTTTATTGAAGATCATTAAAAGGATCTTAGATGAAAGCAAGAGAGCTTGGGATTCCAAGCTACCATTGGCACTATGGGCTGACAGGGTAGGAATGAAGAAGGCCATGGATGTGCACCATTTGATTTGGTATATGGAATATAAGCTAGATTAGCCCCAAAACAATCCAAGGGTTATGCACAAGTTTTCCCAACAATATGATGAGGACATCGTTGATGAAATGCATAGCAGAATGGATGATATTCTATAGTTGGATGAGACAAGGAGAGATGATTCAGTCAAAAATGCAAAGTTGCATGTCCAAGTTAAACACTTATATGACAAAAGGATAGTAGAAAGAAATTTTTAGCCTAAGGATATGGTGTTATTATGGAATGCTAGGCTAGAGGGAAAAAATGGAAAATTTGATCCCATTTGGTTAGGTTCATACTTATTTTATCAAAGAGTTATCAGGAGGTATTCTAGAGTTGCCAGTTCATGGATAATTCCTAAAGAGGTATTTCTATTAAAGCACTTGTTTTTCCATGAACATTAGTTTAGGATTTTGTGTATTGTGTAAAGTTTGTGTATAGTCTTATGGTTCTTGTTTTTTTTTTTTTGTGTTTCCTTATTTTGTTAGGTGTTGCTATCAAAATGTTGTTATTGTTTATCATGTGTATGGTCTTCTTAACCCATAAATTCTAAATTCTTGCATGGATACAAGTTATCCATCATCCCTAGACAAAGCCACTGATAGCCCATGTTTTCACTATACTATTAAAATTCTAAAAATATGTTGTGAAAATGTCTTGAGGAATCTTGTACAATTAGGTTTTCTCATATATTCTTATTAGGAGTCCCATAAAAACCCTAACCTAGTAGGTTTATGCCCTAGCCTATTTTGAATTTTTTTCCCTAACATAGGATAATGCAAATGTTCTAAGTATTGCTTCCTTACCTTATCATTAAAAAATTTCTTATTCTATGATTAGGTTGGTTTTTACCTTAATTTTTTGTGTGTAGTAGAGGTCACATTCGATTTTCAAGTTTTCTCTATCTCTTCACAATCTTACAATCAATGCCTTTAGCATGGAGTCATAGGTCTAGGGTTTTCAATCTCCTGATGTTATGAAACAAGGATTAGTGCATGTTCATAAGGTTAGTTGTTAGGTCTCCCGATGTTACAATATCCAATACAATTGTAGAGGTGTAGAAGTATTTAACGTGGGTTTTAATCTTACACTCATGTTGGTAGCATATCATCATTAATGTTCTTATGATGGTCAGTAGGCATTAAAATCTTATGACAAAAGAAGCAGAGTAGAAGTGTAAAATATTTTAAATGGACCCTCGACCATACACAAAGTAAGAGAAGTAGGAGATCATAAGATATAAATTTCTAGGGTTATATAGTTTTATGATCTTACAAAATGGGGCCTAGCGCATAAGCATAAAGGAATTCAACACATGCCAATAAAGTTCCCCAAGGATACAAAAAGTAGAAGATCATAAGATCATGAAACCAAGACATGAAGGCTTTCATGTCTACAATAAAGAGTTAAGCATATGGTTGTAGGGACTAAAGAAAAGCAAGTGTTAGAATCTCTATTCCTATGGTAAACAAAGGAAATACTCGGCAGACAAAACCAAAAAAATATGCAAACAAATGCATGAAGATATTCCTAGACTCATCAAATGCCATCTCTATAAATGATTGTGATTTTAGAGATCCATACTTGTTTTGTAGGGTTTATATTTACCCTCATGTTAATGGATATGAGTTGTGTTGAAAATATTCAGGTCTAACAATGTTACTGAGAGGGGAGGGGTGAATCAGTAAGCTTTAAAATTTAAACCAATTCAGCATAATAAAAAATTCAACATTCATTTATCTACTTTACTGTATGCATGAAAAGATTAACACATTGATTTGGTGACCCAGAAACAATTCAAATTGAAAGTAAAACTGGGGTGGGGATGATGCCCACAAAACTTTAATACTACAGTATAAAGTTGGCCGGTTAAGGCTTACAATGATCACTTCTGGTGATCTGCCCTATTAGGAGCAAGTAGGACTGCTAGATCCACCTTGTTAGAGGATTTACAAACATACACTGAAGTATGCACTCTGTTAGGAGATTTACAAAAGACTGTTAAGTCTACCCTGTTAAAGGATTTACAAAATTGATTCACCTATTAGGATGAAGCAGTGGATCTGGTTGCAACTAGTTTGCTGATTAGATCTTATGTACTGATCACTTGATGTGATGGATATATCTTTGCTGCTCTTTGATAACCTTGTTGAATACTCCACTGCTGATTCTCTTTTAATTCGCTCTTACTACACTGTTACTTCTCTTCTTCATTCATAAATGGCACAATACATTACATATATACCATTCCAATATTTACAGCAACAAGGTCGGCCAAACACAAGTGGACAAAACATTACTGAGTCAGCCAGAAAGTAGAAAACTCAGGTTTCTCAAACTCACTCGGTGACCTTCTGACACACGGCATCCACTACATTACTTGGCATCATCATGCACTCGATAGAGGTAGGGGCTCGGTCCATACTAATCACTCTGAGTAGCTTGGAACTTGGTAACCACTGGTGAATCGGTAAACATTGTGTCACTCGGTAGAAACTAACTCCTTCGATTCACTTGGTAAGCACTGAATACTTCTTTTACCTTTCTGTCTTGGTAATCACTGAAACCTTCATTTACCTTCCTGACTCGGTAAATAATAAATCCTTCATTTACCTTTTTGACTCGGTAAACATTAAAACCTTCGTTTACCTTCTTGACTCGGTAGACACCAAAACCTTCATTTACCTTTCTGACTCGGTAAACACTAAACCTTTGTTTACCTTTCTGACTCGGTAAACACTAAAACCTTTGTTTACCTTTCTGACTTGGTAAACACTGCTGAACATACTTGGTAACCAACAAATGCTCGATATAAATTGTAAATTGAGTGATGAACTCGGTAAGCATTCAGAATCAAATAAGTGTTGTAACTAATGACAAATGTATCATTATTCCAACAATCTCCCCCTTTGGCATTAGTGACAAAAACACTTATGAGCCAAAATTTATATACAAGATCTAACAAAATTGATTAGATTCTGTTGTGTTGAATATACATGGGCTACCTTGCATATAACTCCCCCATACAATATACACAAGGTTTTTACATGAGTTATATGACTTTATTCTTTATTACTTTATTACCTTCTCCCCTTTTGTGTCTGATTTTTCTCTATATATTACTTTCTCCCCCTTTTTGACAATAATGCCAAAGAATAAAGAATGTATTTACATGGAGACATAAAAATGTGTGATAAACTCAGAATGTACTTGAAGAATTAGTTGCAGAGTTTTATCCCAATTATCTTTCAGGATTTTACATGTGCAGAGAGCTACTTGAACTTCTACAGAAAGTTCAATCATATGGTCTGCAATAGAGAAATTATTGTCATGGATCAATGTTTTTGAATATGCAATGTGCTTCTGCATTGTGTTCATGACAGGAAGGATCATATTCTGGATGTCAATCAGAGTAGACCTAATCCTTGCTTCCTCTCTCAGCAATTTTGCCTGTTTCTCTGACAAAAAACTTATTTTATGATGATGGGATGAACTTGCACTGTGGTCAGATTGCAGCATTTGGGCACTAACCTTCATGTCCTCATCAATTTTATTCAACTTTTCTTTGATTTCTTTGGTATACTCGGTAACATCACAAAGTTTTCCAAAAGTGATGTTACATTATTAAAAGAATTCTCAAAATTACTCAGAATTGTAGACAATTCTACCTGTTTTAATGCAATATGCTGAGCAATGTGCTCAAGCACCTTATTGTCAAATTTCTTCTCTGCCTTTTCAATCAATTTTTCTTGGCCGGAGGTATCCTCATTGAATTTATATACAACCTCTTCCAACTGAATCAAAATGTGTTGAGTAGAATCTACTTCAACACCTATAGCCTCTGTTATTATATTTTTAGCACTTTCAATAATGCTATATTCCTGGTCTCTTTCATGCCTGAGCTGTTTTTGCCATGCCTTTTGCTCTAATAGATGACTGGTCATTCTCATTTCATCAACTGATGCAGTATCTAGATCTATCTTAGGAATGAAAATGTCCTTATCCAGATCTATTTCTTTATCTACTGCCTTACTGGAAAACATGTATCTCTTTGGTTTTTCTGCAGTGACTGCACCTTTGCCCTTTGAAATTGAAACAATAGTTGATGATGTTGGACTGGCTATCAAAACTGGAATGGGACCAACTAAAGGCAAACTAAGAGAAGTGTTGGCTGTATCAAAACTTGATATACTTCCCAAAAATGATGTGCTAGTCAAAAATGATGTACATACTGGTATTTTTCCAATTGGAGAACTGACTAGAGTAAAAATTGGGGCCAATGTGGCTGAGGAAGATAAAATTGATATGAAACTTGGAAGACTTACTGTACAAGCTGCAGGTGGAAGAGATACACTCGGTGAAGTAGCTGCTGCAGTGGATGACTCGGTGGCTGATAATGTGCTTGGAAGCTCGGTAACTGAAGAAGTGACCACCAGCTCGGTAGATGAAGTGCTTGGCACTTGTATTGTAGAAACCTGGAGCTGAGAGGAGACTAGAGGAAATTGAGCAATGGATGTCTCTGTTGTGCTCACAATTTTGCTTGAAGATCCTATCTCCATAGTGTATATGAGCAATGTTAGTATGCTAATAGAAACCAAATTTAAATAAAGCTTCTACAAACTAAACAAAATTCATAAACTTCAAGATAGACTAAGATGAGCTCTCAATTGAGAATATGAGCCATTAATGGGCTCTCTCAATGAGAAGATCTCTTGTTGAGTAGCTTTGTCTAAATAGATAGGATGTATGCTCAAGCTTATGCTTCAAAAAGGGCTTCAAATGGAGTTGGAATTTGGGTGTGAGTGTATGGTTTTGATGTAAAATGGCTTCTCAAAATGGCATTATGACTTTACTTCATGGATTGTGTTATTTTGCAAAGGGGAAGGATCCAATTTATAGGCAAGAGGCTTGAGGGATTGAGGGCTAAGATGCAAGGATGGGAAAAAGCTCATGGCAGGCTCAGATTGCATGAGAAGAAAGCACATGGATTGTGCTTCCTTATAGCCAATCAAGGAGTGACACATGTCACATGGTGAGAGGATGGAGGAAAGGGGAAGGATGAGTCAAAAAAGGAGGCTCAAGGGATAAAATCTTCATAAAGACCCTCATAATGACTTGTAAGAGCAATAAAAGGGCTTTTAAGAGTCATTTATGACCTAGTGGACTTCATAAAGTTTTATGGTTGAGATATTTTGAGGGTGATGAGAGAAATTTTGACTTGGACTTGATTAGGAAGGTTTTAAGCTTGTTTAGGCTTGTGAAAATGATTAGAGGATGGATTAGGATGGTTTAGGATTAGCTTAGGGATAGGCAAGTGGATGGCATTTAATGAGGGTGGGTGAAGGAGGAGATATTTGTTAACTTTGGCTTGGGTTAGTAAGTTTTAACCCATGTTTAGGGAATGTGACAAGGTTAGGAGGGGATTAGGATTAGGTTTAAAGACATCTTCTAAAGAGTCTAGACTTTGGATGAGGATAAAGACTTTCTAGAATAGTCTAGAATTTCCTAGGATGAGGATGAAGACTTTCTAGAAGAGTCTAGAACTTCTTAGGATGAGGATAAATTAGATTTTTAGGAAATAAATAAAGTTTTATTTATTTCAAGGGTTTGGGTTGAGGAGATATTTATTAAAACTTTTTTAATAAACATGAGGATTAATATTTAATCTTAATTAAATATTTTGAGTTGGGATTAGGGGTAGGAAATGATGGGATTAGCCTTTAATCAAAATTAAAGAAGGATTTAGAAGATTTTGGAAGAGGTTATTGGTCATAAGGAAATTGGCCAAGTTTTGGGCAAAAAATAATTTTTTTATTTATTTTATGATTTTTGGTCAATTTATTAATTAAATAATTAATAAATAAGGAAATAATGTTTAAATAAGATTTAAACATTTTTCACCAGTGGACGCTTTATTTTTCTTTATATATATATATATTTTTTGACTTTTTGACTTTGGACTTAGCTAGAATGATTTTGGCTTTCTTAAGCTATTTTTGGCTTTTTTGGGATTTTTCACTGGCTGTTGGAATGTTCAATTTTATTGCTAGTTGTTGGTACACCGGATGTGTGATTTATGCAATAGATTGGATTAGATGGGATTGATGGTAGGAGATGGAGGGATGAAAAGGTTGGAAAGGAGCATGCTATGGGGATGCTTGCAAGAGCAACATTGGCACATGTTGGGACGGGTGTGAAAAGAGCATATGGGGAAATAGATGGTAGATGCGGGCATGATGGAGGATTTGTGGAAGTGTGCTTGGGGATATAGGCACCCAAGATGGAGTTAGGAGATGGGGGACATGAGTCACTAGATGGGGGATTAGCAATGGTGGGTGCCATTATGCATTGGGTTTCAACTTTTTTCTTGGGGATCCACATGGTTTTGGATTTTCTTTTCATAGGATTTTGCATTGTTTTGCATTCTTTGATTGGATTTTGCCTTTTTGGAGTATGTCTTTTAGAATAGACATATGATTGTCTAGGATGTGGATTTTTAGCTTTATGCATTTTGAAGTTGGCATTCACATTGCTGTGGTAAGCTTTGGGAAGATGGTTAGGAGAAGCTTTGTGAGATGGAGAGGATATGAAAGTTCATGTAGGGGGATGATGATGGATGATGTGCCCTGATATGTGCCTTTGTTGATCTTGCATAGGAATGGATGGAATAGGATTTTTATGATGGCTGATAGGAGGATGGAGTATGGTATATTTTGGGACATAGGGACCCAAAATGGATTTAGCGGATGAAGGGGGGATATGGTAGGTTGTTTTGGGTTGCAAAGATGGTGGAGGGGGGATGACATAAGATTTCTTGAAGGAGTGATGGGAGGCTGACATGGTGGGCTTGGAGATAGGCTTGGTTTCGGGGTGTGGTGTACCAACACCTTTAGATGGTGAGCCTTTGGATACATATCCAAGACCATGAAATCATAGATTTTTTTGTGCAATAATAGGCTCTCTGATTCCTTGCTCTTGTGGTCCTAAACCTTGACCTTGATAATGCCATCGATTGAGCATTTGAACAAGCTGAGGAAACTTTTTGCTTGCAGAAAATGGTAGAAGTGATTTATTAGGTGTATTGCAATGGGGAGATACTGTTCTTAATTCTTCTACTGAGAGAGGGCCACCATGGATGAATGTAAGTGAACCAAGAGGGTAGATTATAGATAGTGGAATAGCTTGGATAGGTGGTAAGATGGAAGCATGGAGCGGGGGAGATGGAAGGATAGGATCTTGATGTAGCTGGTGGGATGACAAGATATCTTGTAGTGGAGGAGATATGGCTTGAGGTTTTGGAGATGGAGGAGATGGTGACTGCACTATGGATGGAAGACATGGTACGATGATATCTTCATTTATGCTTTGGGGGATGTCAACATGCTTTTGGGAAGGATCTTGATAGGATTGGTTTAGAGTGGATGGTGCGATAGGAGGTGAAGGGATGGATTCTTCAAAGGAAGGGGATGAATAGATGGGAGATTCAATAGTGGAGATGGGTGAGTAGAAGATGGATGCATAAGGGTCATTACGAGAGATTTGGGAAATGCTTGGAGGCGATGTGGATAGGATTTGGAGGGATTTGATAGGTGGTGGGATTTTGATGCTTGCGGGAAGTGGAAGGATTTTAAGCAATTTGATGGATGGTATGGGGATGATAGCTATGGGAGATGGAGGTGATATTATAGATGGGGAAGCTTCATCACGGACTACTTCACATGGTTGGATTAGATGACATGGCTTATCGACTATTGGAGGCAACTTTTCTTGTATTTCCTCTAGGAGATTCCTTGGAGACTTGTGTATCGAAGGTGGAGGTGGATTGACAAGAATAGCTAGTGTGATGGGGTGGAAGATTGGAAGCTTGGTTGATGGGGTGATGGAGGGGAAGCTGGGATATTAGATGGCATGACTAGATAGTTTGGAATAACTCTTGGATTTTGGGGGATGCTTGGGGGAATGTTTCTAAGGCTTTCAATATACCCGTCATAGTCAACAATATTTTCATCATCATTGGAATAGGAGGTGGCGGGAGCAAGGACAATGCGACCAAACACATCATGATAGGATTGGTACTTCATCCTTTGATGATGAGTTTGATGGGGATGGGGTGTTGCATATGGATGAACATGGAAGCTCATGGTTGGATTTGGATTAAGCACAGATTTTGGATTGGCTGATGAAGGATTTCCTAGGGAGAGTCAAAGTTGTATGATAGACCTAAGGAGGATTGGCTGGAGATTTTTGGCTTTCTTGTGGATGGAAGAATTCAAGGGCATGCTATCAAAAAGTGAGAGTTTTGCTTTCCTATGCACTAGATTGGTGGAGATTGTGTCAACTTAAGGATAGACTACTGATCCTATGGGCATGACACGAGATTGACCACTTGTGGATCCCAACCTTTAGCTCAAGGTGATGAGGTATAACAAGTGACAAAGCTAGATTACCCTAGACAAAGCTCTGTCAAAGGGATAACCTTGGTGAGGCTGGTGGATTGGTCGGATTGATTGGCTAGCAAATTCTAGCAGAGTAACAACAAATCTTTAAAGGCTTGGATGATTTTGGATTGGGTTGCTAGCTGGCTGAAGGGATGATTTGGATGGACTTTGGATTTGGGATTGTTCTAAGGCAAAGAACTAGATAGATACGATTGCAGCAGGGGAGCTTGGATGATTTTCTGATGAGGCAGTGACTACACAAAGTATGCCTTGAGCTGGGAGATTTCTACTTTTTTGGGATTTTGACCAAAGTTGGCAAACATTCATTCAAAAGCTATGAACAAACAAGCAGACAAAAGTTTGGAGCAAGCACGTCAAACACACCAACATCCTAGGAAGCTTTCTACAAGGATGAAATTTGGTTTAGCTAGGGAGTCCTTGATATACATAAGGGACTTCTTTTACCTTTCTGTCTTGGTAATCATTGAAACCTTCATTTACCTTCCTGACTCGGTAAATAATAAATCCTTCGTTTACCTTTTTGACTCGGTAAACATTAAAACCTTCATTTACCTTCTTGACTTGGTAAACACCAAAACCTTCGTTTACCTTTTTGACTCGGTAAACACTAAACCTTCATTTACCTTTCTGACTCGGTAAACACTAAAACCTTTGTTTACCTTTCTAACTTGGTAAACACTGTTGAACATACTTGGTAACCAACGAATGCTCGGTATGAACTGTAAACTGAGTGATGAACCCGGTAAGCATTCAAAATCAAATAAGTGTTGTAACTAATGACAAATGTATCATTATTCCAACAAGTTGTTCAAATACTTATACAATAATAGGTTTGAGAGATCCATGTCTACAACCTATTAAGGAAGAATTTGGCAAAGCTAATATTCCCAGAATTGTATGTAGATGTTGATTTGGTAAAAGCCCTAATCAAATCTTGCAATCAAGAAATGAAAACATTCCACAAGCATGACGAGAGTATTATGTGTAAATTGGATCATGCTTCATTTTTTGAAGCTTTTGGATTGGAGCGACAAATGAGCCTCCCACTTGACATAGATGATCTTTAAGGGAAGTTTGACAAAAATCCAAAAGCCTACATTGGGAAGGCTATGTTGCAACACATCCCTATGGAGCTCAAGAAGGTTGGGGATTATCCTAAGAAAGTGGGTAAAATGATGCCTATGGGAAAATTCCAAAATTACTTATAGAAGAGTGTATATGGCTTCAACAAGGTAGTGGGAAGTGATGGTTCTAATAGGATGTATGCATCAATTTACATAGCTTGGGATGTGCAAGATACCTACCATAGTGGGGAATATGACTCTGTGGTTTATATTCTTGAGAAGATGCAAGGACACATTGAGTTAGCAAAAAGAGGGGAATTGATGCTAGAGCACCTTGGCCATCACATTATCCTACCGATTCTGTTGGTTGATGTCGAGTTATAGCAATTTTCAAGTGCCGATAATTTTGCAATTTAAGCTGAGTTGAGGTCCACATTGTGTTGACACTTGGGTTAGCATGTTATCCCATGTTGCTCTGTAGTGTGTGCTAAGTTCCATAGTGTGTATCAAGTGAATCTTCATGTGCCAAGTGACTCTTCATGTGTCGAGTGGTTCTTCATGTGTTGAGTTCTTATATTGATGATGAGTGTTAGCATTTTGGATGTGTTTTCTACATTTTTAGTGTGAGCTGACTTGCAAGATTTATTTCAATCACGATGTTTATGATAAGATCTTGTCTTGGGATGTGTCCAAACCATTGTTGGGTCAACCTATTTTTTTTGTATTGCTTTAGAATTTTTGTTAAGCAATTTTGGCAAGTATAAATAGGGTGTTTATGCTTAGAGTTGGAGAAGCAATTGGAGAGTAGTGATTTGAGTGCAACAATTTTGGAAGTTGCTAAAGAGCATGTTTTCCTGAGTTTGTGGATAGAGCATTGAATGTGAGGCAACTTATAGTAGGATTGTCATGAAGTTGTGAGTGTGTGGACAGAGTGTCAAATGTGAGGACTTGGATCTTGGATAAAGTTTGGAGAAGAGCTAGTGGTTGCAGTTTAGAAACAAGGAGGTTGCTTGGTGGCTTGTGAGCACAAGTTGAGATCTTGGAGGTTTCTACCAAATTTTTGTTGTGTTACTAATCTAGGCTAGTTAGGATATGGATGATTGGGATCTTGAGGGATCTTGCAAAATGAGTTTGTGAGCAGAGCTAGGGTTACAGCTTGAGAACTAGAGAATAGCTAGGTGGACCTAAGGGTACAAGTGTGGATTCTTCTTGGTGTTCTTATCCAGAGTGTGGATCTAGACTAGCTAGTTTTATAAGTTGGATCTTGGGGGATCTTGCATAACTATTATTGTATTTTCTATTGTATTTGGCCATAACCTAGAAGGCCTTATAGCCTAGCATATTGCATGTAAATAGTTATTTTATAAATAAAGAGTTGTGATTTGTTATTAGATTTTTCTTATTTGCTTCTTGCTATTGTGTTTCTACTATGTAGTTATATTTTTGGGGGCAAGGACAACTCCTTTGGGGATTCTCTTGCCTTGCACTACGTTAGGAATTGGGGAATTTCAAATTCCACCATTATTCATTGCTAATGACTCTTACCTTATACAAGAATGTGGGATACATTAGTCCATATTTCATAGACCAAACATTTCATGAAAATAGAGAGATTTCGGTACAACTATGGACATTAGTATGGGATAGATACTATCATTACTCTGATTCCATTTCTTTTTTCAATAATTCTAGCTTAGTGATAATGACAATGTTAGACCCCAATTTCTTTAGGTCCCCTGAGATTTTAAAGAGTTTATTAACAATCCTATTGCCTAAATAGAAGAGGCTAGATCATAATTGGGGTGACATGTTTTTATTTTAAACCTTTTCTCTTATGAGATTTTTTGCATGTCCCTAGCCACCTCATATACTACCAAAAGATATGCCTCCCAGAGTTTTCATCATTGAATTCATGTGGCAATTATTCAAGGTAAATAGAGAATATTTAGGCCCAAAATTGAATAAGGGAACCTTTTTGTGTAGATGTTTTAAGATAGGGGACTTTTCAATTAGAAAAGAATCCTTAGATTAGATCCATGCCTTCCTTTGCCACTATAACATATCCACTACCCCATATAGAGTATGATCTATAGAGCTTCATGAGAAATACTCTAAAGGATATTAGGGGTTATGTGTTGCTTGTCACCAAGGAGTTACCCCATGAAGATTTGATCACAAACCTTGTAGATGAGGGGGAAACAAAATTTAATGATGTTCTAAGGGTAGAGAATGAGTTAAAAAGGGAAAACCCAAATTTAAGGGTTTCTACTCGGATGTACCATATCCACATAGGCTAAGGAAAATGGTAGATAGTTATAGTGAGATCATGGCACAGATGCTTGAAGAACCAGTAGGTGAAGAGGAAAGAGTGAACCCTAACTCCCTTGAGCCTGATGTTATCTTGGAAGTTGAAGAGGATGAGCCTATAGAAGTTTCATGGGTTGCCAAAGGCAACAAAAGGAAAAATTTGATCCAAATACCTCATAACATAAAGAAAAAGACACTACAATTGATTCCTAGAAAGAATCAATATTTTTTTGATTTAAGAAAAAACTATTTATAGGATAAAGTGATAGCAATAGAGAATTCTCTGACTAATTTGCAGTTGGCAGCATCTAGGCTAGATAACAAGACCATATAAGTACAACTATTCATGGAGGATGATAAATTTCTCAAATCTGTAGAGTTTAAAAGTTTTTTGTATAAAGAAAAATAGAGTGACTTTATTCTAAAACTCAAACTAGGAGAATCAGAGGAGAAAATCCAAGAAGTGGTATACAAACTGCATGCCTATGACCTAGAGAGTGAGAAGATGACTCTTGAAGAGGCAAGGGACCTTCTTCAAAGAAGTGGAATGCTTCAAGTGCCTAGATGGGATCTTTGGAATGTTTTCATTCTTGATCAAATTAGGAGACAAGAGAACTCAATTTCATATGAGGCCTTTGGAGCTAATGGTTTTCAAAGTGGATCAAGCTTCAATATAGATTCAAATTCCTTAGCACTATGGAGGATGGCACCTAAGACTAATAAACCAAAATTGATGGATGTTCATAATACTACTCAGGGCAACATGATAGTATGGACCCTGCAAAGTACTTCTAGTTCAGAAATTTAAAAGGCCATAAAATACTTATCATTCATGAATGAGGCCAAAGTGGAAGAAATAGAAACTAAGCTGGCTAGAACCTTCCATGGCTACATTGATATCAAGAAGCTTTATGAGGAAGAGCTCAGAAAATCCTATGTTTATAGCCAAAAAATAAATGATTTGGAGGCAAGGGCTAAAGAGCTAAAGGCAGAAGTTGCATCCTTAAAGGAGAAAATCAGTATTACAAAATAGAGTAGAGTAGAGACCATCAATGAGCAACCAACAAAGGTCACTCAAGAAGTTTCAACTTGGGCAATAGAACTTGTGCAAAGTGACGTTGATCCATGAACAATGAGCATAGATGTTGAAGCTTCCCACAAGGTGGCAAGGTAAAAAATAATATTCTCAAAGGTATGATAGGCCATAGGATATATACCTTGAAGAAAATTTCTCAACAAGTACATAGCCTCTTCATTTATTCATAAAGTGCTAAGAATATATGCAATGAAGCACTCTTATGTTTGTCACCTATTTTTAATTAATGTTGGCCATTTATTTAGTTTTTGGAAAGATTAATTTTTTTGATGGCAAAGAAGCTAGATTTACTTGACAAAATCTTCACAGTAAAGGAAGGCCTGGAAAGAGTAAGAGAATTAATTGGCTTGTTTACTGGTAAGTTAAAAATTATACAAAATAAAATGATAGTTTTGTCAGGAGGCATTGATTCATACATATCACCAATTTTGGATGCTAATAATAAATTAAAAGATTGGCAGGAGTGGTCGGATTCGTTTGATTCAATACTAATTCAAGGAGGAGTAGTAGCTATTTTTTATGATGAAAGTGATGTTTCTTTCAATAATTTAATTAATTCTCTTTTTAAGGTGAAAACTGACATAAACTACTTTGGAACTGAATCAAAGACTATAATAGATGCAAGGTGCAACAAGGTAGTTATTGACTTGGATGAGGTCAAAGGCACTGAATGTCAAACTAAGAGAGAAAGTTATGTGTTGGAAGAGGTTCGAGAGATTAAAGCTCTTCCCATAGGAAGAAATTAGAAGTTATAGCTAGATGGTAGAAAAGATAGAAAATTGGAAAAGAAATGATAGTGATAGGTTGTTAAAGTGCACCTATGCTCATCCTGGAGATACCTAAAGAAAAGTTACCACCTACCAATTTTGGAACTACTTTCCCTTTTTTGTCCAAGAACAAAGAATGTTTGTAAAGAGAAAGTTTTTTAAAATATCTTTTTGTTTTGTTTTTGTATCAAAATTTTGACAAGTGTCCTGCCATCTAAAGCTTGTTGTAATCCTTGCCTATAAAAGGATTTCCAAGATGTGGAGTGAGGATCTAAATTTATGTTTTGTTTCAATTTTGTACTATGATAATATAGTGGGTGTTGAATGACGAATTTATTAAATTCTATGTTATATTTTGAGTCTTATATTAGATATTGTATTATTCTCAAGAAGATGAATTAAAATGGAAGTTCTAAATATCTATATCTTTGAATTTTGTCTCTATTTTCATATATTTGTCACTTTGAGGTTGAGTGAGAAAGGTCCATTTCAATTTAATGTAGCTAGGATAGTTTGTATGTCAACTCATTATTATTTTTTTAATTCAAGGAATTAACTAAGTGCTTCTATGAATTGATAGGGTTTCATAATATATGGGACAGATGTTATAAGAATGGGATGTAGGGTTAACAACCAATAAATTAAATTGCAAGTCAATTAAATAGATCAAGATTCACTGGTACAACTCTGTATAACAATGGATAAGGCACTTGTCATTGATTAAGATGCAAATTGAAACAATCATTTGATTGCATAATTAACACTTCAAATCAAATCAAATTTCTAAATTTTTGTAACAAATAATTACATGTCGGTCATTCACTTTTTTTAATAACTTGTTTAAGTTTATAGTTGGCTGATGTAAAATCAATAGTTGATTATGATTCCAAGAAGATATTTGACATTCTCTGCTATAAGGGATGAATATTGGATAAGAGAAATTAATAGATAAGTGGTAAAATCCATAGGTGCACTCTCCTTGGCCCTACAAAGCCTAAAGTGTAGAAAGCCCTTGTACTTTGTTAAGTTGGTCGAGATATGAATAAGCTCTTGTTGAATATGGGAAACAACTAACCCCTAGGAATCTACTTTTATCATAAATCTTGGTGTTGATTTAGACCTATTTATCTTTAAAACACCAACTCACTCTTAACTTTAACATATAGACATACTATAGAACATATCCTCAAGTGTGCATAAGTTGATCTTCAATCCTCAAACTACACCAAACACTTCTTCCTTTATAACTCTATCAGTCTTCATAGAATAACAAGTATGTTGACATCAATGACAATACTATCATGAATGCAACAAATAAGCTATGAAACATGTCTCCAAAAATGCTAATATACATTCCCATAGGAATATCATCAACATTCATCCTAACAATTTGTTCAACAAGGTGATTATTTGCCACATTTTTGGTAGGTGTCATTTGTTCAATTCTGATTTTTATTCGAGGCTCAAATATAGGTTTGTCTCTCTATGTTTCTCCTTGTAATTTAATCTACAAATTACTATCTATTCCATAAAACAATTATTTCTCAATATTTTTTTTGTTAGTCTTTTGACTATTCTCTCCATTAGAATCATAGTCAAGTATCTTTTCCTAAACTATAATATTTTCATCAACTCTCACAATAGCATGTTCAACAATAGTCTTGGATCTATGAATAAAAAATCTGTATGCTCTAATTTTCAATGGCTATCCTAAAATCTTACCTTCATCACTTCTAGAATCAAACTTTTCAATATCATCATATCTTTTAATGCAATATTTAATTCCAAAGATTCTAAATTACTTCATAGTAGGTGTATATCCAAACCAAAGTTCATAAGGTGTCTTACCATTCTTCTACCATAATCTAAGCATGTTGAATGATCTTAAGCCTCACCAAAAAGATGTAGTGCAATTACCATTACTCACTTACCATACCTTACTTTAAGAATTGTCTCCACAAAAACTTATGTAAGCCATGCAAACATACATATATCTTTCTGTCAACATAGACACAACATCAAATGATGTAGTGCAAGGCAAGAGAATCCCCAAAGGAGATGTCCTAGCCCTGAGAAATTAACCACTCAACAAAAATACAACATAAGATACCAGATCTAATACCAAAACATAACTATGTATTCATAAAACAACTGACTACATGAAATGTGTTGGGTTATAACGTCTTCCCAGTTATAACCAATTACATAACAGTAAAAATTATACAAGATCCTACCCAAACCTAGCTAGTCTAGATCTATAACACAACAACAGTTTGGTAGAAACCTACAACAAGATCTAAAATTATGCTCACAAGCCACCAAGAAATTTCCTTGTCTTTCAAGCCGTAGCTACTAGATCTACTTACTAATTTGCAACTCTAGATTCTAAACTTGAATCTCTACTCTAGCTCCCTCCTACTAAATGCCTATAGCTCTACCCAAAACATCCTTAAATACTTACATGGCCACAAGGTAGCCTATTGCAAATAGAATCATCTAGAACCCAAATAAAACAATATGTCACAAGTCATCTTACATCAATTATTAAATACACATAGGATAAATAAACAAGACCCAAATAGTCTACACACATCCCTACAATTGGTCCACATCATGATCATACTCCATCTGCATTAAATGCACCAAGTCAGTTGATCCAATCCACAAGAACACCATCTAGTGCACCTCATGTCTGAGTGTTGGTAAAACCACTAAGAAATCAAGGTATCATTGAGCCAAAATGACAATCAATATCCCATAAGCACCAACAATCAAGACAACCAATGCCAAGACAACACATTGCATGTTAAACAACATAAGCTTTGTCGAGTTCTTTTAGTAACTAAGTTCCTTCTATGACCGATCTCCTTAATGAACAAGATCCTCAATCAACACTACAAGTAGGAACTACCCAAATAAGGACCAAGAAACACTTCCTTAATTGAGTAACACACTTCAACCAAACACCAATCTTCTCCATCTATCTCATTCTATCAAGCCTCTAACCAAGAAATACCATAGGGATGGCTAAGCACCTCCAATATTCCACCAAAAATGCAAAAATCTTCAAGAACTTTAGATGCCCCTACATTAGACTCCTAAGGTACAAATCAAACTATGTCCCACACTTTGTTCCTTTATGGAAACCAAACTTCCACTTCATCTTCACCACAAGCTTCCAATCCATTATAGATAAAAGAAACAATTATATAAATCACCCACACTTGCAGTATTCATCCAAACACCATAATTGTATGTATCACCACTAACCAATCAGCGTGTAACTTATCACCACAATCCATCTCAGTGACAAGAGCATCAAAATCCATATTTGTAGCAACAAAAGGTAGATCCAAAACCAAATCAATACCAAAAAAAATATACATGGCCTCATCAACACAAGCCAAACTCACAACACTAGTAATCTCATTGCTCATGAAAAGATAATTTGCAATATATAAATCATCACCCACAATGACCTGATTATCCACAACCAAGTGCTCTACAATTTTCATGTCAAACAAAAGCAACTAATCATAAAAACCAATCACCATCCCAACATCAGGAAGGTTAGGAACCTCTTTAGAAACAACCACAAGTTGCTCTGTAAGTTTCACATCAAACTCCAAAAATTGGTCAACAAAACCAACATTTTCCTCAACCTTTTCATGCCCTCTTCTCTCTCAAACAAGTCTTCTAATCATCTAGATAACTTGCTTCCAGATTGGTAGAATCCAACTATGGTGACCTCTACAAAACTTAGCCACTACTTCCTTCATTTGATTGGCTAAACCAACTTCCAACAAACCAAGCATCTCATTCATCTTCATCTCCTCCACATCACAAAGATTTGTAATCACCCTAAGGTCCAATATTCTTGGAGGAATCTTCCAAGATATTTTTAAACCCAAAGCAATACATCCACAAGATCAACTAGATTTATCTTCACACAACTCAAAGTCATGGTGCAAACTACCTCACATTTGGTAATCTATCTACATGCTCAGGAACCAAGCTCCTAATAATCTCCAACCAAATTAAACCTTCTCTCTAATACCAATTGATGTAGTAAAAGGTAGGAGAATCACCTCCAATAATTAACCACATAGAAAAAACACAATACAAGATACTAGATATGATACCAAAACACATCTCTTTATTCATAAAATAATTGATTACATGTAATGTGTCAAGTTGTAAGGCCTTCTTGATTATGAATAATTACAAAGAAAATAATAGTTTTTCAAGATCCCTTAAGATCCAACTCAACCCTATGTAGTCCATATCTATAACACAATAGCAATCTGGTGGAAACCTACAACAAGATCTAAACTTGTGCTTGCAAGAAACCAAGAGATATCCTTCTCTTCCAAGCCACAACTACTAGTTCTTCTTACAAATTTGCAACTCTAGATTCTAAACTCAAATCTCTACTCCAACTCCCTCTGACTAAATGCATAAAACTCTACCCAAGACCTCCTTAAATACTTGCACAACCTAAAATCAACCTATTGTAAATAGAATCATATAGAACCCAAATAAACCAATATGCCACAAGTTGGCTTACATCAATTATTAGATACACATAGGATAAATAAACAACACTAAAATAGGTCCACACATCAAAATCATACTCCATGCATATTAAATATACCAAGTTGGCCAATCCAATCCTCAAGAACACTATTTGGTGTGCAACGTGACTAAGTGCCAGCAAAACCACTGAGAAATCTAGGCATTCTCAAGCCAGAATGATGCCCAAGCTCCCACAAGCATCATTGAGCTATCCAACCAAAGCTAAGCCAATATAGTGTATGTCAAACAACATAAGCTTTGTTAAGATCCTTTAACAATTGAGTGTCTTCTATGACTAAGCTCCTTCAATGGTTGAGCTCCTCAGTCAACATTACAACTAAGAACTACCCAAATAATGACTAAGATACACTTCCTCAATTGTGTACAACACACTTCAACTCAATACCAAAATTCTTCATTGAGCCCATTTGATCAAGCCTCCAACTAAGAAATACCACAAGGATGGTTGATCACCTTCAGTCTTCCACCAAAAATTCCAAAATATTTACAAACCTTAGATGTCTCTACATCATCAAAATAGGTTCTTTAATTCTCCTCTAAGTTTGTAGAACATAACTTTCTAACTACAAAACTTGGTGAATGAATCTTCCTCTACAAATCTGACTGAATTGTCTAACAAACTAATATTTTTACATCAATGAAAAATTTAGTCATGAATGCAACACATAAGAAACCAATCATCTCTCTCACATCCTAAAAAACTCCCCTATACATGAACATCAAGCATTCATGCTTGACAAATAGGAGCCACGAGAGAAATCTCCATAAAAAGAGAAAAAGTAAAAAAAGTGATGTAAGGTGAGTTGATGATTAGGGAAAGAGGCTCATCTGAAAACCAATCTACCTTGATGAAACAACAACAACACAAGGAAGAGAGAGATGGGACAATAGATTGATATATTTTATTCATCAAACTTCATACATGTTAGGTTGTAAGGCCATCCTGATTGTAGCCAATACAATAAGAATATATATCTAGACTAAAAAACAACCATACATGATGCAGAGCTACACTTTTGTAAACCTCCTGGGGATTAAGCACTGAAGAATTTTCAACAATGGGCTCTTACACATTAATTAAGGAAAATTTATAAGCTAGAACAACATCTAAATTATTCAAAGATTCAATAATAAATTTTAAAAATGAATAGATATAACTAATTCCTTTAATGAGATAGTATATATATGAGTAAAACATGTTTATCAAAAGTTCTAATGAGTACATAAAAAGTTATCAAACTTTTTCCAAAACTTTTATTATGGAAATCAGTTTTAAACCAATTTGCACTAAAATTGTCATATTCTTTTCAAATCACAATGCAATTTAGCCAAATAAAAACCAAAAATATAGATGACTCAAATTCCTTTCCAAAACTATAAGTTTTAGGTTTGTATCCCTTTATATGAATTTTTAACTATAGAAACAACAATCAAGTTTCAAGAAACATTACACAAAAAATTAACATAAAACTTACACAATAAAACTTATTTTCATTTCTATTCCCCTCAAAACTTCTCCAACCATTCAAATCTTGATAAAAATGTAAAGCACGTCCAATATAACATATTTAAAGTTTTTCCAACTTCTATAACCTATAATATATGCCCTATGACTTCACCTTCCTCTTTACATCTACTTTTCATATTGTGCACTTCTTATGACAACATTTATTATCTATTGACACTTTTTATAAAAAAAATTTAATACAAATGACCTCAAGACTCTATAAAACCATGAAAACCATAAAAATATACTTTAAATGAATACAAATATTGTTAGTAAGAATACTGATAGTATTCCCATGAGGGAGTATCCTAGCGATTTTGGTGACATGATTCAGTTATTCTATGTTGCATTCATGATAGAGTTTGTAATTGATGTCAACATACTAGTTATTCTATGATGACTTGTAGTATAACACATAGAGTTTGGTTTTGTGTAGTTCAAGGATTGAATATAAGCTTATGCATATGTTGTATTTGTTCTAGGTTATGTCTAGATGCTATAGTTAAGAGAACATATGGAAATATGAAGACTAGATAGAGTAATGAAGGACTTGGTGATGGAAGCTTTTAGACATCACTTCTAGAAAGTGGGTAATGATGTTAGGATTCTATCTCCTAACAAAAATGGAATCTATTTCAGTGAGATCGAAAAGAGGTTGAAGACATGTTGAAGATGATTCGGTTAATCATGCATGTTCAAATGTTCATCATGTTGAAAGTTATGAAGATTGTGAGCCAAGAGATTGCTTGTAATTGTGGAAAAATTTAATATTATAATGTAACATATATTGTACTATCTTAAGTTGGTTCTATATTATTATTGTAAATTAGGAAAGCCTCAAGGCTGACTCAATAAATTTTTCCCAGGACTTGGTATAAAGGAAATATGTTTTTCTTGGTTGCAATCATTAGTGAGATCATTAGTGTGATATGTGGTCATATTTATTTGATGTATTGTGTGAGCTTGAATGCAAATATCTTTTGGATCAAAGAAGAGATTGATGTGGTTGAGGCATGGTGAGCTTATAAGAAACTTCATTTGGAAAGATTAGTTATTTTTGGATAGATGTTGATGTACACTTGTATTATTTAGTGATGATAGTACTGAATCTATTTGGATAGTGGGCCCCTCTATCTTCCTTTAAACTTCTAATAGGGTTGACACAACTCCTAACATGGTTGGAATCTCCTAACAAGAATTCAAAGTCTCCTAATAGGGACTCATATGTATTGAATGCATTTTATTGATGCCTAACAAGGTCCATCCTTTCATAAGGAATTTTAATATTAGTACATCAATCTTGTAGGTACCATTATCACCAGAGTTTTCCCTTTGATCAATGGTTTCCCTAGTTAACATATCTAGTTTTATTGTGTACGGTTATCATTCTACAATTTTTTCATCTATTATTACATGTTTCAAAATTAAAGAATATATTGAGAGTTTTTTTAGTTGCATAACTAATGCACCCCCCACTTGCCCTCTCAGTTATTTTGGTGGAATTTACTTTCTAACAATTGGTATCAGAGGATCAGGTCCTTGAAGGAAATGCTTAACAATTTAAGGATATCTATGGCGTACTTCAAGAAAGAAATTTTGAAGTTTGACGAAGTTAACAATGACAGCTAGAAAGAAACTATGTAGACACATTTTCTATGCATGGGTCCAACGTATTTCTTGATTACTAAAGAAAAAGGATGGAATTGAAGAAGACATGCTTGACGATTGTGATAAAACTCAAAAAGACACATTCATGTACAATATGGTTGCTAAAAAAGCACTATTATCAGCACCTCCTAAAACTTAATTTGGTCAAGTAAAATCATTAAGACTTTCTCATGAAATTTGGAAAGTACATTTGAAGGCGATAAACATGCTCAGAAGGTTAGATTAAGAAATTGGATATGCTAGTTTCAAGATGCTAAGCTAATGGAAGATAAATCTATAAGAAGTTATTTTGGTAGAATATCATAGATTGTTATAGGAATTAAGACTTGTGGAGGAATTAAGATTGTCTTATGTGTCAGTTTGTAAGGTAAAATATTTCACCATATAATGCTCTTGTCTTTGTAGAACAACTCGAATCTATGTGTACAATCTCCAACTTTGTGACAATAAAGGCTAATATATTTTTTTTAAGGTAAGTTATGACAACAACAACAACTTAAACTAGATATCAATGCAAGACTAACATAAACCAACACCAAAGATCCCCCAAGAATCACTACTTTCCACTTAGAATCAAAGAATAAATTATGAGAATGCACATATAGACATTTTGAAAAAATCCAAAGTAGAAGTTCCTAGCTAGCATGGTTAAGAATACATGTCCATTTCCAACTAGCCTAAACATAATCTAGAATATTAATAAGAGACTCAGAAATAGTCATAAACAAGATGAAGAATTGAGTTTACAACCAGTCATCTCCCAGATACCATGCTGATCCTAAAATTTTTAAAAGTCTGAAATCCTCAAGCCCTAAAATTTTCTAGAATCTTTATCTTAACTCGTAGAAGTTTGGAACCTATCTCAAATGAATCGTCACACACACACACACACATAGATAAAAGAAAGAAGAAGGATTAAGACTAAAGGAAGAAGATAAAGCCAACTTTATAGGAAGAAAGAACTCCAAGAAGGGTATACAAAGCACCTTATAGAATACATTGGTCAAGTCAAAAATTACCTATTGTTTGTCCAAGGAGATATTCCTCAAGATTTCATGTGTTACTTTACTAGTATCATACAATAGTTCATATACTACCCATATGATACTTCACTAGTATCATATGATACTTCATATAGTACCCATAAGATACTTTACTAGTATCAAATGATACATTTGACTACTAATAGGTGATGCTTTACCGATGTCACACCATGTTGAAAAATTGTCACCCAAATTTAGAACATAAGACCAATTGGCCAACTAAGAGGCAAAATAAGGTTAGCCTGCGCATAGGGGAGTACTAGAACCACTAGAGTGGAGAAGTAATCACTCGAATGCATAAAAGAAGATCAAAAAATCCTAAAATATGAAAATGAAGAAGCAAATGCATTCATCCATCTAAACCATAGCAACATAAGCAAAATATGAATGTAAGCAACATCGCAGTAATAAGGAATGAAGAACCATAAGATAATCTCTCTAAACATAAAATAACCAACTCAATACAACTATTCTCATTTCCTCCCTACCATAATGGCATCATCAAACCTCAAGGGCCTTAGCCATACCCCTAAGCATGAATCTCAATTTTCCATTGATAGCAGTGGACTTGTCTCATGAGATCTTTCTTACCAATAATTCATCCAATAACATCATATGAATTAAGAAACATCTAAAGTACTAATCTACCAATAGAATCACTAATCCAAAGATGTGGTAAGAAGTCCTAACTAAACAATATGATACAACATTATAATAAAGGAATGCATCAAGTAACATACTAATCATAATCTAAACATGATATCGAATGCATCCAAAGTAAAACAAAAATCACAAGAGAACATACTCCCAATACACCAAAGTACCAAGTGAATATCTAGCACCAGCCTCAAACTAGAAGTAGACCATCTTTATACACTAGTCCCTAGTAGTGGTATAGGTACTTATTTCTCCCAACCATGTGGTACCCATAGGCCCACATGTTGAAGTTGATGAAAGATCAACCCCACAACTCCCAAGAATCACTTGCATGCGAACACTTGTCACAGAAGAGAGAAGCAAAAAGCTATGGAGGATGAATTTCCAAGATCCATAGATGAGACATTCTTGATTAGAAAAAAGAAAAGATTGTTATTATCAAAAGTGAATGAATAAATTACAAAGAGATCAAAACCCTAACAGGTCACTAACCTAGGTTGCATGATAATAATTAATAAAAGAATTAATTATTATATGACCAAAGTTTAGCTTAACTAAATTAGAGATAATAAGTGACTTAATAATTAAATCAATATGATTTAAATAATAAGAAAATGCTTTACTACTCTAACACCCCCTCTTAAGATAAACTTAGGGAGTAGCTAAAAACCTAGAAACTACTACCAAAACTAAATTTGGGTTTCGACACCAAGACCTGATGAGGTATTCAAGCATGACCAAATCTTTGAAAAGAGGAGAAATAGAGAAAACCACATGGGAAAAATCTTACTCCAAAAAAGAGATGGAAATAATGCTAAAAATAACTAGTAAAGGACTGAAGAAGCCTTCAAACTAGGGAATATCCTAGAAGATGGGAACAAAAGATGATCATGAAGAACACCACTAAAGCATGAAGTTGCAAACACTGCCAAAATGCTTATCTGAAGAACATCCACTATATAGAACATGACCAAATAGAGAAGACTAAGTTTGAAGAGCTAATCAATCAAAGATGGAAGGTATTTTCATGGCCTCCAAAAATAGGAATGAAAGAATGTCTATATGGTAAATGATCCATCTCATGAAAATGCATAGGTATCCAGTCACTACAATTGCCTAGTACATAAGATCAAATATTGAATATATATCTCATGACATCAATCCAAGAAAGAAATAGAACCAACATAACCCCCTATAATGTTGAGAGGTAAGACATGAACACTGAAATTGAATGCAAAATCTTCTACAAAAAGAAGAACTAGGAACATTGAGAGTGCAAAAGAAGTACAAACACCTTAAATGGCATGTTTCATTGACACATGATGAGGCTAATGTCAGGGAAGGAACACTCACTTGACAAATTAAGATGGAAAATATGGCCAACATAAAACCCCCCAAGGCACTTTATAATATAGTGTGAGTACAACAAAACACAAAGATGTGCAAGATCCCAAAATGCATTAGAGTGGCACTTTATCTTAGTGTGCTTGTAAAAATACTACAAAAGAATGTTAGTAAAGATCAAAAGACACATATGGCTAATACAAGAGATAGTACAACCCATGAAAAATAATCTTAAGAAATAAGATCAATCTCTAGACCTAAAACAACCAAGATGTCCACCAAAATGCAAAAAAAGAAAAAAACTAAATAGGATGTGCCTGGAGTAGAATTTGGAAAATGCAATGTCTAAAGATATGTCTACTTGAGTGCAATATAGAACCTTTGACTTTGACTGCATAAAATAGAAATAAAATTGGATCAAACATCTAAAGAAACTACACCATCATGACGGGCTTGGAACCACCTTTCTGAGGATATCTTGTTTGTGAAAAATGTAGCTCAGATGAGCAAGTTATGGCCAAAAAACCACATGTAGGTCAAAAAAACACTAGAAGGGAAAAATAATAAAATTTGCTCCTAGATTAGGCATGTTTCCTAAGGAAAAAGTTTTCTATTTTGCATGTTTCTTGAGGCAAAGATTTACTAATTTTTGGCATGCAAATTGAGACTTTTTGCACATTTTCCTAAGTGGTGATTTTATGATTTTTGGCATATAAATTAGGATTTTAAATGCAAATTGAGATAATTTTGTACAAAACTAACACACTTCTCAAGGTAATTTTTGATGTTGATGGGTAGGGGCATGAATATTTGGAGCTCTGATACCATTATAAAGTTGATGAAAGATCAACACCACAGCTCCCAAGAATCACCTGCATGCAAACACCTCTCACAGAAGAGAGAAGCAAAAAGCTCTGGAGGCTGGAATTTTGAGATCCATAGATGAGACATTTTAGATGAGAAAAAAGGGAGATTGCTATTATTAAAAGTGAATGAATAAATTACAAAGAGATCAATCTATATGAAATGAGATCAAAACCCTAATAAGTAACTAACCTAGGTTGCATGATAATAATTAATAAAAGAATTAATTATTATATGCCCAAAGTTTTACTTAAGTAAACTAGAGATAATAAGTTACTTAATAATTAAATCAATATGATTTAATTAATAAGAAAATACTTTATTACTCTAACACCCCACCTTAAGATAAACTTAGGGAGTAGCTAAAAACCTAAAAACTACTAGTGAAAGTAAATTTGGGTACTGGCAACAAGGCCTGTTGAGGTACCCAAGCACAACCAAATCTCTAAAAAAGAGGAGAAATAGAGAAAACCACATGGGAAAAACCCTACTCCAAAAAGAGATGGAAATAATGTTTAAAATATCTAGTGAAGGATTGAAGAAGCCTCCAAACTAGGGAATGTCCTAGAAGATAGAAACAAAAGATGATCATGAAGAACACCACAGAAGCATGAAGTTGCAAACACTGTCAAACTGTTGATCTAAAGAACCTCTATTATATAGAACATGACCAGGTAGAGAATGTAAGGAAACTTCCACTAAATAATATAATTGTTTCCACATAACCCATAATAGATCCGAAATAAATATGAAATTAAAATCCACATGCAAGAGAATAGACAACATACCCACAAAATTGTGACATTAGATATACCTTGGGAAACCCTCATTGAGGGAGAAAACCCAGCCTCCAAAAGCATCCATCACCAAATATTCTAATATCAATAAAGGAAGTTGAAGCTTTTCTAAGGATTAAAAAACAAGTTTTTTCTTCTTTAGATGTCATGCATTGTTTTTGACGCAGTGCAAGGTAGGAGAATCCCCAAAGAAGATGTCCTAGCCCCCAGAAAATAACCACAAAGTCTATTCTTGGAACCCAATTTATAGTAGTTGGGTTGACTTTGTGGATTATGATGAAAGTAGTATTGTAGCCAACTCCAGTAAGTTGTTAATTAGATTGATATATATATAATGTATTGTATCACATCCATTGGAGAAACATGTATTCAATTAAGAGGTCTATGAGTGTGAATTAAGGGCTACAAGAAGTGTATGGTACATTAAAGACTTATCTATCACAACAAAGTGATCATCACATGACAAGGAATCTCAACTAGCAAATCAGAGATCAGCCACTAGTTCATCCTAAAAAGTGTATCAGTTAAATCCTTCAATAGGGTAGACTTAATGGTCTTTTGTTAAATCTCTTTACCAAGTGCATACTTCATTAAAAAATTTGTAAATCCTTTCATAAGGTGGACCTAGTAGTCCTTATTGCTCCTAATAGGGCATATCACCAAAAGTGATCAATTGTAAGCCTTAATAGGCCAACTTTATACTACAGTACTAAAGCTTGTGGGTATCATCTCTAGCCTAGTTTTACTTTCTATTTGGAAGGTTTTTGTGTCACCATATCTTTTGTCAAAGTGTTATGAATGTTTTATTGCTTTCATTCTTTCATGCATGTAATTAGATCATAATATTATATGATGGATTATTTGGTGAAATAAGATAAAGATTTTATTGGTTCCTGATTCATCCCTCCCCTCTCAATAACCTTGCCTACCTTATATTTCCAACAAGTACAACAAAACACAAAGATGTGCAAAATCTCAAAATGCATTAGAGTGGCACTTTATCTCAATGCGTTTGCAAAAATACTACAAAAGGATGTCAACAAAGATCAAAAGAGACATAAGACTGATGCAAGAGATAGTACAACCCATGAAAATTATCTTAAGAAACAAGATCAATATCTAGACCTAAAACAACCAAGATATCAACTAGAGTACAAAAAAGAAAAAAAATTGAATAGGATGTTCTTGGATTAGTTTTTGGAAAATACAATGTCTAAAGATATGTCTCTCAGAGTGCAAAATAGAACCTTTGATTTTGACTACATAAATTAGAAACCAAATAGCATCAAAAATCTAAATAAACTACACCATCATGACAAGCTCAGAACCAGCTTTGTGGTGCTATCTCATTTTCAAAAAATGGAGTTTGGATGAGCAAGTTATGGCCAAAAAACCACATGTAGGTCAAAAAAGAACTAGAAGGGGAAAATAAAAAAATTTGCTCCCAGATTGGGCACATTTCTTGAGGTAGTGATTTTCTATTTTGCACATTTCTTGAGGTGATGATTTTTTGACTTTTGGTATGCAAATCAAGTTTTCTTGGTTCAATAATTTAGGTTTTGCACATTTCCTAAGGTGGTGATTTCATGATTTCTAGCACACAAATCAAGATTTTTGGCACACAAATTGGGATTTTGCATGCAAATCAAGACAATTTTGTGCAAAATTAACATGCTTCCCAAGGTAATTTTTGGTGCTGGTGGGCAAAAGCATGAAGATCTAGAGCTTTGATACCATGTTGAAGTTGATGAAAGATCAACCTCACAGTTCTCAAGAATCACCTGCATGCAAACACTTGTCACTAAAGATTGAAATAAAAAGCTATGGAGGCTAGAATTCTAAGATCCATAGATGAGAGATTCTTGACAAGAAAAAAGAGAGATTGCTATTATCAAAATTGAATGAGTAAATTACAAAGAGATCAATCCTTATAAAAAGAGATCAAAACTATACCAAGTAACTAACCTAGATTGCATGACAATAATTAATAAAAGAATTAATTATTATATGCCCAAAGTTTAGCTTAAGTAAATTAGAGATAATAAGTGACTTAATAATTAAATTAATATGATTTAATTAATAAGAAAATATTTTATTACTCTAACACCACACCCACTGTGCTCATGGAGATAATGACCTGACCACAATCATAGAAGACAATCACCCAAGGCTAACACACATGCCAATCAAGAACATGATACCAACATCAAAATGATCATGAGATAATGTAGTACATCATGTATTTGGTTAGATCCATTGTAGATAACTATGTAGGGAGTCTAGTGGACTATCATTACTTGTCATTGGGTAGCCAAGGTACTTTGAGCCTTTGATCAACTCCCTTAGGAGGTCAGACCTAAAATTTATCTTTGATCAACTCCCATAGGAGACTAGATATTATGCCTTCAATCTACTCCCTCAGGAGGGTAGAAACACACCTTTGATCAACTCCCTCAGGAGGGTAGGTGCTCCATAATCTTATCTTTCATTAAGTTTATTTACCCATTAGTTAAATTGGGTTTCTCTTATTAGAACCTGTTCACATTACCTTGTTGGCCACTTACAAGCTAGGGTACATGGGAGAATTCACTCCACACATCTACCCTACATACCCATGCTCATCACATGATGAGTGCCCAAAGGAAATGCAAGTTTCCAACCTAACCCACAAATGGATAGTCTCTCAAGTGGCCTAAATCTGGGAGTTCATGTCTCACAAGATCCCATCATATGTATGCATGTGTGCTCATGTGTGGATAGAACCATTCACACTAAATCAATGCTAAACAAGGGTTGGATGAGAATACAAGAACTGTCACATATAAAACTCACTCAACCAAGCATATTGCTTGGACTATGGATTCAACACAAATCCCAATGCAAACACAATAAAACCATAGTTAGATTAGAAACCTCAAGTTCCTTTCAAATCCATGACCAATATCAATGCCAAGAAATACCCAAGAAAGGTAGGCAACATGCAAAATGAGATGATGCAAAATCACTCGCAAATTAAGGTTGTTAAAACTTGAAATAATTAAAACCCATTATCACAATGCGGCCCAAACTCCTAAAAGTCCAATAAAATGTGAGTTTCAAACTCATATGAAAAAAAAATAGACATAATGGCTCAAAAAAACTAAAATGTAAAAATGAAAACCCCAATTGCTCACAGATGCCCAACTGGACCCAATAGACAAACAAGAATAGAGGGGAACACTAGTTCTTAGCTTCTAATCCTAAAGAAATCAATAAGTAAAGTTGAAATAGACCAAAATCAATAAAAAAGAAAATATGTACCTCACAGCCAAAAGGCTGAATTAGAGAATGACAATATAAAATAACCAAAGTGCCTACATTGATGAAGAGCTCGACAAAGGAAGAGTTTCCCACTGTGAATCTAATGCATGTATCCTCATGGTAACACCACGATCATAGCTCACCCAATGAGAAAAATGCCAAAAACTCTCATGGGGTTCAGAGGATTTGCTCCAATTTCCTTCACTCAATGTGAGAAGTGAATATTAATTTCACTTTTGGGTTATAAATGCACTTTAAACAAATTGACATATATAAGGAAAAAGGAAAACATAAATAAACTAAATTCCCTTTTTTTAACCTAGATAAATGAAGTGATTCCAATTAAATGGAATTCAAGTGTAGAATTTTTTTTGGTAATTTAAATTAAATTAAATCAAGTATTAAAATTCCCTTAATAAGAAATTGTAATAATTTAATAAATTCTACAACCACTGTGGATTCCTAAATGCAAAACTTCACTGGTCTAGTCACAAATGCATCATGAATCCAGAGTTACTAATTAACTAGAGGTTTTATTGTTTTAATCAAACAAGGTATGCTACCCATACAAGGACAACATTGGCTAGGTATGAACAATCAAATCACTACCTCCATGTGTCACTATTGAGGATATAAGTCTCGCATAGTAAACAACACGATCAAGTGTAGATGCACAATAATTCTATAGTTGAAGCAATTGTGTGTGAAATCGCATAAAATAATCATTTAGTTAATTTCATTAAAATAATCTATTTAAGTTATTCATTTGCATCATAATGAAATTTTACTGCAAGAATGATATAAATATCTATAGCACAAACAAATCAACCATAGTCTAGTAAAGTCCATCATAAATCCATAAAATAAGGTTTATATTTGAATACAAAATAACTAGATATCATCATAAGGCATCATGTCACATCACTAGAATCATCATGTAGGTATGATCAAAGTGAATAGTGTAGCATCTAACATCTATCATCTATGATCTTGGTAATCAAAATAATGTCCAATAATCAAAGAATCTCAACATGAATGTCACAAAGTATTAGCAAACAAAATAGGCCATGGTAGAAAATGCAAACATAGAAGGCACTACATCCTGCCCCACTAGGCATGGGCTTACTCCTATCCAAGCCTAAAAAGTATAGGGGCACATCTCTCTCAACCGAGTGGCATCCTACCAAATAGCCAAGGTCTCATCACTCAAGTCCCATAGGGCCCTTCCCAACTCTATTTCCTGACCCTTGAAATTTTTCTTGATGATTGTAAACCACTGCAAAAGCTCTATTGGATCTAACTACATCCCCTACTATGGGCTCTAACATGGCCACACCTCTATTTGGTCCAAATGATGTCTTCTAAGGACACCCTTCTACCTTATGGCCAAACTAACCATAAGAGAAGCATGTCCCACCACCATAACCATACCTATAGCCATGCCCTCCCTATGGAGGACTAAGTTGCTAGGTGCTCCATCTACTAGAATATTGTTTCCCACTCTAATTTGGGAAAATCTATTGGGGCTTCCTATCTCAAGGATAGTTCTCCCCCTCTACTCCATTGATAGCTGAGTCCTTGCCACTCTAATGGTTTTATGACTGGTGTTTGTCAAATCATTGATGCCCAACCTTGGATGATGTTGATTGAGTATGAGTTTGTCTCACAGTCTATGTCTGAAGGGGAGGTGCACCTAGCCCTATAGGTTGTACACCATGACTCTACACACCCTCTCTACTTGAACCCCATTGCCACATTTTTCTTGGCAATCCTTTCCTTCTTGGCAGCAAAATCAACTGTCCTTGGCTGATGCATACAGACATCTCTAATGATGGAGTCTTTAAGACCCTAAAAAAAATGTTGAGTGAGGAGTACCTCATCATGGTTATAGCATGAGCATTGCCTTAGCTCAAAGAATCTCATCTCATAATACTCCACTAGCATGTTCCCTTATTTAATCTCATAAAATTCATCAGCCCAAGCCTCTCTATACTAAGGGGATAGGAACCTCTCTCTAAACCTATCCTTAAAGATATCCCAAGTGAGATTCCCTATAGTCATGAGGATCTTTTTCCCTCAATGTTCCACCAAATGGATGCATGGTCTCTCAGCTACATGATAGCATAATGAGATCTCAAGTTGTTGGCATAAGGATGGATAGAAAAGCATCATCCCATATCAAGTAACCAAGTCTCAACCTTGAGTCCACCTCCTTTACCATCACAATATGGTGGTTTATATTGATGAAGATCTCTCATTATATCAATGTAGATGACATCCTCATCGTCATGGTCTCGACCTCTTCTATGGTACTCTCTTCCACCATGTGGTGTGTGAGAACATTCACGCTCATGCATACATTCATGTCTATCCTTGTGGTCTAACATGTGGAAGTTTACACCTTGTGATCCCTCTCCCTATCCACCAAATTATTTAGAACCCTCAACTCGAGGTCCCAACTAAGCTATAAGATCCTATAATAAAGGCGCCAATGCCTTAATTCTGCCTAGATTGTTTCCATGTCTTTCGCTTTCTTCCTCATGTTCCTTCTCATCATGTTCTTCATTATGTTCCTTGTTGTGGTTTCACAATGTAAGCCTCATTTCTCCTAGAAATTGGGACCCCCTAGTAAATGTTTTGTCTCCTAGACCCCTAGACTAGGGCCTGGGTCATTTTGGGACTCTTCATAAATTTGGGTCAAGCCTCAGACTCTGACTAGGCAAGTTTAGGATGTCAAAAAAGGATAAAATTGAAATTTTCTAAGTGTTTAGTTCATAAATGCACACTAGGGCACATGTGCACCTATCCAAGGTGCGCAAGTGTGCTAAATGTGCAAGTGCATACTTATCTCTCTTTGGAGATGCACACATGCGTAGGTGCCCACCTCCAAAGGGTGTGTGCACTAGGCTCAGGCTTTTATAAGCCTAGGACCCATCCACACTTTCCTCATTGTTCTTGCATGCTCCTGATCTCCTGCACCTCCATACTTTCTAAGGTGTGCTCAACCCTGCACACAACACACACAAAAAAAAGTGTTAAGACACCCAAAGGTGGGCATATGTGCACCCACTCAATGTGCACATTTGCACACCTTTATTTAATTAAAAAAGCATTTCAACCTAACAGAGAACCTAACACAACAAAATCCTAAGGAAAGGGGTGCATGTGTGCACCTCCCCAAGGTGCACACATGCACACCTTTTAAGTGCTTTCCAAACCAACATAAAAACACATAAGGGTGCGCACATGAACACCACACCAAGGTGAACATGTGTACACCCTTTATGCTCTAAAAAAACATAGACTTAGCCAATTCACTTACCCCCTTTTACAATGTACTTACCAAGTGCATGTGTGTAGTTGTGCACATGCACATGTGTGCACCTCACTATTGAAAATTTGTTTAGTGCTCCCCTCATAATTTTTAATGAGGGGTTAACCACTTCCTATGTACTATAAGTTGAGTGGTTGAATTGAGCATTAATAGATTGGTCTTTTTGTACAATGACAATCCCACTCCAAAAAGTGGTAACAAAGCTTGGTCATAGGTTTGAATCCTTAGACCCTAGGATAACACTAAGGGGGAGATTGTTAGAAATTTGTTCAGTAGTCCTCTTGGGATTTGTGACAAGGGCTTAACCACCTCTTATGTACTATAAGCTGAGTGGTTGTATCGAACATTGATAGATTGGTCTTTTGGTGCAATAGCAACCCCACTCTAACACTCACAATGGTGCACATGTTTGCAACTATGCTAAAATGGTCTTAAAATAGTCATAAGTGCACTTGGTGCACTTGAAAGGGTGTGCTAGGTACACTATTTTTCATTCTAGGGTGTATGGTGGGGATTGAATTAATTTTTCACTATTTTGGAGTATTTGGGCTAGGTTTTTTGTAATTAGGGTTTGTTTTGGGTTATATTTTTAGCTCTCTAAACTAATTTCTTTCTCTTTTGTGTAGATAAAATGACATTTTCATCATCCTCACTTGTAAAAAAGATTGCTCCCAAACCTGTAGTGTTCAAATATCAAGGTTGTCCAAGGAAATTATGCTTTCAGGATGGGCATTTAGAAATTACAGACACCAAACTAGGCCATATTAACTAGAATGCATTCCTCACCATTTACAACAAGCCTAAAGAGAGATCCACAATGGTTTCAACACTTATCTGATGGGTTAGTAAATGTGGCATCACATCCTACATCAATGCAATTTTTAGAAGTCATCATGACCCTTCCCAAGAACTATGTCATGGAAGAAAAGGTTGTTAAGAGTGTTATAGCTGAGATAGTCCTTGACCTTAGACCTTGAAACATCGAGAAGGTGTTTCATATCCCTAAAGTTGATCAGTACTTGCAAATATTTTATGAGGGAGCACAAAGATGGTACCAAGAGAATGAGAAGGAAATAATAGAGATAATACAATCATCATTTTTTATTGATAGAACACTATTGGGCCACGAAGTTGGCAAGGTAGACATGACCTAAGGATACATGAGGGATGACATGGAATATGCTATCGTACTTTTAAGTAGAGTCATGGGTCTACCTATAGCTAGACATCTTCATATCTAGATGGTCCATTTCATAGAAACCATCCAAACTGCCAAGATACCAATTGACTGGACCATGATGCTAAGTGATAAATTGGATGAGCTACTGGTAAATATTAAGGTTGATCCCAAATTCTACATGACATCATATTTGGTGTACTTTTTGGTGGCTGGAACAACTAACTACCTAGGACTTTAAAAAAGAGGTAGCATGCAAGATGCTAATGCCTACCCTTATGCGGTGTATCCTCACCTAGTGAAGAAGAATCTCTTAGATCAGAGCAAATAATATAGGATAGTGAATGATGGTTTCATATTTGTGATCATGTGATTTATAGAGGGTGATTATGCTAAAAGGATTTCAGTAGAGGCATCAACAAGGATCACAAAAATTGGCACCTACTACATTTAGTTTAAAATATTCACTTACTTAAGGGTAATTGGTACCATGGTCAACCCAAAGAAGATCCTAAGATATCCATTGGATAGGCTCATTTTGTTGGAGATTGCCAAGAAATTCACATATGCATATGACAAAGTCAGGAAACAACATAATAATACATGGGTGTGGCCAATCACCATTGGTGTGTTCAAGGTCAATGAGAAATAGGATATCATGACATTTGATTTAAATTGGGTTCAATATCCCTTAGAAGACTACAACTCCCCTTTCCCTTATTTTGACAACATGGGGGGGTCCAATATCTAGTAGGGAAGTAGTTAATGCATGAAAATGCATTGGAGGATCATTGGATGAATGCCATAGATGACTATGATGTTTGAATTACAAACTATTGTAAGATGACTCTATATTTAGTAGAGAAAGTGCTTAAAATGAAGATCTTGCTAAAGTCACTTGAGAAAGACACAAAAGATGTCTTAGATCCACTATACAATAGGGTAAAAATTTATGACATGGCAATAATGAATGAAAAGATTTGCAGGGATGAGAATACAGACATACACAACAAAAGCCTCCATATAGTCTAACTAACAAGGGACGAGGTCAAGAAACTTTTCAAACTTGATCTATTTCCCATATTGTTCCTCTACAAGCCATAACATGACCTATCAAAGGAAAATGTGTAAAGGTCATAGTACCAACTTTCTTAGCTCAGTCCCTTGTAAGGTCAAAAATGGTTCATCAACATGAGTAGGAAGTTGAGTATCTCGAGGCAAATAGAGGAGTGAAGAGGAAGAGAAAGGCTAAAGATAAAACAACTCAAGCTCAAGAACCTCAATAGCCACAACAAAATGAAGAATAAGTGGAGCCTTTGGATGAGAAGGCACCTCAAGTCCAAGAGACTAAGAAAGTGCCTCCACTAGGAGAGGAATAGGAACAAGAATAGGAATGAAAAAGGTCACTACCAGCTAGTCAAGAGGAAGAAGCCTCCCCCTCATCTCTTAAGAAGGCCAAGATTGAGTCCACTATGGGAGGAACACATAGGAGAAAATTGAAGAAAAAGAATAATCCTCCCCTAAAAGTTCTTGAAACTAGTCCTAAAACTAATGTAAAACAAGAAGACAATGAATATATGGATTATATTCCATTAAGCTAGAGGACTCTCTCAGCTAGGGTGATGGAAGAGGAAAGAAGAAGATGATCCATTATGACATTGCCATCCAGTCCTAAATAACTTGTTCAAGTAACCACTTCAAAAAATGAGTAGCAACATTGGATTGTAGACTAGGAGGGGCAAAAAACATGTCTTTGACCTCTCTAATTTTGACATTATGTTGGTGGGAACCAAGATGGTGGGTGATAAAATATTGGATGCTCCCACAAACCAACCCTTGGAGAGGATTGGAACCAATTATTACCTCTACCTCAAGGACCCCTCAGCCTAACACTTCTACCGTCTTAGGATTTGTCATTTTTGGACAAAGGCTTAGTCACTCTACTTCCTTTTGCAAAAAAAATAGAAGAATAGGAAATAGAGGAGGTGTTAGAAACAATAGTCCACCAAGATAACTAAGAGGCAGGGGGGTGTGAATCAATTATCCAAAAATTAAAGAATTTATCTTCTTTAAACAAACTTAACCATTCAACCAAAGTAAATAACAACCATAATAAGATGCACATACATAATTACACTAGATATGTTGACTAGGGAAACCCTTGATCAGAGGGAAAACCCCGATGGGAATGATGCCCACAAGATGATGCACTAATATAAATATTCCTTGTTAGAGGATGGACCCTATTAGGAGTCTATTACAACATTTAGTACAATGAGTCCCTGTTAGGAGACTTTGAATCCCCATTAGGAGATTCCAACCCTATTAGGAGTTGTGGTATAATGTATGCAAGAAGAGCCCACTACCCAAAGATGCAATTTCAATTATAAGAAGAGCTCACTACTCAACAAGTAATTTATTATTATCTTCTTATTTCCTTTGTTCTTTCCTCTATCCTTTCAACCAAACCAATCACTCTCAGACCTTGTAAACTAGGTCATGAACCTTGGATCCAAATACTAAGCCTAATATCACTTAGCAAAACCTTGACAATGAAGTTTCCTTCACTTCTACATTGCTCTGCTGAACTTCACATTCTGCACTCTCTACTGCTTATCATCAATTCACATTACATTTATTCAATACCATGATAAAGGAAAATGTCCTTCCTTCATACCAAGTCCATAAAAAAATTCCCTAAGTCAATTGTTAGACCTTTCTTAATTAATTATTATAGGACTACATTAAGAACACATTACACTTAGTGATAACCTTAATCTTTTGCCTTGCAACTTGAATAACTTTCTATAAAAACAATACTATGATGAGTGAGCTTAGCCATGTCATCCTCAACATGTCTTCTTTATGTCCTCAACCTTGATCCTCAAGATATCAACTCTACTAAGAGATATAACAAGTTTACCAGAACATGCCTCTGTAAACTCTATCTCAAAATAAACATCACCAAAACTTACATAACTTCTTCTAGGCTTGTCCTTTCTTCTTTTGAAATTAATTTCATACACCAAATATTTAGAAGTATCTCCCATAACCTTAGGTGGTTATAATTCTCAACTAGTCATCCATACCAACTTGATCTTTTCGTTGTTCTTCTGTAAGATACCACAAAAAGCTTTCTATGTTGACATCAATGGAAAAATTAGTCATGAATGTAACATATCATCATTTTAGTACTCCCCCATAGGAATATCATCAGCATTCATGTTTCCAATTGATCTTCCAACAATCTTTCCAATATTCCAATAGGAGGAAGAGTTTGAACAATTGCAAGCTAATGAAGTATCAGAGGAGGGTCAAATGCTAGAAGAACCTTAGCAAACTCCTTGTGATATAGAGGCTAGGACCTTGTCCACAAAAAATATAGAGACTCCAAATGTAGATCTTTTTCAAAAGTAGAAGACTAGAAAGGAGTGATTAGGGGAAGAATCTTGTAGTACAAAGCCCCTCTTCAGCCAAATACATGTCTCTAATGGGCACTACACCTACCTGGCTGAAGAGGGAGGTTGTGGTTTGATAGAAAAGGCAACTAGATTTCAGTGTAGATGAGGGAATGTATGAGCTAGTAAAAGCCATCAAGAAGCATGAGCCACCTATGGGTGATGTGTGACCAGTAGCCTCCATTATGAAGAATTGGGATCAGGACTTTATTGCGCACTTCACCATCCCTCCTCCACATGTTGACATCAAGGATTTAACTCCTAAAGACTACCAAATTAAAGAGGTCCTATTAGGAAGTCCCTTGGTAGATATCGCTAAAGTGTTAATCACTATGAGCATAAAGGAGGTGTTCAAACATATGGACCAAGATGAGTCTGAGTTGATATTATTGTGGAAGCAAAACAAGCTTTTGAGAGGATACTTACATGGAGTAGTAGGCCCTATAGACCTGGATCATCTAGAGATCAGTCTTATTGCAGCACTAGAGAGGAAGGAAAAGGTTATCATACAAATAGATTCATTTTTGGGAGCATGTTAGAAATGGCATGACAATTGTAAGGATAAAGATGTATAAATAATACAGGGCAATTTGAACCTATTGCATGATATTGATTCCAACATAGATAAACTAGAGTCCATAGTCAACCAAGATTTTGGGTTAATGGATGAGGTACATGCCTAGGGAAAGAACCTTCAAGCACTTCAATTAATAAAGGGTCATAGGTATCATGCTCTCATCGAGGTGTACTTTTTTGAAGAGCTCGACAAATTAGATGATTGGATCGAGAAGATAGCCACAAGGAATAAAGTTATGGAGACATTACGTGTGGAGATATAGAAGTTGAAAGACAAAACTCAAATGCATATTTTGGAAGCAGAGAGGTATTACAATGCTACTTGTGTTGACATTTTTGAAGATGAGTTAAAAACCAAGCTCAATTTAGTGCAATCAATAGTTCAACTATTCTATAGAACCTTCAAAGATACTTCGTTAGATGAAGATATCATATAAGAATTTAAGAATGAAGAGCTACTATTGGAGTTGGATACTAAACTTGAGAATTTTGTAGCAACATGTACAAAAGTTAGTAATTACTAGCTAGTAGTAAAGGATAAGTATGGAGCATTTGATTTTCTAGACATAAGACAAGTGACTGAGATAATAGAGAAATTTAAGAGCAAACATCCAAATGTTTCTCTAGTATAAAGGGGTCCAAAACTCAAAAGCTAGAAATTCAGTAATGACACTTGGGAAATTTTGCAATTTTGGAACTTGTCATCAAGTTATGCAAGGTGTATAGGTGTGCTTTTCATAGAGGTGTGCCAACAATTTTGAAGAAGTGAGAGTTAACTGCCAATTCCTAATTTAGAACATTCCATGCTCCAGAAACCTATTTTGACAGTAGTTCAACTCCCAAAAATGCCCAGAGAAGGTCAAGCCTCTATTTTTAGAGCATCCAGTGACTCTAAGATCCTCTTGTAGCTTCCTTCTTCTTATTGGCTTCTTATTTTATTGTTTTAAGTCATGTAAAGGCTCATGCACCCATTAATTGATATTAACAAGGATAGAGACCTACTGAGCACTATTTAGAGAGTTAGTTTGTATATAATTAGGTTTGTTTTCTTAGTTTTTAGCATATGTTTGAATGATAAGATCTCTCACTCTCAACACAAAAAGAGGAGATGACTTCTTATATATACATGGATGTAATATATAATCCAAGTCATTATTTTGATGCAATAATATATGCTATTAGTGCTCTCATTCTGACTGCAGTTATTCTTTCTAGAGTTTGTTATTTTTGTGAATGCATGTTCATGAATAATAATGGAGCCAATGGTTTTATTGTGTTGTTATGATTGTGTGATCTTTTAGTTTTGGTGTTTTCCTTATGTTTATGCATTCTACTGACATACCAAGTTGGAGAAGAGATCACCTATTGTTCCTACATAGCTTCTTGTCTCACATGAGCACACTTTCTATGGCCTTGCAATTTTATGAGAAGTGAAACATCTTTCAGTTATTACTAAGTTCCCATTGATGATTGCATCAATGGAATTGAGGAAACACTGCTCCTATTTTCATTGGTTTCTTACCCAATCTTTTTGATGATTTAACTCATAGATGTGTTGTTACCATAGTTTATGTCCATTGGGAATTTCCCTTTCAAGTTATTAGCTTTAATCTCTCATCACCCAATCTTTGTTGATTTCTTTGCTAACACTTAGTTAAAATAGGAATTCATATAGTTGAATTAATAAATTGCATTCATCATAAAACAAAATATACCTCTTTTGTGGTTACTTTTTGAGATAGCAAGTAGATCAAACATCTTGTCCAAAATTGTTTGGAACTAGAAAAGGTCTCCTCATGAACATACACATTTATCTTCAATTGAGTGGATTTTAGTAGCTCACAAGATTGCCTAGAACCTTGAAGTTAGATTAGCTTTTCAAGCGAGGAATTCGAAAGGATTTTTGTTGTTAAAGCATCGTGTAGAATGATAGCTCAACATTCCTCACCATGACTATTCTAAATTGTATTCCTCTAACCAACCAGCCTATGTGTAAGAGGCATCCTTTAAGGGACAATAAGATGATAATCAGATACTTACAAAAAGTACAAGAATATCAAGCCAAAAGCAATTAAGCACATATTATCAATACATAAGCAGTTCAATATCCACTATCATAGTGGGAGCATAACATACAGATCCCAGTGTTGAAACTTGGGATTTGATTCTAGATGTAATTCTATAACCATAGATCCTTGGACTAAGGATAAACAAAGGCTAATATATATATATATAAAGGTAAGATGCGACAACAACAACAACTACTTACACCAGATAGCAACTGAAAACTAACATAAAGCAACGCCAAAGATCCCCCAAGCATCACTACTTTCCACTTAGAATCAAAAACCTTACGAATCATGAGAATACATACAAAGAAATTTTTTTTAAATCCAAAGTAGAAGTTCCTAGCTAGCATGGTTAAACAGACATGTCCATTTCCAACTAACCCAAACATAATCAAGAATAATAAGCAAAGACCCTCAAACATTCATAAACAAGATGAAGGTTTGAGTTTACAATCACTCATCTCCTAGAAACCATGCTAAAGGGAAAAAAAATAAACCCTAAAATTTGGTTAAGTCAAAAAATTTGAAGCCCTAAAATTTTCTAGAATCTTTATCTTAACTTGTAGAGGTCTTGAACCTATCTCAAATGAATCATCGCATATTTAAAAAAAATATCTAAAGGATAAGAAAGAAGAAGGAAAAAGAGAATTCCAACTTTATAGGAAGCAAGAAATCCTAAAGGGGTATCCAAAGCACCTTCTAGAACACACTAGTCAAGTTAGAAAGTACCCACTATTTGCCTGAGTAGATCTTCCTCAAGATTTTGTGTGATACTTTACCAGTATCATACAATAGTTCATATACTAACCATATGATACTTTACCAGTATCATGAAATACTTTATATAGTACCCATATGATACTTTACTAGTATTGTATGATACTTTTCACTACTATCATGTGATACTTTACAAGTATTGCACCATGTTGAACAAATGTCACCCAGATTTAGAACATAAGGCTAATTGACCAATTAAGAGGCAAAATAGGGTTAGAACCTCCACATCAGAGAGTACCAAAACCAAAAATGTTGAGAAGTTATCACTTGGATGCATATAAGAATATAAAATAACCCTAACATATAAAAAAGAAGAAGCAAAAGCATCCATCCATCTAAACCATAGCAAAATAAGCAAAACATGAATGTACACAACATTGAAGTAATAAAGAATAAAGAACCATAAGATAATCTCTCTAAACATGATATAACCAACTCAATATAACTATTCTCATTTCCTTCCTACCATAATGGCATCATGAGACCTCAACAGCCCTAACCATACCCTTAAGCATGAATCTTAACTTTCCAATGAGATCATTGGAGTTGTTGATGCAGGAGCATCTTGGGTTTTCTTGGGAATTTCTTTGGAGGGTGCTTGGATTAGTACTTGGTCAAAGAAGGAGTGATGCTCAATTGTTATTGGGCATAGTTCTAGCCTAGGAGTTCAACATGCTCTGGGAGCTCGGCATGCTCTAGGAGTCAGCATGCTCTGGGAGTTTGGCATGCTTTGTGGAGCTTAGTATGGTTTGTGCTGCTCAATAATGTTTGGGAATTTATTGATTCTTGGCTTGGTCTTATTGATGCTTAGCTTGGTCTTGGTTCCTATTGTCGTTGAGTTGTCTATGAGCCAAGTTTTGCATTTAATTTATGTAGGGGTATTTAATTTGTGTTGAAGCCAAATTGTGGCTCAACATATATTTAATTTGAGGGATTTAATATAAATTTGTAATGAATTGGGTCAACTTGTGTTAGTTGGGTATAAGTAAAGGGTCTTATGGAGTCTTTATTCATTCATTTGGAGGTGTGAGTCTGGAGAGTAGCTAAAGAGAGAGTTTTTCTTGAGTATATGGATAGAGCATCAAATGTGAGGCAGTTTACAGTAGGATTGTGATTTTCATCTAGCTTGGAGAAGAGGATGAAGTGTGGAAGTGAACTTTGAAGAGCTAGTGGTTACGATTTAGAAACAAGGAGGTTGCTTGGTGGCTTGTGAGCACAAGTTGAGATCTTCAGGTTTCTGCCAAATTATTGTTGTGTTATAGATCTGGACTACCTAGAGTTGGGATTGGATCTTGTGAGATTGTGTAGAATTGTTCTTGTAATTGTTTTTGTATGTGGCCCTAACCTAGAAGGCCTTATAGTCGGGCATATTGCATGTAAATAATTATATTTATGAATAAAGTATTGTGATTGGTATCAAATCTCACATTGTTGTATTTTTTTCGTTGTGTGGTTATTTGTTGGGGGCTAGGACATCTCCTTTGGGGATTCTCCTACCTTTCATTGTGTCAGTTGTCTCATGAGATCATTCTTACCAATAATCCATCCAGTAACATTATATGAATTAAGAAACATCTAACTGTAATCACCTAAAAATGGTCACCTAGCCCATAAACTCCCTTCTAGCATTTTTTCTAACATTATCAAGTGTTTTGATCACACATTCTCAAAAATAAAGCAAAATCAATTTATTTAATTTTAACCTATGGTTTGACCACCACATTCTAAACACATATTTTATTAAAAGAATTTTCTCCCTTTTAATTGAAATAATATGCTCAAAAATCCATGGCTAATCTCTTATTTTAAAAATAAGAGAAAATCATTTTTTGTCTACACATGAAAGATGCAATTTTCCATGTGTAGAGCCTTCTATGTTGACAATATATTTTTGTCTACACATGAAAATTTTAATTTTCCATGTGTTGAGTCTTCTACGTTGACAATATATTTTTGTCTACATATGAAAAATGTTATTTTCCATGTGTAGAGCCTTCTATTTTGACAATATCTTTTGTCTACACATGATTGTGTAATTTTCCATGTGTTAGGAGCCTTCTATTTTGACTAAACACCATTTTTTCTACAAAAATGCATAATTTTCTTTGGGTGGAGCCTTTTCTTTTGAAACTAAAAATAATTTTCTACAAAAATGCATAATTTTCTATGGGTGGAGTCTATTATTTTGAATAAAGATTTTAATGTCAAAAATTAAGCAAGGCTCATTCTCCACCTTTGATTTTGCATTTCTTGTCCTTTGATCTCTACCATCCAATTTTCTTTAAAAGAGGGCTCTCTCCTCATATGCAAAGGACACTCTTGAATATTTTTATGTTGCAGGTTTACCATTTGAATTCTTGAGAGCTTTGTAGAAAACTTCTAATTCCTTGTCTCATTCTATCATCCATGCCATTTTAGTTTAAATTCATATAGTTTATATTTCATTTTGCAATAATTTAGCTCACATAGTAATTATTTTGGATTTGTAACACTCTCATCTTGCTGCATTTTGCACATTCATATAGTTTAATCTACATTTGCATTACATCCTTGAGGAACTCCTTGTGGACATTTGCATACTTGGATCTTGTCTTTGGAACCTCCTGTTGCACAGTTTACTAGCAAGGAATGCACTTCTAAGGCTCAGCTAAGAGCCTATTTCATGTTACCATAAGCATCCTTGCACTCTATGGATAGGGAGCTCTAAGCTGCCATCCAAGCATTCCAATCTCATGAAATACTTTGGATAGAAGGGTTTAAAGTGTGACACAAATACAGTGTATACTAACATGCTAATCTACCAATAGCATCACTAATCCAAAGTAGTGGTAAGAAGTCTCAGCTAAGAAATATGATACAACATCATAATAAAGGAATGCATCAAGTAACATACTAATCATCATCTAAATATGATATTGAATGCATCTAGAGTAAAACCAAAATTACTTGAGAACATACTCTAGATACACTAAAGTACCAAGTGAATATCCAACATCAGCCTCAAACTAGAAGTATACCATCTCTATAAACTGGTCCCCAGTAATGGTATAGGTAGCTATCACTCCCAACCATGTGGTATCTATAGGCCCAAACTTTCCATGCTCATGGAGATAATGACTCGACCACAATCATAGAAGATAATCATCCAAGACTAACACATGCCAATCAATAACATGATACCAACATCTAAATGATTATGAAAAAATGTTGTATGTCAAGTCTGAGAAAATGTAGTATGTCAAGTCATTGGTTAGATTTACTATGGATAACTATGCAGGGACTCTAGTGGAGTGTCATTACTTGCCATTGGGTAGAGGAAGTACTTCGAGCCTTCGATCAACTTCCTCAAGAGGCTAGACTTTGAATGTATCTTTGATCAACTCTTGTAGGAGGCTAGATATTGTGCCTTCAATATACTCCCTTAGCAGGGGATACACACACTTTCAATCAACTCCCTCAGGAGGCCAAGTGTTTCATAATCTTATCTTTCATAAAGTTTATTTACCCCTTAGATAAATTGATTTTATCTTATTAGAACCTCTTCATGTTACCTTTTTTGGCCACTTTTAGGCTAGGGTACATGAAAAAAGCCACTCCACACATCTACCCTACATACCCATGCTCATCTCATGATGAGTTCCCAAAGGCACTGCAAGTTCCCAACCCTACCCCCAAATGAACAATCTCTCAACTAGTCTAAGTTTGAGAATTAAGGTATGTGTACATATGATGGGATCTTACAATCTAATCTTGCAAGATTTCTTGGGATCTTGGGATGATGGTTTCCAATCTAATCCAATCTCTCAACTGGCCTAAGTTTGAGAATTTAGGTTTCCATGACCAAAATTAGTGCCAAGAAATACCCACAAAAGTTGGGTGGCATGTAAAGTGAGATGATGAAAAATCACACACAAATAAAGGTTGTCAAAACTTGACAAAATTAAAATCCATTATCACAACAGGGTCCAAACTCCTAAAAGTCTAATAAAATTTGAGTTCCAAACACATATGTAAAAATGGACGGCATAATGGATCAAAACTTCTAAAATCCCAAAAATGAAAACCCAAGTTGCTTACACACGCCCAACTGGGCCCAACAAATAAATGAAAAATAGAGGGGAACACTTGTTCTCAACCTTTGACCCTAAAGTGCAATCAAGAAAAATGGATTAGAACCAATAAAACTAAAAATTCCTACCTTACAGCCAATAGGGCCAAGATAGAGAATGACATTATAAAATAATGGGAGTGCCTATGTTGACAAAGAGCTCAACAAGGGAAGAGTTTCCCACTTCAAATCCAACACACCTATCCTCATAGTAACACCATGATCACAACTCACCCAACGAGCAAAACATGGAAAACTCACATGTGGCTTTGAAGGATTTGCTCCAAATTCCTTCACTCAAATGTGAGAAGTGAATATTCATTTCACTTTTGGGCCATATATGCACTTTAAACAAAGTGACATATATAAGGAAAAAGGAAAAAATAAATAAACTAAATTCCCTTTTTTTAACCCAAATAAATAAAGTAATTCCAATTAAATGGAATTCAACTACAAAAAATTTGTAGCTAATTTAAAATAAAATAAATAAATTATTAAAATTAACTTAATAAGAAATTGTAGTAATTTAATAACTTGTGCAACCACTGCAAATTCCTAGATGTACAAACACTTTGTTGGTCTAGTCACAAATGCATCATGAATCCAAATTTACCATTTAACCAGAGGTTTTATTATTTTAATTAAATAGGGTATGTCACTCATACATGGATGACATTGGCTAGGTATGAATAGTTGAATCACTAACTACATGTGCCACTGTTGAGGATGTAAGTCCAGCATAATAAATAACATGATCAAGTGTAGATGCACAGTAATACTATAGCTAAAGCAATAGTGTGTGAAATCATGTAAACAACCATTAATTAACTTTATTAAACTTATCTATTTAAGTCATTCATTTGCATCATAATAATGTTTTCTACAAGAATGATATAAATATTCATAGCACAAATACATCAATCATAGTCGAGTAAAGTCTATCATAAATCCATAAAACAAGGTTTATATCCAAATAAAAAATAATCAAATATCATCATAAGGCATCATGTCACAGCACTAGCATCATCATGTAGATATGATCAAATTGAATAGTGCAACATCTAACATCTATTAGCTATGATACTATAAATCAAAATAATGTCCAATCATCGAAGCATCTCAACAAGAATGTCACAAAGTATCATCAAACAAAATAGGCCATGGTGCAAAATGCAAACACAGGAGGCACTACAAAGAGAACCAATTTTCTTCTCTATTTGGGCCTTTTAACCTTATCACATCTCCTAATAAAATTTTTATTTTAATTGCTATTGAGATGGTCAAATGGTATACAACTCATTTATAAAATGCTTCAACCTTCTTAAGATTGTATTAAAAAATACATTATTATTGAATTCTTGTGTATGAGATGGCTTAGACATTACATGCTTAGTGGAACTATACTCTTTTTGTTGTTGAATTTCTTAACTGATTAAGAAAATTAAATGAGAATACTTCTTGGTTTGTTTTTAAATTCAAATTTGATAGATAAAATTACTTTCTTAACCTTCTTTTTGCCTTAGTTGTGCTAGAATTAATCAAATGTATACTTTGCAGTCGACATTACTTTCATGCATTTGATTATGTGATCATTTTATCCTTCATCATTCTTATCATATTGTTTGGATATATAATTTTGATGATGATACATTTTAATGTGTAATTGATAAAGTCTTGTATTCATTTAGTGATGGTTTTACATAACATGTTTTGACAACATGCCCCATTATGAATTTCTTGTGATGTTTATCTTACATGTTTCACATGCATGTATGATGGTTATGATGTGAATGGGAAACTAAGGATGATAAATTTCTTTTGATTATGATAAGCTAGATACTGACCTAATTATGTGGTTTTGTGAGAGTCTAACTAGTTGTGAATGGTTTTAGAACATGATTTATTTGAACCAAACAATTCTATTACCCCTCTTGGTTTTACCTATTTAGACTTCCTTGATGTCGAGTTGGGTATCTTTCATGTGAGGAAAGATTCTAGAGAAGCTTAAAAACTTTGTGGTAGGGTGATAAAGTACTCCTACAATATTCTCACCCATATATTTCCTGAGTAGGTTCAAGAGCTCTTTTTAGCTTAGTTGTCTTATTCAAACCATCTTGGTAATCTAGTAATTGGTTATGGTTTCACTTAGAATTTCTCAGTTTTACTTGTGTGTGTGTCTATATATATATATATATATATATATATATATACATACACATATTTGTACAACTAAAACTGAGAAACTGGTTATGGTTTCACTTAGAATTTCTCAGTTTTACTTGTACAAATATATATATATATATACATATTTATTTTAAATTTAATGATAATTAAAATTTTATGTTGATTGATCAATATTCAAATGATCTTGAATCTTATTAAATTTTCTATCTTTTATGGAGATTGTTGATGTGACATTGGTTTTGGAGTGGTAGTATTTACATATGGCATCAAAGATCTTGGTTACACAATCGGTCCATGAGTTTACTATGCTTAGCTATGTCCCTAGGTCACACAACTATAAGTCAACCAAGCATTATCTATGTATATAGGCATTGGTTGTGGATTGATTATTGTTTCTCTAAGTTATGATTACTCCTGAAATGAAAGGATATGATGTTCCTTGTGTATGCCATGTTTTTGGTTAACCTTGTTCCTTTAGGAAAAATTGCACAACATAGGAATATTATGAAACAATTAGTAAATTTAGTACCTCATTAATATGAATTATATTTTGACTAAAATTTTATGAGTGCATGACATCCATACTGGTATATTACTCACAAAAAAAGCTACATGTTTCTTTGCATGTGTGAAGCAAGAAAGATGTGAATTTATATTGCCTATAGAGGTAGTTGATTGATGGTTGACTTTTACTATTGACTTGTGATAACAATGAGATTATTTTTATTTGTGTAAGTGACACATGTGTCATATGTGGTGCAAGAACTTTAGTATTAGATTTTGTGTGATTTTTGGAATAATCTAGCATGATATGAAGGTAGAATAAGGATTTTGTTGGTAAAAGTATTGCATTTTGTATTTTGCATTTAAGAATGCATGCGATTGCAGAAGAAAAGATATAGTTAACATATTTATTGCATTATTAGGATTAAACATGAATAGAAATAAAAATTACATGCAAATAGAACCAATATCAAAAAATAATAAATCACACAGAAGAGGACATAAGAGACAAGGATTTAATGTGGTTCACCCAATCCTTGGGCTACATCCACCAACAAAAAGTCCACAATTATTATTATCTAGTGATTAAAATACACAATCCCTTATAGCTCAATACCACCGTAAGAAGCTAAAATATCATTATACATTATGAATTCCCTAACCCTAATCCATTTATACAATCTTTTGTCGCTTACAAAATTAGGGCTAGAATAAGTCCTCCAATAGAAAAATAATAGTCGACGTTGTTTACAATAGTGAGTCATTTTTTAACTTCAAGGGTATGTGTTTTGTCTTTGAATGTAGAGAAAAATTCTTCATAATATGAATGACACTCTAGCTATCTTTAATAAAAAAATTATCTGTTTGTGGGTGTCCCAATTCTTCCATAAAGAATTAAATCCATATCATCTCCTTGACTACCTCTATAGCAGAAACATACTCTTCCTCTGTAGTGGATAAATCGTTCAACTTCTACAATTGAGGAATCCAAATCACTATTGTCCCACCAACAATAAATACATAACCTATAGTATTACACCTGATATTGATATCCCTTGCCAAATCTAAGTCAACATAGCCTAGTAAATTAGTAGTAGAGCCCCCAATATGTAAACACTTACAGGATGTTCCTCTCAAATCTCTGAGAATCCATTTGACTACATTCCAATGCTCAATTCTAGGATGACTCATATACCTACTAATAGATCCCACTACATGTGAAATATATGGCCTAGTACCATGGCATACATAAAACTTCCTACAGCTAAAGCATAGGGTACCTTGGACATTTTTTCCTCCTCTTCTTATGTCTCTTGGAACACATCTCCTTATTCAATGTTAATTGACCAAGTAAAGGTGTGTTGACAGCTTTGGCATTTTCCATAGAGAAATGTTGCAATACCTTCACAATATAATTAGCCTAAGATAAAGTCATTTTTTAATTTTTCCTATCTCTGCAAATCTTCATACCAAGGATCTAATTTATTGTCCACAAATCCTTCATAACAAATGAATGTGCTAACTATTGTTTCAGCCCCTTAATATGATCTATGTTAGACCCATCTACAAACATATCATCAACATATAATAATGTAGTTGTCATCATCTAACCTTTTAAAATAAACATAATGGTCAGAATGACACTAAGCATAACCATTCTCATGCATAAAACTATCAAATTTAAGATACCATTGTTGAGGTTCTTGCTTCAAGCCATATGGACTTTTCTTCAATCTATACACTGAGTTCTTACCTTTGACCTCAAATCCCCTTGGTTGTTCCATATATATCTCTTCATCCAAATCATCATGAAGAAAGGTCATTTTAACATCAAGCTACTCCAAATGCAAATCTACACTAACCATGATACTTAAAACAATATGAATAGAAGTCATTTTAACATGTGAAAATATATCATCAAAATCAATGCCTTTTTTCTGTGCAAATCCTTTTACAACTAACCTAGTTTTAAATATTTTCTTACCTCCATCCTTTTATTTCAACCTATAACCCATTTATTCTATAAATCCCTTTTACCTGTAGCAATTTCAATAAATCCCATGTCTAATTTTTTAAGCAAAGAGTCTATTTCTTCTTTCATTGTAGACTCCCACTGAATCTTTGTATCCACCTGCAAAGCTTCCTAATAACATTTGGATTCACCGACATGTGTTAATAACATAGAATACAAAGAGGGAGAAAATCTGTTTGGAGGTCTACTTAGCCTTGTTGACCATCTAACATTCATTAGGGTATGTGGTATTTGTTGTTGTGATTGTTACAGAGCATGACGAATTGTTGGAACATCATCCTTAGGAGTACCATCCAACACTAAATAATCATTTTCTTTCTTCTCATGTTGCTACAACAAATCTTTATACGACACTTTCTCATGGAATATGACATCCCTACTTATAACTTTATAATTATCAAAATCCCAAAGCCTATAACCAAGTTCATCAACACCATATCCAAAAAATATACATTTCTTTGACTTAACTTTTAGCTTGGTTCTATTTTCATAATCTAAATGTGCAAATACATCACAACTGAAGGTTTTGAGGAAATAATAACTTGCCTTCTTACCAGTCCATGCTTCATCTGGAATACCACATCCCAAAGGAGTAGAGTGACCTCTATTAATAAAATATACAATAGTATTGACAACCTCCACCCACATGTTTAAGGGCAGCCCAACATGCAACTTCATGCTCCTTGCATGCTCCATTATTGTCCTATTTATGCATTCACCCACTCTATTTTCATATGGAGTTCTGGAACCATTTTCTATCTATGAATACCATTAGAGGAACAATAACCTTCAAATTATTTTCTTCAACACTCACCACCATTAGATCTAAGACATTTTAACTTTTTACCAGTTTCATTCTCAACCAAGCATTTTGATTTCTTTAAAGTTATAAATACATCAAATTTTTGTCTAAGGAAATAAACCCATACTTTTCTAGTTGCATTATCAATTAATGTAACATAATAATGAGAGCCACCAAGGGAAGATACCTGAGATGGTCTCCATACATCTATATGCACAAGCTTTAATTTCTTAGTTTTCTTTTCCTTCCCACTCTTCACAAAACTTACTCTCTTTTGTTTCCCATACACACAGTTTTCATAGAAATCCATATTGACACATTTCAGACCTAGTAAAACTTTCTTGAATGAATTAGTTTTATACCTTTCTTACTCATGTGCCCCATTTTTTTATGCCATACTGTTTTATCAGAATCTACAGTAATTGTTTGTTATCCCTGATCAACTGCAACAACTATTCCTGAACATTATTTTTTCTCAAAAAAAATTAAAGTAGAAGGAACATTATGACCTATACAAATATATAAGGTGTCTACTTTCACATTTTTTTCTACTACAAAGAAACCTTTTGAAATCTTCCATTTTTATCATTAAAAGTAACTATGCTACCCTCATCACTAAGTTGCCCATCTAAAATTAAATCCCTACTGAGCCTTGGAACATGTCTTACCTCATGTAGTAGCCAATGATTTCCATTCTACAACTTAATCATAACTTTTCTCTTTCCAAAAATCTGAAAGGGTTCATTATCCACCAAATAAACAAGCCCAAAATCCCCATGGACGTAATCAATAAAATAACCTCAATGGGGTGTAACATAAAAAGAAACTCAAGAATCATCAATACTTTCCAAAGAAAGAAGAAAAGCATCATCTTTGGATTTTTTACTTAACACATTTGCCTCCTTGTTCCCTTCTAGTTTATTTACTTCATTGTTCTTTCAAGTCCAACAATCTTTCTTCTTATGTCTTGGTTTGCCATAGTACCAACAATGTCTTGGTCCTTTAGATTGAGACCTCTTTCCCTTTGATTTTCTCTTTATTTCCCATGATTTGTAGAATTACTTCATCTCTCAGTTGTTATGTTGTTATGCTTATGCTTTATGCATTCAAAGCACTTCCTGATGTAAATCCACTTGAGGTTTTGCTACAAGTTTCCTCACTCAAAATAACACCAATCACATCATAAAATTTTAGAGTATTAGATCTAGAAACAAAATTAATCATAGTCATTACCAAGCCTTTCCAACTTTTAGGCAAAGAACAAAAAATTAAGAGATTCCTAATTTCATCGTCAAAATTAACATTTACACAAGATAATTGAGTAGTAACTATATTAAACACATTTAAATTATCTACAAAATATCCACTTTCTTTCATCTTCATATTAAATAAATGCTTCATGAGAAATACCTTGTTTGAAGCAAAGGGCTTTTCATACACCTTTGATAGGGTTTGTATCAACTCTTCCATCATCTTCACTTTTGTAATGTTAAATGTCACTAATGGTGCCAAGCATAATCAAATACTTCCAAGTGTCTTTCTATCCCAAATTTACCACTCATCATCTGTCAAAGTTCCTTATTTCTTGGATTTTTCTTCCAATGGCCACCATAAATCCTTCTAATAAAGAGATTTCTCCATTTTCATTTTCCATAGCTAAAAGTTCTACCCATTAAACTTCTCATCCTTTAGCTTTCCCTCATCTACCATCACTCTCACTCAACCATTAAACCTTCCTACAAATGATAGCTAAAAAAATGATGATGATCTAGATCTGATACCACTTGTTAGGATTAACCATGGACAGAAATAACAATTACATGCAAATATAACCAATATCAAAAAATAATAAATCGCATAAAAAAGAACACAAGACACAAGGATTTAACATGGTTCACCCAATCCATGGGCTACGTCCACCAATAAAAAGTCTACTAGTATTATTATCCAATGATTACAATCTGTAATCCCTTATAGCTAATGCCACCACAAGATGATACAATATCATCATACATTATGAAATCCCTAACCCTAAGCCATTTTATACAAGCTTTTGTCTCTTACAAAATTAGGGCTAGAATAAGTCATCAAATTAAATAGTAGCAGTCGACGACTTTTACAATAGGGAGCACACCTTAGGCACTACCCTGAGATCTCATCTTGGGGATGCTACCCCCAAACCCCCATAGAAATAATCTAGGTGGAAACCACACTAAATAAACCTTTGATTTTGATTAGACACCACATTACAACATGCATGTCATATATGTTTCTTGAAGCTTGGTCATGTTTTTAGCTCTCATTGGACACAAGGTGTTGTGTAGAATCTAACTCCCTCTTGGTAATTAGTTAGAGTCACTTTGTTTATGTGAATTATATTTCAATTGAGTATGTTATTTTTCATGAACTTTGAAGTGATAAAGGGCTAGCTTAGAAAGTGTGTGTTATTTGTGACCACCTAGCCATTAAACTCTTTTGTGATCTATCTAGTTTGACCTATGTTCACTTTTGTTTCTATTCAGTTTGTAATCCACTTTTGGACTTTGATGTGGAAATTGTGAATCTTGATTTCAAGATTTATTTTGATCTTGAGTTGGCTAGAGTTTCTATGTTTTTATGTTGTTGGTCTTGCGATGTGAAGTGATATTCTTTATCATGTTCAATGTGTAACATTTCAATAGAATGTATAAGGAAGTATATTGTGAAGAACATGTTATTCTTCCTCTTGCATTAAATTTTTATCATTTTATGTATGAGATTTGGAAAGCTTACCTTCCAATGAGCATGTTGAAAGTGGATAATCAAGGAGGGATAGAGAAGGATAAAAAAAATCTTCCTATATGCCATTCATTTTGGATAGAAATGGATAAATTGTTTATGTTTCTTTCTATCAGTAATTATGGAATAAATGTTTTGTCCAAAGACATTATTGCATATGTGTAGATATTCTTGTTTATTATTTTTCCTACCACATATATGATTAGATATACTTAGACATATGTGGAAAGTAATATGTTTCATGGTTGCATTAGATGCCTCTTTCCATTTACATTGCATGGGCATTGAAGGGTTGTGAATTCTACATCTTAGGTAGGATCACATTGATAGATTAAGCACAATTAAATAGATAGAACTATGAATGCTTATCATGCTAAGATGTAACACTTGTTTGACTTAAAATTTATTTTGAAATATTATGTTGACAAGATGGGATTGAGGGCCTAGATCACATAAATGGGAAAAGTGGGTCTATTAATATTTCTAGGTGATTGGCTAGCATACCTAGATGGTAAATACTTAACTTGTATCGATCACATGATAGATGATATTATACTTGAAGGATGTACTTATTGTTCTAGATATAATGTGTAAGTTGAAATTTTCTATGGTTCTCATTAAGGTATGGCACTTTGGATTTATGTTTGATGTAATCATATGATGGAATGAAGTTCAACATGTAGGTTAACTTCTTGAGTGTATTCATTTATGGAATATCCATGTGATGACATGTTGCGCTTGACAATTTGGTCAATAATTGGATTATAATATTTAATTATTATTTTATCTATCATTTTGACATGTAGGTCAAAATCTAATATAAAGTTACATAATTATTTGGAAGATGTTTCAATTATTAGTTGATTTGACTACATGTAGTCAATTTTTAAAAGACTTTGACTTGACTTGACTTTTTAGCTCTTTATGATTTTTGACCTATGTGGCAAGTGTATGGAAATTTTTCTTCCTATGAGAATGCAAAATTGGTATATGTATAGATCCTTCTTTTATTTATGTATTATGTGTTTGTATTTGACACCTTTGACAATGATGTCAATGGGGGAGAAGATATGCATGGAAAACATCTCCTAATCATTGGGGGAGAGAATATGTGAAGAGATACACCTATTGAGTTGTCAATGGGGGAGTGTTATCTCTTAAAGGATATTTAGAAAGATTCATGTAAGTGTGAAAAAGGATATGTAAGTGTGCAGAAGGATATGTTAGTGCACAAATGACTAGGTGAGTGTGCATAAGAATATGTTAGTGCATAGAAGGAAATGATCATGCATAGAAAAATAGAAGCTAGAAAGTATTGTAATATTTTCACCATGAACATGCCAATAGCTAGAAGATTTCACATTGATGAAGAAGGTTTGAAAAGAAAATAGCAGCAAGAGGAGCAAAGTACAATTTGGTATTCTTGGAACTTAGAAATTTTTCATCTATGCTGTTGTCAATGCCAAAGGGGGAGATTGTTAGGATGAAAGTTGGTGATACTATATTGAGGGAGTGTCCTAATTGTTGGAGAGAATTGATATGTTGCATTCATGACTATGTTTGTCATCGATGTCAACATAGTAGTAATTTTTTAATGACTAGAAGAATAGTAGTCAATAATCTTATGATGTGCAAAAGTAGAGGAAGTGTTAGATGATGCACAATGGAGGATACATTTTTGAATTTTTCTTGATGACATGATCTAGAGGATTAAGTTTGATTTAATGGTGTATGGAAGTTACACTTGATTTACTAGAAGCAGTATAGAAATAGAGCATTGGAAAATAGAGTATAGATGATCTATCACTATCTTTCATCTGAGATGTAATACAGATGATGCGCAAACATATGTGATAGAGGACATTTATGTGGTGATTCCTGATCTAAATTATTTTAGCAATTCAGAGGAAAATACTGAAATAATAAATATTGGTATTCTAAATGGCTTCTATTCATTCATAGTATTAAATAAAATTTCATACAATTGTAGACAATCTAGTAAGTGAGATGTATGCGTACAAATCAATCAAATTTGGACAAACCCATGAAGAAGTTGTATGTTCAAGCTCATAAAAGTTGGGCTATCTCATGAATGAGATATGTACCCATGAACTTTATAGGAGTTGGGCAATCTCATGGTTGAGATGTCTACCCATGAACTCCATATATAAGATTTGATACGAATTGGCAATCTTAGAAAATGAGATGTATGTCCCTGTCTTTCTCCACTTCAATTCATCTTGAGTCTCTTTATACATCTTCATGGAAATTGAAAGGTCACTCCATCTATATTCTTATTAGAAGTTGAATGGACAAATCCAAATTGAAAAGTCATTAGCAATAATATAATATGATTTAATATAATATGCATGTTCAATTTTGATTATTCCTCCCCTCTTACGAGGCAATGGGCCCCATTAGCTTATCACCTTCCTTTGAGTTGTCGTGATCTTGATTAATTTAAGAAAAATAATGGTAAAATCATCTTCCCTTAATGTATTCTCTAGCTTCCAACAGAAAAGTCTTGCACTAAACTATCAAACTTTGCATCTTTACTGAAGTCATTTATCATGTGACATCCAAAGGTTGCAATAAATAAATTGGCTTTAATTTGCATACCTGAGACACTGATGAATAGCTCCTTAAGACACTTGTGATATAATTTGGCCTAGAAGATATAATGTCAAAATAAAGATAAATAAGGCAGATCTCAAAAGTTGAAGCAATATGTGATCAAGAAGGTCTAAGTTCATAGCTTTAGCATCTTCCATTAAAGAAGGAAAGATGATCTCGAAGGCAATTAGACTAATTCCATCTTTGGCATTTATTTTTAGAATATATCTCTAAAGAAAACATAATCCTTTGTTAACAACATCATTAGCTATGTTCCAAGTTTAAGAGTAATAGTGCAAGCCAGAGTATTGAGAATTTCGTCCCCAACCTGAAGATGGCAGAAATATCCCTAGGAACCATCTCAAATTTTATTTTCAATAATCTACAACAAACAAGAAGAAAACAGAGGCTTGCCAGAGCCATCAAGAGCTAAAACTCGTGCCACCCATGCAGTGTCATATGGAGAAACAAAAATTTCACCATCTCCTTGGGATCAAACCATGCTTCTAATTATCTTGATATGCCTTTTCATTTCCATGTCCTCCTTATCCAACTGAGATATTTAAAAATGAGTATGCATGGGGATTGAATGGGATTTATCGCTAATCATAATATTTGACTATTGATCTCCCTCTTCCATAATATGTTACATTTTGGTTGCATATTTGATCTTCTTTTGAGTAGATACTCCTTCTTTGATGGCAACTGTTGTAGAAGTGAATAGAATGGAAGATTCTTCATATCACAATTTTCCATAGCTAGTCTATTATCTTCTTCTAATCGACTTGTTCCAACAATATTTAGATGTCAATGATCAAACCTAGGTCTAATACCACTCATTCGAATTATTTTAGCAATTCAAAGGACAATACCGAAAGAATAAATATTTGTATTGTAAATGGCTTCTATTCATTCATAATATTAAATAAAATTTTATACAATTGTGGAAAATCTTGTAAGTGAGATGTATGCCTATAAATCAATCAAATTTGGACAAACCCATGGAAGAGTTGTGTGTCCAAGCTCATAAAGGTTGGGCTATCTCGTGAATGAGATGTGTGCCCATGAACTCTATAGGAGTTGGTTAATCCCATGGTTGAGATGTCTTCCCATGAACTCTGTATATAAGATCTAATACAAATTGGCAATCTCAGCAAATGACATATATGTCCCTATATTTCTCCACTTCAATTCATCTTGAGTCTCTTTATACATCTTCATGGAAGTTGAAAGGTCACTCCATCTATATTCTATTAGAAGTTGAATGGAAAAATCTAAATTGAAATGTCATTAGCAATAATATAATATGATTTAATATAATATGCATGTTCAATTCTAATCAATGCCAACATGTGTACAAGATGTGGTTTCACACGTTTGAAGATTTGTATAGACTTTGAGTTGACAGTGTTATTGAAATTGTGAATTAATTAATTTTCTTACTTTATTTAATTGGAAAAGCTTCAAGGGAAACTCAAGGAATTATTATAAAGACACAATATAAAAGAATTTTTTTTTCCTTAGTTGTAATGTGTGAGAAGAGAACTTGGATTTGAGGATCGAGTGGGATGCGAAGTATTGTTGTATAGAGCAAGAAGGAGCTAAATGCTTGTCAAATGCATGTAAGCAATCTAAGGGATCATTGGATGCATAGTATGAGATCAAGTTACAAGATCTGAAGGAGCAGAAGTCTAGTTGACAAGATAGAGATAGAGAAAGAAGTACATTCCTATTCTATTATTTTGCAAGGAATAATGCAAAGATCATTTGGATAGTGGATTCATTGATCTTAACCTTGAATTTGTTTGGGCAGTGAATGTAGTTGTCTTTTGCAACTCCTAATAGGGTTGGAATCTCATAATAGGGATTCAAAGTCTCCTAACAAGGACTCATATGTACTAACTGTTGTAATAAACTCCTAATAGGTTCTATCCTTTAACAAGGAATATTTATATTAGTGTTAGCATGAATGTTTATGATATTACATTGGGGGAGTATCCTAAGCATTGGAGAGCATTAATATGTTGCATTCATGACTGTGTTTGTCATTGATGTCAACATAGTAGTAATTTTTGTAATGACTAGAAGAATAGCAGTCAATAATCTTATGATGTGCAAAAGAAGAGGAAGTGTTAGATGATGTGTAGTGGAGGATATGTTTGTGAGTTTTTCTTGATGACATAATCCAAAGGATTAAGTCTAACTCGATGGTGTACAGAAGTTACACTTGATTTACTAGAAGCAGTATAGAAACACAGAATTGGAAAATAGAGTATAGATGATCTATCATTATCTTTAATCTGAGATAAAATGAAGATGATGCATAGACATATGTGATAGAGGATAGTCCTCTGGTGATGTCAGTGTGTGTGCATGACATGGTTTCACATGTGTGAAGATTTGTATAGACTATGAGCCGACAATGTTATTGTAGTTATGAATTAATTAATTGTCTTATTTTATTTTATTGGGAAAGCCTCAAGGCTAAATCAAGGAATTATTATGAAAACATGATATAAAGGAAAGTTGTTTTCCTTAGTTGTAATGTATGAGAAGAAAATCTGGATTAGAGAACCAAGTGGGATGCAAAGTGTAAGCAATCCAAGGGATTATTGGATGCATAGTATGAGATCTGGTTGCAAGAACTAAAGGAGCATAAGTCTAGTTGATAGGACAGAGATAGAGAAAGAAGTAAATTCTAGTTCTATTATTCTACAATGGATAATATAGAGATCATTTGGATAGTGGGTTCATTGATCTTAACATTGAAGTTGTTTGGGCAGTGGGTCCAGTTGTCTTCCACAACACCTAATAGGGTTGGCACAACTCCTAATAAGGTTGGCAAAACTCCTAATAGGGTTGGGATCTCCTAAAAAAGATTCAAAGTCTCCTAATAGGGACTCATATGTACTAAATGTTGTAATAGACTCCTACAAGGTCTATCCTCTAACAAGGAATATTTATATTAGTACATCATCTTGTGGGTACCATCCTCATTGGGGTTTTCTCTCTAATCAAGGGTTTCGCTAGTTAACATATCTAGTGTTAATTGTGTATGGGTATCTTATCATGGTTTCAATTTCTATTACTCACATGGTTAATTTTGTTTAAGAATAATAACTCTGATAATAGTTGGATAATTGATTCACCCCCCCACCCCTCTCAGTTATATCAGTGGACTACATATTCTAACAATTGGTATGAGAGCTTCAATTTCTTAAAGATAAGGTTTAACAACCTTGGGAGATCTATGGTGAATATGTTTAGAAAAATTAATCTAAGATTCAGTGCAGCCAACTATGATAGTTGGAAGGAAAAGATGAAGACTCATCTGTTAGGCATGGGTCTAGGATATTAGCTTTTAACGAAAGCTAAGAAGACAATTATTGAAGAATCAGAGAAAGAGATTTTCTCATGTGTAACATGAGAGCTAGATAAGCCCTATTGTCAGTTGTTCTAGAGAATGAATATAATCAGGTAAAGACATTTCAAACTTCTTATAAAATTTGGAAAAGATTAGAAGTTACTTTTGAAGGTGATGATCATGAAAAAAAGAATGAGATTGCAAAATTGGATTTGTGCATTTCAAGATGCTAAGATAATTGAAGATGAATTTATAAGAAGTTATGTTGGTGGAATATTAGAAATTATTGCAAGAATTTTGTCTCTTGGTGGAATTAAGCAAGATGATGAAGTTATATGGAAGATCTTGAAGATTTTGACACCACCATTCAAGCAGATAGCTCAGATGATTCAGCTAGTAATGCACTATACCAAAGATTTCACTAAAGAAACATTTCTTGGAAGATTAGAATTAGTAGAAGAAGAGATGAGATAGTTTGGAGAATTAGCCAAAGTTAAGACAACTTTTAGTGATCTAAACATTCGACCTAATCTATCAAGGAGTACAAGTGCAAGAGGAGATTTTTCCAGTACTAGCAGATCTAAAGAAGATAAGAAGATTGAAGAAGGAATAACCCTTATGGTAAGGAGAGAGAAAGATGGTAAGAAAATATTTAAATGTTGGACTTGTGATGAATATGGTCATTATGCATCTAAATGTCCTAAAAGAGAGAAAAAGTTTAGAGAAAAATTCAAGTCTAGAAGAGATAAAGATAGAAATTGTTTGTATGCAAATGAGGATGAACAAACTGATGAAATAGGTCAAAGTGAAAGTGATGATGAACTAGGGTTTGTAGCTATCAAGGAAGATGATCTTGATAGAAAAATTAGAGAGGAAAGAGCTCTAGTTAACCAAGTTGAGAAGAAATCAGATTGGATAATTGATAGTGGATGTTCACCATATGATTGGTGATATGAACAAATTTGTTAAGTTTAGAAACCATGATGGAGGTATTGTAAGGGTTTGTAATAATGCATCCTATCATATCATAGGAATTGGATCTATTACTCTTGATGGTAAAAATAACACTGATGATGTTTAATTTGTTGATGGTTTGAAACATAATTTTTTAAGTGTTGAGTAGTTGGTGGACAAGGGTTATCTATTGCAGTTCATAGAGAAGACTTACATTATCAAAGACAAAGATGGTAAGCTAATTAGTACTAGATCCAGATCTAGAGGTAATGTATTTCAGTTGAATCATATTGAGATAGCATGTTTGGTTGCAAAGGTTGATAACACTTGTTTATGGCATAAAAGGTTATGTCATATAAGCTTTGATACCACTATAAAAGTTAGTAGTTCATTTGCAGTAAGAGATTTTCCTAAGATAATCAAGCCTACTAATGTTGTTTGCATGGAGTGTATCTTGGCTAAATAGAGGAAAGTGTCTTTTCCTAGAAAGAAGTTCTCCACTACAAAGAAATTAGAAATTATTTACATATATCTAAGTGGTCCTACAAGAACCAGATGATTCTATGGTAAAAGATCATTTATGATTTTTGTTTATAATTTCACTAGAATGATGTGGGTAGCATTTCTTAAAGAGAATTTTAAAGTTTTTGAGAAATTTAAGATATTCAAGAATAAAGTTGAACAAGAATCTGGTGTCAAGATTAAATTTTTAAGATCAAATAGAGAAGAAGACTTTGCCTCTAGACAGTTCAACATGTTCTATGAAGAGAATGGAATCAAAAGATAGTTATCTTCACCTGGAACACCTGAACGGAATGGGATTGTTGAAAGAAGGAACAAGTCAGTAGTAGAAGCAAAAAGAGAAATGTTATTTGAGAATGATGTCTCAAACACATTTTGGAGAGAAGTAGTTAACACTATAGTATATACTTTGAATAGTGTACAGATCAGATGTGCAAGACACCCTATGAGCTATGGTTTGGTCATTCACCATTAGTCAAATATTGTAGAATATTTGGAAGTAAGTGTTACATAAAAAGAGATGATGATATTGGTAAGTTTGATCCTATAAGTGATGAAGGTATTTTTCTTGGTTACTCATTGAAAAGTAAATCATATAGATGTTTCAACTATAGAACTAAGACAATAGTTGAGTGTACAAATGTAAGGATTGATGAAAAGCTTGGTACTAAAGAGAAGATGGTAGATTATAATTATAATGAAGCATAGTGAAGAATAGAGAACTAAACCTAGAGATGAGATAAGAGTTGAGATGTCAACTCCCACCTCTAATAGAAACATGACAAAGCATCACCCTCTAGAGAAGATAATTGGGAGCAGAGATAAAGGTGTGATGACAAGGAACAGAGTGAATGATGAATTGTGTCTAATTTCTCAAGTGGAACCTAAGAGCATAGAAGAAGCATGTAAGGATTATCACTGGATGAAAGCAATGAAAGAAGAATTGAATCAAATTGTGAAGAATGAAACATGGGAAATAGTTACTAGACCTAAAGACAAGAATGTGATAGGAACCAAGTGGGTATTCAAAAATAAGATGAATGAGCAAGGAGAAGTTGTCAAAAACAAGGCCAAACTTGTTTGCAATGGTTACTCACAACAAGAAGGCATAGGTTATGAAGAGGCATGTGCACCTATGGCAAGAATGGAAGTAGTAAGGATGTTCTTGGCTTATGCAACAAGCAAGAATTTCAAGGTTTATTAGATGGATGCCAAGTTAGCTTTTCTGAATGGAGAACTTCAAGAAGAAGTCTAGATTGAGCAACCTAATGGATTCCCTCTAATAGAAAAAAAGAGTTTGTATGCAGACTAAAGAAAGCATTGTATGGTATGAAAAAAGCACCTTGAACCTAGTATGTGAGATTAGATAGATATTTGTCTAAGCTTGGATTTACTAAAGGTATAGCAAATGGAAATCTATATTTAAGAAAAAAATGATGATGGTATGTTTATCATTTTAATATTTGTCAATGACATAATATTTGGAAGAAATGATAAAGAAAGTGAAAAGTTTACTGAAGAGATGAAAAATGAATTTGAAATGAGCATGATAGGAGAAATGAAGGTTTTCCTAGGATTGCAAATTGGACAGAGTAAAGATGGGATATTCATTTCACAACTCAATTATCTAAATGACTTTTTCAAAAGATTTGGTTTGGAAAGTTGCAAATCTGTTAGTACACCCATGATAACTGGTCACAAGTTATCCAGTAAAGATGAGACACCTATAGTTGAGTAGAAGAAGTATAGATCTATGATTGGAGGATTGCAATATTTTACTCACACTAGACTAGATATATAAAATGTAGTTGGAATTGTGCCAAGGTTCCAAACTGATCCAAAAGAGTACGATTATGTAGCAATAAAGAGGATTTTTAGATATTTGAAGGGAACATCTGATTATAGAATTTTGTATGATAGATCAAGTGATTTTACCTTGTGAGCATATACTGATGCAGATTGGGCAAGCAGTATGCATGACAGAAAGAGCACTAGTGGTGGAGCATTCTTTCTTGGAGGAAGATTGGTTTTTTGGTTGAGAAAGAAATAGGATTGCACCTCTTGGAGTACAGCTAAGGTAGAGTATGTTGTAGTAGCAAATAATTATAATCAAATTATGTGGATGAAGAAAATGATGAAGGATACTGGAATTGAGTTTGCAAAACCTGTTATCATTTACTATAACAACACAAGTATAGTGAGTATGTCTAAGAATCTAGTATTTCATTCTGTTGGTGTTTTATTTTGATGTTAACAGTACTAAAACTACTAAGCGACAAAAAGGCTTAGTACCTAGATATCAGTACATACACAACCTAAAGAATAGCCAATTCTCATTATCACTTGCATATGCAAAGTATTAGGGCCCAACTTCAACAAAACCTTAGATGGTTTTCTACTCTTTTGGCTCTGTAAAACCAGGGCGGGTGCACCCGGGGATGGTTCAAAGATGGAATAATTGTATGAGAATTATCCTTAGTTTCGTTTCGATTCTCATCTCTAAATCCTCAAACATATAGGTAAATAACTGATAAACACATCCCTTGAACAGATATGGCCAAGAAATCTTCTATAGCTCTGCAGATGTTTCTAACAACAATGGCTAAATGAAGCTAAAACAATCTAGGCAGGCAAGTGCTGGCCAACTTTGAAAATCTTACAGGAAAGATAAATGAAAATTGATTTTATGATGTATTTTGAAAAAGCTAGTTATAATATACTTCTCTTTTGGCTGAAATACTTTCGATCAGTGCCTAATCCATTGGGAATTCAGAGTCAAGTAAATTCTTAGATCTAATTTGTTGCCTTGCAACGAATTTTCATCAGCAATTCTTACTAGAATTTATCATTCAAAAATCCTTATTAACACCCAAGCAACCTCATCACATTCATCAAAGCCTTTACTTAATCCTTTGAATTAACAGCAACAACAAATGGATGTACAGTTCTTACTAAATTGCAATCAATTGCATAAGCTTTTACTCACACAACATCAAGGTAATTCAGTATTAAAAAGGAGACAAAATTCAGAGAAGAACAGATATGGGGACAGTTCATAATTTGTATTCATTTCCTTTGAAAATGGTATATCCTTTACAAAAGACCCAGAAAAACCTTCATAGAAGAAGCACAGTTCTTTCTACATTCATCCATATCTCAGAAATCTTGACAGAAAAAGTATACTATAAATTTCTTTTCCAAAATGTTTGGACCAAAAAAGAACTAAGCACAATACTTAGTGAAAACCAAATTCGGACTCATCTTTAGCCTTGGGATCTCACTTAAATAACGTGAGATGCAACAAGCTTCAGGCTACAGTAGGTGACAGGTGTCCTTCTTTTGAAAAACAAAAAACAAGAATAACAGAAAGGTTGATTACAATAGCACTTCTTGGCGGGTCCCTTTCTGTTATGCTTCTTGGTTGTTATGATCTGCTCTCGCAATCATTCCTCATCTTCAGAGTACATACCCATAAGGTCTGCAAGTGATGTATCATCTTCTGTTACATGCAAAATCACTTTAACCTGGGGATTTTCTATGTCATCATTGCTGACTACAAGAGTAACTATTACTCTTACATCTTCCTCGTCATCTTCTCCTGACATCTGTTCACTAAACTGATCTTTCCATCTGTTGAAAGTATCATCATCTAGCCAATCAAAACTTAGGGTTTCTCTTTGTATCTTTATTAAAGAATTGGCATTTTCTTCTAAATCATCGAATTCTTTTCTTATATCAGCATAATACAATTGTATCTTTACCAGCTCTTCATTTGTCTTTGCCCAAAACCAATGGCCAGTCTCACTGATGATGTTTGTTATTCTGTTATCAAATAATTCATCCATTTCCTTTTTCCATTTGTCCTTTTCCTTTACTGTATCAACAGATTCTAAGGCACAAGGAAATAGGGTGAATTTTTTAGCAATATATCTTGAAAAACAGAGTGTCAATTTCCTCTGTAAAGAATCTCTTTTATTTTCAAAATTATCTAATTGATTCAATAAATCAAAAATTCTCTCAACCTGATGGTAAGGCATTTGAACTGTAGATATACAAATAATTGTAACATCATTATTCCTCTGTCTCCACTTCTGTGCAAGAGGGTCTAGTCCATTCTTTTCTTTATTTAACTCATCTATGAGGGCTACAATCCTTGTCAACTGGTCATAAAAATTTGACCATTTTATTTTATCCCTCAAGTATGTCACACCCTGCCTCCATTTCTCTTCCTGCTGATTTCTAAATTCTATCTGCCACTCATGCAATTTGGTTTTTTCTGCTTCAAATTCCTCTGCAGTATAGAATTGGGGTCTTTCAGGGGTGTCAAGTATCTCAATAATAGGGGTTAATCCCACAGATGAATGTGGGGGATATGCAATTCTTAGTGTACTGGATTCTCCCACTTTTCTCTTTCCAAGTACCTTTTCCAATTGAGATACCCTGTTTTCTAACTCAATTCTCCTCTTTACCTCTTGATTATAGGCTTCCACCACTAGTTCATATTTATTATGCATATCCATCATTTCCCTCTCTTCTCTTTCCGCAGTAGCCAGGGAAAATTTAGAATAATCCACATTCATGTGGGCTGCCTGTACATTTGAAGTGTCAGCAACTCTTCTTACAATGATACTCCCTGTCAATCCTGAATCATCAGGCTGTGATGAAGTAACTCTGGATCCTCTTCTTAGGGACCACATAACAAGGGCAGCTTGATCATTTCTGAATGTTGTACCCAAGAATTCCTCTTTATTTGGGTCCTGGAGTCCTAAATTATTTGAAACGGAATTAAACATTAATGCATCAGCAATGTCCCAATTGGGTAATAATAAAACATTAGCATTTTTTACCATCTGTCTTCCCTCATCAGGGGTTATATTTTGGAACTCTTGAACCATTTGTTCCTTTATTAGATTTTGAATGGAAGTCTCATCCATTTCTGGATGTTCTGCTCTCATATTATTGCACCTTTGCTCAAAAATGTGCATGTTTACTCTCCACGCAAACTGATGGAAAGCCCTAGATCTTACAAAATTGTTATCAGACAAAAAATGCTGACTGGCTTGTTCCAAAATAGGGTCCAATTCCCTTCCTCTGAAATCTGCTATAGTTAATTCAAAACTTGGTACAGGGGGTTCCTGAGGGTTCCCTTCATCAATCTCTGCTTGTGTAAAAAAAATTTCTCCTTGTGACCCCATTTGTTCGAATTGCTCATTGGTGAGCTGTTCTTCCTCAACTCTTATTGGGGTTTGAGAAGGTGAGCCACTTTCATCAGGGGATTCTTCCTCCCTTATTATTCTTCTTCTTTTGGGGGAAGGTTCAGGGGGTCTTTCTTCTAGGACAGTGCTGGTGGATCCAACAATCTGTTTTTCTTTATGCACAACGGGCACCTGCTGTCGGACAATAGTATATCCTATTTTCTTCCGTACCACCAGTTGACCTATTCCAATGTTAGGAGTGAAACCCAATTTTCTCATAATTTCTCTGGCTTTATCTGGAAAAGAATTAATAAAATACTGTTTCTTCTCATTCATTACCTCCATTATCTCAGAGAAATTACTCATGAGCTTATGTATTTTATCTGCATTGTTTGCAGCATTACTAAGAGGACTGAAATTTTTATCAAAACAATTAATGAATTCCAAAAATTTTGAATAGACTCTCCATTTTTCTTTCTTTATTTCTTGCTCATGGAGAGAATATTCATTTCTTATTATATCTTCAGGAAAATAGAATTCATGCTGAACTGGACGAAGCTTGATTCTCAATCTAAGAGCAGAGTTAAAGAAACTTTCTGTATCACAAAAATGAGAGTGAGACACTGCCATTTTGTATTGATCCAAAAATTTATGGAGAAAGACCCACCCTTCTTTAGTTATCACAAACTGGTGGGCTATAGTACAAGTAGGAAAAATTGATCCTGTCCCCCTTTTGTGCAAAAAGGCCTCCTCCACTCCTCCCAACTGCCACAAAAATTCAGCTATCCCTACCTTTAAAGGTACCTGATAGGGTAACACATGGGGTGTTCCTTTGAAACCATAGACCCTGATGACTGTTGAGACTGAATATGGGATAATATCTCCCCAATTATGTGAAACTTTTAGATTATGGGTTTTGTCCATAGGCTTGACAAGGTGCATTAATGCCTTAGGGATTCTGGGATTGTCACTCAATAAGAGGCATCTTAGTTTGGAAGCAAAGTGCCTATCAAATCTAACGAAACTAGCATTTTCTGCTTCCCAGGTCATGTCTGCACTCCATAATTGGACTGGCAGTGCTTCCCCTTCTTGTTCCCTATTTAAAACCATTTCTTTACCAAAATAAGTGGCCCCTTTAAAAAGAAACATATGCATCAGTAAGGAATACTGACCCCAAACCTTTTCCACCTTGCCCTGTGCAATCCCCACCAATCCATGATGAATCTCATTTGCCAAGTAAGATGCAAAATCAAAAATTATTTCCACACCAAAAGAAGAGATTTGGGTGATCATATACATGAAGCTCACCAGAATAAAATCTTCTTCGCCCTCTCCGAAGACTTTGCACAGGGTCCTATATATCTCTACTGCCCTGACATTAAAACATGATTTCTTGAAGGGCTCTTTAGAAGATGATGTTATGGTTGGGAGGCCTCCAATCCGGCCTATGTGGGCTTTCAGTGCACCTTGTCTAACTACATCCCTCTTGGATATATATTCTTTTTCTAAATCTATCAGATTAATGGGCACATGATACATGGTGAGGGGTCCCAGACTGAAAACCTTCCTAATCTCCTCGGGACTGATGGTAACTAAAGCCTCACCATCTATTCTCCTCACTACCTTAGTGGCTTGGTCATAATTTTTTGCTATGGCTTCAAGCAGGTCAAAATCCATAAACACGCTGGGAACAACAAGCTTCCCAAGATCAAAATTCCAAATGTTGGCATGAGGGGCATATAACTTTCTCTCTGCAAACCATTTCTTGAATAAACTCAAACCAGTCTGAGCAGTTTGAGCATCCCGGACCCAATTACCCTTATCATACAATCCATCAGCTACCCTAAGCCTAGGATTGAGTGAGGTTAACCTCTTAACTTGCACCGTTTCTACAGTGGACTCAGGAAGTAACTCAAGAAAATCATCATGCACATTTCTATCCAGGTAGTTTACTGCTCCTGTAAATCCCTTCTTAGGAGGCATCTTGGGCTATCCTCTTTAAAACTTAAAAGCTCACAAAGATGATGGCAGTTTTACTTACTTGAATTCTATCTCAATTCTCCTTTGAATTCCTGCAAAACTTCAGCGAACAGATAACTTGACAATTCTTATCAACCTTGGCACGCTTTTCTTTCAGTAATAGCTTCTGCATAAGAATGGCTTCAAATCTTTTCTCACGTGAAATGAAACTGATGCAATCTCTCTGTATTATACTATGTTTTTTCTCACGGACGAAGCTTTCTTGTCTAATTAATACAGAGAGTGGCACTACATTTTTTATTTAAAACTGCGCTGTTGATCTTCAAAGATCCTACGATCATGGGGTACAAAGAGAACAACTAGGAGTTATACTTGCCATGTCAGTTATATCACCCAATGAGAGCTTGCCACGTACATAATTCTTTCTTTTGATGGTGCTTACCTTTAGACCCACTGACGACGGAGAACACGTGTCAGCATGTCGCTACTTCGTTATGCATAAAGAACTAGCACCTTGCCATAACGAGGCGGCGACAACCGTTGATCGGATCAAGAAATGATCGAAAGATACGCTATAGGACTTCTTAAGAAAGAAGGCGGTGGGCCCATCTCGCTATGTCGCTATAATTATCTTCCTTGCAACTCTTCATAATGAGGTAGCGAGCTCCGTTGATTCACTTCAAGCTGACGTTCCAGATTTCTCGTACATTTAGTCAGGTAGGTATTAATGAGAATCGGATCTCTGCATAGCTGGCACATGTCAAAATTATCACAGTCATCTGTCATTACACGTCATCATAGATCTTGCCGATCTTTTTCCATTTTACGGGGCCTCGCTAACTCGCTAACGGTGAAGCATCTCAATTTTCCGATAGCGAGGTAGCGAGCTTCGGCACTTTAAAGGATTCCGTACCAGAAAACGCAAGGGGTACCCAGTAATTACTTCTGTTAATTAAAACTGATTCTGACAACGGTATTTATGACTGGTCATGCCACCTGGTGTAATCATGATACAAGCAGGATGCAATGTCATCATTTTCAGATTTTCAGGTGGCCTCGCTACTTCGCTAACGGTGAAGTGCCTGAATTTTCTGATAGCGAGGTGGCGGAGCTTCCGAAAAAATCAACATTCCGGCTCTAATGTCAGATATTCTAGTGGGTCCTTCTCCCCCTTTTTATGGCGAATTGCAAAGTGTACCTACACAATAAAGCAATTAATAAGCAAATCTCCGATCGCCGCACCTTCACTTCATGGTCCCACCGCTTACAAACTCAACACTCGCTATCTCGCTATACTTAATGAGCATGCAACTTTCAATAGCGAGGTAACACCAACGGTAGATCTAATCGGATCTGACGGTTGGGACAAATAGGAAAAAAGGTAACCCGGGAGAAAGGAAAAGGAATACGAAAGCATATTCGCTTCTTTTAAATTTTGAAAATTTCGCGCCCAACCATTTATGAATAGGGATGAATATAGGGCTTATATGGCGAATATTTCTTACAGATGGTTTATCCAAAACCTTATACTTCACTTAGACATAGAACATCTGACTTTTCTATGGTTTAACTGAAAAATTTTTTACTGCAGAAAAAGTCAGACCAACACATTCTAAGACAAAGAACATAGCCATAAAATATCATGTTTTGAGAGAGAAGGTTGGAGTATGTAAGTACTAAAGATTAGATTATGGATATTTTTACAAAGCCTTTTCCTAAAGATACTTTTGAGTACCTAAGAGGTATGCTAGGGGTTATGCTCCTACATACTTCATAGTAGATGATGCAAGGAGGGCATCAGTCCAATGGTATAGAGCACTATGGTTAGACTAGATTAAATGTTGATGTCTCCTGTATGGGGGAGTATCTAGTATGTACTAAGTCATTGAGGACTCTTGGTATTTGGTAACTTGTATTAAATAGTGTCTTTGGAAACTTGAGTTGATAGAAGAGTTGGAACATGTATATTATAACAATTGGTATTTTGAATTTGTATTTTATACCTTCGACATTGATGTCAATGGGGGAGAAGATATGCATGAGAAACATCTCCTAATCATTGCAAGAGAGAATATGGGAAGTGATGCACCTATTGAGTTGTTAATGACGGAGTGTTATCTATTTAGGGGGATTTAGAAAGATTCGTGTAAGTGCACAGAAGGATATGTTAGTGTGCAGATGACTATGTGTGTTGAAAATATTCAAGATATGACAAGTTACTGAGAGGGGAGGGGTGAATCAGTAACTTCTAAAATTTCAAACAATAAAACTGCATATTGATATATTCATCATTCATCCAAGTAACCTACTGTAAGCATGAAACAAAATCATTTGCAACACTTGAACACACAGATTTTGGTGACCCAGAAACCTTCCAAATAGAAAGTAAAACTGGGGTGGGGATGAAACCCACAAAGCTTCATTACTGCAGTATGAAGTTGGCCGGTTAAGGCTTGCAATGACCACTTCTGGTGATTTGCCCTGTTAGGAGCATAAAGGATTGCTAGATCCACCTTGTTAGAGGATTTCCAAACATACAATAAAGTATGCACTCTGTTAGGAGATTTACAAAAGACTGTTAAGTCTACCTTGTTAAAGGATTTACAAAAACTGATTCACCTGTTAGAATGAAACAGTGGATCTGATTACAACTGATTGCTGATAAGATCCGCTATGCTCTGATTCACCTTGATGTGATAGATAAAACTTTTCTGCTTCAAAACTCGACCTTGCTGAATACCTTCACAACTCAGCACACATACTTTCACACGCATGTATTTCTTTCACACTTTTGCAGTTTCATTCATTATAATTTCTATTGCCATTATTCTTATGTTTGAATGATACAATACATTGCATATATATACCATCAAATAAACAATACATGCAAGGTCGGCTAAAACAACAAGTGCAAATCTCTATACAAAGTCGGCCCAAGGTAAAAACTCGGGTTCACTGAACTGACTCGGTGTCCTTCTGATACTCGGCGTCCACTACGTTACTCGGCATCGTCATGCACTCGGTAGAAGTGAAGGCACGGTCCATACTAAACACTTCGATTAGTTCTAAACTCGGTAACCACTGGAGACTCGGTAGAAGAGATGTCACTCGGTGAACACTACTATCTAAACTGTAGCTCGGTGATCAAAGGAAACACTCGATAGAACCTTATGACTCGGTGATAGTTAGTTTCCTTGATAACCGTCTAAGCTCGATAAAATTAATTTCCTTGATAACCTCAAGAGCTTGGTTATCACGAAGTTCTCGGTTAATACTAAGTACATCTTCACTCGGTCAAAACTGATTCCTTTCTTTACCTCAAACACTCGGTAAACACTGGCTGCTTTGTTCACCTCGATCACTCGGTAAATACTGACTTCTTTGTTCACCTTGATCACTCGGTAAATACTGACTTCTTTGTTCACCTTGATCACTCGGTAAACACTAAGAACTAGGTAAAGCTTGGCTTACAAAGGAATGTCCGGTGAGAGCTCGGTAAGCATTCAGAATCCAATAAGTGTTGTAACTAATGCCAAAAATGTATCATAATGCCAACAATCTCCCCCTTTGGCATTAGTGACAAAAACACTTATGAGACAAAATTTATCTGACATGCTGATGACTGATTTTGAATATACATAGCTTCGTTATATACAACTCCCCCATAGAATGTACATACAGTATTTACATGAGTTGTATATCTCTTCCTTTGTACAATTTTTCGAAAACACTTATTCACACATAGTATACATATCCAACAATAATCTCCCCCTTTTTGACAATAATGCCAAAGAATAAAAGAATATATATACTTATATAGAAACACCAAAATGAGAGATGAACTCTGAATGTACCTGAAGAATAAGCTGGAGAGTCTTATCCCAATTCTCTTGCAAAATTTTGCAGGTGGAAAGAGCTACTTGAACTTCAGCCGAAAGTTCAATCACATGGTCTGCAATGGAGAAGTTATTATCATGGATTAATGTCTTTGAATGTGCAATGTGCTTCTGCATTGAATCCATGATGGGAAGGATCATGTTTTGGATATCTATCAATGTAGATCGGATCCTTGCCTCTTCTCTCAACAGCTCTGCCTGCTTCTCTGACAAAAATTTGATCCTGAGGTGATGAGATGAGCTTGAACTGGGGTCAAGCTTCAAGTTCTGTGCGCTCACCTTCAGATCCTCATCAATTTTATTTAGTTTCTCTCTTATTCCCTTAGTGTACTCGGTAAAATCACAAAGCTTACCAAAAAGAGATGTTACATTATTAAAGGAATTTTCCATATCTGCCAAAACTGAGGTTAATGCAACCTGATTTATTGCAATGTTCTGGACAATGTGCCCCAATACCTTATTGTCAAATTTCTTTGTTGTATGCTCAATCAGCTTTTCTTGTCCGGAGGCATCTTCATTGAATTTATTAACTGCCTCTTCCAATTGAATCAAAATGTGTTGAGAAGTATCAACATCAACACCTATAGCCTCAGTAATTATGTTCCGGGCATCCTCAATTATCCTGTATTCCTTATCCCTTTTCGATCTTAACTGCATCTGAGTAGCCTTTTTCTCAATAAGTTGACTAGCATACCTCATTTCTTCAATGGTAGCATTATCAAAGTCAATCTTTGGAATTACTATCTCTGTGTCCAAGTCAATGTCTTCAGGAATTTCCTTTCTAGTGATCATAAGTCTTAATGGTTGCTTTTGTTTGACTTCTGAGATGACTGGTTTGACTTTTGGAATAGACACAATAGTAGAGACAGAAGGACTAGTAGTAAAAATTGGGATGCTTGAGGGTTGAGTGCCAATAGGATTATGTACAGGGTCAAAAATTTGAGTACTGGCCAAAAATGGTGATACACTCGGTAATATAGTATCTAAGCTCACTGTGCCTGAAATAGATGGCGACAAAATTGTAGAACAAATTGGAGTAGTCAAAATTGGAGAACTTACAAAAATATCAACTGATGATGATGGAGTTGAGGAGGCCAACTTGATAGATGAAGAGGGGTGCAGCTCGGTAAACGAAGTGGTAGTTACTTCCACTGATGATACTTGGGGCTGAGATATGGCAGGTGTAGATGGTAAATCTGGTGTAGATGAACCTACTGAAGCTGACTCCAACTTTGATGATGTCACGGGTTTAGCTGGGGAGTGAGGAAGGGATGCAATAACTGTTGCTGCAATTTTTACCGGATCATCCTCCTTATCTTCCTCTTTAGCTTCTTCCTCTTTGTCTTCTTCCTCTTTTTCTTCCATCATTGCATGTAACTCTCCTGGTGTAACTGTGATGGATGGAGCGCCATCTGATTCATCACTGCTGCTACTGCTGTCATCATCCTTTATTTCTACTGGGTCTACACTGGGCTTATGTAGATGATAGATGTTTTTCCACATGTTTGTAGCATCATTTACAACATGCTCTATATCTTTGATCAAAATCAAACAAGTGTGGAATCTGATCATCATTTTACCTTCATGGGTTTTCAATTTAGATTTTACCTCTACTCTAGTGAGACTAGGCTGAAGATTCTTCAGGGATTGCTCATATATATCTTTTACCGTTTTGGTGGCTAACTCCCATCTTGGTTGTACTCTCTCCAGTAGTTCTTTAGAGATATGAGGAGCAATCTGGTCCGGGGAGTATTTCCATTTTCCCATTTTGTTAAGTACCAGTTCCTCAATTTGCATTTTTTCTACATCAGTCCTTGTCTCAAATCTTAATGCCTTGAAATTTGCGATGCCAGCTCCTTCTTCCAATGATTTGAGCCTTTGCTCGAATGTAGGTGCAGGCTTGACCAATACAGGTTCCTGAATACCTTTTCTTGTCCTTTGAGTAAATACTGCAGTAGGCTGCTTCTTGGGCTTTGTAATGATTACCTTGCCTTTCTTCTTTGCCAGTTGCTCTTCTTCTGATTCTTTTTCTCCTTCTTCTTCTTCTTCACTTTCTTTATCTTCACCTCTTCCCTCGGTGAGCATAAGAGGATCCATTGCAGTTTTCAGTTTGGCCACTTTCCTCTTACCTTTGCTGATGGCCTGTGGAATTTTGATTTCCAGTTCAATTCTGGCCTTTGCTTCATCATAAGTACCAAAAATCCATTGCCTTGGGTCTACTGGTTCATTTACCAATGCTTCAATGATATCCCTTGTTTCATCAATATTTACCTCATATGGAAGAGGTTTCACCCATGCAACTCGGGGTCTAACTGCCTGTATGAACCTCTTGTCACAGTCAACCATAAAACATACGTCATCTTTATATTCTTCAACAAGCCTAGGAGGAATTCTAAATCGGTTATTCATCCTCTCCTTAAATTCTTCAAAATAGTTATCCATGATACTATCAAAATTTTCTCCCATCTCTGCTATAAACTCTTTAACCTGATACAAAATTGGGATATCTTTTCTCCATTCTATGGTTCCCTTTGATGGAAAGAATTTTTGTACATAAAATAGTAAACATATTAACAGAGATCCAAATTTACAGGGGTTATTCTTCGATGTTCTTATACTGTCCATGTTCTTGTTTAATTGCTTCAACATTACTTCTGACAGATCAAACTCAAGATTCTTTTTTACAATTTTCAGGGCCAAATCCACAGCTTCACACGGTACACTATTTAACCTGCTGGAACTATATAACTTATATGCAATAATATGTATGCCAAATCTTAGTTCCGGATCTGTTACAGTGTTAACCTTCAAACCTCTACTGTCCCACTCGGCTAGGGTTTTCCTCTGTAACTCATCTCGTCTTAGGGTTTTGGTGGTTTTGGCTTTGCTGAGCATCGGGAGACCCGTGATTTTGTGAATCATCTTTTTGGTTATCAAAATGGGTTGTTCCAACCACAACTGACCATTATGCACTCGACTCAAGATATACCTAATCCATTTGGTTTGGAAGTTTCTAGGCATATGCACGATGTGAGTCAAACCTTTAGTTTCCAAATGTTTGTGCTCGATTTTGAGAGAACCATTTGTACATAACTCCGCTAGGGCATTATCCATGTCCAATGTTCCTATTTCTTGAATAGCACACTTAAAATGAGTGCAAATGTTGTTCATGAGGAGTACCTTGGGTGGAATCTGTGATTGAGCTCCATTGGGATCGAGTGATTCAGCGATGGCAGGAACGAGCTTGAATGTAGGTGCCTTCCATTCTGTTCCCTTCACAAGCATTTCAGAACCTTTCTTCGCCTTGCTATTGCTGGTGCTTGCGGATGCCATTGCTGCTCGGTGAGTGAAAAGATTTCGTAAGAATACTTCGCTGGAAAATCTCTTCAAATCACTTGAACTCGCTTGAAAGCCCTTTTTCTTCTGTGTAAATCTCAAATTCGCAGTGAAAAATGAGGTCAAAATCTGCCCTTTTGATGAAAAATTTTCCATTAATGTTCGGTACGAAGGTAGCTGCGATCAACAGACTGTCATCCACTAGCTCGGCTTAAACTTTGCAACTTGGTGACCAAAAGAAAATAGGTTAAACTGACCTTAACTCGGTAAGAGAAGAACCAACCATGCTCGATAAGTGCAACTTGATGAAAGAAGCCTTATTGCACCCGACTGAGCTCGGTAAGGTCATGTACCGACCATGATCCTAATGTATCTAAAATACTGATTTGATCATATTTTCATTCTAGGACTGCTTAGGATATTGCTTTGTAGATACAGTCCTGGTCTTATCCTGATGAGTCTTAATTGGAAATGGTAGAGTCACTCACTTCTTGAGTGACCATTCCATCACTTGAATTATCTGGCTCGGTAGACTTAGGAATCCATTGCTGCTTTATTTGCTTTCGAATATTGTCTACTTTGATTTTCTTCTCATCCTCGACTTTCTTTATGTTCATGCAGTTTTTAGATATATGACCAAGTTCTGTACATGTATAACATCTTACAGTGGTATCCCTTTTTCTTAGGTGATTCCTTGCACAGTTTATGCCAGTATGACCATATTCTCCACAATAATGACATCTGCACCAAGTGTTGTAGTCCCAACCAAATATTGCTTTGACAAGTTGTTCAGCTAGATTAAATGATTTGGATTTGCATTGTGATGCCTTATGACCTTGCTTTTGGCATTTGTGACATTTACCTTCAAATTTTGGTTTCTCTTTGCATTCATTGGCTTTGTGTCCATGTTGATTGCAATTGTAGCACTTTCCATTAAATTTGCCTTTTCCATTGCTCCAACATCTGTTAGATGTATGACCTAACTTACCGCAGTGGCTGCAAGTAGGTCTTTGATTCTTTTAAGTACCCTTTTTGGAGGATTCACCTTCTTCCTTGTATCCAAGGCCTGCTTTATTATTTTGTTTATGAAAGTTTTCTTCATTTTGTAGATTCAATTGATCCATGTCCTTTTGAGATTTTACCATTCTCTCATTGACTTGTTTTTCAGAGATTAGATCACCTTGTAAGCTTGCATTGATTTGCCTTTCAGTAATTAAGTCATTTCTCAAATTCTCATTCTCAGATCTTAGATTCAAATTTCTTCATTTGCATTAGATAATTGAGTTACAAGATTTTCAAGCTGAGAGGATTGATTATTCCTTACCTCTAAGTCTTCAGCTGCCTTGTTCCTTTGCTCCAAGATTTCACATAGCCTGATGGACTGGATTCCTTGTTCCCTTTTGAGCTTTCTTACTTCTTCCTACAGAGATCCATTCTTTTCTAAAAGTTCTTTGATTGCTTTGTCAGCTTCATCTGAACTACTTGATGGTGAGAGATCTTCAATCTTTTCTTCAACATACTGATGGTCATTCATTTGTCTTACAAGTTCTTTTCTTCTTTTCAAGGATTGTGAAAGATGCTCTTTTGCTTCATTGAGTTGAGCCATGGCTATTTTCAGATCTAGCTTTTCATTCTCAATAGTTTTGTCAAGTCTGAATATCTCCATTGTCCTTGATCTTTGCTCAAGCTGTGAAACTTTTATCTTGAGAACCTTATAGCTCTGATTGTTGGAAATATTCAAGATATGACAAGTTACTGAGAGGGGAGGGGTGAATCAGTAACTTCTAAAATTTCAAACAATAAAACTACATACTAATATATTCATCATTCATCCAAGTAACCTACTGTAAGCATGAAACAAAATCATTTGCAACACTTGAACACATAGATTTTGGTGACCCAGAAACCTTCCAAATAGAAAGTAAAACTGGGGTGGGGATGAAACCCACAAAGCTTCGTTACTGCAGTATGAAGTTGGCCGGTTAAGGCTTACAATGACCACTTCTGGTGATCTGCCCTATTAGGAGCACAAAGGATTGCTAGATCCACCTTGTTAGAGGATTTCCGAACATACAATAAAGTATGCACTCTGTTAGGAGATTTACAAAAGACTGTTAAGTCTACCTTGTTAAAAGATTTACAAAAACTGATTCACCTGTTAGAATGAAACAGTGGATCTGATTACAACTGATTGCTGATAAGATTCGCTATGCTCTGATTCACCTTGATGTGATAGATAAAACTTTTCTGCTTCAAAACTCGACCTTGTTGAATACCTTCACAACTCAGCACACATACTTTCGCACGCATGTATTTCTTTCACACTTTTGCAGTTTCATTCATTACAATTTCTATTGCCATTATTCTTATGTTTGAATGATACAATACATTGCATATATATACCATCAAATAAACAATACATGCAAGTTCGGCTAAAACAACAAGTGCAAATCTCTATACAAAGTCGGCCCAACGTAAAAACTCGGGTTCACTGAACTGACTCGGTGTCCTTCTGATACTCGGCATCCACTGCGTTACTCGGCATCGTCATGCACTCGATAGAAGTGAAGGCACGGTCCATACTAAACACTTCGAGTAGTTCTGAACTCGGTAACCACTGGAGACTTGGTAGAAGAGATGTCAATCGGTGAACACTACTATCTGAACTGTAGCTCGGTGATCAAAGGAAACACTCGATAGAACCTTGTGACTCAGTGATAGTTAGTTTCCTTGATAACCATTTGAGCTCGGTAAAATTAATTTCCTTGATAACCTCAGGAGCTCGGTTATCATGAAGTTCTCAGTTAATACCAAGTACATCTTCACTCGGTCAAAATTGATTCCTTTTTTTACCTCGAACGCTCGATAAACACTGGCTGCTTTGTTCACCTTGATCACTCGGTAAATACCGACTTCTTTGTTCACCTTGATCACTCGGTAAATACTGACTTATTTTTTCACCTTGATCACTCGGTAAACACTGAGAACTAGGTAAAGCTTGGCTTACAAAGGAATGTCCGGTGAGAGCTCGGTAAGCATTCAGAATCCAATAAGTGTTGTAACTAATGACAAAAATGTATCATAATGTCAACATATGTGAGTGTGCAGAAGAATATGTTAATTGACAGAAGGAAATGGTTGTGCATAGAAATATATGAAGTTAGAAAGTATTGTAAGATGTTCACCATGAACATGCCAGCATCCAGAATATTTTAAATTGATGAATAAGATTTAAAAAGAAGGTATCGACAGCAACAGCAGAGTATAGTTTGGTATTTTTGGAACTTAAATGTTTTTCATCTATGTTGTCATCAATTCCAAAGGGGGATTGTTAGCATAAATTTTGATGATACTATAGTGGGGGAGTATCCTAAGCATTGGAGAGAATTGATATGATGCATTCATGACTATGTTTTTCATTGATGTCAACATAGCAGTAATTTTGTAATGTCTAAAAGAATAGCAATCAGTAATCTTACAATGCACAAAAGAAAAGGAAGTGTTAGATGATGCATAGTGGAGGATATGTTCATAATTTTTTCCTGATGATGTGGTCCAGAGGATTAAGTCTAATTCAATGATGTACAAAAGTTACACTTGATCTACTAGAAGCAGTACAAAAACATAGCATTGGAAAATAGAGTATAGATGATCTACCACTATCTTTCATCTAAGATGTAATGAAGATGATATGTAGATATATGTGATAGAGGATAGTCATGTGGTGATGCCAACATGTGCACATGATTTGGTTTCACACATGTGAAGATTTGTATAGACTTTGAGTCGACAGTGCTATTGTAATTGTGAATTAATTAATTGTCTTATTTTATTTAATTAGGAAATCCTTAAGGCCAACTCGAGGAATTATTATGAAGACATGGTATAAAGGAAATTTTTTTTCCCTTAGTTGTAATGTGTGAGAAGAGAACTTGGATTAGAGAACCAAGTGGGATGTGAAGTATTGTTGCGCAAAGCAAGAAGGAGCAAAATATTTGTTGAATATGTGTAAGTGATCCAAGGGATCATTGGATGCATGGTATGAGATCTGGTTAAAAGATCTAAAGGAGTAGAAGTCTGGTTGAAAGGATAGAGATAAAGAAAGAAGTACATTCCAATTCTATTCTTCTACAAGGAATAATAACAAAGATCATTTGGATAGTGGGTTCTTTGATCTTAACCTTGAATTTGTTTGGGCAGTGGGTCTAGTTGTCTTCCATAGCTCCTAACAGGGTTGGAATCTCCTAACAAGAATTCAAAGTCTCCTAAAAGGGACTCATATGTACTAAATTTTGTAACAAACTCCTAATAGGGTCTATCCTCTAATAAGGAATATTTATATTAGTACATCATCTTGTGGGTACCATCCCCACTAGGGTTTTCCCTCTGATCAAGGGTTTCCCTAGTTAACATATCTGGTGTTAATTATGTATGAGTATCTTGTTGTGGTTTCAATTTTTATTACTCACATGGTTAAGATTGTTTAACAATAATCACACTGATAATAGTTGCATAACTAATTCAACCCCCCCCAGTTATATCAATGGACTATATATTTTAACAAGTTACATAATTATGTGGAAGATGTTTTAATTACTAGTTGATTTGACTATATGTAGTTAGTTTTTAAAAGACTTTAACTTGACTTGACTTTTCAGCTCTTTATGATTTTTGACCTATGTAGAAAGTGTATGGAAATTGGTCTTCTTGTGAGAATGCAAAAATGATATATGTATAGATCCTTCTTTTATCTATTTTTGAGAATATTTTATAGGAATCCATTGACACATTTGACTCAGTTAACCTAATCAGTGAATGTTGACTACCAATTTAATCATCTTGAATATTTTGATTGGACTCCTAGTCAATATTTTGTTCGAATTAGACTTAGTTATTATGTACTTGACTTAAACCTTTGGTCAATGCGTGTAGAACTTTTGGTCAATGTTGCTTTGATAAATTTGACTATGTAGCCTTTTATCATTCATTTTACTTATCATATTGGTTGGATATATATATATATATCATTATTTTTTAGCTAAATGATGCATTATGATGTAACTTCATTTGGATGTCAAGTTTTGCAAGTATTTGAAATAATAATGTTGATTGGAAATGTTATATGTAGATGTTGTTATATTTCATGATGACTCAATTCATGATGAAATAGATGCAATGTGATTTCATTATATGATTATTTTTTCATGGACACCGACTTATTATTTTTGATGCTTACTCACTTAGAAAACACCACAAGTTAGATGGTCCATATGAATGATTATTTATGTTACTCATGATCAAGATGTGATTAAAGATGAGATAAGAAAACATAAATTTAAAGGAAAATGTTGACTCTTGATATTTAAATTGATCTCCTTGAGTTATTGACATTGTGAATGGGCTATAAGTATTTTGAGTGTATATGTATGAGTATGACAAGAAGTGGATATGGAGTATCTACTAGTGGGGTCAAATCCATGTGATGCCAAGGTATGATAAGTAAGAATAGGTATGTGTTTGATATCATGTGATCTTAAGGAAGTGTGTTATTTAATTTTGAGAATCATTGAGACAAGGAAGTATTTGATTTGATTTATGATATACTATGGATTGATAATTTGGTGTTTTTCCTCTCCATGTAATAAAGGGAATGACACACCATAAGAAAGAGAGAATATTGTTGAAGAGAGGTAGTCTAACCTTATAAAACTATAGAATGGTAATGGAATTCACACAATCAGCTAGAAACATTCTTGAAATTATTAATTAATTCATGTGCTCAATTCAAGTGTGTATGTTTTTCTTTTGATCTATGTTTGACTTCAAATATACATTAATATTATCTTTGGAAGGTTGTATGTTAATCTATTTAAATGGAATTAGGTTTCAATCAAGTGATAAATATGGCTTTATTTAAGTAGATGGTGCATAATCTTGTTGATTTTCTATTGATCTTAGATTGGTATTGACATATGAGTGACAATACACTTAAGTCATTTACAAGATAGAACTTAGTTTATGTCGAATAAGTAATGTATGCCGAGCATAAGTTGTTAGATAGTGTATGTTGAGTGAGATATAAAATATGTGTTGAGCACCAATATGTGCCAACTAAATAGTTAGCACTAAGTCACTCAAGTGTCGAGCAGATAGTTGATGCCAAGTGATTTAGATGCTGAGTGAATAATGGATGTTGAGTCATTCAGAGGTTGAGTTACAGCATTGAAGATACAGTGGATGTCGAGCATTAGAGACTTCAAGTGTTGAGTAAAATATTTTTGGACATGGTTGTTTGTAATGGCACAAACTTCTATGTAAGCCATTTTTGAGCTAACATAAGTATTGTTTTGCAATTCTAGATGATAAGAACAAATCTATATTGAGGATCCCTATGTAGTACATGAAACCAATTAGATAAAGGAATGGATTAAGTAGTAATATGGGTGAATCACAATCATTGATTCATACCTAGCCCTAAGTCACCTGGGTCTTCTTAAGGAAGGTAAACCCTAAAATATTGTATGAGAAAAGAGAGAAGTTCACATGTGCAAACAAAGAATTCATGGTGACTAAAAAGTTGTGATAATCAAGTTATGAATAGTAGAATCAATTAGAGGAGAACAGAGGAAAGGAGCTAGAGGACATAAGTGATACATCTAATTAGAAAGGATTAAGGATACATGCAAAGAGGCCATTTGTTATCTAGTAGCACAGTGTTAACTAGAGGATCATTGTTGAGACATTATAACAGGTGAATTAGTTAAATCTCTTAATAGTGTAGTCCTAATAGGATATTTTAAATCCTTTAACAAGATGCTTACTTCATTTTAAGTTTAAGTCCTTTAACCAAGCACACTTCTAACAAGGTGTTGAAATCCTTTAATAGGGTATGATCTAACAATCTTGTAAGCCTTTAACAAGGTAGACCTTTTACAAGGTAGATCATAACTTATGATCAAACATTGTATCTTTCATTGGATAGACTTTACAACTGCAATACTAAAGATTTGTGGGTGTCATCCCCACCCCAGTCTTACCTTCTCATTGGAGGGTTTTTGGGTAATCATGTCTTGTGTCATGTGTGGAATACTACAAATGAATATGTTTAGATTGGTATTTCAGTTTATATGAAAACTGTGAGATGGATGTGTGGTAAATGATTTTGCGGTTAAAGTTTTGAAGTGTTTATTCATCCCCCCCCCCCCCCCGGCCCCTCTTTTTACTTTTCCTATTGTATTTCCAACAATTGGTATCAGAGCCTTGTTCTCTAGAAAGGAAAGCTTTGCAACTCTGAGAAAAGATCTTGAAGATGGAAGTCTACAAGTTGGGAAAGACTATTAAGAATCAAAAGATTAATATATAGCTTTCCCTACATCATTTGAATGAAGCAAGAGATGATTTAAAGTGCTCACAAAAGAGAAGGAAAGATATAGCTATTAACACTATTAGACTATTTGCAGAAGGAAACTCTGGAGAATTTGATGCAATAGTTGTAGATCTAATGGAAAAGAATGGTATCCTAACTGAAGAGGTCAAAAGTCTTAAAAGAGAACAAGAAGCACAAGCTATACTATTGTGCGAGACAACTAAATTGAGAAAGAAAGGTGAAGAAGACAAAGTCATGATAGAAGATGATAGAAGGATATTGACCAATAGATTGAAAGAGAAGACATCATAAGTACAAAGGATTGCCAACATGCAACTGGAGACAATGAATCAATTGATGATTGCCAATCATGAATTGAAAAGTAAAGACATAGAGATAACAACCTAATGAACAACTGAGTAATGGTCTAAGAAGAAAAAGAATTTTCTGAAAGTTTCAACAAACCAAGTGAAGCTATCAAATACTTTGAGAAGTTGATGAGATCTCCTAGAATATCTAATGATGATACTATTGGATTAGGGTACACGAGCACTAAGGAAGGAGAATAATCTAAAAGTGGTGAACAAAGAACAAAGGTAAGAACTCCAAACCTACTTGACATAATTATGGAAAGCTAGGACATAAAAGTAATGTCTATAGGAGTAAGACTGTCAATCAAGGCCCTAAGTAGAAATTTAGAGGATTTTGTTATAAGTACAACAAGCAAGGACATCAAGCACATGAATGAAGGACCAAGACCATGAACACTCAAAAATTTGAAGGATATTGCTACAATTGTCAGAAGTATGGACATGGAGCATATGAGTGCAAATCCAAGCCCAAATAGTCATCAAAAAAGAAGGCAAGGGTAAACCATAATAACAACTCTTATAATGGGGATTGTAATACAAGGTATAGTTGTCACTATTGTTAAGAGTATGGAATTTTTTTTGAGAATTGCATAAGAACACATTTTTGAAGTGACTATAGTAGATGTTAAGTTAGACTACATGTTTTAGTTGCTTAAAGACTGGTCATATTAGCAAACATTCTCTAACAAGGTCAAAGGCAGCAAGTAGTGAATTCAATAAAGGTAAATGAAAGGTTGATGTTGAAGAATTCAAAGTGTAGATGAACAAGACATGGAAGAAAAAGGAAGATTGAAACACATCAAGTTTAGATGGGATCACTTCATCCAATGGATCAGGTGATCACACCACCACTAACTAGGCAATCAATAGGTATGTGTGGGACTGATATTCCAATGATATACTTAACATCAGTTCCAATGATTCAAGTTCTAAAAAGATCATATATGCATGAATTAAGATGCAAAGCATTGGTTAAAATCCAGAAGAAATGTATAAGTTTTGTTAGTTTTCATGTTGTTACCGAGCATGAAAAGTTTCACTATTGTTGTCAAGTGAAAATTTAGTTGATGTCGAGCTACCAAAGGTGATAGTGTTGGTTGAGCTCATTGTGGTTGTCGAGCATGGTAGGAATTACATAGAAGCTAAGTGAGTTGAAATTACTATTGTAGATGAGCTTACACCTATGTAAGAACTGAGCATTTATTGTGAAGTTTAGGGGGTTATATGGTCAATTTTTGACTCATTTGCAATCATTTGAGATTGAAGAGAGTGTGAAGAGCATAAGGAAAATTGGAGAAATCAATTCAAGCATTTGCAAACCAAATTCAACCACTACTTGCCACCAATTGTCAAAATTTTCAAGGTATTTATCATGTGCCAAGCTATGTTGTTTGAATTTATGCAAACCCTGGATAGTTGTAATGGCATCTAGCTCTTCTGTTACCATGGTTAAGGAAGGAAAAGAAGTTTTAAATGTATAGTTGATGTTAGAAATAATAGTCCACAAATATAACTAAGAGGGGTGGGTGAATTAGTTATCCAATCAAAACATTTATGAACCTTAACTATTCTTAACCATTCAACCAAAGTAAATAGTAACCATAAAAAGATACACATACACAATTACACCAGATATGTTAACTAGGGAAAACCCTAGTGGGGGTGGTACACACAAGATGATGTACTAATATAAATATTCGTTGTTATATGATAGACCTTGTTAGAAATTTGTTACAAGATTTAGTACATATGAGTCCTTGTAGGAGACTTTGAATCCCTATTAGGAGATTCCAACCCTGTTAGCAACTATAGTACAATGTCTTTGTCAATTTCAGTAAAGTCTTGCCTCAAAGAATCATAAAATAGTTGCACTTTTACAATTTCTTCAATTGTAGTTGCCCACCATGCATTTCCTTTCTCACTTATGACCTTATTCATTCAAAGGCAGAATAAGTCATTCAATTCTTGGGCTCATTCCTCTTTATTTTTCAATTTATCCCTTTTGTCTATGGCATGTGGGAAGAGTTCAAAATTAATACTCTTATATTTGTCCAGATAATTACTGATCCTCTTTTGTAATTCAACTCTTTTATCATCAAATTTGGAGAGATCATTGGTCATATCATAAGTCTTTTCTATATATTCATAGGATAAATTGATGATAGAAAAACATAGAAGAGTAACATCTTTACTCCTTTTACTCCATTTGTTTAAAATTTTCTTTAAGGATTCATCATATTTCTTTATCTCATCTCATATATTTATTTCCTTTGTTAGTTGCTCATAAAATGATGGCCAATCAATTTTATTAACTAAATACATGAGAGCTTTCCTTAGTTTATCCTCATACTAAATATTTAGTTCGACATGTAATTCCCATAGTTTACTTTTTTCTCCTTCAAAATCTTCTACAATATAAAATTTGAGCCTTTGTGGAGTATCTAGAATTTCAACATGAGGAATGGATTTAAAAGGCTCCACTAGTGGATAAGGATAATTAATTTGGGGCTTGCTAGATTCTCCCACTTTTCTCTTTCCTAATTGCTTGTCCATCTGGGCTACCTGAGTCTCTAACTAATGTATTATGCTTCCTCTTTCCTCATATGCCTTTAGTATTTCTTCAAACTTGGAATTTAGCTCCAGGAATTTATTTTTATCTTTTTCAACAACCACCACCCCAAAGTCATTTTAGAAACTTTTTCACTATCCACCTCCTCTACTCTATACATAGTGAGGCTTCCTATATGCTTAGCACATGATATTTCTTAGTATCCTCATTTTGTCCCTTTTTTCCATGGACCATATCACCAATGCCTGGTGATCATTGTTGTATTTCAAACCTCTATGTGCTTGTATGATTTCGTTCTCAATTTTAAACTGAGCATCTTTTTCTTTCCTAACAGAATAAAAAATAGTAGCATTTTCTATGCCCCACTTAGGCAAGATTAAGACTCCCAAGTCTTTCAATAATTGTCTTCCCCCTTTAGGGGTTAGTTGTGCAAATTCCTCCGTGAAGTTAGCTTTAACTTCTTTCTCAATTTTAGAGTCCATCTTATCAGGTTGCTCTTCTTTTATTAATTTTCACTTCTTTTCAAAATCATTAATATTTCTTCTCCATATGAACTAGGAAAAAGCTCTATTTTTCACAAAAATTTCATCATCAATGAATTTTTGGGAACCCTATGCAATCATAGGGTCTATTTCCTTACCTCTATAGTCTGCAATAGTAAGATCAAAAGATGTCATAGGAAGCTCTTTAGGTACTCCTCCTTCAATATCAATAATTGTAATCACAATGTCCCCTTCCCCTCCAATTTCCCTCAACTATTCTCTCAGAGATGCTTCATCATCTATTCTAAGTGGAGTCTAGGTGGGTGAATATTCTTCTACATGTAAAGATGATCCTTGCTCTAGTCTTTGTTTCTTAGGAACATGTGTGTCAAGAGGGCTTTTAGACCTTGGCCTCTTGTATAGAGGAACATACTGTATATTTTGGGCCACTACATACCCATCCTTTTTCTGCAATGTATATTGCCTCGAGGTCACAATCATTCTACTAGCATTCCTGTTCTCCACCTCAATAGCCCTATCTGGGTATGCTTTTATTATAATCTCTTTCTTCTCATTTAGTGTTTGCATTATCCCAGCAAAGTTGTCCATTAGCATATCTATCTTCATGCCCCAATAATTCTTATCTGCTAAGGGGTCATATTTTTGCTCAAAAGCATTTATGAAATCCAAGACTTTACTATAAACTATCCATTTTCCTTTTCTAATCTCTTGTTCTTGTAATGAGAAGTTATTTTTTATTATGTCCTCAAGAAAGTATACAGTTTGAATCTGAATCTTAGCTTTACTCCTTTCTCTGAGGAGATCATAAAATCCCTTTGAATCAACAAAATAGGCATGGGATTGGGTTATCTAATATTTGTCTAAGAATTTTCCCAAGTTTCTCCATCCCTTTTTTACAAAAGAAAAATTATGAATAATAGTAATCATTGGGAAGAAAGTACCTTTAGATTTACCAAGTGAATCTCTCTCCTCAACTAATCTAATTTTCCATAATAACTCAACAATCCCTACCTTCAAAGGCACCTAGTATGGTAGCACATGTGGCTTTCTCAAAAAGCCATAAACTCTAAAAATAGTGGAAACAATAAATTGAATGATATCACCCCAATTGTGGTTTGCCAACAGCCCTTGGGCATGATCTTTATGTCTAATTAATTATAACAGAGACTGTGGTATCCTAGGGCTATCCCATATCAACAACAATCTAAGCCTTGAAGAAAAATATCTATTAAATCTGACAAAGCTGGCATTAGTTACCTCCCATGTCATATCTACACTCCATAGTTGCACAAGGAGTTCCTCTCCATCTCTTTCCAATTCCAATTTCATCTCCTTGGAGAAAAAGGTAACCCCTTTGTATAAATAGATATAAATCAACATTGAATACTAGCATAAGGGTTTGTCAACTTTATCTTTCACTATTCCAATCAAACCATTATGAATTTCCTTCACCAAGAAGGTAGAAAAATCAATAATTGAACTCATTCCATACTGAAGAGTTTGAGCAATAATAAGAACTATAGAGCCTGGGATGTTATCTTGTTCATCAATACCAAGAATTTTATAAAGAGAGAAATATAAGGCCTATGCCCTAGGGTTAAAATATTTTTTCAAAAAGGGCTCGGAGGTATTTTGTGTAACTAAGGGCAATGATCCAATTTTAACAAAATTTTATTGTAATGGCCCTCCCCTTAAATACACCCTTTGTGCATCATATCAGACTTGGAGATCTTCCATGTTGATTTTCTCATAAACAACATGATTGGGGTTCAACCTGAAAACCCTCTAATTAGTTCAAGTGAAACCCTAAAAAGGTTATCCCCTACATGGTTCTTTACAACCCTAGTAATTGGATCATACTTCCTGGCCATGTCTACCAATAGATCATTATCAGAGAAGGCTCCAGGGACAATCAATTTACCTATGTCAAATTCATAGACATTACTTATTGGAGTATCCAATTTTCTTTCTACAAACCATTTCTTAAAATGTTCTAAGCCTCCCATAAACACCTCTGCATCCCTCAACTAGTTGGCTTTGTCATAGAAACCCTCACAAACCAATAACCTAGGGCTTTTCAGAATCAATTCTCTATCCCTAGCTAATTCATTCATTGATAGTGGCATTTGCTCTAGAAAATCATCATGAACTGCCCTCTTCAAGTAGTCTACTTTTCTAGAGAAATGCTTGCATGGAGGAATTTTTTTAATTTAGCCTAGTGCAATCATAGTTTCTTAATTTTTAGAAGTTTAGATAACTTACCCACTCTTTCTTGCCTTTTCGCCTCTATAAATCACTCTGCAAATTGTTGAAAACCTTGAAAAACTCTTACCCTAGATCTAGAAATAAGTACACTGCAATAATTTTGTGATCTTATGGCTCAATAATGGTGAATTCATAATTTTACTATAGCATTAAGGTTGTATGAAGTGGCATTGATTAGAATTAATACTCTAGCAGTCAAAAATTTGCGCCATGCCATGAAGTTTGAATTTTAACTATTGATCATCAAGCATCAGATGAATTATTTTAAAATTAAAATGCTACATTAACTTCCTTTTAGAAATTGCCACATTTCAACAAGGTGTATTCTCACATTTTGTAAAGTTAGAGCACTTTCACAAAGCAGTGAAGCATGGATCATGGAAGATCAACGATCACGAAAATCCTTACAACTTTATAATTCTAGCTTTAAATTTATAGCCCCACAAGTATACTCATTTTTGAGCTTAGCAAACACATGGACCATCCTACTAGTCATCATGTTCCATGTCATCATGCTTTTCCACCCTAGCCTAACTAGGTGACCTTCTGAGTAAGCAACTCCACTTGTCCACATGGCAAGTAGGTGCATTCCTGCATTTCATAAAGTTTAGTTATTTTCACATTGCAGTGAAGCACCTTCTATTGATCTTTTAAAGATTTACGGTGTAATCCTTATTACCTTTTTACAATCCTATTAGCAAGGTCAACCAATGAAATGAGGTACTTTAACTAGTGTGTTTTGACTATTGCCAATTAATCCAACACCTTTTCAAACTAAGAAACATGACATCACTAATTACATGTGGCAATCAGGCACTTTACTTCATGAAGCAGTAATATGCCCACTGTAGATCTTTCCATGATCAACGGTGCAATTTTATGATACCAAAAGATGACCCCACTACTCAGCTTGACCAATGAAACTGCTAGAAATTCCAGCATGCTCTGAAAAGCCCTAACAATTCTAAAAATTTTTGACACCCTCCAGTTCTTTGCAATGCAATAAAGAGATCAACATCATAAAGTGCTACATTACAAATAGGCACTTGCTTGCAATTGCTAAAAGTCAAGCAAATTCTCAAAGTGGGCATGCACTCATCGTTGATCTTTTAGAGATTAACGGTTGACCAAGGCAAACCACGATGGTTAAAAAAATTAATAGAATGTTTAAAGAATTCAATCAAGGGTGAGACCATAGTTAGGATAAGGTTTACAATAAAGGATCCTTTTATTTCATGAAAAGTAATTTAAAAATAAATTATGGGAAAAAGAAAGAATGGAAACTTAGGATAAAGGCTTCTCGTGTAATTAATAAAATATTACTTTCCACTTTTTTGAGGGCTAGGGCAAAAAAATAAGGGTTTTATTAAAATTCAAAATAATTTCACCTAGGGTTTAACACATATCACAATTTTTTATCATAGAACTAGGGTTTTTCACTATAAGGTGTAATAAAATTATAAAGGGTGAAAAACCAAGCAAATAGAGTCCACAAAATAATTTCCTTGAGTCAGCTAACACACCTTTTCAATTAATTATTTAGGACCTCATTAAGAACATGCTTCACTTAGAGATAACATTAATCTTTCACCTTGTAACTCGAATAACTTTTCAAACATGTGATATTATGATGAGTGAGCTTAGCCATGTCATCTCCAAAAATTTCTTCTTCACATCTTTAACTTCAGCTTCTTAGAATAACAAATTTGTTAATAGATATAACAAGTTTACTAGAACATGATTTTGTAAACTTTATCTCTAAATTGTCTTCACCAAATCTTGCATAACTCTTCCAAACTTAATGTCTTGTGCACCTGAGGTTACTTGCATATATTAGACACTTAATAGTATCCCCCATTAACCTCACTAGTGAAAATATTCACTGAACTTTTTCTACCAACTTGATCTTTACCAATGTTCTTTTATCAGATACCACATAAAAATGCTATGTTGACATCAATGACAAACACAATCATGAATGTAACATATCATCATTATAGTACTCCCCATAGGAATATTATTAGCATTCATGCTTCCAACAATTGATTAGTAATGAGATTACACAACCTCATTTTTGAACAATTCCTAATATTGCATACAAAAGAGACCCATCTGGTGTGTTATCTATGATACTGCCACAAGTTTTAATGATACAAGATGTAAGGTGTTACTACACTTGTAAGGTAGGAAGTATAGGAGACATGGAAATCAAAGATTTGTATGGAAAATTGTGTGAAAATGGAGTGTTGAAAGAGGAAAATAAAATTGTAAAAAGAAAAAGGTTAACTTGTGCTCTAGATTTTCCAAATATATTCAAGACAGAGTGGAATAGGATAATTCTCAACAGAATACATGACAACTCTGTATGGTTAGAAGATGGCCCTATCAAGATCACAAAGAGGATCATTCAAAGAGTAATAGTGAATCTTACCTTAGACAGACCAAAGACCATGACGAGTGTGTTAGAAACAATAGTCCTCTGAGATAACTGGGGGGGGTGTTGAATTAGTTATCCAACAATTAAAACATTTATCTTACTTAAATAAACTTAACCATTCAACCAAAGTAACTAGTAACCATAATAAGACGCACATAGACAATTACACTAGATATGTTAACTAGAGAAACCCTTGATTAGACGAAAAACCTTGGTGAGAATGATGCCCACAAGATGATGTACTAATATAAATATTCCTTGTTAGAGGATGGACCCTGTTAGGAGTCTTTTACAACATTTAGTACATATGAGTCCCTATTAGGATACTTTGAAACCCTATTAGGAGTTAGTAGAGTGTATGCAAGAAAAGCCCACTACCCAAACATGCAATTTCAATTACAAGAAGAGCTCACTACTCAAACAAGTAATTTACTATTAAATTCATCTTTCCTTTTTCCTATCAACTAAACCAATCACTATCAAACCTTGTAGTCTAGGTCATGAAACTCGGATCCAAATATCAAACCTTGGATCACATAATGAAACCTTGGTAATGAAGTTTCCTTCACTTCTACTCTACTCTACTCAACTTCACATTCTACTCTCTTTTATTGTTGACAATCACCATTTCATATCTTTTCTACTTCCTACATGGTAAAAGAAAATGTCCTTCCTTTATATTGAGTTCATTAAACAATTCCTTGAGTCGGTTAACACACCTTCTCAATTAATTATTTAGGACCTCATTAAGAGCATATTACACTTACCAATAACATAAATCTTCCACCTTGCAACTTGAATATCTTTCTATACATGCAATATTATGACAAGCAATCTTAGTTATGTCATCATCAACATGCCTTCTTTACATCCTCAACCTTATTTCCCAGAATAGCAATTTTGCTAAGAGATATAAAAAGTTTACTAGAACATGCCTCTGTAAAATTTATCTCAAAATAGACATCACCAAAACTTGTATAACTTCTTCCAAAATTAACATTTCTTTATCCATTGTTAACTGCATATACTAGATACTCAGAAGTATCTCTAATAACCTTGGATAGTGAGAATACTCAACTAGTCATCTATACCAACTTGATCCTTCCATTATTCTTCTGTCAGATACCATAGAAGACTATTATGTTGACATTAATGACAAACTCAATCATAAATGTAACATATCATAATGATAACATATATATAATACTCCCCCATAGAAATATCATCAGCATTCATGCTTCCAATAGAGTGATGCAAAAGAAGCAATTGAGAAGAATACTAGGGTAGTATGGAACAAGAGAGGAATGACCATAGACACAATCATTGATCCCCTAATTGCATTTGCAGTGAGAGTAATTGCACATAAGTTCTTACAATTTAGAAGATTGAACATTTTACCATGCATAGCTATGGATTTAGGCTATAAGATAGTAAAGAAGGATCATCACCTTGCTGAATTACAACTCTAGCACTTATCAAAAAACTTGGGAGCCATAAGAAAGACAAAGAGTGCACAATAAAATTTTGGTTCAATACTTGTCTACATATTTTTCTATGTGTAGAACACTTTTCCCTCATTTGGCAAAGTTGCTTGGAAGACCAACAGGTTTGTTGTAGTGCATATTGGAGAATACATAGAGGAACTTGGGGATAATTTTGAGTCAGTAATGACAAGCTATTTTGAAGACTTTAAGAAGTCAATGAAATAGAGATTCAGAATACCAATGTCACTAGTAGAGAAACATTACAATTATGTTTGTTTTCTAGTTGATGTTGATTTCACTTATTTTCAAGTTGTTGTTCCAAGGGTTAGATGTCTCAAGTCATTGTCTTATGAAATTAATGTGGATGAGGCATTTGAAACCATCACTACTTTATTGGTAGAAGAAGTAGATAAGAAAGCTACTGCATTTGGAAATTCTGATGTAGCCAAATCTAAAATCACAATGGACTTGAATATAGATTTTGTGATGGGAAAGAAGAATAAAATTGTGAAAAATCTTAACGAACAATTGTTGGACTACTTTAGAATAACTAAGAGGGGGGCGAGGGGTTGAATCAGTTATCCAAGGTCCAAATGTATAAATAAAAATTTTCACAACTTAGTGAACCCATCAAACATTTATCATCATGCATGCATCCAAAAGATTATGCAATCACTTAAAACTTGCAGGTTATTGTTAAATCAACTTGAACAAATGTAAACATGAAACATAATAGATTCATCAACACACTTGACAAAATGATTTACATGGAAAAGCAATTTGGTAAAAACCACTAGTAACATGCTACTCTTTTTCACTCTTCTGAAGTGATGCCCTATGAAAGGTCAACCTTGTTAAAAGGTTCAATACACATTGTTAAATGTCACCTTGTTTGAGTATTTCAATCACCCTGTTAGGAGTGAGCCTTATTAGAGGACTTTAGACCTGATGGGGACACAACCCAAGAATAGAATGGACACAATAGAAAAGGGAAATTGTATTAACTGAGAAAATAAGCTAGTACAAATAGTACAGAGAAAATAAACTTCAAGACATGCCCTAAGGGCTTACAATAGCATAAATCTGGAGATAATTTCTCCTTTCAGTACCTCCTCTCAAACTCTACTCTGAACTGCCTTTTACAATGCCAGAAATCTCCTTAAATAGAGCCTGGAGGGTTAAGGACTAGGAGTACATTCTAGAAAGTGCTAGTAGGCATCCACCGACCAAATAGAAGGTTCCAGAAGCTGCGTTAAAAGTCGGCACAAATCTAGAAGAATCCAAAAATGGTAACCAAACTTTTGGGAGGCATAACTTTTGAACTGTAGCTCCGATTGACGAACCGTTTACATTTTCGGAAAGCTCTCAAAGCACTCTATAGCCCTATGGATAAGCTTAGCTCATCCCCCATTTTTTGGCCCTTTTTGAGGTCATTTAATGCCCCTAACCTAACTTTGAAGCATTCTTAGGAGGTCTCCAAAACCCAAAAAATTGCAATAACTTTCAAACCGTGGGGCCTTTTGACTTGATTCTTTTTTTGGAATGCTCTAAATCACAATTACATTCATCTGGCCAATTCACACCTTCTAGGTCACCAAAATGATGGCCAAATTACATGCTCCTATTTTTTTGAGATTTTTTAGCACACTGATAGTTGAACTGTGAGAGTTGGAAACTTTATTTGACCCAAATGGGTATCCAAAAATGAAAAGACATGAAATAGAAACTAAGTCTAAGTAAATTTTTTTGGGTGACACAGGATTGCCCTTATACCTCTGGATGCTCCTGCATCAAGACCATTCACTTAGAATGTCATCTAGTTAAAGGATTTACAAATGACTATTAGGTCAACCTTAATCCAAAGGATTTACCCTAGACTGATACAATTATTAGAGAGTAATAGTAAGGCTTGATCTAATTAAAACTTATAACTTCATTTGTAGATTACAAATCATTGTTTTAGTTCTCCAATTTTCTTTGCCTTCACTCATTACAGCTCTGATAGCTTGTTCACCCTTTAAGCATTCATACCCTTAAGCCTTATTATTTAACATGCCAATGTAGACTCTTCTCTTAGGTCACTAGATGAAGCAAAACCCTTGACTCCTTGTCTTAGGTTCTCGCACATGAAAACCTTTGCTTCTGACTAGCCATTCCTATAAATAGGAAATTAAGATCTTTTTCCGCTCATTTTCCATTGTCCAATTTAGGGTTAGGATGGATTAGGTAGGATACAATTAATCTATCCCATTTTCTATATCTCTTTTAGAAACTTCTCCTTGAATTCTCTTTAAATTCACCCAAAAATAGTTTACCTTGAATTCTATGCTACTAGCTCATCAATCTTATCTTCCACGTAGTTCACATAATCCAAAAAAACAAACTTGTCAGCTCAAATCCATCAAATTCACAATCTTTTAAATAATGTAGCCACTCAATATTATCTAGCTACTTATGCTCGACATTTATTGTGTTGCTCAACATCCTCTATAAAATTACTTAGCATGAACTAAAGTTTACTAGTGCTTGGCATCAACTAATCATTACTCGACATCAACTATTTTGCTTAGCATACACTAGAATGAATTTTTACTCAGCACTAACTAATTTTTTGCACCACTTGCACTGACTTTCCTTGGCACCTACTATCCACTCGGTCAAGCTTGTTACACAAACTTTGTGTAACTTGTTCTTCTAAACTTTCTTAATATAACCAGCCTTTGTAACATTAAGTAGATTATCAATACATCATGTTATCACTATCATAACTGATTGTAATACTTCTTCACAAAATCATAACTCAACCTTTCCTCTAGGTGCTATTTTTACATCTTTTGATCAAATCATCTTCATCAATCAAATAAGTGATAGTACTAAAATCATATAAGCAATTGTCTTACCAACAAGTAGCAAATTTGACATCAGTGAAAAAACAATGATTGGCATATACAATCTCCCTCTTTAACAATCTATTATCAACAATCTCCCTATTTGGCATTGATGGCAAACCAAATTGATCAACCAAATGGCAAACACCTTGTTCAAGCAAACTAACTAGGTTAAAACAATAAGACCAATAAAATACCAAAAAGAAAATAGTTCCTTGTATTGAAATCTCTCCCTCTATCAACAACTTCCATTTTCTAAATAGGTTACAAAACTCTTTCTTATAACTCTATCTAAATTACTTCTTGTATCTCCCTCTTTCTTATATTTCCCTTGATCAGCAATTATCTCCCTCTAATCAGTAAATCTATCCCTCTTTGACAACAATGTGAAAAACTTGTCATCTTAACATGCAAATATAAGCTTTTTTAGTTTCTTCAATTACTTCCTTTTTCACCTTTCTTGTGACTATTTTAAACTTTCAGCTCTTTGATTACTTTAGGTGGCTCCTAAAGTAAGATCCATTGCATCAATGTGTAACATATGAAAATCAGCTTGTTTGATGTAGGGCACTCCTTTTTGTTACTTAGATAGCCTTTGATAGGGGTATCACCCCTAGTTTACCTCTTAGATACTCATGAGCATCCTTAGGTAATGCTTTTGTGAAGATATCATCAATTTTCTCTTTTGTGTTAACATATTCTGTCTTCACCTCTTTATCTTGAACTAACTCTCTCAAATAATGATACTTGATTGCAATATGCTTAGTCTTTGTGCGCACCACATGATTCTTTGATATATTGGTAGCACTTGTATTATCACAATAAAGTTTTATTGGTTCTATGATCTCATCCTTCATACCTTTGAGTAACTGTTTGATCCATACAATGTTTGTACAATTTACAACAGTAGCAACATATTCAATGATGCAGAGAGAATCGAACAAAGATTCAAATCTACATATCTTTTAGAATCAGCATTAATACTTTCTGATAATTCCCATATCTCAATGTTTTTCTTTTATAAATATTTATTAGAGATTCAAAATCTCCTACAAATCTGCTATACTTAACAACACTTGCAAGCTTCATATGATAACTCTTCTTCAATATAATATTGAATTGTTCCTTTGAACATTTACTTTAGAGTCACAATCCTTCAATATCTTGATAGCAATAATGTTTGTTTAACAAACAACATTTACCATTATACCTCACAACTTAATTAATTGTATTAACTCACCAAATCTGTGATCACTATTTCATGTGTTGCGGTTTGAACCTGAACAAAGATTAATCTCTTTTTCCCATGGCTACCTCGCAGCGTGAACAAATTGAGGAACTTCCTGCAACTTAGATCGCAATCAAATTTAGATGCATGTAATAGTTTCTTCAAGATCAGTTACCCACTTTAATTCATTCAATATGTTAACAATCAATTTCATTGATAGATAAAATATCTCCCACGAATTGCAATAGCATGGACTCAAAATGCACAGTCTCGTAATACTATTATAATACATTCATTGTTATCAAAAATAGTTTTCAAAACTATTTCAATGACTATTATCTCTTTCAACAAAACTTCAATAGTAAACTAGTTTCATTCAGACTGTTACAAATTGATTTCAATAAGCTATGAAACTCTCTCAAAACTAATTGCAAATAATATTAGATTTCTTCACTCAAAACCTGATCCATAAACATAAAACTTCTACTACATGAATAGTGATATCAACCAAGAAATAAACTTCTACAATATCAATTCCCATAGGCCCCGTTTGGTTGGGGAAGATGAATTTTTCTCATAACCAGGTTATCTGATAACCAGGTTTTCGAAAACCTGGTTATGTATTTTAGGAAGATAGTTGGACCGTTTGGTTGACACGGAAGATGAATTTTCAAATCCATATTCTGCGTTTGGTTGCCAATTTAAAAATTGGAATTGGAACCGAATATGACTAGGAATATCTTTTTGTTGTGTTTGGTTGTTCATTTTCTAATTGGAATTGGAATTTGATGTAAATTTTTTTAATCTTTTTTAATTAGTGAAACACAAGGATTAGAATGAGTAAAGTATTAATATTTATGATTTAATTTATTTATAATTAGACTACATTATTATTATTTTTTATTCTTGAATATTCACGGTTTTATTTTGTTAGTCAATAATAAATAAAATGATTATTATTTTTTATTTTAATTCTATTTATTAGCAAAGAAAAGTAAAAAATAATCATACATGCAATCATTTGTATGAAGTTATTTTTTGTCCCATTGTTGGAAATTGTGATCATATATAGCATATATTTTTGAAAAATTGTGTAAGACAAATTTATCGTCGAATTGAATTTATTGTCAAGTTCATCCGAACTTCATAATTATCGAACTCGAATTGAAACTTGAACCTTGTGACTTAGCCGCTAAATTTGTGTGTTTATGTCCTCTCCCTATCCCTCCCTGTGTTTGTGTTCATCCATGTGATTTGGCAGAAGGATTGGACACAATAAATGTTGTTTATGCAGATGAATTATTGCCTACACTATATGAGAATTCTCGCATCTCTTAAGACTAGTTGCCAACACAGAGAGGGATTGTGAGGCGTGTTGTGGCTCTTGGTCGGTATCTTCAGAATCCATTGGCCATGGTTGCAACATTATATAGTCTTGGCAAAGAAATATTATCATTGAAGCTTCATTCACTGGAACATTTCCTTACTCTAGATGAAAAGTATGAAGCTATTGAGCAGGTAATAGTTACAACAACCAACTGTAGAGGCTATGAAGTGACTTGTCTTTATAAATGCTATTGGTTTTTCTAAGGGTAAGAGGGAATGGACAAGCAGCATCCAAAAACCATGTTATGGATCCATTGGATGATACTAGAATTCATCAAAAGTCATATGAATTTGCCAAGAAAATGGCTAAGGACATATATTGTGAAGAAGCTGGACATGATATAGATGATATGGATGAGGAAACACAAGAAATGGCTATTGAGCATGTCAAAAAATATCCTGATCTGTTAAATGCCCTTGATATTGATGAATATGCTAGAAGTGTGGAGCAATGGATATCCAATAAAAAGCAGGAAACCCTTGTTGACATAAAGAGTGAATTGTTACATGGATTTCAGGATTTGAGATCGCCATATAAAGAGCCATCCCAGGATGAGGAATTTTATCTGCTGACTAGAGAAAATGAAGAGACCCTGTTAATGGGAAAAATTATCCCCGCAGAGTCCAAAATCATCGTATAATTTGTGATCTAGAATCAAGCTTGACATGAATAATATTGAAAGAGGAGCTTTCTGATGATCTAGATATAGATCCTTTAGAAAAAATTGCAGAAGGCAGCATCCTTACCTGTTGGGTGAAAACTATGACAAAAGTGAAGTACCTAGTTGAGTTAACTTGCAAAGAGAGTTCACTAAAGAATGATAACTATCAAGGTGAATAGGATAAGGATAAGGAGGTTAAGGATCCATATTTTGCGGAAGAGGATTCCATTTCACGAAGTGAACAAGAGAATGAAACCATTAAGCTCCTAACAGATAAAGAGCCAGGGGAGAGTATTATCCGTCCAAGCTTGAAAGGGCCTACTCACTTGATTCTAACACTAAACATTTTCAATGGAGTTTATGCACACAAGGATATTGTGGAGGGAGGAAAAGACCAAAAGGATTTTGCTAGCTATCTTCGACTTGGAAAATACTTTCAATTGGGGAGGAGACATTTGAAGATCTTGATGAGGTCATAGACAGATATATATTCAAGAGAGGATAAGATATTTCAGTATTTTGTTCTACTATTTGGTGAGTCATAAAACACACATCAATAGACACCTTTCTACAGATGCAGGAACACACAAGCTCCTCTCTCTCTCTCTCTCACTCTCTCCCTCTGTCCCTCCGTCCCCCCTTCTTATCTTGCACTCTCTGCCCCTCTATGTATCTCTCCCTTTTAATAAATTTATTAAGTTAGTTAATTATTCAACAAAATATGCAACTAAAAATTTACGTGAAATATTATATAGGAAAAAATATACCATTTTACATTCACATACATTAAACATTTGATGATAACTTTAACAAGAAAAATGATGCTTTGTTAATAATTGCTCTTAAAAATGTGGAATTTTGGTAACATAGATTTTACATGCAATTTTAAAAAAAAAGATCATGAAAATCATTAATCATATAAATCATATTTTAACATCATGACATTCTAATAATGAATTTCACATAATTACTACAATATAAAAACTTGCTAACTTGATAGAACAATATCCATGATTTGATGGTAGTGTGAAAACACATCGTTAAACACAAAAATACTGAGAAATCCACAATGTATGCCTTTATGCCCCACATTCGACGACACACCATTACATACAAAAACACTGAGAAATCCATGATGTATGCCCTTATGCCCCACATTCGACGGCAACCCTCTCATGTTGCTCAATCTTCCCATTACTGTTTGTATTGTTAGATGGTCAATCCTGCATATATGAACTAAACATGCTTGAAAATTTAAAACCTGATTATTTTTTTAATGGAATACACCAAGGAGTGGCATCAGAAATATTGATCGTTTACAAACACAGTAAACAATCATCAGATAGCTCATTTTTTATCAGCATGTGTGGTCTTGCAATATTAGCAAATCAAGAGCAATAAAAAAATACAAGAGAAAGACACTTTATCAATACCGTTGAAAATCTTGTCAAGAAGCACGTACATAGGAAACCAAATTGTGGAAAAAAAAATAAGAAAATTAAAAAATATCCAAGCAAATTAGGAATATACATATAACATGGGACAGAATCATGACTGTACAATCATCTACCAAAAATCCTCAATACTTTTGATAATCTTGTCAACAAGAACATACATAGGAAATCAAATAGGGACAAAAAGACAAAAAAAATAAAAACATATGCAAGCAAATTAGGACTATAGATATAACATAGGACAGAATCATGAACTATACAATCATCTAGCAAATCACATTTCTATATGCTTTCAAGTTCTACAATTGAGCATTCATCATTTGCCACTCCTTGTGTATTCCACGTATGTATGGTTCAAATATAACTCTAATTAACAATGTAATGAACAACTATACCAAACGTTTACGAGATCATAAACTACGTGTTGTGAGAGATCAATGCAATACCATTAAAAAAAGCCAACTAACCCTCTGGAATTATTTCACGTGCCAATCGTGTGAATGCCAATGAAATGAACAACTAAACTATGCACTGACCAATGCCAATCATGTCAATGAAATGAATGACTAAACTATGCATATATCAAGTATGTATACATACGTACATACATGCGTGAACATACATATGCACAGACATACATACATATGCACATACAGACATACATACACATGTACATACATGTGTACATACATACGCACGTACATACATATGCACGTACATACATACATACACACATACATACATACATGCTAAATGTGCTTAGTAATGATTTCCAATATAGTGTTGTGACAGATCAATGCAATACCATTACACAAAGCCAATTAACCATTTGGAATGACTTCACCTGCCAATCGTGCGAATGCCAATGAAATGAACAACTATCCTACGTATTGACCAATGCCAATCATGTCAATAAAATGGATGACTAAACTATGCATAGATCAAGTTTGTATACATACGTACATACATGTGTGTACATACATATGCACATACATACATACATACGTACATACATGTGTGTACATACATATGTGCATACATACATGCATACGTACATACATGTGTGTACATACATACATACGCATATACATACATACATGCTTAGCAAAATAGTAAAAATGTGCTCAGTAATGAGTTCCAGTATAGTGTTGTGAGAGATCAATGCAATGCATAGATCAAGTATGTATACATGCGTACATACATGTGTGTACATACATATGCACATAATACATACATACGTATGTACATACATGTGTGTACATACATATGCACATAATACATACATACGTATGTACATACATACATGTGTGTACATACATATTGTTTGTTTCAAATATGTTTAGCAAAATAGTCAATATGTGCTCACTAATGAATTCCAGTATAGTGTTGTGACAGATCAATACCACTGAAATGGATAACTAAACTTTGTAACAGTTTCTTGCTAGTAATGAGTTCTAGTATAGTGTTGTGAGAGATGAATGCAATACCATATAAATAGAGCCAATTCATAAGCTATGTATAGATCAATGGCAATCATGGCTTTTATCTAGACATAATCAATATGTGCTCAATATGTGCTCAATAATGAAATTTACAAGTATATCACTAGCTTTTATCTATACATAGCTGACCTATACATAGTTTATCATTGTTCTATTTCTATCTGCTATCTGCTTAGCATAGTCAATAGATGTGGTAACTATTTTTTTCAAATCTATTTAGCAAAATAGTCAATATGTGCTCACTAATAAATTCTAGTATGGTGCTATGAGAGATCAATACCAGTGAAATGAACAACTAAACTTTGTAACAGTGTCTGGTTGTTTGTGTCAAATCTGTTTAGCAAAATAGTCAATATGTACTCAATAATGAATTCCAGTATGTGCTCATGTGATTACTTGTATATATCATAATGCCAATCATAATAGCAAAGCATGGCAATCATGCTTTTATCTATACATAGTTGACCTATACATAGTTTATCATGGTTCAAATCTGTTTAGCAAAACAGTCCAATATATGCTGTAACAGTTTGTTTAGAATCTGTTTAACAAAATAGTAAATATATGCTCACTAATGACTTCCAGTATACTGTTGTGAGAGATCAATGCAATACCATTAATCAAAGTGAATCGTGCTAATGAAATGAACAACTAAACTATGGATATATCAAGTATGTATAGATCCATGTAAAATCATTCAACATACTTATGACGTCATAAACTATGTACAGATCAATGCAATACCATTAAATGCAGCCAACTCATAAACTATGTATGGATACATGGAAGATCAATGGAAATCATGGCTTTTATCTATACATAGTTGACATATACATAATTTATCATGGTTCAAATCTGTTTAGCAAAACAGTCCAATACATGCTGTAACAGTTTGTTTAGAATTTATTTAACAAAATAGTAAATATATGCTCACTAATGAGTTCCAGTATAGTGTTGTGAGAGATCAATGCAATACCATTAATCAAAGTGAATCATGCCAATGAAATGAACAACTAAACTATGGATATATCAAGTATGTATAGATCCATAATCACTCAACATATTTATGACGTCATAAACTATGTACAAATCAATGCAATACCATTAAACACAGCCAACTCATAAACTATGTATGGATACATGGAAGATCAATGACAATCATGGCTTTAATCTATACATAGTTGACATATACATAATTTATCATGGTTCAAATCTGTTTAGCAAAACAGTCCAATACATGCTGTAACAATTTGTTTAGAATTTGTTTAACAAAATAGTAAATATATGCTCACTAATGAGTTCTAGTATAGTGTTGTGAGAGATCAATGCAATACCATTAATCAAAGTGAATCATGCCAATGAAATGAAAAACTAAACTATGGATATATCAAGTAAGTATAGATCCATGCAAAATCATTCAACATACTTATGACGTCATAAACTATGTACAAATCAATGCAATACCATTAAACGCAGCCAACACATAAACTATGTATGGATACATGGAAGATCAATGACAATCATGGCTTTTATCTATACATAATTTATCATGGTTCAAATCTGTTTAGAAAAACAGTCCAATACATGCTGTAACAATTTGTTTAGAATCTGTTTAACAAAATAGTAAATATATGCTCACTAATGACTTCTAGTATAGTGTTGTGAGAGATCACTAATTAAATAGTCAAAATGTGCTCAATAATGAGTTCCAATATAGTGATGTGATATTAATATAGTTTTAGTTTAGTGCTATTAGAGATTAATGCAAAACCATTGAATAGAGTAATCATGCAGCATAAGTCATTGCAATCCAGTCAATAGCTGAAATAGCTAAATGGTACCAAATGTCATTGCAATCCACTCCACTCTCTCCACCTCATCCATCATCAAGAACCCTTTGGCTCTTTCATGTTGAAGCACGAAGGTATCATGTGCTTTCACGAAAATTGCTCGACTCAGTTCAGGGACAGATTTGAGAGCAGTATATGCAGCAGTCAAAATATTATCATCTTCAGATTTATCCACTTTTACAATCTGAGGCTTAATGAGGCCATCTTTCAGTTCCTTCATAGTTTCGCATATCACATCCAATGATGCAGCCAAAGATGTCTTCTTCCTCTTTTCCCTCCTTGATGATGATGGTGGAGGAGTCCCTCTAGCACTTGCACTCGACTGATTGGAATGATATAACTCTTCATCAATATCTGGTTAGCTGTCAAGAGGTGTACCACAATTGGTATCATCCTCATCAAGCACATTAAATGCATCGTTCATAGGGTGCCCTTCTTCAACATCAAGGGGTGTTGTAGATGCAAACCCTTCAGCAATGTCATTACCAACAATTACAACCAACTCATTGAAATATTGGAAAGGTGACCTCTTATACATTTTTGCATTTTTGAATTCTCTCCTCTACATATAAGCATTAATAGATGGATTAGGTTGTAAGTTTTTCATTATTAAAATAAGAAGGGAAAATTTCTTCAATGAAAAGAGTACAAAGATCATCCTACCTTCAAAAGGTCATCCCACACTGAATCCTCAGCATCCACAGTTTGAGTTTCTTCATTCCAAGCCAACCCACTTGTATTTTTCAAGTCCTTCATTACTTTATATCCTACTTTCCATGTTTTTAGCTTATTCTTAAAATGATCTCGTGACAGATTTGAGTTCATCACTGCATTGAATGTCCTCTCTATCCCAGTCCACGCCTCTTTTTTAAACCCACCTTCACCTTTCCGTCCGAGATGGACTTGTTCAAGGAGCAAGTCTAAAAACTTGCGTTCCATCGATTTTGTCCACATTTTCTTCTTTGAAGAAGAAGATTTGTTGCTCATAGCGAGGGATCCATCTATATCACTCAAAGTAATGGGAGAACACATCTGGTTCACATGATCAGATCCATCCATGCTCATCATGAGCTCGGTATATGCCATTGTGTACTCCTTCCTGTATTTCATTTAAATTTGAAGTAGAAAATCTTTAACTATCAATTTGTAATACGTCATAATGGAACAAGGCTAACATATTGAATAGGTAAATGTATTACGATTTAAAGTAATCATACGACTGAAATTGAAAGTTATTTGTCTTTAAATTTAAATGGAATGCAACAAGCAGTAACATCAGAAAAATAGGATTTTCAACGAATTCGTTGTTCTCTTCTTACTAGTGGGCTTATGATCTTCATCATTTGGTACTCCTTGTTGTATTTCATTTAAAATTGAAGATGATAAACTTTAAATATCATTTTTTAATACATCCTAATGCAATGAGGCTAACATTTAATAAACTTGAAAGAATTTAACTGAAGATGATACACATTTTAAGCAATAATTGATGATAACAGATCAACATCAAAAAAACTACCAGTAAGACAAAATGGTGATATCAATGGCAAGTAAATAGTCATGAGCCCCATTATGAAGCATGTTATTGTACTTTCTCAATGCAAAGATGTATAATAATTGTGCTTTCTTGCATTTAAATCAATGTAATCTATATTTCAATTTGAATTGTGTATTGCAGATATGATCAACAATTTTTGTACATAATGTAGGTGTGAAATTGAAAGTTAATGTTCTTTTTATTTAATGCATATAACGATATAACGATGGATTAGGTTGTAATAGATGGATTAGGTTGTAAGTTTTTCATCCATTATTTAATCCATTTATTTAGTAGAAGGCAATGTGCTTTATATAACGAAATCACACACCATCATTGTATATGCATACATCAATTTAATCATATAAAGCACATTGCCTTCTACTAAATCATTTATTCTCAAGATCTATAATCTTCCCACATCCTATTTGCTATATCTTCTCAAAATTGGGCCCACTCATTTCTATCCTCCTGAGACAACCCATATGTCTCAAGTAGTGGCACCTCTATCCCATCACGATCATCTTCCTCTTCAATAGCTTCTTTCGATGGAAGGCCATCCTTTATCGTAATGAAATTGTGAAGTATGCAACATGCTAAAACAATATAGGATTGTGTCATGATATCATAAGACGTTGCATGTCTTAAGATTGGAAAATGCTGCTTCAGAATACCAAATGTACGTTCTACTACATTTCTAAGAGAGGAGTGTCGATAGTTGAACAACTCATGTGCAGATTTTATTGGGTTTTCTCTTGACCACTCTTTCAAGTGGTAGCATGTACACCAATAAGGAGCGAGAAATCCAGGTGCATTTGGATATCCAGCATCCACGAGATAATATTTTCCTATATAAAGAAAGTATATTGTCAATACTTGAACCATTTAGCATAACCTTAAGTATATTAAAATGTGATTTGGCTTAATAGGGGGAACTACAAGTGGATCTGATCTAGATAGAGCTGAGGCTAGAACATGGCTATCTACAGTAGAGCCTTCCCAACCAGCAAGGCAATACTAAAACTTACAATCAAAGGAGTAGACACCCATAACATTTTGCGATAGGTTCCCTTTTCTATCATGATATTTACCCTGTATGTCGACATCAACTCGCACTGGAATATGGATACCATCGATGGCTCCAATGCAATCCTGTGGGATATGATACACTGATCAAATGTATGCTCAAGTAATAATAAGATAAGGACAACATTCTAGACAATAAACTTGTAATAATGTGTGATTTACCTTGAAGAATGGTTCAAAACGATCCTTCCCACTAATTTCAGGATGAGTGCCTGGACTAGGTGGTATGAAGTAATCTCTATGAAGGGCTAAGATAGCCATCAAAACCTTGTGGAAGTACCGACTGACTGTCTCTCCTGAGTGCCCAAAGTTATGGGCAATCTTGCGGTTCCTTAGATTGTGCCCAAGGGTGTGGAGGAACATCACTAGTTGTTCCTCTAACTTCAAGTGGATCGTATCTCTCAAGCTTCCTTTCAGCCTCAGAATATGAGCTAGAGAAAAGAAGGCTGCCCTACTCATCCGAATCTGATCATGACAATCCACCTCATTCAAATGAATAATGTCTCTACAAAAGGAATTTCCTTTTCTTATTCGTTTACCCATTTGACTACCTTCTCGAGCTACCAGTACTTTGGCTATGCCAACAAAAGCAAAAAGAATTGTGAGAATGCGGGTGTATGTGGTCTTCCTAACTATGCTTCCTTGGACCTCTATACTCTCCATAGGATCCATCAGTGACCTGAAAGGTGGACAATTTAAACACTATCAATTATGAAATATCAACTATCACCTATCGAGATACAACATGATTATTTGCTAGCCTCATTGCATTAAGAAGTCAATTATTTATTCAAATACAGCAAGGAGTACCAACTATCGAGGATCATAAGCCCATAAAGAACAAATTACAATGTGTCATTATACTCCATGTAATCTATCTATACCAATGAAAGCATAATATTGATTCCATTTGTCTATATGTATACACACATGTATGTATATATGTATGTGCACACACATGTATGTATATATGTATGTGCACACACATGTATGTATGCATGTATGTACGTACACACACACACATGTATGTATGCATGTACGTACGTACACACACATGTATGTATGTGTGTATGTACATACACACACATGAATGTATGTATGTATGTATGCATTTATGTATGTACACACACACACACATGTATGCATGCATGTACGTAGACACACACATGTATGTATGCATGCATGTATGTACACACACAAGTATGTATGTGTGTACGTACATACACACACATGTATGTATGCATGTACACACATGTATAAATGTACAGACACATGTATGTATGTACACATACACATGTACAAACTATAACTTGAATTTGGGCTTTTATGAATGTGTTTTAATAAATCGTCGGGTCCGCTGAAACTGAGGCTCGTCTTTTAGAAGATGAAAAGTAGCATAGTTGGCAATGGGAATAGAGTTTCTTTCTGCATTGATCTATACATAGTTTGAAATCATGGCTTTTATCTATACATAGTTTATGACCTCATAAGTATGTTGAATGATTTTGCATGGATCAATACATACTTGATATATCCATAGTTTAGTTGTTCATTTCATTGGCATGATTCACTCTTATTAATGGTATTGCATTGATCTCTCACATCACTATACTGGAACTCATTGGACTATTTTGCTAAACAGATTTGAACCATGATATACTATGTATAGGTCAACTATGTATAGATAAAAGCATGATTGCCATGTTTTGCTATTATGATTGGCACTATAATATATACAGGTAATCACATGATCACATACTGGAATTCATTATTGAGCACAGATTGAGCACATATTGATTATGTATAGATAAAAGCCATGATTGCCATTGATCTATACATAGTTGATCCATACATAGTTTATGATTTGGCTCTATTTAATGGTATTGCATTCATCTCTCACAGCAGTACACTAGAACTCATTACTGGCAAGAAACTGTTACAAAGTTTAGTTGTTCATTTCACTGGTATTGATCTCTCACAACACTATACTGAAAGTCATTAGTGAGCATATATTGACTATTTTGTCAAACAAATTCTAAACAAACTGTTACAGCATATATTGGACTGTTTTGCTAAACAGATTTGAACCATGATAAACTACGTATAGGTCAACTATGTATAGATAAAAGCCATGATTGCCATGTTTTGCTTGATTGGCACTATGATATATACAGGTAATCACATGAGCACACACTGGAATTCATTATTAAGCACATATTGAGCACATATTGATTATGTATAGATAAAAGCCATGATTGACATTGACCTATACATAGTTGATTCATACATAGTTTATGACTTGACTCTATTTAATGGTATTGCATTCATCTCTCACAGCAGTATACTAGAACTCATTATTGGCAAGAAACAGTTAGAAAGTTTAGTTATTTATTTCACTAGTATTGATCTCTCACAGCACTATATTGGAATTTATTAGTGAGCACAAGTTTATGACTTGGCTCTATTTAATGGTATTTCATTCATCTCTCACAACAACATACTAGAACTCATTACTGGCAAGAAATTGTTACAAAGTTTGGTTGTTCATTTCACTGGTATTGATCTCTCACAGCACTATAGTGGAATTTATTAGTGAGCACATATTGACTATTTTGCTAAACAGATTTAAAACAAACAGCCAAAAACTGTTACAAAGTTTAATTTTTCATTTCACTGGTATTGATCTCTCACAGCACTATACTCGAATTTATTAGTAAGCACATATTGACTATTTTTAAAATAGATTTGAAACAAATAGTTACGTTTGAATGAACCAAAAAAACTTAAAAAAATCCAGTATGCAAAGGTGGGTGTGAGAGGAGAACCGTTTACCGCAGTCATTGTTCAAAGTGGAGAAGAGAAATCGCAGAAAATGCCATGGCCACACGCCACGGCCACAGAAAACCCACAAGCCCAAAAAACGCAGCAAACCAGAAACCCTCGCCTTCGCACAACAGAGCATGAAAACAATACAACCGTCGTCTTCCAAAAAACACAATTTGTTCTTCCAAAAACCTAAGGCAGATTTGGCGGACCCGACAATTTATTCAAACACATTCATAAAAACCCAAAACCTGGTTTTCATTTCAACTTCCACCTATTTCTTGGAAGAAATTTCTTCCAATTTTTGAGTGAAATTGGCAGACGAAACTCGAAACCGGGTTATGCGTTTGATGAACCAAACGCCACCGTTTTCTTCCATAAACCGGTTTTGGCGCTGAAAACCCTATTTCGCGCCCGGTATTCCCGTAACCAAACGGGGCCATAGTGAAACAAAATTGGTTTTTGTAATTCGATACAAACATATCAATACCATGAATTGACTTAAACATCCAAGAATTTAGAATAGAGAACAACAAATAGAATTGTGAAGAATCAAGATATAAATAGAGAATGCAATTAATTCTATTTTGGTTACATTGATCTTTCCTTCACTGTTTCCCCATTCTCATACCTCCCATTCTACTTTTCTATCTACTACTTGCTATCGAGTTCTCCCTTGCATAAGTAAAGAACTCCCAAAACCGAACATTAACCAACTAACTTTCGTAACTAACTTTAACTTCCAAGGAATACTAACTAAGCTAGTAAAGTATTGTGGAGATCAACTTCACGATTACAAACCTTTTATTTATTAATCAAAAAACTTAACTTCTATCCCCAATTACATCATTAAAATAACTATATAAACCTTAGACTCAACCCAACCAATTATTAAAATAACCATTCATAATGCATGTAGAATCCTCATTCTATGAAATGAGTGGAGTCTTGGGATGCCCCTGCATCATTTAGCTTTAGCAATATATTGTGAGGTGCAATTTGGTTTCTTGCTAGTCCATGTGACCAACCTCTTGCCTAAGAAAAATGTTCCTCCACTGATGCTCTTTTTCTCATCAATGTTTCTAGCCCAATCAGCATTAATATAGGCTCTTAACTCAAATTTCCCATTTTTCTTATAGTATAGACCAAACTACTATGTTCCTTTTAGATATCTCATTATCCTCTTTACAACCATCAAATGATTCTCCCTGGGATTAGCAAATAATCTTGCAACTATCCCTACAGATAATGCAATGTTAGGTCTGCTATGTACTACATATTGCAATTTTTCAATCATAGACTTGTACAATGTTTGATTCACCTCGGCTAAATCATCATTCTTTGACAACTTGTGTCATGTCATCATAGGTGTACTTACTAGTTTGGAATCCTCCAATCCAAAAAAATTTAATACTTCCTTGACATATTTTGACTGAGTGATGTATATACCATATTTCATTTGATATAATTTCAAACGCACAAAGAATTTGATCTCTCCAAACATAGACATCTCAAATTCTTGCATCATTTTATTTGCATTATCCTTACATAAAGCATCTTGACCTCCAAATACGATATCATCAACAAAAAATTTAGATAACAAAATACCTTTTCCTTTCTTGCCTTCATGTACAGATTGTTGTCATCATCATTCCTTTCAAATCGAATCTTCACAAGATAATTATGTAGTCTCTCATACCATGCTCTTGGTGCTTGTTTCAAGCCATATAGAGCCTTGTGTGGTCTACATACCATGTTCTTATTGTTAATATCAACAAAACCTTCTAGTTGTTCTATGTAAACTTCTTCCTTTAATATGTCATTCAAAAATGCAAATTTAACATCTATTTGATAAACTTTGAAACCTTTGTATGTCGAATAAGCAACTAGAGTTCTTACTCCTTCCAATCGAGCAACAGGAGTAAATGTCTCTCCATAATCAATTCCTTGTTCTTGCACATATGCTTTGTAGACTAATCTTGCCTTGTTCCTTGTGACTTCACCATTTTCATCTAACTTGTTTCTGAATACCCACTTTGTGTCAATCACATTTTTATCTTCTAGTCTAGGAGCTAGAGTCCATGTTTTGTTTTTCTCAATCTCTTCAATCTCTTATTCCATGGCTTTACTTCAGTCTACATATTCTAATGCATCTCTTACTGATTTGAGTTCCTTCATGCTCAAAAAATATGTTTCATTTCTCAATCTATTTCTTGTTATTAGTCTAGCATCTTTATCTCCAATAATTTGAGTAGCAGGATGATGTCTTTTGAAATATTTTGACAATCTTGGTTCAGCTCTAGTTTCTTCAATTTGTCTTTCAACTTTAGGCTCATTGTGTACATCTCTATTAGGTAGTTCAGCATCTCTTTCATTTACACTAATCTTAGAATTAGAATGTGCATCAACTTAATTTTGTAACTCGGCATCTAAATGTAGCTTGGTTCCTAAATGCAACTTAGCATTCATAGTATGTGACTTGGTAGTCACTGAAACTTGTTGTTGGTTTGTAGCTTGATTTGCAACATCTTCTTCAATAGAAATACCTTCATAAAAGTATACAAATGATTTGTATTCTTCTAGTTCTTTCATAGGTTCAGCCTCATATACTTTTTTATATTCATCAAAATTCACATTTGCACTTTCCACAACTTTGTTAGTGTTAGTATTTAAACACTTATAAGCTTTACTTCTTGTGGAGTATCCTAGGAATATACCTTCCTCATTTTTTGCATCAAGTTTACCATTCCTAAAGCCTTTAAGAATGTAAAATTTGCTTCCAAAAACCTTAAAAGATTTCACATTAGGAGAGTATCCATACCATAGTTCAAAAGGTGTTGAATGAGTACCTTTCTTGACTGGTACACAGTTCATGGTATAGACAGCTATACTTACAACTTCTCTTTAGTATTTCAAAGAAACATTCTTCTCCATCATGAGTGTTCTAGCATAGTCCATTATAGATCTATTTCTCCTTTCAACTATTCTATTTTGTGGAGGGGTTAGGGGAATATGTCTATCTTTTGATTCCACTGTCATTACAGAACATCTCAAACTCATTTGATGTGAATTCTCCTCCTCTGTTAGATCTCAAAAACCTTAGACTTTTACATATTTCCTTCTCAATTCTTGATAAGTACCACTTAAACATTTGGAAAGCATCAAATTTTTGTTTCAAAAACATAACTGTCATCATTTTAGAATAGCAATCAACAAGTAGCATAATGTACTTATCTACTTTGTAGCTTTTCACATCAATTGGACCACACAAGTCAATATGAAAAATCTCTAGTATTCCTTTAGAGGTATGAACTTTTCTCTTAAAACTTGACTTAGTCATTTTTCCTAACTGGTATTGTTTGCACATTATATTATCAGGCTTCTTCAACTTAGGCAAACCTCTAACATTTCTCATGTGACTGATACTGACCAGGTTATCAAAATTGACACAACATAACCTTTTGTGCCATAGCCATACATCATCAAATTTTATAACTAGACAAAAAGCATCCTCTATATCAAACTAGAATAGATTACTCCTAGTGTCATCACCCTTTCCAATTAGTTTTCCATTAGTGTCATATATCTTAGCAATCTTGTTTTCAAACTCAACCTTACATCCTGAATTATTCAGTCATGACACACTCAAGAGATTATAGTTAAGTCCTTCAACATAGTAAGCATTGTCACATAAAATTGTATCTATGAGTTTGATAGAACCTTTTCCTTTTATCAAACATGGTGCATCATTACCAAATCTTACACTATTTTCATCATAAAAATTCAGTGTAATGAGCTTGCCTTTGTCTCCAATCATGTGATGTGAACACCCACTATCAATGATCCATCTATCATTCTTATTCACACAAGTCACAAGTGCAGTTTCCTCATCTTCATTAGATTCATCCTTCATTGCAAAATACACCACTTCATCATCATGTTCATCATAATCATCTCTTGTTTCCTCTTTAACAATATAGCATGACTTTTTTCCTTTGTCTTTATAGTCCTTTTCTTCATCTCTGCTACTTTTTTACTTGTCACCAATTTTTTAGTTCTTCTTCTCTAGACATCTAGTAGGAATATGACCAACCTCATTATAATTGAAACAAATGATAGGTAATTTACCTTTGAACTTACCTTTACTTTTGTGGAGTCCTCTTGCCAGTAGTGCTTCAAGTTGTTCTACATCTTCGTCATCTGTATCACTATCACTAGACACATACTTTTTCTTTTTCTTTTTTTTCTTCTCATTAGGTTCCTTCAATGATACCTTATCTTTGAAAGTAGATTCAATATTCTTAGGTTTGTAATTATCAAAGTTAGATAACTCAAAAGTAGTGATTCTACCTACTAGACCTTCAAGTGATAGATTATTCCCTAGTATACATCTCAGTTCTTGAACTGTAGAAAATCTAATGGCATATACAAGTAATAGTGTTCTTAAAACTTTTCTTAGTACAGTTTCATCATCTATATTACCAGTAGCTCCTCTTATTGCATTAACAACTTCTTTTATCCTTACAACATATTGAGAAATATTTTCACCTTATTCCATTCTCATATCATCAAACTTACCTCTGAGAGTTTTAGCATTGTCTCTTAAAACATTTGTATCTCCTACATAGATGGTGGTCAAGGCATCCCACATTTTCTTTGCACTATCAAGACTTTTGATATCATCAAATTCAGCATAGCTTAGGGTAGAGGCAATCTCTACCATTGCCTAGTTGTGTTCTTTCTTCTTTTTCATATCCTCAGTAGTTGGGGCTCCAACAAGATTAACATGCTCTATGGTAATGGTAGATTGTGTATGATCTCCAATTCCTCCAAGGTCTAGCTTCATCAATCTTTGCCATGTAGGAAAGCTATCTCTATTAAGCTTGGGTACTTCTCTTTTTACATCTTGATCTCTGTGCTTCTAGTACCTTCAAACTAGTCCTCTTAAGTAGATGGCTCTAATACCAATTATTGGAATACTATAGAATAACTAAGAGGGGGGAGGGTGAATCAGTTATCCAAGGTCTAGATGTATAAATAAAACTTTTCACAACTTAGTGAACCCGTAAAACATTTATCATCATGCATGCATCCAAAAGATTATGCAATGACTTAAAACTTGTAGGTTACTATTAAATCAACTTGTAGAAATGTAAACATGAAACATAAAAGATTCATCAACACACTTGACATAATGATTTATGTGGAAACCCAATTTTGGAAAAACTGCCAATAACGTGCTACTCTTTTTCACTCTTCTAAAGTGATGCCTTGTGAAAGGCCAACCATGTTAAAGGTTACAATATACACTATTAAATGTGACCCTAATAGAGGATTTCAATCACCTTGTTAGGAGTGAACCTTTTTAGAGGACTTTAGACAATTCACTTGGAATATCACCTAGTTATAGGATTTACAAATGACTGTTATGTCAACCTTAATCCAAAGGATTTACCCTAGACTGATACATTTATTAGAGAGTAATAGTAAGGCTTGATTTGATAACAACTTACAACTCCATTTGCAGATTATAGATCATTAGTTTAGTCCTCTATTCTACTTAACCTTCACTCATTGTAGCTTTGATAGCTTGTTTACCCTTTAAGAATTCATACCCTTAAGCCTTCTTTCTTAACATGCCAATGCAAACTCTTCTCTTAGGTCACTAGATGAAGTAAAACCCTTGACTCCTTGTCTTCACTTAGGTTCTCGCACATGATAACCTTTACTTCTAACTAGCCATTCCTATAAATAGAAAATTAAGATGTTTTGTTACTCATTCTTCATCATCCAATTTAGGGTTAGGATGGATTAGGTAGGATACAATGAATCTATCCCATATTCTATATCTCTTCTAGAAAATTCTCCTTGAATTCTCTTTGAATTCACCTAAAAATAATTTACCTTGAATTTTGTGCCACCAACTCTTCAATATTATCTTCCACCTGGTTTACATAATCCAAGAAAACAAACTTGTGGGCTCAGATCCATTGAATTCATAGTCTTTTAAATAATGTAGCCACTCAGCATTATCTAGCTTCTAATGCTCAACACATACTATGTTTCTCAGCATCCTCTAAAAAATTACTTGACATGAACTAAAGTTTATTGGTGTTTGGCATCAACTAAACTTTACTCAACATCCACTGTTTTACTTGGCATACACTTGAATGAACTTTTACTCGGCTCCAACTAATTTTTTGCTTAGCTTGCACTGACTTTTCTCGGCACCTACTATCTAATTAGTCAAGTTTGGTAGACAAACTTTGTGTAACTTGTTCTTCTAAACTTTCTTAGTGCAACCAGCCTTTGTAACCTTAAGTAGATTATCAATACATCATGTTATCACTATCTTAACTAATTATTATACTTATTTACAAAATCATAACTCAACCTTTTGTTTAGGTGTTATTGTTACATCTTTTGATCAAATCCTCTTCATTAATCAAATAAGTGATAGCACTGAAATCATATAAGCAATTGTCTTACCAGCAAATAGCAGGTTTGACATCAGTGACAAAACAATGATTCAAACATACAATCTCCCTCTTTTACAATATATTTTCAATCTATTATCAGCAAGAATTTGGTCAAGAGGTAGAAGAAGATGAAGAGGAAGAAGATAATGAGGATGATGAAGAAGAAACACATGCCCAAGAACCACTTTCTCTTACATAGGATCAAGGAGAGACCTAAGGAGAAGAAGAAGTAGAACATGATGAAGGTGTCAAGGGAGAAGAAGCCAATGAAGAACCTACTCCTATATAAAAGAAAAAGAGAAAATAAAAGAAGCCAGTTGCAAGAAAACCTAAGAAAGTTGTAAAACCTTCACAAAAAAAGCCTACAATTCCTATAACTAGGGCTAGCAAAAGAGCTACTACTAAGAAGACTCAAGAAGTTGAGAAGCCTAAAGGAAAGAAAGCTAGTATAGCTACCAAGGAAGATGAACCTAAGAAGAGGCAAAGGAGGAAATATATAGCCTTAGCTGAATTAGATGAGGAGAGGACCAAATTAGATGACAATAGCCAATTCAAAATGGTAAGTCACAGTCCCTCTTCTAATTTTGACAACTTGTGTGATAATGTCAAGAACAATGTTGATTTATCAGGGTTCACACATGTTGAGTTTGATAAAATTGGGAAAATAGAAATGAATAAAGTGGAAGAGTTTGTGTATGCCATTATAGAAACTTTTAAGACCATTACAATTAAGATTGCCAACTCTTTACCCAAAAGTCTAGATGATAGAGTTGAAAAAAGGTGGCAATATAGTCTAACAACTGAAAGGCATATTAGGGAGATTACTCTAGCCAAAGTAATGCCAAACTTGGAAAAATCTACTATGAATAAGGCTATTAATAAGTATAAGGGGAGATTTTCTCCAAAATAAAGAGCCTTTAATGTTTTATATAATAATATTGAAGAGGTTATCAACCAAAGCACCAAACTGTGGAAAGTAATATATGGGGTGACAACAGATGAGTCAAGAAAAAAAACACTTGTAGAAGTTGGTAAAGACAAAGATGAATAAGAAGTAGCTAAGATCACAAAGGATGAATTTGTAAGGCAAGGAAATAAGGGAGGCGCTGATAAAGAAGAAGATATAGAGGCTACAACTAAGGAAGAGTGGCAGCAAGATTAGAATGTACCAAAGGTACATATGCCAAGTGTCAATCCCCCTCATGTGGAAAAAACATATCAACAAGAAGATACAGTAAAGATCAAGGATGTCTCTAATAATATCACTCATAACATCAATCCCTTAATAGAGGAGGATATGAAGAAGCTATTGATTGACTCCACCACCAAGGAAAAACTATGCAACCATCTTGATTGGTGGGAGTAGATGAGATTGAGAAGGTAGAATTGGCATCTACAGGGGAGAAAACCCAAGAAATATCCATAGCCCCCACCCTCAATCTACTGAATTACAACCCACAATGCCTATTGTAGTATACCAAAGAAAGGACATAGTGACATCAAATTTCAACACATTGGTACAAAAAGCTTTAGTACAAGCAGTTTCAATAGTTGAGAAAGATGGGACATGAATCCAAATAGGTCAAGAAACTAGTCCTGCACCTACAACACAAGCACAAGGTGAAGTTGAAATCAAAGAAAAGGAGAAGGATAGGACCAATGATTTAGTCTTGACTATGAAACCAAAGAAATAGATAGAAATTCAAACACTAGTTACCCTACCAAATATTATTGCTCCTACTCTTAGTCAAGCACTTCATAGGCCAAGTGTAGAAGCTACACCATTGCAATCATTAAGGGCCAGTTCTAATGCATCTAAGGTTGATGAGGTTACATCTTATGGTGATGTCAACTTAGATGAGGTGATTTAACTTCCAAATTTTAATCTTGCATCAATCGCCATGGACAAAATAAGCATATTACATGATGCTCTAGCCAAAAAGAAGCACCAAGAACTACTCAAAAAGGAGCATCGGCAAAAACAAGCACTACATGACATCAAAGACATATTTTTTGATGCATTTAGCCTACCTGCACCTGATGAAGACAAGCCAATTATTGAGCAATTGGCAAACATTGTGGTGAAGATAAATGATAAAGACCTAGACACAACTATCAAACTATTAGAATGGCTTAAGAAGAAATTTCAAGCCAAGGTAAATGAAAAGATATCTAGTGTCATTGTACTAAGTTAAATTGAGTTAGCAACCAAAATTGATGGTGTGAAGAAGGTGTTGGAGAATATTTTCTCTCTTTACACCAAGTTGTGTGATGTAACTATGTTCACACAAGAAGTGTAGAGACACATTGACCACCTAGAGGGAGATTTGAAGTCAATAGGTAAAATCCTACAACAATCTCCTGGTCAAAGTTAGTCTCATTTAAGGAATTTTTTATCAACACAAGGTCAGTTAGTAGCATTACATGCTCAAGATGCAAATAGTTAGGCTACACTAATTAGAATTTAGTCCATGTTGACCCCTCATTATCCTTTGTAGAAACATTGATGAAGAAAGATCCCCATATTTCTACTCATGAAGGCCTAGTTAACCTTGCTATTGAGTTAGATATTAAAATCTCTAGAGGTAGCATGTGACAACTAGGATGCAACATTGAAGATCCTAATGCAGGTCCATAAATCATTTTTGGACAAACACACTATTAGTGTACCACCCATGACATAAGTGTCAAAAAGGGGGAGAATTAATGAAAATGAAAAAGGGGAACAATGAATAAGTTTTGGGGGAGATCAAGCAAAGGGGGAGTCAGTACAAAAATAGAGTTCAGTAGTACAATGGATTTACTCAACAAGAGTATTAGATTTAGATTTAGAAAAGCTCAATCAACTCAAGGGGAGTTATAAAGTTTTGAGGTATGATTGTTAAGTCACAAGTTTTGCAAAATTTTGAAGTTTTGAAATTTTGTATGCAAGTCGAGTAAAGGATAGAGATTATCTAAGTTATGCTCATAAGTTAAGGATACATATGCATGACCAAGTTTTTTTTTCACTCATGCCAAAAGGGGAGATTGTTGATCTTAGATTGGTTTTAACATATGATTGAGAATACGCTTAAGTCATTTAATAGACAAAACTTAGTTCATATTGAACAAGTAATGTATGTCGAGCATAAGTTGTCAAATAGTGTATGTCGAGTGAGATATATAGTATGTTTTGAGCACCAATATGTGTCAAGTAAATAGCTGGTGTCAAGTCACTCAACCGTCAAGCAAAAAATTGATGCCAAGTGATTCAAATGTCGAGTGAACAATGGTGCCAAGTCATTTAGAGGTTGAGTTATAACATTGAAGATATAGTGGATGTTGAGCATCAGAGACTTCAAGTGCCAAGTAAAATAATTTTGGACATGGTTGTTTCTAATGGCACAAACTTCTATGCCATTTTTGAGTTGATATAAGGATTGTTTTGCAATTCTAGATGATAAGAATGAATCTATATTGAGGATACCTATGAAGTACATGCAACCAATTAGATAAAGGGATGAATTAAGTGGCAAGATAGGTGAATCACAATCATTGATTCATACCTAACCCTAAGTTTCCTAGATCTTCTTGAGGAAGGTAAACCCTAAAACATTGTATGAGAAAAGAGAGAAGTTTGCATGTGCAAACAAAGAATTCATGGTGACTAAGGAGTTGTGATAATAAAGTTATGAATTGCATAATTAGTTAGAGGAGAATAGAGGAAAGGAGTTAGAGGATAGAAGTGATACATCTGATAAGAGAGGATCAAGGATACCTACAAAGAGGCCATCTATTATCTAGCAATAGAGTGCTAACCATATGATCATTCCTAAGAGATTCTAATAGGTGAATCAGTTAAATCTCTTAACAGAGTAGTCCTAACAAGCTGTTGTAAATCCTTTAACATGGTTCTTACTTCATTGTAAGTTTAAGTCCTTTAACCAAGCACACTTATAATAGGGTGTGAAATCCTTTAATAGGGTAAGATCTAAAAATCTTGTAAGCCTTTAATAGGGTAGACCTTTTATAGGGTAGATCATAGTTTATGATCAAACATTGTAACCTTCATTAGATACACTTTACAACTATAGTAGTGAATATTAGTGGGTGTCATCCCCACCTCAATTTTATGTTCTCATTGAAGGGTTTTTGGGTAATCATATCTTGTGTCGTATGTGTGGAATTATATGGATGAATATGTTTATTTTGGTATTTCAATTTACATGAAAATTGTGAGATGGATGTGGGGTGAATAATTTGTGGTTAAATTTTTGAAGTGTTGATTCACCCCCGCACCCTCTTAGATTTTACTTTTCCTATTGTATTTCCAACATTTTTCTAGCATCTTAATGGGAATACATGCTTAATTTTTAACATTGAACAATGGAAGTAATTAATTTCAAATGAAATTTTGTTCTCTTTGGTTATGGTCACAATATTCATCAAGCATTGAGGAGGATGCATTTTCTAAGGGAGGGAGAATGTCACAACCCACTCCACTAATTTTTAACATTCAACAATGGAAGTTAGAATATAAATAATTTCAAATGAATTTATGTTCTCTTTGTTTATGGTCACAATATTCATCAAGGATTGAGGAAAATGCATTTTCTAAGGGGGGCCAGGATGTCACAACCCACTCCATTAGTTATCAAATAATTTAGTATTGGATGCCACCTAGATTTTAATTAAATTTGTTCACCTATTTGTAAAAACTATTTTTATTTATGAATGTATTATTTTCAAAGGTTTCAAGAAAAGCTAAAAAGGGGGAAATTCATGAACAGTCATTTGGAATATGAATATGTGATTGATTGGGGGGGATAATAAGAAAAAAGAGGAGGGTTGGGACATTATTATTTTATGTCAGGCTTGAAAAGGGGCACTAACATTTATCTGATTTAGCAACTTAAGAAAAGATTTTTGGGAGAGAAAAAGGGAATTTCTCTAGAGATTGAAGGATTTTTTTTTTTTTTTTTTTGGAGAAAGGGAGAAGCATTAGAGGATGAATCACACCCACTCAATATGCTATCTAAGATTTTTTGGTTTAAATATTTTGTTTTCCTGTCCTATTGAAGTAGAAATGGTTACTCCATTTGATTCCTTGCTAAATTGGTTTCTTTGGTTTATGTTTGTGAAATTTGAGATATAATTTCATTCTTTATAGATTTCATTGCCATGAGAGTCTAAAAGTGTAATTATTAGCATTTTATGTGTCAACTCTTCATCTATCTTTATTCCGAAGAATTGGCCCATCTATGTGATGCAAGTAATGGGTGTCAATCACTAGGTTATTCCCAATATCCTTTCTTGAACTTATTCTAAGTTCAACCAATACCTTATCCCTTCCTCAAGACCTACTCAAGACTAGAGTGTTGGTTAATTGCTTCCTCAACATTCCTACTTCACCTTCCAATACCATCTTTATCTTTTAAGTATCCTCAAACCTTCAAAAAGGAAACCAAATCTTCTCTACACCTCACTCCCTTGCACCCTCTAGGATCCCAAACTCTACTATCCTTCTAGGATCCCAAACTCTACTATCCTTCTTTGTACTCTTTTTCATCATTTCACCAAGTTTCAAAACCATGTCATAGGTTTTGGACTCCCTTCTAAGTCAAAACTGCAAGTTCCTTTAGGAGGCCTAATAAGGACTCTTTCCTAGTAGCCCTATCCAACCATTTTATTCATCAAAATCCCAAAACTTTCAAAGAACTTACCAAAATAATTACAAAATTACTATTAGGTTATGAAAACCTAACAAACTCCAAAAGATGGGATCTAGGTCGACTCTCCTTACCCCTTAACTCTTGAGCCCTAGTTTAGGACTAATTAGGACTAATACCATAGTATGGGTTAATATGCCATCAAAACCAAAACCCACATCAAAAATACTTTTTTCAACACTTAGGACATCCCTCCACATTATCATCTTTCAAATCTCAAGCATCCATGACCTCCAATGTGCCCTCTGCAACGTGATTCCTGACTGTCTGCACGTTAAACACATAAGGTGCTTAGCTTAAGGGATGTTAGGATACTCCAAGAAGGTGGGTGTTTTGAAAATAAAAAGTGAAACATTTATTTTCCACCATGGAGATTAGGAAGGAACTCCATTTTAGTTAAATCCCTAAGCATGGATAAGGGTAACTAGTAGACACAAAATAAATCAAATCTACTTCAAGCTAATCCTATTCACCACAAACTAATTAGTACCTTTAATAGGAAGCAAAACCTAGCTTTTCACAATAGAAACATGTACATATTGTAATAATATAAAGAAATCTTAAAATTGTACTTGTTCTATGCACATTTTCCCACCAAAATTGCTTTCTTATTGATTCAAAATTCCAACCCTTTCCTAGGTTGAAGAGTATCCATTTATAGGCTATGCCTCTTGACCTTACATATGCACTCCTACTTGGTTGATCAAAACATAACTTAACTGTTGACCTTCCAAAGTTGCTCGGAAACAATATTTGTTGCATGACAACTTTTTGTTAATTTTTGCAACATTTCAATATTTCTAATCAAATGCCTTCAAATGCTTACCAAAACATGATAAACCATGCAAGAATTTAAAAAATATATAAAATTGAATATTTTTGGTCAACTCATAACATTGACCAATGTTGATTGGCCTATAACCTGCCCATGGCCTTATTACAATATGGAAGAAATTTGTCTAAATACATTCTAGAGATGCTTGAGATTTGCATATTGCCTTGTGTCAACTTGGACACTTATTAACCACCTAATCAATCCAAAATAAAGGTTTGACCACCTTGTTTAGAACCTTGGGCCCTTGCACCACTATGTATCATAAATCCTGGCCTATAGAAGAATAGGCTGCATTAACTTGATTGCTATGCTTAATAGAAAAGGTTCCTGGGATGCTATCCTACCCGAGAGTTACTCTTTTTGTCCTTCCTAATGAACTTTTGGTGTAATGAGGAATGAAGAACTAGGGACAAGGGCACACCTAGCTATCCAAACCACCTTGCAAAGTAACACAACAGAAGCAAACATACAAAGAAAAAAAAACCAAGGAGAGAGAGGACAAACACTTTTATTGATTAAACAAATTATTAGCATACATGCCCAGTTGTAAGGCCTTCTAGGTTACAGCCAGATACAAAATATAGCTTAAACTCCATAACCTAGTTTCAAATTCATACTTCCAGACAAATATGCACATATATATATATATATATATATATATATATATATATACATATATATATATATATATATATATATATGTATGTACATATATATATATATATATGTATGTACATATATATATATATATATATGTATGTACATATATATATATATATATGTATGTACATATATATATATATGTATGTACATACATATATATATATATGTATGTACATACATATATATATATGTATGTACATATATATATATATATATATATATATATATATATATATATATATATATATATATATATATATGTATGTATGTATGTACATACATATATATATATGTATGTACATATATATATATATATATATATATATATATATATATATATATATGTATGTACATATATATATATATATATATATATATGTATGTACATATATATATATATATATATATATATATATATATACATATATATATATATATATATGTACATACATATATATATATGTATGTATGTACATATATATATATATGTATGTATGTACATATATATATATATATATATATATATATATATATGTATGTACATATATATACATATATATATATATATATATATATGTATATATATATATATGTATATATATATATATGTATATATATATATATGTATATATATATTCTTGCTTGTTTGTAGTGAGTTTCTTGAAAAGTGTAAAGCCTTCTATTGATTCCTGATAAGGAAGAGATAGGTTCTAATATTTTAGACCACTAGTGCTATCAACATGGTGGACATGAGTATCTATAGCCTTTGATTTGAGATTTTTGTCTATCAGTTTGAATTTTGACAACCCCTCCAATGCAGGATCTACCTGTGCTTCAACCAAACGTAGTGTTACAGAATTAAAGATTGTTAATGGTATAAACCAAATGAATAATGGGGTGTGCTCAAATACTTGCCCCTATTGATGGAAAAGTAAGTTTGTTGATTAGATGTTGGGAGGAAATCTGATTTAATACTCTCTTTGTGACCTTCCTTCTTTTTTTGTATGCCATGAGTCCCGATTTTATATGGTGATGTTGGAAAAAACATGTCTCATTGCAATTGTTTAGTAACATCATTATCATTATTATTATTATTTATTATTAATAATATTTCAAATATTGATTTCTCGGTGATGGTCAATAAGAAGTAAATTTATCGATTCGCTTGTGTCAAAGGTCATTTGATGTGTATTATACTCAGATATAATCGTTATCTTAAATATTAAAATAATTTCATTTCCCTATTCAAATTGATTTATATTCATATCATAGGTTGACTTATAATCTTATTTGTTATTATTATTAGTAAAATAATTATTATTATTATTATTATGATAATGTCAATGATAAATTAGTTTGTATATGTATTTATACATTCATTAGAAAAAATATTATTTATTAAATAGGACATTATTATTTTATTTTTATATTGATTATTAAATTCTATTATAGTAATGGAGCATTACAATCCACCCATCTATTTAGCCTGATGTTTTTATACCAAAATTACACCAAAAATCTGCAATAACTTAACAAATGGGTTCTTGCACAAATCCAAGGCTATAGATCAGGAGTAGAGGTTTCCAAAAAGTGGTTATAATAGCCAATTAGAATAACGATTTGAGAGTTATGGCCTTCCAAAGTTTGGCTACCTAGAATTTCTAAAATAAATGTCAAAGGTGTATTTGGCTCACTCTACATGTATTCTTAGAATCTATCAGCCCTAGTTATTAAGTTTATGTGTCTAGAACCTTCCCAGGTGGCATAAAATTACCTATTTAAGAAAGACCTGAACATTTTCTAGGACAGCTCTAGGTGATGGTTTAGAGTTTTGTCTTGCAGATTACTGTAATGAAGGCACCCATGAGGGTTATCATATTTTAATTTTGAATTTTTTAATTTCACATTTATGGGGATAATAAGAAGCCCATATTTTGTTCTCACAAATTGTTGTTGTTTCTTTGTTTTGTTATGTGTTTATGGTATTAAGGGGAGCACCCTCCATTAATTGTGTTTCCAAGCAGTTTGTGTTGATGTAGATTTGGAGCCAAAATTTAGTAACTAGTGATGCCAACAATGGTTTGGGCTAAGGATTGCCCAATTATGAGGTAGGGTTTCATAACTCCTTTCTATCATATTGTTGCTTAATCTTTGAGCTAGCTACAGTTATCCTCACAAACTTTTTGTTGTTGACACACCCAATTGCAATTATTAGAAAATTAGAACAATCATTTATTACCTCTTGTTTGTTGTACTAGTAGCATCTTATGGTTCATTTAGTTGAATAAATTGATCCTCACTAATCTTTCTGGTTAAGAAATATACGTCAAAGATGTAAGTTTCATTAATCATGTCCATTTACTACATTTTTGATGATCTACTACGGAGAGGAATATGTAAAACAATGTCTAATGATTGCTTAATAAAGTAATATTGTTAACATCATACAACATTTATGCAATTTTTCAACTGCGAGTCTATGTATAATGTTGGTAATTATATCTTAACTTGATATGATGAATATGAATATTGTTCAACGTCATATGAAATTAAAAATTTACATATATAGTTGATAGTATTTTTGGAGCACTAATGACAGGGAGCTAACTTTCGTGTTCTGAAATGCCATGGGCAAGTTTTAATAGGGGTGTTAGACTAGGCATTAGGTGTTAAGAATATTCAAAATGTAGCATGTTGTATTGAAATGAAATCTTATAATGAAGTAGATAGTAAACAATTAAAATGGAAAACATCAAATTTCATAAATCAATAGTTGATTATGCTTACTTTGAGTGCCAATAATCCAACAATAGCAGTGATGGTTTATGTTATCTCTAAAAGTTGTGCCTCAACTGAAACCACAAACTCTAGTATTCAATCACTTTGAGTAGCATGGAAACACTCCTAGGTAGTGGGAAGTACCTAAGTTAGGAGTGAATCTCCAAGTTATAGGTTGTTTCCTCTTTATGTCTCATTTATTTACTTCTTAGAAATAGGAAAATAAACTTGAGTGGGAAAGGGATAGGAGGATGCTTGAAAGTAAATACTAAAAAGGTAAAATGGGGTGATACACTGGATGGTAGGATGAAGATATAGCTAGCCTAACTTGATGAAACTCTTTTGGACAGCTAACAAGAGCACAATATTGTAGGGGATCATTAATATATGAATACTTCACAAGAAAGATATACTTCAAATAAGGAATTAAAGGGAATGACAGCATTCACAATGTCACAACTTGAAAGAAAGTAGAGTACCTCAAGTTGCAACCTATATGAATAATATAAGACCTTTCTTGCAATTGAAATAGAGACATAACCTAGGGATTCAAAGACTAAATCATAAGAATTTATGTAAAATCAATTACTAAAGCAATAAGGAGACATAATAAGGGTTCTAAGATTGTTCCTTCATTCAAATCTGAAATGTCATTGAACAATACTGATCCACATTGAATGTAAAATCAAAGTGATATGCAAACAAAAACATGAATGACTCCTGGGAGATCTCAACTATGTTGTCTTGCATTAAAACTTCAAAATTTCAGGCCTTTCTCCACATCTTGGGAATCCTTAAATAGACTAGGATTGCAAAAAGCTTTAGATGGGAGGGGCATATGTCAGAAAATCAATGGAAGAGTATGAATATTTCAAAGAATTACCTTCATATTTAAGTTTTACATCTTCCCATTATGGGTAACATCAAGATAATAATCATGAATTTCCAAGTGCTACATGCAGCAAAGTACCTTAACTATCTTTTTCTTCATGTTGTGTCCAAAGATCAAATCTACAACCACCCTTGCCAGCACAGTCATTAACAGCTACAACTACATCAAGAATAAATCATGTTTTCTTGGTGTTTGTCCCATGGAACCGATAGGACCTGATCTCCATCATCTTCATACTCAACTACAAATTAGATATTCATTAAAATTGGGCCACATCGACCACTAAATCACCCCTTTAATCAATGCCAACCCACACTACTCTATCTTTATATTAACATTTTGCCACCCTGAGGTCAAATTATAGTTGACCAACAATTCATACCCATGTGTCTGCATTTGATAGGCCTCACCTACCACCTTTTCATCTTTGAATTGATATATTATCATGCTAACCTAGTTGACCCACGATATAACAATATTATGATCTTATGATCAGGAAACACCCTTTATTGACCCTTTTCTTCCCTTTGAAGATGTGCCACATGTCAGCCATTGATTTTCTTACTTTTATTGGCTTAACTGTTGGTCCCACTAAGACATGTTTCCTATAGGTGTTTCCCTACATTTCCTTAAAATATGATTATCTTGAAAATGTGGGCAAGTGATAACCATCGATCTGGGAAGATTGATGGCAGAAAATTGATAATGCTAAAATGACTAAGATGGGCCCACAAGCACATGTATCATACCTTTCCATCTCCATCACTTAAACCATGGGTTAAGCACTTAACTCTATAACCCTATAAACAAGGAGGAATCAAGCCATTTCCATCTTGACCTTGAGTAATACTTAACTCTGTGTGACTAGGCAACTAGCTATGGCCTTTAACTTTGGTCACCAAGTCGCGACTTAAAATCTAACTCAACCTTGACTCTTGCAATTGAGCAATCAAAGATGATAGTTGTATCACATCATAAACCTTGTTCAATGTGTAACCATGTGTGACCATGCAAACACACTAAATTCTAACCATTTGACTAACCCCTTCGCCTAGTCATAGCATAAATTGTGACTGGATCCCTTACCCCTACAAAGTCATGGTAACTACCATAACACTGATTGCATGGTCACACCATAAACTACTCATTTCATCCTAATTTTTGTGAAGCCATTAAGACCATGGATATAACATATTTTTCCTAGTCACACCTATATTGAGAGTTAGTATAAAAAGAGTTGTGAAGTTGTGCCTAAGGTGTTCACGAGGTCGCAACTTTACATATAGAGATCAAATGTATAGACAAAACATTGACTGAAGACATAGGGATAAAAATAGATATGCCTAGTTTTGCATATCCCTAATTTGCATGGCATTTAATGAGTCAAATATATTAGCCACCACCTTAGATGAAAAAGATTGATCAACCTATCCATTTTGTGCATGGTGATGAAAAATGCTAGACATTGAACTAGTAGCCTTAGGCAATCTATTAAGCATAGAGTCACCAAGTAATGATAATGGATCAAAAATAGTCGAGAAAACATAAATACATGCATTTGGGTCAAATATCACCATGAAAGAATACTGAGAATAAGAATGTTTTGCACTAGCAGATATACAACCTTTTTTAATTGCTCAGACCTTTTGAATCTGGGGACTTATTGGAAGCAAGGAAGACTAAAGCTAAACACATGCATGCTAGGTAGCACTTAGGGAAAACAAAACTAGGGAATATATACAAAACATATAGGATCCATAAGTAGATCATACCTCATAAATAGATCTTGAGATGTATCCCATTCATAGGGATGGGTAGAATTTTTCCTTCCACAGTAGCTAGTTGGTATGCATTGTGTTCTTTGCACTTTGATATCATGAATGACCCAGTCTATACATTATCAAACTTATTATGATGGCCCAACCTACTTTTAAGAATATCCCACTGTAAAACCAAATCTCCATCCTTAAATACCTTGAACTTGGACTTCCTATCAAACACCCTTTTGGTCTGCATCTATTGGTGTTCCATTATCTATAATGATATGCTTCTTTCTACCTCAAGCTCCAAAAACTTTGCATATGTCAACCTCAATGGATCATCCTCTTCAAAGAGCATCAAATTGTTAGCAAGCTCTAATGATGGAAACTCTATAGAGATGGGGCAGTTTGGCTTGTTTCCCATACACCAAAACATAAGGTGAGTTGCCCAAAATCTGCTTGGGAGTGATTCTATCAAGCCATAAGGTTGTTCAATATTCTCAACAAGTTTTTGTTTGTACTCTTAGCCAAACCATTACCTTGAGGGTAATAGTTTGATGAGGTATTGAGATACACTCCATTCTTCATTGCCCATTCATTTATTCTTGTCCCCACAAATGCCAAAGCATTGTCAGATATAATGGAGTTAAGAACTCCAAATCTGTAGATTAGATCATCATAAAAGTTCAGAATAGAAGTTTCATTGGCCTTTTTTAGAGCCACTACCTTTGTCCAACATGTGAAATAGTCTGTGGTAGTTAGAATCCATTTGTGGCTAGGACTATAATTTGGCTTTATGGGGCCCACAAAATCTATACCCACTTCATGAATGGTTGATCAATCAAAATAGGATGTAGGGGTAAGACAACCAACCTTTCCTTCCCAAAAAATAATGCATATTGTTTGCACTTTCTTTCCCAAGCATGAGAATCCTTAAACAGGTTGGACCAATAATATCTAACCCTCATGATTTTATATGCTGTCATTTTTGGAGAAAAGTGACCTCCTGCATCATGAAACTGCCCCAGAAACTTACTAGTCTCATCATTGTCAATACATCTAAGGAGGACTTCATTCATATCCTTTATAAACAAAAGGCCATCCACTAATATGTAGGGTATAGACTACAGTTTGAAATACCTTCTTTTGGCTTTTTCAAGTGACTGGGGACATTCTCCAATTTGCAAAAAGTGTGTCATGTCTCATAGCCAACCTTCTTGTTGACCTTGTACATCTCAATTAGCTAGAAAAATTTCTACCATGTCATCTATAGTCTAAATCCTTCCATTAGCTAACTGCTCACATAACCCTTTCCCTCTAACAAGTTTGGTTACTTGAATATCCACATCATATTCCATGACCCTAGTTATCCAACCATCTCTTTTCTCATTGAGGTTCTTGCTCAACAAAAACTCTTTCACACTAGGATGGGCCACCATAAAATGAATCATATTATTAGAGACCAAGTGTCTGAACTTCTTTAGGATTTTCACCATAGCAAGCACATGCTTCTCAATGAAGCTATATCTCTGCTCATAATCTTCTAAGCCTTACTAAAGAAAGAAACAAGTTGTTCTATATCTTAATCATTTTGCTGAACCAATATTGTAGAAATCATATCCATACTACCATATGCATACAAGGTGAAGTTTTTTGAAAAATTAGGATTCACCAAAGTAGGAGTAGCAGATAATCCTTCCTTTATTGCTTCAAAGCTATTTTTGGCTTCCTTTAACCATGTAGGTGTTTTTAAACTACCAAGAAAGTAAATACTTGATACCAAGATAATAAAGAAACACTTGGTCTAAGGGTTAGCTATTTCCTATGCTCAATTAAGGAGTTCTTAAATCTAGACCCAACTTCAACAAAATCACAAGGATTTTCTACTTTTTAGGTTCTGCATAACCAAGGTAGGTGCACTTGAGGGATAAAAGGCTTTAATATTAGATACTATATCCACACTTCATTTATTTAATGATACTATTTTACAATATCCATCCCTTATAGCAGATATTTGGTCATAATTCTTCTTAGATTGACATATAATTATGGGTGATAGCAACTAACCAAAACACAAAGATTAAATGTGATCAAGTACTGACTAGTTATGATATTCTTCATACATGAAAGTAAAATTGATTTGATTTTTTGAGATTTTTCTTGATGCTTATCCATTATCCCTTCATATGCAAATTGAAATAATTGATCAGTGCCTTGTTCATTGGGATTCAAAGTCTACCCAACTATTTTGACCTAATTGATTGTATTACAATCAATATTATCAACGATTTACCCTAAACCTTATTCTTATGCATATCCTTCTTACTGCCTAGAAATCCTATCATATCATTAAAGCATTTATTTAATTCATTGGATTAAAAGCAATAGCAAACTGATATACAACCTATTCTAGTTACATTAAATTGAATAAGCTTCACCCATACAACCTCAAGATAACCAGTCAATAACAATGGAGACAAGATTCAAAGAGAAAGATAAGGTGATAGTTCATCTTTGTATTAACTTTCTTTGAAAATAATATAACATTGGAATAAAACTTAGAACAACTCAAGATAAGACAATATGATCCTTGAATGTTAATGTATTCTCAGATTTGTAGAGAAAATACATCAAGAATACTAGACCAAATGTAAACCTAGCCAACACTAAAAATTACATAACAATTCACACCCTTTCTCTAGCCCTGGGATCTCATTTACATAGCATGAGATGTGACAAGCTTCACGAATAGAGAAAACTGAAAGTTGTCCTTAACACAAAGATAGTAAGAAAAGGGTTACTATTACAAAATACAAAATTTGGTGCAACAGAAATATTTATATCATGAATATTCCTTTTGTGGGGCCATTTTTGCTGCAATTTCTTTGTTGCCAAGGAATTTTTTATTTTCCATGATGCAAATTGTCATTCCTTGGAATGTGTGACCTTTGGACTTGCTTGTGATTAACTAGGTTCTATTTTTTTAAACTAATTTTAACTCATGGCTCTCCATTCTGGTCATCATGTACTAACAAACTGACAGTTACACTTGATTCTCCTATTGCCAAGCCATCAGTTGAACCTCTGTGCTTCTTATTGTAGTTTTTTGTTTATCTTTCTTTTCTTCTGTTTTAACTAATGTATCAATTATGTATAGCTCATTTGGGTCCACCTCATCTTCATCAATTTCATCAAGTACTAACTATTTTGAATGTACAAAATCTTCCATCCACTTGTCAAATAGTGTATCATCTAGCCAATTAAAACTCAATACTTCATGTTGCTTCTTCAAAACAAAATCTCCTTATTTATTTCAAAAAAATCTTCCCTAAGAGAATCATAGAATATTTGAACTTTAACAACTTCCTCAGTTGTTTTTGCCCACAATGCATGCCCCTTTTCATTTATAACTCCATTTATCCTAAGGCATAATAAATCATCTAATTCTTTGGCCCATTCCTCCTTGTCTTTTAATTTATCTATTTTTCTAAGTGCATGGGGGAAAAGTTCAAATTTCTTAGCAAGATAATTTGAGAAACAGATTATGATTCTCTTATACACTGAAACCCTCTTATCATCAAAATCAAAGAGATCATTAGTCATGTTAAAGTTTTTTTTCTATTTGTTCAAAAGTTAGACTAATGACTGACTAAAATACATAGAAGAGTGACATCTTTATCCCTGCTACTCCATTTACTCATAATTTGCTTCAAAGCATCCTCATTACCTTTTATCTCATTCCACATGTCCATTATTTTTACCAATTGTTCATAAAAGGTAGGCTAATCAATCTTATCTACCGAATACAAGATTGATTTTTTGATTTTGTCCTCATATTGGTCATTTAATTCCACATGTAATGCCCAAAGTTTTCTTTTCTCTTCTTCAAACTCCTTAGCTATGTAAAATTGTGGTCTCTATGTAGTATCTGGTAGCTCTACAAGGGGATTTGACCTAAAGGGCTCAACTGGAGGATGAGGATAAGTAATCTTGGGCTGACTGGATTCTCCCATGATTCTTTTTCCAAGTTGCTTGTCCATTTGGGCCATCTAAGTCTCCAATTGATGTATCATATTTCCTCTTTCCTAATATGCCTTTAGCATCTCTTCAATTCTAGCATTGAGCTCCAATAATTTACTTTTGTCTTTTGTAACAATAATAACTCCAAAATCCATCATTTCTTTGGTCATTAGAGACACCTTTTCACCATCTACCCCTTCTACCCTATACACCATGAGGCTACCTATATGTTCACCACTTGATGCTTCTTGCATATTGGTCTTACCCCTTTCCTTAATAGACCATACCACCAATACCTAATTATCATTACTATATTTCAATCTCTTATGGGCCTACAAGATTTCTTCTTTAGTTTTAAACTAAGTATCTTTCACTTTTCTTACAACATCAAAAATTATGGCATTGGCAATTTCCTATTCAGGTAAAATCAAAATCCTTAAATCCTTCAACAATTGTCAGCCACCTTCAGGGGTTATCTATGCAAACTCTTCTATAAAACTAGCTTTGGCTTCCTCTTCAATTTTAGAGTCCCTTTTGTTAGGTTGCTCTACTTTGATTAGTTTACACTTGGCCTCAAAATTGTCAATATTTCTTCTCCATAAAAATTGAGCAAATGCCCTAGACTTGAAAAAATTCTCATTATCAATAATTTGTTTAGAGGCCTATGCTATTACAGGATCTGTTTCCTTACCTCTTTAATCTCCCATAGTGAAATCTAGTGTTGGCATAGGAGGTTTCTCAAACTTTCCTTCTATATCTGTTGTTCTAACTACAATATCCCTCACCCCTCCTATTTGTCTCAATTGTTCTCTCAAGGATACTTCATCATCTATCCTGAGTGGGATATGGGTAGGTGAATATTCTTCAACTTAAGAAGATGATCCCTGCTCCAATTTGCATTTCTTAGGTGCATGTGCAGCAGGTGGGTTTTTAGAACTTGGTCTTTTATATGGAAGAATAGGTTGTACACTCCTAGCCACTATTTACCTAGCTCTTTTTTTAAATGTATACTACCCTAGGTTTAAAATCATTTTACCTCCCAATCTCTTTTCCATGTCAATGGCCTTGTTGGGATATGCTTGTGTCAAAATTTCCTTCTTTTCATTCAAAGTTTGCACAATCCTAGCAAAGTTATCCATCAAGATATCTATTGTCATACCCCAATATTTTCTATCAGCTAGGGGATCATAGTTTGGCTCAAAAGCCTTTATAAAATCTAGGACATTGATGTATACTTTCCACTTCTCTTTCCTAAGATCTTGTTCTTGTAATGAGAATTTATTTCTAACTATGTCCTCTAGAAAGTATACCATTTGCTTATGCGCTTTAGCTTTAGCTCTTTCTCTGAAAAGGTCATAAAATCCCTCTGAATCTATAAAACAAGCATGGGATTAAGCCATTTGATATCTGTCTAAAACTTTCTCCAAGTGCTTGCATCCCTTCTTGACCAAAAAAAAAAGTTGCACGCAATGGTAATTTGGGGAAAGAAAGTACTTCTATATTTTCCCAATAGTTCACTTTCCTCCAATGATCCTATATTACATAGAAGCTTAGCAATTCCTACTTTTAAAGGAACTTGATAATGTAGCACATGGGGTTTTCCTAGAAAACTATAAGCTCTAAAAATAGTAGATATTGCATATGGGATGATGTCTCCCCAATTGTGACTCACCATCTACCCTTTAGCATGATCTTTTGGTCTAATCAATTCTAGTAGAGGTTGTGGTATTCTAGGGCTATCCCCTATTAACAACATTCTAAGCTTAGAAGCAAAATACCTATCAAATCTAACAAAACTAGTATTAGTCAACTCCCATGTCATATCTACACTCCATAATTGGAAAGGGAGCTTTTCTCCATCTCTTTCCAATTCCAACTTCATTTCTTTAGACAAAAAGGTAACTCCCTTATACAAGCATATGTACATTAGCATGGAGTACCCACAAAAGGGCTTATCAACTTTAGCATTTGCAATTCCTATTAACCCAGTATGAATTTCTTCTAGCAAGAGAGTAGCAAGGTCAAAGATAGAACTCGTACCATACTAAAGGGTTTGAGCAATAATGAAGACAATAGAGCCTGGGATCTGTTCTTGCTCATCCATGCCAAAAAAATGTAGAGAGATAAATACAATGCCTGTGCTCTAGGTTTGAAATATTTTTTCAACAAAGGCTCTAGAGTGTTTGGTGTAATTAGGGGCAATGGCCCTATTCTGAAAAAATGCTCCTACAATGGTCCTCCCCTTAGATATACTCTTTGTGCATCATACCTAGCCTGGGGATCTTCCACATCTATCTTTTCATGGACTACATGGTTAGGGTTTAACTTAAAGACCTCTCTGATCAATTCTAGTGAAACCCTAAAAAGATTATCACCAACATGATTCTTCACAATCCTGGTAATTGGATCATATTTCTTTGACATTATTGTAAGAAAATCATCATCAAAGAAAATTCCTAGGATAATTAATTTTCATATGTCAAATTCCCATACATTATTCAAGAGAGTATCTAGTCTTCTTTCTATAAACCATTTTTGGAAAAGTTGTAATCCTCTAATAGATACTTTGGCATCCCTCAACTAGTTTGCCTTGTCATAAAAACCCTCACTAACAAGTAACCTAGGGTTTATTCCCCCTAGCAAGCTCATTCATGGATTGTGGCATTTACTCTAAGAAATCATCATGTGCAACTTGTTTCAAATAATCTATTTTCCCTAAAAAATCCCTTCATGGAAGCATGTTTGATAATTATCCTATAGTGAATATAACTTCTCAATTTTTAGAAACCCAAAAGACTCACCTGATTTTCTTGTCTTTCTCCTCTGGAAATTGCTTAGCAGTAAATCAAAACCATTGGAAAATTTTGTCCTTAGCTTTGAAAATCTTTTCTCTATGAGAATTCTATGACCTTGTTCAATTATGGAAAATTAGAATTCTTACTACAATATTAAACTCGCATGAAATAGCATTGATCAGAATTAATGCTTCAATAACCATATTTTGTGTCATGCCATGAAATTTGAAATTCCACCATTGATCTTCAACGATCAGATGACTTAGCTTGAATCCCAAATGACTGTGTTAACCCTTTATGAAATTGGACATGCGTCAACTTCCCCACATTTGTTAAAGTTCAAGTAGTTTCAAATTGTGGGAAATCGTTGATCATCAATATTTAAAAGATTGACAATTAGGAAAACCTTTCGAATTTTCTACATCTACTTTTAATATTTTTGGCCCACTCATAGTCACCTTCCAAGTCAATAAACACATAGATTGCTCAAAAAAATGATATAGGCCATTTCAGCATGCATTCCACCTCAACATGACGAGGTGACACTTTGAACGACTAGCCCCACTTGTCCACATGTCAATCAGGCACTTCCCTAATTTTGTTAAACATTAGACATCTCCATAATGTAGGAAAGTGCTCTTCAATGACCTTCAAACGATCGACAATCTTATAATATTTACCTTGTTCACAATCTAGTTAGTAACAACAACCAATGAAATGGCTCAATTTTCTGCAATGTGTGATGACAACCATCTGATAATTTTGAACTTGTTTTGACACATCCATATTTTGTGGCTCATTAAAAAATTGACGTCACCAAGGGCTATGTGTCATATAGGAAATTCCAAGTTGAGAAAATTTGTAATGCAGGAAAGTGCTCATCGTTGATTTTTCTTTGATCAACAGTTTGCAAATGTAAACCCTACAGCGGTTAAAAACACTTTGAAGAACACTAAGAAATTAACACAAGGTTAAGACCATGGCTAAACAAAGGTTAATAGCAAAAGGTTTTTGGGAGAGTAATCTTAAAATAAAAATAGGAAAAGGTAAAGAGAAAACCTTAAAGTGAAAAGCTTCCTACGTAATTTTTTAAAACAATACTTTCCTAACTCTTTGAAAACTAGGGCAAAATGATAAGGGTTTATAAAACTTTAAAATTTCATCTAGGGTTTTTTAACATGCCTTACCTTTAAAAAATTAGAACATTGGGTTTTCACTATAAAATGCAAAAAATTGATAAAAGGTGAAAAACCAGGCCAACAAACCAGATGAAAATGGTGTTCTTTTTAAGCATTTATGTCAATGGCTTTAACAAATTAGCAATATCTGGAATGAAATGTCTAAAAAAGTTGATTCTCCCAATGAAACTTTGTAATCTCTTCTTATGATGTGGCAAAGGAAACTCTAAGATGGCTACAAACCTCTCAAGATCAATGGTGATGCCTTGCTTGGATACAAGATATCCCAATAGCTTATCTTCATGGATAGAAAACACACATTTCTTTGGATTGAGAGATATGCCAAATTTGCTACATCTCTCTAAGATTTTCCTCAAATGTTCAATGTGATCTTCAGCATGCTTGGAGAAGATTGTTTTTGAGATAATGGGTGTTGCATACATTGCATAATATTGTTATATTGTATTATTTTATTTTAGTTTAGTTTATTATGTAATGTTGCACCTAGATGGGCATGCAGCATGTAAAAGATTCCCATGGGTTAGACTTGATGAGTTGTATTGTAACATTGTGATAATATTTCATGTAATTATTTAATATTGGGGAAAATAATTTAAATTTATAATATTAAATGTGGGGTCAATGGGTTAGGTAGCACATGGTTTATGTAATACCACTTGGCGGTTTTGTGGGACTTGCTACTATATAAGCAGCCACAAGGGTAGTTGTAGATACATGAAAAAAGATAGAAGGCCAAAAGGGAAAGAGTTGAGCGGGACAAGGCTTGATAGGTTAGCCAAGGTTGCATTTGTGAAGGTTGGAAGCATCGCATGCGATGTGTAGATTCATGCTTGTTCACATAGATTGCTTGGTAGTGGCTATGGCTTTGAAGGCTTCCATGGTTGTATTGAAATGGTATTTTTGTTGAATAATGCATGGTGATGGATGCTTTTGGAGGTTGGTTTTTTCCCTCAATGAGGGTTTCCTAAGGTATATCTTGTGTCATAATTTGTGTGTGTATGTTGTCTATTCTCTTGCATGTGGATTTCAATTGCATATTTATTTTAGATCTATTATGAGTTATGTGGAAATGGTTATATTTTTTATTGCAAGTTTCCTTACAAGTAGTATCAAAGCTATGGTTTTATTATTGTAACCCTAGATTGAATCTATGGGAATGCATGAGAGGATAAAAGAAAGGACAAGATATATGAGTTTTTATTGTAGATTTAAGTGTTTTGGATTCGTTGTTGTGATGGGATGTTGAAATATTTTGGGCATGTAAAATTATTGGACAAAAATGTCTTTTTAGATGTTTCATTCAAATGAGGGTTTTAGGGGGTAGCTTGTAGAAATGATATCCTGGGTAAAAAAAGACCTCACCATTGGATTCGGGTTAATGTTTCCATAAATTTTGATATATAATATGCCCCATTTTTCCATGTTCAAAGGAAATACAAAGGTTTTTTAGTTTCAACCCATGATGGCCATCAAATTTAAACCCATCAAAATTTTCATCACAAAAAAAATGTAGTGAAAATGGTAAAAAGGTTGTCTTAGAAAATGATCATAACTTTCTCTTAATATATTGGATTTTGGACTTCTTATAGGCATTGGAAAGCTAATTCAGAGCACTACAACATGGTGTAGGTTTCATTTTGTGATTTTAAAGTTTTCTCAAGTTGTAAGGGCTTGAAAATTAGATGTTATTTATTTTGATCATAAATTAGGGCATAACTTGGGCATACAGAGTCAGATTTTGGACTTCAAATAGTCAATGGAAAGCTCTTGGAAAGCTCTACACATTGGTTCATATTTGGTGTAGGTTTGGTATGATTTATTTGATAATATATTAATCTGAACAATTTCTACTTTATATTGACTATGGTAACATTGTGAGTTTATGACATTGTATATTTTGGAGATTTAAGATTTGATGTCATTATATACTCAGTTTATATTTCAGATTGCTCTCATGATGATATAGTTATTAGTATTTAGTTTGGATATGTATGATGACTTGTTGGGTCTACAAGTTGTGCAGTGTTGTAAGCGGTCTATACTTATAGGTTGCATTTATAGCTTGGTTATGGGTTGTCTTTACCCATTGATCTTTCACTATGGATGCATATTCAGATTGGTGGCTTGGATTTGGTTGTCTATGCCCCAAGTCACATGATTTGTTGATTTTTTTCATGTAGAAGGAATGAGATGTTGTTACCAAGTATAGTCATGGCAAATGATTGTGGTTGACTATTTTATGCTGATAGGTTGGACACATTGAGAGTTAGTTGCTCAGTTTATGGATGTGATCATGGTGCCATAGATTTTGGTATGACATGATTGAATATATAGGTACATCCTTGATTTTCATTAGTTTGGATTCCTAATTTAGCTATGGTAGTATATCTTCTTGGTTGAGGATCATGGTTATTTGGTTTCTTTTGAGGAGCTCATGATGTGCACTATGAGTTCTTTGATGGTTTGATGCCTTGGTTGATTCTCATGGTTAAAGGAGAGTTTTTCATCACAATGTCATGGATAGCTTAGATACACGATTTAGTGGGATCTTGTGACAGTGATGAGGTGATAGTACAGGATTAGTTCTTGGTTTGATTTGTATCTTCTTGGGTTTGGAGATCTTGGTTTCACTTGGTACAAACAATTTGGTTGTGTGAGTGTAGACTTGGAGGATCTTCATGTAGGAGATAGATTTTATGATGCCATGGGTGATTTGGTACCATGGTTGAGTGGGAGTTTTTTGGTATTGATATATTTATTGAGTGTTTGTAGATGTTAGAGGTTTCTCTTGGATCATGTTGTTGTAGAAGCATCTTTGACATTTGCATGGTGCACTTGGTTATCTTCATGGTGTGTGGAGATGGTTCTTCATAGTGTGTGGAGATGGTTTTCTTCATGGTGTGTGAAGAAGGTTTTATTTTGAGGACTTATGGGGTTCTTGGTAAAGGTGTGGTTTATACTTTCATTTGACATGTTATCCTTGGTGTGAGGATGGTTTCATTTTTATACTCTTGATACGCATTTAGAGTTGTGATATGTTATGGTATGTTCATATGGAGCATGTTGTCTCTTTTGAGATGGTAAGATCATGTTGTCATGTTTATATTCCTAAGGCCATGGTTGGAACTTTGACATTGATCTTGGTTTAGTTTCTTGGTATTGAGTACATTAATCATTTCATGATATTGTTATTTTACATTTGGAGTTGGCATGGATTGATTGGTTATAGGTGCTCATGGATACTTAGAGATGGTGGTGATGTTGATTTCTCTTGGATTAGAGAATTATTTGTTGGGGTGGTTGATGGTTTCAGGAGGAAGTCCAAGGGGCATTCACCTAATATGGACTTGAGAGGAGATTTTTCTTAGATGAGTCTTGGTTGGAGACTTAGATATCTTGATGAGAATTCTCATTCCCCACTCTTGGTCTACTCGACAGTTTGCTACTTGAGAGGTATAGTCCATTGTTTCTCTCAAGTGCATTATGTTTATGCTTATCTTTCATGGATATGGATCTTGAACTACTGTACTTGATTTAGTTCTGGAGGGTTCATCTGAAAGGTGGGTTAGCATGTTCATGGTTATTTCCATGTTCATATGTTGCTATGTTGGTTAAGTTTGGGAGATGGTTTTATATTGAGCATATCCTTGGTTTAGGAATGGTTATTCCTTAGTTTAGGAATGGTTTATGATTTTGATCTTCTTGTGAGATGCTTATATTCATGATTAGTTATATGGTATGGTTTTGATGTTGTTGTGGATTCTTATTGGGGTTTTATGGAGGAGATTATGCTTGTACAGTTTACATCTAGAGGTGTGTGTAGAAGGACATGATACAGGTTATTATTTGCATGGTTTCTCTTGGTCTTGGTTATCTTCCTAGATGTCTAGTTTTTCTTACATTGGATTTGAGATTTGTTAGAGATTGTGATCACTAGTTTTTGTTTATGGATGTTGTGTGAGATATGTCATGGTTATTCCTTTATCTCTTTCCTCTATTGGTTGTGGAGAGCTTGAGAGACTGTTGGAGATTTTTTATGAGAGTTGTTCCTACAAGTTATTGGTTTATGTGTTGTGGATGTCCTTGAGACTACATGGATTCACTTCTTTGAGATGTTGTGAGTAGATTGGTTATATATTTGACATTATATTTTGAAGTGGGAGCTTCATGGTATATATGTGGTAGGTATTTCTCTTGAGGCTTGTGATTACAAGTTATAGATTGGATATGTTGATGATGTGAGATTCACTTGGTATACCTTTGCAGGTATGGATAGTTGGATGGGTTTGGCACTTCTTGTGGGTGTTATTTTAGCTATGGATATTTTGACAACTATGGGTACATATGATTATCTTTGGATCAATTTTTTTGTGCTTGGCATTTTAGTTGGTATAGGATTTTATGATCTTATAATGTGACAAGTTGGGTGGCTTTCTCTTTGGATGTCTTCTATGTATATCTAGGGTAGTAGCATAATAGGAGGTGGGATCATTCATGTTTCAGATGTTGGATAATTTGATTTTGTTGTGGGTACCAGGATGGAACACATGGTGTATTTTGATCCATGATGGTGGATGTGCTAGGAGGGATTGTTCCCTTGTTCATTTATGTGGCTACAAATTGACCCTATGCAATGTATACAACAAGTGGGAGATTGTTGAGATAATGGGTGTTGCACACATTGCATAATATTGTTATATTGTATTATTTTATTTTATTTTATTATGTAATGTTGCACCTAGATAGACATGCAAATGTAAAAGATTCCCATGGGATAGACTTGGTGAGTTGTATTGTAATATTGTGATAATATTTCATGTAATTATTTAATATTGAGAAAAATATTAAATGTGGGGTCAATGGGTTAGGTAGCACATGGTTTATGTAATATCACTTGGTGGTTTTGTGGAACTTGCTACTATATAAGCAGCCACAAGGGTAGTTGTAGATAAAAGGAAAAAGATAGAAGGAAAAAAGGGAAAGAGTCGAGTGGACAAGGCTTGACGAGTTAGCCAAGGTAGCATTTGTGAAGGTTGGAAGCATGGCATGGGATGTGTAGAATCATGCTTGTTCACATATATTGCTTGATAGTGGTTGTGGCTTTGAAGGCTTCCATGGTTGTATTGCAATGGTATTTTTGTTGAATAATACATGGTGATGGATGCTTTTTGAGGCTAGGTTTTTTCCTCAATGAGTGTTTCCTAGGGTATATCTTGTGTCAAAATTTTTGTGGGTATATTGTCTATTCTCTTGCATGTGGATTTCAGTTGTATATTTGTTTCAGATCTATTATGGGTTATGTGGAAATGATTATATTTTTCATTGCAAGTTTCCTTACAACTGTGATATCATCTAGATAAATCAACACAAACTTGTATATCAAATTGTTGAAAGCCATCTCCATGGCCTTTTGGAAACTTGACCCTATATTAAACAAGCCAAAAGGCATCTTTTATAAGCCATAGTACCCCATTTGGTGGTGAATGTAGTCTTGAACTGGTCTTCCCTTTAACTGGAACTTGATTATAGCCAAAATATCCATTGAGGAGCGAAAACCTTTTTGAACCTAAAACATATTGGAACATCTGCTCCATATATGGTAAGGGATGACGGTCCTTCAATGACACTCTATTGAGGTCTCTAAAGTCAACACATAACCTTAGCTCACCATTCTTTTTCCTAACAGGAATCAAATTCAACACCCAGTTGGTGTGTTTAATAGGAAATATTATTCCACTCTCAATGAGTTTTAAAACTTCTTTTTGCATTAAGGGTTCTAATTTTGGGTTGAATAGTCTTTGCTTCTACATTATGGGTTTGGAATTGGGCTCTAATTCAATAGTATGTTAAACAAGGTGTGGATCAAACCCTTTGAGGTTAGCATATCCCCAAGTGAAAACATCATTATATTCTTGGAAAAGTTGAACATAAGACTACCTTTATTCAGCAGGAATTGCTTTGCCAAAATTTAATTTCTTTCTCTCTATAATCTCAAGGTCCTCATAATGTCTTGTTGAACTATCAAGCTAGTTTTATTCTTCTTGAATTGGTCATCAGTGTTAAAGATAGACTCTAGAGTGACTAACCCTTTGGGTAGTTTATTAGAACTTAGTTGTATAATTTGATCACCATATTGCTCCTTCTTTTTTTGTTGATTAAATGTTGAATGCAGGTCTTCATCAAGTAGGAAATTTAAAATTTTCTCATCACTATCAAAGACTTTCCAGTTAACATCATTGTCAAGTATGGAGGGTCTAGCCACAACTTTGATATGTTTTTGTACATCTTCTTTGTTATTGTTGTCAACTATATCAAATTGTGCTCCTATAGCAGCTAACCTATTAGCATGTTGATTCAATTTCCTAGGGATAGCAACTATGTTAAAAGCATCGAAGTCCTCAATTAGGCACCAAACTGTTTGTTTATAGACTTTTAACTTATCATTCTTGGTCATGTGCAACCCTCTCACTTGGTTGACAACCAACTCACTATCTCCATACACTTTTATGCATTTGACACCTCTCATCCTAGCCCATCCTAATCCTTGAATTAGCTCCTCATATTCATTTGTATTGTTTGTGCATGTAAAACTAAAACAAAAAGTTGCATAATATTTATCGTTATTAGGTGAGGCCAGTATTTCTTCCCGACCTGAACCATTCTTTCTTCTAGAGCTATCAAAGTATAACTCCCAAACTTCATTTTTTTGTTCATCAAGATCAATTATATATTTGACATGGTTTGGCATTACTAATCCAACTTCTTGGAAGACATAATTTCCTATACCAACATCTATGATACCTTTAATGATGACATCCTTGGCCTCCTTTGTAGGAATATTTTCTATTAACCACTCATTTAGCAAGACATCAGGGGTGTTATCAACTTGGTTATTTGTGTCTTGGGCAACAAGGTCCTTTTCTTGATCAAGTGCAATACAATTGGCAATGGTAGCACTGGGTGTATAACTTTCAATGTGGTCTTTGACAAGTAATTCAAACCTGATTGTCACTTTGGTTCCATATTTGGTCCTAAATAACATATGTGACCAATCTGTGGATAAATAGCCTCCTATTTTGGCTATCAATTCTCTTGACAAGCAAAGGGAAAAATATGGGGGCAAATATATCACAAAGATGTCTTGGGGAATAGAAAAGGTAGGACACACATGGAGTGTTAAGCTTGCATTCTTTATGATACCTAGGGTGTTAGCACATGAACCATCTAGTTGGACTACACCTTTCTCCAAAGGCTCATACTTTAAACCTAGCTGGTCTGTTATCTTCTTAGGCATGACAGAACTTGTGGCCCCACTATCCACCATACAATTACGCACCAAATTATTTCCTATGATCAATGAAACATAAAATGGTGGAGGCTTAACATCCTTACCTTGGATTTGATTTCTTTTCTTGTTGTCATATTGGGTAGCAGCTCCTTGATTTGTAAAGATAGCCTTCAAAGACTCATCAACAACTTGGCTTGGAACATCTTTTTTCCAAAGCTTCCTTCAACAAGCTAGCTTGTCTTGGAATAGATAGAGAATCCCACATGGACATGGTGATGCTCATTCTCTTCATATTTTCCACAATATTAAATAACACAGTAGCATGCAACTTTGTTTGAAATTTAGGGATAATAGGGTGTACTAGCTATTGTGGATGTTCTTAAGTGGCAATAGGAGTACTTCTTTGTTGTTCTTTCTTTTCTTGAATTGAGGATGGCTTTTCAGTTGGTATATCTTTACTTTTCCCTACATCATTGGTTAGGGCTCTTTTCTTTGCTCTAGTGCAGACACCACTTGTGATATTATCTCTATTCACACCACAATATTCTTCCACTTGTTAGTTCATGAATGTAGTATCCATAGGAGGAAGCTCTGGTTGTCTCTGAACATCAACATCAGATGTAGGTTGTGAGCTAGAACCACCTTGAACCATTAAGGCTTGATTCATCATTCCATTGGAGCATGTAGCCTAATTATGTTGTTGATTACAAAGGTAACACCACTCATTTTCAAATGCAAAGTTATTTTGAGTAGGGACCATATCTGTAGTAGTATTTGGAGGAGTAGTATTCAGAGGACTTGGATTATAAGGCCTAAAAGGTCTCTGATTATAGTTTTTCCTATTAGGTTGGTATTGACTCTAAAAAATTTGCTGAGCAAGTTGATTTGGAACTTGATTCTGAGATTGAGATGGTTGCCTAGCTTGATAGCCTCCTTTCTTAATATTCACCACCTCATTTGTAAGGCTTTGCATGAGACTTTCCATTCTTTTCTAGCTATCTCTTAGTTCTTGTAGTTATGATGAAGGACCTATAGTTTCTACTTCTTGGCTTGGAATAGATGGTATTGAATATAGAGGTGGTATAGCTAGGGGGTGTATTGGGTTGGATATTTGGATATATAGGCATTATAGGCCTAGGGGAAATCTTACTCACTTGAATAAGACTATTCTCAGCTCTTATGACTATGTCATAACCTTTCGGTAATGAATAACCTCCCATGGATTGTATCATAACAGAGATATCACTATTCAAGCTTCTTAAATAGTACAAAAAAGCATGCTCTTCTGAAGGCCTCACCTAAACTGGTATTTTGCTCCATGTTCTTTGAAATCTATGGTTAAAGTCCATAATTTTCTCATGAGGAGCCTATTTTATGGTTGTGAGTTGCTCAACTAGAGATAGAAAGTCTGACATGTCTTCAAAGTGTTTAGTTAGGACATCTCCCAATGCATCTCATGAAGTGATTGAGCCCACAACAAGGCTTTGAAACCATTACAGAGCTATCCATTTGAATGAGATTGCAAGAAAATTCAAAACAAGATCCTCTTCTATGATATGATGCACATTACATAGTGTAGTAATGTCTCTAATATGCTCAAATGTCATTGTTTGGCCTTCTCTAGTGAATTCTGGTAAACTTTTTAGGGTAGGTAGGGGAATATCATGATGTTGAGCAAAGAGTAGTGGACTTCCTTGGTTGAAAGGAACAAAAGCAAACTATCTTGTCATTGGTGCTTGAAAAATCCTTCTCCTTGGGATGGTGACTTGCCTTACAACAACAATAGGACTTGATGGTAGGGGGGTAGATCAGGCACTTCTTGTCTAGACAAGGGTATCCTAGATTCTTTTAGTTGTTCTACCTCTTCTCCTAGGTGTAGATAGCTCTCTATATTCAAAACTTGTAGAGATACTTCTTGTCTACACTTTTCTCATAAATCATGTGCACTTGTCTCTTTCCATAGTTAGAGTCACTAGATGTGTATATTCTTTACCTCTTCATAGGTAGATTTATTGTTGTACACACCAACAATAGAAATAAAATGTAAAGAAAAGGCAAAAAAATATTTTCTCTTAGTCCCACTGGGCATAGCAAAATTGTTATCTCTAAAAGTTGTGCCTCGATTGAAACCACAAACTCTAGTATTTAGTCACTTTGAGTAACATGGAAACACTCCTAGGTAGTGGGAAGTACCTCAGTTAGGAGGGAATCTCTGAGTTATAGGCTAGCTTCTCTTGATGTCTCACTGATTTAGTTCTTCAAAATAGGAAAATAAACTTGAGGGAGAAAGGCATAGGAGGATGCTTGAAAGTAGATATTGAAAAAGTAAAATGGGATGATACACTGGATGGTAGGATGAAGATATTGCTAGCTTGACTTGATGAAACACTTCTGGATAGCTAACAAGAGCACAATATTGTAGGGGATCATTCACATATAAATACTTCACAAGAAGGATATACTTTAGAAAATTTGAAGGGAATGACAACATTCATAATGTCAATACTTGAAAGAAAGTAGAGTATCTCGACTTACAACCTATATGAACAATACAAGACCTTTTGCAACTGAAACTGAGACATAACCCAAGGATTTGAAGACTAAATCATAAGAAGTTATATCAAATCAATTATTGAAGCGATAAGGAGACACAATGAGGGTTCTAAGATTGTTCCTTCATTTAGATCTCAAAGGTCATTAAATAATACTCATCCACATTGATGTAAAAGCAAAGTGATATGCAAAGAAAAACATGAAGGACTCTTGGGAGATCTCAACTATGCTATCATGCATTAAGACTTCAAAATGCCAACCCTTTCTCCACATCTTGGGAATCCTTAAATAGACCAAGATTCCAACAAGCTTCAAATGGGAGGGGCATATGTTACAAAATCAATGTAAGAGTATAGATATTTTAAGGAATTACATTCACATTTAAGTTCTACATCTTCCCATTATGGGTAACACTAGGATAATAATCATGAATTGTCAAGTGCTACATACCACAAAGTACCCTAACTATCTTTTGCTTCATGTTGTGTCCAAAGATCAAATCTACAACCACCCAAAGTGGCATAGTTATTAACAGTTGTAACTACATCAAGAATAAATCATATTTTATTGGTGTTCATCCCATGGAATTGATCTAATCTGATTTGCATCATCTTCATACTCAACTGCAAATTAGATATTCATTAAAACTAGGCCACATCGACCACCAACTCTCCCCTTTAATCGATGCCAACCCACACTGCTTTGTCTTTATATTAACATTTTTCCACCCTTAGGTCAAATTATAGTTGATCACTAATTCATACCTATGTGTCTGCATTTGATAAGTCATACCCACCACCTTTTCATCTTTGAATCGATATATTATTGTCCTGACCTGGTTGACTCATGATATAATGATATTATGATCTTATGATCAACAGACACCTTTTATTGACCCTTTGCTTCCCTTTGAAGATGTGCCATGTGTCAACCATTGATTTGCTTACTTTTGATGTCTTCACTACTGGACCCACTAGGACACATGTCCTATAGGCACTTCCCCACATTTCCTTAAAATATGATTATGTTGAAAATGTGGGCAAATGATAAGCATCAATCTTCCCAGATTGATGGTAGAAAATTGATAACACTAAAATGACTGAGATGGGATTGCAAGTACATGTGTCATGGCTTTTCACCTCTATGGCTTAAACCATGGGTTAAGCACTTAACTATGTGACCCTATGAACAAAGAGGAATTGCACCATCAACATCTTGACCTTGAGTCAAACTTAATTCTACATGACTATGTGACTAGCTATGGTCATTAACTCTCATTGCCAAGTCACAACTTAAAATCTAACTCAGCCTTAACTCTTACGATCAAGTGATCAAAGTGGATAGTTGCGTCACATCATGAACCCTGGTCAATGTGTAACCTTGTGTGACCATGTGAACACACTACATTGTAACCATTTGACTAACCCCTTTGCCCAATCGTAGCATAAAACATGATTGCATCCCTTACCCTTGCAAAGTTGCAGCAACTGGCATAAAATTGATTGCATGGTCATGCCATAAACTGCTCATTTTTCCCTAACTGTTGCAAAGTTGCAAAGCCCATGGATATAACATATTTTTCCTAGTCATACCTACTTTGAGGGTTAGTATAAAAAGAGTTATGAAGCTATGCCTAGGTTGTTCGTGAGGTCATGACTTTACACATAGAGACCAAATATATAGACAAGGCAGTAACCGAAGACTTAGGTATAAAAATAGATATGCATGGTTTTGTGTACCCCTGATTTGCATGGTATTTAATGAGTCAAATATATTAGCCACCTCCTTTGATGAAAAAGGCTAGTCAACCTATCCATTTTGTGCATGGTGATGAAAAATGGTAATAGTTTCTTAAGCACTCAATTATTATATTTGAGATTGAACAAGACTTGATGCAAGTTGTCTCCCTTAGTGAAATTGTCTTGTTGGATAGTTGATGTGTCTTGGTTAGCATTGTAAATGACTGTCAGTTTGAAATGGGAAGAGAACCAATTATCTTCTCTATTTGGGATTTTTAACCTTATCGCATCTCCAAATAAAAATGTTGTTATGATTGCAATTGAGATAGTCAATTAATGTAATCTATGATGCTATACAACTCACTTAGAAAATGCTTCAACCTTCTTGAGATTGTATTAAAAAGCATATTTCTATTGAATTCCTTTACATGAGATGGCTTAGATAGTACATGGTTAGTGGAAATGTACTCTTTTTTATTGTTGAATATTTAAAGCGATTGAGAAAAGTAATGATATTACTTCTTTGTTTGTTTTGAAATTTTAATCGAATAGATGAAATTACTTCCTTAAATCTTGTTGCCTCAATGATGTTAGAATTAATCAAATGTAGACTTGTTAGTTGGTATTGTTTTCATCCATTCAATTATGTGACCATTTTATTCTTCATCCTTCTTATCATATTGGTTGGATATATGATTTTGATGATGATATGTTTAATGTGTAATTGACAAAGTCTTATATTGATTTAGTGATGATGCCCCATTATGAATTACTTATGATGCTTATCTTACATGTTTCACATGCATATATGATGGTTATGGTGTGAATTAAAAATAAGGATGATAAATTTATTGTGATTATGATAAGCTAGATATTGACCTAATTATGTGGTTTTGTGAGTGTCTAAGTGGCTGTGAATGGTTTTAGAACATGATCTCTTTTAACAACATAGTTTCATTACCACTCTTGTTTTTACTTGTTTAGACTTCCTCGATGTCAGGTTGGGTATCTTTCATGTTAGGAAATATTTTGGGGAATCTTAATGGCTTCATGGTAGGGTGGTAAAGCTCTCCTATAATATTCTTGCCCTTATGTTTCCTGAGCAAGTTTTGGAGCTCTTTTCAGCCTAGCCATCCTGTTCAAACCATCTTGGTATTCCTATTTTTGGTTATGGTTCCATTTAGAATTTCTCCTTTTTACTTGCATCTCTCTCTCTCTCTCTTTCTGTGTGTGTACATACATACATGCATGCATGCATCATACATACATACATACATACATACATACATATATTTATGTATGTATGCATGCATGGATGTATGTATGTATGTATGTACATGTGTATATATATGTATGTATACACACACACACACACACACACACACACACACATATATATATGAAATTACTTAACGGAAGAGTAATTTCTAAGAGGGGGGCTGAATCAGCACTTCAAAACTTTAACCAAAACATATTCACCACACATCCATCTCATAATCAAATATGTAAACTAAAATAACTATCCATGCATGGCATAAAGTAAATAACACTTGACACAAGATATTGATTACCTAGAAACCCTCCAAAGAGAAGGTAAAATTGGGGTGGGGATGACACCCACAAATCTTCACTACTGCAATTGTAAAGCGTACCCAATGAAGATTACAATTGTTTGATCATAATCTATGACCTACCCTATGAAAGATCTACCCTGTTAAAGGCTAAAAATGACTATTAAGTCTTACCCTATTAAAGGATTTTAATGGCTTGCTAAAAGTGTTCCTTTTAGAGGACTTAAACTCACAATAAAGTAAGCACTTAGTTAAGAGATTTAACAAAAGTTTGTTAGAACTTGAAACCTATTAAGGCTATTATATTAGGATATTTTCACTAATTCACCTATTAGAATGTTTTGGCATTGATCCTTTGGTTAGAACCTCTCTACTAGATGTTAGATCTTCTCTTTCCTAATGTGTATTTGATCCTCCTGATTAGATATATCTCCTATATCTTCTCTATGCTCTGTTGTATTCTCCTTTAATTATTCTTTAATTTATTCCTCTCTCACAACTTTCTTAGTCACCATGAATTCTATCTCTACACTTAGTATTTGTCCTTCTCCTCACATACATGCATGAAAACCTCTCAATTTACATACAAACTCTTTAGTGTTTTCCCTCTTTAAGAAGACTTAGGTGAATTAGGGTTAGGTAGGAATCAACGATTGTGATTCATCCATTTGGTCCCTTAATACATCCCTTTACCTAATTCAATGTGATGCATAGGGATTCTAAATGTACCTTTGTATATATCTTCTAGATTCATAAAAAAATCCTTAGGTTAGCCCAAAAATGGTTCACATAGAAGTTTGTGCCATTACAAACAACTATACCAAAAATTGGTTACTCGGCACCCAAAGGCTCTGATGCTCGGCACTCATTATATCTTCAATTTTGTAACTTGACATCCATTGTTTACTTCGCACCCAAATCACTCAACATGTATAGACTTTCTCATCACTAGAGTGACTCAACACATACTATCTGCTCGGCACATACTAATGCTTAGCACTAAGTATATTGTTCGACATGCATTATCTAGAAAATGATGCTTGGGATGCTTTGATCACTCTACTCACATTGATTGCTCAGCTTGCTCCAATCACTCAACATACACTCTATTTCTGCTTGAATATGACTTAAGTGTATTGTCACTCATTTGTCAAAACCAAAATGAGATCAACAATCTCCTCCTTTGACATGAGTGGCAAAAACACTTGGTCATGCATATATAACCTCAATATGAGCATCACTCAGACAATGTATATAAATAACTCAGGTCTCATACAAAATTTACAAAATTGTAAAACTTATGAGTAAACTGTCATACTGTATTTCTCCCAAAATTTCTTAACTCCCCTTGAGTTGATATGTCCTTTTTGTAGCTAAATTTTGTATAACTCCTACTAAATAAATGTGCGTTCTTTTTTTGTCCTCTATTTTTGTATTAGTATTCCCCATTTCTCAAAATTTTACTATGCACATTTGTCATGTTCTTCCTTTTGACTTACTTTCCCTTTTTAATTCTCATTCCCCCCTTTTTTGAGACTAATGCCATGGGTGGTACACTAACAGTTTGTTTGTCCAAAAATGTTTTGTTGACCTCCATTATGATTTTTAATGTTGAATCCCAATTTTTCCATGCTACCTCTAGAGATTGGTATTGGACATCTAGCTAGGTAGGAAGGTTGACTAAGCCATCATGAGTAGTAAGATGAGAATCTTTATTCATCAAAGTTTCAGCATAGGCTAGTTCCTTATGCAACACCTCCATGTGTGGGGTCAACACGGATAGAATATTGATCAAGGTAGCTCTAATATTTGCATCTTGTGAATGTAACTTAGCTAGCTAACCTTGAGTAAATAATAACCTCTATAAATGAGCTTGGCTTTGACTAGGAGATAACTTAAGAATGGTACCCATAGTTTGTAGATCTCCTTGTAGATGGTCAATAGCCCTCTAAACCTCTTGTGTGAACAAATTCACATCACATAATTTGGTGTAAAGAGAGAATATATTCTCCAACACCTTCTTCACACTCTCCATCTTGTTTACTAGATCAACTTGTCTTAGTGCCATAGCACTAGATATCTTCTCAAGTACTTTAGTGTGAAATTTCTCTCAGACCATTCTAAAAGTTTTACACTAGAGTCTAGGTCGCCATCTCTTACCTTTTCAACAATGTTGACTAGTTGCTCAAGAATTGATTTATCTTCATCTAGCTTTGGGAGGCTAAAATCATCAAGAAATATATATTTTAAATCATGAAGCACTTGCTTCTTCTTATGCTCCATTCTAAGCAACTCTTGTTATTTCTTCTTGTGAAGAGCTTCTTGTAGAAGCTTGTTTTCTCTATGGTGATTGCTACAAGATCAAAATTTGGTAGTTCAATCACCTCATCTAAGATGACATCTCCATAAGATGTATGTTCAACATGCTTAGAAGTACTAAGACTAGGCCTTGAGATTTGTAAGGGTGTAGCATCTATGCTCAGCCTTCGAAGAGTTTGACTAGTAACAGGAGATATAGAGACTGGTAGGGTAACCAAGGTTTGTATAGCTATTTGTTCCTCTAGCTTAGTAGTCAACACTTACTCTTTAGTCTTATTTTCCTTCACTTCTATTCCGTCTCCACCTTGCATCTGTGAAATAGGTGCAAGACTATCTTCTTGACCTATGTGGACTTTTGCCCCATCCTTTTCAACTATTGAAACTGCTTGCAGTGATGAAATATTTTGCACTAAAGTGATGGCATCTAGTGTCACTGCATCCTTCACCTAATATACAACAATAGGCATTGAAACTTGTGTGTCAAATGTGACACTTGGTGCTTCTATCTCTTTTGTCTCTGTAGGTGTAGGGGGCATAATAGATGTGTTTGTTTGTTTCTCCCCTATTGATGCTAATTCTATCTTATCAATTTCATTTGTCCTCACCAATACATGATTTGTGCATAAGTTAGCCACCATGGTGGAATCCTTCAATATATTTTCCAAATCTTCCTCTATCAAGGGATTGATGTTCAGAGTAGAATTGTCTGAAACATCCTTGATTTTTATTAAGTCTTGCTAACTTATTCAATCTACATGTGGAGGACTAACACTTGACACTTGTACCTTAGGTACATTTTGATCATCCTTTTTCTCATCTTCAGTTGTGGCCTCTTCTTCTACTATTTCTTAGTTCCTCCTACATGACCATCCTTCATTGATTCATCTTTTGCAATCTCAACTGCCTTTTGTTTATTTATCTTAGGATTTTGCATTTCTTGCTCATTTTTCTCTGTTATAGCAGGAGTGGGTAACTTATAAATAGATCTCCATATAGCTTTTATCTTAGTTACCACATCCTCTATATTCTTCTGTAAGATATGGAATTCTCTATATTTTGGGGTAAATTTTCCTTTGTGTAATTCCATAGCCTCATCTATCATTTGCTTAGGTAATTAAGGCATGACTTGAGCTAGAGTAGTCTCCCTCGTCCATCTTTTAGTTTATAAATTGAATTGCCATTTTTGTTCAACTCATTCAAATTAGCTCTTTGGTAATGAGTTGGCAATCTCAATAGGTGTGGTCTTGAATGTGGTCATTGTTGACACAAAATTTTGCACCCTTGCCTAAATTTTTTACCTAAAGGAAACCTCGTGTAACATTGAAACAATCTTGAAAGTGTGGAACTTCACAATTAGAGATTGAGTCTCCAAAGAAGGTCAACTTCCTTACTATTAGAGTTCACCTAACTATTGATTGAGAGGAAAAGGGAGAAGGAATGCATAAAAGAAAACTACCTATTCTAATCTAGAGTGGGTGATACACCAAATAGTATTGTTCAATCTTATCCCTTCCTAGGGAAGCATAGTTCATCAATATAATCCTCAAATATATAGATTATATATTAGCTTTAACTCCAAAATCATACATAGATTAGAAATCAATGAAATAGTATAAGGAAGGGACTTCACTCGACATTATTCAAAGATAATTAGACAAGTCATATAACCAAATAATGAAAGCAATACATTGATATGAGGCAAGAAGGTGATATACAATATATTAATGAAATAAAGAGATACAACTAAGAATCATATTCATTTATAGGAAAAGGAGAACTACAGTAGCAAAGCATAGAATACAAGTGTTATATAATCAGAGAAAAGGCAGACCCTTGGAGGGTTTACAAAACTTGCTTTTACAGTTCAAGCATAACTGAGAAACTTTTGCCTTAAGCTAAAGCTCAATTACTACCATTAAATTCCCAGAGGAAAACCACTAATGAACCAAATAAGATTTGATTGAGTGTGTGACCATATGCATAAAATCATCTCTTTCATACTAATTTTGACCTTGAAGAGAGAGAAATGGCAGTCATAATTGCATAGCTAGCTAAAAAGATAACTTAGAGTGATAATAAAATGTCCTTTACATCAAATAGGCATGGAGAACATCAAAGGGTAGTTTTAGATGATCAAGGAATTGGTTTTCCATTAAAGAGTTACTTCTAAGAATGTTTTCAACATGCTACATCAAATATGTCATCAATTCAATCATCAAACTTACTACATGGCCCAATAACATCAAAGCATTTTGCCACCTTATTAGTCATTCAATCCTCTTGTTGATCTCTGCTCACATATGTTCATGGCTTCACAACATATTTTCTTCATCATCTCTTTAACCATGTGAAATCATGACTATCCTCATTTCATTTCATTGTCGCATCACAGTCTGAAATCACCTTTGCCCCTTAACTGTTGGACCTTGTGCACCATTGCTATGGTTTGGGCTTGACAACCCTCTAACCATGTGATGATGCAAAATATATTGCATTTCTTTTGTTACCCCTTCATAGCTTATTTATTAGCTAACTTGAAATGCTTGTGACCCTATGATGGTTAAGAACTTGACTACTCGCATTACCATTTGCATGTTCACAACTTGAATCTTGACTACAGCTTGAACACCTGTGACCATGCGAAGACCATGATGCCTTGATTGTATGACATTTCACAACATCACAAGCTTCAAAAACTTGACTATCTAAAACCTATTAGCATGATTTTTTATGATAGTACATTGGGGGAGTATCTTGAGCATTGAAGAGTATTGATATGTTGCATACATGACTGTATTTGTCATTGATGTCAACATAGCAGTAATTTTGTAAAGACTGGAAGAATAGTAGTTAGTAATCCTATGATGCGCAAAAGCTAAGGAAATTTTAGATGATGCATAGTGGAGACATGTTCCTAAGGTTGTCTTGATAACATGGTTAATAGGACTAAGTCTGATTTGATGGTGTATAGAAGTTACACTTGATTTACTAGAAGTAATGTAGAAACAAAGCATTAGAAAATAGACTTTTGTTGATCTATCACTATCTTTCATTTGAGATCTAGTGAAGAGATCCATAGACACATAGTGATAGAGGACTATCATGTGGTGTTGTCAGTGTGTGCACAAGATGTGGTTTCACATGTGTGAAGTTTTGTATAGACTATGAGGCAATAGTGCTATTGTAATTGTGAATTAATTAACTATCTTACTTTAATTAGGAAAGCCTCCAAGCCAACTCAAGGAATTATTATGAAGATACGGTATAAAGAAATTTTTTTTTCCTTTCTTATAGTGTAGACTTGGACAAGAGGACCAAGTGGGATGTGAAGTATTAGTGCACAGAGTGAGAAGGAGTATAATGCTTACTTAATGCATGTAAGAAATCCAAGCAATCATTGGATGTGCACTATGAGATCTGGTTACAAGATTTGAAGAAGCAGAAGTCTAGTTGATAGGACAAAGATAGAGGAAGAAGTATAATCTACTTCTATTATTTTAAAAGGAATAATATAGAGATCATTTGGATAGTGGGTTCATTGATCTTAATCTTGAAATTTTTTGGGTAGTGGCTCTTGTTATCTTCCATAACTCCTATTAGGGTTGGCACAACTCCTAACAAGGTCAAAATCTCCTAATAGTGATTCAAAGTCTCCTAATAGGGACTCATATGTACTAAATGTTGTGAGTGACTCCTAACAGGGTCTATCCTCTAACAAGGAATATTTATATTAGTACATCATCTTGTGGGTACCATCCCCAATGGGGTTTTCCTTCTGATCAAGGGTTTCCCTAGTTAACATATCTGGTGTTAATTATGTATTAGTAGCTTGTTGTGGTTTTAGTTTATATTACTCACATGGTTAAGTTTGTTTAAGGTTAGTGATTGTGATAATAGTTCGATAACTGATTCACACCCCCCCCCCTCTCAATTATATTAGTGGACTATATATTCTAACAATTAGTATCAGAGCATCAGGTCCTTGAAGATAAGGCTTAATAGCTTTGGGAGATCGATGGCGAATATGTTCAGGAAGGATAGTTCAAGATTCGATGGGGCCAACTATGATAGTTGGAAGGAAAAGATGAAGAGTCATCTATTATGCATGGGTCCGGGATATTCACTTTTGATCAAAGTTAAGAAGACAATTATTGAAGAATCAAAGCTTGAGGAATGTAGTGAGAGAGAAAGAGATATGTTCATGTGTAACAAGAGAGCCAGAGAAGCCCTACTATCAGCTCTTCTAGAGAATAAATACAATCGAATAAAGACATTCCAAACTTCTTATGAAATTTGGAAAGCATTAGAAATTACTTTTGGAGGTCATGATCATGCAAAAAGAATGAGATTGCAAAATTGGATTTATGCATTTCAAGATGCTAAGATGATGAAAGATGAATCTATAAGAAGTTATGTAGAAAGAATATCAAAAATTGTTGTAGGAATCTGGTCTCTTGGTGGAACTAAAGGAGATGATGAGGTTATATGGAAGATTCTAAAAAAATTGACACCACCATTAAAGAAAGCAACTTAGATGATTCAGCTAGTAATGCCCTGCACCAAGATGTCACAAAGGAAATATTACTTAGAAGATTAGAATCTATAGCAGCATAAATGAGACATCTAGGAGAATTAGCCAGAGTTGAGACAACTTTTAGTGGTCTGAACTTTTGACCTAATATATCAAGAAGTACAAGTGCAAGAGGAGACTTTTCTAATAGTAGTAGATCTAAAGAAGATAATAATATTGAAGAAGGAGTAGCCCTTCTAGTGAGAAGAGAGAAAGATGGTAAGAAAATATTTAAATGTTGGACTGGTGATGAATATGGTCATTATGCATCTAAATGTCCTAAAGGAGAGAAAAAAATTAGAGGAAAATTTAAATCTAGAAGAGATAAAGATAGAAATTGTTTATATGCCAATGAGGATGAAGAATCTGATGAAATAGGTCAAAGTGAAACTGATGATGAATTAGGATTTGTGGCTATCAAGGAAGATGATCTTGATAGAGAAATCAAAGAGAAAAGGCCTCTAGTTACCCAAGTTGAGAAGAAATTAGATTGGATAATCGATAGTGGATGTTCACATCCAATGATTGGTGAGATGAAAAAATTTGTTAAGTTTAGGAATCATGATGGAGGTATTGTTAGAGTTGGTAACAATGCAACATGTCATATTATAGGGATTGGATCTATTACTCTTGATGGTAAAACTAAAATTGATGATGTTTACTTTGTTGATGATTTGAAACATAATTTGTTAACTGTTGGATAGTTGGTAGACAAGGGATATCTATTACAGTTCATAGAGAAGGCTTGCATTATCAAAGACAAATATGGTAAGTTGATTGGTACTGGAACTAGATCTAGAGGTAATGTATTCTAGTTGAATCCTACTGAAATAACATGTTTGGTTGCAAAGGTTGATAACATTTGGTTATGGCATAGAAGGTTCTATCATATAAAATTTGATAACATTGTGAAGGTTAGTAGTACATTTGCACTAAGAGATCTGCCTAAGATTATTAAGCCTACTAATGTTATTTGCAAGGAGTGTATTTTGGCTAAGCTAAGGAAAGTGTCATTTACTAACAAGAAGTTCTCTACTACAGAGAAATTAGAGATTTTTCGTACAGATCTAAGTGGTCTCGCAAGAACCATAAGATTCTATGGTGAAAGGTACTTTATGAGTTTTGTTGATGATTTCACTAGGATGATGTGGGTAGCATTTCTTAAAGAGAAGTCTAAAGCTTTTGAGAAATTTAAGATATTTAAGAATAGAGTTGAAAATGAGTCTAGTGTCAAGATTAAAGTTTTGAGATTAGACAGAGGAGGATAATTCACCTTTAGAGAGTTCAACATGTTCTATGAAGAGAATGGAATCAAAAGATAGTTATCTTCACTTAGAACACCTGAATAGAATGGGATTGTTGAAAGAAGGAATAAGTCAATAGCAAAAGCAACAAGAGTGATGTTATTTGAGAATGAGGTCTCAAAGACATTTTGGAGAGAAGAAGTTAACACTGTAGTATATACTCTGAACAGAGTATAGATCAAAAAAGTTATGAGCAAGACACCCTATGAATTATCATTTGGTCATTCATCATCAGTCAAGTATTTTAGAATATTTGGAAGCAAGTGTTACATAAAGAGAGATGATGATATTGTTAAGTTTGATCCTAGAAGTGATGAAGGTATGTTTCTTGGTTACTCATTGAAAAGTAAACCATATAGATGTTTCAACCATAGAACTAAGACAATAGTTGAGTGAGAAAATGTAAAGATTGATGAAAATTTTAGAACTAAAGAGAAGATGGTAGATTATAATTCTGATGAAGAAGAGGATGATTTTGGAATTGTTAGAAATAATGTTGAAGTTCTTTTTGAGACTAACAATGACTTGCAGAATGGTATATCTATTGAGCATAGAGAAGAACATAGATATGAACCTAGAGAACATATAAGAGTTGAGATGTCAACTCCTACCACTAGTAGAAACATGACAAAGCATCACCCTCTAAAGAAGATAATTGGGAGCAGAGATAAAGGTGTGATGAAAAAGAAGAGAGTGAATGAGGAATTATGTCTAATTTCTCAAGTGAAACCTAAGAGCATAGAAGAAGAATGTAAGGATGATCACTAGATGAAAGCAATAAAAGAAGAATTGAATCATATTGTAAAGAATGCAACATGAGAAATAGTTCCTAGACATAAAGACATGAATGTGATAGGAACCAAGTGGGTATTCAAAAAAAAGATGAATGAGCAAGGAGAAGTTGTGAGAAACAAGGTTAGACTTGTTTGCAAAGGTTACTCATAGAAAGAAGGCATAGATTATGAAGAAACATATGCACCTGTGGCAAGAATGGAAGCAGTAAGGATGTTCTTGGCTTATACAGTAGGCAAGAATTTCAAGGTTTATCAGATGGATGTCAAGTCAACTTTTTTTAATGGAGAAATTGAAGAAGAAGTATACATTGAGCAACCTAATGGATTCCCTCTGACAGGTGAAAACAAGTTTGTATGCAGACTGAAGAAAGAATTGTATGGTCTAAAACAAGCACCTAGAACCTAGTATACAAGCTTGAATAGCTATTTGTCTAATCTTGGATTTACTGAAGGTATAAAAGATGGTAATCTATATTTAAGGAAAATTGATGATGGTTTATTCATCATTGTGATATTTGTGGATGACATAATATTTGGAGGTAATGATAAAGAAAGTGATAAATTTGCTAAAGAAATAGAAAATGAATTTGAACTAAGCATGATAGGAGAATTTAAGTTTTTCCTAGAATTGCAAATTGCATAGAGAAAAGATGATATATTTATTTCACAGGCCAAGTATCTAAAAGACTTGTTGAAAAGATTTGGTTTAGAAAGTTGCAATCTATTGGTACACCCATGATAACTGGTCACAAGTTATCTAGTAAAGATGAGACACCTACAATTGAGCGAAAAAAGTATAGATCTATGATTTGAGGATTGTAATATCTGGATTGTAATAAGATTCCAAGCTTATCCAAAAAAGTATCATTATGTAGTAGTAAAGAGGATATTTAGATATTTTAAGGGTACATCTAATTATGGAATTTGGTATGATAAATCAAGTGATTTTACCTTGTGCACATATACTGATGCAGATTGGGCAGACAGTATGGATGATAGAAAGAGCACCAGTAGTGGAGAATTCTTTCTTGGAGGAAGACTGTTTTCTTGGTTGAGCAAAAAATTTGATTATACCTCACAAAGTATAGCTGAGGTAGAGTATGTTGTAGTAGAAAATAACTATAATCAAGTTATGTGGATAAAAAAAATACTAAAGAATATTGGGATTGAGTTTATAGAACCTATTATCATTTACTGTGATAACACAAGTACAGTGAGTATATCTAAGACTCTAGTATTGCATTCTAAGACAAAGCACAATTAGCATGAATGTTGATGATTCTACATTGGGGGAGTATCTGAAGCATTGGAGAATATTGATATGTTGCATTAATGATTTTGTTTGTCATTGATGTCAACATAGTAGTAATTTTGTTAATACTAGAAGAATAGCAGTCAGTAATCTTATGATGCATAGAAGCAAAGGAAGTGTTAGATGATATGTAGTGGAGGATACATTTGTGATATTTTCTTGATGATGTGGTCAAGAGGATTAAGTTTGATTTGATGGTGTATGGAAGTTACACTTGATTTACTAGAAGCAATGCAGAAACAAAGCATTGGAAAACATAGTATAGATGATCTATCAATATCTTTCATCTTAGATGTAATGAAGATTATGCATAGACATATGTGATAGAAGATAGTCAGGTGGTGATGCCAGCATGTGTACAAGACATGGTTTCACACATGTGAAGATTTGTATAGACTGTGAGCTGATAGTGCTGTTATAATTGTGAATTAAGTAATTATCTTATTCTAATTAATTGGGAAAGCCTCAAGATTGACTCAAAGAACTATTATAAAGACATAGTATAAAGGAAATTTTTTTCATTGATTGTAGTGTGGGGAACTTGGATTAGAGGACCAAGTGGGATGTGAAGTATTATTGCACTAAGCAAGAAGGAGAAAAATGCTTGTTGAATGCATATAAGTGATCCAAGGGATCATTGGATACATAGTATGAGATCTGGTTACAAGATCTAAAGGAGTAGAAGTCTAGTTGCCAGGATAGAGATAGAGGAAGAAGTACATTCTAGCTCCATTATTCTACAAGGAATAATACAAAGATCATTTGGATAGTGGAATCATCGATCTTAACCTTAAAGTTGTTTGGGTAGTGGATCCAACTATCTTCCACAACTCCTAATAGGGTTGGCACAACTCCTAGAATGGTTGGAATCTCCTAACAGGGATTCAGAGTCTCCTAATAGGGACTCATATGTACTTTATGTTGTAACAAACTCCCAATGGGGTTTATCCTCTAACAAGGAATATTTATTAACAGTAATAGATTTTCACAATCCATTTGTAAAGTACTAAGTTTTCTAGATTCGATTATGTGTGTTTATTTATCATCAACATTTCAGATCACACTACATGATCCATCATTAGGATAAGAAAGTACAGGATAGTAAGATATGCAAACTAGACCTTTCTCAAGAATTATAAGTGAAGGTGGACTTAGAACAGGATAAGAGGATTCCAATTTATAAGTATATTTAATCAATGTTATGAGTTGTACGAAAAATTGATCATAGTTATTTGGTCATGCTTATTATAGAGTGATGTGGGGTAAGAAATCTTGTGGGTACCATCCCCACCAAGGTTATCCCTTCGATCAAGGGTTTCCCTAGTTAAGATATCTGGTGTTAATTGTGTATGAGTATCCTATTATGGTTTTAGTATATATTACTCATATGGTTAAGTTTGTTTAAGATTAATGATTATGATAATAATTGGATAACTGATTCACCACCCACCCACCCCACCCCCTCTCAGTTATATCAATGGACTATATATTCTAACAATTTGTATCAAAGCTTCAGGTCCTTGAAGATAAGGTCTAACAACCTTAGGAGATCTATGGAAAATATCTTTAGGAAGGATAGTCCAAGATTCGATGGGGCCAACTATGATAGTTGGAAGGAAAAGATGAAGACTCATCTATTATGCATGGGTCTAGGATATTAGCTTTTAACAAAAGCTAAGAAGACATTTATTGATGAATCAAAGCTTGAAGAATGCAATGGGGGAGAAAGAGATCTATTCATGTGTAGCATGAGAGCCAGAGAAGCCCTATTGTTAGCTCTTCCAGAGAATGAATATAATCAGGTAAAGACATTTCAAACTTCTTATGAAATTTGGAATGCATTAGAAGTTACTTTTGAAGGTGACAACCATGCAAAAAGAAGGAGATTGCAAAATTGGATTTGTGCATTTCCAGATACTAAGATGATGGAAGATGAATCTGTAAGAAGTTATGTTGGTAGAATATTAGAAATTGTTGTAATAATTTAGTCTCTTGGTGGAACTAAGCAAGATGATGAAGTTATATGGAAGATCTTAAAAAATTTGACACCGCCATTCAAGCAGATAGCTCAAATGATTTAGCTAGTAATGGCCTGCACTAAAGATTTCACTAAAGAAATGTTCCTTGGAAGATTATAATTGGTAGAAGTAGAAATGAGATAGTTTGGAGAATTAGCCACAGTTGAGATAGCTTTCAGTGCCCCAAACATTCGACCTAATCTATCAAGAAGTACAAGTGCAAGAGGAGATTTTGCTAGTGGTAGTAGATTTGAAGAAGATAAGAAGATTGAAGAAGGAATAGCCCTTCTGGTAAGAAGAGAGAAACATTGTAAGAAAATCTTTAAATTTTGGACTTGTGATGAATATGGTCATTATGAAACTAAATGTCTTAAAAGAGAGAGAAAAAGTTTAGAGGAAAATTCAAGTCTAAAAGAGATAAAGATAGAAATTGTTTGTATGCTAACGAGGATGAAGAATCTGATGAAATAGGTTAGATTGAAAGTGATGATGAATTAGGATTTGTGGCTATCAAGGAAGATGATCTTGATAGATAAATTAGGGAGGAAAGAGCTCTAGTTAACCAAGTTGAGAAGAAATCAGATTGGATAATTGATAGTGGATGTTCACATCATATGACTGGTGATATGAACAAATTTGTTAAATTAAAAAATCATGATGGAGGTATTGTTAGGGTTGGTAACAATGCAACTATCATATCACAATAATTGGATCTATTACTCTTGATGGTAAAACTAATAGTGATTGACTGGTTAGAACAATATCCTAGCAACACAAGGATTGGACATCCCCAAATGATGAATCATATTTGAAATTCATCATGTTTCTACTTAGAACATCATGCTAAACTCATTTATTGTATCAATCCAAGAACGTAAACTTGAGATAGTGACTACAAAGTTTATGCTTTAGTTCTTCTCATTAGTCGTCACTGCTAAGGTAAACTAGTTGCTACAGGAAACTTATACTAGAAACTAAACTTATAGATTAAATAAACAATGCTTTGGAAATAAACCTATGTTGTAGGATATAGTCAATGGTTCTACTACTAGTGACTGCAGGAGCAACAGTACTTAACAACTCAAAAGAAAATTAACTGAATTCTACCTAAGCATGAACAAAGGATTCACCTTCTACATGGGCCCCCACAAAAGTATGAATGAATTATAACTTAGAGATTAAATCAAAGAATTGTCATATATTTATTCAATAGAACATGGGCACAATATAGAGTATCAAGATGCTTTACTCTACTACTTGCTTATAACATGAATTTCTCAAAACAAAAACATTTAAGAAAACCCCCTAGAAACAGAAGTTCCAGCTTATTTAAAGGAAACTAGGAAAAATAGAATGCCTAAAAACTAGGTCTTCCATTACATAGCATAATAAATTTTAGCTACAAGAGTGACAACATCATTTATGGAAGAAGATAAACCACATTCAATGATTCAGAAATATAGGAATGCTCAACAACTAAACTGTCTTGAATGAAATCAGCAACTGCAAAGTGATGGAAGAGGTGGACTTATAAATTAACTCTAAAACAATTTCCTACCTTGAAAGACCCACTCATCCTTTAGTATACGCTACTTGTTGACTTATTCTTTGTACAAAAGGTTAATACAACAAAATCCCAAACATAAATCGAAGGCATAGATCATTTTTCCTATTTAAATGTAGCCTTGTCACACAACTGTAGGAGGTCTATCCATTAAAGTTTAGAGAAGAAATATACCATATTTACCATGACATTCATTAATCTAGATATATATTTAGTATTTTCTTTAAGTTTCACAAGCATCAAATATACATATAGTTAATACTTATAAACATAAAAGACTATATCTGATCATGAAAAACCATAAAAACCATAAGATATTCAAGTCTACACTTCAAAAATCATAAACAAAATATCCCAAAAACTTGACTCATCATTCCCCCTAGCTTAGCCATTTACTAGTCTCACAGCAAATAAATTTTTTAACCTGGTTGCCATAGTCAATAGCTATGCTTTGTCTAGATCCTCCCTCTAGAAAACTCTAATAGAACCCTTTTGTTTTCTTGTGATTCTTCCACCTGTCCTCTTCCTCCTACATGGTAAAATCGTCCAGTCTATCTAAATTCACAAGTAATGGAGACAGTAACAATGGAGGCTAAAAGGTTAATGGAATCCAAAAACTTTCTCTCTCTCTTCCCAAAGAAATGTACCAAGGAGCACATTGGGTTGTCATAGCAAAATTGAGAGGTGAATGTGGTTCTCTCTTTCTCATTTCCTCAGATAAATTATTCTAGCACCAATGTATAGCATTTCTAGCCTCAGGTAGTTCAATATTCACCATCTGTTCATATGCATTAAATGCTTCCTACCTCACTGGGTAGATCATCTTACTACCTATTTTAGAGGGGGCTATTCTTAACCAACTATAATAGAGAGTTCGAGGATCCTTGGCTTCAGGTCTTACGAATAGGGGAACGTTCGACTCCAAATTTCTATACGCTTCAGCTTGAGTGTTCCAACTAATTTCATTCTTTATCCAAAACATGAAGGCTCTAAGTTGAATATCACCAACATAAAGTAAGGGATTCCAAACTCAATCATTTGGAACTGCAAGATTGTGGAGGTAAAATTCACATAATAGATTTTTAATGGCTGCAGGAGAGTTATGGAAAGCTCAGAAAAACTGGGTACGCTCTTGCAATGATGGAATCCTATCCTACATAATGTAGGTCATTTTATAGTTCAATAGCTATTCTTTAAGAAAAAAAGTATAGACAGATGATGGGGATCTATAACCCATTAAGTCAAGGATTAAGGATGTAATTTTATCAAGTTTCACACTTAACTATTCTACCTTTTCCTCTTGAACAAGTGTTTCCTAATAGTGATTGTCTATGATTTTAGTTAGTTCTTTCTTTTGTTGTTTCCACTCTTCCCTCTTAGAATTTAATTGTTTAACCAATAGGAAAATAACATCAAACAAAGAGGTTGGCCTAGATTGAGCTACTATATTACAGTGAGAATTATCTACTACTTGAGGAACATATGACTTGCCCTTGTTAGCACTTGTCCTTTTTAAAGGATCCGTCCAAATAACCATAGCTTTCTTAGGATTAGAGCATTGTTGATCCATTAAAGCTAATGTTTATAATCCCTCGTTCAAAATTTGTTTAGCCATCCTATTGACAAAACCCATATAGACAATTAGATTTTCTTCATAGGGATTCCACTCTAGCATAGGAGATTCTACTGTAGGAGAAAATGTTAGTTCATCTACTTCCCTAATATAACTATCTAAATCATCACTTCCTGAATCATCTCCCTGAAAATTCTCAAAGGCTAGTCCTTGAATACATAAGCCTGCTCCTTCGAGCTGGAGACATCTCCGATTATAATGACTTGTGCATTCTTGGGCTTATTGCGAACCTTCTCTATTCTATCATTATGTTGGATATTTTCATTTTCTCCTTCCTTCAGCTCAAAATCTTGAATTAATTAAGGTTCTTTATCGAGAATCTCCTTGGTTTGGTTCTTTGCCTAACACTTCTTCTTAATGGAGTTTCCTCCTCTTCTGAGGCTTTCCTTTTTATGGAAGTGCTCTTGGTTGCAGGAGATGCCTTAGTCTACTGACTAGTACTAGGGTTAATTTTTCATTTCTTATGCTTTGGGGAAACTATCTCTATCATGGGGAAAACTTCAGCCTTCTCTATAAGAGTTTCCAATTCCTCTCCATGAATTGCTCTTAAAGGAGAGGAATTAGGGCTTCTAACCTTAGCTTCCTTTTTCTTCTTAGGCGAAGAACATTGTCTAGCTTTGATAAAGATTTTTCTAATCCCCTTAGTAGTTTTAACCCTTTGACCTACTCTACACCCAACTAGACTTGGGATAGGCTCGTTAAACCCTTGCAGCAAAAATTCCTCCCAAGAAATATCTAATTATTCCTTTAAAGCTTTTTCCACTATTAGCTTAATTAAGCAATGATGGGAGAAAAAATTACGTCTACCCTCTTATACTAGTATAGCTTGTTTTGACAAAATGCCAAATATAGAACTAGAAACATTGATAGCTTTGATATCATGCCTTAAATAACTCAAAAATTTGAAATGAACAGCTTGCAAAAATGAGTATCACCCTTCATAGGTGAAATACTTAATGATAAAAATTGCACATTATGGAAATGGCTCAAGAAGAGATAGTCTAACAATACCTTTTTTTCTTATTAATATCAAGCTTTGGATCTCCATGTAAAGTGAATTGAGCTTTGGTGGAAATTGGGTCAAGATTCTCTAAAAATTCCTCACCTTCCAACGGTAATCCCATAGCTTCTGCCAAAACTATTTAAGGAAATGACACCTTCAACCCTTTAACTGTTGCCACTTCATTCTTTAAAGAGTTGAGAAATTGAAATGCAACCTCGTCATCCTAGCTAGTTAGCTTCTGAACATAATTTTTCCATCCCCTCGCTTGAAAATATGACCTACAATTTTGGTCTTTGAGTAATGTATTATGCATAGTAGGCTCTCTTTGAATTAGGTCTCCTCCCATCGTCTAATTCCTAGGGTACCCAAAACAAAGTTGTAGTATAGAATAACAAAGAATGACAAATTTGGCAAGAAAACTTTGAAACAGAAAGTTACATGATGAGTTTAAATTTAGGAATTTCTTGAGTAATGAAGCTCAAAAAAAACTTTGATTAAAATAAATGCAAATCTTCACGCGATCATTTCATAATTACTCATAAATATGCTCCTCAAAACTCGTACACAACATATCTTGCCACCTTAGCAATATACATGCAAAAAATAACATGCAACAAAAGGATTTCAAAAAATGTCAAATCATTGGCAGGAATGCAAGTATGACAAGGGAAAAGAATAGATAGAAAGATTGCATAAATATCATGACAAAACTAATATAACTTCCCCCCCAAGGTAAAATAAGGCAAGTGGTCCCCCACTTGCAGTAGTGACAAGGCATACAAAAAACATATTGGAAAAATAAATTAATATCGCATACCTTGGAATTTGTGCTAACCAGAAGTGTTGGCAAGGTGGCAGTTGCTATCCACAAATGAAAGAAATGATGAGATGGATGGGTGGAAAACTAGAAATGAAGCAAAAATTTATTATGGAGAATCAACTTTTGCAATGAAAGTGTTTATTATGATAGTGACAAGAACAACTAGAGTGAGGAAGGCAAATGAGCAAAATGCTCATTAGGAGATGTTGTAGGAACTACAACACCAGCAGTAGAAGAAAATTGTTGCAGGAACTCCTCCTTACTCTTTGGTTTGCGATATAATTTGAACCTGTGACCATTGACCAAAAATTTAAACCGAACCTAATCCACAGTGGAGAGTCGAACTGCTTCATTGGGAAAGACTGCAATAATTTCATACAACTCAAACCATCGGCTTTGAAATTTACTAGGATTATGCTGATACCTGGACTCATAAAGGAGTATCTACTTACCAACATAAAAAACTTTGTCCTGAACATACTTTTCATACCATGGCTAGAGTTGATTCTGTATCAATTCTATGTTAAGCTCCTTGTAGTCAATACAAACTCTCCACCTCCATCCTTTCTTAGGTACTAAAGCAAGAGGGGAGATCCAGTGACTATATAAAATTGGAGAGATGAAGCCAACATTTAACAACTTATAAAACTCCTTCTTGATTCTATCCTTAAGTTCTAGATTTAGCTAGTGTTAAGGTTGATGAACACGTCTGAATTCAGAGCTGATATAAATGTTGTGAGTGCAGAGATGAGGGTCTAGATCTTTCATGTCAGTGTAATCCCAAGCAAAGGTTGATTGATGTTGTTTAAGAAATTGTAGGACCTTTAAACATTGAGAGGAAGTCAAAGCACTGCCAACAATTAATTCCTTATCTAAGTTGACCTCTATCTTGACAACCTTTTCTACCATGATCAATTGAGCAATTGGGAAAGACTCCATTTCATGAAGCAACCATATATTAAGAAATTTTAAAGTGTTTGAATACTATAGAGTATCAATAGGTTGAGTGGGAAATATAGATTTAGATGTTTGGTGTTGACTCCATTAGATATAGTCATTTTTTTTCAAAGCAACAAGCTATATAGGCATCAACAGTAGCTAGCCAAGGTCTACCTAGGGTTGTTGGGTATCCTCTCTTATTAACCTTTGGGGAATGGACAATAAATTCAACTGGATATTTCCAAGAATTCAAGGTGACCATAACACCTTCTACCATCCCATCAGGTATAATGGTGAAATTGTTAAGTTGGAGGATGATGGGTGTTTCCTTAGGACTGATGATATGTAACTAAGACATTACTTCCTTGGACATGAAATTTGTGGAAGCACCTAAGTCAACTAGGTCATTTTGATCTTGAACTTCTTGAATATTGATTCTTACCATAGGACTATCATGATCAAAATACCTTGGAATTGTCAATTTCTTCAACATGAGATTAGACAACTAGCCAAAGACATGAATGGGTTTAAGATCTTTTCTTTTTCTTCCAGGTTGTGTGATGTAGGCTACCTTGATAGCTTTAGTATATGTAGGTGCTTCTTTTATGGCTCCTAACAAAGGAATCTTTACTACCATTTGCTTCATTTGGGTAAGAAAATCCAATATTGCTTGATTTCCAACTGGCTTGATGTGTTCCTCCAACCTATGAGGAAATGGAGGTTCTTGTGCTACATGAACAATAGGAATAGCAAGTTGGATTAGTATCCCAATTGGCACTGCTGAAGTGCCCACAACTTTGGTAATTAGGCTATTGTAGAGAAAGAAGAGTTGTTCTAGATCTTAAATGGATGTTATTAAGGGAAATTGCATAGCTTTCTTGCTTTGTTGTTGGCTTAGCATTGTTGGGATTAGGAGTAGGTTGAGTAGGCAATTGAGTTTGTTTAAGGGAAGTAATATTGGTTGTAGGAGGAGACATCAAAGCTTAATGACTTGATTGGTTAGGTTAACTATGTGGTTGTTACCACCCCTACTGGGGTTGGTGCCAACTATTATATCCACTATGTTGTTGGTTTTGCCATGCATTATTATTATTCAAATTGTGAAAAGAATCTTGGGGAATACTTGGTTTCAGAGCCCATGGCCTCCGTTGGGCAATGTAAAGGACCTCTACATTCTCATTAATGGCTTTAAACTTAGTAGGCATAGGTTGAGATTCTAGGCTTACAATAGACTTGCATTGGAAATTCTTTTTCTTCTCCCTATAATGTGGACAATATTATGTGAATATTGTATCAGATTCATCTTTCTTTCTTCTTGCTTGCATTGTATCCAATTGAGTAGCAACATCATTAATGATGTCTTGTTTAAAGTTTGACAACATTTTGGATAACTCCATTTTGGACACACCTCCTCCATTAGACTTATGAGGGAGGGCTCTCAAGCCTCTTCCTTTCTTGACAGTAGCTCCAGAATAGTTAAGACACATATTCTTTCGACGATGGTGGTGAAGGCAATTGGTCATTGGTATCAACAACACATTCTCAAATGGTTCTTCTTCTTGTGGAATTCTAGTGGGTTTCCTCAAATGCTAGATTGAGAACCTCAAATGGTTCTTCTTGATTAAGATTAGGTAGGAATCGCCCAAGATGGTTTTGACACTTATGCATGCAAAATTAAGCAAAATGAAAACTAACTTAATGACATTTGAGTTGAACTAAATTGATACCATCCCTAGAAATGGTGCCAAAAATGACTGGTTAGAACAATATCCTAGCAACACAAGGATTGGACGTCCCCAAATGATGAATCATAGTTGAAATTCATCATGTTTCTACTCAGAACATCATGCTAAACTCATTTACTGTATCAATCTAGGAACAGGAACTTGAGATAGTGACTACAAAGTTTATGCTTTGGTTCTTCTCATTAGTCATCAATACTAAGGTAAAAGTAGTTGCTACAAGAAACTTATACTAGAAATTGAACTTACAGAGTAAATAAACAATGCTTTGGAAATAAACCTATGCTACAGGATACAGTCAATGGTTCTACTACCACTGATTGAAGGAGCAACAATACTTAACAACTCAAAAGAAACTTAACTGAATTCTACCTAAGCATGAACAAAGGATTCACCTTCTGTGTGAATTATAACTCAAATATTGAAGCAAAGAACTGTCATATATTTATTCAATAGAACATGGACACAATATAGAGTATCAAGATGCTTTACTCTACTACTTGCTTATAACATGAATTTCTCAAAACAAAAACATCTAAGAAAAATCCCCCCTAGAAACAAAAGTTCCAACTTATTTAAAGGAAACTAGGAAAAATAGAATGCCTACAAACTAGGTCTTCCATTACATAGCATAACAACTTTTAGCTTCAAGAACGACAACATTATTTATGCAAGATAAACCACATTCAATGATTTAGAAATATAGATTCACTTGGCAACTAAACTATCTTCAATGAAATTAGCTATTACAAAGTGATGGAAGGGGCAAAGTTACAAATGAACTTTGAAATAGTTGGCTACCTTGAAAGAACCACTCATCCTTTAGTCTGCACTCCCTGTTGACTTATTCTTCCTACAAATGGTTAACACAACAAAATCCAAAACATGAAACCAACACATAGATCATAATAAGTTTTTCCTATTTGAATGTAACCTTGTCACACAATTTTAGGAGGTCTACCCATTAAATCTTAGAGAAGAAATATACCATATTTACCATGACATTCATTAATCTAGATATATATTCAGTATTGTCTTTAAGTTTCATAAGCATCAAATATTCACATAGTTAAAACTTATAAACATAAAAGATTGTATCATGTTCATGAAAAACCAAAAAAAACATAAGATATTCGAGTTTGCACTTCGAAAATCATAAAGAAAATATCCCAAAAACTTGACTCATCAGGGATGATGTTTACTTTGTTGATGGTTTGAAATATAATTTGTTAAGTGTTGGACAGTTGGTAGATAAGGGTTATTTGTCGTAGTTCACAAAGAACACATATATTATCAAAGACAAAGATGGTAAGCTAATTGGTACTGGAACTAGATCAAGAGGTAATGTATTCTAGTGGAATCCTACTAAAATAACATGTTTGGTTGCAAAGGTTGATAACAGTTGGTTATGGCATAGAAGGTTCTATCATATAAACTTTGATAACATTGTGAGGGTTAGTAGTACATTTGTAGTAAGAGATTTGCCTAAGATTATTAAGTCTACTAATTTTGTTTGGAAGGAGTGTATCTTGGCTAAGCAAAGGAAAGTGTCATTGCCTAGCAAGAAGTTCTCTACTACAGAGAAACTGGAGATAGTTCACACGGATCTAAGATGTCCTACAAGAACCAAAGAATTCTATGGTGAAAGGTAATTTATGATTTTTTTTAATGATTTCACTAGGATGATGGGGGTTGCATTTCTTAAGGATAAGTCTAAAGCTTTTTAGAAATTTAAGATATTCAAGAATAGAGTTGAAAATGATTCTGGTGTCAAGATTAAATGTTTAAGATCAAATAGAGGAGGAGAGTTTACCTCTAGAGAGTTCAACATGTTTTGTGAAGAGAATGGAATCAAAAGATAGTTATCTTCACCTAGAACACCTGAACAAAATCGGATTGATGAAAGAAGGAACAATTCAATAGCAAAAGCAGCAAGAGTAATGTTATTTGAGAATGATGTCGCAAAGACATTTTGGAGAGAAGTAGTTAACCTTGCAGTATATACTCTGAACAAAGTACACATCAGCAAAGGGATGAGCAAGACACCCTATGAGCTATGGTTTGTTCATTAACCATCAGTCAAGTATTTCAGAATATCTGGAAGTAAGTGTTACATAACAAGAGATGATGATATTGGTAAGTTTGATCCTAGAACTAATGAAGGTATGTTTCTTGGTTACTCATTGAAAATTAAAGCATATAGATGTTTCAACTATAGAACTAAGACAATAGTTGAGTGCACAAATGTAAGAATTGATGAAAATTTTGATACTAAAGAGAAGATGGTAGATTATAATTCTAATGAAGAAGAGGATAATTGTGGAATTGTTAGACACAATGTTGAAGCTCTTTTTGAGACTAACAATATCTTGTAGAATGATGTATCTATTGAGCATAGAGAAGAACATAGAACTAAACCTAGAGATGAGATAAGAGTTGAGATCTCAATTCCTACCTCTAACAGAAACATGACAAAGCATCACCCTCGAAAGAAGATAATTGCGAGCAGAGATAAAGGTGTGATGACAAGGAACAAAGTGAATAAGGAATTGTGTCTAATTTCTCAAGTGGAACCTAAGAGAGCAAAAGAAGCATGTAGGGATGATCACTAGATGCAAGCAATGAAATAAGAATTGAATCATATTATGAAGAATGAAACATGGGAAATAGTTCCTAGACCTAAAGACAAGAATGTGATAGGAACCAAGTGGGTATTCAGAAATAAGATGAATAAGCAAGGAGAAGTGAGAAACAAGGCCAGACTTGTTTGCAAAGGTTACTCATAACAAGAAGGCATAGATTATGAAGAGACATATGCACCTGTGGCAAGAATGGAAGCAGTAAGGATGTTCTTGGCTTACACAGCAAGCAAGAATTTCAAGGTTTATCAGATGGATGTCGAGTCAGCTTTTCTAAATGGATAACTTGAAGAAGTCTACATTGAGAAACTTGATGGATTCCCTATGATAGAAGAAAAATAGTTTGTATGTAGACTGAAGAAAGCTTTGTATGGTCTAAAGCAAGCACCTAGAACCCGATATGCAAGATTGGACAAGTATTTGTCTAAGCTTGGATCTAGTAAAGGTACAGCAGATGATAATCTATATTTAAGGAAAATTGATGATGGTTTATTTATCATTTTAATATTTGTGGATGACATAATATTTGGAGGAAATGATAAAGAAAGTGATAAGTTTGTTGAAGAGATAAAAAATGAATTTGAAATGAGGATGATAGTAGAAATGAATTTTTTCCTAAGATTGTAGATTGCACAAAGTAAAGATGAGATATTCATTTCACAATGCAAGTATCTAAATGACTTGTTGAAAAGATTTGGTTTGGAAAGTTGCAAACCTATTAGTACACCCATGATAACTTGTTACAAGTTATCTAGTAAAGATGAGACACCTTCAGTTCAGAAGAAGAAGTACATATCTATGATTGGAGGATTGCAATATCTGACTCACACTAGACTAGATATACAAAATGTAGTTGGGATTGTGGAAAGATTCCAAGTTGATCCAAAAGAATACCATTATGCAGTAGTAAAGAGGATTTTTAGATATTTGAAGGGAACATCTGATTATGGAATTTGGTATGATAGATCAAGTGATTTTATCTTGTGCACATATACTGATGTAGATTGGGAAAGTAGTATGGATGACAGAAAGAGCACTAGTGGTGGAGCATTATTTCTTGGAGGAAGATTGGTTTTTTGGTTGAGCAAGAAACAAGATTACACCTCTTAGAGTATAGCTAAGGCAGAGTATGTTGTAGCAGCAAATAACTGTAATCAAGTTATGTAGATGAAGAAAATGATGAAGGATATTGGAATTGAGTTTGTAGAACTTATTATCATTTACTGTAATAACACAAGTACAATGAGTATGTCTAAGAATCCAGTATTGCATTCTAAGACAAAGCACGTAGCCATAAAGTATCATGTTTTAAGAGAGAATACAATAGAGAAGGAGATAAGGTTGGAGTATGGAAGTACTAAAGATCAAATTGTAGATATATTTCCTAAAGATACTTTTGAGTACCTAAGAGGTATGCTAGGGATTATGCCCTTTCCTTCTTCAGAGTAGATGATGCAAGGAGTGCATTAGTCTAGTGGTAGAGAGCACTATGGTTAAACTAGACTGAATGTTGATGCTTCCTATATGGGGGAGTATCTGTTATGTATTGATTCATTAAGGACTCTTTGTATTTGGTACTTTGTATTAAATAGTGTCTCTAGACACTTGAGCTATTAGAAGAGTTGGAAGAAGTATATTATAACAATTGGTATTTTGTATTTGTATTGACACCTTTGACATTGATGTCAATGGGGGAGAAGATATGCATGAAAAATATCTCCTAATCATGGGGGAGAAAATATATGAAGAGAAGCACCTATGAAGTTGTCAATGGGGGAGTGTTATCTCTTTAGGGAGATTTAGAAAGATTCATGTAAGTGTGTAGAAGGATATGTAAGTGCATAGGAGGATATGTTAGTGTGCAAATGACTATGTGAGTGCATAGAAGAACATGATAGTACGTAGAAGGAAATGATCATGTGCAAAATGATATGAAGTCAAAAAGTATTGTAGTATTTTCACCATGAACATTCTAGCAGCCAAAATATTTCAAATTGATGAAGAGGATTTGAAAAGAAGATAGCAGCAACAGCCGTAGAGTACAATTTGGTATTCTTGGAACTTAGATATTTTTCACCTATGTTGCCATCAATGCTAAAGGGGGATATTGTTAGCATGAATGCTGACGATACTACATTGGGGAGTATCCTAAGCATTGGAGAGTATTGATATGTTGCATTCATGATTGTGTTTTCCATTGATGTCAACATAGCAGTAATTTTGTTAAGACTGGAAGAATAGTAGTTGATAATCTTATGATGTGCAGAAGTAGAGGAAGTGTTAGATGATGCGTAGTGGAGGATATGTTCATGAGGTTTTCTTGATGACATGGTCAAGAGGATTAAGTCTGATTTGATGGTGTATGGAAGTGACACTTGATTTACTGGAAGCAATGCAGAAATAGAGCATTGGAAAATAGAGTATAGATGATCTCTCACTATCTTTTATTTGAACTGTAATGAAGATGGTGCATAGACATATGTAATAGAAGAAATTCATGTGGTGATGCCAGCATGTGTGCAAGATGTGGTTTCACACATGTGAAGATTTGTATAGACTATGAGCCAACAATGCTATTGTAATTGTGAATTAATTAATTATCTTATTCTAATTAATTGGAAAAGCCTCAAAGCCAACTCAAGAAATTATTATGAAGACACAGTATAAATTAAAGTTGTTTTCCTTATTTTTAGTGTGGGGAACTTGGATTAGAGGACCAAGAGGGATGTGAAGTATTGTTGCATAGAGCAAGAAGGAGCAAAATGCTTGCTAAATGCATGTAAGCGATCCAAGGGGTCATTGGATGTGTAGTATGAGATCTGGTTACAAGATATGAAGGAGTAGAAGTTTGGTTGACAAGACAAAGACAGAGGAAGAAGTACCTTCCAGTTTTATTATTCTACAAGGAATAATACAAAGATCATTTGGACAGTGGGTTCATTGATCTTAACCTTGAAGTTGTTTGGGCAACGGGTCCAACTATCTTCCACAACTCCTATCTTCCACAACTCCTAACAAGGTTAGAATCTCCTAATAGGGATTCGAAGTATCCTAACAGGGACTCATGCATACCAAATGTTGTAATAGACTCCTAATAGGGTCTATCCTCTAGCAAGGAATATTTATATTAGTACATCATCTGGTGGGAACCATCCCCACCAGGGTTTTCCCTCTGATCAAGGGTTTCCCTAGTTAACATATCTAGTGTTAATTGTGTATGTGTATCTTATTATGGTTTTAGTTTATATTACTCATATGTTTAATTTTGTTTCAAGTTAATAATTATGATAATAGTTAGATAATTGATTCACCCCCACCCCCTTAGTTATATCAGTGGACTATATATTCTAACAAGCACATATCAATTAAGTATCATGTTTTGAGAGAGAATGCAGTAGAGAAGGAGATAAGGTTGGAGTATGTAAGTACTAAAGATCATATTGCAAATATCTTTATGAAGCCTTTGCCTAAAGATACTTTTGAGTACCTAAGAGGTATGTTAGGGGTTATTCTCCTACCTATTTCAGAGTAGATGATGCAAGGAGTGCATTAGTCCAATGGTAGAGAGCACTATGGTTAGACTAGACTAAATGTTGATGCTTCCTATGTGGGGGAGTATTTGGAAAGTACTAAGTCATTAAAGACTCCTGGTATTTGGTATTTTGTATTAAATAGTGTCTTTGGACACTTAATCTAAAAGAAGAGTTGGAAGAAGTATATTATAACAATTGGTATTTTGCACTTGTATTGACACCTTTGACATTGATGTCAATGGGAGAGAGAATATGTACATGAAAAACATCTCCTAGGCAATAAGGAGAGAAAATGTGGGAGAAGCACCTATTGAGTCGTCAATGGGTGAGTGTTATCTCTTTAGAGAGATTTAGAAAGATTCATGTAAGTGCATAGAGGAATATGTGAGTGTGCAGAAGGATATATGAGTACGCAGTAGAATAGAATATGTAAGTGTGAAGAAGCATATGTTAGTACGCAGAAGGAAATATTTGTGTGCAAAAAGATATCTCTATGGGGAAGATATGCAACATGAAAATGTTGTAACTTGTTCACCATGAACAACTCATGCTAGCAACCAAAAGATTTTAGATTGATGAAGAGGATTTCAGAAGATGTCAACAACAAATCACAGTTTGGTATTCTCAGAACTTAGATGTTTTTCATCTATGTTGCCATCAATGCCAAAGGGGGAGATTTTTAATATGAATGCTGGTGATACTACACTGGGGGAGCATCCTGAGCATTGAAGAGTATTGATATGTTGCATTCATGACTGTGTTTGTCATTGATGTCAAAATAGCAATAATTTTGTAAACATTCAAAGAATAACAGTCAGTAATCTTATGACGCACAGAAGTTGAAGAAGCTTTTGATGATGTGCAATGAAGGACATGTTCCTAAGGTTTTCCTAATGATGTGGCTAAGAGGACTAAGTCTAATTCAATGGCATATAGAAGTTACACTTGATTTACTAGAAGCAATGCAGAAACAAAGGATTGGAAAATAGAGTTGTGTTGACCTATTGCTATCTTTCATCTGAGATATAATGAAGAGATGCATAGACACATAGTAATAGAGGATGGTTGTGTGGTAACGCCAACATGTATGCAAGACGTGGTTTCACATGTGTGAATTTTTGTATAGACTGTGAGCCAACAGTGCTATTATACTTGTGAATTAATTAATTATCTTATTTTAATTAATTGGGAAAGCCTCAAGGCTGACTCGAGGAATTATTATGAAGATACTATATAAAGGAAAGTTGTTTTCCTTTCTTGTAGTGTGGACTTTGATTAGAGGACCAAGTGAGATGTGAAGTATTAGTTCGTAGAGCGAGAAGGAGAAAAATGATTACTAAATGAATGTAAGTGTTCTAAGGGATCATTGGATGTGTAGTATGAGATCTAGTTACAAGATCTAAAGAAGTAGAAGTCCAATTGATAGGAAATAGATATAGGAAGAAGTACAATCTAGCTCTATTAGTCTAAAAGGAATAACATAGAGATCATTTGGACAGTGGGTTCATTGATATTAACCTTGAAGTTGTTTGGGCAGTGGGTCCAGTTGTCTTCCACAACTCCTAATAGGGTTGGAATCTCCTAACAAGGATTCAAAGTCTCCTAATAGGGACTCATATGTATTGAATGTTGTAACAGACTCCTAATAGGGTCTATCCTCTAACAAGGAATATTTATATTAGTGCATCATCTTGTGGGTACCATCCTCACTGGGGTTTTCCCTCTCAACAAGGGTTTTCCTAGTTAACATATTTGGTGTTAATTGTGTATGTGTATCTTGTTGTAGTTTCAGTTTATATTACTCACATGGTTAAGTTTGTTTAAGGTTAATGATTGTGATAAAAGTTGGATAATTGATTCACCTCCTCCTCTCTAAGTTATATATGTGGACTATATATTCTAACAAAACCATGCAATGTTGTGACTACCACTGAACTTAACTACATGATCAACATTCACACCATCACAACCTTGACCTTGGATTTCCTTTAACCATGCATAATAGAGTGATAACTAGATTGACTAGAACTATTGACTGTTGCATTATCACAACTTGGGTCTTTAAAGCTTTTCAAAAGAGTGATATCGATCCAATTTACATGTCATCATTCAACAAGAACTCCTTTGAAATATGATTAACATTAAATTGCTTCATACCTTGCGACGGTATGACAAAGGAGTCCTCATGTGAACCTAGCCCATCATGACATGCATCAACCCCTCACTTCCCTGCTTTTGTTAAACATCATGCATCTCAAGAAAGAGAGAGAAGTGACATCCATTAATTTTTCCTAATCTAACAATAAAGGAAAATACATATCTTCACATTGGTTAGAACCCAAAAAGGGGGGCCACAAGACAGGTGTCAACTTTTCGCATGTATGCAACTCAAATCTTGGGTTAAGCTTTTAACCCTATGAACATGCACACAAGAGCAATCACCACCTTGCAATCTAAACTATGGTTATCCCTTAACCCCTTGCAATTGAGTGAACAAGGAAAGATTGCAACATTGCCACTCTGACTGAAGGTTAACCTTAATCTTTTGTGATGATGTGAAACTCTTATATTGACTGCAATTGTTAACTATAGCATGGCCAAAACTTAACTTGAAGTTCATCTCAATGGAATAAAATTTATTGAATTGATTAGCCTTCATTCGATGAGATAAGATATTATTTATCCTTGCGACAATGCAAATAAGAGGCATATTTAGGGGGTCCACCATGACACATGTTGACTCATTGCCTGCTCGCAACTCAAACCTTGGGTTCAACTTTTAACCCTATGAACATGCACACAAGAGGCCTTCACCACTCTAACCCTAGTTTACGCTTAACTCTTTGTGACAAAGCAACCAGGGACATCTCGTAGCCTTGCAACATGCACTTGAATGTTAGCACTTTGTCTTGTGAAGTTGCACTGACTACTTAGAAGACCACATCAAACCCTTGCCACCCTTTTGGTAGTTATTCCATAACAGCTTGTGATCATGCGAACAAGGATGAAATCACATTGTCACAACTTGAACCTTCTTAAGAATATGTTATGAAAATATAAAAGGTTCATAAGACTTAGAGATAAAAGAAAAGTCCAAGTTTTTATGTATCCCTATTGGCTTGCATGGTAAATAATGAATAATCCAAAGGATGTGAACATGGTTGTCACCCTAAAAATTAGATTTTGGAAGGAGGGGCAAAAATGATGAACATTTCTGGCAACTCAGAGGGGATGCTTGCCTACTAAGCATGAGATCAATGGCCTTGAGAAATCCATTGGGTTGGAGTCACAAAAATGAACTTGTACGTTGTCTAAAACCATAAGAATTTGCCTCTCTTCGCCACTAGAAAATTTCAAAACTTTGCTATCTCCTATAGAGAAAGCTTGTGCCCATGCACTTATTGAAAATAGGAAACTATTCTATTATATAAAGGGAACCTTAACCTCTCTAGAAGCAAGGCTTAAGGTGAATTCCATTGGCTAGAATTGGTAGAATATCACCATTAGGCCTAGATAGTTGGAAAGCATTGGCCTATTTACAACTGGTGATAACATAAGGACCACTTCACATAGCATCAAATTTGGAGTGCCTACTAGGTTTAGCTCTATCAACATCCAACATGAGAACAAGGTCTCCTTCCTTGAAAACCCTGGCTATGGCCTTCTTGTTAAAACTTCTTTTGACCTATTGTTGATGAGCCTCAAGTGTATGCATAGCTTGTTATCTTTTTTCTTCTAATTCAACTAGTTTTGCTAACCTGATTGTCATGGGATCATTCTCTTATAGCTCTGATTGATGAACCATCTCAAAAGAGAGTAACTCTAGTGAAATAGAAAGCTTGGCTTCCCTTCCATATACCAACATAAAAGGTGAGTTCACAATTGCTCCCTTGGGTGTAATTTTGTTAGCCCAATGGGAAGTCTTTAACTTGGCATGTGAACACATCTGGTTATCTTCATTTGTCCTCTTCATGATTTTGATAAGGATCTTGTTGGAGGATTCGGCCAAGTCATTCCCTTGGGGATAGTAATTTGAGGAAGTCCTCAAATATATCCCATGGTCTAGAGCCTAAGAGCATATATGAGCTCCAATAAAAGATTTGGCATTATTAGATATGATAGTTGATGGAACACCAAATCTGGTCACAATTCCATCAAGGAATTCAACCACTGAAACCTTTGTTGCATCTTTCAAAGCCACTACCTCTATCCATCTTGTAAAGTAATCCATGGCTACCAAAATCCATTTGTGACCAACACTAGAGGGTAGATTTATTGGGCCAATGAAATCCAAACCCCATTGAGCAAAGGGTTGATCAACTTGAATGGGGTGGAGAGGAAAGGCAACCAATCTTTGCTTCCCTGAGAAGAATGCACATTTCTCACATTTCCTCACCCACTTGTGGTAGTCAATGAATAGGGTTGGCCAATAATAGTCAGCCCATCCTATCTTCATTGCAATAACCTTGGCTAAGAAATGACCACCAGCAATGCCATCATGAAACTATTTCAACAACCTATTGACCTAATTAGTCTATATACATCTCAATAGGACTCCATCAAAATTCTTCCTGAACAATATTCTATCCACCAAGACATAAGGAATAGCTTGCAATCTGAATTATCTTCTTTTGGCTTTATCTAAGCCTTGGGGATATCTTCCTTCTATCAAGAAGGTAGTCATGTCATGCAACAAATCATTATGATCTCCAGTCTCTACTAGTTGTTCATTTTGAATTAAGAGGGCAACCTCTTCATGTGTCTCAAAAGTTGAGGCCATATGTTCACATAGTCCCTTGCCTCTTAAAAGCTTGGTGATCTTAATATCAACATCATATTCCATGACTCTAATGATCCATCCATCTCTCTTTTCATTTATGTCCTTGTTTAGTAGGAACTCCTTCACACTTGCATGTAGAACCAAGAGCTAGACCTTGCTATGAGACAAAAGATGTTTGAACTTTTTTAGAGCCCTTACAATAGTAATGACTTATTTCTCTACATAGTTGTATCTACTCTCATAATCCTTAAGCCCTTCACTAAAAAAAGAAATAGGTTGCTCCAAATTTTCATCATTCAACTGTGTGAGTATAGTTGAAATGCTTGATTCACCTCCCAGAGAGTAGAGGATGAAATCTCTATCAAAATTAAGATTGACCAATGCAGGGGCTAGTGCAATTAATTGCTTGATCTCTTCAAAGTTGGATTTCCTTTCCCTAGTCCATGTGAACATTAGATTCTTCTTCAACATAGCTGTGAGAGGTTTCACCATGGAAGCAAGATCATGAATGAACCTTCTTATGAAGTTGATTCTACCCATAAAAGTCAACAATCCTTTCTAATGGCTGGGAAGTGGGAGAGAGAGAATTGCTTCTACACTCCATAGATTAATTGTTAGCCCATTTCTTGACACAATATGTCTTGGGAGCTTTCCTTGATTAGTAGAAAACACACACTTCTTAGGGTTTAGAGATACACCATACTCTTTGCATTAGATGAATACCTACCTCAAATGATCAAAATGATCTATTGCATGTTTTGAGAATACAGTTATATCATAAAGATAAACTAGCACAATTTTCTCCAACACACCTTTGAAGGCCATCTCCATTGCCTTCTAAAAAGTAGCACCTAGATTGGTTTGTCCAAATGGAATTTTACAATAAGAATAAGTACCCCATTTAGTAGTGAATGTTGTCTTATATTTATCTGACTCTTGGACTAACACCTGATTATAGCCTTAAAAACCATCTAAGAAAGAAAATCTTTCTAAACCACTAACTTTGGATAGAATTTGTTCCATAGAAGGAAGGGGATGGTGATCTTTAAGAGAAGCCTTATTAAGGTCCCTAAAGTCTACACATAGTCTAATTTCTCCACTCTTCTTCCTAACAGGGGCAAGCTTAGCCACCCATGAGGAGTGCTTGATAGGGAAAATAATGTTAGCCTCTATGAGCTTTGAAAATTATTTTCTCATTAATGATTCAATCTTAGGGTTAAATGGCTTTTGTTTTTGTCTAACAAGCTTTGCATTATCATTTAAATCTATGGTATGCTGAAATAAGCTTGGGTCAAAACCGTTTAACTCTTCATATGTCCAAGCAATAACATCATTGAATTCTTGACATAATTTAATGAAAACTTAAAGTTTAGTCTTAGTGCATACCTTTCCCAAGTTGAGAGTCTTCCCATTAGCAATGGTGATAAGTGTGTAGTCATCCCTTCTTGTAGTCATATTTGAACCTTTGTCTCTTGCGTGATCATCATACTTGAATATGCCTTCCAAGGTGACTAGACCCTTAGGAAATTTGTCAAAGCTAAGATTCATAATCTAGTCTGCATACTGACTTTGCAGCTTGGACAAGTTTCTAGCACATAATTTTGCTTCATTTTGCAAGAAATTAACAATTTGCACATCAGAATTTAACACTTGCCAATTTGTGCAATTATCTGGGACAACATGCCTTACAACAATTTTGATTTGTTGCTTCCTTTCATCAATAACATGCTCTAGTATATCATGATGAGCACCAATTGTTGCAAGTCTATCAACATGTTTATTTTTATTTCTTGGGACACTCTGAATGTTGAAAGCTTGAAAACCTTCAAGTAGATCCTACACTCTATGCTTGTATGACTAGAGAAGGTTGTTCTTTGTGACATTTTGATTTCTGATCTAATTCACAACCAACTTACTGTCCCCAAATACCTTCAAGTACGTAATGCCTCTCCTTTGTGCAAGTTGGAGACCTTGGATCAGAGCCTCATACTCTGCCACATTATTAGTGTAGCTGAATTGGAGTTTATAAGAAAAATAGTATTTCTCCAATTCAGGGGAAATAAGCATGATACCAACCCCTGAGCCATTTTTGTTCCTTGAGCCATCAAAGAACATATTTCACAATCCATTTGTTCTTCTTTTATTTTCATAACATTGGGAATGGGAGCATTCTCCTCAAATATGAAATAGGTTCCAAGACCTGTCTCCCTAGCTTCCTATATTGGGTCAAATTGATAAGCAGTGGCCCACTCATCCAAGAGATAATTAGGCACCTCTACCAAAGAAGTAACATGCTCATGTTTTATTGCTTTATCATCTATCTCATGAATTGTGAAATTCATATTTATGGGACTAGGAGTATAGGTCTCTATATGGTTGAGGGCTAGAGGCTCTACCCTTATGGAAGCTTTTGTTCCATATCTTGTTCTAAAAAACATGTAAGACTAGTAAGATGCAATATAGCCACCTATTTGTGTAGAGAAATCGCTAGAAAGATAGATGGAAAAATGTGGCTTGACCTTAACTACTAATATGTCTTGTGTAATAGTACAACCAGGGCATGCATGCAATGTCATTTCTACATTCTTTAAGATTCCTACTATCTTGACAGAGCTACCATATAACTGGAGCACATCCCTAACCATTGGCTCATATTTAATACCAAGGAGGTTAGCTATACACCAAGGCATTACAGAACTACTAGCCCCTAAATCAATCATGTAATTATGGACTAGCTTGTCCCCTATGATTAAAGAGACATAAAAAGGAGGAGGTCTATTTTTCTTACTTGATTCTCCTTCTTTTATTGGATGCACTAGGCTTGTTGCACCTTCTGAGGTTGTCGACTGATCTTCCACTCTTATACCTTCTAACTCTTGTTGCAATAGTTTCTTTTGTGATGGTATAGCAACAACAACATCCCATATGGAGATATTAATAGTAGTCTTCTTTATTTGATCTACCATGTTAAAAGGAGTACTTACTACTTTGGTTGGAGCCTTTGGAGCTGTAGGGACTAATGACTAAATGTGAGCAGCCTGAGGCTTAGTAGACTTCCCTTTGCTTATGTTTTGCCTCTATTGGGTAGCCACACTTGATTGTGCATTCATCACTAGAATGTTAGAAGCAATACTTGAAGTTGAAGCTTGAATCAATGGAGAAGGTGTGGCATCCCCAACAACTCTTCTTTTTCTTTTGCTATTGTGAGCTATGGCATCATGATTAGTATGACAATGCTCTTTTGGTTGATGGTTCATGAAAGAATAGTCACCCTGCTATTGTATATGAGAGGTATCAGTAGATTGATTAGCACTACATTGTTATTTTGTTGCTTGATCATGTGTGACCAATGCCTGAGATGATTATGCTCTTTGGCACATATAATGACCATATGAATAGTTGCAAGAAGGACAAAAGGGTTGCTCTTGAGTAAGGTTATTTTGAGGAACTAATGCCCTATTTGGATTTGTGTTTGCATTTGCAGTAGGGGAATTACCTATAGGTCTATTTTGGTTGAATGGGACTTGACCATAATTTGGTTTCCTATTGAATCGAGGATTCTGGAAGTTGGTCTGAAAAGGTCTGCTACCTTGAGCTTGTTGTCTCTTAAGAGTTACCAACTCATTGTTCATTTTTTTCATCGCTTCATTTTGATCCTGAAATCTCTTATCCATTATAGAGTTATGATCCTTGATTTTATCCATATTTTGCATCATGGACTATATCATGACTTTAATTTAATCCATCCCATTAGACAATGTGGAAGCTATTGGGGCTATAACAAGAGATTGACTTGTAGAGGTGGTAGGGATAGCAGCTACTAAAGCTTGATGATTAGGTATGTTAGGAAAGAAAGGCATTAGAGGTCTTGGAGCTAAGTTTCCTCCTTGTATCAAGATATTCATTGCCCTTATAGCAATTTCATAGGTAGCAGGAAAAATGTCTCCTCCTATAGTTTGCACTAAAGATCTAAGGTAATGCAAGAAGGCATTACCAGGAGTAGGCTTCATTGCAACAGGTATTTTATCCCATGTCTTCTAAAATCTATAATTGAAGTCTATCATATATTCATGGGGTGCCCTTTTAATGGTAGTTAGCTACTCCAAAAGTGATAAATAATCATTCTTATTTTCAAATTGTTTACACAATCTTTCTCCTAGCTAATCCCAGTTATTAATAGAGTTATGAGGCAACCCTCTATACCATTGTAAGGCTTTTCCTTTTAAAGATGAATCTAGAAGCCTAACAACAATATCATCTTCTGTAGTACCATGTATATTACAGATATTTGAAACTTTTTGGATGTGCCCTATAGGAGAAATGGAAGTTTCACTGATAAAGTTAGGTAGGCATTTGGAATATTAGGTCTTTGGGCTAGAATGAGAGGACTTCCACCATTGAAGGTGGAAAAAGCATGGGCTCTAGGCTGTTCCATGTGGAATAATGATCTATTTAAATGGGAAGATGGTATCCTAGGTTGTGACCTATCAACAGGAGGAGTAGAGAGAGATCTTGCAGGTGTATATATTACTGTTGAACTCCTAACTTGTGATAGAGGTAATCTATTTCTCTCCTTATAAGATTTTAAAATGAAAGTTTAGTATATTGAAAGTTACCTCTACAAGATGCCCATATGTGAGCTTTGGGCATGAATCACAGTAACTTTGGTCTAGAATTAAGATGTATAAGTATAGTAGAGTTGCCAAGTGCTTGAAAGTGAGCCTCTTGAAGGCTTGGAATGCTAAGAACAACACTATCTCCTCAACATGAATTTGAAGTTCTTCTCTTTGACACCAGTGAACTTGTAGAGATAGAATGCTTCAATGTGAGTCCCATTGGGCATGCCAAAAATTGTTGACACAAAAGTTTGTACTCTTGCCTAAAGTTTTTACCTAAAGCCAACCTCATGTAACATGGAAACAATCTTGAAAGTGTGGGACTTTGCAATTAAAGATTGAGTCTCTGGAGAAGGTTGACTTTCTTACTATCAAGGGGTACCTAACTATTTCTTAAGAGGAAAAGGGAGAAGGAATGTATAAAAGAAAACTACCTATTCTAATCTAGAGGGAGTGATACACCAAATAGTATTGTTCAATCTTATCCCTACCCAGGGAAGCATAGTTCATCAACATAATCCTCAAATATACAAATTCTATCTTAGCTTTCACTCCACAATCATACACAGATCAGAAATCAATGAAATGGTATAAGGAAGGGACTTCACTCTATATCATTCAAAGATCAATAGACACAACATATAACCAAAGAATGAAAGAAATACATTGATATAAGTCAAGAAGGTGTTGAACAATATATTGATGAAAGAAGGAAATACAACTGAGAATCATATTCATTCATAGGAAAAGGGGAATTATAGTACTAGAGCATAGAATACAACTACTATATAATCAGAGAAAAGACCAACCCTTGGAGGTACAAAACTTCCTTTTATAGTTTAAGCATGATTGAGAAAATTTTTCCTTAAGCCAAAGCTCAACTACTACCATTAAATTTCCCAACAACAATCACTAACGACCCAAAGAAGATTTGATCAAGTGTGTGCCCATATGCAAAAAATCATGTCTTTCATACTAGTTATGACCTCGAAGAGACATAAATGGTGGTTATAATTGCATAGCTAGCTAAAAAACTAACTCAAAGTAGTGATAGAATGTCCTTTACATCAAACAAGCATGGAGCAATACATTGATATAAGTCAAGAAGGTGTTGCACAATATATTACTAAAAGAAGGAAATACAACTAAGAATCATATTCGTTCATAGGAAAAGGGGAATTATAGTAGTAGAGCATAAAATACAACTACTATATAATCAGAGAAAAGACCAACCCTTGGAGGGTTTACAAAACTTTCTTTTATAGTTTAAGCATGATTGAGAAACTTTTTCCTTAAGCCAAAGCTCAACTACTACCATTTAATTTCTAGACAATAATCATTGATGACCCAAAGAAGATTTGATCGAGTGCATGTCCATATGCAGAAAATCATGTCTTTCATACTAATTCTGACCTCGAAGAGACATAAATGGTGGTTATAACTACATAGCTAGCTAAAAAACTAACTCAAAGTGGTGATAGAATGTCCTTGACATCAAATAGGCATGGAGAACATCAAAGGGTAGTTGCAGACAATCGAGGAATTAGTTCACCATTAAAGAGATTTTTATGAGAATGTTTTCGATGCACTAGATCAGATATGCCATCAATTCAACCATCAAACTTGCCACGTGGCCCAATAACATTGAAACATTTTGCCACCTTGCTAGTCATTCAATCCTCTTATTCACTTGTGCTCACATTTGTTCATGGCTTTGCAACCTATTTTCTTCATTATCTCTTTAACCATGTGAAACCGTGACTGTTCTCATTTCTTGTTATTACTGCATTGCAGCCTGAAATCACCTTGGCCTCTTAACTGTTGTGACCTTGAGAAAAATGTGAAATTGATTATTCACACTGTCACCATGGTTTGGACTTGACAACCCCCTAACTACACAATGATGCAAAAGCTATTGAATTTCTTTTTTCACCCCTTCATAGCTTATTTCCTGGTTAACATGAAATGTCTACGACCTTGCGACAGTTAAGAACTTGACTGCTCACATTTCCATTCACATGTTCGCAACTTGAATCCTAAATATAGCTTGAACACCTATGACCATGCAAAGACCCTGATGCCTTGACTATATGATGTTTGGGAACATCAAAACCTTCGAGAGCTTGATTGCCTAAAACCATGTAATGTTGCGACTACCATTGAACTTAACTGCATGATCAACATTTGCACCATTGTGACCTTGACCTTGGATTTCCTTTAACCACGTGGGATAGAGTGACAACCAGATTGATTGGAATGGTTGACTATTGCATTATCGCAACTTGGGTCTTTTGAGCTTTTTGAAAGAGCGATATTAATCCAATTTACCTATCTTCATTCGAAAATATACTCCTTCAAAATATGATTAACATTAAACTGCTTCATACCTTGGAATGATGTGATGAAGGAGTCCTCATGTGAACCTAGCCCACCATGACACACATCAACCCCTGACTTCCCTGCTTTTGTTAAACGTCATGCATCTCGAGAATGCAAGAAAGTGACATCTATTGATTTATCCTAATCTGATGGCAAAGGAAAATGCATATCTTCACATTGGTTAGAAACCAAAAAGGGGGGCCACAAGATAGGTGTCAGCTCGTCACATGTATACAACTCAAACCTTGGGTTTGACTTTTAACCCTGTGAACATGCACACAAGAGCAATCGCCACCTCACAGTCTAAACTATGGTTATCCCTTAACCCCTTGCCACTAAGGGAACAAGGAAAGATCACAAAATCACTACTTTGACCTAGGATTAACCTTAATCTTCCACGATGATGTAAAACACTCATATTGACTTTATTTGTTGACTATCACACAGTTACAACTAAACTTGAAGTTCATCTCGATGGAATGAAATTGATTGAATTGATCAACTTTCATTCAATGAGATATTTTTTATCCTTGGGATGATGCGAACAAGGGGCATATGTAGGGGGTCCACCGTGATATGCATTAGCTCATTGCCTGCTCGCAACTCAAACCTTGGGTTCATCTTGTAACCCTGCAAACATGTGTACAGAGGCCTTTGCCACTTTGTGACTCTAACCTTGGTTTAGGCTTAACTCTTTGCAATGAAGTGACTAGAGACATCTCATAACCTCACAACCTATATTTGAACATTAACACTTTGTCTTGCAAAGTTGCATTGACTGCTTAGAAGATTGCGTCGCACCATTGCCACCCTTTTGGTAGTTAGGCCATAACCACTTGTGATCATGCGAATAGGGATGAAATCACATTGTCACAACTTGAACCTTCTTAAGAATATGTTATGAAAATATAAAAGGCTGGCTGCCATCCCAAAAGCTAGATTTTAGAAGGAGGGGCAGAAATGGTGAACAACAATTATTTCATATATTGCTTCCTCAACCTTATTTTTATCAACCTTTCCTAACTTATCAAATTCGACATGTGTGAATCTAGAAAAATCTACATTTTTCTTAATATAGTCACATAATTTGTCTAAGTTAGAGGAGGGATTATGGCTTACCACTTTGAATTGACTCATGTCATCTGATTCAATTTTCTCCTTATTTGACACTGGAGCTATATACTTTCTCCTCCTATATATTTTCTATTCTGGCTCACTCAACTTTTTTGTAGCAATGGTCCTTTTACCCTTTGGCTTTAGTGTTTCCTTAACTTGCTTTGTAGTTTCCCTTTTGCTAGCTTTGGTAACAGGTATGACTGGCTTTTGTTGTGGAGGTTTCACAACTTTCTTTGGCTTTTCTACAATAGGCTCCTTTGCCTTCCTCTTCTTCTTCTTCTCTTGTTTAGGTGCTTCCTCAACTTCTTCTTCCTTGACACCTTCTACATTTACTGCTTGGTCTTATCCTTGACCTTGAGTGAGTGTCAATGGGGCTTGGCCTTGTTCTTCCACATCATCATCTTCATCTTCATCTTCTTCTTCTTCTTCTTCTTCCCCTTCGCTAAATCTCTCCTTTAGCTTCTTGACCAATTTGTTTTTCTTTCTAATCACAAAAGTTGTTTGCAAATTGATTAGTATCCTTGATTTAGCTTCCTCATAATTTCCAAATGATGTAGAACTCTTGTCTATGTCCTCTACCAATCATGTTGTGATGGCTGCAAATCCCTTATCTACATTAATCTCATAAGGCAAGGGCTTAAGCCATCTGACCCTAGGGATAATGGCCTACACATATGTATAATCAACATCAAATAAGAAGAAAACATCATTGTAATTTATCTCCACTAGTGATACTGGAATCCTTAGCCTTTCCTTCATGGATTACTTGAAGTCTTCAAAGTAACTAGTCATAATTGACTCAAAATTCTCACCAAGCTGCTCTATCAATTCTAAAATTTGCACTATTACTGGCCTATTTGTCTTCCATGCTACCTTTCCAAATGTGGGAAATGTATTTTGCACATAAAAGAATATGTAGACCAATAGAGAACCAAATTTTCATGATGTACTTTTTGTCTTCCTAATGGTCTCCAAGTTTTCAAATAGTTGTTCAAGTTGTAACTCGGCAAGGTCATAGGTATGGTCTCTCTTAACTATTTTGTATTCTAAATCCACTGTCATACATGATACATTGTTTAGTTTGCTAGACTAAAAAAAATTGTAAGCAATCACTCTCACTGCAAAGGCAATTAGGGGGTTAGAAATTGAATCCATTGGCATCCCTCTCTTATTCCACACTGCTCATGTGTTCTTCTCAATCACCTCCTTTGTATCACTTCTCATGCTTTTGGGTCTATCTAGGGTAGGATACCCTGTGGCTTGGTTACTGATCCTTTTTGTGATCTTAATGTTAGATTGTGGTGGCTGATCAAGAAAGTACTATACATACTCCATAATTTTATGGGGTTCGAGGCATCGCCCCGAATTTTTTTTTTTGGTACTATTTGTAGATTTACCACTAAAGTTATGGCTAATTTATGGCCGACATGTTATAAACCTAAAGCAATTTAATACTTTTATAAAAGGGCTTAGGGTTAGGGATTGTTTTTAGTGTGATGCAAAATTGGTTCTTGCGGCAGTGTTGAGCTATAAGGGATTATGGATTAAAATCAGGTTGTAATCATTGGATTGTAATAAGATCGGACTTATTTTTTGGTGGACGTAGCCTAGGGATTGGGTGAACCACGTTAAATCTTGGTGCCTTGTGTTCATTTCTATGTGATCTATTATTTTCTATTATTGGTTATATTTGCATGTAGTTTTTATTTTTGTCCATGGTTTTATCCTAACAAGTGGTATCGGAGTGAGGTTGTCTTTCAATTATCCTCTACAGGAAAGTCTCACAGTTAAGTGGGAGTCTCACAATTGAGTGGGAGCGATGGTAGATGAGGGTAACCTGAGGGTTGATAGGTTTAATAGGCAGAACTTATAGTTATGAAAGATGCAAATGGAAGACTATCTTTATCAAAAGGATTTATGGAAGCCATTGGAAGGTAAAGCCAAGAATAAGGGATCTATGTCAAATGATGAATGGGATCTTTTGGATAGAAAGGAACTTGGAAGCATTTGGTTATGCTTGGCACCATCAGTGGAATTTAATATTACAAAAGTGAAGATGATAGAAGAGTTGATGAAAACCCTAGTGACACTGTATGAAAAGCCCTCCGCTTCAAACAAGGTATTTCTCATGAAGCGTTTATTTAATATGAAAATGATAGAAGGTGGATTTGTTGCAAATCATTTAAATGAGTTTAATACTATTACTAGTCAGTTATCTTCTGTGGGTATCAATTTTGATGAAGAAATTAGAGCTCTCTTGATTTTGTGTTCTTTGCCTGAAAGCTGGAATGACTTGGTAATGGCGGTGAGTAATTCTATTCCTGGATCTAGTACCCTAAAATATGATGATGTGATCGGTGTTGTTTTGAGTGAGGAAACTCATAGGAAATCCTCAAGTGGATCTACATCAGGAAGTGCTTTGAATGCACAAAGTAGGGGCATAACAACTAAGAGAGGAAGTAACTCTAGAAATCATGGGAAATCAAGAGGAAAGTCAAAGGGAAGAGGTTTCAATCAAGAGGACCAAACAATTTTTGGTACTGTGGGAAACTAGGTCATAAAAAGAAAGATTGTTGGAATCGAAAGAAAAATGAAGGAGATAAATCAGATGGAGACAAGGAGGCAAATGTAGTAAGTAACAAATCTGAAGGGGATGTTTTGTTTTTGTCTTTAGAAAGTGTTGATGATTCATGGGTTTTAGATTCTTGTGCTTCATTTCATGCTACACCTCATAGAGATTATTTCATTGATTATGTCCAAGGGGATTTAGGGCTTTTTTATTTGGGGATAATAAACCCTGTCAGATTCTTGGAAAGGGAAAAATTAAGATTAAGTTGTAGAATGGGAATCATTGGCTACTACATGAGGTAAGACATGTTCCAAGGTTGAGTAGGAATTTAATTTCAGCAAGGCAACTCGGTGATGAGGGTTGTGTAGTTACTTTTAATGATAAAAATTGGAAGGTTTCAAAAGGTTCCCTAGTAGTAGCAAAAGGTTTGAAAGTAGGCACCTTATATATTTGTACAGGTCATATTGTTCCTTCTACTTTGATTGTTTCAGAGAAAAATGAATGTTCAGGAATAATTACTGCAGTTGAGTAAGGAGAGCAAATAGTTGTTGTAGATTCTGATACAGCATTGTGGCACAACAGACTTGGGCACATGAGTGAGAAAGGTATAGAAGTACTTCATTCAAAGAAAATTTTACCAGGTCTGAAATGTGTTAATATGGACTTCTGTGAAAGTTGTGTGTATGGAAAACAAAAGAGCGTGAGTTTTGTAAAGACTGGGAAGGAAAACAAAAAGGAGAAATTAGAGCTTGTGCATACAGATGTATGGGGACCAACTTAGATATCTTCCCTCGGTGGCTCTCATTATAATGTTACATTTATTGATGATGCAACTAGAAAAGTATGGGTTTATTTCCTTACACAGAAATCTGATGTATTTCACACTTTTAAGAAATGGAAATGCTTGGTTGAAAATGAGACTGGTATGAAATTAAAATCTCTCAGATCTGATAATGGTGGTGAGTATTGCAGTCATGAATTTGAAGATTATTGCTCCACTAATGGTATTCGTAGACAGAAAATTGTTCCAAGGACTCCACAGGAAAATGGAGTGGCTGAACGCATGAAAAGGACTATAATGGAGCGCACAAGGAGCATGAGGTTGCATGTTGGGTTGCCCTTACACATGTGGGTGGAGGCTGTCAATACTGCAGTATATTTGATTAATAGAGGTCCCTCTACTCCTTTGGGTTGTGGTATTCCAGAGGAGGCATGAACTAGTAAGAAGGTGAGTTATTCTTTTCTCAAGACATTCGGTTGTGAAGCTTTTACTCATATAGACTCTGAAAATAGAACTAAGCTAGCAGCTAAATCAAAGAAATGTGTCTTTGTTGGATATGGCATTAATGAATTTGGTTATAAGCTTTGGGATTTTGAAAATCATAAAATTGTAAGAAGTTGGGATGTCATATTCAATGAGAAAGTGTTGTACAAAGATCTGTTGCAGCAACATGAGAAGAAAAAAGATGATTATGTAGTGTTGGATGATACTCCAAAAGCTGATGTTCCTGCCATTCCTCATGATGTGCAACAACCGCAACAAAAAATACCACACACACCAGTGAATGTTAGACAGTCAACAAGGCAAATTAGACCTCCACAAAGATTTTCTCCCTCTTTGTATTCTATTTTACTTACTGATGCTGGTGAACCTAAAAGTTATGATGAAGTTGTGTAGGTGGATACTAAGATTCAGTGGGAGTCTGCAATGACAGATGAAATGGACTCTTTGCTAAAGAATAAGACATGGGATTTGTACAAGTTGCCTGCAGGTAAAAAGGCTTTACAGAATAAGTGGGTTTACAGGTTGAAAGAAGAGGAAGGAGGTAAGAAAAGATTTAAGGCCAGGTTAGTTGTAAAAGGATTTTCATAGAAAAAGGGAATTGATTTTGATGAGATATCTTCTCCTATTGTTAAAATGACTTCTATTCGTACTATTTTAAGTCTTGTGGCTACTAAAGATTTGCATTTAGAGTAGTTGGATGTTAAAACAACCTTCCTTCATGGTGATTTGGATGAAGAAATATATATGGCTCAACCACGGGGATTTGAGGTCAAAGGTAAGGAGAACTTAGTATGCAAATTGAAGAAAAGTTTATATGGCTTGAAGCAAGCACCTCGGTAATGGTATCTAAAATTTGCTAGGTTTATGCATGAGCATGGCTATAACAGGTGTCATTCAGATTATTGTGTTTATTTTAAGAGGTTGGATGATGATAGCTACATTATTTTATGTTTATATGTTGATGATATGCTTGTAGTTGGGTCTAACATGGATCATATTAAGGGGTTGAAACCACAGTTAGCACATGCATTTGCTATGAAGGATTTGGAGGCAGCAAAACAAATCCTTGGTATGAAGATTTTTAGAGATAGGAAGAACTGAACATTGACACTATCTCAAGCTGATTATGTTGAGAAGGTGTTGCAACGTTTCTCTATGGAGAATGCTAAAGCTATCAGCACACCTTTACCTGGTCATTTGAAATTGACTAAGGAGATGTGTCCTAAGACATAGGAAGAGGAGGATAAGATGTCCAAGGTACCCTATGCTTCAGCTGTAGGAAGCTTGATGTATGCTATGGTATGCACTAGGCCAGATATTGCCCATGCAGTGGGAGTCGTTAGCAGGTATATGAGTCATCCAGGATTTGAGCATTGGAATGTTGTCAAGTGGATTCTCAGATATTTGAGAGGAACATCCAATAAGTATTTACACTTTGGGGGCTCTACTACTAATTTACAAGGCTATGTTGACTCAGATTTGGCAGGGGATATTGATACCAGGTGGAGTACTATAGGTTATGTCTTTACTGTTAGTGAGGCAGCCGTGAGCTGGGTTTCTAGGTTATAAAAGATTAATGCTCTATCCACTACAGAGGTAGAGCATGTTGCTACTACAGAGGTAGCCAAGGAGATGATATGGCTTCAGTTCTTCTTGGAAGAATTAGGACATCCTCAAAAGGATAATTATTTGTTCACAGATAGTCAAAGTGCCATTCATCTTGCCCAGAATTCAGCTCTACATTCTAAGACCAAACACATACAGTTGCAGTATCATTTCATTCGGTCCATTTTGGAGGATGGATAGTTAAAGCTGGAGAAGATACATACAAATGAACATCTAGTAGATATGTTGACAAAGGTTGTAACAAGGGAGAAGCTAAACTCCTCTTCATCTTTGGTTGGTCTTCTAGACTGAACATGAATAAAAGAACAGTAGAGTCCAGGGTGGTTTGATCTAGTAGGAGCCCCATGTGGTAGTGGTATTGCTACAAGATCAATCTCCAAGTGGGAGATTGTTGTTTAGTGTGGAGCCTAATCAGTCCCCAAGTGGGAGATTGTTAGATTGTGGTGACTGATCAAGAAAGTACTGTACATACTCCATAATTTTGTGGGGTTCAAGGCATCGCCTCGAAAAAAAAAATTTTGGGTACTATTTGTAGATTCGCCATTCATAGATTCACCACTAAAGTTATGACTAATTTATGGCCGACATGTTATAACCCTAAAGCAGTTTAATACTTGTATAAAAGGGCTTAGGGTTAGGGATTGTTTTTAGTGTGATACAAAATTGGTTCTTGTAGTGGTGTTGAGCTGTAAGGGATTGCGGATTGGAATCAGGTTGTAATCATTGGATTGTAATAAGATCGAACTTGTTGTTTGGTGGATGTAGCCTAGGGATTGGGTGAACCATGTTAAATCTTGGTGCCTTGTGTTCATTTATGTGTGATCTATTATTTTTTGTTGTTGGTTATATTTGCATGTAGTTTTTATTTCTGTCATGGTTTTATCCTAACACTTAATGGGTCCATTTTCTAACCATATGAAGTCATTATGTATTATGTTGAGCACAATCTTTATCCATTCAGTTTTGAATACATTAGGGAAATCTAGGGCATGGGTTAGCCCTTTCTTTTCTACAATTTTATTTTCTTCCCTTAAGACTCCATCCACACAAAGTTTACTATACAATTCTCTAGTCTCCATTCTCAAATGCTTCCAACTTTACAAGTATAACAACACCTAAAATCCTGTATCATGAGAACTTGTGGTGGTATCAACAATATAGCACCAAATAGATCTCCTTTATATGTTATATTAGGTATCGCTCAGAAAGGTGGTTGTCTCACATCATTACTAATTAATTGAACATTAAAAACTTCCTTTCCTTCCTTCCTAATAGTTGTAGAAGAGCTAGATGCCATTTCAAGTAACTAGGGTTTGCAAAAATTCAAACAACGTAACTTGACACACGATAAATACCTTTCAATCCTAATGAATGATGACAAGTAGTAGCTGAATCTAGTTCACAAACACTTCAATCTTCTTTTCAAATCACCTTCATGTTCTTCATGCTCTCTTTGATCTCTAATAAATGCAAATGAGTTAAGAAATGACTATATAACCCTTAAAATTTCACAATAAATGCTTAATGCTTACATAGTTGTAAGCTCGACTACCATAGCATTTCCAACTCACTCAGCTTACACACAATTTTCACTACACTTGGCTTACATAGAAAGATCAACCAATACTATCATACATAATAGCTCAACATCAACTGATATTCCATTCATGATAAGTAACCACTGTGAATCTTTCTAGGCTCGGCAGCAACATAGAAAACAATAAAACTATAGATTTTCTCCAAGTTCTAACTATTCCATTGCATTTTAATTCATGCATATATGTACACTTTAGATCTTAGATTCTTGGAATTGATGCATAATGAAACTTTAAATATCAGTCCTACACATACCTTTTGATTGCCTAGTTTGGGGTGATGTGATCAATTCATCCATTGTATGAAGTGACCTCATTTGCACTTGATGTACTACAATCTTCTCTCTTTTTCCATGTCTTGTTCATCTAAACTTTCACCTTTTCAACATCAACTTTCTCTTTTCTCTTACTGTTTGGTGCTAGTGACCTTGTTGGACAATTTTTGCTGATATGACCAATCTTCAAACAACTAAAGCATGTAGTATTACGCAACCATCTACTATAATCACTTCTAAAATGCATTCTTGTGCAATTCTGAGGAACATGTCCATATTCTTGACATTAGTGACAACTGTATCTTGTATTATAATCCCAATTGTAAAAGCTGCCATTATGATTTAACTTGGCTTGTTTGTTTAATAACCATTTAGGCTTGGATTTGCACTCATATGCCTTGTTTCCATACTTTTGACAATTATAGCAGTATCCTTCAAATCTTTGAGTGTTCATGGTCTTGGTCTTGCATTCATGTGCATGATGTCATTGCTTGTTCCAATATAGCAGTTTCCTTTGTATTTCTCCTTAGGGCTTTGATTGACAGTTTTACTCCTGTAGACATTAGTTGTATGACCTATTTTTCCACAATTATGACAAGTGGGTTTGGTGTTCTTACCTTTTTTTCTCCTTTATTCACCACTTCTAGATGATTCTCCTTCTTCAGTAGAGTTGTATCCCAATCCAATGGTATCATTGTTAGGTCTTGGTGATACCATCAATTTCTCATAATATTTTATGGCTTCACTAGGCTTATTAAGCATTTCTCTTTCAACTCTCAATTCATTCTATAGTAGATCATTCTATGACTTCAAAGTTGTGATATTAATATCCATTCCATTCAATTCATGATTAGAAATCATCATTTGATTCATTGTATCCAATTGCATGTTAGCAATCTTTTGCACATCAGATGTCTTCTCTTCTAGTTTGTTAGACAATACCCTTTTGTCTTCTTCATTCATGACTTTTTCATCCTTAGCTTTCTTTTTCTTTTCAGTCATCTCACATAGGAATACTAATTGTATCTCTTGTTCTCTTTTGAGATTCCTAACTTCTTCATTTAAGGTTCCATTCTTTTCCATTAGATCTACAATGGTTGCATCAAACTCTTTAGAGTTTCCTTTTGCAAATAGTCTAGTTGTGTCAATCTCTTTGTATTGTGTGTCATTCAATTGCATGACCAAATATTTTCTTTTCTTTAATGATTGTTGTAGCACACTTCTTGCTTCATTCAACTAATGTAGGATAAGTTCTATTTCAATCTTTTGATTGTCAATGTTCTTTTCCAATAAGTAGACTTCCATCTTCAAGATCTTTCCTCTCAAGCTATCAAGCTTTCCTTTAAGAGAACTTTTGCTCTGATACCAATTGTTGAAATTATTTAATGGAAGACTGAATTTTTTTTTTTTTGGGGGGGGGGTGGGGTGGGGGGTGGGGGGGTGAATGAACACTTCAAAAGTTTTACTAAAACATATTCACCACACATCCATCTCGTAATCAAATATGTAAACTAAAATAACTATCCATGCAAGACATAAAGTAAATAACAATTGACACAAGATATTGGTTACCCATAAACCCTCAAAAGAGAAGGTAAAACTGGGGTAGGGATGACATTCACAAATCTTCACTACTATAGTTGTAAAGTGTACCTAATAAAGGTTACAATTGTTTAATCATAATCTATGATCTACCCTATGAAAGGCCTGCCCTATTAAAGGTTTACAAAGACTATTAAGTCTCACCTTGTTAAAGGATTTTAACTCCCTACTAAAAGTGTGCCTTGTTAGAGGACTTTGTAAGAATTTTCCTTAGGGAAAAATTCACCCAGGAACTAAGAACTCAAACACAAACACATAGTAGACCAAAAATGGATATGATCAATTAATCAGAGTATGTCCAAATATATTGCTCTGTTTAGAATGTGATGTTCAACACACTAGGAGTGCCTGTATATAAAGGCCTCTTAGGAAGCACCTAGAATGTCTCTAGAAACAACCAATAGATAAGACAACTAAACACCTTATCCAGCATTCTAGATGAATGGATAAGAATGACAAAGTGTCATATGTGTGTAGAAGATTCCCGTGTGGTAGACAACATGTGCTTAAAAGAGGTGCAGACCCCTGTGATGTCATCAAGACAACTCACAAGAGTGCACAAACTCCTAGGTGACTAATAAATAAATAATGCATTAACCTAAGTAAACTTAAATAAGTGTAATAAGTAGATACTTATTTACACCAACACCCCCCCTTAAGTGCAACTTAGGGGAATGCCCTTAAGCTTACGAAACTAGGATGAAGATGTAGAATGGGTCCCAGCTACTAGGCCATGTTAGGTACCCATGTGCATAATGAAGATGCAAATCTCTCATAAAAGTGGGGAAAGAGGGAAAACCTCATGGGAAAAACCCTCCCCCAAAAAGAAAGATAAATATGGATGCATGGATGGATGGAGTAATCAAGAGCCCCCCATTATGACATACATCCATGTATATACAAGAAAGAATGGAGAAGGACAAAACCTCCTATGAGGAAAAAGTCCCCCCCAAAAAAGAGAAGAAGGAGACGAGGTAGTCCCCCCCCTTAAAAGTAGTGTGCCGATTAGTGAAGAATGCTCCTATGTAGAAGTTGATCCATGACCTCTGTATGATGTTCCTCCCCTTTGGAAGAAACAAAGGCAAGGGTACCTATGAGATGCACCCCCTGGATGGAGAATGAATCTCTATGATGACTGGTATTAGAGCAACTTGGAGATTTTCTCATCACAAGCCGTTCGAGACCTCTTGCTTGCTTCATCACCTCAGCCCAAATCTGGAGTGTTGCAGAAATTGGGAGCATCCAGCACCAGATCTGACCTCGCCATTGCATTCGGAATGCTAAACCGGTAAAAATTGACTATAAACTCAACTATCTTGGCCCAAAGTCGACCGTGAGGCAAATTTTTTTTGCAAATCAAAACCCAAAGGCCCCGATTTGTAGAATGAGTATGATCTTATTTTCAGATATTCGGTTTAATTTTCGGATCTATATATTTTAATTCTTTGTTCTCTGCATTTTTTCAACTGTATATTTTTCAAAATTTTGTTTAGCCCTATGGGCTCGTTGCAGAGAAAAATTTAGCAAGTATCGGGCTGTCAGATCTCGGCCCTACGTGTGGTATTTTTATTTGCCATAGAGGACCCAGATATTTTTGGCATCGCACAAAACATTCTGGCGATGCCACCACATCTCGCCCCACCACAATACTTTTCAACAAACACACAAGCAGTGGCCTAAACACCACGCGGCCAAGCTTGGTTAACAGTCTGCGGCTTTGTGTATATAAATCAAGCAAAGCGCTTTCCCACTTTCAATGTGGGATATTTCCATCGAGATCCGACAACAATAATATGAAACTTCTGGCATTTTCTGTCTTTCTCGGTGTCATCTGCAAATTTCTCGGCTGATCCACATTTTTTGGCATCTGCAGTGGTATATCCTCGGCTTCTAAAACTTGTTCAAAATTCCTTGTGTTGATATTGATGATGGCTTCCTCCAAAACTATTGAAGAGAAGAGTAGATCGAACAAGGAAGGAGGTAGAACTTGTCTCAGGAGACCAATAGTCTTCTCAAATGTGAAAGAGATCTCCTGCAGATGTTGTACATAAGAATCCACAATCACGCCAATCTGGAAGGATTGATCATGTAGAGAATGTGCAATAACTGGAAGACCATGAGTACCCTGCAGTGCTGAAGTACATGAATCTATCACTATGGAAAAGGATGAATTATCTACCTCAAATAGAAGATGAATGTCATCAAGAATATCTCCCACATCTTCAATGTGAGACTCCACAAACAACTGTGCATGTCTGAGAGGAAGTCTTCACATGAAGGTGGAGTAGGAAGACATAAAGTATCCTGTTGCATTGATTTTGAAGCATCTGTGGCTGAAATAGAATCAGTAGGACCAATAGGAGTTGGAGGTGTGATCTCATCTAAAGTTGAAGAAACCATAGCTGGAGTGACTGGATGTAGAAAGTCCACTGGAGATGGAGGATCACATGGATCTCCATATGCTTCCCAAATAGACCACCAAATGTCACAAGGAAAATTTGCCAATCTAAGAGGACCAAAAGATTCCCTACTCATACTTTTACGTAAAAATTGATTAAGCTTGATAATATATGTCCAATCAAAATGTGGTGGCATTGAATAGAGATAAGGAAGCAATCCTTGATGTTCTCTTAGATGGTCAATTATCAAAGTCCTCCATTTGTAATAGTTCTTTGTTGTCAATTGTAGTCTAATACCAAACTGACAAATCTGACAAGACTCCATGAGATCAATCAATGAACCTCCAAAGAATCAAAGAACCCCCCCTAAAAAGATGTTGTTGGCACTTGAAAGCCACTTGCCAATTTAGGGCCTATTTCTAAAAGTAATATTTTTGTCTAAAAAATCTATAATGTGATTGCAGATCTAGAAAGTAGACAAAAAAAAATGCACTTTCAAAAAAAATGGAACCTGATTTGGAGTCCAAATGAGCTTGCACCAAGCATTTTAAGTGGCAAAATTTGAGATTTTGGAGTTGCAGAAAAATTTAAAAATAGAGATCTCAAACCACCTGCACCAATGTGTAGATCACGAAATCCTACCCCAAAACAAAAAAAATTGCTCGCAAAAAGGAGTCCGTATGAGGAAGATATCGCTGTTTGAAAATCGTTGCTGCTGTTATTTTTTTTGAATCGCCGTCGCGCCTCCAAAAAACAAATGGCTCTAGATTTTGCCTCAGATGTCCGATTTGGATGAAACAAAATCCGATTTGGGGATTTTTTGACCTTCTAAATGTGATGCAAATACCAGATTTGCACCAGGAAGCTTCAATTTTCACCTGCAAAAAATCTCTCCTATGGCCCTATGGCCAAAAAAATTTCAAAAAATAATGTAGATCCAAAAAAAAATAGTAGAGATGCAGATGAAAAAAAATGTAGATCTGAGAATTAAATGTACATATCTGAAATGATCATACCAATTCTGCAAATCGGTCCTTCAGGTGCCGGTTTGCAAAAAACTTTTTCCTCACAATCAACTTTGGCCTAGGGTAGGCAGCTTTGTAGCCAATTTTCACCGAATCAACATTATGGATGCCATGGTGAGGTCAGATCTGATGCTGGACACTCCTAATTTTTGCGATACTCCAGAGTCAGGTTGAGGTGATGAAGAAAATGTGGTCTCGAAACGGCTATGTGATGAGAAAGTCTCCAAGTTGCTCTGATACCATGTAAGAATTTGCCTAAGGGAAAAATTCACCCAGGAACTAAAAACTCAAACACAAGCACACAATAGACTAAAAATGGATATGATCAATTAATCAGAGTATGTCCAAATATATTGCTTTGTTCAGAATGTGATGTTTAACACACTAGGAGTGCCTATATATAAAGGCCTCTTAGGAAGCACCTAGAATGTCTCTAGAAACAACCAGTAGATAAGACAACTAAGCACCTTATCAAACATTCTAGATGAATGGAGAAGAATGACAAAGTGTCATATGTGTGTAGAAGATTTCTGTGTTGTAGACAACATGTGCTTAAAAGAAGTGCAGACCCCTGTGATGTCATCAAGACAACTCACAAGAGTGCACAAACTCCTAGGTGACTAATAAATAAATAATGCAAAATAATTAAATAATGCATTAACCTAAGTAAACTTAAGTAAGTGTAATAAGTAAATACTTATTTACACCAACAGACTTAAAGACACAATAAAGTAAGCACTTAGTTAAGAGATTTAACAAAAGTGTGTTAGAACTTGAAACCTGTTAAGGCTACTTTGTTAGGCGATTTTCACTAATTCACCTATTAGAATGTTTTAGCATTGATCCTTCGATTAACAACTCTTTGCTAGATGTCAGATCTTCTCTTTCTTAATGTGTATTTGATCCTCTTGATAAGATATATCTCCTCTGTCCTTTCTCTTCTTTGTTATGTTCTCCTTTAGCTGATTTTGTAATTCATTCCTCTCTCACAACCTTCTTAGTCACCATATATGTATATATACATATATGTACACACACACACACACACACACACACACACACACACATCTATGTATACATATAGATATATATTTATATATGTATATGTAGCTCTTGGCATGGGATAAGGAATGAAAGTTCCCCTTAATGATTATTGAGTCAGAGAACTTTAGAACTGCTGTGAATCCTCCCTCTGCACGCACCAGGGAACTAGCCTATAGATAGTAGTGCCCCCACCCCCCCCCCCCGCCCCTAATATCTACCGCCTTACCATGGCAATATGGTACCTATTCCCTAGCCGCCTATACCTATATAATAGTAGGGGTAGGATGGGACCTCATGCCATAGAATAATAAGGGGCACCCTACATACATACACACAGACACTTATATATATATATATATATATATATATATATATATATATATGTATGTATGTATGTATGTATGTATGTATGTATGTATGTATGTATGTATGTCTATAATACATATATATACATATACATATACATATATGTATATGTATCTATGTATCTATGTATATATGTATACATAGATATACATATATACATATACATGTATATGCATATAGGTATATACATATGTACATATGTACATATATGTATCTATGTATATGTATACATAGATATACATATATGCATATACATATATATGTATATGTATGTATGTACATATATATGTATATGTATGTATGTACATATATATACATATACATATATATGTATATGCATATATGTATATATATGTATATATATGTATACATATATACATATACATATATGTATGTATGTATATCTATGTATACATAAATACATATACATATATGTATGTATGTATATCTATGTATACATATATGTTCATATATATACATATATATGTATATGTATGTATATATGTATATATGTATATATCTACATATATACATACATACATACATACATGTATATATACATATATACATGTATGTATATATGTACATATATACATATGTGCATATATACATATATGTACATATATGTATATGTACACATATATACATACATATATATACATTTATGTATATGTATATATGTATACATATATACATACACACACACACACACACACATATATATATACATAGATATATATACATACATATATATGTATGTATGTATGTATGTATGTATACATACATACATGTGTGTGTGTGTGTGTGTGAGATGATAATTGAAAATTTATGTTGATTGGTCAATATTCAAATGACCTTGACTCTTATTGAATTTTTCATTCTTTATGGAGATTGTTGATGTGACATTTGTTTTGCAAAGGTAGTCTTTACATAACTAAGATTTAAAATAGTTAATAAAAGATGTAAAGATGATTGAAATAATCTCAACCATCTACATTTTTCTTTTTCTTTTATTTCAACATTAATAGCTTTTTGGCAGTGCAACATGTGACAATACTTATTTATTGTCCATGTTTATTCACATTCATTTACCATTTTCTAAACACTCTGCTTTCAACGATTGACGTGTAAAATACTTGTTATGGAATTTATCATTTAGAAACAAATTTTTGGTGCCACATTTTTTTATTGTATCATAAATATTAATTTATTATTAAATTATTTCAAGTTTACATGTTCCCATTTGTCATTTTATTCCAAGCTCACATGTCTTCTTTGAGTTAGGATTAATACATGGCAAATTTCATTTTATTCACTTTAAATGAATCTATTGTACATAATAATAATTATTGAAGTTATATACTTATAAAGTAATAAAACGTGATTTTATCAATAATTTTAAAAAAAAATTAAATAAAAGAAATCTTTACTATGGATATATCAAGAAAGTTCTATTTAAAATATGTGAGATAAATTTTTAAATATTTAATTTGATTTAAAGAAATTAAGTATGAAATTATGAAGAAAAGTGTATGTTAAGTTCTATTTTAGAATTATGAGGAAGGATGCATATTTTGATTAGATAAATATTTAAAATAATATAATATAATCTTATTATTTAAGATGATAGGCTTGATGTGGGAGCTTTGTTCTTGTATAATTACTTTTTTGGTCAAAAAATTGTTAATCCTTGTTGTTAATTATTTTTCGATTGATTTTCATCTCACTCAACTTTTAATTCTTGTTTTTTTCTTCTTCTATTGATTTAGTTTTATTAGCTATTATCTCCATTGTTAACTCTTATATTTTTCCTATTTATTTAACTTAAAAATCATAACTATAAAATAATGAGACATGTCATGCACATTATGTAAATGTTTCTATATATTTAGTTTGATTAGTTATTCTCTTCACTGTTAACTCTTATTTTTTCTCTATTTATTTAACTTAATTTGGTTTTTTTTTTTTATCGGTAAGAGGCCAAAGCCAAGATTGATTATTATGTGTTGTGATTAATTATTATTATTTATTAAGCACGAGTAGATTCGAACCCAAGACCTCTTCGATAAGAGGCTCACAATTTACCATTGTGTTGTAGGCTCTTGCCTATTTGACTTAATTAGTTATTATTGGTTATTTATTTAAAATACTTTTAGCATTATTATATTTATATTGGAAATTATTTATAATTTAATCTATTCACATATGACTATATTTAATTTATAGATTTTCTTTTGTTGAATCATTCTTACCCCTCTTCCTAGATAACTTTCTTTTCTGACAACAATTTAAATAAATTAACAAATAATTTTGAAATAACAAGCTAATTTCTTTATTCTTGGACTTATTTAAATCCAACATTTTTAAAATATCATCTACGATTTTGTTTTTTATTTTAACTTGATTTTTTAAATTGATTTAGATTTTAGTTTGTTAATTATTTTATTTTTTAAATTAGTTTATTTTTTACTTTAAATATTAATTTTTAATTTTTATGATTTATTTATACAATAGGATATTTTTGGGAAGAGTTGCTATTTAAAAATAAATAAAAAATTTCTCATATTAATTTTTCACAAAAGATCTTGTTTGGTGGAGTTTTTTTTAAATGATTTTTTTTCTCAGTAATAATTTTTTGATTTTAAGGCAATGGCCTACAACACAATGATAAATTGTGAGCCTCTCGAGGTCTTGGGTTCATGTCTACTCAGTCTCAATAGATAATAATAATAATAAATCACAACACATAATAAGAATTAACCTTGGTTTCGACCTCTTACTAATTAGTTTTATGTTTATATTTATATTTTATTAATAACATAAAATTTACATACATAAGTAACTTCTCTGAATAACTTTCATGAGGATTAGTATTCATGATTACATCATCGATCATTACTGATCCTTCCAAAACACATTCTTAGCCAGTATTACAATTGGTACTTGTTTCCACACGAATAAGTACCACCTTCATTAAACTTACACATCCTTGTTGGACATCGCATCTACAAAATCTTGTTGTAGTACAATTTTCTCGAACATGCATTCACCCTTACTAGTCTTCGCAACACCATTCCTTTAAGTAGTTACAAAAAACTCCACTAATTTTCCATCAAAAATTCAACCACTAAACACATGCTTGCATGCATTTACCTTCTTCACAGGTACACCCATCAACCAGTGCTAACATCACAACAATCTCTTCCCAATCAAACTTGGGTCTCTAATAAATGATTATTAACCTTAACAATTATCATAACAAAAGATTTAAAAACCATTTACACCAAGCTATTGTGGCAGACATCACCAAAATAAAGAACTACCAAATAAATACCATTACATTTTAAACCCACTTAAGGGTAGCCAAGAGCTATCAACTCACCTTAGTGCTAGAGGAATGAATCCCTTGATTCTCTCATCCAACAACACATTTAAATTCCTCACTCCATGACTTATCTTCTCATTCCTCACTCCATGACTTATCTTCTCATTCCTCACTCCATGACTTATCTTCTCTAACCTTTTGTGGGTCCTCTACCCTAGTCTTCAACTGATCTTGCAAACTGCATCATCCTTCAGCCACCAATTTGCCCACTCCTTCATGGCTTTTAACTCTTGATCTAGAATATGTTCCATCATCAGTAATTTAAGTGTGTATCAGCCCTATCGTACTTGCTTAAACCTTAGATGCCTTTTTCTCTCAATGAACCACTAGATAAAATGTTTGACTTTATTACTTGGGTTCTTTTCTATCCTAGTTTCCTTCTCTCCAAGAAGCAAACCCCATTTCGGGATTGAGATTTCCAAGCTTTCTTCCATTCCCATGAGGCATTGGACTAAGACAAGTTGTTGTGTAATGAACCACATTCTCTTCTTTGTGGCCCCCAACTATAGTTATCATTCAATAAATTACATTTGTGAGTCTCGTATGTCTGAACTCAAACATTTGGTATACTCTTCTCTTCTTTGCCACTAAATAGAAGGCATGGTGCTAGTTATCATAGGTTAGTGTGAAAGAGGACTCCATGAAAATATTTCCCTTCATCACCATAATTCTAACTGCAAGGGTTTTTTCTTAGAGAACAAGTTATTTGTAATGTGGGGTGGCATAATCAGTGCTAATAAAGGTCAATCCCATCTTCATTAAATGCTACATGTTGCATACCACACAACAAGCCTTTCATCACACACATACTCAAGTGCTTTTGAGAAGTCATACATTCTCTACTTAGTTCTAGAGTTTTATTTCTCCATCCACATGTGGGTTTAAATATTTGAAGTTCTTAATGGCCACAACTTCATTTTAATTTTAGTGTAAGAGCCTAATTGGACATTTGATCCACTTCCTGCTTTCCCACTCTTTTGATGTGTGAAATTTTAAAATCCTCGAAAAAGGTTAGCTCTCGCCTTATGTTGGAGATGTAATTTTTTAGGTTCTATACTTCCAACAATCCCTTTATTATTGCATTTACAATTATAATATAACCCCCTTCCACATGCAATTTGGAAACCCCAAGCTTTTTGGAAGTAGGACAACCTCTACTTATGCTACATTATTAGTCTCATCTTGTAACCTTTTACCTCCTAATGCAATAAGATATTCATTAGCATCTATGATGATGAAACATGCTCCTGAGGGACCTGGATTTCCTTTTGAGACACCATCAAAGTTACATTTTCAACATCCATCTTGAGGTTCTTCCTAAACCACTAGTTCTTTAGGAACATAAGTGAGACCAACCTCGCTAAGCCCATTCACAAGCTTAAAATGATTATTTTATTCATATATGATCAATTGAATATAAATTAATAATATTTCTTAATCTATGTAAAATATTTTTTTATTTAAATTGAAAATTGTTAGTAGTTTAATTTATTCACATAAGATTATATTTAAAAATAATAATATTATTAAATATTACCAACTTATCATTGCAAGCACAAAAATGTGCAATTACTAGTTATAATTATATATGAATTTTTTATTTTTTGATCCGTTATAATTATATATGAATTATGTTTATGTTGAAGGTATTTTAATATTTAAAAAGAATAATTAGATATTTGAGATCAATATTTTATAATTTGAGTTTTTTTGAATTTTAATTTTAATTTATTAACATTTTTATCAAATATGTTAGATTTTAAATTTTATTTAATTTATATTCATGAGCAAAGTATTGGATTTTGAATTTTATTTACTATATTTATATCCAAAATAGATTCATTATGAGTTTTAAGTAAGTATATTTAAAAATATATTTATTATGCAATATTAATTTTTTACAATATAAATATTAAATCTATATTTAAATTTATAGAGTATAACTTATATTTAAAAATTTGTTTGGATTTAATTTTATTTGTGGATTGTAAAACAGTTGATTTCAAAGGGAGAAATGACATATTTAAATTACAATTAGTTAAAAAAAAAATTTAAAAAAAATGACATTTGTTTTCTAGTTTTCTTTTTTCCTTACTACTAATTATTTACAACCATCAACAATTTATTGTCTATCTTAATTTTCTTTGTCATTTTTACTTTGTAAACTTGAACAAAATCAAAATATCCAATAAAAGACATTGTATGATTCTCAAGTTATTACATTCGATGGTTAGTATCATGATTAGAGTTATGTTTTTTTAATTAGAGTTAGAGTTGCAAGTTAAAATTGTGAATAAGTTTTGAATTAAATTATAGTTAGCGTTATGTATAACATTCAAATTTTGATTAAGGTTAAGGTTAATGTTGAGGTTAGACTTAGGAATATGATTAGTTTTATGGTTGAAATTACCATTTTTATTAAGGTTATAATTATGATAATGGTTTATGTCTATATTATGATTAAGGTTAGGAATGCATTAAATTGTTATCTTTCTAATTGATGGATTATCTTATTAGTTGAACAAATATATGGAAAATAATAGACCATTTTGTAATGCCTCGCCAAGGGATCCAAAAGAATTAACCTAAAGTTTTACTAAGTTTGCTAAACATTTAAAAAAAAAAAAAAAACAAGAAATTATAATGTACACATCAAACACATAGTAGCGGAAGCAATAACATGTAATCATCAACAAACATACATAACAGGTTACATTCCTTAAGGATCCCAAGACGTGTAGTCACATTTAAATTTAATTAATTCTAAGTCTAACAACTACTACATTCACATGAAAGAATAATAAGAAAGTCTAATGTCCATAATATACATTTGTTCTGAATGCCTCTTGGCAAATTAATTCAGAATGCTCAATCATCCACTGTACATGTCACAGGGTATGAAAGGCTTAAAAGAATATACATAAGTAAAAATAGATATACATCATCCTCAAATCCATAATATAAAGTACAGTAAAATAAATGAAACCATATACCATACATGATACATCCATACATCAATAATGATAAAACATCCATCATCAAATCCAACCATCCATCATAACGATCCATGAACAAAATGAAGGTAAATGCCAACCAAGATAGCTCCACCCACGGTGACCACGGATGGATCTCAATGGTAAGAGTAAAAAGCACTACCACCCGACCACGTGGAACCTAAATGGCCCACTCCCACCGCGCTGAGGAGATAGTCTCAAATCCCAAACCGGATAACAAATCACATTACACAAAGCACAAGTACTCTCTAAGTTTGGGAAATCCTAAAAGTACACTAACTCAAAGGTTCCAACATAGATAGACAACTAGACCCAGAGGCACAACAAAGACACGTACGAATCTACCATGCAAGCAGGAAAGTGTCATCGCAAAAGTCACGTAGAAGTTACCCGAGCAATCCCTTAGGAATCTCGGGTCCCTAGTGATCCCTGCGGCCACTAGTATCCTCTCATATTGACGAGGCATACTACGGAATGCAAGGTCGTAACTAAGCGTTCTCTCTACCCCATCCTAGCCTGTACTAGCAATCAAGGCATGAGAGAGAATATACAATTATCTTATTAGGTTCATTTTAATCCCCATTTAGTGTAAATGTTATCACTTATTAAAACAACTTACAATGGGTTTCTCCAGGCAGCCTCTTAGGGCCCCGACCCCCATTGCAAGCCACTTCCCGACACTACACATAGATAACCTACCCTAGGCTCATGAAATCTCAAATCAAGGAATCATAATAAAATCACCTCAGTCCTATATAAGCAACTGAAAACATCATAAATATAATCCACAATAACCACATCAGTTCTCCATGGGCAACTGAATGGTATCAAATAATAATCATAATGATCACAACAAATCTCTATCAGCATCTGAAGGCATCCATGATAAATCACAATATCCAATGGTTCTCCAATGAGCAACTAGAAAGAATCCCAATAATAAATCACAGTACTGATCGAAGACTCCAAAATGGTCAACTCAAAACATGTCACACAATGACGTCATCAAGAACAAATCATACACTTTAGTCCTCTCAAAGCGACTGAAAGGTAGCTCAAGCATAGCTGATCGAGATTCAAAAATGGTTAAGTCAAGTAACTCAAAAACGTACACCTCAGCTTCACACAAGAAGACTGGAAAGCAATAACAACCCATAAATACATCCATCATAGAGCATATCAACACATCACCATGGTTGAGTTTAGAAAGATTGAGAACAAAACATCATATCATCACAATCGCATAACCCCTAAGCCTCTGGTAACAACCTATAACTGGTCAACATCTAATCAACCCTGAAACACCCCAAAGCATAGACAATAAATAGAAAACATAATAGTCTAACAGTTTGGATTTGAAAACATGCAGTTGAGTTAAACATTAGAATTTCAGTTTTCGTTTCAAGCTATGATTCAAGTATAAAAGATTTTTAGATTACCCTATAGGTTGACTCATTCACTTGTTTGAATGAAACTAGAATTACCCTCCCATCGTGTTTTAAATCAAATATATAATTCTACAATTTTATCAAATAATATCCATTATTAATTAACTTTAATTAAACTAATTAATAATTATTGATCTAAATACTTATATTAATATCTTAATTAATTATCAATTTACTAATATTTGACTAAAAATTATTAATAAATTAATAATTACAAAAACTATATTAAAATGCATAAATATTTAAATTAACAAATAAAAATCTATCAATAAATATAATTAAATAATAATAAGATTTACTTATTAATAAAGTATTATTAATTAATAATCAATTTAATATTAAAATCTATTATTAAAAATTATTAAATAATAATAAATTTATAAATCATATTAATTAAAAGTTATCTAATAATAATAACTCTATACTATATATTACTTTTAAAAACATGCGTAATAATAAGTTTATAATTTTAAAACAACTTTATTAACAAAACAAACATGCCTATTAAAAAAAAACCACCCGAATAAACATAGCCGATATAAACCATGTTTCAAACTTTACATTTATAAACTTTATATAAACCAAAAATTTAAAACGGTACCCAAGCGATTCTAAATCGCTATCCAAGACAGACGACTGCTGTAGCAATTGTGTACGACTGTGTACAGCAGTCAGCCACCATAATAATTAAGAATGGGGTAATTGTGTATATATATATATATATATATATATATAGATATTGGATTTTTATTTAATTTGTTTTATTAATATAAATATATGTATGTTATAAAACTTTGCTTTATAACAATTTAATATAACAAATTTCTTCTCAATTCAATTTATTTACTTTTATATTATTTGTGTTATAGTTCTATTTTTTTTAAAATTTGTTTATTTAAAACAATCTCTTCCAATAATATTATTAAGTTCAATACTATATATATTTACTAATATATATATATATATATGTAAAAAAAAAAAATTAATATATTTTTGTAAATATGGTCTGATAGAAGAATTACTATCAACCATACAAATTTTTCAATCAAAAATCTATTTTAAAATTCAAACCCTTCCCAAATTAAAATTCTAGTTTCTTTAAGCTAGGAGACGAGGGTTTTCTAATTGATTTATTAAATCCTTAGATACAGATGAAAAAGGACAACAAAATATCCAAGATGAAGAATTAACATATTCGTATAATGAAATATGAGAAGACAAGTTTTCACAATCACGAAGTAGACAAGAATATCAATTTACATAATTCAATCAGTGATCAAAACACAAGACCCTACCTGAACCTGATGCTAACACACAATCCCCGAAAACTGTGAGAGAATTTGCTCCTCTTCAAGAACCTTTCTCTAAGAGTTTTCCCAGAATTCCCCTTCTACAATTCGCTCCAAAAATTTTCTCCAAAATTTGTTCCCCCCCCCCCCCCCCCCCCCCCCATTCATCTCCAAATTCCCCTCTTTAAAAATGAACCCTCTCCTTTGTGATAAAGAGTTCTCTCCTTAAATCGGGGCACTGATTGTGCGTTCACCCGAGAGAACTCCTTGCTCACAACCCTCAACTCAAAATTAACTTTTTATTAATCTTTGCTTTATCTTTTAATGCATGTTAAATGAATTATTAAATAACTTTATTTAATTTTCCTCTTGACTTCTATTTTTAATTAATTTATTACTTTAATCTCATGCGCACTTTAAGCAATTAAAATAACATTATTAAATTCACATGTTTAATCTTTTTAATTAATTTCTTTTATTTTTAAACTCATGCACGCATCATGCAATGTAGAATCATTTTAATAATTTAATATCTTTTCCACTTCTTAATTCATTTTATAAACTTAATTGATAAAATATTTATTAATTCAATTTATAATTATATTTATTGATAGATTTTTATTTGTTGATTTAAATATTTATGCATTTTAATATAGTTTTTGTAATTATTAATTTATTAATAATTTTTAGTCAAATATTAGTAAATTGATAATTAATTAAGATATTAATATAAGTATTTGGATCAATAATTATTAATTAGTTTAATTAAAGTTAATTAATAATGGATATTTACACCGAGAGGCATTCTATACAATGGTAGCACAAATGCCCAGCACGAGAATATTCCAAGATTCCTTGTCAATAAAAAAGAATTGGGAGCAATTACAAACTTCCAAATTAAATATTAAAAAAGAATTTCCGAAATAATAGCTGGCCGAAATAATAGGAAGCCAAATGGAGGCCAAAATAATAGGGGCCGAAAAAGTAGGGCCTGAAAAAATAGGGGCGAAATAATTTCAATATGATTTTTTTTTTGTTAAATATAATTTTGCATGCACATTCATGCTTATTTTTTGCGGGGAGTGGGGGAATTTGAAACAAATTCGTGGAATGTGAAGAGACGTCTGTTGGGGGATATGAGGAGCCCTCAGAAGTTATAAAACCAAGGCTCCTCATTTCATTTTCATTTTATGTTTTTGTAGGAAGGAAGAGGTGGAGGTTATTGGAGAATTAGATTAGAGTTTTTGAATAGAGTAGATTGAAGTTTTGGAGTAACATTTTTGCAGGTGAGATTTCTATTTTTTATTTACATTTTCATTTAGATTTAGATGTAGATGTAAATTGAAATTCAAAATTAGTTATAATATTCTACTTTGATTTAGATTTCAATTTTAATTAATTTCATTTAGATTTAAAATTCTGTTCATAACTATTTAGGCTTGCATTTAATAGTTTAGTCTTGCATGTTTGATTTAGATTTAGATTTGTATTCAAAATCTATTTGATTCATATATTTTATAATACTTTTCATTGTTAATGGTGCTTGATGGGAGTGTTTTAGGGGTGTCTTCTTTTCTATTTCTGAAATATTTTGGTCCAATATGTACTTTCCTAACCAGATCTATCCATTTTCTTCTGATTCATGGATGGAGCTTCCTGACGCTATTAGCGCGTTGCTGGGACTGAATGGGAATGGATTAAAGGTAAATGACTGACTCTGGATCTGGATATGCATTTGGAATTGGCTCTGCTACGGCCTCAATTTATAGGTTCCTTCCTGCTACCTATTCTTTCGGTGGTTTAATCTGGTTAAGTGCAGATTGAGAGGTTCTGGCTCATTCCCACTGGTTTGTAATTTTGTCACGATGTCTAGCATGTGGCACTCTAATGGGATTCTTCATTGGAAAATGGTGCAGATAATTATGTCAATGTTGAACGACTTGTCCAATGTGATAATTTCTCTGGATATAGAGTGCGGCCATGGTGATTTTCTTAGCAATACAATTGAAAAAAAAGGGAAATCTGGTATTAACACAATGTTATAGGAATTCTCTGACCATAAATGCTTATAAATACATTCAAATTTCTTTTGTAACTCATAATATCAATCTCACTTTTCCTTGTGCTCCTTTAGTCTAAGAAAGATAACAGATTGGAGGAACAAATTGCTTCTGTAATGACAGTTGCATGTGCAATTATTTTAGCAATTTTGGGCATTCTAACTATTCCTATGATGGGTACTTATGTTTTAGTTCTTAGATTATGTGATTTGGTTGTATTTAGAGTCTTTTTAATAATGTTTGAAACTATTGTTAAATATAATAATAAATATTAATTTAATGTTAAATATAACATGCTACAACACTTATCAAAAAAATCCAAAACACAATTGCTACAGCAAAACGAGAATGGAGAAAAAACTTTAGTTTTTGTATTAATTCGTCTGCTTAAAATAGATTACAATTGCCATATTTTATATTGAGAAATGCCTCATATGGACTTTCACATGCTTATTTAACTACACTACAATCAAGACTAACTTTGTACTTAATCTAATTTTATTGAATGAGACTGGCCCAAGATTCCTATGTAACTACTGTTATAACAAACATAGACAGTTGTAGAACTTGTGATTAATAATTTATAACTGCTTGATTCTCCGTATTTCATGCGTAAATTCATGATTCTAAAAACTCAAAGTTCAAACTGCATGTTACATTCTCTTCCTTATTCGGTGAATTGGTGCATGACTATTAGATTAAATGGTGCATGGAAGAGACAAAACACTGAAAGAAATTACTCTTTTCTTATTATTATTGTTGCTGCTATTTTTATTTTTTTTATAATTATTGTTAGTCTTGATGTTGTTTTTGATTTTATTATTACAAATATTGATTATTAATATCTTTGAGTTCATCTAGAGAATAGTACTAAATCTAGAAAAACTTAGTAGTAACAATTTGAGATAACTGTAGAAAGTTTTTATTTTCACAAATATTCTCTTTCTTTTGAAAATCTATTATTATTTTGGTAATGAATTGTAAAGTAGAAAGGAAAAACTTTATGTAAATCTTTTTTGGCTACTGTTTCGCTTGCAGTTTTCATTTTATATGAAAGTTTATTATTTTTTCAAATCTTAAAAATAAAGATTTGTATATATGTAATTTTATTTTATTATTAAAATAATAAGATTTTGGAGGTTGTAAAATATTGAAGTTTAGAAATTATTTTAGATTTTACAAATGAATTTTCACGTAATATTTATATTAAAGAAAGAAAAGATAATAAAATTGTTACTTAAATCAAATATAAAAATTAAAATTTTTTACCTAAATTTATTAATTGTATAAAAAACTATTAACGATAATTAAGTTCTATTAAATGTACTTGATTTTATATTATAGAAATACAAACAAAAATTATAAATTGGGACAAACTTTAGAAATGAAGTCAAATTTAAAGAGAGACAAATAACATGAGGTGACGTGTGTGTATGTGTGTGTGTGTGTGTGTGTGTGTGTGAGAGAGAGAGAGAGAGAGAGAGAGAGAGAGAGAGAGAGAGAGAATTAACATGAGGTGATGTGATACAGAGAAAGAGTGAGATAAATAACATGATGCAGTGTATGCGTGTGTGTGTGTGTGTGTGTGTGTGTGTGTGTGTGTGTGTGTGTGTGAGAGAGAGAGAGAGAGAGAGAGAGAGAGAGAGAGAGAGAGAGAGAGAGAGAGAGAGAGAGAGAGGATAATCTTAGAGGGGGTAGAAGGAAAAGGGGAGAGGGGGAGAGATGAGCCATGGAGAGAAAAATCATAAGAAGGGTCCAAAATAGATGGAGATGGAGATGGTGGAGAGAGAGAGGCCATGAGAGAGAGAGAGAGAGAGAGAGAGGGGGGGGGGGGGGGGGGAAGGGAGGGAGACAAGGGGAAGAGGGTGAGAGACATGAGGTAGACATACATAGAGCACTTTAGAGATATATAAACATGAAGATGATGTGTGTGTGTGTGTGTGTGTGTGAGTGAGTGAGTGAGTGAGTGAGAGAGAGAGAGAGAGAGAGAGAGAGAGAGAGAGAGAGAGAGAGAGAGAGAGAGAGAGAGAGATCACATGAGGTGATGTGGTAGAGAGAAAGAGTGAGACAAGGGGGAGAGAGTGAGAGACATGAGGTAGATATAGATAGATGTAGTGAAAAATAAGGAGGGAGAAAGAGCGGGGCGGGGGGGAGAGAGAGAGAGAGAGAGATGATTAGAGGGGGCAGGTGATGTAGATATATAGAAGGCAAGTAGGTAGAGATGAGCTAAATAAGAAAAAGAATATATAAGGCCCAAAAGAGATGTAGACAATGATGGGGAGAGGAAGAGTATGACGGATAGTGATAGACAATGACAATAATTATGGAGGGAGAGATGTATATATGTAGAGAAAGAGATGGAAAAGAGAACAACGTAGGGGGAGTGGGGAGGGTATACATTATTGGGGGGGGGGGGGGGGGGGGTAATTATAGAATGGGACATGTGAGAGAGAGTGTGATTACAATTAACCCTAACCCTAACCCTAACTCTAAATTATAATTACAATTTAGAGTAATAATATTTATTAATTATAATTTTATTAGCTATAATATGATTAGTAACCCAAAAATTATCTTAATAGCAATAATAACACAAACCCTAACTCTAACTCTAACTCTAACTAGATAATTCTAATTTTAACCCTAACCCTAGCCCTTACCCTCACTCTAACTCTAACTCTATCTCTAACTTTAATTCTCCCCCTAACCCTAACCTTAACCCTTTATAATCCTAAATCTAATGCTAATTCTAACCCTAACCCTAATTCTAATCCTAATCCTAGCCCTAACTCTTACCCTAACCCTAAATCTAATCAAGTAACTTTAACCTTAACCCTAATCTAACCTTGATCACAACTCTATCTCTAACTTTAACTCTAACTCTAACTTGAACCCTAACTCTAACTCTAATTCTAACTCTAACTCTTATATGAACACTAACACTAACACTACCTCTAATTTTAACTCTAACTCTAATTGTAACCCGAACCCTAATGCTAATCCTAACCATAACCCTAAAACTAACCCTAACCCTAACCCTAATGCTAACCCTAACCATAACCCTAACACTAACCGTAACCCTAACTCTAACACTAATTCTAATCCTAACCTTAATTCTAACCCTAAATATAACCCTAACTCTAACTCTAACTCTAACTCCAACCCTTATTCGAACTCTAATTCTAACTCTATCTCTAACCCTAACCCTAACTCTTATTCTAACCCTAACACTAACCCTAACTATATTTGTAACCCTAATTCTAACCCTCACCCTAATTCTTACCCTTACCCTAACCCTAACTCTATCTCTAATCCTAATTATATTTCTAACCCTAATTCTAACCCTAACCCTAATCCCAACTCTAACTCTAATTTTAAACCTAACCCTAACCCTAACTCTAACTCTAACCCTAACTGTAACTCTAACCCTAACAAGAACCCTATTTCTAATTCAAACCCTATCCCTTACCCTAATTTTCATCCTAATGCTAACCCTAACTTTAACTCTAACCCTAACCCTAACCTTAACACTAGCCCTAACCTTAATTCTAACCTTAACCCTAACCTTAACTCTAACACTAACCCTAACCCTAACTTTAACACTAACCTTAACCATAAACATTAATTTGTCCCTAACTCTAACCCTAAATCTAACTCTACCATAATTGGACTCGAACCATAACCCTAACCCTAACTTTAATCTTGGCTCAAAACTTTTCCCTAACCATAACTCTAGAACCTTAACCCTTACTCAAGCCCTAACCCTAAACCTAACCCTAACCCTGGCCCTACTATAACCCTAACCCTAACCGTAACCATAACTCTAACCCTAACCTTAACCATGAGCATAACTCTAACCCTAAACTTAACCATAAACATAACTCTATCCCTAACTCTAACCCTAAATCTAACTCTACCATAACTAGACTCTAACTCTAATCCTAACCCTAACTTTAATCCTAACTAAAACCCTAACCTTAATCCTAAATATATCCTTAACCCTGACTCAAACCCTAACCCTATCCCTAAAATAACCCTAACTCGAGCCCTATAATAACCCTAACCCTAACCCTAACCATAACCATAACTCTAATCCTAACCTTAAACACATGAGCATAACTCTAACCCTTAACTCTAACTCTACCATAATTGGACTCTAACCCTAACCCTAACCCTAACCCTTACTTTAATCCTGACTCAAACCCTAACCTTGACTCTAACCTTAACCCTGACTCAAACCCTAACCCTAGCCTTACCATAACACTAACCCTAACCATAACCATAACTCTAATTCTAATCTTAACTATGACTATAACTCTAACCCTAACCTTAACCATAAACATAACTCTAATTCGAACCTTAACCGTAACCATAACTCTAACCCTAACCTTAACCATAAACATAACTCTAACCCAAACATTAACCATAACTCTAACAATAACCATAACCATAACTCTAACCCTAACCTTTACCATAACTCAAACCTTAACCCTAACTCTAGCCCTAACTCTAATGCTAACCCTAAACCTTATTCTATCCCTAAGGTTAACATTAACTGTAATGGTAAGTTTGTCCCTAACCATATATCTATGTTTGACTATAACATTTTACATTACAATATGCCAAAAAGAAAATTACTTTTTTAAAACCATAATCCTACCTCCAACTCTAACCCTAAATATAACCCTGACTGCAAATCTAACTCTACCATAATTAGACTCTAATCCTAACCCTAATCCTTAGTTTAATCTTCACTAAAACCATAACCTAACCCTAACTCTAACCTTAACACTGACTCAAAACTCTAACTCTAACCTTAACCCTTACTTTAATCTAGATGAAAACCAGAGCCCTAATCCTAACCCTAACCTTAACCCTGATGTAACTCTATATACAACCCTAACTCTAAATATAAACCTAACCTTAACCATCACCCTAAAACTAACCCTTTCTCTACCCTTTTCTCTAACTCTAACCATAAATCTAATTTTAACCCTAACCCTAATCCTAATTTTAACCCTAATTATAACCCTAATTTCAACTCTAACTCTAGCCCTTATTTGAGCTCCAATTCCAACTCTACCTCTAACTCAAACCCTAACTCTAATTCTAATACTAACCCTAACTATATTTTTAACCTAAACCATTATTCTTACCCTCGCCTTTACCTTGACCCTAACCCTGACTCTAATTCTAACCCTAACTATATTTGTAACCCAAATTCTAACCCTAATCCTAACATTAACTCTAACTTATATTCTAAACCTAACCCTAACTATAACCCTAACAAGATTCGTAATCCTAAAAATAACCCTAGCCCTAACCCTAATGCTAATCCTGACTCTAATTGTAACTCTATTCTTGACTGTAACTCTAACCCTATCCATAACTCAAACCCTAACAATAGCCCCAACCCTAACACTAACCCTAACCCTAACTATAACTCTACTCCTCAATATAACATTTTACATAACAATATGCTTAAAATAAAACTGAATTAAAGTGATACAAATAAACACCATATATAGAATTAAAAAAATAAAATATTGAAGAATAATTTTATAGTAAGTTTACCCTATTACATTTTTATAGTAAGTTTATACAATTGCATTTAAAAAGAAATAAATAATTCAACACTAACCTTAAAAAAATAGAAATTTTTAAAAAAATACTTTTCCTGTTGCGCCATGATTGCCACTAGCTTATATATACCTCTATATATATTACGCCGAGAGTAAGCGTTCTCGAGGCGCCTATTTTCATTTTCATAATCCCAACTGTGATTAAAATAACCTTGGGATTAAATGAAAATAGACGCCTCGAGAACGATTACTCTCGGCATAATATATATAGAGGTATATATAAGCTAGTTTAAAAATGAACTCTAAATATATCACGTTTTAAATTTAAACTTTTAACTTTTATTTTTAAATTTAATTCTTTTTATTTAATTAATTTCTCAATTAATTAAATATAATTAAATATTAAAATGTCATAATAATTTTTCCATTAAATTAAATCATTAATTAATCTTTTAATTAGACTTAATTAATAGAAAATACACCAAGGACTCATAAAACAACATATGAAAATCCATCGTTGTAAAACACATACTAAATCAAACAAAAGGGTTATAATCACGAATTAACGTCATTCGACACATTCGGAGGGTACTGACTCAGATACTTGTCCTAATTTTCAATTAGGACAAATGGCTTAAAGGTATGGGATTTGGACTTAAGAATTTATCTCCCCTCTCTTACCATTGAGATAATGCGATAGGGTACGCTCATCCTGGCAATTCAGGGAAGTCGATACCCAGTATCTGCAACCTGCATAAAATCCACGCACGTATAGACACAATATTCTAAGCTAAATAGGTAATGGCAGGAAGTGGTGCATCGTGTAGATCTTGACTAGCAGGTGACTACGACTCCCTTCTTTAACCACATCAGAAACGCCATACATAAAGAAAATAAACACGCACACCATACACATGCAAGTATGGGGTAAGTATCCATAAGAAAACACATGTGATAATAAACCATCAATATCTGAAAATATTGTATAATCATCATGCATATATGAAATATAGAGTAAAAATCAACTGAATCTAAGACAATATCTGATAATCACCAAACAATACTACTAATCATTAAACATAAAATTAGCCTAAAAGAGTTTGACAAAAATAACAGAAATGCGAACTAGGGGCAGGCACTACACATTTAAAAAAAAATTCTTTTTCTATAATTGACTTTAAATAGGAAATTGTCACCACATGGACTACTACATTTCCCCTCAATTACTACTCATAAAAAGTTCGCAAAAATAACTGCATATGTTACTAATAGCCGATCATTTTTTTAATTTGTTATTTGTGCAGATTTTTTTTTTTTGATGAGCCACTAGAAAGTCTTTTAAAAATCAGCTTGGATAGTCTTACTAGTAAAATGACCCTTTTAAACTCCCTGACACTAAAACTGCTACCAACTCCAAAAATTTTAAGTCCACAAAATTAGCTGAATCGTTTCCCTATGTTCCATATCTCTTCAGCGCACCCTTTCCATCCTAACGAGCGTGAAGAAGGAGATTCGTTTGGTAAAGGAGCGCAGAAGGTCTTTTTGATGGAATGGTGAACTGTCGTTCCAAATTCTCAACCGCAGAGGAAAACAGTCTATCATTTAATACGCTTCCCATGAAGTATTTAACAATGGGATTCCGAGGGCTGAGATTTACAAGTTCTTACCGGACTACAGACAGCGACAGTCGAAGAGTACAAGAAGCAGGCAAGCACGGGAGCGGGAATGAAGTGGGCATTCAAAAATTGCTTGACCACTGTACAAAATCCAGGTAATCAACCATCTGATTTACAAAAAATGATGATCAGAAACCTAAAACAGCAGAGCAAGACTTCAAGTTTCTTCGCTGCAGTGATAGGAGAGTTTCGGAGATGTCTAGTGAGGGTTCGATATGTGGCAGATGATAACAAAATTTTCGGTTTTTTACTGTGAAGTACGAGATATTTTGATTGTTTGAGGCAACGCTGGAGAATCTGGTCAGCCTAAGGCAGCAATAGGTCTGTCTTGTCAATCCTTGTTATAATAGTCTTCTGTCATCTAGCATCGACTTTTCTGGAGCTGATACATGCATTTTTGTTGAAGGGTTTTTAATCAGGTATGTATAAAAAAATGGCTATCTGATTTGAATACCATCGCTTTGATTTCTCGGTGCCATTTTTTTGCGTTGTTTTAATCATGTTTATGTGCGTGGGTAGAGGGCAGAATGGCTGGAAAGCGGTGGAGGTTCAATTCTAGGGTTACGAATTTCAACATTGCGGCCACACGATCCGAAGGTGTAGTCATGCCTTCCTTATGTGGGGATGTAGCCTGTTACGGCTGGAAAATATTATTATATTTTGCCACTTTTGATTTGGGTTATATATATGTGTGTGTACGTGTATATGCATATATGTATATTCAATTTCTATTTTTCTGATCATTTAGATGATGAACACGAGTAAAGTATGAATTCACAAATTTTTCATTCTGCTATTCATTCACTTGATATACAATAAGGACTTTTTGCAAATCTGTTTTTTGGATTAAAATATCAGGTTAGACTCCTTGAACTATACCTTACCTTGACATAACCAGTAGCAGCTATGCCAAAGCCAAATTATCATTCATAATGTCTTTTCCGTAATCGCGCGCCTTTGCATAAATGCATCTTTTCTAAACCATCAACTTATAAGGTATGTTTGGTTTGACAACAAATCTGTATCAATTTGAACTTGATGAGATTAGTTTTCTTGAAACTTTTATCGTAGAATGTAAGTGAGACGTGAAAATGTAGTCTCAAGCAAAGGAAATTTTTGATTTTATGGAAAGAACATGAACACAGAGGCATTTTGATTTTATGGTAAGAACATTAAAACAGAGGCATTGGGCATGCGCTAATCCAAATGCTTTTTTTATTGTTCATTTATAGATAGATACCACTTTTTATTGAAGATTGTACACATGTATATCTATCAGAGACAATTAGAATCTGCCCTAAAGATTCAGACAAAGTAGAAACGTTGTGAATATTTTTACCAACCATTGTCACAGAGAACTGAATTTGCTGAAATATAATTGTGACTATTAGCTGTGAAATTAATCTAAATTCTTGTATCCGTTGCATAATTCAATTATTGTATCACAAGCATAATGTATACACTACAACGATCAAACTGGTGGAAGGAAAAGGTAAATAAGACATGTACAAAACAGTGTGTGTCCTATACAGGGGCCTGTTTAAGTGATACCAATTGCAAAAAGGATTTTAAATCTGAATAAAATGGTATAGGGAGCTGCGACTCGAAGTTGCTATTCTTTGTATAGTGATCTGTGAATTCGAACATCTTATTCTCACCTGGTTTTGGAAGGAAAAGGTAAAGAATTTATTTACAAAATAGAGCGTGTAAAACAGAGAATTTGTCCTGCACGGAGGCTGCTTAAGTGATACCAATTTCAAAGAGGATTGCAAATCAGAGAAATTCTGCACAGGGAGCCGTGAATTCAAAGGCTTTGTTCCCGCCTATTATTATCAAAAACATTGGTGATACATTTGTAACATGCAAGCATTATTATTATATTTTTTTCTTTTTTGTGACTGCTTTGATATTTTATAACTGTATAATTTTCTCTCATCTTTTTTTCCTGTATTTTTCATTTCTATAAATAAACTATAGACCAAAAATAATCTCTCAACATGTTTTGTATATGTTTGTAAAAATATATAATTAGCATGCATATAAAGTGTATGTACACACACACATCCAGTCAACACCGTAGTAATTCAATTGAGGAAATAAAAACATAACTATAAGCAGTCTAGGTTTGTGGTAATACTATTAAATGAGTAGAGAAGGCTATGAATGAGGGCTTCATGAGCTCATACAATAACACGACACTTGTGAGAAGTGCTAAACATGCTGTAGTTTAGGATTTGAATGTTGGGTACCAATGACTTGATTGAGAGACTTAGGGAGTAGGAATAATGTGTGTACACACAACTCAGAGTTTAAACACTCAATACAAGCAACCTAATTGTGAAACAATGAAAATAAATGATTTCTAAAAACAGGCAAAACAATAAAACATCTTGAGAAATCTTTATAGGAAGCAAGAGGAATAATTTATTCAATCATGCTCTCTTTGTAGTTTACCTATTCCTATTAATAAAAATTGGTTAATATCAGCTGCTCGCTATTCCCTGTATTCCATGGTAATCGATATCTATGGAGTTTTTAGTGGGTTGGCTTGTACCTTCAGAGTAGATGATCTGTCTTTTGTGGTGTTTGGATTTTAGAAAAAATCATCGTCTCCTGTTTTCACAAGAAAATTTGTTGTTTGCAAGGTTGCATATCTCTTTTTTTGGTAGTGTATGGTCTGATCTTGTTTTGTCTCTTTTTATTATTTCTAATCACTTTTAGATTTCAGCCAATTTTGGAAGTCACTTGACTATTGTTTGGGTCTCAACTTCAGTATTCTAACTAAAGTTGTCATTTAGACTTCAGTTCATACTCTTAGGATGTTCTATGGTAAGAATAAACGATGACATTGTTATCTTCATCGTTTGTAACACAAGTATAACTAATCTGCATGTCTCTAACCCCATTCTCCTTTTGAGCTATATTATTGATAGCATCCTCTTTTAACACTCAAGATTCAGCTTCATCACATCTGCAAAAGGAATACAACCAAGGTTCTGATTATATTCAAAACATGACAGATATTCATGCAAAAGTGTAGGAAACTCTTGAAGCTTCCTAGGATAACTAGAGTAAGATCTATGGTAAGAATCACATTCCTTATAACTTGTAAGTTGGCGAGAATTTGATTTTGTATGACTAAACAAAAGTTCAAGAGTCAACACTGTCATAATCTCAAACCTATCCAGTTTGGAAACTAGATCATTACTCAATAGATAGGAGATAAATGGCTTCATAGTTGATCTTCCAGTCTAGCTTGACATTTTTTGAGGTAATTAATGCTAATTAGTATAAGCATTGTGTGCCACAAGTATCTTCATAAAGAAATTTCAGCTTGCTCAGCCTGAAAGTAATATTCTAGATTTTAGCCTATTTTTTAAGAATGCATCATTCTTGGTGTTCAGATACTATCAAGAGAGGGATGTTCCTGTATACTAGTGTTATAAGAGTACCCTGCCAATCTAAACAAAGTCTGACATTTGTCATTTTAGCAACTTATCTTCCCTCTAAAGAAAGAGAAATTGATAAGAATTATTCTTTAAATTAAAAATAACATTTGATTAACTAATATAACAGAATGCTATTTGTCTTGAACAGATTGTTTTATCAAGTCCAAGTTTATTTTGGACAACATCATTGCTGTTTGGGAATGTATGGAATGGGCTCGTTGTTCCAAAAATTAAGCCTTCTTTCTAATGTTTGATTTTGGCAATGCCTATGAATGCATCAAATGGCCTTTCATCTTGGTTATGCCAGGTGCTCTTGAATTCGGCCTCCGCTTTATTCAATCCGTTAAAATGCATTTGAGAGATGTCTCTCTATGTATCACCACAATCTCAAGCTTTTGGGCTTCACCACTCCATCTGTTTGGGCTGGCCTCTCGCTCCTCCTTTATATGATCTTGCTGCTGAAGAGTTTGGGTATTTGTTGACATTCTCTATTTGTTCTAGGAGGGATAGACGAAAATTTCTTTGTGAGTCACCTAACCAGTTGGTTAATGTGCATTTTTGCAGATTACTTATCAAAGAGGAGAGAAATATCAAAGAGGCCCTCCAATGCCTCGACAACTTTTGTTTGGCTTTTGGTTCTATCTTTCAATGTCTTAAAATCCTTCCTTCTTTTGCCACAACTCCTTTTCTATGGCTGGAAATGGATTGAACACAGGCAATGTTTTTGGTTTGTAGCATAGTAACACGGGGACGCATTCCCCTTGTTTTTGCTCCACGTCTCAGAGACGAGGACAGACTGGGGACTCTGTTCCCCATCCCTAGCAGCACCACCAGATTTTGCCACTTCCACCAAGGATGGGGGGATGTCCTAGTGTTGACTATTTGTTGATTTGAGTATTTATGTTCAAATGTTTGATGTTCCAATTCAATGCAATGTTCAAGTATTTATTTTTTTACATCTTTATATCTTATATTTCAATACATCTTTTCATAACTAGCATTTTAAGTACCATATGTATAGTATATACAATCCCCCTTGTCCCTCACCATCCCCCCCACCGTCCCCAAATTATGGCTCCTTTGTCCCCCCAACCCGAAAACTTGTCCCCCCATCCCCCAAGGTGGTGTAACTATGGTTTGTAGGCATTCCCTATGCTTTCTAGGCTTCTCTCATAAACCTTTCGAATATGATCCTCGCTTGAATTGAGAAGAGGATTTCCTATCAAGTTGCCGAATTGCTTTCATTTTCTAGTAAATTTCAAGTGAGCTTTTGATTCTTTTGGCCACCCACTTTTATTATTCTTTTTGTCGGGCCCCTTCTAAAGCCTCCTATATCAAAATGAAGAAGCTTCTAAAAGATTTTTTGTGGGCCTTCTTGGAAGACCATAAGGGTTATTACTAAAATTCTTGGAAGTTTGGTTTCTGCTTGCTCGAATTTGGTGGTCATGGGGTCCTCTCAACTTAATGACAAAGATTGGCTCTTTTTGCTAGATGGAATGTTCGTGCCATTTTTGGGGATGAGGTTTGAAAATATTCTCTAGGTATTGTATCTCATTGCTTACTTGGTCAATTGGCTTGCTTGGAAGGGGATTGGCTTTTAAACCCTTCTAGTCATGAAAGACACTATTCACATCAAGGGCACTTTTGTGGCTAAAAGCATTTGATGTGCTTGGGAAATTACTAAGCCATGGCTTTGGTGTGCTAGCTCAGGCTTTCAAGATAGTATTTCTTTGAACCAACATAATCTTTGGTGGTCTTTACTTATTCAAATTCAAGTGCTTACTCTTGCTTCTTTTCCTTGGGTTCATGTCTTGCAATTTCACAAATAGGCATTGGCATTCCCATGGCTTGTTTTCTAGAACTACAATGAATCTTCACTCTTGGGAAGATATGTAAGCCTAGTTTTGGCACTCTTGGTTAGATGAAAGGACATTCAACTTTTTCATTTTTGCTCTCTCTCCAAGTACTCTACACAAAATTGGCATTTATTTTGTGAAACCATGGTGGAAGGGATGGTGTTGGTCTTGCAACACTGCTTATCACAATTGCAAACCACATTTGGGTTACCATTGGCTTTCTTTGCACCTTTTTATGGTGCTTGCTTTGAATCTATAATGGCATTTGCAATCACGTTTGTCTGTTAGGCAATGATGGTTTCACAACATCTGGTTGTTGTTATTGAGCCTAAGGCCCATTTTGCCTTGTGTATTCTTTTCCAAGGCTTTTTTGTGGGCTCTTGCCTTTGGCATATGGATATTTTGGATCCTTGTTGCTTGTTTTGTGGCCAACTAGAGCCCTTCAAACACCTCTTCTTGTTTTGTCTTCAGGCTCAACACTTGTGGAGTTGAATTCATGACATTTTTGCCCCTTTCGATCAAAACCTTTTTTTCTCAACATATGGTTCTTTTGAGGTATTCGCCTTCATCCCTTTCAAGTATACCCAAATTTGGCATGCTTTCAAGGTAGAGATTCTTTATTCCCTATTGAAAGAAAAGAATGCTCTTATGTTATTTGATAGGTGCATTGACACTGGTGTCACACATTATACTAAAGCTTGTATTTATAGCAATTTAATGCATTAGATTCAAGTTCAAGCCACATTGTGGCACTTGAGGTGGCCCATCCTTGGGAACTTCTTGTTCATTGGGTAATGACTCATTTAGTGTGGCTTGGTCCTTTCCACAGTTGTGCCTCCTGTGACCCCTAGGTCCTAGGCTCTTTGTCGCCACTTTGGTAGTGGGAGTGGCTTGGCTCAGCTCAGTTTACTTTTCTACCGTATAGAGACTTTACCTCTAAGCAGCCTTCGGGGGAGTGAGGTTTTCTTTTGGTGGTGGTAGTGGTTGGCTTGTGATTGGAGGAAGTGGTGTTTGGCCAAGCTCCTTTGAATGGCTCCCTAGGTTAGCTTTTGCAATCTAGATGTGCGGGATGAAAATAATGACAAAGAGGAGGGTGAAGGTATTGTTGATGATGGGTGATCCATTATTAATATCACTCTAGACCACATTGATGTATGGAGTAAACTGGATGACTAGGATCCCCCTCTGCCTTCCTTTGGAGATGCTCTTTCTAGTTAAGCGACTTCATCGTTTTTGTTTCCTTTCTTTTTAGGATTTGCTCACGTGACTTATGTTTTCTTACTCTTCATACACTGTTTGTGTGGCTCATGATTGACCTCATGTCTTATTTTTTTGTGAACGTGTATATATTTTTAAATTAAAATAAATTGGCACTTGTTTTAAAAGCATCCATCAACATCTTCTCCAAAATTTTCCCATAGAAAGCCGTTTGGTGTTTTTTGGCCTTTAAGCAGACGGTCATGTCCATGCTGAAAGCCATTTGTTACATATCAAGGCACCACCTATTTACCTGTCAAAAACTCATTTTAATGATTGTGAAGCCAGCTCAAGAGCCTTACCTTAACCGAACACTTCCATTTAGGTTGTCAGCTATCTCAACAATTGAGATCGTCCGTGGGAAGCCATTGGTGACCATTTAATGTGAAGAATGAAGTTGTGCCAACAACTAGGAAATTTAACCTCCACCACTTGTGTCATCATATAGACTGAAGCTTTCACTGTATCATTAACCACATCATTCCCTTCAAGGTAGATATGGGATACTACATGATCTTTTTGGCTTTCTAGTACTGCTGTAATTTGACTTACCATCCTCCCAACTCATCATATAGACTAAAGCTTTCACTGTATCATTGACCACATCATTCCCTTCAAGGTAGATATGGGATACTACATGATCTTTTTGGCTTTCTAGTACTGCTGTAATTTGACTTACCATCCTCCCAACTTCTAGTTTGGAATGTTTTCCAATCTGATTGCATTGATGATAATTAATGAGTCACCTTCAAGGTGTATTTTCCTAAAGTAAAGCCTTCTACTTGTCAGCTATCTTAACAATTGAGATCATCTGTGGGAAGCCACTAGTGACCATTTGATGTGAAGAATGAAGTTGTGCCAATCGCTAGGAAATTTAACCTCCACCACTTGCGTCATCATATAGACCGAAGCTTTCACCACCTCATTGACTACGTCATTCCCTTCAAGGTAGATATGAGATACTACATGATGAAGAATTTGCCTTAGGGCAAAATCATCCAAGACCAAGAAGCACAATAACTAGCACAAAATAGACCAACAAAGTATGATCAGAATAACAATATGATATTCAATTGATGTATAGTACACTAGAGGTGCTTGTATATAAAGGCCTCTAAGATGCATCTAGAATGTCTAGGAGTTAGCAACATGATAAGTCTTACAACCAGACACATGTCCACCAGGTGTGGATTATCCTTCATTAAGCACAGGAGTTAGTGCGATGATGAGAGGATAAGCCTACAAAGGTGTAGCATGTACAATTATGTTGTAAGCACCATGTGCTAAAATAATAGTGCGAACAACTATGTTGTCAACATGACAACTCAGTTAATTATGCAAACTCCAGTGTTGTAGACACCATGTGCTAAATTAGAGTTGCTTACTCTAGTGTTGTCAGCACGACAACTCAAATGAGTACACAAACTCCCAAGTGTCTAATCTAATAAATAATAAAATAATGCATTTACTCTAAGTAAAGTGTAATAAATAATAATTTACACTAACACCCCCCCTTATTGAAAATAGAGAAAGAGGGAAAACCACATGGGAAAAACCCGCCCCCAAAAAGAGAGATAAGTACAATAAAGAAAGATGCATGTAGGGATGGAGTAAACATGACCCCCTCTGCCCCCGCCCCCATGATGACATACATCTTGCATATACAATAGAGAATCCCTTGATGAAATCCCCCCTTTAGTGAAGGATCTCTAAATGATAAGTGTTTGAAGATAGAAGAAAATCCAATGCCGACAAACAATGTTTCTCCCTTGAGGAAGAAGAAACACCAAGTATAGGTGCAACTATGCTTCCCACTGTGGATAGGAAGATGGAAGAGAAATCCAGATGTAGTATGTGGTGGATGCTGCCTCTGAAGTCTGCTCAAATGTCGACAAGTCCTTGATGAATGGAGATGCCACAAACCAATTTGGTGAATGCCCAAAATAAGGTGGCAAACAAGGTAACGTGTCCATGAATGAAACTAAATCAAACTCCGAAGACGATGAAGCATCCGGATAGGAAAATGTAGGAAGAGAAGCAATGTCGCCTCCCTTCAATAATGTGTGTACACCCATGATAGAAGCTCCTTGATGATTGAAGAAGCTGCACCATGAAAGCTGAATGATGGTCCTCCCTGTAGGAAGGAATGGTGCCAAAGGTGTGGTAGAGAACGCTCCCCAACTGGTACGAAGAATCTGTAGAAAATGGGATGTCTGAGGAAATTGGAATACAATCTCCACAGACTGAAATGTCTCCTCATAAGTGAACGAGTCCTCCTCCAATCGCTGTAAAGAAGCCATAATCATGTCAGAATGATCAAGTGGTTGAGGGTTAGAGTGCACCCTCACAACGAGTGAAGAAGTCTCCTCAACAAAGAGAAGATTGATGTCATCGATGATGTCTCCCACATCTTCAATGTGAGACTCCACAAACAACCCTACAATGTCTGGAACGAAGTCATCCCACGAAGCTGAAGTAGGAAGACATGGTAATACTTGTTGCATTGAATCAGGAGCATCTGAGGTTGGAACTGGATTAGTAGAATCAACAGGATTATCAGGATGTGTGATCTCATTTGGAGTTGAAGGAACCATAACTAAAGTGACTAAAGATAAAATTTCTTTTGGAAAGGGAGATCTCGTGGATCTCCGTATGCTTCCCAAAGAGCCATCCAACCATCATGAGGAAAACTTGCATACTAAAAGGAGCAAAAGATTCCTCAGTCATACTTTTATACATAAAGCGAAGAAGAGAAGAAAGATATCTGAAAGTAGGATTAGGTGGCAATATCTTCGAAGATAGATAAGGAAACACTTCCATATGTTCTCTTCTTAGATGATCAATGATTAAGGCACTCCATTTCTGATAGTTCCTCGGTGTCAATTTCAATCTTATACCAGACTGACATATGTGACAAGAATACATGAGATCATTAAATTTATGCACCCCCCAAAATGTAGAAATAAACAATCAACCCCCCCAATGCATGATTTGGCACTTTATAGGTAGTGCGATTACAATGGGCCACTTTGTCAATTTTGACCTTAGTGGACTTCTGATTTTTAGTTTACAACCTCCTTTTATAGTTCAAATCTGGAACTTTACAATGTAGCTTAGAAATACAACAATTTTGAAGCAATACAACGCAAAGAAAGGACCTATTTCTAAAAGTAATATTTCTGTTCACACAAGCCTATAATCTGATTGTAGATCTAGAAAGTAGACGAAAAATTATTCACTCTAAAAAAAAACGGAACCTGATTATGTGTCCAAATGAGCCCGTACGGAGTGTTTGAAGTTGCAAAATGCAGGATTGGATAGGTACAGTCACCAAAAACTGCAATTTCTGACAAATCCGTGCACCAAAACTAGAAAAGAATAGCACCACTGAAAAGTCTAGGAAATTCTACCAAAAAAAATAAAAATTGCACTTGATTTGGAGCCTGGATGACTGAGATATGGCCTCCCAAAGTCGGATTGTCAAATAAAAAATGAATCTGGAGAGGGGTCTGATTAGCAAACTATGAGGTTAAATTTGACGTCCGGCTGTCACAACAGTGCAAATTTGCCTGGAAATGACAATCAAATGACCGTCAAATTTAAGACAGTATTTTGATGACATTAGTGAAAAAAGTCCCTCTTGCTGACGTGACACTACAGATTGCTGACTGTGTAGTGTATAGTTGTACGGAAAAATATGATGTGTCAATAGAATCAGCGTATGACAAATCTACGTGTCCATGCTGACATGTTGGTGTCTGGGTCGGGTTTGCAGCTGACGTGAAGGGCTTGACAGGTGTGACGTGTCCGCTAACTCACATTGCTTGGTGAGTTGGATGCCGCGTGTTGTCTACGTGGTGGGGCGCTGGAAGGGAGCCGGTGGTGGCCGTGAAACAGTGACTTTTGATCGGACTTTGCTGTCGGGTGTTTTAATGATTGCCGCAGTGTTGGAAATGGAGACTCCGGTGCCGGAATTTCAAAGACGATCGAAGATGTATTAAAATGGCCATTGGGGGGTATTTAAATATCCCACATGTAGTGGGTGTCAAACAACAATGCGTTTTAAAATGAAACGCCCACAAGGTGGAAGTGAATTGAAGCCGCTGAGCTCTGGCTTGCCAAGTCCGCCGAGTATGTAATGTGAGTCTGCCGATAGGTATCAGATGTTATGTTGGAATGGATAGAATATTCCGTGCTGTGACAAAATATTCTCTGCGGGGGCCAGGGTTTCACCACCCAGTTCCTGCAAAATTTTTTTCTCTGCAGGCCTGATGGCCTAAATTTTTTTCAAACAAATTGCTCCGAAAATACAAATTTGAAATTGCAGAGAAAATAAAATACATATCTGAAATAAGATAAATTGCAGATCTAATAGATCATACCGTATTTGTAAATCGGGCCTTTGGGTGACAGTTTGCAAATTTTTTCCCCTTAAAATCGACTATGACCTAGTATAGGCAAATTTATAGTCGATTTTCACCGAATCGACGCTCCGGACGCAATGGTGAGGTTTGCTTTGGCTCTAGACGCTTCCAATATATGCGGATACCTCAGATCTGAGTTGAGGTGTCCTCAGAGAGGTGAAGCAAGATCAGTCTCCAATGGCTATGAAATGACGCTCCTATGTCTCTGATACCATGTAAGATTTTGCCTTAGGGAAAAATCACCCAAGACCAAGAAGCACAATAACAAGCACAAAATAGACCAACAAAGTATGATCAGAATAACAATATGATATTCAATTGATGTAATTGATGTATAGTACGCTAGAGGTGCCTGTATATAAATGCCTCTAAGATGCATCTAGAATGTCTAGGAGTTAGCAACATGATAAGTCTTACAACCAGGCACATGTCCACCAAGTGTGGATTATCCTCAATTAAGCATAGGAGTTAGTGCAATGATGAGAGGATAAGCCTACAAAGGTGTAGCATGTACAATTATGTTGTAGACACCATGTGCTAAAATAATAGTGCGAACAACTGTGTTGTCAACATAACAACTCAGTTAATTATGCAAACTCTAGTGTTGTAGACATCATGTGCTAAATTAGAGTTGCTTACTCCAGTGTTGTCAACATGACAACTCAAATGAGTACGCAAACTCCTAAGTGTCTAACCTAATAAATAATAAAATAATGCATTTATCCTAAGTAAAGTGTAATAAATAATTATTTACACTAACACATGATCTTTGAGGCTTTCTAGTACTGCTGTAATTTGACTTACCATCCACCCAACTAATAGTTTGGAATGTGTTAAAGTTTTAGTCAATTCGGATGTATTTATCCTTTATGTATGTGGGTTTATTATATGAGATAGTTTAACATAATAATAAAATATAACTATGTTGCACCGATTCCTGCAGTCTAAAAATATATATATATATATATATATATATATATAACTATGGTTATATATATTATTATTATAGTTTATTATAATTATATAATAATAATATTATAAATATGTTATAATATTATTTATGTAAATTATCAAATAGACATGTCCCTATGTCTATTCATGAGTTGTGGTTATTAATACGAGGAGAGATGCATTTGGAAAACACATACCACATATAATGGTAGTGCAATTACATTTGCAGCGGTCCTTAGGAATTTAACATGGTATCAGAGCAGGTTTTTTTCCAGCCTATGAAGTTTCATAAATAATGGAAATGGTTGTTCTCCCAAGGTTGATCAACGAAGCTAAAAGCTTGCCTCTGCAAAAGCATCACAATCAACAAAGAAAATAAGCAAAGAGACTAGATGTAGCGATGGTCTTTTGATGAAATCACTGAGAAATGAATTTCAGGAGATTAAATTGTAGAAGAACATATGATGTAACACTAGGAGAAATCAGTATATTATAAGATCAGAGATGAAAATATGTGTGGACTTTGCAAAACTTGATGCCTGGCGTGAATACTTCTTGGTCCATGTTTTCCTTGGATGACTTGTGTACTCACAAAGTCACTTTAAAGACTATGGAAAGTTACAAAGAATGGAGGTTTATCTTATTTGACCTCTTTGTGCATGTGATCCCCTACAAAGCACGAGGTCTCCAGATTGGCCCACCTTCATAGCCTGCTCTACAACACATGCATATCCATGAGCAACTTACTCATTCTCTACTATCGTGAACCACATCCTTGTAGGGATGTTTGAACAATCACATTATAGTGAGAATGCAATTCCACATCAATACGAGGTATTTGGGCAGAGCAAAAGGAATCAATGAATAGAAAAGTGGAGGACATTGAGACACGAAGATATCAAGATACAAGAAAGACAAAAGAAAATAAAGATAAATAAATTCACAGATAAGATATAGTTTTCTCAGGAATGCTTGCCTCGTCTCTCACATAGCTCATCTTTGTTGCTTGCGTGGAGGGATCAGTTAGATCGAATGATAAATGTAAATCACGATTGCTTCCTTGGGTGACTGCAGATCAAGTGTGCCAACATGAATGAGATTCACATAGGTGGATCAAATGACTAGGCATGGGGATTCTGATCCAATGTACTGCGCAATAATGAGCTATGCAAGCAAATGATGGATTAACATTCACTGCTTGGGGTTAGAAGCTTGCACAATGTGGTCTTAAGGCCCATGCAATTTCTGTCGATATAATTGATGATGATGCTCGAGATGACCCAAGAGGAACCGCTAGATCTACACTGGATCGGATCTCCTCTAGTTTAGTGAGAGAATGATCACTGTTATGAATTTATATGATGCTCAATGCTTGGAATGTGTGTCGTACATGAATGTTGCCGATTGGTTGGACAATGCAAAGCCACAGAGGACAATTGTGAGATTATCTTCACCAAATGAGGGATGCACATACTAGAAGGGTGCCAAGATTGGAGATGTCCTTTTTTGGGTTTGAACGACACCGTGCTTGGAGGTGCCCTATGGATCAAAGGCTGATGGAAGGAGATATATTGAAGAATTCATCCACGTCAACACAAATGAGATAATTATGATGCCCATGATAGCATGTATATATTGAACCAAAGAAAAATCAAATTGGTTAAGACAGTTCATGCACTATTATAATGATGTGATTTACTGAACACAAGACCACAATATAGATTTTTTTGATGAAGAACAATTCCAGAAGTAAAGATTTATATGCTTAATTAAATATATAATGGAAACTACATACGAGTGTGTTCAGTGTTGAAAGTCAATGGATTACATCCTATACAAACCCATTCCATCCTTACATGTCATCAGATGCTTTGACATGATCAGAAGTATAATGTTAGCACTTGTTGTTCTAATTGCAGTGTATATCCTTGCATTGATAATAAACACGTGCTTGATAAAATAGCCAATCTTCTTGAAAGAAACAATTAGTGTTTGTAAAAACAAAAATGAACTAAGTTGCTACATCTTGTGAAAAGTTTGAATATTATTTGGACTTGTACATCTCAAATGTGGATCAAGTAATTGTTTATAAAGACAAATGCCATGCCATTTGTTTATAGGGCAGCAATGGTAAAATTAGAATAATAAGAGTAACGCTATTCTATATGGAAGCAATCATAAAGTCTTAAAACATACAATGAATGTTAATGCAAGGAGAAAAGCAATGTTTGCATGTTTAATACTCCAAGCACATCAAAAGATGCAATATCATATTAATTCATTTATTGGGAGTGGTTATCGATTAAAGATGATGTATATCACAAAAGAACTTATTATCATTATTGATTTGGGAGAGAGCTTGATTATTTTGATCACCTTGAGCGTATGTGCAATGGTTGTCTCTACCAGTAACCATTATATTCTTCATTCAATGGTGATAGAGCTAAGGCTAAATGTTAAAGTGATCAAAGAGAATATAAATCCTTTGAGTGGAATATCATTCTTTCCAGGGTGCTAATCTATATATGAAGTAGCAATGAGCAAGTAAACAAAATAGTCACTGCTACCGGGTACATAAACAACATGTTAAGCTCTTGCATGACCAAATGGATGATACACCAAGGCCATCAAACAGGTAGAGTATGTACAATTCGACACGTATGAGTGTGTCCCACCACCAAACAAGAGGAGATACACTTTAATACTATAAATTAGCTTTTGTATTATTGTTATTATTTATATGGTGAACTAGTATAAGTATATATACTTTGTTTAAAGAGTAGTTTGATATATTAATTAGTATAACTAATCTATTTGACAAATGATAGAGTATATAAATCTTGATTTTCATGACTATATGAGTAATAAACCTATCATGCCTATGCAAGAGATGAGTAACTCACATATAAGTGGCTAGTAGTGCCAGAGTGAGAGGTCAATAGAGTCTACATATAAATGGCTACATAAGAATATGAAAGGTTCTAACTTCTTACTTCACCAAGTATTATTTTAGGGCATGAGTTAAATTCCTAACATTCTTATTTGTATATCTATATGTACTACAAGATATATGCCTTGATCTTTTCTACTAGTATGTTCTTGCAGGACAATGATAATTGATATGAGATTTAGAGGAAGACTGATATTTCATTAAAGATGACCTTGAAAGAGAGGGAGGTAGAGAATATGTTTAAGTCAACTTTCGATGATCTTGGTCATATTGATTTAGAAGGACTAGACTATGCTGAGATGGTATCTTTACTAATTAGAAAATTATCAGTATGAAAAGGGCTCTGATTCATGGAATGAAGTTCCATGTGAACCAAGGATATCTAGACCATAGAAATCCTTGATAGATGGATACTTGTTGAATCAAGGAGGATAATAGTTTATTAGAGGCAACCTTGGAAAAAGAGAGGGACCAAATAGAGGATATGTTTCATATTCAAAGGGAGTCTAACACATTCGAATGAGGGGGCGAGATAGAGGATATGATTTATTCAACCTTTGATGATCTTGATCATATTGATTCAGAGGGAGTAAACCATGATGAGATAGATTCTCCAAGTGATTAGTAACTTGGAGTAGTCATGAGAACTGTAATTCATGAATATACCTTGTGACTGTGATTTAATGGACCTACCCCTTGTGTACATCATAAGGAAGTGACGAGTTCCAAATGATGTCACTTGTATTTGTAGAAGTTACTATAAGGTGATGATCTTACAATAACTTGTATTATGTGATATCACACCTCAATTGAGTACTTGGTGAATATCAAATGTCAATATTCTAGGAGACCAATACTCTTGATATCAGATGTGATATCAAAACCCTATTTGAGTAATTGGTGAATATCATATGTTGATATTCTAGAAAACCAATACTCATGATAGCAAATGTGATATTAAAATGATGGATATCTTCTGATCAAAGAGATCCTTAAAACTTTTCATTCCTAATATTAACAATGGTGTAATATATGTCTTGTGTTTAGCCTTCCTAGCTAAGAGGGTGTGTTGATGTGTTGAAACTTCAGTTGGCTAAGACTCTATGTTATACATTTTGAGTAGTGTTGTACTTAAATCATGGGAATATGCATCTTGTGAGACTTACAACTGAGTGCCCAGATGCCATTAAATTGATTGTCTTTGAGTTGTTTTTATAGATGCATATTGGGTATGAGGTAAGTATGCATTTTGTGAGTCCAACAACTAAGAGCTTAGATGTCATCATGTTGATTATCTTTGGGTTGATTGGTAAATGCATACTAGGTATTTCAATAACTAAGAGCTTAGATGACAAATGTTGATCATCTTTGGGTTATTCGAAATACTGATCGTCCTTTACCTTTGATTATCAAAATGTATTTATCCTTCTTGACTAAGAGGGAGTGAAGTTTTAGTCAATTCAGATGTATTTATCCTTTATATATGTGGGTTTATTATATGAGATAACTTAATATAATAATAAAATATAACTATGGTTATATATATTATTATTATAGTTTATTATAATTATATAATAATAATATTATAAATATGTTATACTATTATTTATATAAATTATCAAATAGACATGTCCCTTATAGGGAAGGGACATGTCTATTCATGAGTTGTGGTTATTAATACAAGGAGAGATGCATTTGGAAAACACAAACCACATATAATGGTAGTGCAGTTGCATTTGCAGCGGTCCTTAGGAATTTAATAGAATGTTTTCCAATCTGATTGCATTGACGATAATTAATGAGTCATCTTCAAGGCGTATTTCCTAAAGTCTTCTACTTGTCAACACTCCCATGAGCTGGTTGAAACTTGTTGGTAGACAGATTTGTCACTTGGTAAACTGATGTAATTTAGCCCAACGAAGTGTATGTGGCAAACTATTGCGAACAGTTGGATAGGCCCTTGATATGCAGCCTTCCTCTGCGTTTAGAGGGGTAGTTCCCTCGTAGGGTGTAAAATTTGGGTTTTAAAAACAAGTATTAAGATTTGCAGCACTTCATTCTTGCTCAAAGAATATACAAACTCCTAAGAAGAACTCTTATTGATAAAGATTCAAATTCCATCATAAATACCAATGAACTACGCATACTGGTATCAAATGAAGTAACTTTAACTTTCTATATCACTGGCACATTTTCATGATATCAATAAATGTGCTTGATTGTATAGAATAGATTGTTTATGAAGTAATTGCCTTTGCAAAAGAGAGAGAATAAAATGTTATATTCGCCTACTATGAATATAACTGATAAGAATTTGAACAACCAAAGGTATTGAAAATACTTTAAAATTATCTTGGTCCCCAATACATGGAACAATACTACTTCTGTAATAAAGTTGTCCTCGTGATTCTTAAGTTTCAAAAAATTCTTCTACAAAGCAAAATGATCCCTTATATAGACATTGAGGTTAAGAACTTCTCCTCCGTGGCTAATAACTACCTCCCAATTACGTGATTTTGGCAAGGTTAATTAACCTTGCAAAAATTAACCTAGAAATGATAAAATCCTTAGCCTTTGACCAAAAGCAACACAATCACCTTTAACAATCTCCCATTCAAGTACGACAAAGAGAAGGATAGTGTTATCCTCAACATCTTTGAAGAATGGAATTGACTAGTATCTCAAATCTGTCGAATTAAAGCCTTCTCTCTTACATCTCCATTCAATTTGATGAGGAGACCATCTTATTGGAAAGAATTCCCATCTTCCGTTGTTTTTCCATGATGTTTGTCTTTAATTCGTAGAGTTGTGCAAATGGACACGCACTCTTGGTTGCTTCAATGACCTTTGAGCTTACATAGATTATATTCATTAAGATATCATAGCTTTATTCTTGAAGGCCCTATGATCCTTTGAAAATTTATTGTTCTGTACCCTTTGACTGATCATTACGCATTCGGAGACAATCAATCTTCATTGCACAATTTATCAAGCATGATATTTGCCTATGCGTACGCTTCCATGATTTGCATATATAGTTATCTTATTTCTATCAATAGAATTGTGCACTCCTCTAAGATGCCTAGTTGAAGTTTGGCCACTCTTACTTAGTATCAATTCTATTTTATATCTTCCATTCTTTCCATGCTGATGATGGTGTTAAACTAACCACCCAATTGCATGAGTAATTCCAAACTCTTGCCAAGGTGTTGGGTGCATGATGATGTGGTGGAGCCTGACATTACACAATTCAATTGTATTTTCCCCACACAAAGCTTAGAACATGATTGAACACTCCATTTTGTGCATGGCCTGCAATCATTGTTATTCCCTCCTTCAGGTGACAACTACATTATGTCAAATGGTTGGCATTCTTCATGTCTTGATGCACCTCTTACCCTCGTGATGTCAATCATATATGCCAATGCCAAAAGAAAAAATGCAAACTGGAAAGCGTTCTAAAAGAGAGTGAACTGGATGAGATAGAGAATCCAATGGGGATGACTATGCCAAAATAGTTGGTCATTGGGTTTTACCACCGGAGCCCCTTGTGCAACTACACTGTGGTTCTAAGTTTGTAAGGCCATTGTTGTTATTATCAGTTGGAGCTTGGCATGTGAACTGCTGGATCATGGAAGCTTGAACATCGTTTCAAAGTTCGTGCAACTCACAATTGGAGTGATCTCTTCCATCATTCCTGAATTCCATGATTCCTCCAAACACGTATTCTTGATTGGTTGACTGCCTTGGGCTCACTTTAGCAACCAATTTTCATGAGGGCATCCATTGAATAAGCTCCTGATAGAGCAAAGAGGGCACGGTAGATATGACATTATGTGAAACAATAGAGGTATTTTCCAGTGATCATCCCCATGTGGACTTTCAGAAAACGGTTCACAGGCTTTGCATATGGCTCTCTATTTTGCGTAGATGAGTGCGGTAAACGTTTTGAATGGAGAGTCCAACCATTTATACTTTCAAATGATTCCTCACAGGTGGCATCTCTGAGTCATGGGGAAACAAACAAGTTGCGGCTGGGAGCTTTGGAAAATTTTGCCAAATAAGTCATGTGCTACAACCAGGTATAGTGCTCAGAAGATCAACATTTGAAAAGAATATTTGTAAGGCTTGAGACTTCCCGCTACATCAGTTTTGGTTGACCACTCGAATGTTTAAATTCTGATACTGTTGTGTCACTATCATATGATTACGTGATTCTCCTCACAATGTTCCTTTTTGATGTACCTGACTGAATATACGCACATCATCCTACGGAGTTGTGGGTATGTTCGATGATATTGACAGAGGAAGGGTGGTCAGAGAAAGATCTGACTAAACTAATGGAGTCAGAGCCATTTCTTGAGAATGGGAATTTTGTCAAATACACTGCATTTCATCTCAACTGCACCTGTTGGTATTTACTCTTCACTTCTTCGATTTGGTTGTCTTTCATTCACACCTAGATCACCATGATGCTTCACAAGCTGCCAGAGAAATTCTGGCAAATATGGGAATTGAGCAGGGTTGCCTCAGGTTGCACCAGTAATCATTTTTTTCACACACAAGGGTTCTATGATCGATATGCTTCTTTCATGCAAGCGAAATTGACATCATAGCATATGCTAGTTTCTGTGAATGTTCATTGGATCACTATGATTAATTTCCCATTTCATACCGTTTCATTCCTCATGAGCATCTTGCAATTCAACTTTTTATGAGGTACCAATGGTTTTCCAAGATTTTGCTTGTTGGATCGAGATACTGAAGGAGATCTGGTTTTCATCAGAGGTGAGTTCCTTGATATACACATTCAGCCTTCCTGATTACTGTCTTCGTCAAATCAATTCGATGCATATTCTGTAATCATCACAAAAGAAAAACTTTCACCAGCTTGTGCCCGAGATTTTAAAGAGTGTCATCCTTCCTTCGTTAAAATGATGGGATGCCTGCATCTTTTTCCACTTTGGTGTCAACGTTCAGATAAATCAATTTTATTGAGGTTTTATTACCCCTCAATTCTCAACCTCCATCAATTGGGCAAAGAGGTTAATAGTCATCTCCAAAACATGTGTTTTGGGTCTCGTGCTTAACCTTTTTAGTTTTTGGAGGTTAAGGTTCGGGGTTTGGAATGCATGTTTGGGAAGTTTTTCTTAACTCGTTTTTTGAGATGAGAGGTTAAGATTTTGTATCAAATCATGTGTTCTGAACCCTGAATCTTAAACTCTTAAAGATTAAAGGTTAAAATTGCCATTGAAAACACGTGTTTCGGCACTCTTCATTAACCTGCCACAAATTGAGACTCAGATGGTGGAATTCGAAAATTTGAAATTCTGGGTAGTTGGAGACAAGTTGGAAACACTTAGATCACAAAATTACTTAAAAGTCGATAGTTTGCAAGATCTTTTAAACTTCAAATTTCAACACACTTTGATCTCCTTAAAATGAATAGAACTTGATTTTGGTCAATTTGACGAGTCTAAAACCTGGACAACAAAACTTGACTTTGCTATTGGTTGCACATCCAGGCTTCCTCCCTAGCACTCCTATGATCTTGCAGTCCTGGTCTAGGATTTTGAAACCTGCCCCAGCAAGACCCAGATTGCCCCTAGTTGCCCAATGAAAGTTAATTTTCACTCAGCTGACATTCAAGGGTTGCCATTTGACGACCTTCCTAATTCCTGTAGGCAGATTTATTTGTCTAGCCCCAGATAGGGAGGGAAGAATTGTAACTCTTTTATTCCAAGTGTGATATTCTAAATTTTTAGCCTCTCTTTTGAAGCAAACATTGTTTTTGATGTTTAGACGTACACTACCAGTGGATGCACTATGACTACATACATAATTGTTCTTAAGTTTACATTGCCAATTTAAACAAAGTGAGTCTTCCAATCATCATTTGACCAAATTTTCCTCTATTGAAGAAGAAAATGGAAAAGATTTCTCTTGTAAACAAGGAAAAATTGTTAACACTTAATCTCTAAATTAGAAATAATATTTGATTAGCAAGTATAGTAGAATATTATAATATATAAGTATTTTGTACTTTTCTAGAGCTTCTTTGTGCCTATCTTATAGGCAATTCTTTAAACTTCCCTCTTCTGAAAGTATTTCTTATTCTTGTATAAATTTATAATGAGAAACATTACATATTACTTTTGTTAAGGAAAAGTCTCTTATATGATATTGTGTATCCATATAAAATTCCTATTTAAAATAGAAGATCTACTCTTTATATTAAACTACAAAATACCAAATCATAGCTATTTTGCAATATCAATACAGGGGAAAGGAATGAGTTGTTATAAAAATTGTTGATTTACTTTTCAAAATCTTAACGATGTTTTTGTTAAGCAAAGCAGCAAAACAAGGGTGCTGGTCCTATATAGCAAGCCACAAGGGCGAGAAGACAGAAAAGCACACAGTCAGCTGAGACTCATTGCCTGCAGAATGACAACCTCAGCAAATAGTCATAACCAACACATTATCCCTTGCCTTAAACAGCACCCTAACGATACTATGAAAAACCAAGAACAAACAGTTTTCAACAATAAAACTTTAGCTGGCATAGTGCATACAGACCAGAATAGCAGTGTGAACCTTAACATAAATGATTAAGTCTATTGTAATATATCCATCAAAATGTAAAAGTCAAACAGCATATTAGCAGTTTTAAACAGGGTCCTCGCAGGGACATAACCAGTAACTAAAATAGTGAGGGTTCAGATATATACAGTAAAGTTCGTGTTAATTTTTAACAATGTTGTACCAATAGTTGTGACTGAAAAAGTTGCTAATGTTGATGTTGAGTATCCATAGTTAAATTAAATGTATTTCCTAGATCGAAGAGCAACAAATCACATGATGCCACATCAGCACCAATAAAACATAAAATAGTCTGCAACCGTTCTTCTCATTTTTTTGGGCCTATTTGTACACCTTGACAGAAATAATGCACATCATATTTGATGATGTGGCCCAGAACTCTTAGTTATAATCACAGGACTTGCCAATTAAGCTGCTGCGGAAAATGGTGGTGATTTGAAATTTCCACATAAGATTTTGAGAAAAGCAAATTTAGGATGCCCAACTTCTGGATCTTCTCCACTAATCAACTTACAACACATTAACAATATTAACAGACCATTATATATTTCATTTATTCTCCACAATACAACATTCACCAGCACTCCTCTTTCATTTTCTGTCCAACATAGAATTATATAACAGATGATGAATACTCAATTCTTTTCTAAAGTAATACTTACTACAGTCCACTCACACATGCATATTGTTAATAGACATATCAGCAAACAAATCTAACCAAAACTGTAAATTTGCTATTGCTGGTTTTGTCAAGGTTGCGATTGCCAGGGTGGAGCATTTGTGCAAGTGCTAACTATTCCAGAAGTGTGAATAATTGGTTAAAAGCTTCCACTACTCTTCCCTCATGACCTGTCACTACCATTGTTTTCTTACCTGTAAATATAGTGGCATAGTTGTATGCACAACACCCTGCGTTTTGGCAAAACACACCTATATATACAACTTTCCTCTTCTCATCATAATACAAAATATAGGCTGGATCTCGAATCTTTAAGAGATTAGACCCCGCCTCCATCTCTGTGACTGTAAGACCAGGAAAATCCAAAGATTTTACTGTTGGCTTCACAAAATTGATCACCCTACCTTGTATCTCCATTTCCCTTGGACATTCCTACAAATCAAATTGTATGCCGAACATTCAGTCATAAACATGAACATTTTTAGAATAATGAAATTTCTGAATTCAAAACAGTTTTTTAACTTTTTATTACCTTCATAGACTGAATACAAGGTTTAAGAGCTGATATGGTGTCGTATTCAAGCTCTAGTCTTTCTAATCTTTGCACTTTCTCCAAATTTGGTATACCTGGCACTTTCAAGCCTATTTTCAGCGTCTTCAAAGACTTACAGTATTCCAAACCTTCTATTTTCTCAACTTTTGGGCAAGTGCTAACTCTGAACTTTTTTAGTGAAGCCAAGTATATGAAACTTGGAAGCTCGTCTATCTCTGGACAGTCGGATATTTCCAGTTTCTTGAGGTTTACGAGACTAGCAATACACCTGATATTCTTCAGAACTTTGCAATTGCATATATCTAGAATCTTCAGTGACACTGGAAGTGTCTCTATCTCCATTAAATGGTGATTCCACCAGATTTCGAGAGTGTCAAGACTGGGGCAACAATCATTGGAAATAAACATCCTGGAAACTTCTTTGCAGTCTTCTGAGTCTGTTTTCTTATGTTTTTTATTTGAAGAAGCAGTCCCAGCATCAGAAGTCATTTCACTGACAGAATTTACTATTGACATATTTATCAATGAGCATAATCTTCCAGAGAAATTTAGCAAGCTTGACAACAAAAAATTCTCAATTGTTAGTGAATTTAAGTTGCCCAGTTCACCAATGTTTGTTGGTGAACCCCTTAAACTGGTACAACCTTGTAGATCCAAAACTGTCAAGGATGCCTGATTTATGATTTGACGAGGCAAATCTTCGAGTTCCTTGCAAAAGCTGAGGTTGAAATACTCAAGCTTCCTCATGTGCTCCAGCATATCCAATCTCAGTTTAATCTTTTCACAGTACTTTAAATTAAGAGATTTCAGGTGTATCAGCTGCTTGAATGAATCTGGCAATGTCTTCAACTGCTTACAAGACTCCATATCAATAGTCTGCAAGTTTATTAAATCACCGAAACCAGCAGGTAATGAAGATAGCATTTCGCAGCCCGCTAAGTTAAGATATTTTAGGTGTATCAGCTGCTTGGAAGAATCTGGCAATGTCCTCAAAAGGTGGCAATGTTGTAGAGATAAATGCTGCAGGCTTAGTAAATTACCAAAACCAGCAGGCAGTGAAGACAGCATTGTACTACTTGATAAAGCCAAAAACTCCAGTGACTGGAGGCCACATAACTCTTCTGGCAAACTGCCACCATTAAAGTTACAGTCAATCTTTTTCAAGTACTTAAGGCATCCCACTGAGCTTGGAAGTGATTGCAATTTACTCCTACCAAATATAATAAGCTCTCTCAATTGCAACGGAGGCTACAGGAAACCAATTTTATATTCAAGTCAAATTAAAAAAGCATAGAGTATTGTTTGTAAGTATTATTCTTCAAGAAGAAAAGAAATACGTACATGTGCATTGCACTCCCATAATTCTTCCAGCTCATCAGCACCCAAAAGCTCTAAAACACTTAAATTTCTCAGTGTAAGCCATGATGGAAAGCTTCTATGAGGAAAGTTTTCCCAGCGGAGCCACACAAGATCTTCAGAAATTGATGCAAACTCTTCTGTGAACTCATTTCCTTTGACAAAAAGAATTTGTAATTTAACAGACAATCTAGGGATTTTAGATTGTCTTTTTGAAGTTCTCATTAGTGGATACCCGTGCTCTTTGAAGTTGCAAAAAGCATCAGCACTTTGAATACCTCGAATTGGCATTCTTTCCTGAATGAACAATTCAGAAATACAAAGCTTCTCAATCAAAAGTCAGTGAAAGCAGAGGCAGACAGACAGTAAGAAATTAGTGTTTCAGCGTAAACAGTCTTGCGTGCTAAGCTTTGTTTGTTTAGATATGTGAATATTATTGAAAAACCATGTTTTCAGATGATCCATCTAAAAAATAGATGTATGTGTTTTTAAACTCAAACTAAACTAATTTGTAACACCTTTGGTTGTCAATAAGAAAGAAAAAATTGCTATTATTACACACACACATATATATCTGCTGGTATCAACCTTACCAGGGAATTTGGCTTTATTTGCTCTGGAGACCAAATACGATATGACAAGTGTTTACTTGCAATCACTCTTCCCATATCTCTAAGATGGTCATGCATCCTTATCTTATCTGCATAGGAGGAGCTTTGCCCAGGGTAGACTGTTTCAGGGACCAGCTCCACAAGACATTTATTTACAAGTGTTTCTAAACCATTTGCACCACTCCAACCTGATCCATCCCACACTGCTATGGCCCTGCTTTTATTTTCTCCAATTAGAAAACATGCCACGTCCAAGAACATCTCTTTCTCTTCCTCATCAAGTGCATCATAGCTAACTTGTAGCCTCTGTTTGATGTCTGTAGGCAATATTCTTGATAGTTTTTTCAATTGGGATTTCCAGTTATATTTGGAGTTGATGCCATATAACTGGCCCCCAAATACCTTCAGTGACAGAGGCAAACCATTGCCTGCCTTCAGGAATTTTTCAACTAGAGATTTAAATCCAGCAGGTGGGGAGGGCTGCAAAAAAGCGTGCCAGCAGAAGAGCTTCTCAGCATGTGACCTGTTGAGTCCTGGCATTTTATAAATGCACGAGAGACCCCATGAAATAAGAACTCCCAATTCCCGTGTTGTGACAATGACAATGCTTTGGGATCCAAGATTGTCTTTATTTGGCAACAGGGTGTTCAGCTGGTCAATGTGATCAATGTCATCCAAAACTATAAGCACCCGATGAGAGACCAATCGATTTGCAAGAATAGCCTTGCCTTCATCTACATGATCAAATGGCAAATGATTGACACCAAGGTCCCTCAGAAGCTTTTTCTGCTTTTTCGCTAGAGCATTCCTTGATGCTGCATCTCGCACATCAAAAACAAAGCTGCATTTCTCGAAGTATGAAAAGTTCCTGTTGAATAGCTCTTTGGCCAGTGTGGTCTTACCACTACCGCCCATTCCCACGATCCCTGTAATCTGCACTTTCTCTTTACTTGCAACAGATTGGAAGCCTTGTACAAGCTCATCCAATCCCTGCGGATGCTCTGCTACTGGCAATGATACTGATTTCATGACTTTGATTACACAATTCATGATATTTTTCAAAATTCTACCCTCATCCCTGACATTTTGAATCAAAATTTTCAAATAAAAATAAAAACATTATATTCTGCTTAAATAGTGTCAACAAAACAGAATCTAAATATAATCAATAGAAAAGATTTCAGACTTACCATGGAAGGAAAATACAAAACTTGTTAAGAGATATGTGATAAAAAGCCATGTCTTTAAGGATTTAGTAATGTGGGTTTAGGACTCTCTCTTTAAAGATGATATATAAAATAGCTATGCAACTGATGTTGAGAATAGATTTGGAGTAGGTTAGTGATAGAGCAGTTCAATCGAGTCTTCCAGGAAGAGCGCCTAAAAGTAAATATAGGATTCTCTGTTCTTGGTTGGAAAGGTAAATAGTTAAAATTGTACAGCTCTGTTTTTTTATTCGACAATTACTTATACTTGAGTTTGCGAGTGATACATACTCATTATTGTTAACCTGGTAGCCGGAATAGAATGACATGTTGTAGAGTGCCCTTTTCCAGTCGTCAAGCTTTTCTGGTGAGTATTTTCCTTTCTTGCAATGCTCTGAGAAGGCATTAACATATATACCTTCTCCTCGATCAATCCATCTGAGGTCAGAGGGCTCGACATGATAGAAAATAGGAATGATTTTAGCACCAGTTTTGAGCATGAAGGATAGCTCAGCCAAACACCAGGGAGATTGAGCATAGTTGGGAGAAAAAATGGCAATGTGAAGGGAAGCACTACTTATGGCACCTTGTATTTCTGCTGGCATGACATCACCAGGCTCAAGAGCTTCCACATCAAGAAACACATGCAATCCCATGGAATGAAGTTTATGGTAGATGGCAGCAGCTAATGTGTGTTTGACATCACTTCCACGATGATTAATAAATATATCACAGGGCTCTGTTGAGGTAGATTCATAGCAAGGTGCAAGTTCATCAAAAGCATTTTCTTGCTGAGATTGATGTTGCTTGGATGTGGAAGAGGAAGCCATTTCCTTTGTGAGAAACTCAAGTGACGATGATAAGAGGAAGCAGAGGCGTTCCCGTTACTATGAAGCAAAGGACTCCAGAGGTAAATAGACACAATTAGTCCTAGGGGAGTATAGTAAAATATAGTGCAGAAGATATTTCCAGATACAAATTAGTCGAAGTCAGAAAAGAGTTTTTTCCCAGATGTAAATCAAAACAAGACACCTGCGGAAGAGAATGAGTCAAGCCAGGAAAATTGTTGCGGACGAGACTTTCCTATATGCAAATGAGTCCAAGTGAAGGCAGTAATCCTGTTGAAGAATAATTTTCGAGACACGAATAAATGAATCAATCAACAAAACGTGTCTTCACGCATTCAGCATAGACAGAGGAGACAACTGCACTTTAAAGACTCGCAAGAGAGGGGCCCAAATTTTTGGCCGGCTAGTGTAAATTCAAATTTGCCCATCCTTTTTTAATGTTTGTTTTTGAAAGAAATTTCTTGGCAATGAATGTTGAGGGTCCATGCAGGGAAGATCTCGTCATTGCTTTAACCAATTCATTGAAGCTTCCAGTAAAATAGGAAAAGCAAAGCTCCTGTTCACACTTAAGAAAAGGGAATAATGTCGTTTATGATATTAGTTATCTTTAAAAAAATATTAAAGATCATTAGACTTATTCTTGATAATTTTTTTTAATAGAAGAAAATATTAAAGATCATTAGACTTATTTTTGATAGTTTTTTTAATATATCTTTACTATGTCAGGTCTTCTACAAATATATTTTTAATAGAAAAAAATATTAAAGATTAATAGACTTATTTTTTTATAGATATTTTGAATATATCTTTACTAGGTCAGGTTTTCGACAAATATATCTTTAATAGAAAAAAATATTAATGATAGATTTTTTTAATATATCTTTACTATGTCAGGATTTCGACAAATATATCTTTAATAGAAGAAAATATTAAAGATCATTAGACCTATTTTTGATAGATTTTTTTAATATATCTTTACTATGTCAGATTTTTGACAAATATATCTTTAATAGAAAAAAAATTAATGATAGATTTTTTTAATATATCTGTTAGAAAGGTTAATCTTTCCTTGGATATATTAATTGGGATATTCCAAGGATCCCTAAATGTAGTTTGTCCTATTGTATACATGTGGAGGACATGTCATTGTTTGTCCTTTATTCCACATGTAAGGACAACTCTTTTTTATTCCTTTATTTAGTTTATCCTCCTTAAGAGGATTGTGACACTTTGCACACACCTATTATGAATGTGGCATTCATAGAAATGGGAGTTACAAATGCAACTCTTTTCTCATCTCTATATAAGAGATGCTCCTCCTTCTTTCTTCTTCACTCTTATCACTTTGATGTTATTGTATTGAGCTATTTTGCTCCAACATTCTCTCTCTCTTCTCTAGGCATTTGCCTTCATTCATAATACTCACAAGGGGTTTTCTTTGCTTTCCCCTTATAAATCCTTGTCTCCATTGTTGAACCATCTTGGTGTATGCTCTTGGATTTTGCTTATCTTATGGTAACATTGTTGCACACTTAACTTACTTGGATTGTTTCTTGTTCCTTGCTCAATCTTATCATTTCTTACATGGTATCAGAGCTTGGTCACTACTCCTTGTTTTAAGTTTTTGTGTTGAAGGTTGCCATTCATTGGAGCACACCTTATTTGGAGACGTTATTGAGAGAAGAAGTTTGAAAGTTTGTGTTGTGGTTTTAGATAATTTTAACATCTCTTGTGTGTGCAGGTTTCATATTAAATTTTTTACTAACCCTCTTTGGAAGGCTTGCTGCCAAAGGGTTTTCTTTTTCAAAAAATTTCAAATATTTGCTCTTGTTTTGGAAGGCGTGCCGCCAAAACAAGGAGCATTTATTTCATAGCACTAATTTATTGTGCAATCTTTTAATTCTAAATATTCATTCTAGTAAATTTAGAATAATTGCATTTAATTGTTTTAATCGCGCATAGCGCAAGAGTCTTTTAATTCAAATTTTTTGTGTTGGGCGAACGCGCCACCTGCACGCCACCTGCGCTTAGCCCACGTGTTGCCTGCGCATTACCCGCCACTTGCGCAACACCTGCGCTCAGAGCGCGTCTCTCGCCGCTGCCTGCGCAAAACAAACACCCGTCATCCGCCGCCTGCGCGGCCAGACCCACCACTCCCGCCGTTGCCTGCGCGCAGACCACCCGTCATCCGCCGCTGTTTGCACTTTGGCCATGCGTCACCCACTGCCTGCACGGCCAGACCTACCACCTCCGCCGCTGCCTGTGTTTAGGCCATGCATCACCCGCCGCCTGCGCAACCAGTCCATCCGCTCCCCCCTTATCATCTCGCTAGGACCGCACATTTTTTTAAAACTCTCCGCTCGGTCTGCCCGCCTTTTCACCGACGCCCTCTTCAAAAATCTCAACATTAGTATTTGTTTAATTTATTTTTTTTAGAAGTTTTTTTAAAAAAGAAACCTTTTTAACCTTACAAAGTTTATTATAACAAACAAAATTTTTATATTCAATTTTTTAAAAAACTTTTTCATTTCATAAATTTTTTTTTACTCTAATTTGTTTTCTTTGAAATAAAAAAATATATTATTAATTTTATATATAAAAAAGACGAGATATTTTTTCAATTAATTTAATTTTCCAATCAAGGAGTTTTTTTTAAATTCATCAATCTTGTAATCATGTCAACTTTAATTTCAGAAATAAAACTTAGTTATTCTAATTATCATTCCTGGAAAACTCATATCTCATTCATTTTTCGTTTTAAACACCTCTTCGAAATAGCCACTGATCCCTCTCTTGAACCTGGTTCAGCGGCTACCCAAGACGAGAAAGATACTTGGAAATCTAAAAATGAAGAAGCTTTAGGTTTAATTGGTATTTCTATTATTCCAGATTTATGTGTTAATTGCTCACTGTTCTAAAGCTCATGATGCATGGTCCATCTTGCAAACCAAGTATGACAGTGGAGATGAATGCCGCAAAATACAATTGCAGGATCAACTTGAAGATTTCAGGTATGCAGATTTTAAGAGTATGGATGAATTTCTGTTAAAATTTGATTCTCTTAAAAGCCAAATTATTGCCTTAGGTGTTCAATTAGAGGACATTCATTTAATTCATCTTATTCTTAAAAAGTGTCTTCCTAGACAGTTTCAACAGTTTATAACTAATGTTCATGCCCAGCTTGCTATTCCTACTTTAACTTCTCAGTTAACTTATGTTATTTTTCAAACTTTATTAAGACAGGAAGAAGCTAAGCTAATTCAGTTTGGTACCCTTAAATCAACTGAACATGCATTTGTGTCTAGAAATTCAAATAATAATTTTCGTTCCAATCATAATAATAATAATAACACCAAACAATATAATACTAATTCAAATAATTCTAACAATAAATTTCATGTGAAATATAATAATAATAACAATCATCATAATAACACTCGTAATACTAATAATCAAAAGAATCATTCCAATTCCAAACCTCATTGTTCTTATTGTGGCAAAGATGGTCATATTATCAATAATTGTTTTAAAAAGCAAAATGATAAAAAACCTATGAACAATAGTAACAATAATCAAAACTCAAATCATAAAAAAGACAACTCTACTAATTCTCATCATGCTTTTACTTGTAGCTTTAATCTTTGTAGACCTTTAGAATGGATTGTTGATAGTGGTGCATCACAACATGTAACTTCTCATAAAGATATTTTTGATTCTTTACAACCTGATATTGCTAACATTCCTATTCAGTTAGTTAATAATCAGATTTGTAAAGTTGAAGGTTTAGGTGATGTTACTATTCCTAATGGTAAATTGCATGATGTATTATATGTACCTGACTTGAAGACTAATCTACTTTCTATTTCACAGACTAATCTACTTTCTATTTCATAGTTATGTCAGGACTATAAAGTTTAATTCTATAAAGATACATGTTATGTCATAGATCCTCAAACTCAAAAAGTGATTGCTCATGCTAAAATGGATAATGACAATTTGTTTAAATTCCATGAATTTGCTAGTTCACGATATTCGTTACATACTTCTATTGATTTCAATATATGGCATGAAAGACTTGGCCATTTAAATTCAAATTATATTACTTTCATGCAAAAGCACAATATGGTTGATGGCTTGCCTCACATTATTCCTTCTAAGATTGCCTGTACAGGTTGTATGAGTGGTAAGATGCATAGGGAGCCCTTTCCAAGTGGAACATCATGGCGGGCAACTCATAAGTTGCATCTTGTCCATAGTGACCTATTGGGCCCCATGGAGAATAACTCCATCCAAAGTTCTCGGTATGCACTTACCTTTGTTGATGATTTTTCTAGACGAACTTGGATCTATTTTTTGCATAGCAAGGATCAAGTTCTTGATATATTTATTGAATTTCAGTTATATGTTGAAAGGCAATCTGGTTTTAAACTTAAAATTCTCAGAACTGATATTGGAAAGGAATATGTGAATCATGCATTTCACTCTTATTTGAAATCATGTGGAATTAAACACGAGCTTACTATTCCTTATACACCACAACAAAATGGTGTGGCGGAACGAAAGCATCGAACCATTGTTGAAATGGCTAGAAGCATGTTGCATGCTAAGAATCTGCATTATAAATTTTGGGCTTTGTGCAACTTATATTCTTAATAGGACTCCTACCAAAGCTCTCAAGGTTATTACTCCAGAAGAGGCTTGGTTTGGTAGGAAACCTAATTTACATCATTTGCGGATTTTTGGATCTATTGCTTATGTTCATACTCCTAAACAGAAAAGGCATAAATTAGATGCTAAGTCATCTCCTTATACGTTTGTTGGTTATGATGAAAACACTAAGGGTTATTGTGTTTATGATTCCACTACTAACAAAGTTCAAGTTGCTAGAGATGTTTGTATTGCAGAAAATGGAGTCCATGACTGTTCTACTACACATGATGGAGAATTCAGTGGCACTAAAATTGTGCTGGTGGAGGACCAACCTCCTTCTCTTACCCCTACTCCTCCTCTTAACCCTTCAACTCAAGTACCACCTATTATTTCTGCTCCTACAACTCATGATATTCAAGTAGATACTAATGATGCTTTTATTGCTAATGATTCTTCCTCTAGTGATAATTCCATTGCAACTAAACGTAAACCTAAATGGGCTCAAAACTTAGTCAATGAAGGTGATGATTACATTTCTAGATTTGGTGGAATTAAACATAGAAGGATTAATTATTGCAATTATGCTTTGATGACTACTATTATGAATTCTAACGACCCTAAGTCCTTTGATCAAGCTAACTCTCAACCTCATTGGCAGAAAGCCATGCAAGAGAAATATGATTCTTTAATAGCTAATCAAACTTGAGACTTAGTCAAGTTACCTTATGGCAAGAATATAGTTTCGTGTAAATGGTTATACAAAACAAAGTTGAATACTAATAATGAAATTAGTAAATTTTAGGCTAGACTAGTTGCTAGAGGTTTTTCACAAATTGAAGGATTAGACTATAATGAAACTTTTGCTCCTGTTGCTAAAATGCCTATTATCAAATTAGTTCTTGCTTTAGCATCTAAAATGAATTGGCCCATTCAGCAAATGGATGTTAAAATGTGCCCTCTTAAATGGTGATTTACATGAAGAAATCTATATGGCTCAACCTCCTGGATTTGTTAAGAAAGGTAGTGAAAATCTGGTTTGCAAATTGAACAAATCTATTTATGGTCTTAAACAATCACCTAGAGAATGGTATTCTAAAATTAATTCTTTCTTTATTTCTCAAGGTTTTGCTAGAAGTAAGAATGATCCTAATTTGTATATTAAACATACTAATGATGATATTATCATTGTTATTGTTTATGTAGATGATCTAATTCTCACTTCTAGTTCAGATGCTTTGATTTCTGATATCAAGTTTCAACTTAAACAGAAATTTCAGATGATTGATTTAGGTATCTTACATTACTTCTTAGGTATGCAAATTTGCCAAACTCCTAAGGGTATCTTTCTTTCTCAAAGCAAGTATGCTTATGATCTTTTAGAAAAATTTAAGATGAATGACTCTAACCATGTTTCAATTCCATGTGAACTAGGAACTAAATTACTGGCTGATATGAATTCTCCTTTTGTTGATGAAACTTTGTATAGATAGTTGGTAGGAAGTTTAAATTATTTAACTCTTACTAGACCTGATATTGCTTATAGTGTTGGTTTAGTTTCTCGATTTATGTCTAAACCTCAACAAACTCATTTTAAAGTTGCTAAACGAATCTTAAGGTACATTAAAGGAACTATTAATATGGGATTATTTTATGATGCAAATTTTGAATTTATTTTACATGGCTATATTGATTCCGATCTAGGTGGAGATCCCAATGATGGGAAATCCACTTGTGGTTATTGCTTCTTTGTTGGTTCATCTGCAATTTCTTGGAAAAGCAAAAAAGAACACTCTATTTCACTTTGCTCAACTGAAGCTGAATACAAAGGTTGTACCAATGCAGCTAAGGAAGCTTTATGGATTAGAAGACTTCTTGAAGATTTGGGTCTACCTCAACAATTACCTACCCCTATCCATTGTGACAATCAAAGTGCTATTGCCTTGGCAAAGAATCCAGTTTATCATGCACAAACCAAACATAGTTCACTTCAACATCACTTCATTCGAGAACAAGTTGAAGATAAGCAAATTACTCTTCTTTATCGTAAAGGAGAAGATCAAGTGGCTGATATTTTAACCAAACCACTTTCTAAAGAGAGATTTCAGTTCCATTGTAAAAATTTGGGTTTACAATCCGTTGATGTAAACTCCCCAAGTAAAGATTAAGGGGGGGTGTTAGAAAGGTTAATCTTTCCTTGGATATATTAATTGGGATATTCCAAGGATCCATAAATGTAGTTTGTCCTATTGTATACATGTGGAGGACATGTCATTGTTTGCCCTTTATTCCACATGTAAGGACAACTCTTTTTTATTCCTTTATTTAGTTTATCCTCCTTAAGAGGATTGTGACACTTTGCACACACCTATTATGAATGTGGCATTCATAGAAATGGGAGTTACAAATGCAACTCCTTTTTCATCTCTATATAAGAGATGCTCCTCCTTTCTTCTTCACTCTTATCACTTTGATGTTATTGTATTAAGTTATTTTGCTCCAACATTCTCTCTCTCTCTCTCTTCTCTAGGCATTTGCCTTCATTCATAATACTCACAAGGGTTTTCTTTGCTTTCCCCTTATAAATCCTTGTCTCCATTGTTGAACCATCTTGGTGTATGCTCTTGGATTTTGCTTATCTTATGGTAACATTGTTTCACACTTAACTTACTTGGATTGTTTCTTGTTCCTTGCTCAATCTTATCATTTCTTACAATATCTTTACTATGTTAGGTTTTCAACAAATATATCTTTAATAGAAAAAAATATTAAAGATCATTAGACTTAATTTTGATAGATTTTTTTAATATATCTTTACTATGTCAAGTTTTCAACAAATATATCTTTAATAGAATAAAAAATATTAAAGATCATTAGACTTATTTTTGATAGATTTTTTTAATATATCTTTACTGTGTTAGGTTTTTGACAAATATATCCTTAATAGAAAAAACATTAAAGATCATTTGTAATGCCCTGCCAAAGAATCCAAAATAATTAACTTAAAATTTTACTAAGTTGCCCAACATTTAAAAAAAAAAAAACAAGAAAGATAAATCATACACATCAAACACATAGTAGCGAAAGCAATAACATACAACCATCTATAAGCATACGTAACAAGTTACATTCCTTAGGGATCCCAATATGTTGAATCACATTTAAATATAATTATTACTAAGTCTAACAACTACCACATCCACATGAAAGGATAATTAGAGAGTCCAATGTCCATATAAATAATATACATTTGTTCCAGTTGCCACTTTGCAAATTAAATTCAGAATGCTCAATCATCCACTGTACATGTCATAGGGTATAAAAGGCTAAAAGAATATACATATGTAAAACATAAATACATCATCCTCCTCGAATCTATGATAAAAGTACAATAAAATAAATGAGACCATCCATCATAAAATAAAATTAAGTACACAGTTCCTCCCAATCGTCAATAGCATCATTAGACCATCGTGGGCCTTAGCCATCCCTTGCACGTAACATCCCAAGCCACCGATAAGATCATCAGTACTATCATAATAGGGACGTCACTACTAAAACATGCTACAATATAACCATGAGGAAATCTAACATGCTAGAATAAGGCATAAGATACAAATAGGAGATAGTCTCAAGTCCCAAACATGATATCAATCAAAATATCAAAAGTACTCTCTAAGTCCAGGAAATCCTAAAAGTAATCTAACTCAAAAGTTTTAAGACAGATTGACATCTAGACCTAGAGGCACACAAAGACATGTACGAAACCTACTATGTAAGTGGGCAAGTGTCATCGCATGAATCATGCTAGGAGTTACCTTGGCAATTAACTTAGGACTCCTGGGTCCTTAGTGATCTGTATGCGACCACTTGTATCCTCTCATACTAACAAAGCATACTATGGAATGCAAGGTCACAACCAAACATTCTCTCTACTCCCATCCTAGTCTATACTAGCACTCGAGGCATAGGCGAGAACATACAATTATCTTATTAGGTTCATTTTAATTTCATTTAGTGTAAATGTTATCACTTAATTAAACAACTTACAATGAGTTACACTAGTAGCCACGTAGGGCCCTGACTCCCATTGCAAGTCACTTCTCGTCACTACAAGTAGATAAGCTACCCTAGGCTCATAAAATCACAAATCAATAATCATATAAAAATCACCTCAGTCCTATACAAGTGACTCGAAAGCATCAAAAGATAATCATAATAATCACATCAATTCTTGTCGAGGAAATGGAAAGCATCAAAGATAACTCACAATACCCATTGGTTCTCATCGAGCAACTAGAAAGTATTCCAATAATACTGATCAATGACTCAAAATGGTTAAGTCAAACATGTTGTAACATGACATCATCAAGAACATAGCAACACTTTAGTCCTATCAAAGTGACTAGAAAGCAACCTAAATATAACTAATCAAGGACTTAAAAAAAAGGTTAAGTCAGATATCTCATAGCATAAATCATGCCATTCCACAAGGCATTGAAAATAATAATCAGTAATATAAAGATACTCAACATAGAGCATACCATCACATACCATGGTTAAGTATAAGTAATCAAGATCGAGTCAACATGATACCACATTCACAAAACTCCCAAGCCTTTGGTAGACATCCTAATACTGATCAACAATCTAGTCAACCCAAACCCAAAACATAGAAAACATACAGATAACAAGGTGTAAGTTTCACATTCTGGTTTGATTTTGAAGACACATGATTGAGTTAAATGTAGGGTTTTAGTTTTCATTTCCATATATGTTTTAAGTAAAAAGATTCTCTGTTTACCCTATAGTTTAACTCATTCATTTAATCAATTAAATTATAAAATTACCCCATTTTATTTTAAGTCAATCACCTAAAATATTCTCTCTCTCTCTCTCTCTCTCTCTCTCTCTCTCTCTCTCTCTCTATATATATATATATATATATATATATATCATTTAAAATATTCCCCATTGAATTTTCAATAAATTAAATAAATCTCAACGGGCTTATAACTTATTTTTCATTATTAGATAATCAAATCAAATTTAATTTAATTAAACTATAAATATCATTTAATTAATTTTCAAAAAACTTAATTGGTTAATAAATTTTATTAATAAATTATAATTTTAAAAATTATAATAATTAAACTTTTAAATAAATTAATTTTAATAAATTAAAAAAAAAAAAAAAAAATTCGAAACATTTAAAGCCCACAGGCTATTATAAAGGTCACGACCTCTGAGCCACAATACATGTTGTCGTAGGGCCTGCGGCCTTTGCATCACTGTACCTACGGTTGTAGGGCCTATGGCAGCTGGGTACATAGTACCCTATCATTGCAGTACTTGCGATGCAGAGTACTGGTCATAGAGTAGCAACAGGGGGGTTCCCTCCCCCTCTATTTTTTTAAATTTTTTTTAAAAAAAAAAAATTCTTTTTAATGTAAAACATTTTTTAAAAAATATAAACCTTCCCCTTTTCAAATATATATAAAATTAATTATATTATAATTCTATAATCACGAAATTTGGTAAAACAAATTTTATTTTAAATGAATATATATATATATACATATTTTTTATCAATACCAAGAATTAATCTGATGGATAAATTCAATGTACCCATTTTTTTTTTGTTTAATTTCTCTAAGAAGATTTTCCATTTAAAAATTCAAACCCTTCCTGGTAAATTTCTTATTCCGTAATCTACTGAAAGAGGGTTATATAGATTTTGTGTTTTTCCAATAAATAGAAGATTTAATATTCATAACAGGAATGCATATTACTGAAAACATTCATCACAAGAATTCTTCAGAAAAACACTCAACAGATACGATGAAGATAGGAAAGAAAAGAGCGTATTAAAGTATGCGAATATCACAAGTGTCTACCTGGACACTGATGCTAATTTGCTATGCTTTAGAATACTGTGGAGAAAAATCCCTCCTCTTAGAACTTTCTCTTTTCTGAAAATTCTTTCTTTCTCCAAAATTTGTGGTCCATTTCCAAACTTCGGCCCCTTGAAAAATGAACCCTCTATTGTTGATAAGGAATTCTCTCCTAAAATTGGGGCACTAATTGTGCGTTCACCTGAGAGAACTCTTTGCTCACCCAACTTCAACTCTTCGTTAACATTTCTTAATCTTTCTTTTTTTCTTTTCATGTACGTTTATTAAATTATTAAATTACTTAATTTAATTTCCACTTAGCTTCTTGTTTTTTAGATTAATTTATTAAATTTAATCTCATGTACGTATCATGCGATCAAGAAATTTTAATCAATTAATTTCTTTTCCACTTCTAAATTAATTTTTGAACATTAGATGATAAAATATTTATTAACTTAAATAATAATATAGTATTTAGCATTTATTTAAAAATGAACTCTAAATATATTATTATTAAATTAAATAAATATTATCATGTTCTAAAATTATCCTTATGACTTTTATCTTCAAATTTATTTCTTTTTATTTAATTAATTTTCTAATTAATTAAATATAATTAAATATTAAAATATCATAATAATTTTTCATTAAATTAAATCATTAATTTATTCTTTTAATTAGACTTAATTAATAAAAAAATCACCAAGGACTCATTAAATAAAATGCGAAAATCCATCATAGAAAAACACATACAAAATCAAACTAAGGGGTTATAATCACGAATTAACATCATTCGAAGGATTCAGAGGGTACTCAACTTGGATACTTGTCCTAATTATCTAGGACAAATGGCTTCAAAGGTTAGGATTTGGACTTAAGAATATATCTCCCCTCTCTTACCATTGAGATAATGTGATGGGGTACGTTCATCTTGGCAATTCAGGAAAGTCAATACCTGGTACCTGCAACCTACATAAAGTCCACACATATACAAATACAATATATACTAAGCTAAACAGTCAATGACAGGAAGTGTGCGTCGGGTAGATCCTGACTAGCAGGTGACTACGACTCCCTTCCTTAACCACATTAGAAATACCATACATAAAGAAAACATACACACACACACACACACACCATACACATGTAGTATGGGGTAAGTATCCATAAGAAAACACATGATAATCCATCTAACTAATCATCAACACTAATTGAAATCACTAAATAATCATCATGCATTTGTAAAATATAGAGTATCAAGTAATCTCATCATATAATCAACTAAATGTGAAATAGTATTTGATAATCTCAAAACAATGCTACTAATAATCAAGTATAAAACTGGCCTAAAAGAGTTTGGCAATGATAACAGAAATGTAAACTAGGGGCAGGCACTACATCCACCCCCCTTAGACTTAGGCTTACTCTTGGAAGCCTATAAATAAGTAGGGATATAAATCCCGTAAGCTAGATGCATCCTCCCATGTAGTTGATGTATCATCATTAGGGTCCAATTGGACCCTCACCTACTTTATGGTTCGACCCCTGAGGGTCAACTCCCACTGCTCCAGAATGTGAACCAGCTCCAAAGCCAGCTGCCTGTCCTCTACCTACAACACATTTCAATCAAGAACATGTACCACATTAGGAATATACTACTTAAGTATAGAAACATGGAAAACATCATGAACACGAGCAAGGCTAGGCAGCAAAGCAAGACAATAGGCAATTGGACCAATCCTCTCAAGAATCACAAATAGTCCCATAAAGTGAGGTGCTAGCTTTGAACCCTTTCTGTAACGAATCAGACTCTTCTGCTGACACACTCTCAAGAAAAGCTTCTCTCCCATAGCAAACTTCTTATCTATCCTATGAGCATTGACATACTTTTTATGCCTATCCTATGTTGTGGACATGTGCTCTCAGATGTGAATTATCTGTTGCTCCATATCTTGAAGCATCTCAGGACCCAATAGGATGCAATCCTCGAGACTATCTCAACTCAAAGGTGTACGACAGTGACGTCCAAAAATGTAGAAGTGAATACCGATTCCCTATCCAAAATGATCTTCCAGGGAATGCCATGTAGTCTCATGATGTTGCGCATGAAGAAATTAGCTATAGAAGGTGCAGTGTAAGATGACCTTATAGGTGAAAAATGTGCTACCTTAGTTAACTGATCAACGGTGACCATGATAACATCAGGTTGACGAGCAGTCATAGGTAATCCTACTATGAAATCCATAGAGATCATGTCCCATTTCCATGAAGGAATGAGATTTGGCTGTTAAAGCCCTACTGGATGCTGGTGTTTTGCTTTGACTCTCTGACACTCAAGACACCTAGCCACAAAATCAACAATGTTGCGCTTCATCCCTGTCCAATAGAATAAACGTCTCAAGTTTGCATGCATTTTCTTGACACCTGGATGTGTCGAGTAAGGTGCATGATGGGCCTCTGATAGGATCAATGTGCAAAGCTCATCTAGTAGCGACACATATATCCTTCCTAAATGTCTCAAAAGGCCATCTGACTCTAGAAAAAAGTCTAAAAATCTACCCTCCAACAGTCTCCCTACATCTATCTCTCTACTCACCTCCTGATACCAAGTATCGGTAGGAAGTACCTAAAGTATTTGGCTCCTCAAATCCACACTAAGAGTCATAGATGATGTCACATGTCTCCTACAACTCAAAGTGTCTGCTACTACGTTCTCCTTCCCTTGAATATACTTCACCTCAAAGTCATATTCACATAGAAACTCCATCCATCACCTCTACCTAGCATTTAGATTAGGCTATGTGAATATGTACTGAAGACTACAATGATCACTATGAAGTTCAAATCTGTGTCCCAGCAAGAAATGTCTCCATCTCACTAAGGCATGAACTATTGTTGCTAACTCAAGATCATGCTTAGGATAGTTCAGCTCATGATCCTCGAGTTTGTGTGACTCATAGGCAATCACCTGTCCATCCTGCATTAGTACTACTCCAATCCCCTCAAGGGAAGCATCTGTACACACCATGAAATCACCTATTGGATCAGGTACTGATAAGATCGGTGCATTGGTCAAAAGCTCCTTGAGCTTCTGAAATGCTTCCTCACATTTCTCTGTCCATAGAAACTTCTTTCCTTTTCTTTGAAGGGAAGTGATAGGATTTGCTATTTTGGAGAAGTTTTGGATGAATCTGTGATAATACCCAGCTAGACCCATGAAACTACAAATTTCTAACATGATAGTGGGTGTAGGCCAATCTACCTTTGCCTCAATCTTTGCAGGGTTATAGAGATACCCTCACCTAATATGATGTGCCCTAAGTACTGTATCTCTGATTGAAAGAAATCACACTTTGCCGAGTTGGCATAAAGTTGATTATCTCTCAAGCACTGCAAAACCAAATGTAGATGTTCCTCATGCTCCTTCTAGGATGTAGAATATATTAGTATATCATCAAGGAACACAAGTACAAATTTGTCAAGATAGGAACAGAATACTCCATTCATCAGACACATGAAAACTAATTGAGCGTTCATCAACCCAAAAGGTACCACTGTGAACTTGTAGTGCCCATAGCGAGTTTGAAAGGCGGTCTTATGAATGTCAACATCCTTGATACAAAGTTGATGGTATCTTGACTTAAGATCAATCTTGGAGAACATTGTAGTTCCCTTAATCTGATCAAATAAATCATCAATCTTTGGTAAAGGATACCTTTTCTTTATTGTCACTTTATTTAGCTGCCTGTAGTGAATAAAAAGGCACAAATAACCATCCTTCTTCTTCACAAAGAGCACTGGAGCTCCCCATGGTGATACACTCGGTCAGATACCACCCTTGGCCTAAAAGTACTCTAGCTGTAGGCACAACTCACTCAACTCTTGAGTGGTCATACGATAAGGAGCTTTAGAAATACACTCCGCTCCTGGAGTGAGGTCAATGCTGAAATCAATATCTCTCTTTGAGGGCATGCCTGGAATCTCACTCGGAAAGACATCTGCATATTCCTGTAGAATAGGGTGGTCCATAGTCTTTCTCGCAGGGTCTTCTTCTTCTAGCTCACTTATCGTAATAGCAAATATCTGACATCCCTTATGGAAGCTCTGCTTTATCTGCATAACAGATATCATTTGTAGAGATATAAGCCTCGGTATCCCCACAACCTCCACATCCTTCTCTTGGTCATCCTGACACATGATGGCCTTCTTCCTATAATCTATACTAGCTCTATGAGAGCCAAGCCAATCCATACCTAAGACTACATCGTAGGAGTCAAGAGGAATAACCTAAAGGTCAACTGATGTCACAAACCTTCCTATGCCAAGATCACACTTATGAACTACAAAATCTGTGGAAACCTTAGCACCTGAGGCTAGCTCCACTTGCCAACCCTGATCTTGCTTAACCACTTCCAGCTTACACTTAGCAACTACTGATGGTGAAATAAAAGAATTTGTGGCACCTGAATCAAATAATACAAAGAGAGGTGTACCTCAAATAGCTCCCGTAGTCTCAACCATGGCCCCTTGATGATTTGCATGACGGTGATCTACTGCCACAAATACTCTATGAGCTCTACCTACATCTCCGACTATGGGCTCAGATGTTGTTGGTCTAGGACCTAAATACTGAGGTGCTTGTTGTGGATAGTGAGCTGCAATGTGTCCAATCTATCCACATGTATAACATCTTGTGCCTCTGCCAGATCCTCTCCCTATAGGAGGTGCATTCGACTACTGGTGGTTATCCCTACTAACAAAAGAATGGCTACTCTGTGCAGGTTGAGTGTACTGATTTCGCTTATTATGCTAAAAGTTGTGATTTTTCTTGAAGTTAGAACTACACCACCACTTAGTGCCTGAGGGTATGATCCCTTCTCCTACTGAGACTGTTGAGGTTGCTGCTAGTCCTGATTCCCCTTAGGAAAAGGAGGCTTCCTATTCGCACCTGAGTTGTGGTTGTCCTTAGGTCCTGATGCTGTAGGCACTCCCACAAAACCCCCATGTCTAAGGTTGACACTCTGCTCTACAAGGATTGCTCGACATACCACATCTTTGAGGGTTTTAGGCTCAAACACCTTAACACCCCCAACTAGATGGTTGTTCAAGCCTCTGATGAAATGATGTGCCAACTGTGCTGGGTCATCACTGATTCTCGAAAAGGGCATGAGCTCATAGAACTTATGCTCATACTCTACTACAATCATAGTAAACTGTCTCAAGTTGTGGAACTCATCTGCTCTATGCTGCTTCCATTCCTCTAGTAGAAATCGCTTATGGAAGTTTTCCAAAAATAACTCCCATGTGACACAGTTCATGTCTATGCCCAGTTTCTTCTCTTTAATAGCCCACCCAGTGGCTCCAAAGAGTTCCAGGTTGGTAATAGAAAACCTAGCTTTGACATTATTGTCAACGTCCTGAATAGCAAAAACCTTATCAAGAGCAATAAGCCACTGCTTGGCTACATAACCTAAACTATGCCCATTAAATAACTTGACCTTGGACCTTTGAAGGTCCTTCATCTGAGCAGCTACTATGGATCTCTATTGATCACTCCAAGGGCTCCTAGACCTAGGTCTATGCTCATGTCCTGCCTGATGTGCCCCATCCTGACCAACAACATGAAGAGGAGGTAGGTGAGCCATGATGGTTCTCATCATTTGCCTCAAATCAACCTCCTCAAATTCCAATGTCCATATAAATAATATACATTTGTTCCGAATGCCACTTGGCAAATTAAATTCAGAATTCTCAATCATCCACTGTACATGTCACAAGGTATGAAAGGCTAAAAGAATATACATATGTAAAATAGAAATACATCATCCTCCTCGGATCCATGATACAAGTACAATAAAATAAATGAAACCATCCATCATAAAATACAACTAAGTATGTGATTCCTCCCAACCGTCAATAGCATCATTAGACCATTGTGGGCCCTAGCCATCCCTCGTGTGTAACATCCCAAGCCACCGATAAGATCGTTGGTACTATCATAACAGGGACGTCACTACTAAAACATGCTACAACATAACCATAAGGAAATCTAACATGCTAGAATAAAGCATAAGATACAAACAGGAGACAGTCTCAAGTCCCAAACATGATATCAATCCAAATATCAAAAGTACTCTCTAAGTCCAAGAAATCCTAAAAGTAATCTAACTCAAAGGTTGCAAGATAGATCAACATCTAGAACCAGAGGCACACAAAGACACGTAGGAAACCTACGATGTAAGTGGGCAAGTGTCATCATAGGAATCATGCTAGGAGTTACCCTGGTAGTTAGCTTAGGACTCCAGAGTCCCTAGTGATCCATATGGGGCCACTAGTATCCTCTCATACTAACAAGGCATACTACGGAATGCAAGGTCGCAACCAAGCATTCTCTCTACTTCCATCCTAGTCTATACCAGCACTCGATGCATGGGCGAGAACATACAATTATCTTATTAGGTTCATTTTAATCTCATTTAGTGTAAATGTTATCACTTAATTAAACAACTTACAATGAGTTACCCTGGCAGCCACTCAGGGCCCCGACTCCCATTGCAAGCCACTTCCAGTCACTACAAGTAGATAACCTACCATAGACTCATATAATCACAAATTAATAATCATATAAAAATCACCTCAGTCATATACAAGTGACTCAAAAGCATCAAAAGATAATCATAATAATCACATCAGTTCTCATCAAGGAATTGGAAAGCATCAAAGATAACTCACAATACTCATAAGTTCTCATCGAGCAACTGGAAAGTATCCCAATAATATTGATCAATGACTCAAAATGGTTAAGTCAAACATGTCACAACATGACATCATCAAGAACATAGCAACACTTTAGTCCTATCAAAGCGACTGGAAAGCAACCCAAATATAACTGATCAAGGACTTTAAAAAAGAGGTTAAGTCAGATATCTCATAGCATAAATCTTGCCATCCCACAAGGCACTAAAAAAAAAATCAACAATATAAACATACTCAACATAGAGCATACCATCACGTACCATGATTAAGTAAAAGTAATCAAGATCAAGTCAGCATGATACCACATTCAAAAAACTCCCAAGCCTCTGGTAGACGTCCTAATACTGGTCAACAATCTAGTCAACCCAAACTTGAAACATAGATAACATATAGATAACAGGGTGTAAGTTTCATGTTCTGGTTTGATTTTGAAGACACATGATTGAGTTAAATGTAGGGTTTCAGTTTTCATTTCCATGTATGTTTCAAGTAAAAAGATTCTCCGTTTACCCTATAGTTTAACTGATTCATTTAATCAATTAAAATATAAAATTACCCTATTTTGTTTTAAGTCAATCAGCAAAAATATTCTTAAGGATAGTTATATATATATATATATAGAATCATTTAAAATATTCCTCATTGAATTTTCAATAAATTAAATAAATCTTAACCCTTATAACTTATTTTTCATTATTAAATAATCAAATCTAATTTAATTTAATTAAACTATAAATATCATTTAATTAATTATTAAAAAACTTAACTGGTTAATAAATTAAAATAAAAAATAAAAAAAATTTGAAACATTTAAAGCTTGCCGACTATTATAAAGGCCGTGAAGTACCTACTGTCACATGGCATGCGACCTCTATTGTCGTAGTACCTGTGGTTGTAGGACCTGTGACCTCTGCGCCGTAGTACCTGTAGTTGAAGGGCTTGCAGTGGCCAAGTACAAAGTACCCTGCTGTCATAGTACCTATGACGTAGAGTAGTGACCGAGGGGGGGGGGGGGGGGGGGGGGGGGGGTACGGGGTAATTCCCTCCCCCTCCATTTAAAAAAAAAAAAATTCTTTTTTAATGTAAAACATTTTTTTATATATAAATGTTTCCCTTTTCAAATATATATAAAATTCATTACATTATAATTCTATAATCACAAAATTTGGTAAAACAAATTTTATTTTAAATGAATATATATATATATATATATATATATATATATATATATATATATATATATATATATTATCAATACCAAGAATTAATCTTATGGATAAATTCAATGTACCCATTTTTCTTTTTTTCGTTTATTTTCTCTAAGAAGATTTCCCATTTAAAAATTCAAACCCTTCTTGGTAAATTTCTCATTCCGTAATCTATTGAAATAGGGTTATTTAGATCTTGTGATTTTCCAATAAATAGAAGATTTAATATTCATAATAGGAATGCATATTACTGAAAACATTCGTCATAAGAATTCTTCAGAAAAATACTCAACAAACATGATGAAGACATGAAAGAAAAGAGCATATTTAAATATGCGAATATCACAAGTGTCTACCTGGACATTGATGTTAATTTGCTATGCCTTAGAATACTATGGAGAAAAATCCCTGCTCTCAGAACCTTCTCTTTTCCAAAAATTCCTTCCTTCTCCAAAATTTGCGGTCCCTTGAAAAATGAACCCTCTATTATTGATAAGGAATTCTCTCCTAAAATCGGGGCACTAATTGTGCGTTCACCCAAGAGAACTCTCTGCTCACCCAACTTCAACTCTTCATTAACATTTCTTAATCTTTCATTTTTTCTTTTCATGCACGTTTATTAAATTATTAAATTACTTAATTTAATTTCCACTTAGCTTCTCTTTTTTAGATTAATTTATTAAATTTTATCTCATGCATGTATCATGCGATCTGAAAATTTTAATAAATTAATTTCTTTTCCACTTCTAAATTTATTTTCAAACATTGGATGATAAAATATTTATTAACTTAAATAATAATAGTATTTAACATTTATTTAAAAATGAACTCTAAATATATTATTATTAAATTAAATAAATATTATCATGTTCTAAAATTATCCTTATAACTTTTATCTTCAAATTTAATTCCTTTTATTAAATTAATTTTCCAATTAATTATATATAATTAAATATTAAAATATCATCATAATTTTTCATTAAATTAAATTATTAATTTAATCTTTTAATTAGACTTAATTAATATAAAATTCACCAAGGACTCATTAAGTAAAATGCGAAAACCCATCATAGAAAAACACATACAAAATCAAACTAAGGGGTTGTAATCAAGAATTAATGCCATTTGACACATTCAAAGGGTACTCAAATCGGATACTTGTCCTAATTATCTAGGACAAATGATTTCAAAGGTTAGGATTTGGACTTAAGAATCTATCTCCCCTCTCTTACCATTGAGATAATGTGATGGGGTACGCTCATCCTGGCAATTCAGGGAAGGTGATACCTAGTACCTGCAACCTGCATAAAGTTCACAGATGTACAAACTCAATATATAATAAGCTAAATAGGCAATGGCAAGAAGTGTGCATCATGTAGATCTTGACTAGCAGGTGACTACAACTCCCTTCCTTAACCACATCAGAAATGACATACATAAAGAAAACATATATGCACACCATACACATGCAGTATGGGTTAAGTATCCATTAGAAAACACATGATAATCCATCTAACTAATCATCATGCATTCATAAAAGATAGAGTACCAAGTAATCTCATCATATAATCAATTGAGTGTGAAACAATATCTAATAATCTCAAAACAATGCTACTAATAATCAAGTATAAAATTGGGCTAAAAGAGTTCGACAATGATAACAGAAATGTAACCTAGGGGCAGGCACTACATCATTAGACTTATTTTTGATAGATTTTTTTAAAGAAAAGTGGGTGACAAAAGTTACCAGATTATTATTAGATTTCTAATTTCACCCACTTTTTAAAAGTGGGAGAATTTGATTTGTCAAGTATTAGATTTTTTTGGTCAGATTATTAGATTTTTACTAGGTCAAATTTTTGACAAATATAATTCTACTAGATTATTAGCTTTAGGCTTTTTATCAGATTATTAAATTTATTTATAATATTAATTTAATTTTAAAAAAAATCCATGCCTTTCATTCTATGTTTTGATAAAAAAATTGATTTGTCAATTTTCATTTTAAATATAAATATTCTATAAATTAGAAAATAATAATATAAATTAGTAATATATGCGAAATTCTCTATGAATAACTTGTAATTATAAATTAGTACTATATACAATATTATGAAAGAAGCAAATTTCTAAGTTATGCATGTTACTTTAAGAGATTTTTAAATTTTATGTTTTTAAAAATAAATTTTAAAATTTATTATATTGTATTTCAATAAGATTCTAAATTAATATAAATATGAATTCACCAAAATAGAAACATAACTAAACAGAAAGAAAAAAATAGAAACATGTATAATATAAAATAATATATATTTATTATACATATATATTATACATATTATCACATTTATGTATAATATTAAATATAATACTAAGTTACCTATAACAAACGTTGATGGGTTAGTAATGAATTTACTTGTCATATTAACGGTTCTCTAAAACAATAGTCTATCAAATCATACAATCTTACAAACTTTTAACCTTTCATATACGATTCAAAAGTGCAAAAACAACCAATATGGCCATCAAATTCCAGACTTTCTTGGAAGAATTATGGGAGGAAAGAATCTATGATTTTTGCAGCAAAGAGAAACTTACTAACTGATATTTCATCATAGAATGTGTAACATATGAAGATATTTGTAAACAATTTGAAGATGTTTTGAATGTAGATAGTCTAAGAGCTCTTTGAGGAGACAATGCTTTGTAAGTTTATAGATTTCTTAGTTAAAATTAATAATAAAAGAGGTGACATAGAACGAAATTGAAATCCTATTAATGTTGTAGCTTTTGGTCCCTTAGATCTCTTGGTCTCATAGATGTCATAAAAATTCCTTCATTTAGTCAATTTACTAAAATAAAGTGCTTCAAAGAATAATAGGTTTACATATAATTTTTAAAGGGGAAATTTATTATTACAATAAATCTTTCATCAAATGTAACTAGCATACCTATACTTCAAAAGATATGTAGATTTAATATTTCTAAAAATAAATAGATTTTTAATTAAAAGTAATTAAGATGTAAAAACAAGTAATATGTGGTTCATACATGTCAACAAATTGAATGCATAGTGGTCACGCATATACAAATATAGCTCACAAGAAATACTATTAGTTTCAATATCACAAATTCAAATCTATTTACTTTGGAAATAATATCATATTGTTAGATTTTGGTTTCAGCTTGGTTAGAGAGGGCTTTTTAAGACTCTAATACACAACATAGGCTAGATATGAAGAATCTTTAAGCTAAAAAAAACAAATTAACTAATCACACAATGTCTATTCTTAGAAATCCGTTAATTTTGGGCATTTGATTTGGCCCCATTGTTTAAGCTATAGAATCTTAAAAATTAACTCTAGACATGTTAATATCAAAATAGATACTAATTTTTCTTTCTTTAAGGATCAAGGATATATTTATTTAAACGTGCTATATTTTAATGTTTTAGTGCTTCTCCACAAAAATGCTTAGTATATAAGCATTGTTAGAATCTGAAAAGATTAATAACCCATAAAACTAGTGCAAAGAGTAAATATCTAAACTATGAATGCAAATGATACAAAATCAAAATAGCATCATAGAGTTAGTCTCCAAGAGAGTAATGCAAATGCTGGAAGCAAAATAGCATTAAGAGGATGCAAAAAAAATAAGAGATACAAATACAAGCCAGGTAGCATGCTTATATAGGCTAGGAAGAGAGAGGAGGTGGCAACACCAACCAATGAGGAGCAACCATCTATCGAACTAAAGATAGCAAAGTATCTTCCAAAGATAGCTAATGGATGCTCACATGTAGGAAGGTGACACCTCACAACCATTCACCTAATAAGACATGCTTTATTAACCTAAGTGAGATTATTAAAAGTGTAGGAAAAACCTAGCAAAATAGGAAAAATAAAAAACTACACTAACACCCCCCCATAAGCAAAGCTTAGGTGGGTGTAGAAATGGGTCCCGACAAGTCAAGCCTGATGAGGTACCCATGTACATAAAATTCTCCCAAAAGAGAGAGAAAAGAGACTCCCCAAAGAAAATTAGGACTCCAAGTGAGAGGAAGAGGCCCCCCCAAAAGATGTAGCATCCTGCACCTCTAGCAAAGCTTGCAAATTTTGTCCGGTAGATCCACTTACATCGAACAAGTTTTCTTCCCTTAGGAAAAGGGACAAGATCCCAAGTGTGGTTCCTCATCAAAGAACTATACTCTTCCTGCATAGCTGTATCCCACTCAGAAATACCAGAAGCCTCATGAAAGGACTGTGGATTTGAGGTAGTAGCAATGAAGATATGTAGAGCATCCTGGAATTGTGAACGAGTCTGCTTGGTGTCTGATGGATCCCCAACCCAATCACCTGCAAACTGCAAGGTCTGTCTAGCCCAAAGTGGACCAGAAGATGGAGAATCCAGAGGAGAATCATCAACCTGTAAATGATGATTAGGAGAGGAAGGAGGTGAGTCTCTGAATCACTCTCTGCATCAAAAGTGGAGGTAGAAGACTGCTCAAGTGAATCTAACCCATCAGAAGATCTATCATGTATTCCAAGTGACTCCAATGTCAAAGTAGAAGGCAACCCTGTGACCATGCTCTGTTGGTTAAGCTGATGCAAGTAGTGGAAGTTAAGATGGCCAAACCGCTCATGCCATAATCTGCTCACATCATTAAAATGAGTGAGTGAAACAGTCAAAGGAGGATCAGGAACAAAGTGAGAAAACATATAGAGTCGTGACTGATGATCTGCTCTCCCAACTGCAACTGTAGAATCATTGTGCAACTCACATATCTCCACTGAATCAGGAGTGAACTTAACCTGCTTGCCTAAACCTGTGTGAGTGATTTGGTGTACCGATTGGAGATTAGTTGACAATGAGGGTACATAAGAAACATCATGGAATGTACCATCCCCCACATCAATAGACCCTCTTCCACACACCTCAACAAGAGTGTTGTCACCCATCAAAATAGAAGGCATAGTACACGGCTCCAAGGATGCAAGTTCTTCCTTAGATGAAGCCATTTGGTGTGAAGCACCCGAATCAAGAACCCAAGTGGATGGTGAGGAAGCAACTGCAAAAAGGGCCTTGCCCTTTCCTTTCCCCTTGTTGTTTTCTTTTTCCTTGTTAGACCCTTCATTAGAACTTTGTTTGATAGACTCAAGAACACTGATATTATTCTTCTCAAGAATGTATGTCAAGTGATCAAGTTGTTTCTGCAAACATTTATGTTCATCATGACCAGGTCTTTTACAATAAGCACATTTGACCTTTTCTTTCTTAGGCTTATCGCCCTTGGAAGATGGTGTATCAATAGTTGCTTTTGAAGAAACTGGCATCTGATCCTTCTTCTCCTCGCTATTCTTTTGTTTCTTGTCCTTACTATTGTTGTTACTACTTTGTCCTTGTTGTTCTTTTGTGCCTTGGTTGGCAACCAAGGCATGTGACTTAAAGGACTTAAGAATGCCCATCTAGATTAGCTTGTCCTATTCTCGAGTGAGATTGACAGCAAAATCATCTAAAGATGGCATGGTGAATTGAGTACCAAGTGCACCCTTAGTAGCATAGAAGGTAGAGACAAACACAGAATATTATGAACTTAGCTTAGAGAGAATACTAAGAATCAGTTGTTCATCTTTCTTTTCAATTCCACATTGTTTTAACTGCAGCCTTAGTGATTTCAATTTGGTGAAGAAATCTTGGATTGTGTTGAAATTGCCTGGACTCAAACTTATTAATTCATTTTCCAACATATGACCCCTCATTGAATCTTGTGTGCCAAATAGTGTTTCTAGCTTTGTCCATACTTCATTTGGTGTATCCAAAGACTCAATGTGAAATAGCAAGTCAGGAGAAATAGACAAACACAATGTTTCAAATGCCTCATCACATTTGTTAAACCACTTAGGCTTATCTTCATCTTTAGCAGGTTCAGTTTCAAGTTCCATAGTTATCCTATTTAATCCAGCTTTCCTTAAGTGAATTGTCATGCGTGATTTCCACTCAAAGTAATTGTATGGAGTTATGATGGGCATATTTGTTTGATCCATGATGAAGAAATGCAGAGAAGAAATGCTAGAAAGAAGAGAACCCATCCATGACAATGCCCTCCCTTTTTACTCAATCAAAGAACCCCCCCCCCCAAAGAAATATGATTTGGCACTTTATTTTAGTGCGTTTACAACTACCACTAGAAAGAAATACTTAGTGGTCTTGATTTCAATGCATTACAAACCCTCATGAAGAGCATATGCTAAAAGTGAAACTTAGGCACAATAATCAAGGAAACAAATAGCGCCATTGCGATCTACTCAAAAAATCATGCACTTTCAAAAAAAGAATCGCCTCGATACGAGGTCGTATGAGAAAGTTATGATCCTTTGAAGTTTCCAAAACGAGAACTGTGCATAGTCACGGCTGAGAATCTGCAATTTCTGAAGAATTCATGCATGAAAATAAAAAAAAAACTCCACTAGTGTATAGAGCACAAAAAAATAGCCAAGTTCATAACAAGAATCATCAAAATCGGAGTCCGTATGAACAAGAACGAGACATTTGAAAATTGCGTTCAAATCTGCGACTGCCAACGGAGAGGGGTATGGCTGTAGCTTTGCATGCTCGATTCTGCAAAATATACAGCTTGCATGCAAAATCTAAAAGATACCCAAATGGTTTTTCGGGACTGCAAACAAAACTCAAAAAGTGTTTTTCTTGTTGATGTATAAAAGATGCTACTGTAGTGTAAATCAGACGCCTTTAACAGTAAAAAAATGGCTCCAAAAATCAAGAAACGACCCCAGCAACCAAAATATGACATGCAAATACTGGATCAGCTTCCTAAGTCCATCAATGGTATGCTGGAACCTGCAATACTGATTGAAAACTCCAAATATGCAAGTTGGTTGTCAAATTTGATATTGAAACCCCAAAGAAAAATCGTTTTTGTCAAAACTTTTCTGATTCTCAGGATCATCCAAAGATGCAAGAGAAGAGCATACTTCGTTTTTCAAAAAATTCCAAAAAAGTTTATTAGCCCCCCCCGAATCTCTCAAATAAGGAAACTAAGATCTACTCTTGCACATAGAAAAGCTCTGATACCATGTTAGAATCTGAAAAGATTAATAACCCAGAAAACTAGTGCAAAGAGTAAATATCTAAACTATGAATGCAAATGATACAAAATCAAAATAGAATCATAGAGTTAGTCTCCAAGAGAGTAATGCAAATGCTAGAAGAAAAATAGCATTAAGAGGATGCAAAAAAAACAAGAGATACAAATACAAGCCAGGTAGCATGCTTATATAGGCTAGGAAGAGAGGAGGTGGCAACACCAACCAATGAGGAGCAACCATCTATCGAACTAAAGATAGCAAAGTATCTTCCCAAGATAGCTAATGGATGCTCACATGTAGGAAGGTGACACCTCACAACCATTCACCTAATAAGACATACTTTATTAACCTAAGTGAGATTATTAAAAGTGTAGGAAAAACCTAGCAAAATAGGAAAAATAAAAAACTACACTAACAAGCATTAATAGGTATTGAAACCATTTAGTAACTTCTGAATGTATCAAAAACAAAGCCTTACAACCCATTTTAAAAGTTTATACATTCAATTGGGAGTGGATGTATAAAAATAATTTATTGGTTAGAACATGATTAACAACATTATTGCTCAAATATCAAATATCAAAGCTGATTAAAGTCGAGGTCAAAAGTAAATTGCTCAACAATCTTGGAGCTTGCAAACATGTAGATTGATTGAATGGTGAGGTAGCTAGAGATTTCTCAATGCTCTATAGTCGTAGCTTATCAACCAAAACCACAAAAAATATTGAAAATTCTTTTAAAAAATTGCCAATACCATTGTTTCAAATTTTAGAGGTAGTTTGAAAATAATAAATTTAATTTTTAGATGTAGCCTTCATTTTTGACAAAATAAAGTCAATGTCCCATAGCTTAAAATTCTCAAAGATGTAAAATAGAGGAATTGAAAATGCTTTACTATGATTGACAATTCAAAAATGCTTTACTATGATTTGCAATTCTTCTTTCTTTTGAATTGAAAATGATCTATTATGATTTAAAATTGTTCTTTCTTTTTCCCACCTACTTTTGCATAAAACATTTTTTCCTTACAATAATAAACATAATTTGGTTCCTAGTGGAAACTAATATATATGAATTTCAACCGTGTTCATTTATTTTGATTAAATGCTATGCTGGTTTGTCAGATAGGTGATGAGGTGAATATTAAGGTTGATCATGGATAAGTTTCTCTTGAAGAAGAAAATGAACATGAAGTTCTTATTTCTACCTTCTATCATAAAAGGATATTCAAAGTGTTAATGTTTAGCCTAGAAAATAGATAAACAACAATAAAAAAAATAGATACAAAAAACACAAGAACTTATCCTGAGAAAAAATTTTCACTTGAAGGGAAAAACCTAGCCACACCATAATTTTTCTTTTTCTTTTTCTTTGATAGTTAAAAGTTTGAGTACAATGTTTTCACTTGATACAATTGAATACAAGGTAATCATACATATATTAAGACTTGAGGGACTCTTCACATCATGAAGGTCTCTTCAATTTACAAATTACAAGATTCTTCATAATTCTAAACACATGCCTCTTTGCATGAAATGTCTCTTCATATAATATTATCAGAAATATCTTCTCCAATTTGGTGACATAATATTGAGGTATTTTCTCAATAGAAAAATTAGAGATGGAAAAACCATATTTATGGCAAAAACATATCATATTCATTTTGTGAACTTAATAATGAGAAGGTGTTGAGTCCATACTTGTATGTAGTTGGTAAAATCACCTTGGGTGGTTCTTGATCCATAATTATCTTCTTCCTACCATACCACAGCGTCTCCCTTTACTGACACCTTTTTCTAGAGCATGTTACGTATATAGTTAACTCCAAATTCTATACGTAGCATGGGTGGTAGTTAAGTAGTCTACTTTCTACCTTTGCATGCACGTGCTACCCTTACTATTCTAATGGGCTCATTATTGGTAGTTGAACTTGCCTCTCAACAACTATAGGTGGGAGGGCCCTACAATTCTATGGCTCCTTGCTAGTTGAGCCAAACCAACAAAATGCTGCCTATAGTTCATGCTTTGATAAAATTATAGGCACATTGATGCTTTGGCATTGGATGTCTATATTAATGCTCTGGTAGATTAATCACACTATCGCTATTGATGCCCTTTCGAAAAACAACTTTAGGTAGGTATTGTCTAGACCATCCTTAACCCCCTCCCTGGAGTTGTTCCGAGGCAAGACTTCTGCACACACACACAATTGTTGTTAATGCACTTGAAGGGGGTGTAGGTATGACTAACATTGTGGGTTGGCCTTTACATTGTGGGCTAGCCTTCAGAGTTAGGTAATTTTTGAACATACATAGATAGGGGGCCCCATTCTTGCGAATTGGCTATGCAACCAACATAATGGCTAAATATTATAATTTATTAATCTTTGAAATTATAAAATTATGAATTTATAATATTAATTAAATATTAAATAATAAATTAATACCCATTCTATCAGTTGGGTAGATGCTTCCCCATTCTTATAGACTGATTAGATTGTAACTCTGCATGCATCCTAACAAGACTAACTAATAAAGTTGAACTTGAACACAATGGAGGATGGAAACTTGATGTCATAAATAGTAGTTAGTTAATGGTAAGTAGCAACATTCCCCTAAGTCTGAACCCCTTACTACAATAGATTAATAGGGCAACCCATAGCCCATATATTAGACAGGGAAAGGGCCCTTGAGATGCAAAGAATGTTAGGTCAATCCATGTAGTTCTCACAATAATATCTGGCTATTATTTATCATAGACAACAATCTTATTTTTCTTATAATTTTGAGTCTTATGTTGATGATTTGGGTATTAATTATAATTTGAGCACTGGATAGAATGTTGTTTTGCTTGTGTATACCCTTATCATAGATTGTCATATATCATGTTTGACTATAATAACTATTATTTGTAATTGAATCCTATATTCTTCATTCTCAATCTTTCTCCCTAATTGATGCCAATCTTGTCTTGATTGAAGTGATATTTATGAAATTTCACTAAATTTTCTATAGTTGCTATCTCAACGGTCTCACTCTAGTGTGGTTGTGAGAGGATTGATATCCACAGACACACACACGGGGGGGAGGAGAGAGAGAGAGAGAGAGAGAGAGAGAGAGAGAGAGAGAGAGAGAGAGAGAGAGAGAGAGAGAGAGAGAGAGAGTCTTCATATCACACTTGAACGTCTATTTACTTTTCAAATACAAGTCTCTTCATGTTTCCAAACACATGACTCTTTGCAAGGACTCTAGGGGAGTCACTAGACTCTTTACTAAGAATTATTTTTAACTACATACAAAGCATGTTAGGCAACTCATAATCCATATTCATATTTTACTAACATGTGCATTATGATCATCATCAAGAGTATCTTCCGTATCAAGATTAATAGAATCTAAATTGTGAACATAATCACCATGTTTCTCCATTTGTATATTATTACTATAATTAACTTCATCCAAAGGCTTAAGCAAGAGTGTGGGCTTTGTCCTTAGCTTGATAGTTCTTATGACATTGATGAACATATTGGCTCTGAATGGTTTCACTAGATAAAGCTGAGGGATTAGGATCAATGGTCATAGGTTCCAAGGAGGGAATACCTTCGTGTCAAGGAATGATATGCATAGGAATAAGTGTGCTAGGCGAGACAACTGTAGGAGGATCAACCTCATGAAGGTTAAGCTCAAGAATATTTTCTACCTTATATTTTTGATACAATAAATACAGATGATCAGGACATCCAGGTGGCATTTGAGGGAGAGATGGCCAATAGACATCTATCTCCACACAATCTTAAGGATGCAAGGGGTTTTAAAGAGTGTGATTAATGGTGACAAATTTTCCTTTATGTGAAAACTTTATACTCTTATGAATAGGAGATGCTACAACTTGCATAGAAGAGAGCCACAAGATACCAAACTTATTTAGAAAGTCATTGAAAGTAGGAATGGCAACAAAGATAGTATAAACAACATTACTAGAAAGAGTGACATGAAGATCGATAGAACCTTGAGGATGATAAATAAAACCATTACAAGTTTGAATTCAGATAGTAGATGTATCATAGGTATGCTTTATTTAAAAGTGTTCTTTAGTGATAACAATCACAAAAGAAGAGAAATCAATCAAAACACCACAAGAAGGAATATGAACATTTCTAGCTTAGTAATATAAAGAGAACCATTAGCTACTTTAAACATATCAGAATGATCAAAGGTGATAGGAATTGAAGTTTTAGGTTTAGCCAAAGGTAAAACCAAAGGCTCAACATGATTAACCACATGATCAACTTCTTTCACCTTGTCATCATAACTAATATTAGTAACAAGAGAAGGTTGATTAATGCCATTTGTTGAATGTGAAGGAAAATGATTGGTGTAAATTTAAAAATTCTAAGTAGGAGGTGTTATGGATTTATTCGTACTATTAATCTCAACATCAACATATATAGCACTGGAATCAATAAGATCTTGAATAGCAATTTCAAAGCATAACACTTTTGTATATCATGACTAGGTTGATGATGGTATTGACAAAACTCATTTTGATAAGATGACTTAGGCATTGGTTTGCTAGTGTCTAGAATGAATCAACTTTTTCATCACCACATGAAAAGGTTCAAATAAAGGAGTGTACTTACAATTAGGATGATACATAGGAAAAAGTAGTCATACCATTAGATGCAGTAGTCATTTCATCATCAATTATATTGATTGATTTGTGAATGTTTTTTTGTAAATTAGAAAGAAAATACATTTGTATATGAGAAATGTTAGTATGCTAATAGAAACCAAATTTAAATAAAGCTTCTACAAACTAAACAAAATTCATAAACTTCAAGATAGACTAAGATGAACTCTCAATTGAGAATACGAGCCATTAATGGGCTCTCTCAATGAGAAGCTCTCTTGTTGAGTGGCTTTATCTAAATGGATAGGATGTATGCTCAATATGCTTCCAAAGGCTTCAATGGATGATTGTGGATTTTTGGTGTGGATAGATGGCTTTAGTATGGATTTGGCTCTCAAAATAGCATTATAACTTTACTTCATGGATTTTGTTATTTTGCAAAGGGGAAGGATCCAATTTATAGGCAAGAGGCTTGAGGGATTGAGGGCTAAGATGCAAGGATGGGAAAAAGCTTATGGAGGGCTTAGATTGCATGAGAGGAGAGCACATGGATTGTGCTTCCTTATAGCCAATCAAGGAGTGACACATGTCACATGGTGAGAGGATGGAGGAAAGGGGAAGGATGAGTCAACAAAGGAGGCTCAAGGGATAAAATCTTCATAAAGACTCTCATAATGACTTGTAAGAGCAATAAAAGGGCTTGTAAGAGTCATTTATGACCTAGTGGACTTCATAAAGTTTTATGGTTGAGATATTTTGAGGGTGATGAGAGCAAATTCGACTTGGACTTGATTAGGAAGGTTTTAAGCTTGCTTAGGCTTGTGCAAATGATTAGAGGATGGATTAGGATGGTTTAGGATTAGCTTAGGGATAGGCAAGTGGATGGCATTTAATGAGGGTGGGTGAAGGAGGAGATATTTGTTAACTTTGGCTTGGGTTAGTAAGTTTTAACCCATGTTTAGGGAATGTGACAAGGTTAGGAGGGGATTAGGATTAGGTTTAAAGACATCTTCTAGAAGAGCCTAGACTTTGGATGAGGATAAAGACTTTCTAGAATAGTCTAGAATTTCCTAGGATGAGGATGAAGACTTTCTAGAAGAGTCTAGAACTTCTTAGGATGAGGATAAATTAGATTTTAGGAAATAAATAAAGTTTTATTTATTTCAAGGGTTTGGGTTGAGGAGATATTTATTAAAACTTTTTTAATAAACATGAGGATTAATATTTAATCTTAATTAAATATTTTGAGTTGGGATTAGGGGTAGGAAATGATGGGATTAGCCTTTAATCGAAATTAAAGAAGGATTAGAATATTTTGGAAGAGGCTATTGGTCATAAGGAAATTGGCCAAGTTTTGGGCAAAAAATAAATTTTTTATTTATTTTAGGATTTTTGGTCAATTTATTAATTAAATAATTAATAAATAAGGAAATAATGTTTAAATAAGATTTAAACATTTTTGGGAGGGATTCCTTAATTAAATATTTTTAATTAAGATAAAGGGATTTAATGGCATAAAAATTAATTAATTAATTAATTAAATAATTAATTAATTAATTAATTAAATAATTAATTAATAAATGATGATGTCATCAGGACTTTTTTAGAAAATAAAAATACTTTATTTAATGCTAATTCTAAACTCAAATTATGTCAAAGAAGTACACACGCAAATCCTCTTTTCATGTAATGAAGGATTTAATTAAAGATGTAAAATATAAATGTAAAATTGAGCTAATTGGTTTGATAAAAATTGTAAGATAGATCTAAGTGCTAAATGTATACAATCAACCCAATTGAGACATGGAAATAGGTATAAACTAAAAAGTGAAATCAATGATAAAGTACTCACCTTGAAATGTGTAGATGAATGTGTCTTTTTTCTCTAAAAATTGCAGATCTGAACCTGTGAGGGAACTTTTGACTACAAATTCATGATCACAATTGTTAGATTAGGTGAAAAACTAATCTCCCAAGAACACTTGCATGCATAACCCTGTCACATGGAAAAAGCAAAGAACAGAAGCAAGAAAAAATCATGGAGGCCAAAAGGCCAGAGACATCTTATGGACATGTAAAGAGCAATCTCTATATTGATCCAATAAGTGAATACAAAAATAAAAAGAGGCGAATCCTTATAAAAGGAATCACGAAACCCTAACTAGATTTGTGCATTATAATTGATATAAAATATTAATTATATGTGCACCTAAAAGCAAGCTTAAGAACTAGAGTAATAAACCACTTTAATTAACTAAATCAAGATGATCTAATTAATAAGTGAAACAAAATAATTACTCTAACACCCCCCCTTAAGCAAAGCTCAGGAGGAAGCTAACCTAGCAAAGCTATGAAAGCAGGAAAATGGGTCCCAGCAACAAGGCCTGATTAGGTACCCAATACAAGGAAATGAACTAGATGAAGGAAACAAAGCCTCCAATCTAGGAAATGTCCCAAAGAAAGGAACAATAAAGAGCATGAAGCATCTCTGAAGCATGAAGCTGCAAACAATGTCAGAAGAAACTGCTGGAACCCCCACTGAAATAGTGCATGACCAGGTAGAGAAGACAAAGTATGAAGAGCTGATCAATCGAAGAGGTGACCTCCAAAAGTAGGAATGAATGAGTGTCTATATAGTAGATGAACCATCTCACCAAAATGCATAGGTGCCTAGCCACTGCATCCGCCTAGTACATAGGAACAAAAATTGAATACGTAGATCACTCAACCGAACCAAGGAAGCAAAAGAGTCAACAGGTGACCCCCCCCATAATGCTGAATAGGGAGAGGGGTGATAGGAACACTGAAATGCAATGCCAAAAAAATCTACAAGAAGAAGAATCAGGAACACCAATAGTGCAATAGAAGTACAAGCACAGGATAAAGGGCGGTGTCACCGACACATAACATGGGCTAATGTCGAGGAAGAAACATTCACTTGAAAAAGGTTGATGAGCACAAAATGGAAAAACATCATGACCCCCCATGGCACTTTATAACTGAGGGCAAGTACAAACAAACACAAGGTGTACAAGATCCCAGATATGCAAAAGCAGGCACTTTATCTCAGTGCGTTTATAGAAAAAAGAATGCAATAGAAGAGAAGCATACAATGCTTAGAAGTTAGAAAGAAGAGTGAGCCAAAAGAACAGAAGAAGAGATCTTAGGACCTGTAGAATCCAAGTAATTCGCAAGAGTGTGAAAGTGCAAAACTCAGAGGAGAAAGAACCTGGAGTAGAATCTAGATAAAAGACCTCTGCAACTGAATAACTCATAGAACCAGCTTTCCAAGAAAATCTGGCGAGCCCAAAAAAGAGTCCGGATGAGCGAGATACGCCTCCCAGAGTGTAAAATAGAACATCTAGCTTTGACTTCCAAAATAGGCAACCAAACTGAATCAAAACTCAAAAACACATATACCATCATCTCCATCTTAGAACCAACTTTTTGATGCATTTTTCAGATTGAAAAAATATGTCCGTATGCTCAAGTTACGAAAGAAAAACCGACAGGGCCTTTGAAAATGCATGAAAAAATTATTTTTTTAATAAAAAAATAAAAAATCCTGCACCACCCCCACACCACTGGCGGAGCGGCAGCTAGGAGATGGTTGGGCGAAGGGAGGGCGGAGCCACTGTGGGTTGCTGGTGGACCGCCAATAGTAACCGCTAGTGGTGGTCGTTAGCGATGACCGCTAGCAGCTCTGCTGCAGTTAGTTAACCGCTGCGTGGTTAAAAATTGCTTTTAATTTTTTTTTTTTGTGATTTTAATAAATTTTCCACCTCATAACATGTGCAGGGGGCCGTAGGGTCCAGTCGGGCAAAAAAAAATTGCTTCCCAAATCAACGTTGTCCAAAATGGACAAGTTTTATATGGATTCTAGGGTTTTAGGGTGCTTTGAATGCAATGGTGATGTCCGTTTGAGCCCAAAGTGACCAGAAACAAAGGTCCCCCCTAAATCCACATAAAAAACTTCTGAAACCCTTGAAAAACTCCTACTTCTGAAACACTTCAACAAAACACGAATAACGAGCAACAAGATGGTTCTGATACCATGTTAGATTAGGTGAAAAACTAATCTCCCAAGAACACTTGCATGCATAACCCTGTCAAATGGAAAAAGTAAAGAATAGAAGCAAGAAAAAATCATGGAGGCCAAAAGGCCAGAGACATCTTATGGACATGCAAAGAGCAATCTCTATATTGATCCAATAAGTGAATGAAAAAATACAAAGAGGTGAATCCTTATAAAAGGAATCACGAAACCCTAACTAGGTTTGCGCATTATAATTAATATAAAATATTAATTATATGCACCTAAAAGAAAGCTTAAAAACTAGAGTAATAAACCACTTCAATTAACTAAATCAAGATGATCTAATTAATAAGTGAAACAAAATAATTACTCTAACAACAATAACAAACAATTTTTTAAATATATTTTTCTCATGGCCTTAGGAAGATGTATAGACCTAGTGCAACATGTTGTAGATGCTTTATGATGAAGTCACTATATTAGTGAGACACAATAGAAACGTTGAGCCAACTTCCTTGGAAATGTTTCAGCTTATGATTTTCATATCTATGGTCACAATTCAGCTATCCAACTCTTGCACATAGTAACACTTTTCTATTTTGTTTTGGGTGGATGAAGGCTTGCCTTGGTCAATCCCTAGATAGAGGAATTAACCTTGAAAATGAAATGTAAATATGTAAAGGAAAGTAAGACACATGTAAGAATTGATCTTGTTTGTAGAAACCATTGTCAATAAGGATTTACAACTCTCGTATGTTGTAGATGTTGAATTTGCAATGAACAATGTAGGAAATCTCCACAAAAGAAATAGATCCACTGAAAACCATATCTTGGAACCATGGATGTAAATGTGCATCAATGAAGAAGATGATGAATGCCTCAATGTAGACCTCCTCCCTTGATGGCCAACACAACACTAAATATTGACAAGGAAACACTCACAAAGGACCCTTGGATCTTTAAATGACTTGAATACTTGACAAAAATATGCTTTCTTGAATGCTTGAAAGTATGCCTTGTAATAGTTTGGATGTCACTTCATTTCTAGTGATTGCTTGATGTGAAAATAAGGTGTGTAGGTTTCCTTTTGTACTAGTTTTTGCACACAAAACAAAACAAATTGTCAGGGCTACCTGATTTTATAATTTACAACCCTAAGGCAAAGTTGGCCCCAAAATTTAAAATCACTAGAGAACAAGTCAATTTGGGTCAGCCTCTCTTAGAACAAGTCAACTAGGGTCAACTTATTCCATAAAAAGTCAACTTGGGTCAACCTACTTAGGAAGAGGTCAACGTGGTTAACCTATTCCAAGGTTGGTCCACAAGGAGCCAACCCTAAGGTTTCAAAAATTGCATTGGTGAAAGTGAAAGATATTGCACAGAATAAGAGAAAGAGATGATTGAGAAGGAATCCATTTTGTTGGTCCTACAAGTCACAATGACATTAAGAAAGATAACTAGTGGTGCTAACACTTAGCACACCAAAGTGTTATCATTAACTAGCAATCAATAAAGAGGAAGAAGTGATGTGCATACCATCTAATGACCACCGATAGAAATCTACACTATTTAGATCAAGTGCGAAGATGAGGACAAGGAAAAACAACAATCACATCTAGTATGATGAGTCACCATCGATGTGACATGATAGAGCGACATGGTATTCACCACAAAGTGATTGAATTTTAGATGGAATGACGAAAAGAAGGAAGGACAAAGAGGCTATACCTAGGCTTAGCATAGAACTAGCAAGGCTACTATTCTAGAACCTACGAAGTACCTATCATGGGTTTTCCATGGACAACTGAGACATTTGATTTAAAATTTGAATGTATCGACCTTGGGTGAGATATTTTTAGGGTTTTGACATCTAAATAATTGAATATATATAGTTTTAACACTTCATTATTGATATATGGAGAGTGGAAAATAGAGAGAGATTGGATTTGTTAGAAGTGTTGTGTGGAAGTATAACTGAACAAGAAAAAACAAGCTACTGCAGATTGGTGAACTATAGACATGGTAGAGTAAGGAAGGGAAGAGCTCATATAGAAGATGTCATAGAAGAAGCCAACACAACAAGAGAAGATCAAGATATCTTCATGGTATACACTGGAGATCTACAAGGAAAGGTGTACCACATATTATAGATCAACCTTTGATTACTTTCTAATCATTTGTAATCTCTTAACAATGCATACTTCAATAGAAAGCATATTGTAAATCCTCTAACAAGGTACCTCCCAAAAGGACAGTTTAAATCCTTTAACAAGGAAGTGTTGACAAGACCATGTAATCCTAATAGGTTTCAAACATTTATAATTGGACATGTTCTCAGAAGTAATAGTTGTAGCCTCTATCTAAGCAATTGTTTATCTAGACTAAAATGCTAGTGGGTATATTATTCCCATCATGGTTTTCATCTTCTCGTCGAGTGTTCCATACTTCATTTATCATTTTTATGATGGTATCCAGTTATCTAGTATTTGGACATATCTCTGATTATGTTAGATGTGGATTTAATGCTATGGTGATTTACTTCATTCTTGCTTTGTTATGCTTTATGCGAATGTGAGTGATGTAAATGGATTATTTTAGTATAATTGAATAAATAATTAAATTAGGTATTTAATGCATTTATTGCTTTGACTATGTTATTATATGCAATTGCACTTGATCATGTGTTTTAGTGTGCAGGATTTATATCCTTGGTAGTGGCACATGGACTTAGTGATTTAACTTTTCATATTTTACCAATGTCATCCTTGTATGGTCAACATATCTTATTTAAATGTTTAAATTAAACCTTCTAATTATTTGATAAATCCGAACTCATTTGCATTATGTGATTAGACCTCTAAACATGTTTGTGCATTTAGAGTTTCACATTGTTGAGAATTTTTTAAGGCTTTCTATGATTTTAGTTTAAGGGTTTTTGGGCTTTATTTTAATTGATTTTAATTTCTGGTAGCTTCACCATAGATGAATTCCAATTACTTGGAATAGGCTATTTTTGTTTGAGTTGATTTGGGATTTAACTAGGTTTCTTGGTTATTTACCCTAATCAATTACTCACTCAAAAAAAGAATAAGTATCTAAAGAGGAAATTAATTCCTCACTTCTCACTTTTGGAAATTACAAATATGAGAGCTTTTTCCAAAATCCTCTTTTGGAGGATTGCATTTTTGTTTTTTGTGAGAGCTATGGGTGTGGGATCTTCGTGAGGTTGGTCTCATTGGATCCAACTTGGGGAGATCTTGGTTTTCTGTGACTTTTGATAGCTTCTGTAGGTTATTTATTTTATTGTGTTGATTCCTATTTCTGCCCTTTTCGCTATTAGGTAGGGCTTTTCCATTTTTTTATTTCAGCTCTATTCTTACTTCTATTTATGGTAGTTGTATGTTAAGAGGTTGAGAACTAGTGTTCCCCTCCATTTCTGTTTGCTAGTTCTACTTGGTTAGATGGGTATGAACAATTTTCCCTATTTTTGGGATGAGGGTTTGGGGTTTCTCACTGTTATGCTGGTCATTTTTGCATACAGTGTTTGAACTTGAATTTTATTGGATTTTCATGGCTTTTGTGCCCAAATACCAAATGAGTTTTATTTTGACGTTTTTGAGTTTTGGTGTTTTTACCTCGATTTGTGTGTTGCTCAGTTTTCTCAAGTTTTCATGGCATGATATTGGTTGTGGACTTCGATCATCCATTGGATGTCAATTAGACCATTGTTGTACTTTTATGTTGCATTTGGATGCATGCCACATTTGTCCGCCCAAGCTTGTATTCAGTTGAGTGATATTTTCTACTTCTATTTTTATCCAGCCCTTGTGTTATGATCATTGTGATGGTGGTGCACCAAACACGAGCACATCCACATGCATTTGTCAAGTGACTTGTGAGGCCTGGTCTCCCATTTGTATCTTGGTTGAGTTATGTTCATTCATGCAAGTCTATGGGCACTCGTCATTGTGATGAGCATGGATATGTAGGGTAGCATGAAGGGGCTTATCTTGCAACCTTGGTGACTATTTCCCAAAGGGTTGACGTAAAGAAGTTCTAATTAAGTGATAACTAAATATATCTTAGCTTTTATTTATCCTTGTTCCAAGGATCTCTGGGCAGGGCATTACAAGAATTATACCCTTTTGTGGTCACTAGATAGTGATAAAGGTTTGTGTCATCTCTTTGGGATTATTGTTGAATAAGTCAAGACTTTGTTATTCAATAGCTCAAAACTAAGAGCTCAAAGCTACACATTCCTGAGGGTCAAGAAACAATTTGATGGAGCCTTGCATGATTCAGAAGAAGATTTTCTCAAAATATATATTATGTAATCAACATATTTTTCTATGTAACCCTTAAGAGCGGTTAATTAGGGCAAGATGATTTTCATGTTTCTAGAATCAATATAATAAGGGGGCAATGTTGTCATATTTTCCATATTAAATTGTCTTAATTGACAACTGTTTACAATCGATAACTATCCAACAACATATTAGCTGGTACCATTGAACTATATAATTGATAGATATATACAAGCATTCCATGTTATGCTAAATACACACTAAAAGACTATTATGGTTTCTCTCTTTCAATTAATGAAAAAAGTTGAATTTCTAAGTAAGTTGTAATCTTTCCATGTATATTGTTCATCAATTTAAATTATGAAAACTAACAACCTTGCAAAGAAATCTTCTACAATAAAATTACAAAAATACTTTTTAAATAGCACTACATAATTTTAATGCTGAATTATCATTTTAAAACTGTTATAATGAATGGAAAAATTATTTTATTCTCACATAAGATAAGATAACATAATAAATTGAATGCAAATACATATCCTTTTATACAATTACATAATAATTTTCTATAGAACTAGACTACAAAACATTAGAATTTTAATATCATGTTTGCATCCATATGATCAACACATAGTAGACTTGATTTGGTATTAGATAAAATCAAAATGCATTTCGATAGATAAAAGAAAATTTAAGGATTAGAAGATATACTAATAATGATAATTACGTCATGTATGCATTGTGGTTTACCCTTTTGTTCCATTTAACATTTCCTTGTATATGTGTCGAAGGGTTGAAATCACTATCTGAAGTATCCACACATTTTTAATATCCAGTTGGAAGGAAAAAAGAATTAAATCAATGTTTTGGGCAGCTTTTATATTGTAGCAGTCACCACACAAGACTATAATGTATTCATTCATCACCCGTTTACATGAAGGAAAATCTTTTGTGGTAAAATGAATTTATAGAACCTTCAATAAAGGGGTACCAAGTGGTGACAACTCTGCTTCTTCAATGCAAAGCAATCCTTTCTCTACTTCACTTGTGCCTTGAATACAATTTGTGTATTCTGCGATTGTTCTGATATACCAAGTGGGATGTTGAGACTTGTCCATATTTATCCCCGCACGTCTTAGTCCAAAGATAGTGGCACTTAATTATGTTTCATTGTGATGGTTTTTATCCATAATACTTTCTTGAGTATTTCTATTGTCACTGCATCACCAAATCCATACTTTCAGCAACACAGTCTACAAGAAAACATCGATTATTTGGATTGATAAGAATGTTAAAATTAATGAAAAAGTGATCTCTATGTATGCTCAAACATTTGATTCAAGACCATTTTCAACTATTTGTTCATGAACTCTCCTAGCTTCATGCAGTTTAGGAATTCAAAGTATGGAGGAAAGAATTTAAAACTTTTATTATTCAAACTAAATACGGAAAGAAATTGTTTTGTGTTTGACATGCATGGTTCCAAATTTATAATATAACATTTTGTTTTCTATTGATTATATCATTATGGCATCGAATCAAGTAGATATCCCCTTGTCTAGACAATTGGTGGGCAACTTGAACTATATAAGTACAAGAGAAATTGTAATATATATTAACTCAGTAAACTTAGCTAATTGAGTTAAGTAGACTTAAATGATCATTTAAAAATAAGAAAATAAATCTAAAATATATAGAAGTACTACTAAATTTAGTTTTAAGTGTATACATTATTTGAATATTTTTTAATTAATGTAAGTTAAATGTCTAGTAGGGTGTAAATCATGTTTAAAAGAGAAAGAACATTCAAATAGTAAATGAATGCAACCATGTTGTCTAAAACCAAACAATAATAGAAATACTTCTAATTTTTAGTATACTAGTAATTTGGATGTCGAGTTGATTAAATATTTAGAATTTAGTTGGGCTAGATGTATAAATGATATAAAATGCACCACTTATTATGTATTTAGTATGATCTATGAATTACTTGTTGAACCAATAACAAGCAACCCATTGTTTCCTTGCGATCCACTAAAGTTGAGTATTAAACATTATGGGTTACTACTTATGAAATTGTTTTAATAAGTTATAATTTCAAAGTTATGAGACTAAAGTATGAAAGACATACTCCAATCAAGTGAAATAATCAAAGCTCAACAAAATAATTGTCATTTAAAAATTCAATTATGCTATGTTATAACATATTGAGACTCAAAATAGTTTTATATGATTAAAAACTCAATCACAAGAAATAGAGATCTTAAATTATAAAATAAAGTCTAGTATTGATGATGTATTCTTTAAGTGCCTAGCTAAGATAAGGTTTTTATAATGTAGGAGATGTGGGTATGAGTCCAAGAATACCTAGTTAATGAATATGAGTAAGTCCTAGAATCAATGAATAAATAATATATTGAAATGTTTGATATGTGTTAATTATATGGTCTATTTGTGCCAAAAGACATTGAAGATGCCTCATTTTTAGACAACTTGTTGTCAAACAACTTGACTTAGACATCCTATTAGATTTTACAATGGTAAAAATATAGCACCTAATTACTTTCTTTTTAAAAATAAGTTCATTTTTTCATAGAGGCCAAATTCTATTACAAGTTAAGAAGGTTACCAAAAGGGTAACCAACAAAAAAAAGAGATAACCAAACATAATAAAGAAAGAGGAATTCAATTGAGACAAAAATATAAAATATGTAAACCATTGGAAATTAGAGTTAGGGCCCATCTTTGGCACCTACAAAATAATCTATGAGTTGGGAACTGTGATAGGCTAGTTTTCTATCTTTTGATGCACACAAAATATAGGAAACACCCATCTTTTATCATGGGATCTTCAAGAGTAGATAATGAGGTACGATTTGAACATATAGAAAACCTCCCTACTAGATTCCCTAGGAGGAGAATCCTCATAATATGGAGACAGAGAGTTAAGAACTACTGAAAGAATATGACATGAACTTGAGTACCTAAGTACAAAGAAAAAAATAGAAACTACCTAGACATTTGATCTAGCCAAGACATTGGGGGAGGAAAAAAACAAATCCTCATAGGAGTTATTATTGAAAGCATCAAGAAAGACAATGAGATGACAACCATCAATAACTTTCAACCATGTGGAGGAAAAATGCAAATAAAACCTTTAATGGAAAGAGGATTCCAAATGAACCCTATCAAAGAAACATCCATAACAAAAAGGGATCCGAGCATAGCTAATAATCTATGTCTAAGGTCACTCATCGATCTTCAAAATTATCCTTTCGAGAAAAGACTTGAAAGATAAATCTATTCCAAGACTTGAACATATGATGTTTAAATAATATCACTAATGTTAGGGTCCACCTTGAGAAAGTGGCGTGACTTCTTGTCAATAGTACCATATGTTTATTTGTACCAAAAATAGAGAGGATGTAAGATGCATATTCTAAGTTTAGAGTGTTGAAAGAGGGAATCGTATGGAAAAGAGAAAGAGACACCATGAGAGAACTCCATTCTAGTATTCCTTAATAAGATGAACTTCATGACCCTTAGAGAAAGACATAGAGATAAATCTCAATCTCACTCATGATCACTGCATATTAGTGCACTAAGATCCATGTATTTGAAGGGTTAAGATCAAGGGCTACAACCTACTAAATCTATAGACCAAACTTTCTTAGGAAATTATACAATCAAACACCTAAACCAACACCACCTCTAGAGGAAAGAAAGCACAAGGGAGATACTTATGACCAACGCTAGGAGGAGCACCATACAAGAGATTACATAATAGGTGCTCAAAGGAAGAGGACCTAACTTCAGCCTTGGGAATATTTCCATGACTTAACAATGCTTGATGGAAAAACCAATCCCATGTTTGAAACATCAATTATTAAGTAATTGTTTTGATTAAGTGATTCTTAATTCTTAACAGTTTTTTATTGTTATTAACAATTTGAACCCTCTCCCACTTTATCTAATCAAACCTCCTAAATTCAATTAGATATCTATCACCTTTTTATTTTCATGCTGCTTCTCAAATTGATTGTAAACCAACCCAGAAAACTCACCACACTCTTAACTATTTGGATTTACCTTGGTCACGAAGCATTGATGAAAGAGGCTTCCTTAGATTTTACCCTCGTAGCACAAATTGCAATTATTCTTCAGCAGCTTCCTCTCCTCACTAGAACACAACCAATAACATGAGGTATGCTCCCAATATTAAGAAATGCCAAGGTAATTGAAGAAAAAAATGAGCACAGGACAGAATCTTTTAACTTACTCGTTATTTATGATGTGACCCACGTAATATGAAACTTCGTGGAGTACATTCTTCCACTCCTTAAGCTTTTCTTTACTGCTCTTCATGCCTTGAAAATGCTTCGGCAAATACTCCTTTACCATGTCGAACATCCTCAGGCTGAACATTATAGAAAACAGGGACAATTTTCGTGCCAGTTTTGAGCATAAATGAGGGCTCTGTCAAACACCAGGGGGATTGTGCGTACTTCTCAGAAATAATTGCAATATGAAGCTTGGCACTGCTCATAGCCGCTTCTAGTGCTCTGGGCAAGAATTCCTCCACTTCCAGCTCTTGTGAATCAAGAAAAACCCTAAACCCCATTCCAATCAAAGTATTATAGAGAGGGTTCGCGAGGGTTTCTTTAGCATCCACGCCACGGTGATTAATAAATACATCATACGCTGGCTTTTTCATTGACATTATTGATGTCTCAGAAGTATGTGGAGATGGTACAACTTCTTCAAAAACATTTGTAGGTTTACAGCTAGTGAGAACAGTAGATGACAGTAAATTGGTCCGACAAACAACACAGAGGGAAGAAAAGAAAGCGAAGCAGTCAAATATGGACGGACAAAGGCGTTGAGATGAGAGTTTACCAGACGAAGAGGGACAAGACTCATGTTTTTCATGAGAAGCATTTGTTAGCTCATTCTTGGATTGACTCCAAGTGCTCAATTGAGAAGTAGATGCCATGCAATGCTTTGACATTCGACCCCTAGAGCAATACAAGAAAACCAAAGAAGAATGAAAAGAAGATTCACGCATTTTGAACTAAGCTTTGGATCTCTGGTAAAAAGAGGTGTGAACAACTTCATGGAAGAATGTAAATGGATTAAAGACGTAACTAGCATCTTCACGAGCTGTGCCCAACCCATCAAATTGGACTTTCAAATAATCTTGTACAAATCAGACGATATGATGATACAAACAATAAAATAACCTCGCTTATGACATTAAGAATAAGAATAAAACATCCCTCTCCGTAATTCTCCAATTTAAAAATTATCAATGGTGCTATTAAACGGTGAATAGATAATAAATTATTTGTAGTTTTATTGCTAGCTTTGGACATTTATGTCAACGCGGCTGGAGAAGAATTATCTCTGAGACTGACTCGCAGGTAGTTGTGAATTTATTGAATAGAAGGAACCTTGTGCATGTGGATTGGCATTTGGCTCTAGTTATTCAGCAGATCACTCAGTTATGCAATTCTCTAGATTCTGTGTCTTTTATGCATATCTCTCGTGAGTGGAATGGTGTGGCTGATTATTTGGCTAGATGGGCCTCCGAGCATGGGCTAGCTTGGAACATTATTGATCATAGAATGCTTCCCCTTGATTTATCTCAGATGCTGGTTCAACTTGTGGACCAAGATAAAGCTCTGTAGTTCTCCTTGTTTCTTGTGTTGTTCTACTCTCTTTGGTATTCAATAAAATTTTTACCCCTCTTTTAGTTAAAAAAATAATATTTGTATAAAATTACATCAATTTTGTGTTGATCAATTATTTGATGATACTTCTAAATTTTAAATGGAGTAGTTAGAGTTTAAGAATATAATTTTGTGATTGCATTATAATTACTAAGGTTTTGGTAGTCTCTTCCATGTATATAGATCACTTTAAAGGTATCTAGAGGTTGATTTCATTGTACAAGATGGTTTCTCGTTTGCCTCTTTCTATTTACATTCTTTCGGTGATTAGCTTGAGTTCATGGTGGATAGACTTTGACTTCAAGGAAGTGGATGGGACAAATTGATGACCGTTTAACATCTTTATTTTTTCTCTTCTTCTTTTTTGATCTCTTGTTGTCTCTTCAAGAAGATAGCTAACTCATAATATTGGGTAAGGAATCTTTGTTTTGCCAAATTTAAGAAAAGTGGGTGGTAGGATGACCCCTTTTGAATTTCCCATCTTAGTTATTGCTTCCTTCTATTCCCTCCATTAACCCACCTCCACCTTCCCCTACCCCCCCACTTGTAATTAATAATAATATTTGTTGTGGACATATTGATAAAAAAGTATTAAAATAATAAGTAAAAAAAAATATATAACAATATAAAAATGTAATAATATCGTCAATATATTTGATCTTATCTATTAATTCTTTATACTTAAAAATAATGTTATATTATAAATTTTAAATAATTAATTAATCGAACCAAATGCATATTCACATCTTGTACAAAAGAAAATCATATTAAGATTTTATTATTTATTTTAATTAATTATAATATCATAATACTAAATATAAAAAATCCTCAATACTTTTGTAACATCTTGTTAGTTACTCATGACCAATTTTTATGCTCCTATATTAGAATATCATTTATATGAAAATGGTTCTTATATTTTAAACATTTTGAGAGATAGTGATGAATATGAAACTACCCTTGTCAATATCAGTCATATCTATCTTGGACCTTTCCAACATCAATTCTTATTGAAAAAATTACACTTATAACTTGTATATTTTTATTTATTTATTCTTATGATTACCCCTTCTAAAAATGAGAATGGAAATTATAGATGATACAATTTATATTCCATCACATATCTTAGGGATCAAACTTTGTGATCATCAACATTGATCATATTTATAGTTTAATGCCTTTGTAATCATCTATAATATTTACAATACCAAGTGTTCTATTAAATAAGTAAATATACATAAACCAATTATATATTAACATTATACATCAACCAATGACTGATTAGAGTTAAATTATATCCAAATGATTCTAATTTTTATTATGTGATTCTTTATCATAATAGATACACAGTATAGACAAATTGAGTGTGAAAAAAATATAACAAATAATTATAAAACTTCTATTATATTAATTAAAATAAAAATCAATGAATTTGTATTCTTCCATTAATATAATAGTTCCACTTAAGTATAGGTGTGGGGAACAAAATAGTGAGTGAGAAGATAAGAAAAAGTAGATTTTCAAATGCTAGCAGGGAAGACAATGATGGAGATAAGGAGGATGATGGAGAGCTGATGTCTTCTATTGGTTCTATGTGGACATAGAAGCCTTTTGAGGCCCCTATTTTCACTATTATGCCTTTGTATGAGGGATAATCTTGCATGGGTTTAGCTATATCTTTGCTTGCATTTAGTCTAGTTATAGTCTTGCACACAATTTTCCTTGTTTATTGGACTTGTGTGGGGGCCTTTTTAAGCTAGTGTTTTTGGTTATTGTTGGAGATTGTATTTGAGACTTTTTTGACTTTTCCTTTGGTGTGGAGAGATGCTACGGTGAGTGGTTTCTATGTTTTGGGTGTTTATTCTGGGGATTTATTTATGTTGGGAGATCTTGATCTTGTCTTAGTAATAAGACCTATTTTAATAGATTTTTTGGGTTGATAAACCCCTATTTTAGATTTCACATGTTGAATATTTTTTTAATGAATTAATCATATCCCATGCTTTGGGTTTTTGTCTTGCTTTCTCTTTTTGACTTCTTTTGAGGTAAACTCTTTATGGGATTCTAGTTGTCGTTGTTATCCTTTGGCAATATTCCTTTATTTTCCCTTTCTAGTCTTCTTATCTTATGACATAGATGATGGTTTCTCTCAAGTTAGGTCAAAATTACTCCTTTGTATCATCTTTTCTCTACTATAAGACACATTTTTCTTTAGGTCCCCTTTCATGTTCTTTCTAGTTATGGAGGTGGTTTTGTAGTTTGGTGTTTTTTTCCAATGCTCAGGGGTTTTCTTGTGATAGCGAGAATGATTGGCATGGAAAAATGAAGGAGATTGTTTTAGGTTCATTAGGTAGTTGGCTTAGAGGAGGTTTCTAGTTAGGATTGGTTCTCCTCTTAGTAGAATTCCTCTCCATATTCGTACTCCATTCACATCTTTGTGGCATGACCTTTTTCTAGTTAGACTTGTAGAGGATCTCTTTGTAGAATGACTACTTTTTGGGCATGTACTATTTGTTTATATTTTTGGTGGTTTTTTCTTGGTGGGTTTTCTTGTTGGTTTTATTTATTTTCAAAGACCTAGTTATGTTTATGGTAATCTAGTGTGGGTTGATTATGCATGACATTTTTGGATTTTGTTTAAATCTGTTACTCTATATCTCTATGCAAGTAGGAGACATCTTCTTTGGCCTTGAGTTACTTGGTTAAGAGTTTCTTCTATATTTGCAGATGCCTTGTCAAGGTCTTTCTTTGTGGTTGTGGGAGTGTGCACAAAACCTGCTTGAAGGTTATGAGAGCCTATTACAAATCCACTTGGAGATTATGGGATCCTTTTCAAAACCCATGTTTCAAGTTCGAGGAGCCTATAAAAACTCTTTGATTAGTGGCTTTGGCCTTGTCTAACTACAAATAGTCTTTTTCAAATATATTTTCAGTTTATAGCTTGATGGATTTTAGTCTTTAGAGGGGCTTCTATTGGTATGTGAGCTATTTTTTGTAGTTTATTATTTCTAGGGTATAAATTCCATCAAAATTCATTTGTACAAGATTTTGGGACCACTTCAAAACCTAATTTATCCTTTATAAAAAACATAATTATTTGATCTAAACTATTAATGATGTAATACAATATAAAAACAAACTAATATACATTTAAAAATAAAAGAATCATTTTAAATATATCTTCTATCAAACACAATAATTTAGTTTTGGTAAGGGAAATTTATTATATTACAATACATTAAAAGATCATAAAGATGATTTATGAGATGTGTGCGTGTGTATGTGTTATAAAAAAAAGCTGATTTTCTTTTTCTTTTCTTTAAAAAAAAATTGATGCTCCAACATCTAAGATGTCAAAATTTTGATGAGGAAACACGTAGACAATATATAACAAACTACATGAGATGATATTTCAATACAATATTCTAACTTCCTGTCATCCAAAATCTATGTGAGTATTTCAAACAATTTTTAGTTTTCTAAAATATTTTATACTTCAAAGACCTTACAAATAAAATTTGATTTCAAGTCTCTAAGATCAAATATATTGATACAACAATATTCTTTTCCAAGCATTCTTTTTAATTGAAATATCAATCAGATCAATTCATTGATATGTTGTTATGAAATGACACATCTATTACCTTTATAAAATTTAACAAGCTCTTTTTAGCATACTATTGGCATGAAAATTTAAAAAAATTGTAAGAGACAACTAAACATTTTCACACGATAAGAGATCATACCATTTAAAGACCCACTCTCCTACCATACCCAAGACTTTCCTTTTAGCATAAGGCATCCATTTGGTCCACAATATCAAACATTTCATATCCTGCATCTAATAGACAATTAGACCTATCCATAAATAGTTCAGTGCCATATAATTTCATGCAAGATATCTCTTACCGTCAGTTCCCCATTTTCCTGCTATAGCCGCACTGTGACTGCTTTCAGCGAGTTGAAATATCGCCATTCTCCAGTCTTTTACAGGTTTCTTTCTTTCTACCACAAATATCAGTTCTCTCCGAGCACAATAAACAAAACTGTTCAGCAGCCTCCTCTAGTCCGTAAAACATATACAATCACAGAAAATCAAAACAAACTTATTCAAACAATACATGTGAAGACTGGTACCCGAAGAATAAATGCTGAAAATAGTATTTATAGAACGTATTCCTCCACTCCTGAAGCTTTTCTGTTCTCGATCTTCCTTTCTTTTCCAAAGCCAGAGCTCCATTTGATACCTCTAATATTTGTTCAACGATCAAACAATAATGAAATCGTTGTATCTCATTTAGATTTTTCAATAAATCAAAAAGATCTTTATCTAATAAAATCCTAGGGGACGTTTTCACCAATGTAACTAGACGTTATAAGTTGAGAAAGACATAAAATTTCCAGTTTTTGGTTGAAGGAGCCAAATGACGACGAAAAGATCTCAATTATGTTGTAAAAAACAGAAAACATCTTCGGTCGGAGTAAGGAAAGAAACTTGTATCGATCGATTAGCGTTGTCATGACTACGCCAAATTTTAGTAATATCAATAAAGATGGCATCATCCATTCCAGCATCGTTTTTAATATATTAAAATAGCTATGTTGGGTGCTATTCACCCACAAAAATGTACAGTTGATCAATTTTCAAAAGATCAAAAATATCATGGATATTTTTGAAATCGAAAATTTCATCGTTTGATCTTAATGATCTGCATAATTTGTAGTCAAAACAAATAAAAAATTTGGAAAATAATCACTTTCGTTTTCGAAAAAAAATAAATTTGACTTTGTTTTGTTTTGGTACTTTTTTGTTGGAGATAATGTACCAATTACAAATATGGTGGCTTTTTGACTGCACAAATAAGAATATGGGAATAAGAATACAATACATATTCTGGAATAGAAAATAAAAATACGTATTCCTATTCTTGTTTGCTTTATTCAAAATTTAATGGGGAATTCACAGACTTAAAAATTGATGTTTTATAAAATAAATAAAATTGGAATAGGAGTACGTATTCTAATTCCACCTATTTAGGTGGAATTGCAAATGCTCACTTTTTAGTCAAAATTGGAACACATATTCCTATTCACAATTCCAATTTGATGCACCCAAATAGAAAATTTGAAATTTTAAGAATTTACATATATTCTACTCATATATTCCAAATTTAAAAGGGAAATAAATACCTCATAAGATGTGTTGACGTTTGAAGCTCTTTTTTTTTCCCCTTTCTCTTCTCTCTTCTCCTTTTTTAGTTATGATGGAGAGATTTAAACTAAAATGTCTTTTATTATTTTTATTTACAATATGTTTTCAATTGATATTTATTCAAATGTCATTGATAGAGATATTTAAATTTTGAATATTTCATGAGATTATTTTCATTGGTTTCAATAGGACTCATTAATTCTTCTCTTTCTTTGAGTTTTCTTTTGAGACATTTAAACAAAAGATTCAAATTGTAAACTCTTTTTTGAAACCAAAGATCATGAAGTCTCGAATGCATTTTTTCTCTTCAAGTCATTGGTTGTAGAAGGGCTGTTGAAATTCCAACATCTATCTCAAGAAGAGTTTTGTGTTAGAAGATGGGTGAATAAGTTGAACTAGACCAAACTACACATCAGGTGTTTTACAGAGATTAAGATCTTATTCATGTCATGTGATATTTGATTGACACATCAAATTTTGACTTTTCAATAAGTTGTTGTACCATTTTATTAACATTATGGTCAATTGAGATGATATTCAAAAAATTGTTTTCATATATGTTATCCCAATCTCTTAATGGAAAAATGTGATTTTTCAAAAGGAAATCAAAGGATGATGAATTCTCCATATTAAGAGATTTAGATGAAATAGGAAGGTCTAGGTGTGGTTTCAAGTATAACAGTCCATTATAGACCCTTCGTGCAATTCATGTTGAGGGAAGGTTGTGTGCATACTACCTTGGTGGAATCAAACATCATGATAAGTGACCATGGGTAACATGGAAGAAGGGGGATCTGAATTGGGAAGGGATCAATATTTTTCCAATTACTTAAGGAGGAACTAGGATATCAACCTCGCATGTAGTTACAAATCTCAATTTAGTCTTGTAGGATTTTTCCAACACAGAAATGGAAAGAGGCTTAACAATTATATTTAAATAAATCAATAATGAAGAGTTCAAAAATAAAAAATGTTCCTCAACAAAAGGTCAGTTCCAATGACTATTAATAGAAGTGAGGTTAACTAAATGAGGAATAATGTTCACTGACTCATTAAAACAAAAAATTTCATAGTCAAATAGCTCTACTTGAAAGCATATGAATGGATAAAAAATATGGCCAAAGAGTCTCCAATCAATTTTAAAATTAAGAGATCGATAAATTGTAAGAAGATAAATAGAAGTTCAAACCAACAAGGAATCAATGATGAGAAGAATTGAGAAATTTTACATGACTGTTTCCATGAAAAGACCAACAATTTATTTTTATTAAAAAAAAGTAAAATTAATTTTCAAGTTTTTTTATATTTATATTGTGATGTACAAATAGTACAAAAAAATCATAACAAGAAATAAGTTTAAAATATGTACATGGCTAATTACAATTAACCTCTTTTTAGAGATTGTAAAGAGACATATCTTCAACCCATATTTGAACTAGAATGATGTGTGTGTCCTTTGATTTGAAGCTTATAGATCCTTCATATAGTTTAATAGAAGGCATAAGTACTAAGGTTTTTGGACTTATCTTCCTACAAGTTTTTTTATGAAAGACCTTTAAATATTTTATTCTCGTCTTCATAATCTTTTCTCAACAGCTCTATCTCAAGATTTTCTATGAATTTCAAAGCATTGGAGTATTTGGGTGGATATCAAATAGATATATGATTCCAATTTCAGCTTAACACTAGGATAAATCTTTCTCTCTAAATTTTGAAACATATTTTTTTGTTAGGTTTTGCAAATCCAAATGATACATCATGTTTGGGGAAGTAGTAATAAGAGTTCATCTATTCTAGTTTTCATTTCTCTTAGAGAAAAGTTTTAATTTTTGGGAAACCCTATGAGGGGATCCCTCCTACACTTTTTTAGCCATATTTTTCTCCATATTTTCTTCAAGAATAAGGCTCCCTTAACCCTTATCAATCTCAATGTATCTTTTAAAAAACTCATTGCATTATATGATTTACTTAAATAAATTTCACCCCTTGACAATTGTGTTTTATTGGAGAAAAAGAAGGTTTTGATGGGAGATAAAACACCATATAAGTAGATTTTAAAGGGGATCTACAACTCCAAAAGATGAAACTTTACAACCAAGTTAAGAAAAAGAGGTCTAGTATCCCAAAATAGATTTAAAAAAAAAACAATACCCAATAAGGAAAAAAAGAAAAAAGAAAAACCAACTGCAAAAGGGTTCAAGTCAACACCTAGGACTAGCCTTACCACAAGGAACAAATCTCTACCTAAGAGGGATCATTGGGTTTTTAGGCTCCCCAAACCATAACCCAGAAGGATCGTGACTTCTCGAGCCATAAGAAAAAACCATGAGTCCCACAAAACATGTGATGTAAGAAGAACTAGACTCCCACCAAGGATTGTAACACCCCAAAACTTGCCAATTACAAACATAAAAAATAACCATTCGTGCTAGAATGGGCCCTTAATAATTATCAATATTCATCAAATGAAAAATATAAATATAATTAAAAATGATTCCAAATATGAACTCAAAAATAGAAGAGGGCTTATGACTGGACCCCTAACTAGCGAAACCTTATAGCTCTCTAGTGGGCACATGGTCCCATTGTTGCATCCTAGACAAGGAGAGGAAAGAGAAACCTGAGAGAAACCAAGAACTCCCTCAAACTTCATGAAATTAAGTCTTCTTTGAATGATAAGATTCAACTCACTAGAAGAGAACTTGGGTATATTGGGAATACCTAAAATCAAATATGGGCAAAGAAAGGCACCCCACACTAGCACATAGGTAGTCATGAAATAATACTTAAAAAAAAACCAATTTGCCAACTACTAGAAAATAGAAGGGGAAACCACCAATAGCCAATGACTATATCATTCCAGAAGAAGAAATTCTCATTGGAGATACGATGGATCCCAATTCCACACCTCTGGGTTTTACCTTGGGACCCAAAACCCTTATCTAGAACTGCCCCCTTGACAATTTTTATTCATAGAGTATGAAAAAAATGATAAATTATGGTCTTTTAAAGGCTAATAAGAATAATTTGAACATTCTCACACATAGCCAAACCTAGAATGAATAAAGTAAAAAAAATTGTGTATCCTTGATTTAGAAAAGAATAGAGAGGAAGTAAACAATGATTCCATTATCATGAACAAAGATGCCATTGAAGTGTGCAAAAATATGCAACCATGTCAAGGATATGTGTTGTACGCATTGGATTGTTATGGAATAATTCATTTATTTCTTAATTTTTGGAAGACAAGTCATGTTAAAATATGTCTATTTCATTTTATCTCTCATATGTTGGATACACTCTAGTTATGAGGTGAAGTAGTTGAAGATATTGTTAATATATTTATGAAAGTAAAACCTATGCAATCCTATTCTATCCAATGTTCATAGAAGAGGAAAATTATCTAACATTTTAATATGATTTTATTGTGGGTTATTTTTTCTAATATAAAAAATAATAAAAAATAAAAGTAAAATTTGTATTAGTACAAGCTAAGTATTGATATTCAATAGTTAATATCCCAAGAAGCATTGAATAGTTTTCTACAAAGATAAAATCTAATGTGCAGTATAAATCAAATTGTTTGATAATAACTATCTACTAATAATACATTTGAAATATCTATTGGCATATTGACAACCTATATTAATTAACATACATTCAATGTGTGGATACATTTTATAGTCATCGATTCTAACATTCTTCTTTACTTATCAAATAGATCTTCTTAGAAACCTATCGCATTCCTATTTTATGAAAACTACTCATTATCTTAAGGTTTAACAAATATATCAACTTATTTGAAAAGTGATAATTTTAAAAAAAAAAAAAAAAAAATAGTGATCAACCTACAAATATTTAGGATATTATAATGACTATAAAATGTCAACTAAGGGAAATCATTATTGTTACATCACATGGCTACTCAAAATATTTGGAAACTTTTCATGATATAAGGATAAAATAACTTTTTGTTGTCTAATATGACCTTTCATATTTTTTCATATTATTCTTGATTACATTTCATTTTATTTCATATTTATTGGTTCAGTCTAAAGAAGTTACAACATTTTTACTGCAAGTAGGTTTACAAACCCTAAATTTGAGGGTTTCAATGAAGATGTGGCCCCAACCTACAATTACATGGGTGGCTTTTCATGGCCTTCTAAAATTTGAAAGGTTAGAAAATTTACTTTAATATGCTAAGTGGTGGATTTTTCTCAGAGGATCTAATGGTCTTATGAATGTGCCCTAGGCTGAATATTGCTATGTATTCAATCAAGAAAGTATTGGTTTCATTGATAGGACTTGGAATGAGACCACAAGACTTGGGGAGTGGTCATTTCTTGGTGAAATAAGTTATATAAGACCTTATGAAATAACAAACCAAACCTAGGTACCCATCTTTGTTCATTACCAAGTGTTCCATGTTTAATATGGCCAATTAGGCCTTTGAGGCTTCTATAGGTTTAGGGGTGCTGGTGTAGGTTGGGAAGTTGATGTTTGGAGGATTGATAGAACTTTCAAAAGGGTATCTGAAACCCTAGTATTTTTGCCAAGTTCTATGGAGAAATATCAAGTTGTTGTCCAAAAACCAATAAAAATGCTACAAGGGGAATTAGGCCTCTTGAGAGCAATTTTGCATAGTAGAAGTTGGGGAAGCCAAATAATTATAGAAGTCCAATCCTTGAGTGCTCCCTAGAATGTTCCATGTTTGAGTTGGGCCCAAGGAATAGTTTGAAGTACATTTCCTATTTCATTCCCATTTTCTCATTATTGGTCTCTAGAATCACTAAGAGGAAAAGTTGCTTTGAAAGCTGAAAGATTGGATAGAAGTTTGTAACCTTTTGATAGGTTGTTGAAAGGAGTCTTTGAGGCCTCTAGAAGAGTTGATAAGGTAGATGTAACTTAAGAATTTTAAGATTGTGGTCTCACTAAGCTTTTTTTGTGATCATTTTGCATCATTGAACGATTTCAAAAAATAGTTAAAATTTTAGGGGGCGCACACTTTGCACAATGTTATTTTTTTTTTCTGAAAAATTAGTACCACTTTTAATGGCCCCCTTTTTTGAGGGCCCAAAATTAAACCATTTTGAAAAAAGGTTGAAAGTTTAGAAATTAGATTCAAAGGACGACTTTTTTTTTTTGTCATATCTTACAATTTTGAACGTAACTATCTTCAAATTCTTATTGAAGTTCATAAATTACTAATTTTAGAAGAAAAATGATGTAGGAACATCCTAGGTTGCCTTGTTATCCTACTCATTTTTGTTCATTCTGCAAGTTGGTGCCTAGCAATTCCTTCATGTGCCTAGTTATTGTAGCAATTCCTTCATGTGCATAGCAATTTCTTCATGTGCCTAGCAACTCCTTCATGTGCCAAGTTACTATAGCAATTCTTTCATGTGCCTAGCAATTCCTTCATGTGTCGAGTTACTATAGCAATTCCTTCATCTGCCAAGTTACTATAGCAATTCCTTCATGTGCCGAGTTATTATAGCAATTCTTTCATGTGTTGAGTTACCTAGTGTATGCTGAGTGACTCTTCATGTGCTGAGTTACATAGTGAATACCAAGTGTCAACATTTGAATGTGATTTCTACGAGCTAACTTGTGAGATTTATTTTGATCGTGACATTTATGTTAAGATCTTTTCTTGGGATGTGTCCAGACTATTGTTGGGTTGACCTTCCTTTTATGTAATGTTCTAGAATAATTTGTAATTCATTTTGGAAATTATATATAACACGTTTAGGCTTAAAGTGAGGGAAGTTTTTGGGGGAAGAGGAATTCTGGAGAGCAGAACTAAAAGTGTGAATTTGTAGTTGGATCTTTTAATTTGAATGTATTTGTAATTGGTGGTAACCCAGAAGGCCTTATAGCTGGGCATGTATGGAGATGTTTTGATGAATCAATAAAAGTGTTTCTCTCTTCTTCCTCCTTTGGTTGATGTTCCTTGTGTTTGCTTCCATTGAGTTAGCTCTTGCAGGGTGTTTTGGATAGCTGGGTGAGCCTTTGGCACTAGTTATTCATCATTTGCCTACATAAAAAAAAAACAAGTCACTTATACACCCATTTTGGCAACACAACTTTGCACACTTACCCAATATTTATTAATCTTATTAATACTCAACCACGTGAACAATATAATTAGCAACCATAAGAAGATATACATACATGATAATATCAGATATGCTAATTAGGGAAACCCTTTCTTAGAGGGAAAATACTGGTGGGGATGGTACCAGGAAAATGATGTCGTAATATAAAAATTCCTTGTAAGAGGATGGAGTTTATTAGGAGTTAATGAAATACATTTAGTACATATCAGTTCCTATTAGGAGATTCTAATGGACTATTAGGAGTTGTGTCAACCTTGTAGAAGGCAGAAGGACCCAATGTCCAAATAGCTTCAGGGGCAAGATCATTGAACTCACTATCCAACTAATCTCTATATTATTCCTTGTAGAATAATAGAAAATGAATGATCTCAAGCTCCTTTATCCTCTTGACTATACGTATCCTCTTTTGATCTCAATACTAGATCACCAACTTCACATCCAAATAATCCCTTGGATCGCTTACTCACATTTACCAAATACTTCACATACCACACGCTTACTTTCTCACATATCTCATATTTCATCATAAAGAAAATAGCCCTCCTTTATACCATATCCTTAAAATAATTCCCTGATTTATTGTTAAGGCTTTCCTAATTAATTATAATAGGACCTCATTAAGATATTAGAAAATATTACATCTTTTCCTAATTACAAGTCACCGTCAGATCACATTATTTACAACTTCTCACATGTATAGTTGTAGATCTTGTGCAATTATTGACATCATCATCAAGTTGTCTACTATCACTTTCTAATTGTGCTTACCATGATTCTATCCTAGTTAAGAGATACAAATCAATCATTATAAATCACTTATCATGTACTTTATCTACTTACTATCTTCTGTAATTCATGAATATCTTTTACATGTCATAGACTTTATGTATGCGTACTCATCCATAGAACTAAGACACAATGTAGAATTCCTTCTTAACTATGCTTGAGTTGATTATCAATACATAGTCTGAACAACCTCATTCTCTATCTGTTACTCGACCAATCTTCATAGAAAAAATACTATGTTGACATCAATGATAAAGACACACATGAATGCATCCTGTCAATCATGTTATCCATCTATCCAATGCTTAGAATACCCCTCCAAAGGAATACCATCATTATTCATGCTAATAACCTCCCTCTTTGGCATTGATGGAAACATAGATGACTCTAATCTAAGTTCCAAGAATACCAAATCAAACTATGTTTTTGTTGGTTTTTACTCCTTTTCAAATGGTCTTCATCAATCAAATCTAGAAGTCATAGGATGACACAAGAAGAGATTGAAAAGCTAGGGCTATAGGGACACCTAACTTTCCAATCAACTTGCTGAGTAATAGAATACAATTAAACAACATAGAGAAAAACACCAACAAGACAAGGAAATTAAAAAATGCTTTATTAATTCATCAAATTATTTGCATACTCACCCATCTCTAAGGTCCTCTAGGTCATGACCAACAAATACAACTTCAAAGTACATAATCCAGGTTCAAAGTCACTATTCTAGGAACATCTTCTCTCCCCTTTCTAAATTATGTTTAACCTAAACCTAAACATCCTTACTTATACTTGCCAAAATAGCTTACAGAAGATTCTAGATCGTTACACAATATAATGGCTAATCTTAAAAGGTTCTACACACATCCCTAGACAAGATCCAAACATTAATTTGGTGATCTAAATTAATTACATAAGTCAACTCAAACTAAAAACGAATCATAGAAAAACTTGATCAAAGAAGGAATTGAGCATTAGTAAATATTAGGCTCACTCAGCACATGAAGGAACTCTTGGCCAACATAGAATAGCTCATCCAATACTAGCTAGCTACAGTAACTCATCCACCACTACCTACACTAACTCAACCAATACTAGCTACAATAACTTGGCCATCATTGAACAACTCCGGAGCAATAGCAACTTGGAAACCATTGGCACTCGGCTCCGACATGGAGAATGAACAAAGATGAGCAGGATAACAAGAAAACCCAGGATGCTCCTACACCAAAGGAAAACTATTTTGTTTATGCTTTCTCATTCTAAGTCTCACCATTAACATCAATTAGTTTCAATAGTATTTCTCCCCCATTATTACAATCTCTCTCCCTCGTTATTTTAGAGAGCTTATATTCTCCATCTAAAACACTTCTCCTACATACATAGGAGATGTTTTTTCATTCAACCTCTCCCCCATTGAAAAAATGAGAAAGGCTTCATTATGTCATCATCTTCTCAAAGTCTTCAACTGGCTACAGTGTTCAAAGATAGTGTTCAACACCAACTACCGAGAGTCCTTGATGACTCTACTCATCTCACATAGTCCCCCATACAAGAAGTATCAACATTTAGTGTAGATGAACAATAGTGCTTTGTACCACTAGATTGATGTATTCTTTGCATCATTTACTCAAGAGTAGGAAGGGGCATAAGCCCAAGTATACCTCACAAATACTCAAATGTATCTTTAGGAAAGTGTTTTGTAAAGATATTTACAATCTAATCTTTTGTACTCACATACTTTAATCTGATCTCTTTATCTACAACTTTTTCTATCAAAACACGATACTTAATAGATACATGCTTAGTCTTATAATGCAACATGAGATTCTTAGACATACTCACTGTACTTGTGCTATCACAATATATGATAATAGGTTTTGAGAATTCTATCTCAATATCCTTGAACAACTACTTCATCCACTTGATCCGATTATAATTTTTTGCTACTGCTACATACTCTACTTTTGATGTACTTTATGAAATATAGTCTTGTTTCTTCCTCATCCAAGAAACCTATCTTCCTCCAAGGAAAAATACTCCACCACTAGTGCTCTTTCTATCATTCATATTGCCTGCCTAGATTGCATTAGTATATGCATACAAAGTAACATCACTTGATTTTTCATACCACAATCCAAAATCAAGTGTACCCTTCGAATATCTGAATATTTTCTTTACTAATGTATAATATGAGTCGTTAGGATTAGCTTAAAATCTTGCTACTATCCCAAATACATTTTCTATATCTAGGTTAGTGTGAGTTAGCTATTGTAAAACTCCAATCATAGATCTATACTTCTTTTTCTCAACTATAGGTATCTCATCCTTGCTAGATAACTTGTTACCAATTATCAAAGGTGTACCAACATGCTTACAACTTTCCAAGCCAAATATTTTTGAAATATCTTTCAAATACTTATCTTATGATTAGAAAATACCATCATTATTTTGTATAATCTGTAGACCCAAGAAAATTTTCATCTTACCAATCATACTCATCTCAAATTCATTGTTCATTTCATTAGCAATTTTTCTACTCCTTTTATCATTACCTTCAAAGATTATGTCATCCAAAAATATTACAAAAATCAACAATTCCTTGATTTTAAAAATATCTATAAGCTTTTCTTTTCAATGAGTAACCAAAGAATGTACTTTCATCACTTCTTGCATAAAACTTACCAATATCATCATCTCTCTTTCTGTAGCACTTACTTCAAAAGATTCTGAAATATGTTACTAAGTGTTTGTGTCCAAACCATATTTCTTAGGCAGTCTTGTTTGTACCTTTTCTAATATGCACTCTATTCATGGTGTATAGTATTATATTGAATTCTTCTTTCCAAAATATCTTGCATGCATCATTTTCAAGCATAATGGCTCTTGTGACTTCTATTATAGATCTATTTCTTCTTTCAGCATTCCCATTTTTCTTGGGAGTCTCAGGTTTTGACAGTTTTTTCTTAATACCATTTTCTTCACAAAAGTTATTCAACTCTCCGCCTCTATCTAATATCAAACATTTTGTCTTTACTCCAGATTCATTCTCAACTCTTTTCTTGATCAACTTAAACTTTTCAAATGCCTCTGAATTTTCTTTAAGAAATGCTACCACATCATTATGGTGAAATCAGAAAAAATAAATCAGAAAATACCTTTCACCATAGAATCCTCTTGTTCTGGTAAGACTACTCAAATCTATATGAATAATCTCCAATTTTATTGTGGTAGTGAACTTCTTTCTAAGAAACAAACTTTTCTTCTACTTAGCCATAAAAAATTCTTTACAAACAATATTAGTAGGTTTCGCAATTCTATGTAGATCTCTAACAAAAAATGTACCACTAGCCTTCACAATTCTATCAAAGTTTATGTGATAAAATCTTCTATGCCATAACCAACTTTTATCCATCTTTGCAACCAAACAAGTCATATCTGTAGGGTTCAATTTAAACACATTACCTATGGATCTTGTACCAGTGTCAATTAACTTACCATCTTTACCCTTGATAATACATGTCTTCTTTGTTAATTTCAATTGATAACCTTTATCAACCAACTATCCAACACTCAATAGATTATGGTTTAATCCATCAACAAAATAGACATCATCAGTGTTATTCTTTCCATCAAGAGTAATAGATCATATTCCCTTGATATGACAAGTTGCATTGTTACCAACTTTGATAATTCCTCCATCATGATTACTAAACTTAACAAACTTATTCATGTCTCCATTCATATGATGAAAAACACTATTTATAATCCAATCAGATTTCTTTTCAAATTGTAAAACTAATGATTTTTCTTCTCTGATTTCTTTTTCAGGATTTTCTTTTTTTATAACTACAAATCCTAATTCATCATCACTTTCACTCTGAACTCTTTCTTTACACTCACCATCTTCATTTTCATACAAACAATCGCTACATCTTCTAGACATGAGATTCTTCTTATACTTCTTCTCTCGTTTGGGACACTTAGGAGCATAATGACTAGAAATTCATTATAGGTCCAACATTTTAAAATTCTCTTATGATCTTGTTATCTTCTTAAAAGTGGGGCAATTCTTTCTTCAATTCTTTTATCCTCCTCAGATCTGGATCTTTTGCTACTAGCATAGTCTCCATGGGTGCCTTCACTTCTTGATAAAAGACAAACACTCAATGCATGAAAAGATGTTTTCACTCTCAAAAATTCTTCAAATTTCTTTAAGCTTACTTTGTCTCCTCCCAATCTTCCAAGTAGAGTCTCTTGGGTAAAATTCTTTGTATAAGGTATAACTTTCTCAATCATCTACGTTGTCTATTTGAATGGTGGTGTTACAGATTTCAAGATCCTCCATATAATATCATCTTCATCTTTAGATCCTTGAAAAAAATTAATCCCTGCAATAATTTTTGATATCCTATCAATATAGCTTCTTATAGATTCATCTTCCATCATTTTAACATCTTTAAACAAATATTTATAACTTTGTAGTCTAATTCTTTTAGCATTCTTATCACCCCTCAAAATTATATTTTAAGGCTATGCAAATTTCATGAGATTTCTCTAAGGATTCTACCTGAATACATTCATTCTTAGGAAGAGATGACCATAATGCTTCTCTAACAAGCATATTACAAATAAAATTATCTCTTTCAACTTCACTGCAATGCTCAAGTTTTCCTTCTTCCACAATCTTCTTTCTATTCTTTGTCATCAGCTAATACCCTAGAACGAAACATAGCAAATGAGTTTTCATCTTCTCCTTCTAGTTCTCATAGTTGAATCCATGAAATGTAGGACTTTATTTTCTCAAATGACCCTCCATTGATCTCCTTAATCTATTAATCTTTTTCTTCAAGGACCTGATGCTCTGATACCAATTGTTAGAAAGTAAAGTCTATCGAGACAACAGAGAGGGAATGAGGGGGTGGTGAATTAGTTATCGAACTACTAAAACATATATCAGCCTTATTAATCCTTAACAATGTGAACAATATAATCAACAATCATAAGATGATATACAAACAAAATAACAACATTTATGTTAACTAGGCAACCCTTGATCAGAGGGAAAACCTTGGTGAGGATGGTATCCGTAAAATGATGTACTAGTATAAAAGTTCCTTGTAAGAGGATGTACTCTAATATGAGCCAATCAAATACATTTAGTACATATCAGTCTCTATTAGGAGACTTTGAAACCATGTTAGGAGATTCCAATCCTATTAGGAGTTGTGTCAACCCTCTTAGGAGTTGTAAAAGGAAGAAGGACCTAATTTCCAAACAATGTTAGGGACAAGATCATCGAACTCACTGTCCAACCAATCTCTGTATTATTCCTTGCAGAATAATAGAAAAGGAATGATCTTGAACTCTTTTTCCCTCTTTCCCATATCTATCCTCTTCTGATCTCAATCTTAGATCACCAACTTCGCATCCAAATAATCCCTTGGATTGCTTACTCGCATTTACAAAATACTTCACATATCACACACTTTCTTACTTGCTCTCATATCTCACATTTCATCACAAGGAAAATAATGTTTCATTATGTCATATCTACAAAATAATTTGTTGGGTTGTCCTTGAGGTTTTCCTAATTAATTATAATAGGACCTCATTAAGATAATACAAAACATTACATCTTTTTGCAATTACAAGTCATTGTCAGCTCATAGTCTTTACAACTTCTCACACATGCAACTATTGACCTTGCACACATACCAACATCATCATCAAGTTGTCTACAATCACTATCTAATTGCACTTACCATGATTCTATCCTAGTTAAGAGGTACAAATCAATCATTCAAAATTACTCATCAGGCACTTTGTCTACATACTATCTTCTATAATTCATGAATATCTTCCCCATGTCTTCAACTCTCTGTTTGTGTACATTTTCATAGAACTAGAACACAATATAGAATACATCCTTAACTACACTTGATCTGATTATCAATACATAGTCTGTATGACGTTGATCTTTGCCTGCTACTATGCCAATCTTTACAGAAATAATGCTATGTTTACATCAATGAGAAACATAGTCATGAATACAACATGTCAATCATGTTATCCATCTATCAATGCTTAAGATACTCCCCCAAAAGAATACCATCAACATTCATCCTAACATCAAGAACTAACTACCCTTGAAGGAAGAAAGAATTGAAATGCTAAAGGCCTTGCTCTGCATTAAAAAAGATCAAGATTTGCTTGGGGAAGAAATGAACATTTTTTCTTACTAGAATGATTTGGTTTAGGCCAAAATAGAGGAGGACATTGGTAGACTAAAGGGGCACCTGGATAAAAGATCTATGAAGAGGAAGCATAAGGAGGAGACTCCTAGAATGAAATAAGGTCATTTGGAGGCCTCCCAAAAGTTGAGTGAGACAAGGCCCTTTTGTTCCCCTAAGTTCTCCTCATTGGATCAACTCAAGGACCTACACAGGTATTGGATCGATCTACGTTTTGTTGCCTTTGGGTGGTGAGTGTTGGGTCCTTGTGTTTTGTATTTTGGTTATTAATGGTGTTGGGTTTTATTTGTAGTGTTCACCTACTGAGCTAGTCAATGTGGTAGTATGCTACTATTTTGTAATTTTTAATTTTCTTTTGGAGTCGGTTTGGTCAGTTAGTTGGCTAGTTTTAGTGGTGTCTAGTTTTCTTTCATTTGCAGTCTAGTTAGCAGTTTCAAGTTTGTTGTTTTAGCTTACTTTTTTCTATTTCTTTTAGTTCTAGTTCTATCTGGTAAATGTCACTTCTTATGAATTTATTTTATTATCTTTGGACTTGATGTTAGTTTTTTTGTAATGGGTTCAGGCCCTTCCCTCTTTACTTAAATAGATAGAGATAGAGGAGTGATGTGGGATTGTTTGTTAGTCTACTGTTGAAAAATTCCAATAAGTGTCTTGTTAGAATTTAAATATTTTACAAGAATTTGTACAATTCTTGAACTCCTTTATGTGTGTGATTTATATTGGCTACAAAATTTTATTATAATATTTAGAAGATATATCATAAATATAGATTTGTAATTGTACTTCAAAAAACATCATTTTAAATAAATATCACTTATATACATAAATAGTTAGATTTGAGTGGTGACTTAAAGAATATTTTATTGAACCTAATAATTTTAGGGTCTAAGGAAAAGAACATCCAATATGAAAATCAAAAAAAGATTTATGTGATTTTAAGCATGTGCTAAAATCATAGTAATTTGACAATTCTTGTACATAATAGAATTTAGAAAAATAAAGGTGAGACTATTTTTTTATAAAAAAAAATTATGTTTCCTTGATTTTATTAATAGAAATTAGTATATGCTCCATATGTTAGGTTATTTTATTAGTGGTGACATAAATAGAACTACATAATACTTTTTGTATACAATTGTTGAGCCATTAAAAGAATTGAATTACATGTCTTGATATTGTATATTATGTTAATAATTTTTATATTTTTTATTGAATCTTAAGTAAGTCTTCTTAGAAAAACAAAAGTATCTTATAGATAAAGGGAGACACTATTAGGCTCTGCATCTAATTTTAATTTTGATTATGCTAACAATTTAAATGTTAAGTTTATACAATGTTTATATTTTGATAGAGGTAGAAAAATAAATGATAGTAAATGTACCATTAGTTATGCATTTATCATAAGATTGAATTTGTACATTGGAACAAAGAAGTACACTATTATGAAAATATTAATGCAATGTTGCTTATAAATTTGTTTGAATAGTGTGCAGTCTTGAATATGTGAGTCACAATTAGGAAGGAACAATTCTAATCAAATTGAGACAATAAAAAGTCAATCAAATTAATGAATAATTCAATTATACTAATATGAAAATATATTGACACTCAACATAATTTTGTACTAGAAAAGATTCAATTAGAGAAGAGAATTAGTCAAATTAGAAAAGAAGGCTAGTATATCCCATGCTTTGTTCAAGTTCTACATAAGATAAAGTTCATATAATGCAGGGTGCACCCAACATCTAGAAAAATTATAACATATTCAACATATGTTAATTACATATTGCAGATATATAAATAGATATTAAAGATGTATTATATTATATTTTGGCTTTGTACAAAAATGTTCAATATTGATAATATTAATTTTTAAAATTTTGTTCATTATTCTTACATTAAGAAAAACAGAAAAATACTCCTACTGCTGGCGCGATTCCATTCCAGCTAAGATGTTGATTGAGCATCCTCTTCTAAAATGTTACACCTGCTGTCATCCCTGACAATTTCTCTACACAAAAAGAAGGGAGAAAAAGAGACAATAAAAAACAATTTATTATCCTCCTATATATTTTTAAAAATTATTATACTAATATTTCTATTTTAAATCTTATAATAAGCCTTTTTATTAAAGAATATTAAATAACACAACTAAATTGCATAAAACAAGCGTAGATAATTTACCACGAATTATTTTTTTCAAGTACTTGGGCAACGAAAGTGGGATTGAATCGGCTTCCATAGATTTTACTTTCAAAACTCTATTGACAATTTTCTTCAGCAGCTTCGCCTCATCACTAGAACATACCAATAATACAACAGATTGTAAAGACGTAGCTTAAGATTACCTCTCTTCGCAAAATTAAGAAAATGAAAATAGTGCATGAAGTGATGGCTGTTGTAAAGAAAATGCATAAACTAGATTTTTTCACTTACTCCTTGTTATTAATGACGTGACCCACATAATATGAAACGTCGTGGAGCGCATTCATCCACTCCTGGAGCTTTTCTGTGCTGTATCTTCCCTTCTCTTCATGCCGGCAAAATGCCTCAGCAAAGGCTCCTTTCCCATATCGCACATCCTCTGGCTGAACATGATAAAAAAGGGGAACAATTTGCGTGCCAGTTTTAAGCATAAAGGAAAGCTCTGCCAGACACCAGGGAGATTTTGCGTACTTCTCAGAAATTATTGCTATGTGAAGCTTGGAACTACAGATTGCAGCTTCTAGTGCTGCAGGGTAGAACTCCCCCAATTCAAGCTCTTGTGAAGCAAGAAAAACCCTAAACCCCCTGCCTTTCAGTGTCTTGTAGAGATGATTGGCGAGGGTTTCTTTAGAATCCACGCCATGATTATTTATAAATACATCATACGGCAACTTTTCCTTTGGCAATTTTTTTGTTGGAGAAATTGGGGCAACTTCTTCAAAAACATTAGTGACAGCCGTGGCTAAAACTGAAATATTGGGACGACCTAATCCAAAGAAGGAAGAAAGGAAAGAAAAACAGTAAAAGATGGATGAAAGTAGAAGTTTGTATAAGGGTTTAGGAGAAGTAGAGGGATGAGAAACATTTGTTGGCTCGTTCAAAGGATGATCCCCTGAGGTAGATGAAGAGGTCGACGCCATGACCAGTTCAAAATTTTACACCCCCCCAAAAAGCAAGAAAACCAAAGAAATTTGGAAAGAAAAAGGGAGAATTCAGACGTTTTGAACGGAGTTTTCCCTGGAGAACATCGGTATATTTCGACTGGTTTAATTTCTTGCCAGTTGTGTCTGAGCTGTGTATGTTAGTTTCTAGATACAGTTGCCTAAATGAGACGATTCGATGGATTCGTACAAGAAAAAGAGACTTGTTTTTCACACTTTAGTCACAATGCAAATTTAATAATTATCTGCACTCGGTAGCATTTATAAGGCTTGCAAAATGGAAGTGGACCTAAATATTTATATTGCTTTAACAATACTAGGGATTAATAAAGTTATTGTCTTATTCAATAATATATTCAATAATATATAGGAAACATTTATTTAGTTTTAAAGGGAATATCTTATGTAATACTAGATGAATATTTATTGGTTTTGAAATTTAGTTTAATACAATCTATATATGTTGTGTCAATATTTGTATTAGGATTTTTGATTGAGATATTCAAATAAGTAGTATTACATGTCTTATAATACTATTGTAGATTATTGCTACTTGACTCGAATTCCATCATCCAATGTGATTTGGTAGTTCACCACACAACAACAAGGATTGATTAAAGAAAATGTAAATCCAAGATTATCTCTACCATTTATGCTAGTTAAACTATCAATTAGAAAGAGGTGTGTTTGAGTCTTCTCCAAATGGCACGCCCATGCAAGAAGATCAATTTGAGAACTTAGCACTATGTAATTGTTTGAAGATCAATTTGAGAACTTAGCACTATGTAATTGTTTGAGCTGCTTCTAGTGGAGTTAATATCCATGATTGTAGAATTGGGCTATTAGTTTAGATGAGAGAATTAGGCCAAATAATATGCAATCCTCTATAATATAAAGAGCTAATGTAGTCAGACTAATTAGCATCTATGGAACAAAATAAATTGGTCTCTACTTAGCAGAACTGGGCTTGTGTAAAAAATCTCTATTTAATTCTATTTTCTTTGTGTGGTTGCATTCAATTTCTACTATTGGTATCAGAGTCATAGATAAGATCTTGGAGATGTTTGCAGAAAATTGAGATGAAGCAAAGAGAAGGTTGTTCACAGGTAATTTATTTGTGTAAAGAAATTCTTTGAATTAATCGAAAAATTAGGTAAGAAAGTTAAGAAGGAGAATGAAAGTCTTATTTGTAAACAAGATATTTTGAATGACGAATTAAGAAAGTTAGAGAAGTGTAATTTAGAATTTTTAGAGGATTTTAAAAAAATTGGAAAGCAGAGATATCAATATCTATGTCAAATTGAGAAGCTTGAAAAAGAATTAGAAAATGTTAAAATAGAAAATGTTGAATTGAAAAATAATTTAATGTTAGTTGATGAAATCAAAAAAGAGAATGAAGATATGAGTAAGAAGTTAAAAGTTTTGAAAGAAGAAAAAGAAATTTTGAAATCAAAGCATCTGTTTGCGATGTTGCTTGTAGCACAAAAGATTTGGTTAGTTCTTTTGTTTTGTTAGTTGAAGATGAAGGTGAACAACCATCTACAATTATGGATGCAATTTGTCCAGATAGTGTCAAATATTATTTTAAGGATAATATTGGCTTGAAGATTATGCAGAAAATGGGTTTTCAAGGAAGTGGATTAGGAAAGCATGGACAAGGAATGAAGGAGCCCATCAAACCCATTTGGAGGTTGAAATTTGAAGGCCTTGTATTTGGTAAAAGAGAGAGATTTGATGTTGCTCATGATAGATATGACGTTAGTAGTACTGTAGGTTCAAACAAATTATGTTCGAGTATAAAATGTAATTGATGTTCCCATTATAATAGAGATGTAAATACATAGGATAAATGTTGTGATCTTCACCCTTGTAGCATTTGTGGGTTGAAGAGTCATAGTGAAGAGACGTGTTGGAATAGAGATTGCAGTGGACAATCTTTGAAAGGTTGTATACAAATTGATTATGGATGGATTGATGGATCCTATTGGAAAAAAGTGACAAAAATGTTAAGAAGGTTGTACAAATCTCCATGTTTGCATGTTAAAAGTGACATTGGTGGATCAAGGTTTATATATTTGAGTGAAGTAGTTGATGACTGCTTGTTCTGATTGGCACATGGATGTTTCATGAGTCTTCTCTATGTTAGAGAAAGAAAGGGAAGATTGAACCTTGTGATCTCTCATGAAAGAGAGAAATTAAATAAGAGATAGTTCACTTCTAGAAGTTCTATATGAGTCTATAAGACTTCGGTGATGAGAAAAGAGAAAAATTGATAAAGAGATGGTTGACTTCTATTAGAAGTACCATACAAGTCTATAAGACTAATGAGAAAGAGTTGCATTTTAAGATGCAAGAGTTAAGTTTGAGTGCCTTGAGATCGAATTAAGAGTCTCAACATCAAGGGGGAATATGTAGATTACTGCTACTTGACTCCAATTCCATCATTGAGTGTCATCTGGTAGTTCACTGCACAACAACAAGGACTGATTAAAGAAAATGTAAATCTGAGATTATTTCCACCATTTATGCTAGTTAAAGTATCAATTAGAAAGAGGTGTGTTTGAGTCTTCTCCAAATGGCACACCCATGCAAGAAGATCAATTTGAGAACTTAGCAATATGTATTTGTTTGAGCTGCTTCCAGTGAAGTTAATATCCATGATTGTAGAATTGGACGATTAGTTTAGATGAGAAAATTAAGCCGTATAATATGCAATCTAAAGAGATAATGTAATCAGATTAATTAGTGTCTATGGAATAAAAGAAATTGATTTCTTCTTAGCAGAGCTGGACTTGTGTAAAAAATCTCTATTTTATTCTATTTTCTTTGTGTGACTGCACTCAGTTTCTACAACCATTGATAGATAATCAAGGGGATTTCATATCAACAGGCTCAGGTGATGATAGATGATATATTGGAAGATTTTGCACCTACTTTGATCCATGAGATAGCAGGAAAGGAAGCAGTCACTATGAGGGGGCTTGTTTTTGTTCCAAACTCCCAGTTTGCTCTCAGATTGGTATTCTAGATAGTAAGGAGTGGGGGGAGTAATTGCAGAGCTTATAGGTGTAGTTTCTATCCAAAAAAAATTGACCAGTAACAATTTCAGACGATTGCCCCGTGGAAAGATATTCTGGACCAATATGCCCTACATTACTAACAACTATAGCAGTATTGCAAGTCCAGTATCGCTAAAACGGTTTCGAAGTATTCATCTAGTAGGATGTTTTCCGGTTTTAGATCACCATGAATTATCTTGGGATCACACTGCTCGTGCAAATAGAGGAGTCCCCTTGCAGCTGCTAGGGATATCCTCTTTCTTGTAGCCCAGTCCAATGTGATCTGTCGGTTTACAATATGCAAATTAGTTTGTTCTATAACCAAATTGTACCGTGGTAATAATCTATACCAAAATCCAACATTCTGTTTAAAAAAAATTAACACAAAAAGGAAATAGCAAAGAATATGAACTACATTTTATACCCAGTTACCCCACTTGTGCTCTACCCTTTACATTTGGAAACGCAGAGAGGAAGTTTTTAAGGATTTAAACCTCTCAGACAAGAGGCCACGCTTCCATAGATCATGTATGGATAAAGCCTAAGATCTTCGACTTCTCTTCTCATCACAACCATTATATGACGCGTCCAATTGTTCCTCGTCTAACAGACAGCTAGATCTTTCAATAAGGGCGAGTTTATTTTAATATAATTGCTCAGCAAGAGTCATCTTAGCAGAATGATACATTACTGAATTATCCACAATCTAAACATTGTGACCGCTTTGAACAGATTGAATTGTTGTGAATAAAGAATTTTGTATATCTTCCTGGATTGGATTGCATAAATTAAAAGCTCTGCCAAACACCAGGGGGATTGCGTAGTTCTCAGAAAGTATTGCTATGTTTTAGAGAGGGTTGGCGAGATCTTATTTAGAATTCATGCCACCATGATTTATAAATACATCATAAGATAGGTTTGCCTTAATTGGCATTGTTTTTTCTGGAGAAGTTGGGGCAACTTCTTCAAAAACATTAGTGACGGGCACTGAAATATTGGGAAGACCTGTTCCAAAGAAGGAAGAAAGGAAAGATAAACAGTCAAAGATGGATGAAAGTAGAAGTTTGTATGACGGACGAGATTCATGTTGTGGAGAAACATTTGTCCGCTCATTCGAAGGATGATCCCCATGAGAGATAAATGAGCAGATCGACGCCATGCACCAGTTTACACCCCCAAAAAAACAAGAAAACCAAATAAAGTAGGTAAGAAGGGGAGAATTCACGCTGCGGGAATGAAGTTTTATTACCGTGCGCCCCTCGGGAACATCGGTATATTTGGACTGGTTTAATTTATTGCCAGTTGTGTCTGAGCTGTCCATGTTAATTTCGAGATAATGTTGCCTAAATCAGACGATCTGATCGATCCATACAATAAAAAGAGCCTTGTTTTTCACAATTTAGTGACAACGTATATTTTAGAATTATCTGCAATCGGTAGCCCTTATAAGGTTTTGTGAAATGCAAGCGGACCTAAAGATTAATAAAACTACTTGACAATACTTGATTAATAAAACTACCGTCTTTCACTTTAATTCCATCATATTTTGAAACAATTTATATAGTTTTCGAGTGAATTTATCGTGTAACACTTTATGAATATTTTTGTAATAATATAATGAATAAGTGGTTTCAAAGCTAGAAGACATTTATATTTATTAGTTTCGATAAAGAAATTACATAATTTAAATATGGTGTTATAATAATAATATTAAAATATATGAATGTACTAATATTATTAAGGATATTTATCCAATAATTCTTATTAGAGATTTTAATCAAATTTTCAAAATGATCTAAATTTAATATCAAGTTACATTTTTCACTTTTAAATAATGAATAAATATGAGCAAAATGTGTATCGAGATTATGAGATAGACAACACAGATCTTGTATTACAGATAACTAGATCAAATAATTATTTACAATTAATTTTCTAAATATATCATCATATTAATAAAAATAAAAATAATAATATTGTTTTTCAAGTACAAAAATTCCAGTGTTCGAAGAACACAGCACTTTTATAATAAACAATTAAAAAATATATATATTAGACATTTATATTAAGATTTAAGTAGAATTCATAATCACAGAGCGCACTCCTCTCTTCGTGAAGCTTTTCTGCGTCTATTTTCCCTTCTTTCGATAATATTGGTACGTTGACTATTAGAGACACCAGTAGCCAACAATGAATTGGACAGTACGAAAATTAGGATTCGATGGGACATAAACTGCATTCGGTAACGTCTTTTAACGTGGACGATATGAATTACGAGGGAAACATTCGGCAGGATCTATGAAAGTGGCCAACTGATATGTCAAGATAAACATCTAGTGGAGACCGATGATATGTTTAGAACTATTGTGATCATCAAATCAACAGCTAAATAAAATTCTAGGAGATTGGGATCAACAAATCAATAACTAAATGACAACCAAAGAAAACGAATTCAAAATTAATTAACCATTGTTATAACGTATTAATGTTGTCTTTGCACCGTTGGCCGTTTCGATTATTTCAAAAGATCCGCTTCTCGTTTCCGTCGATCCCGAGGCAAGTTCCTTGTTTCCCCGCCGATTGATAGAATGGCTCAAAGAGAGGACAACTAATGGAATTTCACGAGTAAAAAATACGCCCAAAAAATAGTATTTATTAAATACGCTCGTGAAACTTTTAAGAGAAGAAAATTTTGACAGTATCCTTGCGAAATGGGCCAAACTGGAGCTTTGCAACAGGCTATGTAAATCCAGCGAAGCATAGTAGAAGGGAATTTTTATAATAATATATTTTTCAGCCGATAGGCTTATTGCAGAGAAGTGTCGCCCGATTGTTCTGACTTACCGGCGTTGTGGGACGCCTGAAAAGAATTTTAATCGGTTTGGAAAAAGCATATCACGTTCCATTGGGCATAGTGCTTCTGTACCAATTCAAAAGCTGTGGCCTGCCTAGTGCTCCAGACAAATCGTCCGGCCGTATAGAAAAAGTACCTTTAAAAAAAACAGAAAAATGCATGATGCATACATCCTTTTTTAATGGCACGGTCATCTCATGGAAGTCCATCCCATGGACCCATCTCTCGTCTTTTTGTGTCCTTCCCTTGTGTCCTATGGGCGTGTGACAGATGTTTCATTGAACGATGTGTTTTTTATTAAATATGTAGTCTTACAGATGCCAAGTAATGGAGCTATATTGGTGAAGCAATCTTATTTGATGCGGTTTTGTGGGCCCATTTAATGTTGCATCAAGTTAGATAATTGTTTACGTATATTTGATTAGCCATTACTGCTACTTCATCGTAGAGTTAAGCATTTGAAATGATTTAATTGTAGTCAGTCAACAAAACATTTAAACATTTATTCGATCTCGTTCGTAAGTTTGCATTGTGAGACAAAATTGATAAAACAATTTTTTCTTCCTTCAACCTATCCTTTCTTTCACATGATTGCCATATGTTATGGTTTAATGTTCCTTCGACTTACTATTTCTCCTTTGACGTATCGTAGCCCTCGATAGATAGATTTGATATTTGTTGTTTTGACATATCATATCGACCGCTCGTAGGTCACATTGTTTATTGTTAAAGGAGCCCGCAAATGCGTGAACAACAAGTTTGCCACTGTTGCAGCCACAAACAATTGAACATTAAAAATACAACTAGGAAAGCTCGAACAATATCATTCCGCACTTGACATATTAATAAGAAATGGTAATAGCACCTGGAAATTACTATTATCACCTTTGCACCTCCAACAATTTAATTTTAAAACATCTTGTGAAGAATACAGAACAATAGTGTTCCGCAAAGTCTAGGGCTTCCATAATATTAATTTAAATGATCTCGTATTCTAGCGAACAATAGGATTTTGGACATTCACAGCCTTCCATATTTATAATTTTAAGGATCCAACACAACAATGATGAGAAGAGTTTTGCACATTCATGGGCTTTCATTATGGAAAATTTAGATAATAACTTTTGAATATAAGTCTTTCATGAAAAATGTCTGAGTATAGAGCAAGAACAAGTATATAGTTAGATAGTTTTGGTTAGCAAGCACGTAATACTTTTTAGAATTGGCTCAAATTTTTGATATACATAATATTTATATTGTATGAATGCTTCAAATATGGTTTCTATGTTAGTGTGTTAATTATAACATATTGTGGGTGAATAGAGTAAAAATGACAGACTATAGTATTTATTCAAGACAAGTTTGGAGATCAAGCAAATTGGCCTATCTAATTGAATTGTTCAATCAGTTCAATTTCTTGTCATAGTAGGGATGATATAGTATATATTAACCCCTAGGTAGCATAATTTTATATTTCATATTAGAGTTTGTGCTACAAATTTTGTGAAGATTTTTTGTAAGTCCACTACAAAGACTAGTTTAGTATGTGAGCATACATTAATCTACACCGAGGTTGGATGTTGTTGGATGTTGTTGGGTGCAAAGATGAACGTGATTGGACAAATGTAAAAGGATGAATCTACATCGAGGGGCTGAGGTTCTCAAATTTCATACGATCAATGAAATACAATGGGTTTGAACAACACATATACACAGTATACACATTTCACCTTCAAATTTGTAAGATATAGGATTTCAAGTATCTCAAATTAGTTCTAAATCATGAAATCATTTATCTAATAAGTACAAATGAATGAAGTCAATTTAGTGTCTCAATATTATTCTAGATTGCTCAATGATAATGTCAATACATTCTTGCATAAGTAGGCAAGGAGGAGGAGGCAAGATGGTTGAATATGAGAGCTTGCTAACCTTCTAAACATGCAACACTTGACAAGTGCAATATAAAGTAGCAAATGTACATGCACAATGTGTCTCTACAAGGTATGACACTTGTCTACACCATATGAGATGACACTTGTCTACACCATATGAACTGAGAAAAATAATTCAACTAGCCTATGTAAACTTAAGCTAAGTGTTAAAATATCAAACCTAGTTTCCAGTGGTTTAATAATAACCATGTTTATGCTATAATAATAAAAAACATAGAAATTTAACAACATTTATAGATCATATTTATTAATTAATTGATACTTAAAGTTGTATTATATTCTACATTTTAAGTAATTAATAAATAAGGTCAATTGTGTAGCCAAATCTGATACAATAAATAATCATATTACAATTTCCCCAAAGTTATTTAATTAACTATAGCATTGTACTATTAAAAACATATCATGTCTGAATATTTCTGTAGCTTCTTGTTAATTTCTCACAATTAGTCATAGAAAAAATGGGCTTGATTGGGTCAATAGTCAACTTAAAAATAGAGATAATAATAGATGTTCAATTTTTATGCATCTAAGTTAGAGTATTCCTTAAATGATAATGTTTCTTAAGAGATAATGAAGATTATCAAGCCAACCTTCTCTATATCACCCATTTCTATTGCAAACACTTCCAAAATTAACTATTATAAGATGAGATTTTTTAAAGATTGTACTACTTTGACAACCTTTTTTACTGGGGGCACAACTTCTAGCAAAATGCATGGTGATTGTTATTGAGTTAATTAATATTTTATAGCACATGTTGGAGATTAAATTTTGCAATCATCCCCAATGACCATATTTATAGTACAATAAGTAAAGAATAGTCAATATTCACCAAGTGTTTTGTTAACTAATTTAATATCCACAACAACCATACCATGATTACATATTGTTTGCCTAATAAAATTATTATATTCAAATTATCATCATTTTTAGAATTTCTTTATTATGAAATATGTAGAACATATACCATTTAAAAAGAAAAAGGAACTCACTACATAATTTCCATAAGCCTAATTAAGTTAAACATCAAGAGGAAGGCACCATTAGAGGAAGGGTCGGGTTAACCGGGATGTGCATTGGACTCCTCCTCCCTGTGGAGTTCTGAAAATTAACACTGATGGTTCTTCCTGTGGGAATCCTGGCCCTGCTGGTATTGGCGGAGTGGCTCGTTGTAGTTCTGGGGATGTTAAATTTTTCTTCTCAGTTCATAAGGGTGATTATACTAACAATCTCATGGAAGCTCAGGCTATTTTATATGTTGTGGAACAGTGTTGCTTGCGGGGATGGAGTAAGATTATCTGTGAGTCTGATTCCCAGGTGGTGGTGAACATGCTTTCTTCGCAAGAGCTTGAGGATGTTAGTTGGCAGCTGGCCACTATTGTTAAGCAGATTATTCTCTTCTCTACCTCTTTTTAGTTCATTAGGTTCACGTATATTCCTCGTGAATGGAACAAAACTGCTGATTGTTTAGCCAAATGGGCTTCTAGTCATGATCCGGGTTGGAATATTAGGGATAGGAGGCAACTGTCCTTTGAGATGGTGCAAGAATTTGATGATCTTGTTGCTCAGGATCGACCTCCTTGTTGTATTCCTTTCTGTCTTAATAAATTTTTACCCCTCTTTTCCAAAAAAAAAAAAACATCAAGAACATTAAAATTAATTCCATCTAAACTATCTAGAAAACAAACCAACAAAATAACAGACATTGTAAAACAAAAACAAAAACAAATCTTTTAAAATACATCTTTAATCAACCAAAACAATATAATTTTTAATAAGAGAAATATAATTTATTACAATCTAGGAATTAGAAAGATGATTCAGGATATATCATCAATCAATGCGAACATTTAGATGAAGTTAGAAATAATAAAAACCTGTAAAGAGCCATATGCATCCTCTCTTATTTTTTTTCAGTTTATAGATGGAAACCGCGATGTAGAAAATAAAACACGGAATTACCACAATACTTCCCTTTGTAGACAATATCCAGCACCTGGTCTACAATATCCATCACTTCTTACAACGTGCTTTGGTTTCCTGCATCTAACTGTAAAACCTTTGCATACATGCGTATACATATAAATACACCGACATATAATTACTTAGAAGAAAGTTCCTTTACTAAATCATCCATTCCCTAATAAACACAATTTGACGTCTTCTTGTAGAGATTCCTATATTCGGAATGGATATTTAGCACAGATTCAATTAGTCTTCAGCAGCCTCTTGTCGTCAATAAAACATACAACAACAGAAAATCGGTAGAAAGAAATGTAGGTGAAAATGAGAATTACACAAAAAAGCAGGAAATGCATGTGAAGACTAATGAAAGGATACAATGAAATCTCCAGTCCTACAGATCTTTTTTTGGCTGCCTTCCCTGTTTTTGGCTCCTATTTGGTATTTAAGATTGCCGTATTTTTGAATTTCGCTAATAATCGATTAATAGATTTGTCACTTTCAAATTTCTAAATAAAATAAAATTTCTCCACTCAATAATATCCGAGGCGCATAGTTTTTTAATGAAACGCCATACCGTACTTTGTTTTCTAACTAAAAGAAAAATTGGGAGAGACAAAATATTTGTAAAACCCAAGAGAATCACATTGGTAAAGTCGACTTGCCTTCTTTCTCACTAATACGTCATTTTGAGAATCTTCTATGTAGGATTCATAAGATATAATATAGTCTTTTTGAAAAGATAGATAGTTTTTAAATTGGAATGATTAATAATGCCGTCTCTGTAGATTGTTCTTAAATTGGTGTATAAGACATAACAACGCTGTTTCGATGGTACCAAGTTTCCTTTCACTGCCATCGAAGACTTTTTTTTCTCTGCAATACGTCATTACCGAAAATGTTTCGTCTTGTTATGGCTCGTTAAACAAAAAAGACATAGCTAGAATGGTTCGTCTTTCTCGACTGATGGGTGTTCCCTTCGTTGGAGAAAACGTTCCCTTCGATTTTATTACATAAAGATGTAATTGTTTTGTTCTTGATTATATACATATTGATAATTTCAGAAAAAAATTTATTTATGCTAAATCTTATTCGTTGAAAAGGAAAAAAAATATTTTGAAAGGGAAAAATCATCATATCGAACTCTAGAAATCATCTAAATGAATTGTGCATGCATTAATCTTTCATCTTAAAGATTTCGTGTAAAGTTTTCTAATTTTTCTTTGTTTAGGCGGTGCAACGTGTGTATTCTTTTATTTTATTTTATTGTTTTTGAAAGATCTAGAACCTCGATGGATGACTATGGTTTTCTAGAGCTTAAATTTTTTCCACAGCTATGCTTTTTCTTGCATTGCCACATTCGGTAGGGATTCTCGGTACTCTAATTTTTGCACACAGGTTAATTAAGATGACCTAGCTAAAGAAACCTACTCGTCAGAAGAAAAGATCCTCAGGGAAATATCTATTTTCCTCATATGCATTCATCATAGTTTTTTTGAGATTTTTTTTTTTTCTGCTGTTAGAATTTTGTTCTGTGAAAGTAACTAATTGATTTATGAGATGATTTTTTGTCGTAATTTTTTTGTGAGATTTTTGTAAAGAGAATTTAGCTCTATTGAGATTTTTGTTCTGAAAAACAATTTTTGTGATGCGAAACATATCCCTCTTTTTTCTTTATGTAAAGAGTATTGAGTATATGTTTTTTTCCTACAAAATTAGAAAATGTTTAGAGGATGTTCTTTTGTAATGCATTTTCTTTTCCATGAGAAATATTGGTGATTTGGCATGCAAGATAAAATGCAATGTATGAATAGTTTCTAAAGTGACGTAATGCCATATATTTAGTTCTACTTGAGCCTTTTAAGTCATAGTTGCTAGAAGTTTTTGATTAAGAAAAGAAACAATTAATGGGTGCTAACCCGAAGTACAATTAGAACTCTAGACACTAATAAAGAAAAATACCAGTGCCAAAATTAGATCTCCCTCTGTCAGATACAAAGGTCCATGAGCGATTGACCTGCCAACCATGGTCAATAATTTCAATGAAAGACTTGGGACAAGCCCCCACAATAGCTACAATCTTAAACCAAAAACAACAACAAAGGACTAGAGTGTGCCCTTTAAAACTACCAACAATCACTCAATCATGGTGAAAAGAAAAAATTAAAAGAGGAAAATATGATAGCAACAAGGGAGAAAACTCAGGTCATCCACACCTGTCAGAACTCTAAGCAAAATTATAGAACCAAAAAAGACTATACCTCTAGCCTTGGAAAACATAGTACATATCTTCTCACCATGGGTACAGGCAAGGCTCAACCTCCAACCTTGGAAAATATATTCAATAGTCTTCCAGCCCCCCTAAACTCCCATATCACCATAATACCTATGAGAGTAAAGGCAAGGAGGAAGACCAAACCCAACAATAACAATTTCGCCCCCTTCTTCCATCAACAAGACAACTAAAAGTAGCACAAGTACACAAAATCTTGATAGGAATCTCCTTTGGTTCCTAGCACCCAAACATGATCTTTGCCTCAATAGGAGATTTCTCCACCTCCATATGAGTTCTAAACATAGAAGCAAATAGGAAGACCTAGTCCATTGTCGAGGGAAATAACACACCTCTTCACATCAAAGCATTTAGCTTTGGAGTAATCCCTTCACTGCATGAAGTACACTATTCAAACATGTTCTTACCAAACAGATCTCTAACAATAAGAGAGAGATACTCACAAATAATAGAAGGAGAGTACCAGTTGAACCCATTCATCACCACTTTCCCCCAACAACCAGTTACCTCCATAAGCTTTGTCCCCACCTTAATAAGGTCTTCCACCTCAATAGAAAGTAGGAAAATGATAGAACGAAACAAAGGACACCTCCACCATATAAACATCAAAATCCCCAAAATGATAGCCTTAACTGGATTCCATCACCAAATAGAGGAATCCATCACGTCGAAGCATAATGAACCAAAGGAAATCCCAAAGAAGCAAGCATCAAGAGGCAAGTGAATTCCCAAATGATGAAAAAGGTGCACTCCACAATAGTGCCTAGCCAAGGGGCTCCACTAATAGGAAAACCAATAAAAATGAAGACCCGTTTAATGAATACAAACCCATCAATAGAACTAGCAGTAGGGATAGGGACAATATTTCCCCTCTAGACTAGAACATCGATGTCCAAGCTCCTGTAGGCCCTAGGAATCACAGGAGCCCCACGAGCCATAACATGATGCCCTAAAGAGAAGCACTACCATTGGAGCCACAACACATATCCATTCAAACCGAACCTATTTGCCTCTTCATCTCTAGCAAACTCAAAATACAAGAGAGCCCACCAGAGGTAGAGCACAACACCACATCTAGGCCAAAAAGCCCAACACATCCAAAGCCCAACGTGAGGAACAAAGGTGCTAGAAAAAAACACCACTAGCCGCAATCTCTACACCCTGCTACACTAGATCCAACCTAGAAAAGTGTTTATGGTAACATCAAATTTGTGGAGATAACCCACAAAGCCACTAGCGGTAGTCCCCACCTAATAGAGATCACAAAACCCTTAGAACAGAGAACATCCCTTGGCCCAAAAAAACCCCAGGAAATAACCAAACACCCCCTATCATTGCACCAAACACCACTCCAAGGAGTCATAGGCATGGGGAGGACCTGCCAAGCATTAGGATTATCATCTTCAAACTCCTTGTTGCCACCATTGTTGGCCTCCTTGGCACTAGAAGCCCTAGCCACTCTCCTGCTCCTACTCTCGCTCATCGGCATAAAAAAAGAGTAGTTTCTCAAAGTCAAGGGCTAGAATGCTTAGGATTTCTCTTAACGGTACTATCAACTTCTTGATTTGTATCTTTGATGGGAGAATTATTTAGTTTCAAGCTTGAAAACATTTTCCAATTTTAGGTGTAGAAGAAGATTGTAGGTTTTAGACATTTCAAAAATCAGTAGGGCAACATCTCTTGGCCATTGTATCATGGTTTTCCTTTCTTTTACACTATTTTTATTGTCCTTCAATTTTGAGTGACTAAAATTTTAGCAGGATCCCAGATTCCAAAGCTCAGTAATCTACATAAATCAAAGACTCGTGTTTACTTCTCACTTTGCCTCATAGCTAATCATCTCCATAGATTATATAAATACTATAATTTATGTCATCGATCCACATGTTGGCTCCTGATTTAAAAATGATTTTAACTACCAGGTAGCTGAAACAAGAATGCATCTAAGGGAAGCTATCTCCTATGATGGACACAATTTGTTTAGAACTCAAGACAACTATAAGGCTGAAATCCTTCTTCACTTCAACCTCTACAAAACCTAGGTGGGTAGAACTTAGACTCATCCATATGGTAGCAGTTTGCAAAACATAAATTTGAATCTAAATTAAGAAGATGAAAACCCCAAAACCTTCTATGCTCATGTAGTGGAAAAGACATGAAATAGCTAATAACATGACCTATGAGTTTCACAAGCTAAGTGTGAGTATCCTTTTCAACTCTATGACATGAAAGGGAAAATGATTTTGATTAATTGATTGATTATCAACATAACCCACATATGAAACAACAAGATACATGCAAATCTTATGAATGATCAATGCCCTATCCATTGGGTATCCCACAAATTACCACATACATTAGGATATTGGTATCACATGACTACATATGACAACATCATATAGGGATCACAAAGATCATAACGAAAGATTTCACTAGCAATCCCAACAACCAACGGATCTCCAAATGCTACAACCTAACTGACATGAACAAACTAAAGAATGAAAACCCAAGATGACATTAGACCACAAAATCTCCAGTTTGTTGAATCATGGAACCACTAGCATTCCTAAAGGGTACTCAAAAGTGCAAATTGCATTCTCCAAAAAATAGAAAAAAGGCCCCCTATTTTTAGCATGAGAGAATAATAACTGATAGTCTTGTGTGCGGATTTACCACAAGCTACATGAGGAAACCCAACACACCATGCAAATATTTGAATTCTCACATGAGAAAGTACAATTTTGTATGAGGATACAAATTAGTAAGCTAGAAAACATAAAGGTAAAAAATTAGGAAATAAATTTCCTCCACACTGGGGAGTACTAGAACCACATTTTGAGGCATAGACACTCAAAAAAAATAGCTACTAGATAGATCTATATCTAACCATCTAACATAGAAGTGAAGAGAAAAAATGGAAAGCAACATCGCAATGTACAGAAGCAACATCACAATGTACTAAACTAACAAACTAAGTGCATTGTTCCTCCCAACTATTAATAGCATCATGAGATCATTGTGGGTCCTAGTCATCCCCTATGCGTAACATCCCAAACCAATGACTAGATCGTTCGAGCTATCTTATGAGGATGTCACTACTAAAACATGCTACAATGTAAGAATAAGGAAATCTAACATGCTAGAAGTAAAGCATAAGATAATCCAATAAATCTACCACATAATCTATCATATGCTAAACATCATACGAATAGGAAATCTAACATGCTAAACCAAAGCAATAGATACTCAAACAAAGCAATTCACATCATCTAATCATATGCTAAACATCATAATATAGGAATGTGTCAAATAAACTAACATCATCTAAACATAATATCCAAGCATTCTAATGAAAGCATAAATCACAAGAAAGCATACTCTAGAACTCAAGGTATCAATTGAAAACATCTAGCAATGGTCACACTAGGGCAAAGGACTATCTTTGTGCACTAGTCCCTAGTAGTGGTAGAGGTAGCTACGCCTCCCAACCACATGGAACCTGTAAGGCCACTCCCATCATGCTGATGGAGATAATGATCCAACCACAAACACACACACACACACACAAAAATCCATGGCTCAAACTCATGCCAGACAATATGATGACTACAACCAAGATCATAGGGAATGCATCAACTACAAGTCCTGGTTAGAAACTCAAAGGGCTACTAAGTAGGGGCTGACATCATGGAGAGTTGCTTGGCATCCAAAAGCCCAAGCTTAGATCACATGTGCAAACACTCTAAAGGTACTCCCTTGGAGGCTATCACACAAATGTGGACACTCACTCAAGGTACTCCCTTGAAGGCCACAAAACTTTTTTTCATTATCTTAAGTTTTATTACCATTCACACATTATTTTTAGTTATCACTTAATTTAAACTTCCTTTGCTAACCTATGACACCATGATCATCAAGCTACAAGATAAAATCCCCCTTCATATGTTACCATACCCTACCCATGCTCATCTAATGATGAGTGCCCATAGGCATGTATACTCCCAACCCAACCCCAATGATCATAACTTCTGAAAGTACCACAAAAGATCAGGTCTCACAAGTCACCCGACAAGTGTACATGCACGTAATTGTGTGTGGCGCACCACCATCACGAAGATCATAACACAAGGACTAGATGAGAACACAATCAAAATATCACTCAACCAAAAAAAAGCTCGGGAGGATGGATCCTACATGAATCCCAATAAATATTAAAATCATACATCATGAACTCACTCAACCGACCTTAATCTGGGGGTATGGATTTGACATGAATCCTAGTGATGAAACATGACCAAATATCATGAACTCACTCAATGGGCCTCAATCTGGGAGTATGGATTCTACGTGAATCCTAGTGTCCATGAAATGACAAGGGTCTTAAAGAAACAATATCACTAGGTACAAAATCAATCAACCAAACACAAAATCAAGAGTACAAATGTGACACACATCCCAATGCAAAGATAAAAGTGCAAAAATGGTCTAACTAACATCCAAATATATTATCCAAGTCCATGACCAAACCCATGCCAAAAAAAAAAGAGAAAATAGGGCGACATGCAAAATGAGGTAAAAACCCCAAAAATTGGAAAACTTCAAAATTAAAATCCATTTGGTCTTTGGGCACAAAAACCCTAAAAATACAATAAAATTTGGGTTCAAATATTGTATAGAAAAATGACCAGCATAACAATGCAAAACCCCAAACCATCATCCCTAAGACACGAAAAATGTTCATACCCAACCAACCGAGCAGAACCAACAAACAGAAATGAAGGGGAACACTAGTTTTCATCCTCCTAACAGATAGCTACCAAAAAAAGAAGCTAAAATGGATCAGAAACAATAAAATAGGAGAGCCCTACCTCATAGCCAAAGGGCAAAATGAGAATTTGAACCATAAAATAAAAATCTCGCAGAAGTAGCTAAAAATTGTAGCAATCCATAGTCTCCCCAAGCTAGATCCAATGAGATCAATCTCATGACAATCCCATGGCCATAGCCCCCATAATGAATAAAATAATAATCCTCATGAGGAGGGTGTTGTGTTTTACCCTCAACACTTTCTAATTCAAAAGTGAGAAGTCTAGAATTAAATTCCTTTTTCAATACTTATTCACTTTTCGAGTGAATAATAAATTAAAGAAAATAACCAACCAACCTAGTTAAACCCCAAATCAACCCAAATGAAAATAGACTATTCTTAGAAATAGGAATTCATCTATGGCAAGGCTGCCATAAATTAAAAATCAATTAAATAAAGCTTGAAAACCAAAAAAACACAAAAATTTCCTTAACAACTTATGTGACAATGCAATCCTCTAAATGCACAAACATGCTTACTAGTCTAATTACATAATGCAAATGAGTTCAGATTTAATAATCACCGAAAGGATTAATTAAACAATTAAAGTAAGGATATCTCAACCATATAGGGACAACATTGGTAAAATATGAATAGCTGAATCACTAACTCTATATGCCACTGCCAGGAATATAAATCCTACACACTAAACAACATGATCAAGTGCAATTGCATACAACAACATAGCCAAAACAATAAATGCAATAAATAACTTAATTTAACCATTTATTCAACTATACCAAAATAATCCATTTACATCACTCACATTTTCATAAAGCATAACAACACATTACTGAAGTAAATACTCATAACATTAATCCACCACATAACATAGTCAAAGATATGTCCAAATACTAGATAACCAGATATCATCATAAAACACACTATCATGTCAAAATGTCATCATCATGCAATATGATCAACTAAAAAACATAGTAGTCTAACATCTATGATACTGAAACCAAAATCTAACATCTGACGCTTAAGTCATCCTAAATGTAAAATGTAACATGAGTAACAAATATCTCTCAGATCAAAATATAAGAAGGTAAATATCCATAGCACATAACCAAAGAATCCAACATGAACAATCCATTTCTAATTTTTTAAGTATTTAATAATGGTTGATTACACAACATGAAAAGGCACTTGAACACATAAGTGAATACAATCATATACATGACTAACCACTACTACAAGAACCTTGTCTAGTGTATCACGATAATAGTACACAATGTAATCTTTGCACACATCTTAAAGTAATTATAGAATAACATTATAATACCACATTGATCCTAGTAACCAATGGCTTAAACCTTAGTGAACCATAAATCACTTCATAATCTCATAAATCATCCATAAGCGTAATCAAAGCAATTGATATAGTAACATAAATCCAATTACCTCAAGGGTTTAGACCACTTATGGTCCCAATCATGATCCCTTCTCAAGGAGAGATCTACAAGGTTGCATCCATGGGGATGACTTATAGAAATCAAATGGAGAGGCACTACAATGATACCCACAAGATGATTCACTAAGCAATAGGATCCTATTAAGGATATTTACCTTGTTAGGAGTCTATGAAGTACATATAGTGTCTTGAGTCCTTGTTAGAAGACTAGGCCTTGTTAGAAGCCTCAACCTTTTTAGGAGTTGGTAGAGCAAATACAATGTATGCAAGAAGAGCCCATTATCCTAACATGCAATAATACAATTCACTTCTTCACAAGATAGGTATACATACAATACTTGCTTTACTGTTGTAACTTGTACTTGTTCTGATCAAACATTAGATCTCTCATCACACAAGGCTTGCATAATAGTTCACATCACAACTAAAACATCTCATGACTTCCCAATAACTACCCAATATAAGATCTTTACTTACACCTTGCACATTCACAAATTACTACATAGTTGGCTTCCATGTCTTCACACACTTGACATAATATAAAATAACTGATGGATTATTATCCACATAGTCAGCTCATCGTAACTTCATAATTATTTTGTAACCAAAATAATTCCTAAGGCCATACAACTTTGATTACTGATATGCTCTATTCTACTCTGTTAAATATTGGTATTTTAATTATAACTTACACTGTACTATCTGTAAACATTTGCATACTTAACCACATTATCATGATAGTGTCACAAAGCTTCCCTTAACTATGCATAAGATAACTCTCAATGAATTGTCCATACTCTTAAGATCTATTCTTTGTACTGCTGCAAATTGTCTAACACTTGGACAATTTTCCATCTCTAAATGCATAAATGAAATACTGTATACATGTTGCCGTAAATGACAACCATCAAGACATCTATCTGACCATATTGCCAAGTATCACTCCCTTTGGCATTGATGGCAACATTTGAGAAAACTGGCTAAGTCCCAAAATGATGTCATACATATCAAAAAAATAAAACAAAGTAACTAAAAAATTGCCTCCAAAACATAACAATTTTATTCATGTTTTGATGGATCATTACATTCCTTATCACTCCTTTACACTGATACATACATAAGCTCACCCTTACACATACATTTACATTTATACAATTCTCTCTACATAATACTCCCTCTTTGACATCAATGAAAAAGGTGTCAAAAACTATATCACAAAACTTGCCGCTTACTGATAATCGACTTGTCATTCTGAATATACAATCTGTAAAATCAATTTTTAGCCTGTCTATGTCCTTCTTCTAGTTGGCTTGGATAATATATAATATACTAATGAATGCCAAAGTTTATAAGATGCCACTTCAACTGCGCTCAAGTTAGTATAGGAAAATTTGTCATAGGATATCTTTTCTGCAAGACATTCCTCCAACTACCTCTACAAAATGACAACTTTGGGTGTCAAATATTATTAGAGAATAGAGAATCTCCTTCATATCTTCTCCTTGTCAAACTCAATGTCTATGAGAAAATTGTGAATATTCTCAATTTTGGTTTCATAATCTTCAATTTTGACCTCTAGTTGCTGCAATCTAGTAGTGAGTAATTGAAGCTCATTCATATGGCCATTGATCTTTGCATCAAAATATGATAAGTAATTGTAAGACACTGTGCACTATCCATACAACTTCTTACCATCATCTAAGCTCTTCCTTAGCTCCTTTATACATACATCTAAAGTTTTCACATTATTCCTTACATTCGTGCATACTATATCAAATAGTGGTGCATCATGCTTTATCTACGCTTGCACTACTGCTACTTCAGCTAAAGTTATGAACTCCTCATAAAAGGTCTTCACCAACTCTTTTGCTTTAACCTACAAGTCTAAATTTGATAAAGCTGTGGAAATTATCTTTTGAATATGCTCCAAAAATTTAGCAAGAGTCTTCTCCAAACACTTCACAGATTTGTTTTTCTCAAACAATTTGCTCAAGGTGACCATTAACTCTTTTTGATCTTCACCATTAGATGGAATAGGTACTGTTGCTGATGGTCCAACTGCTAATACTACTGAAGGTACAATAGCCTTTATCTTCATTTCCTCTTCTTTCTTCCTCTTCTCTTCTTCTTCTTCTTTCTTCTTTTGATCTTCCTCTTCTTTCTTCTTCTTCTCTTCCACTCTCTTATTGTCCTCTTCTTTCTTCTTATTTTTTTCATCTTCTCTTCTTTTCTTTTCCTCTACTTCCTTTTTTCTCTTTTCTTGTTCTTCCTTCATCTTCTTATCTTCTTCCTCATCATATGAACTGGTATAAGTAGTGATATTGCTGATATTGCCAACAATAATTGCTCCATATCTTGCAAAAGGATTCTCCTTTGCATCTACGATTATGTGCATACTATCCACTTGGATGGATTAAATACCTATAACAATGTGAGGTGGTGAAAGTGTCAACTGTGTCCCCTTTGCTTCTTCCTCATCACTGGAAGGTGTATCTTCATGTACATACACTGGACTATTAGCCTTAGATTGTGCACTCATCTTAGGTACCAAGGACATATATTTTACTATAGCCTCCTATGTCTCTTGCCCAAATTCCTCATAATTGCCTCCCATTAGAAGGATTTCTCTTCTTTTGTTCCTCAACAAGTGCTCAATACCCTTCAAAAGTCTATCTAACTCTTCTTTTAATCCAACATCACATAACTTATTTATTGATGTGATCCTCATGTTTAGATCTTCTTCTAATACCCTTTTCTTCCTATTAACCAACCTATATTGTATAGGTACTTAGGAATCTTATTTTGTATACTTTCAAAACTCTTGTTTCTCAAAATCATGTTTCTTATGATGGCATTCTCTAACTACCTCCTATCCATATTATTATATATACTACAAAATTTGTTTAACTAAGCAAAATTGTCATCATTTATAGTCTGCATATTCAAATTTTCTACCTTAGCTTTCCATACTTGCTTGCCTACTATTGTCCTTGTTTCCTGTGCATCTTGTTTAATAGGTTTATCTTCAATATGATCTTTTGAACTCTCAGAACTTCTTATCTACATAGTCTTTCTTCTCTTTCTAGGTCCACTAGCAATCTGCTTGACCCTTTTCTTTGCTTGTGGTGTAGGTTCTTGCTTAACCTTCACTAGCCTAACAGACTTACTTTGCATAGTAGGTACTTCAACCTTTGGCTATCTCCTTGTCTATTCAAAAATTTCTCTTATTGGTTGCACTTCCGCAACTACTACATAAGGTGCAAGAGGAGCTTGTGCATAAGGCTATGCCACTATTACTCCCTCTAAAGGTACTAATATTGCAATGAGTGTTGCAGCCAACACTTCAATTTTCTCACTAGCCTTCATTTCTAATGCAATTCCTTTCAGCTCATTGAATTCTCGCCTTGACATATCAGATTCCTTGAGGATAGAATCTATCTCCTTTTCTACCTTTTTCTCCCTTTCTTTGCTATGAAGTTCAAATTCTACTATCCTTAATCTCTCATCATAGGTTCCCCATTTGAGATATTCTATATCCTTCTCAAATTTGAATATGATCTATGCATACCCATCTATTAGCTCTACACTCATCTCATAGCCCATAGGCTTGATGAATCTCACTCTGGGAATGACTACTTCCATGTAGGTGTTGTTAGTCTCCACCATGAAGCATAAATCATCCTTACATTTTTCCACCATAGAAGGAGGTATCCTATACTTTAGTTTCATCTCTAATTGGAAACTCTTCATCATTTTGTCTATGTCATTATCACTAAGATTCCTAGGCTTGGATCTATAGCATTGAGTCACTAACTTCATTGTGCACTCACTACTATCCCAATTAATTAGTCTAGGAAACTTCCTTGTAGAATAAAAGAATATATGAGTTAATATGGATTCAAATTTGAATACAACACTCTTCATTCTCTTGATCTTTGCAATGTTGTCCAATAGTTGCAGTTTGATAATGTCACAAAAATTCACTTTTCTTCCTTCAACAACCATCACATATGCTACATGAAGAAATCCGACTGGTACAAAGTTAACCCTTGATTGAGGGTTCAACTTGTATCCCAATATCTTAGTTAACAACTTAACTCCTTTATTGAAAATAAGTTTAACCTTCATATTCCTCTCGTCAAACTTTGTCTTTAGGTTCGTCTCTACCATTTTCCTTACATTCTTCTCATTGACAGGATTACAACCTTCATTGCTTAATCTTGTGACCTTGTGAATCAGGTCATTTTCAATGACAATCGGCACATCACCTAACCAAAACATATCATCATGTACCCCACTCAATATGATTCAAGTCCATTCATAATTTTCAAATTCCATATAAAACATATACTTCACTAAATTCAACTCCTCTAGATGTGCATACTCAAATTTCAAGGATAAATCACTATTACACATATAACCTAAATCTCTATGAATTTCATCATTACCAACACTCTCAATCTTACAGTGTATATAACTTTGGATATCTTCTATGTGCAACAGATTTTCTAGGACTTGTAAAAATGTGCCTAACAGATCATCCAATAAGGAAAAAAATGGGTGTTTCTTGAATTCATACTTTAGTCTATCACTAACATTATACACTCTCTGACTAGCCATAGCTCTATAATAAAATGCTGGAATAAACTGGTTTCAATATTTCATGAAATACCTCAAATTCTTCATTTAGGGCTTCTACAACTTTCAACTTCTCAAACTTTACTTTGCACTTCAATTTGTTGTCAAATTTCTCTTCAATTGGCTCAAGACACTTTGCATGAATAAATGATACACTCAATCTTTCTTTTGATCCTTAAATCATTTCAAATTGGACTATGCATTTAATGTTTATCTACCACAAATTTGAAATACTATCTCTATTGACTAGTAAGCCTAATTTCAAAATTTCCTCTTACTATGATCATATCAAGACTTGTGCACTCGACCATAGCTTCCGCTCTATGTCTTCTACCTTGTGTTAACTCTGCAACCTCAAACTCACTTTCTGACATCAGTTCTGACCAACTGATGCTTTATCTCTATTAGAACTGCTCAATTTAAGTAGGATGACCCACAAACAATCCATAACTTCAACGTTCCATCAGGTGCATCAAAGTATTGTTCTTCCAATACTATATGTGAAATCTTTGGATTACAAACTTTCACAAATGCTTCCTTGAACTCATCAACATATTCCTTAACTACTTCCATTTTACTGTTAGAACTTCCATTCTCATTCCTTCTATTATCTCTATTGTTGATACTTCTATGATTAGGATACCTATTAAGGTTCATTCTATCCATTCTACATGGGTAAAAGCACAAACTTGTGTCACCCTTTTTTAAAGGAAAAGGCTAACAAAAGTATAACTATTCACCTTCAATTATATAAAACTGGTACTATTATTTTAAATTTGAAAATGAAGTAGACTAATGAAATGTGTGGAAATGGATGAAGTTTAAGATTATAATTTTTAATAATTATTTGCAATAAGAATTGATTTATTTTCCTAATTTTTATAGATAAACTTTTAGCTACTGAAAAACACTGAAAATCAGGGGTCTAGTTCCTACCACAAAACTATATGGAAATAGTATATTTCCGTTTAATCTCATACTATGTTATAGATAACATATATACCTAGAATAATAAAAAACAAAAATCAGATTTAGACCTATATTTTCTCTTTTATAGTGATTCAAATTTCCACTCACCTAAAAGCGATAGTTTTCATCCCCCATCACATTTTTCAAAACAAATCTATTCTAACCAAAAGAAAAATTATACATTCTAGAAGAGGACTCTCCCCTCTAGAACATCATATAAGTTTTAATTTTTTTATATGATTTAATATTTTTTTCTTTCTCAAAATTGACATCTTTTTGAGTGTTAAAATATGTGCCTATAGAATCTTTTAAGTATAATATACTGTATCTAATGAAAACACTATAAACTCTATATGAGAATATTCTTGACTTTGAGCTCTATAAAATGGTGTTTATATGTTATTAAAAAAAATCATAAAAAATAGTAAGAATTATTGAAACATAATTTTTCTAAAATAAATTTATATATTTAGTAATTGGATACAAACTAGTGTAAAACATACATTTAATGGACATTTCCAATTGAAAAAGTGTGAGACCATATATAACTTAGCTAGAATTAATTTATCTAGGTCATATGTTTGAACAAAGTTGATTTTTAGATAGAAATACTCAAATTTAGTTGTTCTAATAAGTTAGCCTAAAAGGTGACACAACTTTGTACTTTTACCACATAATTTTGTTGTGTGTCCAATGTTATTACATAACTAACATACAAGTGCATTCTTCCTTTGATTGGTTCCATTCTAACTTTTAGGTGCTCTGCAATTTCTTGCAATATGTCCATGATTATTACATTTGTAACAGTAAGAATCTGCCTTAGGGTAGAATTCACCCAAGACCAAGGAACTCAAAACGCAAGCACAAATTAGACTAGGTTAAGATCAAAATAACTGTATAGTATTCTATTCTATGTACAAGTACACTAGGAGTGCTTATTTATAAAAGCCTCTAAAATGCATCTAGAATGCCTCAGAATCAACATCATGATAAGTTATATAACCAAGCACATATCCATCAGATATGGGTTTTCCTCCATTAAGCATGGAAGTAAGTTGATGATGAGAGGATAAGCCTACAATGGCGTGACACACAAATCAGTGCTGTAGACAACATGTGCTAAATTAGGAGTGAAAATAACTATGTTGTCTACATGACAACTCAATGAATGATGCAAACTCTAGTGTTGTAGACACCATGTGCATAATTAGAGTTGCATACTTTTGTGTTGTCAACATGACAACTCAAAAAGGTGCACAAACTCCTAAGTGTTTCATAAAAATAAATAATAAAATAATGCACTAACCTAACTAAACTTAAGTAAAGTGTAAATAGTAAATACCTATTTACACCAAAACCCCCCCTTAAGTGCAACTTAGGGGAATGTACTTAAGCTCACTAATGCATGATGGGTCCTGGCTACTAGGCCATGTTAGGTACCCATGTACAAAAGCAATGCTATAAAATGATGCAATGCAATATCTCATAAAGTGGAGAAAGAGGGAAAACCTCATGGGAAAATCCTCCTCCAAAAAGAGAGATAAGTACAATAAAGAAGATGAGAGAGAAGAAGACCTCAGATGAGGAAAAGATCCCTCCTAGAAGAAGAGGAAGAGAGAAGTCAAGGGACTCCCCTTTTTGCAACATCTTGCACCCCTAAGAGATCTCAAAAATGAATATACTTAACCGCAGTGAAGGGTTTGGTGAAGATATCAACAACCTACTCTATTATAGAACAATACTATAGTGCAATGATCTGCTTGTGTATCAGCTCTCGAATGTAGTGCATGTAAACCTCAATGTGCTTAGTCTACTAATACTAAACTGGATGCTTAAAGATTTCAATGGCACTCTAATTGTCACAATGAATAACTATAGGCTTAGGTAGATCAAATCCAAACTCCTCCAAGATATGTTGTAACCAAAGAGCTTCTGTAGCTGCATTGATAGCTCCTCAATACTTAGCCTATGTCGAAGAAAGAGCAACATTGTTTTTTTTCTTACTTTGCCAACAAATAGGGCCAGAACTAAGGTCAAATATGTACCCTGAAGTGGAATTGCAAGAATCTAAGTCCGCTGCATAGTCTGAGTCCATGTATCCAATTAGCTAAAATCTTATACCTGCTACATAATGTATCCCATGTGTATGTGTACCCTTTATGTAGTGCAAAATGCACTTGGTAGCCTTCCAATGATGCTCACATGGTTCTTTCATAAAGTGTGAAACCATTCCAACTAAAAAACCAATATTAGGGCGTGTATGTGTCAAGTAGATAAGGCTCCCAACTAACTATCTATATAATGTAGCATCAACAAGTGGAGTAGTGCACTTAGCCTCTAGCTTGACACCTGATAGAAAGGGAGTAGGAGTAGGCTTGCAATCACTCATGTGAAATCAAGAAAGCAAGTCAAGAGCATACTTGGGTTGTGAAAGTGTTATCCCTGTTGAAGACTGTGTGATCTCCATGGCAAGGAAGTAATGTAGCAAACACAAGTCTATCATGGCAAATATGTCCTTTAGAGAGGTCTTAACACTGGCAATGATGGATGAAGTGCTCCCTATAATGATCAATTCATTGACATAAAGTACTAGGATCAAGTGTGAGTCATCCTTCTAAAGAATGTATACATTTGAGTTAGAGTGACATTTGGTGAAACCTACTGAGAGGAGGATGGAATCCATTTTGGCATACCAAGCCCAAGGAGCCTTCTTAAGACCATAAATAGACTTCTTCATTCTACAAACCATAGTAGAATCCTGTACAAACCCCTGTGGCTGCTCCATATAAATTTTCTCATGAAGATCACCATTCAAAAAAGTGCTCTTAACATCCATCTGGTGTACAACCCAACCATGGGCGGCAACAATTACGAGTGTCAGGAAAATGGAGTTCATCTTGGCAATTGGTGCAAAAGTCTCTAAATAGTCAATACCTATAACTGGCGAGAAACCTTTGGCAACTAGTTTGGCCTTATGCTTATCAACACTTCCATCCACTGCAAATTTGGTTCAATACATCCAGTTACATCAAACCACTTTTCTTCCCTTAGGAAGGGGAACTAAGTCCCAAGTGTTTTTTTTCATCAAGGATTTGTATTCTTCCTCCATAGCCTCGTCCCATTTTGGAATCCTTGATGCTTCCTTAAATGACTGTAGATTTGAAGCAATGGCTATATATATCATGTGGAAATGACTTTTTCTGTGACCTAGTCCTCCAAGTGTCTAAAGGATTTCCCACCAATGAACCTATTGCATCAAGGTTTTTCTATGCCCAATGAGATTTAGTGGAAGAAGAATTAATGTCCTCAACTATTAGTTGACCCTGTGAAGGTGGTGTCCTACAAGTCAAGGTTGAAGGAATCTCATCTTCCGATTCACTATCATCACTATGATAACTATCAACAAAGGAGGAAGGAGGAGTTGAAGAAGTCAAACTTGGACATGTTTCTTCAAAGTGAACACTCCTCTCATAAAAGATTTCATGAGTCTTTAGGTCCATTAGTTTATATGCCTTGAGATGGTTAGGATATCTAACAAATATGCATGGTTTACTTTGCGGTTCTAATGCCTTTTTCTTTTGTGGAGGTATCCTTGCCCATGCTAGACAACCAAAAACTTTGAAGTGATTAACACTTGATTTTCTTCCACACCATGCCTCAAAAGGTGTTATTCCATCTAAGGCCTTATGCTAACTTCTGTTTTGGATGTAGTTGGCACAACACATGGTTTTTTCCCAAAACACTTAATCTAGAGACTTGTGTTGAAGCATACAAGTGGTCATTTCCTTAAGGGTTCTATTCTTTCTTTCAGCTACACCATTCTTCTATAGTGTGTATGCAACTAAATATTGAAGATCTATACCCTCATGTGTACAAAAGTCTATAAGTTTGGAGTTGACGTATTCTCTGCCATTATCTATTCTTAGGATCTTGATGGATTTCCCTGATTTTTTCTCAGCTTAAGTTTTGAAGGTGATAAAGTTATCAAATACTTCACTCTTATGAGCTAGGAAAAAGACCAAAGTGTATCATGAAAAGTCATCAATAAATGTGGGAACATAGTGGGCCTTACCAAAATATGGTATTGGAAAAGGGCTAGCTACATCACTGTGAACCAATTCTAGAACAATAGTTGCCTTCCAAGACTACCCCTTGTCATATTTCTCTTTGGGATGCTTGCCTACTTCACAACTTGGACATACACCCCCTGAATATTTGACTTGAGATAGACTAATGACCATTTCCTTGTTGTTGAGTTTCTAAAGGTAGTGATAATTACGATGTCCAAATCTCTTATGCCATAGTTTACTTTGTGTGTTTGAATGAGTCAACAAGGCAGGAGAAGTGGACTTAGTCACAAAATGTGAGAAAGAATAAAGTCTTGTATCATGATTTGCCTTTCCAACCACCACCATAGAATCATCTTTGAAATTTTTCACCACAACTATATTAGGGAGGAACTCTACTTTTTTACCACATCCATAGTGAGTTATCTGATATATGGAGAGAAGGTTGGTGCTAAGGTTAGGAACATGCAGTACATCCTTGAAGATGCCATTTTCTAGCTCAACATTTACTTTACCTTCTACTTCCACTTGAGTATCATTGCCCACATAGATGTAAGGTACATTTGATGGTTTTAAAGAGGAAAAATGCTCCCTTGAAGCACCCATATGATGTGTTGCTCCTGAATCAAGAACCAATTCCTTGACATTATTTATACTAGCTACCAAATATTTTCCCTTACCCTTTGAAGTGGATGAAGATCCCTTATCCTTATATGCATTTGGTATATCAATTTTGTGTTTCCTCATTATGTTGACCAATTCATCAATTTGCTTATCCTTGCACTCATGTTCATCATGACCATTCCTCTTACAATAGGAACAAGTTTTCTTCTCCTTTTTATTGTAATTGTTCCCCTTTTGATTAGTTTTGGAAGAAGACTTTCCTTGTTGTGAAGAAGATTGTTGAGTAGAAGAAGATTGATTTGAGGAAGATTATTGTTTTGAGGACTATTGTGTGTCATCTTGTGGCTTAGTCTTCCATTTCTTCTACTTCTTATTGGAGTTTTTACCACTTGAATTACCTTTGTTTGCTACCAAGGCTTTGGTCTTGGAAGACTTGAGTATTCCATACCCACTATATTGTCATGTTCTAAGATCAACATTTTTGAAAATTTCTCAAATGAAGGCTTAACATAGGCACTGCCCATTGTTAATTTGTGTGTATTATAGCTAGAAACAAAAGGAGCATATTTAGGTGGAAGATGAGTCATGATGTGTTTGATCATCTTCCATCCTTGATAAGTTCACTACAATCCTTAAGTTATGCCCTATACATTTCTACCTCTAGGTAAGGTAAGATAGTCTTTGGTGGTGTCAAAATTTCTAGGATCTAACTTGAGAAGTTTATCCTTTATGGTGTAAGTCATATCTTCATCTACTGTCCCATACAAAGCTTCAAGTTTAGCACAAACCTCTATTGGATTGATAAGCTCCCTAATGTGAAATTTGATAGGATTAGAGATATTTTTTAACAAGTTTCCTATGGCCATCTCTTGTTTGGATTCCTAGTCTTCTTTTTGAGCTTCATCAGCATCAATAGGAGGTTTCTTTGCTACACTAGTTACATAACGGAATAAAACTTTTTCTACCAATGGTTCCTTAATGTTTTCTTTTCAAGTAGCATAATTATGTGGAGTTAAATTTGAAAAAGAATCCATAATGCAAGAACACAAGATCAAGGAGACACAATACATAGTACACCCCCCCCCCCCCCCCCCAAACTTTTCACTCAATAAAAAAATCCGAACCCCCCCCACCCCACCCCCCCTCCCCCCCAAATGAATGATTTTGGCACTTTATATATTGTGTGTTTACAATGGGCCACTTGTCAAAATGGGCAGAGTGGGATTTTTGATTTTTCTGATTACAACCTTTGTATAGAGTACAAATCTGGACCTTTGCAATGTAGCTTAAAATTACAACAATTGTGAAGCAATACAATGCAAAATAGGACCTATCTTTGAAAGTGATACATTTTTCCACACAAGACTACAATCTAATTGTAGATCTGAAAAGTAGACAAAAAAAATACACTTTCAAAAAAAACAAAAAACTTGAAAAGGAGTATAGATGAGAACGTACGATGCATTTGAAGTTGCAAAATACAAGATTAGATAGGTATAGTCACCAAAAAAATGCTAATTCTAGTAAAGTCATGCACTAAAACATAAAAATAGCTACACCACTAAAAAGTTTAGGAAATTTTACCCAAAATAAAAAAAATTGTACCTGATTTGGAGTCCAGATGTTTGAGTTATGACTATTTGAAGTCGGGCTACCAAATCAAAACTGCATCTAAAGAAGGGTCCAGAGAGGAAAACACTATGTTAAATTTGAAGGTGAAATAACCATTTGAGCAGTTCAAATTTACCTTGGAATGATGGTCAAATGACCATCAAATTTAGGGCCATACTTTATTGACATTAGCAAAAATGACTGGCCTTGCTGACGTAGTGATGATGTCACCTATACAACTAGTGACATCAACACACACAGACCATACAGATGGGTACAAAAAAAAGATGACATGTTTGCCTATGTGCCGTATGGTCTACTAACTCAGCTGGCTTATGTGACACATGTGACTGTATGTACAACGTGTCTAGGTGGCAGTGCTAACGTGTATGTCTACTCAGTGTTGATGTGGCTTTGGCCACATGTTGGTTGGAGTGGAATGTACAGTTGTCTCACTGTGTGTCTTGTGCAAGTTGGTGTTGCATGTTATTGGAGGTGTCTCTCTACAGGTGAATCAATGGAGGCCGCATGGTGGCACAAGGTATGAGTTGGCAATCACTATCGTAGGTCTGGGTGTTACCGTGGTGGGTGTCAGAAAAGAAGCACAGCTGCCAGATTTTACAAAAACATGTCAAAAAATCAAAGTCTTCTAGTGCTGGCAATGTGGGTTTTATCCCACATGCACTATGCATTGGAGTAGATAGTGTATAAAAGAAAAAAGTGACAGCTTGCTAAGCGAAAAGGAAGCCCACTAGATTCACGTGGGAATTTTTTGATGTAGGCTATGAGGTGTCAAAAGATATTGTGTGACCGGTGGTGTATTGTGTAGCCCTTTTACCAAAATTTGGTAAATGCTCTCGTGTGACAATGTTTAATGCCTGCAAAATAAAATATGCTTGTAGAATATTCTGCACCGCGCAGGCTAGGGTGTGACTACTTGGTGCCTGCGCTAAAAAAATTTCTCTGCCTGAATGAAAAAATAATTTCAAAAGAGTAGGAAAAAAATTGTAGAATTAAACTAATTAAAAAATGAATTACTTAGATCTAAAAATGAATAAAAGACCATACCTAGCTTTGCAAATTGGGCCTTCGGGTTCTGATTTGTAAAAAAAATTTGCATCCCAGTGAACTATGGCCTAAAATAGGCAAATTTATAGTCTATTTTCAAAAAATCATCACTCTAGATGCAATGGCGAGGTTTGCTTCGACTCTAGATGCTCTCAATTGCTGCTGATGCTTCAGATTTGAATTGGGTCCCTTTGAGAGATGAAGCAACGAGGTCTCTAATGGCTATGTGACGAGTATCTCCCTCAGTTCTGATACCATGTAAGAATCTGCCTTAGGGAAAAATTCACCCAAGACCAAGGAACTCAAAACATAAGCACAAATTAGACCAGGGTATGATTAGAATAACTGTATAGTATTCAATTCTATGTACAAGTACACTAGGAATGCCTTTTTATAAAGGCCTTTGAGATGCATCTAGAATGCCTTAGAATCAACATTATGATAAGTAATACAACCAGGCACATGTCCACCAAATCTGGGTTATCCTCCATTAAGAACAGAAGTAAGTGCAATGATGAGAGGATAAGCTGTTACATCCCAATTTTTTCCCTAATTTCTTTTTAAAAGATAGTCGTTGTGATAATGTGAAATGAATATAGTTTATAGTCATTGTGTTCATGTGAAATGAATATAGTTTATAGCCATTGTGTTCATGTGAAATGAATATAGTTTATAGCCATTGTCTTGATGTGAAATGAATATAGTTTATAGCTGTTGTACTCATGCGAAATGAATATAGTTTATAGCCATTGAGTTCATGTGAAATGAATATAGGGTATAGCCAAAATGAATATAATTTTTCTTTAACCATTGTTCAAACAGTTATTATGTATGATGAAATTCCTAATGATATTATTTAATTATGAAATTGATGTTTTGGCAAGAAAGATTGTTTTGAAGGTTGCAAGATAAAGTCTTGAAAAGGAGGGGAAGCATTACGAAATGAGGTCATATGGAAATGGAATGATCATATGATAAAGTTATCAAGAATATCAGGGTTGATCAAAAGTTGCCATGGTAGGATTGTTAAAGCTTGACAACAAATAACAAAGTGGGAAGTTACATGAGCTAAAAATAATATAAGATTTAAAAAAAAAAACTAAATAAGAAAATTCTTACCTTTATTTAATAGTAATATCATTTAATAATATATCATTATTTTGATTAAAATCATAATTAAATATTTGTAAAGTGGCACTATTATATTAGATCTATAATACAATAATGTCACCTTATTTATACTTAATTATAATTTAATCAAAATAATAATACAAAATTAAAATTTATATTAGTAAAACCTTTATCCACCTCTTGTTCCAACTATTCATATTCCAATCGATGGAATTTCAAACTGCAATGTATTCTTGTAATGGCGGAAGATGTAAAGCCATGCATATCAATTTATATGTTGTCTTGTCATTTTCAGGAGATAAGAAGAAGTAGATATCCACCTATTCATGTTCTTGCCTTGGTCTGAGTTTTCATTTCTCTGTAACCCGAGCTAGTGCATGAAGAAGTCTCTCTCTGCTGTGTGTAATCGACCCCGAGTGTTCCATCTAAATATCCATCGACCTCTCTATTTAGCCTCCAGCGTAGTGCTTTAAATTTTGGTTCCATTACAAATCATTCAATGGTATTTACATGAATCCATCCTTGCATATAATTTGAGCTACGAACTTCAGTGTGGGCTGTAGACTTCTTCAATCAGGACACACAGTATACTATAGACAAGTAAGGGTGAACTAGAAATGTTTACATTTTCTTGCATACATTTCATTTCCATCTCTTTTCCTATCCTCTTTTCTAAGCCGAGTTGAATCACTGTGAATAATATGAATATACAGATTGAGACATATTTCATCACTTGTGCTTCTCATGTTAATTGTTCAGCAATAATAGTAAGCAGTGTCTAAGACTGAGTTGATAAAGAAATTAATAAGACCTTTGATCTCTTTGTTTGTTTGATTTTACCTCAATGATATTTCTTTCTTCTGTGAAATTATACCAATATCAATCCATGACATAAACCTGTGAAGTTATGTTTTAAACTGTTCTGTATAAATCCATAAAAACCAACAATAAAGATCAAGTCTGAATACTAAGAAAGATTTGAGTAGGTAGAACCAAAATCTTAAGATTAAGATGTAATGGATTCAGGCACCGAGGAATCACCAATCGAATGATCTGCTGATGGTGAAAAGTGTAGATGAATCTATCACAAGAAAAATAAGAAAGGTTATCATTAATTGTTAATAAATATATATAATCTGATTAGCTAATGTAAACCCACTTTGAAGAATTAATTGTCAAGTTGAGCGGTGGAGATTAGGTGATAAAAACCCACCTCTGAAATCCTTGGCCAGGGTGATAAAAGGGCTCACATGCCACAACAAAATGATCATGTTGTTGTCCTGATACTTCAACTATTCAACCGAATAGTTGTTGGGACCTCAACCCACCTGAGTACTCCGATGACTGGATCGATGAACATCCCAAACCTGACCTCAGGGTAGGGAGGGCCGTTCTGTTTATTTAGAACTTGTGGGGGATAAGTAAAAGGTCCGCAGTTGGGAGGTTAAGCCTACATTAATGCTTCTCCTCTCACCAAAGTCAGAGCTTGGTCAATTAATTGGAAACGTCTTTCAAGTAAATTAGTACGTATCTTTGTTTCATTTTTCTTTATTTCTATAATTGGTAGATTCTTCCCTATAATTAGATGTACTATAAATTGATTCCTAAAGTAGAATAGATACAGTTTTTTGTCAATAATTTAGAATAAAATTGATAATCAAAAATGAAAATAGATTTAGAGTTTTTAGATTAACTTCAGTATTAGTTTAGATATATCATATTAGCTGAATTGTAATTCTAGAATAACCTGATGTTCATAAAGAGGTAGAATAATCTAATGTTACATATGGTATCAAAGCGCTGGGTTCAATACTAAACCTGGGCTCATCATGTCCACAAAATCTAATAAAGATAAATACAAATACAGGATGCTAGTATGTAGAACACCCCACAAGAAAATATGACACCCTATATTTCCTTACCTCCTACAAAATATGACTAAGTATGACTATTCTTGCTGCTCTGAACCTCGAGATGATGAAACAATGTATCAAACCATACAATGAATGAAGAAGGAAAGGAGTTGATGGACCCCGGCCAAGAAAACAGTGTACAGGAAAAAATTGATTCAGAGTTGGAACGCTCAGCAGAACAACCCCCTTCTTCACTTTCACAGATCTTGGATGGTACGGGACATGTACCAAATAAAGCCAGAAGTTGCAAAAAAATAAATAAAACATATTCTATGAATGTAGGCAACCTCATTAGAGGAATTTTTATTTTTGTAATAAAGGATTGCTTTGTTGAGCAATGTTAAATAAGATTTCTGCTTTGTTGAGCAATGTTTTAAAAATTATCTTTTTGCTTTGTCGAGCAATAGATATGTCTTTGCAATCCTGCTTTTGTCGAGCAATAAGATATATTTTATTTTTATTTGCTTTTTCGAGAAATGGATATGAATTGTAATTAAATATTTGCATAGATGTGCAATAAAATAAATAAATAAATATTTTGGCAACAATGGGGATTAAAATTTTGAGCAACAAAAGCTAAACTTTAAACTTAATTGTGTAAACTAATAGGTGCAAATTCTGAAAATACAAAATGAATAACAATGAGGATGTGGAAAACTAAGAAATAGTCCAAGAAAATCAACAAGCCTCTAATGAATTATTACTGCAAATTCTTCAAGAAACACAATCAAAGTTAGAAGCAATGGATAAAAGAATGAGTGAGATGGTAGCCCAGACGGGGCAACAATGAGAGGAAATGCAAGAGACACCCAGAGTTGAGAATGAAGTCTCGGAACATAATAGGACTCCCTCCCCTAAGCAAACTGATAAACAAAAGAAAAAGGAGATAGTAGCTGATTTATCAGCTGATATTAAGAAAATTAAACCTCCAAAATTCAGTGGTACTGAATCTAGGGAAGAAGCCGAGGCATGGTTGATGGAGATGGAACAATACTTTGAGATTTGGAATTTCTCAGAGACTTCTAAGGCTGTTTGGGTTATATACCAATTCACTAAGGTAGAGTTGAACATTAGATCTACGGACATAACTTGGGAAAAGTTTGTCAACATATTTAGAACACAGTGGCTACCTCAAACCTTCTATGATCAGAAACTCATGGAGTTTCAAAATCTGAAACAGGGGGAAATGATAGTTCATAAATACTGGGAAAAATTTATCAAGTTACTTAAGTACGTACTGCCCTACCAACAGGATATTAATCTAAAAGTAAGAAAGTTTGTCATGGGATTGATTAATTGAATAGGGGGAGATGTGGATGTTTTAGCACCATGAACCATGGAAGAAGCCTTGGAAAAAGCTATGCATCAAGAGCATAAAGTCAAGAAGGATGATTTCATAAGGGACAACAAGAGAAAAACCAATTGGAATTTAGAAGGTGCAAAATCTGGACCACCAAGAAAATAGTTTAAGGACTTTAAGAATAAAAAACCTGATAATAGAAGCAGTGGAACCAGAGATAATCAAGGAAAAATTCATGAAACAAAATTTGGGATGTAACATAAGTTTTGGTGTAAATAAGTATTTACTTATTACACTTACTTAAGTTTTACTTAGGTTAATGCATTATTTAATTATTTTGCATTATTTTATTATTATTTTAGGTGAGACACTTAGGAGTTTTTGAACTCTCATTGAGTTACGCAACTCTAATTAGGCACATGGTGTCTACAACACAGGAGTATGCATCATTTACTTAGTTGTCATGATGACAACACAGTTTTCCGCACTCCTCATTTAGCACATGTTGTCTACTCCACTGATTTTCGCGCTACACCATTGTAGTCTTATCCTCACATCATCGCACTTATTCCCGTGCTTAATGGAGGATAATCCATATCTGGTGGACATGTTCCTGGTTGTATGACATGTCATGGTGCTAACTTCTAGGCATTCTAGAAGCTCTCCTGAGGCCTTTATATTCAGGCACTCCTAGTGTACTCAAAATAAGTTGGTTTTATCCATTATTGAATGAATATCATCATTCTGATCATACTATACCTATTTTGGTCTAATGTGTGCTATTGTTGAGTTCTTTTGTTCTTGGGTGAATTCTGGCCTAAGCCAAATTCTTACAATAAGGGGCAACAAGAGAAAAACCAATTGGAATTTAGAAGGTGCAAAATCTGGACCACCAAGAAAATAGTTTAAGGACTTTAAGAATAACAAACCTGATAATAGAAGCAGTGGAACCAGAGATAATCAAGGAAACATTCATGTAAACAAAATTTGGGATGTAACATAAGCTTACAATGGTGTGACACACAAATCAGTGTTGTAGACAACATGTGCTAAATTAGGAGTGTTAATAACTATGTTGTCTACATAAAAACTTAGTGAATGATGCAAACTCCAGTGTTGTAAACACCATGTGCATAATTAGAGTTGCATACTTCTGTGTTGTCAACATGACCACTCAAAAAGGTGAGCAAACTCCTAAGTGTGTCAAAATAAAAATAAAAATGCAAAATAATAAAATAATGCACTAACCTACGTAAACTTAAGTAAAGTGTAAATAGTAAATACCTATTTACACCAACAATAACAAACAAACTACTTTCTTTCACCATTAGGTTTGTCTCCATCATTAGATCTACTCTGAGATCTACCTCTTCCATTACTTGCAGGGTTAGTATTCCTAAACATTCTACTATTCTCATCATTACCATCAAATTTAGTTTTCTTACAATCTACTACTCTATGTCCATAACCATGACAATTATAAAAATAGAAATTTATAATAGGTTTAAAAGACTTACCTGTGCAATATCTCTTCATATGTCCAACTTCATTGCATATGAAATGTCTACCTCTAAATTGATGTCTTACTTCCTTGGGTGGTTCATCTTTCTTAGATTCATCAACTTGCTATGGTTTCTTAGGTTCATTAGGTTTAATTGTCAAATCAGTTAAGTTAATTCCTTTGATACTTCAGTAGATGTGCTTGATTCTACCTTACTTAGATTGGATTCCTTAGGGGATTCAATAACTGGATCTAGTTGTCTTTTGATTCCAACTTTTCTAATTGATTCCTCTCTAATCAGATATCCAAGTCCTATATTGTCATAAGAAGGTCTCTAATGAAATATCTGCTGATCTATCTTTTTACTACTCGAATAACGTTTCTCTAACTGTTGTTTAGCTTGTGTTAATTCTCCTTTTAAAATAATGTTTTATTTTTCTAACTCATTATGTTCAATCTTGATAGTATCTAATTCAAATGTAACTTGAATTAACTAGGATCTAAGATCTACATTCTTAGTTTTCAATCCTAGTTCACTGGTGCCACCATTTTTCTTAAGACTTATCTGATCAACTATTTTTAGTTCATGTTTCAATATTTAATTTTCCTTTTGAATATCTCCTAGTACATCATTATCACTAGTCTATGTAATTAGTTCTTTGCTAGATTTCAAATCATCAATCTCATCTTTTAGTTTGCCAATGTACACTCTTGCATCTTTGTATCTATCTTTCAAGGTGTCTCTTTCTTCAGTAAGAAGGTCAATCTTCTCAAGAGCTTCTAGGTTTTTCTTAAACTATTCTATATTCATTGGGATCTTACTTAAGCTATTAAAATTCTTCAAAGTAATTGAGCTCTGATACTAGTTGTTAGAAATAGATAATACTAAGAGGGGGTGGGGTATTCAACCAACTCTTTCCCACAACTGAATATTGTTACTTACTTTATAACATGCATATGAAAGCAAACCAGAAATGATCAACAAATAAATATAATCATACACATAGAGAAATCAGAACACCATTATTTGTTAACTAGGGAAACTCTAGCCAAGGGAAAACCTCAGTGGGGATGATACCCACAAGATGATTCACTAAGCAATAGGATCCTATTAAAGATATTGACCCAGTTAGGAGTCTATGAAATGCATATAGTGTCTTGAGTCACTTTTAGGAGACTAGGCCTTGTTAGAAACCTCAACCCTATTAGGATTTTGTAGAACAAATACAATGTATGCAAGAAGAGAACACTGCCCTAACAAGTAATAATACAATTCAGTTCTTCACAAGATAGGTATACATACAATACTTTCTTTACTATTGTAACTCATACTTGCTTTGATCAAACATTGAATATCACATCATATAAGGCTTGCATAATAGTTCACATCACAAATACAACATCTATGACTTTCCAATAACTATGCAATATAAGATCTTTACTTATACCTTGCACATTCACAAATTACTACACAGTTGGCTTCCATGTCTTTACACACTTGACATAATATAAAATAACTTATGGATTATTATTTGCATAGTTGGCTCATCATAACTTAGTAATTATTTTGTAACCAAAATAATTCCTAAGGCCGTACTACTCTAATTATTGATATCTCTATTCTTATCTATTAAATACCCACATTGGTATTTTAATTATAACTTACGCCATACTTTCCGTAAACATCTGTGCACTTAACCACATCATCATGACAATGTTACAAAGCTTCCCTTAACTATGCATAAGGTAACTCTCAACAAGTTGTCTACACTCTTAAGATTTTTTCTCTATACTGCTCCAAATTGTCTAACACTTAAGAAATTTTCTATCTCTAAATGCATAAATGAAATGCTGAATACACGTTGCCATAAATGAAAACCATCAAGACATCTATCTAACCATATTTCCAACAAACCTTTTCTAACACATGACATCATTTTATTGCTACTGCTATCCACATGACTGGCCTTGTCACCACCCCAACTGGTACTACGTGACACCTCTTGATCATCCTTGGATTTTCTCAATATGACCGAGCCCACTCGCACATGGTGACCTTTGATTGGGTCACTTTATCATGTTTGTTAACTAGTGAGCATCTTCCCATGGTGACATCATGACATCCATCGATTTGCTACCACATGGCAAAATTTGGTGCGTCAATTTCAAATTTACCATATCATTACCTCTAATACATGTTAGCATGTTGCTTTGTCGCATGCCTAGTCATCAATTGCCATGTCATTCATGACATTAGGATATTGCACCATGTGTCACACCTTCCTAGTCACAATTCCTTGATCCTTGTGCCACATCACCTGTGCCATGTCACTACTCCTGCCATACATGTCATCTTGTTGCATTCTCACATGCTAAGTCATCTTCCTACCACATCATCACGAGATAGCAATGACTAACCATGTGTCAATCCTTCCTTGTCAATACCTTGAAATTTGTGCCACATGGCTATTCTTTATTGGTTAATTTTATCCATGTCATCACCCTACTACGTACATTCTTAGTCAAAATTCCACATCACCTATGCCATGTCACTACTCTTTCCAAACATGTCATCTTGTTGTATTCTTGCATGCTGAGTCATCCACCTACCACATCATCACAAGATAGGAATGATTAACCATGTGAATCCTACCTTTTTACACGAGTCATCCACCTACCACATCATCATGAGATATTAATGACTAACCATGTGTCAATCCTACCTTTTCACATCATCATGAGATATTAATGACTAACCATGTGTCAATCCTACCTTTTCACATCATCATGAGATAGATATGACTAACCATGTGTCAATCCTACCTTTTTAGCACCTTGAAATCTATGCAATGTGGTTGCTCCTTATTGGGTAGTTTGGCCCACATCATATGCCTATTATGCACATGCTTGGTCATAATTTCTTCAGTGATCATCCAAATGGGTTGGGGCCTACATGCAAAGCTCTTCTTTTTATCTATAAGGCACATGTGTCTTATGAAATTATATGAGATGAGTGCTCCTATATTTAAGAAACAAACTTGCCTACTGGATTACAAATGTGGGACAAATGCCTAGAGTATCTTCTCCAAATAGCTCCATGAGATATACATGCATACTAGATGCTCCCTCCATTCATCTTAGGTTTCAAACAAATCTTGAGCTATAATTTATGAATTGACCTCCTATAGCATTAAATTTTCCAATCAACCTGTAATACCCCAAAATTGGTACACTGCCATGCTAAACCAATTCTAATATATTTTAATCAATCCTAAGTCCTATTTCACTAGGCAATTCTGATTCTAATACTTGCTACTTGACCTAAGTTTCAAACCCTAATCTGCATTAATCACACTCTCTATTTAATTTCTAAGTATGGACTTGAATTAGCTACATTAAACCTATAAATTAACTTTAATTTAATTATAAGTGTTCATACTTTAATTAAATTAAATTACCTCTTTAGCTAATGGACAAAGGAATTAAATGTACTTAATTTAATAAGATAATGTCCTCATTTTAATTATTGAGTTTAATTATTCAATTAATTAAGATTATGCATTTATGAGGTCATATTCTATTTTATTAAAATTAAATATTCTCTCCAAATCTTCTCTTTAGTTCAAAAATGGAAATTTTGAGTAAACTAGAACTCGAAATGGAATTAAATTAGTTAACTCTTTCTTACAGTTAGAAGAGATTCAATTAACTCTCCATCACACTCAGATCTAAAACAGTTAACTTCATCTGCACAAGGAAGTTTCCACTCTAACTGAATCTCATTTCCAATATCAACCATCTATTCTACTTGATTTTGACCATTGATTGATTTCAAGACTTCTATTTAAGGAGCCTTTGATTCCTCATTACAGAGGTTGAATTGAATTTGTATCGAATTTATATTGAAATATTCACTTCCTCATACATCCATAGCTTATTAAAATTTCATGCATTATAATCTCATATTAGTGTTAGAATGCATTCATTTAGATTAAATTATCTTCTTGTTTCTTAGCTTAATATGCATTTCATATTGATTAATTTGCATTCTCATATCGCTTAATCAAATCCTTGATACTATAGGTCTAGTTGCTAGCATCTTGTTTTGAAAGAGATAGCATAATCCATCTAGTTAGGAGGCAATAGATCGATTTGCTGAATAGTTTTGGATGAATGACTCAATGTTCATTCTAGGATGATTTTTCATATAAGGATCATGTTGAAGTGTGTGTGAAGAGCAAGGCCCACATTTCCCACATACATTTCTGGTACCCACTATGGGGCCTAAGAAACCAAATTTCTGGCCTCACTTGTTCTATTTTTCTACATTTTTATTATTATTCTATCATTGTTGTCTGTACAATTTTCCATATTCTCATGATAGAAATATCATTTTCACATAAAGAACCTAAGATTTTTCCCCTTTTATTGCAATTCATCATGTGAAAATTTTTATAATTGCATACGGTTTCTTGTATAGGACACATCATTTTCTTGTGCATGCCTATGGAGGATTTCACGCAAAATCATACATCAATGAATGCAAATGCAATTTTTAGGATTCAATTTTATCATCATGTTTTAACTAACAATTTATTTCTAAAGATATTTCATTTCTAATTTTTGATTTCCAACAACTTAATAGTGGTTTGTAGGATTCTTGTCGAAGATACCTTATCACAAACAATTGAAACAATATTGATTATTTGATTGTAGGGCATTGTCAAAGATACACGTGTCAAAGAAATCATTTCAAACCCACTTAAACATTATTTTTTCTTTTACTACTTTCTTACACATACTATAAATAGGGCTTGTGAACTTTGTAGGGTGCAAGGTAGAGGAATAGGGGAGTATGCTCTTTACTACTTGAAAGTGATTCCCAAGAGTAAATTAGAAACCTAGATGCCTTTGAGAGATGGTACCTAAGGGAGGTAAGAAAGTTAGTGGTTCTACTATATGAGTCTTTTCTATGAAGGGATGATGATTTCCTTTCATGAAGTCAAAATCATGAGAAAGGATAAGTTAGGATCGATTAAGCTAACTTGGTGATGAATATGTCTTTCATGTTTGGGCAAGGTTATGAGGTAGAGGAGTATGCTCTTTCTCCTTGAAGGAAAATAGAAATTTGGACCCTTAGATCTAAACCAATAGTCCAAGTCAACCTTTAGAGGGCCTAATCAAGGGATCCAACCTCTAGGAATGACCCAAGTGAGCACACTCCTTTTGCCGAACATTCTAAGTCACTATAATAAATAAGCTTTGTAGAGTGAAAGACTCCAAAGCCATATTAATTTCCTCTTCTTCATTCTAATATTGTATATCAAGAAGAGGCTTTGTAAACTACATTGGCTGGCATTAGTCCCAATCTTGCTAGTCAAGTGTGTGCACTTACATATGCTGGTGTGGGATGCTGGCCTCAAATTATCTTGTGAAGCCATTGGGGGTTAATATGAATGAAAGCCAAGTAAAAACCTCTTAGTTAGTTGCTACCCAATTCACATCTGAAAGGGGGCATAATCTTTATGCAAGGAGGGGGAAGAGTCTCTCTTGTAGATACTCACCATAGGCATGTACCTAGATGTTGGAAGGTGGTATACACGCTTGACCCCTACCACAAGATGCTCATTCAGCATATATATTATTGAGTCCTTGGAATACACCAAAAACATAGGTGCCCTCTAGTGGTGTGACACAACTGTGTGAGGTGAATGCATGAACATAAGTTGTGAGGCAAATTTTTTGCTTCCTCTACCATTTTTGGTTTTAGGAATAAAGTGTGTCTTTTTCAAGTCTTTAAACTTGTCCAAATCTGTCAAACAAAAAAAGGTCAAGACTTCCCTCATCCCTCCAAGTTACTTTGCCCTCGGTTGGATAGTTTGTGATTGCTGATTGCTTCCTGTGTCTATCTAAGAACAACTATCTTTTTGAAAACTAAAATGTTGTCCAAAACTTGAAAACTATCATACTATTTGTCTGAAACTTGTAAATATGATCAACCATCTGTCTAGAACTATTTGAAACTTGCAAAATCTCTTCAATCTAGTTAAAAGTTGTCAGTCTATCTAGATTCTTGTGCCCAATTTTGTGAATTTTCATGCAAGAAAATACACTATCAACATTTCCTAACACGGCTCTATACAAGTCATCATGCGGCTCTCTGCAAATTTCCACATGAGATCTTACAAAAGATTGTCTTTTATGCTTGAATTTTATCTTTTTGTTGACATGTCACTCCTCATGTGGCTCTATGTAAGTCCTCACATGACATAATAGGTAGAAAATTGGTGTTCTAAATATTTCCTTGGTTCTTTGTGCCTTCTTATGTGGTTCCCTGAGAATCCTTGTGTAGGATCTTGCTCTCAAAATTGTCAAAGTATTAGGTTGGAGCTATCTACTCTCCACGTTTGATCTAGTCTACAACATTTTACCACTTCTCTATTTGAAAATAGTGTCAAACAATGACCTCTTTCTTAGTCAACAACTTGTGACATATGTAAGGAAACTCAGGTGCGGAAATAGCTTCCTACACTAATCTCATAAGGAAAGTATGATGCAAATCCTATTAAAATTGTCTACACTTACAGATTTAATATCATGTAAACAACAATATTGCAGCCAACCATGCATACAGAAAATAGATAGAGAAAGGAACACATAACACAAGGATTTTTTGGTGGGGAAAAACCTTTTGGTAAAACAACCCCACCCCTTCAGAACCTGCACAATGTATTATCTTCAACACAAGATTACAATACACTTGCAATGCAAGTTCAACATCGACAATAGAAGACTCCAGTAGCTACTCGCAGTACCAACAATACACCTTTTTCGCATCGCATCTCTTCGCAACCCTAAAAATTCTTATAACATGCGCTTCACTTTAGGGCTACTCCCAAAGGTAAACTATATTAAGCTTTTACGATTCTCTAAGAAAATGGGAACCCCAAAAAAAATTTCGGGGCGATGCCCCAAACCCCACTATTGGGGTAGAGTATATAGTACTCAAATATCTTAGTTGCCACATGTCTTCACCTGTCATTGAATCTTCCTAACATAGCTCTTGCGTGTCATAGGAATCTGTCATAACCATTTTAGTCATGATCTCTTTACACACAATTCAAGATGTTGACACATTGACATTATTTGTAAGAAATACATTTTACAAAACAAATAATAAGAATAGGAATTATACAAGGTTGAGACACCTTATTCCTAACAACATACACATGAACTAGTCTCCTCACTCAGTTATCTTGTTCTTGTCCTTTCATGTTTGTCATACTTTGTGTCATGATAGTTGTAATCCTTGGTTGTTTTAGCCATTACTTAGATGACTCATACCTAAGTATACAAGAGTCTTATCTCACTTTTTTGAGACTATGTTCTAGTGTGGTCATTGTCTAGGCTTTTTCTTTTTGTCCTTGTCTATGACTATGGCAACAAGAAGTAGAAATATTTTTTTATCCCCATAGACTTAGATGAGGTAGAGTTAGGGGTCATAATCATGGTAGAGGTTGCTTCTTAGCTTATACATGGTCTGTCTCTAGTTCATCTAGTGAGGAGTCTTCACAATCTCCTTCACCTGTTAGATCACCTCATGTTCAGAGAATGTTTTCCGTAAACTTACAACAAGCTAGGAATCCCTTGTATCAAGAGGATCCTAAAACTAGAAAAGGTCACACATCTCCAAAAAACGTAGCTGAATTATTATTCAAGAGAACTTTTCAACCAACATAATTAAAACTTATCATATTCCTAAAATGGCTGATCAAGAACTAGAACATGGAGAACATAGTAGAGAACAAGATCACCAAAGGAATGAAACACATAAAGAACCTTTTATTGATGAGAATGAGGAAGATGTAGAAATGCTTCTTGAACATATTGAAAAATGTTGTATGGATAAAAATTTCCAAAAAGTTGTGGAAATCTTGCTTAACAAGGAGAAAGAGAAATACTTTCTCAAACTTTCTCAAGAGGGAGCCAAGCTACCTCATCACTTTAACATTGAAACAATCATTACACTTGAAGAGGAAACTAAAATGTCTAAGTTGCAAAAAAAACTAAATATCATGCAAGAACAGTTAGCCCAAATGATGCATGACATGGAAAAACCTACAAAAATATACACCCTAGATGCTCTTTGTCCATTTCCTTTTAACAAGAGTATAAACATGCCTCCTTTTCCAAGAGGAGTTGAGCTACCTAAGTATGATAACTACTTTGGAACTTCTGATTCCCAAGACTATTTGTAGGAATTTGGTGCCTTGTCTATGGAATTTATGCATGATCGAACATATCTTATGCATCTATTTCCACAAAGTCTAGGTGATCAAGTCATGGAATGGTTTTCACACTTGCCTACTGGTAGCAAAACATTCAATGAGATCACTAACCTATTTTTCCTATAGTACTCACACAACATAAAACACTCAATAAACATTTGAGACTTGTGTAACCTTAAATAGAAAGTTGGGGAACCTTTCCTCACATTCCTCCAGAGATGGAGACAAGTTTACACCAAATATTGACAAAAGATTCCCAAGACATAAAAACTTGATATATTTACGGATAATATTCTACCTGATTTGGCAACAAAGTTCAACTTCAAGGTCCATGCACCTTTGAAGACATGGTCACACAAGCTATCCGCATAAAAGAATTTATGGTCAAAAGGGGGAACTCACTCTTCAAAAGGACACCAAACAAGGATCAACCTCTAAAAAGGATAAATCTAAATATGTGAATGAGAACCAAGAGGTTGTGCATGATGGAGTTGTTACTCCTAAACATGCTAAAGTGGCATTCAATCTTGCAAAAACTCTCAAAGCATCTAAAAATGACCTAAAAACTAACACAAAATGCATAAAATCTCAAAAGCAAAGCAAGATTATCGATTATTCACTAGATGTCCACACTCTGCCAACTGGCTATGTCATCGAGAGCACTCAAATTGATGTGAACACATGGGGACCACCATCTTTCTCCCTAGAGCTCTCTTCTTCACAAAATGCAAAAGCACAAATGAATTGAAAATAACCCTTTGTGCCCTTATTGATGCAGAGATAGCACAATGGAAGCCAACAAATAAGCCAAAACTCACACAACCTTCAAATTTTCTCCAAGGGTTAAACTGATGTTATGTTCTACTCTTACAAGTGTATATCCCTCCTAGGAATCACTGAGGAAATTTTCAAGTCTCACCACTCCAAGCAAGACACAAAGCTAATATGAACCCAACTTGAGCAAATAAAGCCAAATCCATCAAAATGGGCAAAATAGGGATTTTTCTATTCTAGGCTTTATAACTTCTATAAATGGCTGGGAAAAACTTAGAATCAACCTAAATAAGGTAAATCCACAATTGGTTGCACTCCCAAAAACCCACAACTAGATTTTCAAGATTAGGCCTAGAAGCCTATTAGGTCTCCTACTTTTAATTTTGACCAATAACTCTAAAACTGACCAAAGGACCTGAGGAATAAATTATAAATTTAAGAACTCTTTTCCTAGTTCTTACTAACTCCAAAGTTGCAAGGACCAACTTCAGTCCAACATATCCTAACCATAACCAAGTACACAAACCTAATTAGCTACTTTAGGCTTGGTTTTCAAGGCAAGTAGTCAAAAATGGGTGCATGGAATCCAGTCTCCACTTCTAGATTTTTCTTCAAGATAAAACAAGGGTATTTTACTCAAACATTAGGTCCTCAAACCCTTTCCATCACTTTGTCCACTTGAATTTCTCCAAAACAAGGCCAAATACATGGGAATATTTGACCTAGGGCTTGCTCCAAAAAATCACCAACACAACTTCCTTCTCCCAAACTAAAAAAATCTAATAGAGTACATCCCTAACTTGCTCCATATTAGGGAAGAAGGAAATCCACTGATAGGAACTCAAGTTAGGGCCATTTTTATGACAAAACCCAAAAATTAAGGGTTTCATAGACCTGCACCCTAAAAAAATTTGATAACTTTGCCAAGGTAAATGTTGAAAACTTCAAACCAACACCAAAATCTTCTAAAAAGATAGCTTCAACTTCTCAAAGTCCCAAGATCATCTTGCAGACCTTATATTCCATACTGTACGAAAAAACTAGTAAATTGCACAGGAAATCAACAAATTTTATTGACTTTGGGAGCAAAATACAATTGAATCTTCACACACTTACCATCCTCAAATTCTTTGAGCCTAAATAGGAAATTTCCAACTAGCTTAACAACCCCTTGAAAATTTTCAACCATTGGAAGTTACATTTCAAAAAGTTGTCAACAAAAATGCAAAAGTTGCTAAGCAACTTTTAGTAATTTTGTGCTTATGACAAGTTTTTTTGCAAGAATGTTGGAAAATGGACTTTACTCATTGCTAGGAACCTTATTAATGTTATAAACACCTAGACATACCTAGAAAACATAAAAATGACCAAAAATCCAATTATTGGACCAATTGATACCCAAGGCTTATAGTTGCACCATGGGGTCTTGTGTCCATTACAAGGTGGATGGGTCATAGGGAGATCATTAGATCTATCTCTAGACCTTATTACATCATGAAAAGAAAGAGAGTTAGGTGCTCTACACCATACTCCACTACATAAAAGAAACTCTAGTCTCTGGAGTGGTGAAAAGTGAAAGATCAATGCCATAGTCCTTAAGAACCTTCTCAGTCAATCAAGTGGCATCTGCTACTATTTTCCCCTTCTAATGCACTAGGTACTCATAATATGTATGCTTCCTTATTTTCTTACTAATCCTACTATCTGAAATGGTCTCTAGCTCTAGTTTAGGCATAAATGGCATGGCTTTCTTCAACTCTTCCTTAGGTTCTTCAAGTGTACTTGCATCCACATGAGTTGAAAAAGTACCTTTGAAAGCATACAGGTTAGACACATTAAATATAGGAGACAAGTTGATATGGGGGTGGGGGTGTGGTAAATCAATTTGATAAGCATTATTGCCACACTTTTTGACTATCTTGAATGGGCCAATTTTCTTCATTTGTAGTTTGGTATGCATCTTCCTTGGGAGCCTTGCCTTATTAAGGTGAACCATTACCATGTCCCCCACTTTGAACTTTAGTTCTTTCCTCTTTTTATCTGCCTGCTATTTATACTTTATGGAAGAATCTTGCAATCTATCCTACACTTGTTTATGGACCTCTTTCATGACCTTAGCAAAATCTTCAACTTGTGCACTTCTCTTCTCCATTTCCTTAATATCTTTAAGTTCCAATTTACCCCTAGGATGAGTGCCATAGACAACTTGAAAAGGTGTTAGGCCTATGCTTCTACTAATTGAATCATTAAAGGAAAATTTTTCCTGGGCTAAAACACAATCCCATGAAACTTCATGCTGCTTGGAAAGGCATCTTAGCATGTTTCCTAAGGACCTATTGACTACCTATGTCTACCCATCAAATTGAGGATGGTAGGCAAATGAAAAATACAAATTAGTGCCTAACTTTCTCCACAAAGTTATCCAAAAATGCTCCAATTTTTTTGGATCCCTATAAGATATAATGGATAAAGGTAAACCATGAAATCTAACAACCTCTTTGAAGAACAAACCTGCTATATGGGAGACATCATGAGTGGTTTTGCAAGCTATGAAATGAGCCATTTTGGAAAACCTGTCCAAAACTACAAAAATGCTATCATAACCTGATTTGGTCCTTGGAAGTCCAACTACAAAATCCATACTTATTGAATCCCAAGGCTTGTGAGGTATTGGAAGTGGTGCATAAAGTCTTGCATTTGATGTACCTCCCTTTGCTTGTTGACAAATCAAAATACTCTTCTACAAACTTTCTAATATGAGTCTACATTTTAGGCAAAAAATAGAATCTCATAACTTGCTTTAGAGTATTGTCAACTCCAAAATGACCTACCAAACTGCCACAATGCTTCTCATTAATAATATTCTCTCTGATAGACCCCTTGGGAACACAAACCTAACCACCTTTGAACAAAAGCCCTTCTTACAAAATGTACCCACTGAAATTAGTATGATACCTTTCTCCCATGGATTTGTAGACTTGGTATGCCTCCTTGAAGTCTTCATATTGTTCATACATATCCTTCATTGCATGGATGCCAATTCTTTCTAACTGAACTTCTTGAATTGTCAAGTTTATCCTGCTAAGTGCATTAGCAACCTTGTTACTTTCTCCTTTTTATGCTTAATAGTGAAGGTGTAGGCTTGTAAAAATTCTATCCACTTCATGTGCCTATGGTTCAATTTTTCTTTCCTATTCAAGAAGCTTAAGGCATGATTATCAGTGTACACAACAAATTCTTTAGGCAATAAGTAATGACTCCATTTTCTAAGGGACTGCACCATAGCATAAAGTTTAAGGTCATATGTTGAATACTTTTTCTTGGCCTTAGTAAGCTTTTCACTAAAAAGGGCCATAGGCCTACCCTCCTAGCTTAAAACATCTCCAATGGCCTTGTTACTAGCACCACACTCAACTGTAAACAGCTTATAAAAATCAAGGAGCACTAAAATAGGTTGGTCTACAATCTTTTTCTTCAAACATTCAAATAAATAATTAGCTTACTTGGTCCAAGAAAACACACACTTCCTTCCTCCTTTTATGGTGTTGATCATAGGAGCACACACACCACTAAAATTTCTAATAAATTTCCTATAAAAACTACACATTCCATGAAAAATATTTACCTCTGATGGTGTGGTGGGAGGTGGCCACTCAAGGATGGCTTCAACCTTGGAAGGATCCATTTTCAACTCAGCTCTTGATATCACAAAACCTAAAAAGATCAGCTCTATCTGAAAAAATGAACATTTTTCCAAATTTATCATTAGTTTCTCCTCATGAAGTCTATGTATAGCCAAATCCAAGTGCCTCAAGTGTTCATCCCTATCCTTTCTAAATATTAGGATGTCACCTAAGAATACAACAACAAATTTATTCAAGAAAGGTTTTAATACTTCTATAATGCCTCGCTCGGGAACCCAAGAGAAATCAACCTAACATGTTACAATGTTTACTGAACTATTTTTTTAATTTTTTTTTTAAAGTTTAAAACATTAACCTCATAATGGTTTTTGATACTTGAGTGCCAACACAATTAATCACATTCCACATTGGAGCTGAGTACACCATGCATGCCGAGCCACAACAAATGCCGAGTGATCTTCATGTGTGGAGTAGTTTTCAGATACCGAGTGAAGATCAGATACCAAGTGAACTGTTAACAAGTGCCGAGTAACATAAGGTGCCGAGTGATATAGTTTTGATTAGGTGCCGAGCTATCCAGGAAACAACATGTGCCGAGTATCAGCAATACTTCAGGACCTGAGTAACTCAGTATATCAACATAAGAGTTTGTAATTGCACAAACTATGATGCAAATAGTTTTTATAGCTGACATAAGGTAAATTTTGAAGGATTTAATGATGAGAACGAATCTTTTATTTTTCCTATGCAATCTTCATGCAACCAATAAGAAAAATGATGAAGGCATGCAACCAATAGAATAAATGCAAATAATGAGCAAAAAATGGAGATTGAATTTGAATCGTAGATCCATACCTAACCCTAAATCCTCATATGTCTTTATAAGGAATGTTGTTTAGTGTGGAGCCTGATCAGTCCCCAAGTTATAACCCTAAAGCGGTTTAATACTTGTATAAAAAGGGCTTAGGGTTGGGTTTTTTTTATGTGTGTTGATACGAAAATTGGTTCTTGTGGCGGTATTGAGCTGTAAGGGATTACGGATTGTAATCAGGCTGTAATCACTGGATTTTAATAAGATCGGATTTGCTATTTGGTGGACGTAGCCCAAGGATTGGGTGAACCACGTTAAATCTTGGTGCCTTGTGTTCATTTCTGTGTGTTCTATTATTTTTGTTATTGGTTATATTTGCATGTAGTTTTTATTTCTGTCTGTGGTTTATCCTAACAAGGAAGACGAAATTTCATTGTAAATATATGAGTGGATATACAAGTGTACACAAGGAAATCTATTTTCAAAAGCGAAGGTTATTATATCACACAGGATCAAGATCAGAGAAAGCGGAAAAGGTGCCTGCATTCAGCAATCAAGGATTGTAATCTATCAGGTTCATTGTACCTAATACTCTCTAGCAATTATATTAGAATGAAAATCCTATGGTGATAGGTTAGCTTAATAGCTATTTTGTAAATCCTTTAAATAGGTGATTAAATCATTTAACAGGGTGACACTTCATGTTAAGTGTTTGAAAAGCCTCTAACCAGGTCACTACTAATATAGTGTAAAGCCTTTAACAGGGCAGACCATAAGAAGTGGTTGAACAATATTGCTACAGTAACTTTTGTGGGTATCATCCCCACCCCAGTTTTACCTTCTTATTTCTGGAGGGTTTCTGGGTTACCGAATTCCAGTGTTATGAGTTGTTGATGCATGTGTTTAGTTTCATGTTTACTTGATGTATTTACATGCATGCAATTTACTTTCAGTTAAAAGTTTTATTGGATAAAATGTGATACTTATGATTCACCCCCTCCCCCCCCCCTCTCACAAGTACTCTTTCCATATTTGAATATTCCAACAATTGGTATCAAAGCTGATCCAGGTTCTCGCAAGGAAAAGCCTAACAGCTTGGAGGAAAATATCTAAAGATGGAAGCTTTCAAACTTGGAAAGATCATTGAAAATCAGGTGATAGATGTGCAACTTGCTCTGCATAGCTTGGAGGAATTTAGAAACAAGTTGAAAAAATCATTAAAAAGAAGGAAAAATCTAGCCATAGCTGAAAATGATATACACTACAAGGAGATTGATACCACCAACATATTTTCCAACAGAGATACAAAAGAGTTTGATGCAACAATAGCAGAACTAATGGAGAAAAACAAAGTTCAAGCAGATGAGATAAGATCTCTCAAGATGGAACATGAGTCACATGCCATAATGATATGTGAAATCACTGAACACAAGAAAAGAGAAGTTGAAGATAAAGTGATGATGGAAAATGACAAAAGAAATCTTGTAAATAGACTTGAAGAAAAATGTACTGAATTGACAAGGATCTCAAACATGCAGATGGATACACTTGCCCAAATGATGAACCTTCATCATGAACTCAATGTAAAAGATATTGAGATCTCTACTTTGAAGATGTAGAATGAAAAAATGCGATATGAATTGAATAGAGAAAAAGAGGTAGCAGAGAATCTCAACAAATCGAGTGAAGCCATCAAGTATTTTGAATAGTTGTTGAAATCCCCAAAATCTGCACATGATACATCAAGACTAGGATACAATAGCACTGAAATTGGGGAATCATCAATGCATGGTGAACAAAAAAGTGACAAAGGTAAGAATTCAAAACCCACTTGTCATCACTGTAATAAGAAGGGGCATATAGCTAATGTGTGTAGGAGTAGAAGATTCATTCAATCAAACACACCCAAAAAAAAAGTTTCTGTCACAAGTGCAACATGCAAGGACATATGACACAAAATTGTAGATCCAATGTCACAAGGACTCAGAGATTTGATGGACATTGTTATAATTGCAAAAAGTATGGACATAGGGCATTTGAATGTAGATCAAAACCTATGTGGACATCAAATCAACCAGCAAAAATAGAAGGTAATGAAAGTCAGTATCATTGGGATTACAACACCAGATACAGTTTTCATTATTGCCAAGAATATGGACATATACCACAGAACTGCATAAGAACACATTTCAAAGGAAACTAAAAAAGATGGTTGAATCAAACTACATGTTTCAGTTGTTTGAAAATTGGTCATATCAACAGAAACTGTCCTACAAGATCAAAGGCACCCAAGACTGAAGAAAACAAGGGAAAAGAAAAAATTGATAAGACTTGGAAAAGGAAAGATGAGTGCAACACATCAAGTGGAGGGATCACTTCACCCAATGGCTCAAGTGATCACAGTTCATCAAATTAAGCATGAGAAGTACATAGGACTGATATAGAAAGCTATATCACACATCAGTCCCAAGACAAAGAAGATAAGCAAAGTATAAATCTACATGAAACAAGATGTCAAGACAAAAACTAAATGTTGTTGCTGAGCTGTCTTTGGATACTGGGTTAAACTCCAACAGATGCCGAGCCCCCAACAATGACCAAGCTAATAACTAATGCCGAGTTGGATAACTCCAATGGAAGCCAAGTAAAGTGAAAATATAGTGGAAGTCAAGTTAGGTTAAAAATTCTTCAGAAGCCGAGTTGGCAGTTGAGCATTTAATGCAATGGAAATAGGGTATATTATCACGATTTCAATCAGTTTTACTCATCACGATCAAGAAGAAAAGAAGAAGAAAGAGAGTTGAGCGGCTTCATAGCAAGAATCTAGTGTATCAAGCAGATTGCAACCACATTCAACACATTTTTCATTGATCTTGAGGTATTTTCATTTGTGCCAAGCTATGTAGTTTTGTATCCTTTTGTTGTGAAAACCCTAGTTAGCATAAATAGTGTCAAGTTCGAAGAAAACTGAGGAAAAAGAGTCTTTTGAAGTTTAGTTAGTTTCAAATAAGGTGAAGCAACCTGATTTCTGTCCTATTCCTGAAGTTGCCTACAAAAATGACCCAGTCGGAGCTCTGTCCCAAATTCCCCCAAAAGTTGTAATGATCCAAGACACGAGAAAATGTTACAATTGTAAGATAGGTTCCCTAGGAGACATGGAAATAAGACAAGCCTATGAGAAACTGTGTGTAGTTATAGTCTTGAAAGAAGAATTCAAAATCGTTGAAAGAAAGGGTTTGACCTGAGTTTTAAGCTTTCCCACCACATTCAAAACAGAATGGGTTAGACTTGTACTAAGCAGAATTCATGGTGAAAATTTGTGGTTAGAAGATATTCCCATCAAATTGACCAAAGAAATCATACATAGAGTAATAGGGTACCCAACCCTAGATCGGTACAAAACCCTGAGAAGTAAATCAAAGGAGGTTATTGAAAAGAATACTGGTGCCCAGTGGAACAAAAGAGGAATGACAATTCACACCATACAAGATCCTCTAGTTGAGTTTGCTATTAGAGTCATTGCCCATAAATTCTATCAATACAGTAGACTCAACAGTGTACCATGTATTGCAGTAGATGTAGGCTACAAATTGGTGAAAAAGGATTATACTTATGATCTTCTAGAACTGCAACTACAACAGATCAATGAAAACCTAGCTGCCATAAGAAGAATAAAGGGCACTCAATGCAAATTTGGAGCAATCCTAGTTTGCATATTCTTTTATGTTCAGAATGAGTTTCCTTCTTTTGGAAAAGTGGCATGGAGAAATGACAGAACCATCATTGCCCAAATTAATGAATTCATAGAACAAATGGGAGAAAATTTTGATACCTTAATGACAAGCTGTTTTGAAGATTTCAAGAAATCCATGAAGCAAAGATCAAGGATACCAGCTTCCTTAGTAGAAAAACATATTAATGATATATGTTTCTTAGTTGACATTGATTTTACCTATATTCAAGCAGTTATACCGAGGGTAAGATGGCTAAGGCCATTTGGATATTAAATTAATATTGATGAGGCATTTGCAGCAATAACTGCATTATTAGCAGAAGAAATAGATAAAAGTGCTCCACATTTTGGCACTTATGATGTGGTAAGATCAAAGATAAACATGGAATTAAAAAATGCTTCCACATTGAAGAAGAAAGACAAATTATTAAAGAAGATTAAGAAGAAATTTGGTAAAGAAATTGAGGCTGAAGCAGAAGAAGAAGGTGACAGTGATGATGAAGATGAGCAAGAAAAAGGGCCAATGGAATTAACTCAAGGTCTTGGAGAAGTTAAGGAGGAAGGTGTAGAGGAAGAAGAAGCCAAGGAAGCACCAACTGAAGCTAAGCCAAAGAAGAGAAAGGCAACAGAATAGCCTCCAGCTAAGCCCAAATCAAAGAAAGCTACCACACCATCACCTCAAAAGCCAACAACACAACAATCAACAAGAGCCTCCACTCAAAAGGCTAAAGAATAAGTTACAAAGAAGAAACAAATCAAGGAAACACAGTAAGAGCTGAGGAAAAGAAGAAGATATGTTGCTCAACCTGACACTGACGAAGAAGACAAATCTGAAAAGGTAAGCCATTCTTCAGTTGATACCTTATGTAAAAAGATTGGAAATGGTGACTTAAGTAATTTAAATAAAGTTGATTTTAGTAAATTTAATAAAGAAGAACATAATAGAATAGAAGAAACAGTTTATGGAATGATGGCACAGTTCAAGTACACTCCACTTGAACTAGATGGTCAATTGCCAAAAGAACTGTCAAAGATTGTAGAAGAGAGATGACATTTCTATTTGAAAATGGAGAAGGAGATGAGGGAATCAACCCTAGCAAGTGTATTACCAGATTTGACTAAGGAACAAGTAAAGAATGTAGTCAAAAGGCACAATAATAGGTTTACACCTAAATACAGGGCATTCTTCATACTCCAAAATAGGATGGAAGAAATTTTTTAAAGAACAATGAAATCATGGAAGAACTTGTACAAAAATATTGAAGATTTTCTTGAAGAAGAATACAAGGAAGAAGCTGCTGTACCAATAGAGGAGAGGAGAAAAAGGAAAGAAGATGAGGAAAAGAAAAGAGAAGAAGAGAGGAAAGAAGAAGAACAAAATAAAAGAGAAGAAGAGAAGAAGGAAGAAGAAAAGAAAGATGGAGAGGAGGAACATACACAAAAATAGGATATGGGAATAGCTGAGCAAGAGCAGCAACCAGATCAGAGTGTGCAAGACACACAATTGCCACCCCCTAGCCCGCCTCAAGCATCCATCTCACTTGCAGACACTGTAACTATTACTAATGTTCCTGATACTTCTAGTCAGAATATCAATCCATTAATTGCAGAAGATCTGAAAAGAATTCTTGACCAATCTATACAACAAGCAATATTATGTACAGATCTAGTAAATAGATGAATTGCAAAAACTAGTAGAAAGTACAGTCAAAGATAAGGTGAATCCACAAGAACCACCTTCTATCATCCCTACAACTACTAGTAGTCAATTTCAAATACCAACAAGCATAGTTGATGCTGCAAGACAGAAGCCAAGTGTAGCTGTAGAAAAAGAAAAAGAACAAACAGGACAGACTATTACATCTGATCTTATAGCACAAACACAAGGTGCACTTCCAAAGATTACGATAATTGATCATGGTAGACAGAAGGAGGAGGAAATAGTGAAAACCCCTAAAGAACAGGAGGCAATACAAACATTAATAAATTTGCGTACCTCGGGAACTCCTTCACACCAGCCATTGCAAATATCTGTACCATTATCTAGTACTATCAAAGTTGCAAGGGTACTTCACTATGGAGACCCTGAATTAGATGAGGAGATAGTCATACTGAGCTATGACTCAAAATCAATAACCATTGATCAAATCAATGAGGTGCAAGAAGCACTGAATATGAGAAAAAGACAGGAAATACTCAAGAAGGAGTATAAACAAAAGCAAACACTATATGAGATTAAGGACATCTTTATGGATGCCTTCAGTCTGCAATCACCAGATGAGTCAAAGCATATCACGAAGCAACTAACAGATATTGTTGACCAGGTGACAAATGAAGACCTAGAAACAAATGCAAAACTTATGGAATGGTCAAAAAGAAAATTTCAAGGGAAAGTGAATGAGAAAATATCAAGTCAAATTGCACTTTCACAAGTTGAATTGGAAAAGCTTATTAACAAAGTGAAAAAGGTACTTGAGAATATATTCTCATTGTACAAAAAGTTGTGTGATTTTTCATACTTCACACAAGAAACAAGCCAAAAGATATTGAGCTTGGAAAGAAATTTTAACATTTCAAGCATCCAATTACCAAATGATCTAGCTCAAAGTGAGAAGCATTTTTCTCAATTGCTTCACACTCACAAAGAAATAGCTGTATTAACATCAGATGAGGCTAATATCAAGGCCAAATTAATATAGCTCCAATCCTCCATTACCCCACATTTAGAGATACTCCATAAAGAGCAAGTATATGTTGAAATTGTTCTCAAGAAAGACCCAAATCTTTCTACATCAGATGGACTTTTTCATCTTGTTGTCGAGACTGCCATCCAGCATAAGTCATTGGAAATTGCTTTGAAAAATTGGGATGCAGCTCTCAAGATGATTATGGAGGTAAACAACACATTGTTGGCTAAATATGGTCTTAACCCTTAAACATTCTTTGACATAAGTGTCAAAAAGGGGGAGAAAATAGATATAATAGGGGGAGATACAGATATTATGAGATGAATTAATGGGGAAGAAAAGATACAAAGGAGTTACAAAACTGATATACAGATAAGGCACAATCAACTCAGGGGGAGTTACAATTTTTTTGAGGTAGATATATTGTAAGCTACAAATTTTGATCAAGTTTTCTTTAAACTTTGTATATACCAATTAGATTAGTAAATGTACTTATAAGATCAGTTAAGTGTTTTTGTCACTCATGTCAAAGGGGGAGACTGTTAACCTCATAATGGTTTTTGACACTTGAGTGCCAACACACTTAATCACATTCCACATTAGAGCTGAGTACACCATGCATGCCAAGCCACAACAAATGTCGAGTGATCTTCATGTGCCAAGTAGTTTTCAGATACCTAGTGAAGATCAGATACCGAGTGAAGTGTTAACAAGTGCCAAGTAACATAAGGTGCCGAGTGATATAGTTTTTCTTAGGTGCCGAGCTATCCAGGAAACAGCATGTGCCGAGTATCAGCAATACTTTAGGAGCCAAGTAACTCAGTATATCAGCATAAGAGTTTGTAATTGCACAAACTATGATGCAAATAGTTTTTACAACCAACATAAGGTAAATTTCGAAGGATTTAATGATGATATTGAATCTTTTATTTTTCCTATACAATCTTCATGCAGCCAATAAGAAAAATGATGAAGGCATGCAACCAATAGAATAAATGCAAATAATGAGCAGAAAATGGAGATTGAATATGGATCGTAGATCCATACCTAACTCTAAATCCTCAAATGTCTTTATAAGGAAGACAAAATTTCATTGTAAATATATGAGTGGATATACAAGGGTGTACAAGGAAATTGTTTTCAGAAGTGAAGGTTATCAGATCACAATGGATCAAGATCAGAGAAAGTAAAAAAGGTGCCTGCATTCAGCAATCAAGGATTGTAATCTATTAGGTTCATTGTACCTAATAATCTCTAGCAATTGTATTAGAATGAAAATCCTATGGTGATAGGTTAGCTTAATAGCTATTTTGTAAATCCTTTAAATAGGTGATTAAATCATTTAACAGGGTGACACTTCATGTTAAGTGTTTGAAAAGCCTCTAACCATGTCAATACTAATATAGTGTAAAGCCTTTAACAGGGCAGACCATCAGAAGTGGTTGAACAATATTGCTGCAGTAATTTTTGTGGGTATCATCCCCACCCCAGTTTTACCTTCTTATTTCTGGAGGGTTTCTAGGTTACCGAATTCCAGTGTTATGAGTTGTTGATGCATGTGTTTAGTTTCATGTTTACTTGATGTATTTACATGCATGCAATTTACTTTCAGTTAAAAGTTTTATTGGATAAAATGTGATACTTATGATTCACCCCCCCGCGCCCCCCCCTCATAAGTACTCTTTCCATATTTGAATATTCGAACATAAAAAACATCAAGATAACATGAATGTGGAAGCAATATGAACATACACATCAAATACACATAATCAATTACAGATTTAGTTTCAATTCCTCAAGGGTTCCTTTATGTTGAGTCACATTTAATAGTTTTAAATTAATTAGTTTAAGTTTCAAGTACAATTTCACATGATCATAAAGAAATACCAAATACATATTTGCATAAGTAAATACATAAGTATATCTAAGACAATGAAAGTACATCCACTAAATAACATCCACTGCACATGTCGCAGGGTATGTGAAAATAGATACAATACATCAGAATACATGATAACATATATAGATCATCTGAAAAGAAGCCTCTGAGATAAGAAATAAGAATGATAAAGGTACTTCTTCTGCAATGAACATCCAACAACTGACAATGTGAAGGGGAACCCAAATGGTAAGAAGACACTACCTCCCGACCGTGTGGTTACCTAGTCAGGCTTCCACTCCCACCGTGCAGGGAAGATAATGAACGATCCACAAACGGCTATCAAACATAAAACATTCCTAGGCAAGGTACCCCTAATAGCCAAAACTACCTCAAAAGTAACATATGCTACTCAAGAAGTTAAAATAATCCAAAAGTAAGAACACTCAATCCAATACCAACTCCACATAACCAAACATCATACATGAACCAAGTATAAACCAAATACCAAGATTAAAAGATAAAGTCAACGAAAGATATCCTCCTCAAGTCAATAACCACATGTTAAAAGTACATCATCCATGAATCATCAATCATTATGAATGAAAGTAATAACCACAATAAACACATCAACAATAGATACACCGCCAGAGATACACAAAATCTACAGAGAAGACTCAGGCTACATACTAGGGAGTGTCATCACATGGCTACTTGAGTTACCCTAGAATGATCTCTTAATAGACCCCAGACCCTCAAGCGTTGAGTTACCCTGGACTGGTTACTTTGAACCCCGGACCCTCAACATCACACATGTGGAAACTAGAAGCCCTCTCAAGAAAATGAGACACTCATTCCATTCCCATCCTTAGTCTATACAAGCACTCAAGGCATGGTTGGGTATAATATCTCTAACTTATCTTTTTTTTAGTGTGTTTCCCCCCATACATTTTACTTACTAGATTATCACTTATTACATAACTTGCATTAGGTTACCCTGGCACTGACCACTTTGGATCCCAAACCCCTATACAAGCCACTCCCAAGTCATGTACCTAGACAACCTCTCCTAAGCACATAAAAATATAGTTGTGTCCCATACCACAACACCCATAAAGATCAAACTTGATTCCTCAATAGGCAACCTGCTGATAAGATGGTTCTCCCATCCAAGTATACATAAATGCTCCACCAAGTAAACCTTATAAACACAATTTTCAATTTGAATCACAAGACATATCATGACATCCAGCCACATAAATGGTATAAAAGAAATTCCATTAAAACCTCTGGTGTACGTCCTAGACCGGTCAACTCCTAATCGACTCCAAAATCCAAAAGCATAGATATTACAAACAAACAATATAGTTCATAGTTGGGTTCGATTTGAAAAGACACAATAGAGTCAAAAATAAAGTTTTCAATTTGCATTTCAATGAACGTTTAAGTGTATAAGATTCTTAGTTTATCCCACCCAATAACCCATTCGACTATACGACTCAAATATATATAAAGCTATTCTCATGATAAAAGTCAATTTTCCTAAAAGAAGAATTTGAATATACCCATTTATTTCCTTAAGTTATAAAAGCAACATTTCACTAGTTTTAAACAATTCATTACAATTTTATCAATATTAATGAATAAGTGTACAACTTTGTTAGATAACCCTCATTATTAATAATCCTTAATTAAATCAATTTAATTAATAATTTTATTTATCTATATCTTAATTATTAAAATTATTAATAAATAATAATATAAAATTATTAATAATTAATAATAAAAATTTAATTTAATTTAAATCTTATTAAATAAATACATTTAAAAAAAACAAATTTTAAACTCATTGCAATTTACATACAAAATAGCGCATTGCTTAAAAGCAACCACAAGCCTTTATAAAGGCTTACTGTCGTGCACGGCAGGCCTGCTATCGCAAGGCCTATAGTAGCCTTGCTGACGCAGTCCCTGCGCCAGCAGTGACTGCCGATGGCTTTTAAAAGTTGTTTCTATGAATTTATATTTTTTATTTTATTAAAATCTATGATATTTATTTCAATCAACTCCACATTAATACAATATTTTTTTTTATAACGTTTACATTATTATTCTGATCTAGGAAAACTAATTTTAACCATTCAAATTTCTAATTCAAAGTTTTCCTTTTATACCAAACTTTTCCCCAAATTAATTTCTATTCAAAAAGTCTATTGAAAATGGACAATGTTTATCTTTTAAATCTCAAGCCCGATTTCAATATCCAATAGATTTTTGTATATGTTTAATTTCTTATTCAGTCTTATTCATATTAAAATACAATCCTCTAAAAAAATGCAACGAATTATCCCTCTAGGCCGTGTACAAATATTTCTCAATCAAGAATAATTATATGCATACCAGAAAAAATAACACATGCAACAGACACGAAGCAAACAGAAGTTTGAAGAGCAAAAACTACTATACAATTAAACCACGAGATCCTACCTGGATCTGATGCTAAACTTTGGTAGCTAGATAAATATTCCTATTGCAAGTGAAATCCTTCAAGCTACGAAAAAATTCCCTTCTTTTCCAAACCCTCTGATTTTCTCTTCAAAACCTGTGTGTGCAATAATGACCCAAAACCCTCTAATAAAGAATCTAATTACCTTTTAGGGTTTCTGTCACCACGACTTCTAAAATTATAATTATTTTATTTAATTAATTATTTCATGCACAATTAATTTTCTTTTTAAATATAATATTCTTTTATTATTCCTTTCATGCACGTTAAGTGAATCATTAAATTACTTTATTTAACTTTCCACTTGACTTCGCTTTATTTAATTTATTAACTTTAATCTCATGTCCATTTTATTAAATATATCTTAATCAAATTCACATGTTTTTATCTTTTAAATTAATTTTCTATATTTTAAACTCATTCATGCGAACTTAAATCTTTTTCATAAATTAATATCTTTTAACTTCTTAATTTATTTTCAAAACTTAATTGATAAAATATTTATCAACTTAAATAATAATAATATTTAGCATTTATTTAAAAATGAACTCTAAATATATTATTATTAAATTAAATAAATATTATCATGTTCTAAAATTTAAACTTATAACTTTTATCTTCGAATTCTGTTCTTTTTATTTAATTAATTTCTCAATTAATTAAATATAACTAAATATTAAAATGTTATAATAATTCTCCATTAAATTAAATCATTAATTTAATCTTTAAATTAGACTTAATTAATAGAAAATTCATCAAAGACTCACAAAACAACATATGCACAAAATACTCACGGGTTTTAAAAAGGGTAGACAGTCTGTTAGGAGTCCTCCTTGCAGGACAAGTATTTTAGGCTATTGGCTAGGATTGGATTTGATCATTATCTTCCCATTCTCACCATTTGAGTATTTGTAATAGGGCACGCTCATACTGGCAATTCAGGGAAGTCGATGCCTAGTACCTGCATCCTACATAAAAGAAAAGCATGTACATGTATATAATTATATCTAAACTAAACAGGCAATGGCAAGGAGTGGTTCATCGTGTAGATCCCGACTAGCAGGTGACTATGACTCCCTCCCTTAACCACATCAAACATGTTAGACAGAAAGATAAAATAAACACACACACCATACACATGCAAGTATGGGGTAAGTATTGTAAAAATCACAAGTCTAACATCAAATGCGTATATATAATATTGCATCTCTATCAATACAACATAATCATCATTAAAGACATCATGTTAACATTTTTATAAAAGAAACCACATTTACTAATTAGGAATCATCAAAATATCATTAACAACATGTGAAATGAAAACAACTAAGCAATTATAACAGATATGTTTGTAATTCAAGACATGAAATAATATCATAATATTGTAAATCTAGTATCTCTAAAACTAATCAATGTATAAAATCAGCTTAAAAGAATTTGACAATGCTCGCAAAAATGCAAACCAGGGGCAGGCACTACAACTTCATTTTTAGGTTTCATAAAGGTGCTAGGTGCATTAGACAAGCCAAAAGGCATCACAAACCATTCATAAAGCCCTTCTAAAGTCTTAAATGTTATTTTCCACTCATCTCCACCTTTGATTCTGATTTGATGATATCCATTTTTGAGATCCACCTTTGAGTAAATACTTGCCTTCCCCAAATAGTCCAATAGGTCTTCTATCCTTGGCATAGGAAACCTATATCTAATGGTTATCCTATTGATTGCTGTAGAATCAATACATAATCTCCAAGTACCATCCTTCTTGGGGGCTAGGACTATAGGGACTACACATGGACTTATACTTTTCCTAATGAACCCCTTAGCCAACAATTCTTCAATTTGTTTTCCTATTTTTTAATTTTGTTTAGGACTCATCTTGTATGCTGCTTTGTTTGGAAATGCAGCTCTTGGGATGAAATCTATGCAATGAATGATGTCTCTTTTAGGTGGTAGCATCTTTGGTTGGCTGCCTGTAACTATCCCTCTATACTTTTCCAACAAGTCTCTTACCTCCTTGGGTCCTATATTGACAACCTTGGATGGTCTTTGTGATTGTTTGATGGAATGTTTTTGTGGTCTGACTACCAATGCATAACAAGATGTGTCCTTTTCCTTAGTGATTCTCATAAACTCCTTTTCATCTACCAAAATCACCCCATTTGTAGTGGGTTTCCCATCATTTGGTAAAGGTGGCATAGTATACTCAACCCCATCCTTGGTTGTGGTCTAAACATTTGTTTTGACATCATGCTTAACACACACATCATATTGCCATGGCCTCCCAAGAAGCAAATGACATGCATCCATTTCTGCCACATCACACAAAACTCTATCATTGTACTCCCCAATCTTGAACTCCACCCACACTTATTCATTTATAAGTGTTTGTTTATCTTTTGTCAACCATGACACCTTATAGGGGTAAGGATGAGGTCTTGTGGTTAGTTTCGACTTATCAACCATCTCCCTAGAAGCAACATTATCGGAGGAACTGGAATGCACTATAACTCTACAGACCTTGTTACTCACCTTGTAATAAGTTTTAAACAATGAATTTCTTTATGGTGGTTCTATAGTTGCAGGGGCTTTTAACATTGTTCTTTGCATCATTAATGATTCACCATGCTCTAGAAGTGGTAGATTGATAAGAAGTAACACTTTGACTATCTTCTTCTTGGGTTAATACTAGGCCCTCTTCAACCTTCCTCTACCATTAGATCTTTTGCCTCTAAATGCCCCTCTATTAGCAGACTCACCTTTAGCATTTGAACCACTAGATTCTTCCTGATTTTTATTAAAAGATCCCCTTCCATGGAACCTACCTCTACCCCTACTATTATTTCCTCTATCCCTAGTGTTTGTATCTCCTCTTCTTTTATTTTTTTACTCTATTTTTAAAGCCATATTGAAACACTGATGTATGGAACCAAGAGTAATTAATGTCAATTCATCTTGAATGCTATACTTTAAACCATTCACATACCTTGCAAGTTTCTATATTTTAGTCTCATACACCATGGCTCTGAGGGTCAAGTTGTGGAACTTTTGTGTGTAAGTGTTGGCATCCAAATCCCTTTGCCTAAGGTTCTACAATCTATTACGTACAAACACCTCAAAGTCTTTAGGTATGAACTATTTTCTGATTTCAGCCTTCATCTTCTTCCAAGTGGCAATTTTCTCTTTGCTCTCATCCAACCTCTCATTCTGCAAGAAATTCCACCAACTCAAGGTAGGACCTTTGAGTTTGGCTTTGGAAATCTTGACCTTTTGATTTTCAGGGGTCTTATCACATTCAAAGTGATTATCTAAGGCCTCTATCCAATCCACATATTCATCAGGGTCCAACTTACCATGGAAAGTAGGTAAGTCCCCTTCTCCCTTCTTTCCAACAATCTCCAATGTTGCAAGGAAGGGTCTTTGATTAGTAGGAATGTTCTCTTGTTCTGCATTCCCCTCTATCTCCTTTGGTTTAGACTCTTCATCACTCCCTTTACTCATTTTTTTTTTTGAGTTTATCCAACTCCCTCTTCATAGTCTTATTCTCTTCCTAGACTACTCTACTTTTAGCCATCTGCTCCTTGACTAGCTTGGCTAGTTCCACATTGGTGATCCTCAAGGCTATCTCCCTTTCAGGTTCTTCTCCTCCATCAGACATGGTGCCACAACAAGATCAAAGTGGCTTTGATACCACTTGATGCAGAGATAACACAATGGAAGCCAACAATAAGCCAAAACTCACACAACCTTCAAATTTGCTCCAAGGGTTAAACTGATGTTATGTTCTACTCTCACAAGTGTATATCCCCCCTCAGAATCACTAAGGAAAGTTTCAAGTCTCACCACTCCAAGGAAGAAACAAAGCTAATACGAACCCAACTTGAGCAAATAGAACCAACTCCCTCAAAATGGGCAAAATAGGGATTTTTCTGGTCTAGGCTTTATAACTTCTAGCAATGGTTGGGAACAACTTAGATTCAACCTAAATAAGGTAAATCAATTATTGGTTGCACTCCCAACAACCCACAACCAGATTTGCAAGATTCGGCCTAGAAGCCTATTAGGTCTCCTAATGTTGATTTTGGCCAATAACACTAAAACTCACCAAAGGACTTGAGGAAAAAATTATAGATTGAAGCACTCTTTTACTAGTTCTTACTAACTCCAAAGTTGCAGGGGCCAACTCCACTCTAGCATATCCTAACCACAACCAAGTACACAGACCTAATTAGCTACTTTAGGCTTGGTTTTCAAGGCAAGTGGTCAGAAATGGGTGCATGGAATCTAGTCTCCACTTCTACATTGTTCTTCAAGCTAAAAAAATTTCACTTTGTTCAAACATCAGGTCCTTAAACCCTTTCCATCACTCTATCCACTCGAATTTCTCCAAAACAAGGTCAAATACATGGGAATATTTGACCTAGGGCTCGCTCCCAAAAATCACCAACAAAACTTCCTACTCCCAAACTACCAAAATCTAATAGAGTACATCCCCAACTTGCTCCATACCAAGGAAGAAGGAAATTCACTGGTAGGAACTCAAGTTAGGGTCATTTTTATGACCAAACCTTGAAATTAAGGGTTTCATAGACCAACACCCTAAAAAAATTTGATAACTTTTGCAAGGTAAATGATGAAAACTTCAAACCAACACCAAAATCTTCTAAAAAGATAGCTTCAACTTCTCAAAGTCCCAAGATCATCTTGCAAACCTTATATTCCGTACTGTATAGAAAAAACTAGTAAATTGCATAGGAAATTATCAAATTTTATTGATTTTGGGAGCAAAATACAATTGAATCTTTGCACACTCACCATCATCAAATGCTCTGAGCCTAAATAGGACATTTCCAACAAGTTTAACCACTTCTTAATAGTTTTGAACCATTGGAAGTTACATTTCGAAAATTTGTCAAAAAAAATGCAAAAATTGCTAAGCAACTTTTAGCAATTTTACACTTATGACAAGTTTTATTGCAACAATGTTGGCAAATGGACTTTACTAACTCCTATGAAACTTATTAATGTTCTAAACACCTAGAAATACCTAGAAAACATAAAAATGACCAAAAATTCACTTATTGGACTAATTGATGCCCAAGGCTTATAGTTGCACCATGAGGTCTTGTGTCCATTACAAGGTGGATGGGTCATAGGGAGATCATTAGATCTATGCCTAGACCTTATTTCATCATGAGATCTATAGTTGCTTTGCAACACTTATATAGGTTTTTACCTAATTTTTCAAAGTGATTTGATTGGTGTGAAAATCACCCCCAAGCTAATTTGGCTGCTCTTAACCCATTTTTGAGATCAAATTTGGAATCTGACACACTTAAACAACTCAAAATCACATTTTAAAATTTTAGGACCAACACAATCGAACGCTTGTGCAGTTCATCTTTCTGATACTCGGTACATTTTGGAATCTTTTTAAAATCACAATTTCTTCAAATTTTTAGAATTTCTAGAAAAAGTCAACTCAAGTCAACTCTTCTCAAATTTGGTCAACGCTGGTCAAAATTAGTCTTTTGGACCTCAAAATCACTTCGAATCAACTCCCAATTTTCTTCATATTCTTCTGATTTTTCCTACATTCTTCCAAATCTCAACTTTCTTCAATATGTTTTTAGTATCCTATTCTGCATCAATATTCTGGTGTGTCATCTTTCGATTTCGCTTCTGAGGGGGTAGGATGGTTACATCATTAAATCTTTCAAAACTAGCTTCAACTAAAATCTAAATCTTATGTTCTCATCACTTGGGGCATCTTTTTCCTCTATATCTAACATCTATGTCATCTATTTTTCTTTTTGATTAGTTGATCAATCTTATAACAGTTCTTATTAGAATTTGATGGATAGGTATTGGGATAGTCTAACCTTGACCCCTGAGGATCAAGCCTTATTCTGTGATGATTTTACAACTCATGATAGGTCCTATTATCTCTTTTCTTGGACCAGTATTTTGGTGTTCTATCTGGACTCTTGTGGATTAAGCTCTGTCTTGGAGATAATTCCAAATTCTTGCTAAGGATTAAGCTTCATTTTGGAGATAATCATAACTCTTGCTACAGATTAAGCCTCGTTCTGGGGACAATTGTAAGCTCTTACTTTCGTTCACTATTCAATGGACAGGTATCAAGACAGTCTAACCCTAACTCTCGAGGATTAAGCCTCGTTCTGGGGATAATTTTATGGATTGTGATTAATCTTGTCATCTTCTAATGGATAAGTATCAAGATAGTTTAAACCCAGACTCTTGAGAGTTGAGTCTCATTTTGGAACAATTCTATGAAGTTTGAAAATCTCTTTCTTATCAATTCTGGTGTCTAGGTGTTCTATCTAGATTCCCTAAGGTTAAGCTTCATTCTGGAGATAACCTTAAAAATCTTATCAATCTCGGTATCTAGGTGAACTCTATTTAAATTCTCTAAAATTAAGCTTTGTTCTAGAGATAACCTTAAAAAGATTATTAATTTTGGTATCTAGGTGTTCTATCTAGATTCTCTAAAGTCAAGTTTCATTATAGAGGTAACCTTTAAAATCTCATCAATTGGTCTCTGTATCATCAATTTCAGAACCAATCTCATTTCTTGATTTACACTTCATACTTCTAATTTCTTTGAATTGAGCATGCTACTCACACATTCATTCAAAGAGGGGCAAATATAATACCCAAAAATTGGCACACTGCCATGCTAAACCAATTTTGGTCTATTTTAATCAATCCTAAGTCCTATTTTACTAGGCAATTTTGATTCTAATACTTGCTACTTGACCTAAGTGTTAGATGCAGAAAACCCTTATCTGCATTAACCACACTCTATTTAATTCCTAAGTATGGACTCAAATTAGCTACATTAAACCTATAAATTAACTTTAATTTAATTATAAGTGTTCATACTTTAATTAATTTAAATTACCTCTTTAGCTAATGTACAAAGGAATTAAGTGTATTTAATTTAATAAGATAATGTCCTCATTTTAATTATTGAGTTTAATTATTCAATTAATTAAGATTATTCTGTTATGAGGTCATATTCTATTTTATTAAAATTAGATTTCTCTCCAAATCTTCTCTTTAGTTCAGAAATGGAAATTATGAGTAAACTAGAACTCAAAATAGAGTTAAATTAGTAAACTCTTTCTCACACTCAGAAGAGACTTAGTTAACTCTCCATCACACTCAGATCTGAAATAGTTAACTTCATTTGCACAAGGAAGTTTCCATTCTAGCTGAATTTCATTTCCAATCTCAACCGTCTATTCTACTTAATCTTGACCATTGATTGATTTCTGGAACTCTATTTAAGGAGCCTTAAATTCCTCATAACAGAGGTTGAATTCAATTTGCATTGAATATATGCTAAAATATTCACTTGTTCATACATCCATAGCTTATTAAATTTCTTGCATTATAATCTCATATTAGTGTTAAAATGCATTCATTTAGATTAAATTCTCTTCTTGTTTCTTAGCTTAATATGCATTTCATATAGATTAATTTGCATTCTCACATAGCTTAATCAAATCCTTCATACTAGAGGTATGGTTGCTAGCTTCTTGTTCTGAGGGCAATAGCATAATCCATCTAGTTAGGAGACAACATATCGATTTGCTGAATAGTTTTGGATGAACGATTCAATGTTCATTCCAGAATCATTTTGCATATAAGGATCATGTTGAAGTTTGGAGTGTGTGTGAAAAGCAAGGCCTACATGAGCAAGGCCCACATTTCTCGCATACATAACCAAGCATTCACCAAATCAATATGGTCTTGAAGGATCTAAGAATCATATGTGTACGCTTCTAAATATAAGCCAGCCACACAAGACTTTCTCACAATTTTCATCTCTGCTTTCGCACATATTTGATTTGTTACAGACTGGGCATAAAACAATTATAATGACACATCTGATCCTCCTATCATCATTTGAGCAGACTAGGATGAGGATTCATCAATAGACATTCCTATTCAAGTCAATTGGCCTGAGGCGAACATCCCTAGTCAATATGAAAAGTTAATATGAAAAGTCATCACAACCACTCAACGACACCCATATCAATTATTATTGCACAGAGAAAAGCATTATTATCCATAATTAAGGCAACATCCCTTCTACGCATAGCCATGCGATGACATACCTCTAGAATTGTTGTACCCTCTAGAACTGTGAGAGCTTTCAACAATCTCAAACTGTAATAGTCTTCTACCGTATTGATCACCACAATCAATAGATGTCTCTATGGATAAGAAAAACTATTTTGTGCATAGAAACATTCAATATCGTAGAAACTCAGACGCTACAACAGTTGCGGATACTTTATATCACACTCCCATCATGAGATGTAATTGGATTATTCGCCTGCCTGACATATTTATACAATTTGACCACTACCCTTTAATAAAACAACACCTCAATCTTCCAATGCCATTAGCTGTTTCAAAAAAAATGCAACGTTATTATGTTTCATATCTATGGGAGGAGAGATGTGTTCTTATAAGAGAGCTCGAAGAAGACCCTTCTGCTTAACCCACAAACCAGATAACATCAGTGTACCTTTGGCAAGTTGGATAAGCTGTTTAGTCTACTTAATATGTCCATCTGTTTCATTCATCTTTGCAACTCATATGAAATAGAAAATATTGGATTAAAACATATTCCTTTCGCCAACGACAACATGTGTACTCTATGCTTTCTGCAAGAAGGCTCGAGGACTTTGATCAAACACACATACATATATGGGATAACTTATTCAAACAATGATTGAAAATAGATGGGCTCCCCTGGTCAAGTGAAGTCAACATTTCATTTCCCATACTCACATATTGATCTTGTAAAAGGAAACATAATGAGGTGGTGCACCATTGCCTTGAGTGATTTAGGCTTTAATCCATGGGTGAAAAGGTTTTAAGACATTATCTCATGAGAAAGAGCTTGGGACTGTTGTTTTGCTGGGACGATCATCTCTGCAATGTACACTTACACTGGGTATGCTTAATTATCTCCTTATTATTTGCGAAGAATGTAACAACATATCCAATTGATTCTGAATAATGAAATGTGTATAATGAATGACATTTTAATGATAAAAAATAATATAATTTCCTTAGACATAATCAACTCCCATGATGTCCTCTCAAACTGATGGAGTCAATCGGACCCCAAAGTGGGCTCGACTCTTTTGTTAACATTTCGGACTACTAACTTTTCAAATTGATCCATTTAAATATATTGCATTGATTTTAATTAATATATTATGACTGATTTACCATTTTAAAGTCATTTTTAATCTCTTCTACAACTTGTCACTATTTATGTTACGAGGCCTTTGTACTGGCTTTAAAATTTGACAAAATCAAACAACTGGAATCCGACACTTAGCACATCTATTCTTTGTTCCAAATATTCTCACTGTGTTAGATTTTGTCTCATGACGACATTAGGGTCAAAAGTCGTTAATTGTCAAAGTTTCCTCCTCCAAATTTCTTTGCAAGTAGACAATATAATTTTATTTAGATTTGGCTTGGAAAATCTGTCAAACGACAACTAAGGGAGCTGAAACTCGGGGCATTGCTTCATTGTCATGTAGAGAATATAAGTGTGTGATTTGGGCATATGAAAAATAATTGAAATTTTTTGGCAAGCATATGAAGTTAGCTTCTTAGATTTGCAGAATTGGACTTGTCAAAACAATGATTTCTGCAAATGGAATGGACCTAAGAAAGTGTATAAGTGGATTCATCAAAACTTGAAAATTGGCACAGTTGAAGTATTTGTAGTATAGATTACAACGGTGAAATCCGTTTGAACTCATCTATCTTGATTTCAAAGTTATAACATCCTGAACATGGCTATCAATCAATCTGCAGATTCTATTACTAATAAAACTCTATAAATTGCATTTAAAATCACATTTGAAAACTAGCCAAACAAATTCGTCATAGGCTCAAATTTGGTACATAGCAAGTCTCTAACCCCTAGTTCTAATACAATGCAAATTTTTTTTCTCAATAGGATTAATTGGATCAAAGTTGTAACTAGTCAAACAGGGCTACTTACTAAACTGTCACAAAGACAACTGGGCAATTTAATGTTTTTTGCAAATGGAATCACCTTGGGAAAATCATCAAATAGATTTGGAAGGCCTTGAAAATGCAGACATAGGATTCCATTTATGAATAGAATACAATAGTATGACTATTTCTCCAAAATTATTAATGGGTCATGAAATATTTACTATCAAATAGGGCTTCCCAAAATTCTAGACAATGTGCATCAACATGACAACAACGAAAAACCAACTTTGATGGATTCAAAACCTTGTGAAAACATATCAAAACAACTTGAAAAATGGAAAATGAGTTTTGTGATATGTATAGTAGACACTCCCAAAGTGATGAGTCATGAAACTTTACCAAGTGCTAGATATTTAAAAAATGCAAATTTGACAAATGCTCAAAATGAAACTTCACAGAATGACTCAGAATGAAAACTATCCCGAACAGGGCTACCGATCAATCTACAAATTCTATTACTAGTAAAACTCTAGAAATTGCATTTGGAATCACATTTGAAAACTGGTCAAGCAGATTCGTCATAGGCTCAAATTTAGTACATAGCAAGTCTCTAACCCCTAGAATACAATGCAAAAAATATTTCTCAACAGGTTCAACTGGGTCAAAGTTGTAACTGGTCAAACAGGGCTATTTGCTAAACTGTCACAAAGACAACTAGGCAATTTAATATTTTTTGCAAATGGAATCACCTTGGGAAACTCATCAAACAGATTTGGAAGGCCTTGAAAATGCAGACATAGGATTCCATTTATGAATAGATTACAATAGTATGACTATTTCTCCAAAATTATTAGTGGGTCATGAAATATTTACTATCAAATAAGGCTTCCCACAATTCTGGACAATGTGCATCAACATGACAACAATGAACAACCACCTTTGAGGGATTCAAAACCTTGTGAAAACATATCAAAACGAATTGAAAACTGGATAGACACTCCCAAAGTGGTGAGTCATGAAACTTTACCAGGTGCTAGATATTAAATTGTAAGCTAGGCTTCTGGTTGTTATTTGACACTTACACAAAAAATAAAAAATTTGACAAATGCTCAAAATGAAGCTTCACAAAATGACTTAGAATGGAAACTTATCATCATGAGATGCACACATGTATGGAATGAAAGGTGTTAAACACATGAAACATATCATAGGCCTCAAAATGATAGCCAGGTAGACATGCATGAAAAGCTCTCATAGGGGCTTGATTAGACTTAGTTCTTAAATAGGGTACTCAAAATCAGTTCTCGATTTTGAGTCCCAACACCATGGATGTTGAGATGGATGTAAATGCAATAGAGTGACAACTTTGTCTTGGACTGGACAACTCCATTTAAGCTAAAAAATGATGTATTTGTGCTTCTTAATTGTAATGCCTCTTCCTTGCTCTATAACACTCAAAAATTCCTCTATGACATCGTAGTGCTCACATTTAATTTATAGGTTAGCCTTTGTACTTGCCCTAGCGTACAAAGCCTCAGAATCCCTCAATTTTCCCCTACTACTTCCTACTATGTTTACACATTTGTAATCTCAGATCTGCGAATGCCAATTTCATTAGAAAAATAATTCATCTTTGCACATATAGATATGTGTAGAATAAACATAAAGTCATTCTAAATTGTTCCAGTTACAAACATATAGAGATGGAAATTAAAGCATCAGGTAAATGTAGTCTGAAGAATAAAGAAGATAAGCATCAATTGTGTACATGCATCCATATCGAGGAGGAGATTAGACACAATAGTAGTATATGTGAACAATTGGAAGCTTTAGATATACTTTAAAAAAAATCTAGGATGTTTTGTTTACATATTTGAACCATAAAAATATCTAATACAAAAACTTAAAGGATATTAAAAAGGTAGAAAATTTGAAATATTTTATTCCCGCATGAAGTAGGTCGATAGCTCTTGGAAATTTTTGAGCAAGTTTGCAGAATTTTGAAAGGTAAAGAAGATGAAGTGAACTAATTTATTTTTGAATGAAATAGATCAAGCAAAACCTCTAGAAAAGATCTAAGAAAATTTAAGCATTAAAATGGAACACATGTGGCTTAAATTTAGGAATTTCCCTTTGCTCCTACTAGCATTACCTGCCTAATTGATTTTCTTCTTCTAAGTTGTCTACAGGGAGATGGCTTTGTGTTCTCCTTGTAATTTGGCACAATTTGGCACTCTTTAAAGCCTACATATAATATTATTTGATAGTGGTGTTTTGAGTTGTGATTTCTTCAAAATTTGATGAAATCATAGTTCCTGAAGAGGCAACACATGATTTTCTATGTAAAATTGTTTGTTTATTGGAATCAAGGAAATTACTAGTTTTAAATCAAAGTTGTTCAATAAAAAATCTACGACAGAATGTGATCTAAAGGTGAGAGCATTCACTCAGTCTACTATCATTATAACTTTCATGCAAATTCTTTTTGTCAAATATTTAATTAGAAAATGGAAAAGGAATTATTTGTTATAATCTGACATTCACCATTGCACTACTAGACCTCTAGACCATTGTTTTGGTCTCGATGTATGTAAATCACCATTAGATAAAGTAGGAAATATGACATACCCTTTGCCACAAGTTATCATAATTCAACTACGTATAATATTTTTAGGCCAATATTGTATTTTGATATGCAATGTAAAATAATATAATGTGTTAAAAGACTTAATTTTATAAAAAAAATTATAGTTCAATAAATAGTTAAGAAAATGAAAGATTTTAATAAGGCCAAAACAATGTATAGGACTTAATGTTTTCATATTATTTACTAGAAAGTTGGGAATGACATTATCCTTTTTGACTTTAAAGGAATACTCTGGATTTCATCTTGCTAAATAATTCTATTTTTAAATCTTTTTTGAAGTATTTATTATAGATAATTCATTCATCTACATATGCTATTTTTCCTCTCCCCACCTAAATAAACTACCTGATTACTATTTATTATTTGTTCAAATTAGTTTTTTGAAATCTAATTGTGTGCATATTTTTTATACAACTATCTTCTAATCGAATTCCTGAAACTTGATTTACAATTGCAATAAATTGTGAAAATCTTATTAATTTAATTATTTATTATTTTTGAACCAGTTACTTGAAGAACCAGTCCTAATTTACTAACCATTTTAGCCCCCACTTTCCCACTTGAAAGAGTTCGGTTGAACATAAAATTTTGTATGTTTTCTTTAACTATGAGAATTAATTAGTAGTTGACTGTTTGAAACAATTAAAGCTTAGCAATGCACAAATTATAGATTAGCCACAAATGAAATTGTCCATGTATGAGATCTCAAAAGGATTTCTTTTATATCTTCCTTTATCTATAATTTCTTATCTTCTATTCATTGATTTAACGATGTTTATATGATAGAAGATTTTTCTTTAAACTATTTATATGTATTTTTTATTTATATTCTTTCCTATCATTACTATTGTATTTAAATTTTGTCCTTGTGTGATTAATCTCACCATATTCAAAATTTCTATTAACTCTACTTCTAAAGGTAAGCTAAATCAAGCAATTGCATTTTATTCACATCTTCAAATTATATGTTCTCTAGCTTTACTTTGACTCTTCATTTTGCCAACCCACAACACTTAACAACTACACATATGGCAAGAAATGTAATGCTTGCATCTCTTATTGGTATCAAAATGTGTTATGGCTATGGTGTAGTGAGGATGCATATGTTGTAGTTAGTTTTGTAGTTTCCTCTACTTCATTCTCTTTTTGACAAAATTTTCATTTATGCACATAGTGGTATCTAAAGTTTCTTTTATGTTCAATTTCATCATATTGAGGTCATCCTTAAACATCACACACTAATGAAAAATTTAAGATTGAAAAAATAACGTATTTTTAACACTTTTAGTATAGAAATCAAGTCTTAATGTGTGATATTTAAGCCATGAAAGGAATCTATATTGTTCCATTTTGTAGGCATGAAACACAGAGAAGATAGAGGACATAAAAGTTTTTGAAGTGAAAGAAAAACTTCTGAAGTGGAGGAATATGTTCTATAATATGGAAGAATATGCTCCATAATATGGAGGAATATGCTATAATATGGAGAAATATGCTCTATGATATTTAGAATCATGTTATATTTATGTTTATGTAGTTAATAAATAAGATAAAATGTGTAGGCATGTCTTGTAGAATAGAAAATTATATTAACATCTTTTTATACTCTTCTCTTGCATTTCTATATGAACCAGAGAATCATAAAGGATTTATGAAGACTCATTAATCTCTTTTGCATATAAATTATTTTTCTTGATCTAGTGATTGCATCACTTTGAAGGATTTAGAACTTGAGGACAACATGCAAATAAAGATTTTATCTGTTAAAGGGGCCCACCTTCTTGTTGGGTCCACCTACTTGTAGTGTAATACATCAAGTAGGGCCCACACCAAGCGTGGTCCACATCTTGTGTGCCCCACCTCTAGCTAGCCCATATTAAGTGGAGCCTATTAGAAATAGGGATTACTGAGAGGGAGGGAGGGGTGAATTAGTAATCTACAAACTTTAGTTTCCATATGGATATTATTACTTACTTTAAACCATGCATAACCAAACGATAAAGTAATGCTGAACAATAACAATAACAATGCACAAAGATGACTCATAATACCATATTTTGTTAACTAGGGAAACCCTAGCCAAGGAAAAACCCTAGTGGGGATGATAATCACTAGATAATATACTAATATATATGTTCCTTATTAGAGGATGGACCCTATTAGGAGTTAATGAGAAAATCTAGTATAAGCAGTCCCTGTTGGGAGATTTTGAATCCTTGTTAGGAGATTCCAACTATGTTAGGAGTTGTAGTATAATGTATGCAAGAAGAGCCCACTGCCCAAACATGTAATTTCAACTACAAGAAGAGCTCACTACTGAAACAAGTAATTTAGTATTATTTTCCTTCCTTGTCTAATCTTTGATCTTCAACTTGATCTCAGATCACTAGATAGCTCATATAAAACTTCACATATATCACTTTCACAAAAGTTTGCTCATCACAGCTCACAATTCATAATTACATAACCTTGCCAACTAGCAGACTTCTTATCACAAGAAGTCCTTTGCATAAATACCATGCCTTTACATAAATTACTGCTAGGTCATCTAGGACCACAATTCACTTTTCCAAGTTAGAGTAAAAATCTATGATGTTAGCCCTAATTGGACAAGTAATTTTTTTGTAAACAAAACAATTCTTTCCTTCAATTCCATTGTCCCGCTTCATCAAAACATGATTGTCTCTATTCCATACAGTCTGTACAAACTTTTGAGGTTATACAAGTCATCACCAACATGTATACTATCTCCATGTAAAATTCTCTAGTCATAGTATGACATCATAAACATGTTGTAAACAAAACAATACATTTTTGTAAACCAAATTCTATACTTAGACAATTTTTTGATTACCAAACACTAAGTAACTTTATTTCTAAGGTTTTCTGTGAGCATATAGATCATGTGTTGCCATAAATGACAACAATTACATATCACTATTAGCCAATTGTCAACAATATCCCCATTTGGCATTGATGACAACAAATAGGGAAAATTGGCTAAGTGACAAAAAATAAATTTACAAAATAAACATTACATCTATTACAACTTGTTCACTTTACATATGTGCTCCCCCTTACAATATACTTTACACTTTTACAATCTCCACATGTATTTCTCCCCATTGTATCTTTCCCAACAATGACACACATACAATTTTCACATGTATCTCTCACCCTTTGACATCAATGACAAATGTCAAAATATCAAGATTTTGTCCAAAAACTATCCAAATTGCTATTTTTCCTTATGTTGAAATAATCTTCATACAATCATCAAAAATAGTCTTCAAATTGTTGATACCTTTGTTCCATGTCTCCTTTGTAGACTCAGCTGATGTGAGAATTCCACATAAAGTATATAATGCAATCTCAACTGCATCAATATCTAAATACAAAAAGTTTGAATATGTATTCTTGGCCTTGACACATTCCTCTAACTGCTTCTCAACAAAAGATAATTTCAGAGCAATAGATTCTCTAAAATTAGATGTTCTCTTCAAGATTTTATCTTTCTAAATTTCTAGTTTCTTGATGTCACTATGAATACTGGCAACCCGACTTTCAAAATCATCTACTTTTCTAGATGGATGCTAGATCTAGCTAGATAAAGCCTCTAGCTCACTCATCTTTGTATCTATCTAATTGTCTAAGTCTTTAGTCAGCTTGTATGATAAGGTACACTTAACATACAAAGTTTTCCCTTCTTGGTGACATTTTCAAAGTTCTTTTATACAAGTATCAAGATTGACTATGTCATTCTTGATATTCTAGCAGATGGTGCTAAACAAGTTAGCATAATGGGAAATTTGAGCCTTTGCCTCTGCAACATTCAAAACATTTGTAAATTCTTCATCAAATGGTTTTAGCACTACTTGTGCTCTCTATTCAGGATATGGTTCTGTATGTTGAACTAACAATGTATTGTGCAATCTGTTTGTTACTTCCATTAAAGTTTTCTGCAAAATTTTCATTGTCTTCTTTTTCTGTATAATTTTGGATAGGGATGAGATCAAATCTATTTGATCATCATCATCAGTAGCCAAACTATCAAGAGAGAATGAAGTAGATGAACTAGATGGTTTAGTCTCATCCTCCCTCTATTTCCTTGCTGCTTCTTTAGTTCTTCTCTCTTCCTCTTCTTTCTTTTCTTTTTCCTCTCTTTCTCTCTTCTCTTTTGATCTTTTCTTCTCTTCTTCTACAATCCTTCTCTTTTCTTCATCTTCCTTTCTTTTCTTATCCTCCTCAAGAAATTTCTACTTGGCTTTTTCTATTTTCTTCTTTTCTACTTCTAGTAGCCTCTTTTCTTCCTCAATTTGTTTCAACTTTTCCTCAATATCTTCACTGTTTGGTTCATTTGGCTTAAAACCACCAAATGGATTGGTATCATCAATGTTAAGAGTAACATTGGTTTGATCAATTTGCATGGTGTCACCACTTATTAACACTTTTGAGGTTCTAGGAGCTAGAGGAGATGTTGCCTATAACTCTATCAACATCTTACTAATAGCTACTACAGTCTCCTTTCTTAACTTATCCTTTTCACCAACCATGAATAGAAATGGTCTCAACTTATTTCTTAAGTATGGCATGAGGTTATTCAACAATCCTTTTATTTCACCTTCATCATTAGTCTTGTAGATAGTCCTCAGCATAGACTTCTGAAGGTCAAGGTCTTCTTCTCTTGCAGGAATCTTCTTATTTATAAGTCTCCGATAGAATTTCTGGTTCACCAATCCTTCAATATCCTTCAAAATTAGATCATTTGCTATGATATATCTCATAGCAGATATATCAATATGATCCTTCTAAAAAATTATTATATAAATCATAAAACTTGTTCATCTAAACAAAGTTTCCTCATTGGCAATAGCTATGTTGATCTTCTTAATCTTCAGGTTCTAGGGTTACTGAGCTTTGCCTGCTACTTGCTTAGGTGGAGTCACCTTTATTGCTTGTTTAGTTTCCTATTCCTCATTTTCTTCATCACTAGAGTTAATTGTAAATAATGTTTTCTACCTCTTTCCTAGTCTTGTGGCTAGTTGTTTGACTCTCTTTGTCTTTGTAGACATTGCTTCAACCAATCTCTTTGATTTTCTCTTCTGTTCACTAGGCTAAACATTAAACACTACCATATATGGAATGCTCTATTATGAAGATGTCTCAACATCTGATACTAACAAAGGTTGTATGTTCAATACACATTACTTCATTATTTGTCTCATGACCTTAGATTCACTCCCTATCATTTCAGCCTCTGATAGTGCCTTCTTCATTATTGACTCAACTTTATTATGTGATGCCTTCTCCAAGGTTACTTAATGAGCTTGTTGAGTGATCTCATCATATGTACCAAATTTTTACTCTACTTTATCTCTATCTAAATTTAACAACAAATCAATGTAACCAATTGCAACATCATCATTCAATTCATAGCTCAAGGGATATAAAAATATCTCCTGAGGTTCCACTGCTTGAATATATGTATGATTTGTATCAACTAATATACAAATTTCTTCCTTGAATCTATCCACAATTGCAGGTGCAATTCTAAATCTTTGTTTCATCTCATTCTAGAATGTTCTTATTATTAGATTACCACTATCTAATATCTTTTCTATAGGATGCCTTTTGCATAACTCTAAAATTTTCTCCATTGTGCATCTGCCACTACTCATTATGTCTGTAACTAACAAGTAAGGAAATCTTTTAAGTACATGAAATAATATGTGATTTATCAATGATTGGAATCTAAACATACCATTATTTGTTCTCTTAATCTTTTCAAGGTTTTCCAAGAGTTGCATTCTCAGTATTTGACTTAGATTCACTTTCTCTTTCTCTACACATATCTTATAAGATGCATCTATGAATCCTGTTGAAAGTTCATCAATCTTAGAACTTGCATAAACTAAATAAGCAATAATTCTACTAAGAAATCTTACACCATCTTTCTTGATGGTGCTAACCACCATAGCCCTACCATTGTACATTGACTTAGTATAACTTTCAACTTTCTTTTTGACCAACTTTACACCTATAGGTACGCTTCCTTGTTTGCTAATACAAGTTACCTCATGAATAAGATCAACATAAATGTCTATTACATTATCTTGCATCCACATTTTACCATCATGTATCCTACTCAGTATGATTTGAGTCCACTTGTCTGTATCTAATTCATAGTAGAAGTGATACTTAAACAAGTTTAATTCCTTTAAATGTTCAAATCTGGGCTTCAAAGTCATGTCATGATTAAAAAATAGTTCTATATCTTTGTTCACGAATTCACTACCAATCGACTCAAACTTGCAATTCTAATAACTTTCTACGTCTTCAAGGTAAACTATGTTGTTTAGATGATAGACAACGCTGAGTTAGGGTTTCCTTCATTAGGTTTTATGGAATTAATCTTTATCTTAGGTCTATCCTCATTCTCAACACTATGTACAATCTACATATCCATCATTCTATTGAACAATATCTTTTACCAAACAAATTTATGGAAAAATGATAAAATACCTCTTTCTGAAAATAAGGTTTACTTCAAAATTGATCTTACAAGTAGATTCTAAATACTCTTCACTTTGGATGTGTTCACAATGAAGTGAAAATCAATTATGTACTCCATTTATCCCTTCAACTTGAACTTACATTAATTGTGTACTTTGCAAATATGAAAAAGCTATCAATTACATTCTTTAATTAGATAAGTGCTTGAAAGCATCTATCGGATCTTCAAATGTCACCTGAGGTTTACTATACCCTCCTTCCATCATTAAAAGCATCCTCAAGAATTTGCATCACAAAATTCTTTGCAAAACATACTTTTCATCTTCTACTATAGAATCAACCTTTTACTGCAATACCAATAACTTTGAATTCCTTCATAACTTGTGATATTGCTATCAGGATTTAACTATGTGATTTTGAGTCAAACTCATCGACCCATGTTTCATGTGTAGTGATTCAACATGAATCTATCTCTCATGACAATAAATGGAACACTACTCATGAAACATGGGTCAATGAGTTTGACTCAAAATCACACAGTTAAATCCTGATAGCAATATCACAATTTGACTTGTTGTGGAAATTATCTCCTACTTATCCTTCATAACCTTTTTTGATGAGCTCCAAATCACAAGCAAGCTTAGGTATCATCTAAACATGATTGGATACACCTTTTCCCAACTTTTCTACCTCTAATTTGGTCTTTGATTGAAGTTCTCAAATTTTGATGCTGTGAACAAGCTTAATTCAACTTAATTGAATCAAACTCAACAACTAACTTCAATCTTCCTGTCTCATCATCATCTAACTTTTCTTTTGAGATATCTATTATTTTAAAAAATGTTTCATTAAGTTCTTCTCAAAGTTCACTCATAATGTTTCTTTGTTCTTCCTTTTCTCTGCTAGTTCCAGAGTTCCTTTTCTAGTTCCTTTTTTCATTTTTGACATTTCTTCCATCATTCCTTCTATTCCTAAAGTTTCTTCCATTATTTCTTCTATCTTTGGAGTTTCTATCAATTTTGTAGTACTTTTTCATGTGTCTAAAGTTGTTGCATAACTGACATAGAGGTGCTCTACTTCTAGGATTCTGTTGATCATTAGGTTCATGATAATTTTGAGCAATGTGTCCTAAGTTGTTACACTTATAACACATGATCTATTGTCTGTCTCCATAAGATCTTCCTTCTCTCGATGCCCTTTCATTACATCTTCTTCTATCTATAGGGTTAGTATATCTAGACATTCTACTATTTCTTCAATCATTATCATATTGAGGTTTCCTACAATCAATTGCATTATGAACCATACCATGACAATTATGACAATCAGAGTCTTTAGCATGATTATATGACTTATTTGTAGAATCCCTTTTCATATGACCTATTTCATTACATAAAAAGAACTTACCTCTAAAGTCATACCTAGTTGTCTTGGGAGTCTCTACTTGCTTTGGTTCATCCAAGATTTCAACTTTCTTGTTTTGCTCAATTTCTTTAGGTTTTTCAGAAGATTGACTAGATTCAATCTTATCATTGGATTTCTCTCTTTCTTTCAGATCAGATCTAATCTCAGGTTTCTTTGCAGACATATTAATTAGATAACCAAGGCCAGTCTTATCATAAGAAGGTCTCTATATTGACATAGAATCATCAAGCTTTTCTCTACTAGAATAAAGTTTCTCAAGCTATTGTTTGCACTGTGTCAATTCACCTTTCACAATAATATTATACTTATGGAGTTCTTCATGATCTTCTTTCAATGTTTCAAATTTAGATGTTCTCTTTGCCAAACTTTCTCTCAGATCTACATTTTTCAGTGTTCAAATTAAATTAAATTTTGCTAGGATCATTTCTCAAAGTCAACTTCAAATTTGTAATCTTCAACTCATGCTTCAAGATCTTGTACTCTGTCTTCAAATTTGAATAGTCATCATCACTAGTTCCAGATTTAGTAGGTTTAAGCTTTGATTTTAGACGATCAATCTTTTTCTTCAATTGACTATTGTATACTTTGGAGTCTTCATATCTATCCTTTAGCTTATCTCCTTCTTCAGTGAGGAGACCAATTTGTTCAAGAGCTTCTTCAAGGTTCATCATCTTAGTTAAGTTGTTAAGCCTCTTCAAAGTAACTATGCTCTGACACCAATTATTAGAAATAGGGATTACTGAGAGGGGGTTGAATCAGTAATCTAGAAACTTTAGTCGCCAACTAGATATTTTTACTTACTTTAAACCATGCATAACCAAATAATAAAGTAATGTTGAATAGTAATAGTAACAATGCACAAAGATAACTCATAACACCATATTTTGTTAACTAGGGAAACCCTAGCCAAGGGAAAACCTTGGTGGGGATGATACCCACTAGATAATATACTGATATATATGTTCCTTGTTAGAGAATGGACCTTACTAGGAGTCAATGAGAAAATTCAATATAAGAAGTCCCTATTAGGAGATTCCAACCCTATTAGGAGTTGTAGTATAATGTATGCAAGAAGAGCCCACTACCCAAACATGCAATTTTAACTTCAAGAAGAGCTCACTACTCAAACAAGTAATTTACTATTATTTTCCTTCCTTGTCTGATCTCTGATCTTCAAATTGATCTCATATCACTAGATAGATCATATAAAACTTTGCATATATCACTTTCACAAAAGTTCGCTCATCACAGTTTGCCATTCATAATTACATAATCTGCTAGCTAACACACTTCTTTTCGCAAGAATTCCTTTGCATAAATACCATGCCTTTACATAAATTAATTGTTAGGTCAGCTAGGACCACAATTCACATTTCCAACTTAGAGTAAACATTTAGGATGTTGGCCTAATTGGACAAGTAATTATTTTGTGAACAAAATAATTCTTTCCTTCAATTTTGCTATCTTACTTCATCAAAACATGATTATCTCTATTCTGTACAATCCATACAAACTTCCAAGGTTATACATATCATCACCAACATGTATACTATCTCCATGTAACTTTTCTAGTCATAATATGACATCAAAAATATGTTATAAACAAAATAATACACTACTATAAAGAAAATTCTATAATTAGACAATTTGTTAATTACCAAACACTAAGTAACTTTATTTTTGAGGTTTCTTGTAAGCATCTACATCATGTGTTGCCATAAATGACAAAAATTACATATCAACATTAGCTGATTATAAATAGGGCCCACCTAGAGCAATGCCCATCTTCTTGTGGGGCCATCTTGTAGTTCTTGGTGATAGTCCCTGTCCAATGCTAAATTTTGCAATTTTTTCAGACACATTGATCAGACCCATACAGACACTTTTTCAAGTGTTATGTTTTTAAAGTGCATGATATTTTTGTCTATTTATTATATGTGGTATCAATTTTGATATATTATGGGTAGACATAGTAATTTAGAGATTTGGTCAAAAGTGGCCTAATTTGGTACTTGTACTCTATTAGGTCCTTGAGTGATCTAGAGTCCTAATTTTATGAGTCTGTAATTGCTCCATATTTGAATTTGTAATCATCCAAATTAGAATTCCACCTTTTTCCATTTTGGAAAGTGAACATTGTAGATGCACTAAATTATAGAGTGCCAAATCATTGCATCTTGGGAGTGGGCAGGTGGGGGTGATTTTTGATCTAGTAAATTTGGGAGGGCGATCTTGTGTTGTTTTGGTTTCATTGGTTCTTTATTGTAGTAAAAATGGGAAAATCACAAATTGAACTCCTAACTCCATATAATTATGAATCATGGAATTAACTAAGGGGAAAAGGTTGCACAAGATATTTAAATGAAACTATTACCACAACTATTGATGCTAATGCTCATTAAGAATGAGAAATCAATCATGAGATATATCTTGGCTACAGTTGTTCATTACTCTCTTTTGATTTATAATTTCATTTGGAAGCATTCAAGATACCTAAAGATGCTTGGGATGCTCTTGAAACTTTATTTGGTAAAACTAAAAAGATTAAGGGTTATCAAATTGATAATGATTTGATCACATCCAAGTTTACATATATCCAAGATTAGATAATTAATAACATAGCTAAAGGTTTGCAAGATAATTAAGGAAGATATACAATTGATTCTAAATGTGTTATCCAAGTTAGGTCTTGATTACTATATACTTGTTTGTACCTATCATACTGGTCAATTAGGTTTCTATGGGAGTTGCATATGTTGATTCTACTTTTGATGCATTTTAAAATGTTCTAATCTAAGAGGAAGTAAATCTAATTTAGATGGGTGTCATCAAGAAGCAGGGAATCATGAACAGAAATAAAAGAATAAACAAAACAAGTGAAAAATAAAATTTGAATCTTTTTTCTAAAATAAGGAATCATCTAAGAATGAAAAGCCTACTTGTTCATAGTGCAAGAAGAATGAACATGAAGAACATTAGTTCTACAAGAATGACATTAACGAACTCAAGAATATTCTTAAGAGAAATCAAATAAACCCACCTTCAAGAATTACAATTTCATTCTATTCTTCTTATTCCAATATTTCTAAAGGAAAAGATAACAATGGAAAAGGTCAAGCCTTAATTACTACTTCAAGTCATGATTTACGAAGATGGCTTCTAGATTCAAGAACTTTTGATCATATGGCATCTTCAAAGTCTTTTTATTCTTCATTTGAACATTGTGATGCACCACCTAATTTTATGGTACTCCTAGGGCTCCTTTATCTTGGGGAGGAGCCTAAGGCAAGGTGACCTTATACCACCTTGCCTTTTCATCATGGTTGTGGAGGTTTTTAGTAGGAACATTATCTCCAAAGTGGAAGAAGGATCCCTTTATGGAATTAAACTAATTAGCTCCCTCCCTCTAGAGATCATCAAAAAATTTGTGGATGATACTTACTTGTTTGGTGTCTCTTCTATCATTAAAGCTAGAAAATGGAAGAATATCCTTGACCAATATGTCCAAGTCCTTGGTCAACATATCAATTTCTAGAAAATAAAAGTTTATTTCTTCAATATAGAGGTAATTTTACAAAATTGTGTCACCTCTATTTTGGGTTGTCGGGAAACCTCCCTCTCGAACACCAATTTGGCTCTTCCTCTCGTAGTTCAAGAAGTAAGCCAAAAGTTTAGGTACATGATTCTTGAAAGGATCCAAAGGAAGCCAGTAGGGTAGAACAAAAAAGCACTCAGTAGTCCATACAAATTCTATCTTTTTATTGCCTCCCTCAAAGGGATACTAATTTACTTTCTCTCCATCCTTAAAATATCTATCTCAATGTTCTTATCCTAGGAAACATCTAGATAATTTTCCTTTGGGTGAACTTGGAACCAAAAATAAGAATTATCTTGGTCAACTAGGATATTGTTTGTAAACCCAAGGACATGGGAGGGCTGGGAGTTAGAAAGATTAAAAATCTTAACAAAGCCCTCATAACTAAAATTGATGGTAGTTGGCTAAAGATGAGGGAGGGTGGAAAAAAAATAAAAAAGGAAAAATAACTTTCTAATTCCCCCTTCAACTCCCATATTTTTATATGGATCTCCCTTATGGTTCGAGGATTTGGAACAAAATAATTAGAAATTGTACCCCTCTCCAAGGGGGTCTTTGATGGTTAATCAACAAGAGAAACCAAACTATTTTTTGTGAGGACAACTCGTTATGAGGTAAGCCTTTAATCTTCTGCAAGTTTTTCCATCTCAAAGATGTTATAAACAACACCTTTGGACACTATTTTAAAGATTACTTTAATCCTTACTAGAAATGGATAACATTGCAATAATTTTAGAGGTAACCCTCAATATTTGGTATTGATCAAGGAGCTATAGGGGTTGATCAACACATATAGGATCCCGATAGTGTACTCTAATGCTATAACCTTTTGGGATACAAACTATTTGGGTGATTTCTCTATCATATCTATTTACCTTTAGTTGATTGATTTGGATGTCCTAAGACTTTTCTAAAATACGGTTTGGGTTCAACAATCAACACCTAAGATAAACTTATTTTGGTGGGAAATGCCCCATGAAAATATCCTAATTATTGATAACCTTAGGAGAAGAGGCTTCCAATTCCCTAATTGATCTTGTCTTTGCAAGAAAGTGGAGGTAGACATTTACCATTTCTTGCCTATTTTCTAATCTAATATGGGTCTCTATTATGAAAAAGTTCAACCTCTAATAGGTTTTGGGGGGGTATAATGCATAATTTTATAGATTGGACTCCCCCTCTTCTTATCCCACCACCCTCCTTATTTGGAGACTCATTTCTCCACATGTCTATTGGAGCATCTAGAAGGAAAGGAACAATAGGATTTTTAGGGAAATTGAGTTGACTGTATAATGTGTTACTACTCTAACAATTAAGAAATTGAGAGAAAGTTTTGAGGTGAGAACATGGAGGAAGTAAAGTAGACCCCCCTTCTCTTTCGATTTTCATGTGCACAATGAATGAAAACTTCCTAATGGAGCTCAATATTTTGATAGTTCTAAAAGTAAGGCCAAAGACCCCCCACCCAATGGCTAGATAACTATGGCTCAATCTCAACTTTGATGGTGAAGCTAGGGGTGATAGGGAGGGTTTTTATTGTGAGGGATGAAATATGAAAGATGATTTTGGTGTATGCAAGAAATTTTGGTAATAGATCCTCTAACATAGTAGAGGCCCTAGGCCAACTATAGGGGTCAAATTCACAACCCATTTGGGAAGTACCAAGCTAGTGGTGGAAGGAGATTCTAAACTAATTGTAGAAGTTATAAATTAGTGGTCGAAGGTGGGTTGGTCCATGATAAACATTCTATTGTAAGTCAAACTCTACCTTGAAAGAATGGGGGGAGTGACATCTCGATGCATGTATTGGGAAGGAAATTGCATGGCATGCTATTGACATATCAGTCAAGTTTGTTATTAGTGACACACACTTATTCAAATTATGTATAGCTACCAAGCTCATTGAATAGTTTATAGTGTTTTCTATACAATTTAGTAGCCACCAAGCTCTATAGTTGGTACCAAATCTTTTGGACTAATCCCAGTGGTTACTGAGCAGATTTAGTTGGTAAGAAGTCCAGTAGTGTATCGAGAAATCTTAGTGTATACCAAGTTTATTAGTGGTTACTGAGCATTGATATGCTTATCAAGATCACAGTTCATGTGGTGCAAATCAAGTGTTAACTGAGCCAATTTATGTTAATGAAGTGTTTTAGTTTATACCAAGCTTAGGTTGATAGTGTTTACCAAGTGAATCAAGAGATTCAATTTAAGCCAAGTTGTACAATGTCTACCAAGTCACCAGCGCAGACCAAGTTCAAGACTACTTTGAGGTGATCAATATGGAATGAGTTTCTATGTCTACTGAGTGCATGATGATGCCAAGAAATGATAGTGGATGATGTGTGTTAAAACTTCACTGAGTCAGTCTTCAGAACCCAAGTGTCATCATATGGGTTGACTTTGTAATATTTGTGTTAACTTGTATATTGGCTAACTTTTTAATTATATAATTTGGATTGCTATTTATGTGTGTGTGTGTGTGTAATGTATTGTATCATATCCAATTAATAAGAGTGAGTATGGAAGTGAGAATGCAAAAAGTTCATGGAAGTGAGAATGCAAAAAGTTCAAGTTATGAGTACAACAGATAAAGAAAAAATTGTAAAATCCATAATAGTATAAGGAGCAGCAAAGTCATATCTATCACAAAAATGTGATCAGTACAATAAGGAATCTCTATTAGAAAACTTAGTTACAAGTCAGAGATCTACTATTTCATCTTAATAGATGAACTAGTCAAAATCCTTTAATAAGGAAGACTTAACAGTCTTTTAATAAATCTCTTTACTGAGTGCATACTTCATTGTATGTTTGTAAATCCTCTTACAAGGTGGACCTAGCAGTCCTAATTTCTCCTAATAGGTTAGATCATTAGAAATGATCAATGTAAGCCTTAACAAGCCAACTTTATGCTGAAGTATTGAGGTTTGTGGGTATCATTCCCATCCCAATTTTACTTTCTATTTGGAAAGTTTTTGGGTCATCAAATCTTTGTGTCAAAGTGTTATGAATGCTCTCATGTTTTCAGTTTCATATGCATACAATTAGATCAGTTTATATATGATGAATTTTATGCTGATTGGATTATTGGATTAAGAGTTAAAGTGTTAAAGTTTTAGATGTTACTGATTCACCTGTCCCCTCTTAGTAACCTAGCATAGTCTTGAATATTTACAACAATTGGTATCAAAGCATTGTGGTTCTTAGGAGAAAGTTTAATAGCTTGAGAAAAGATCAAGGATATGGAGATATTTATACTTGACAAAGCTATTCACAATGAAAAAGTTGGATCTAGAAATGGCCATTGCCCAACTCAAGAAAGCAAAAGAGCAACTCTCCCAATCTCTAAAAAGAAGAAAAGATCTAGAAATTCAAATGAATGATCATCTCTACTCTAAAGAAAGAATTTAAGACCTTCATCCTTCAAGCTTCTCAGATGAAGAAAATGATGCAATCAAATAACTCCTAGAGAAGAATGGTTCCCTACAAGAAGTGGGAAAACTAAGAAGAGAACAAGAAATCCAGTTAGTGAGGCTATGTGAAATCATGGAAGAGAAAAATAATGCAGTAGCAAAGTTGGAAGGAAAAGACAATGAGATTCAACATCTATCCCTCCAACAGACTAACTTCATCAATCAACTCACTAATACAAATGAAGAAATCGTGAACCTGAGACTAGAAAATGAAAGACTACAAAATGATCTAAACTCTAAAAAGAAAATCAATGAAAGAATGATGAAATCCCAAGTAGACATGAATCAATTGAAAGAGAAAAATATCTATAGACAAAAGGGAAAAGCAAAAATTGGATACAATAAAGAAGGTGAATCTTCCAAAAAAAGTGCTCAAAAGAATCAAAGGCCTACTTGCAATCATTGTGGTAAGATAAGTCATACATCAAACAAATGTTGGAGTAATGGAAACACAAAATTCAATTTAGAGTGATATAACTGCAATCAACATGGTCATAGGGCTAATGAATGTAAAGAGAAACCAAGATTTGAAGGCAAATGTCACAAATGTAAAAAGCATGGAAACAAGGCATCAGAATGCAAAACAAAGACATTGAATCCTACAGAGCAAATTGTGAAAACTATATTTGGTTGGGACTACAACACTTGGTGCAGATGTCATTACTATGGAGAATTTGGACAAATTCATATGAATTGTGTTAAACATCACATGAGGAAAAGAGATACCACCAAAAGATGTTTCATTTCTACAAAACTTGGTCATCTCGCCAAGAATTGTATGAATACTGGTAGAATTGAAGATGAGAAGAAAGAAAAGGCTAATAACATCCAAAAACAAATGAGACAGTAATGGATTCCCAAGTCTACTGAGGATACTAGTCAAAGAAATGATGGTCAAGTCACTCAAGAATTGGATGACTCTACCATTCCTAATTAAGTTCTCAAGGAAGAACTAGAACCATGCTATCAAAGAAGATACTTGAATTAGTTCTAGTTAAAAGGTAACAAAGATCCAAATCTATATACAAGATACAAAGGGATCATTGGGCAAGATCAGTTTCAGTTAATACTGAGTTACCTTCTCTATCAAGTAAGGTCAGGTCATACACTCTACTAAGCAAGGTTGGGAGTAACAAGGATACCTATGGTTATCGAGTTTAGGAGACATCACTGAGTAATCAAAGAAGAACAGTGGATGATAGTCTGTCAACACACCTACCTTTGTACCAAGCATTAATGAATTTTTTTTAACAAAAGGCATGGAATCAAATTCATTTCTTACTATGAATTTTTGAGTGCTATTGCAAAGGGCTATTTTTAGTGTGATCAAAGTGACTTGAGCGAATTTCTTGCAATAGTTTTTTGAAATTCTCTCAAACAACCAATCAAAAATGGCATCCAATAGCAACAAGGTCAAGAAAGGGTCTAAGATGGTTCAAGGAGTTGAATGGAAAGTGCTAGATTTCAAGCTCACATCTATCATTGGTGAAACCCTAGACCCAAGAAGAGCTCAATCCCAAATCCCTCCTAAGGTACTTCTTGTTAATGACATTCATACTCATTTCAAATGTACTATTCAAGAAATTGATACTCTAGAGATGGATGATGCCCTAGGTCAGCTATGTGTTGATGGAACCTTAAAACCTAAGCATCAACATTTGGAAGAAAAAGGATTGACACATATTCCCCATATGCCCCAAGAGTTTCAAATTAAATGGATTAGGTTTATCCTTTGCTAGGTGTAAAATGGATAGCTATGGTTAGAACAACCAATTCTAATAACAAAGAAGATGATTCATCAAATCAATGGCCTTCCCATGCTTGCTAAAGCCAAAATGACAAAAACCCCATGTCAGGCATAGTTGGAGAAGAAAACCCTAGCCAAATGGGATGGCAGAGGTATGAAGATAAGTAGTGTTATATATGCAAAATTGAAATTTGGAATTCATGTTATTACACATAAGATATATAGTTCAAGCTTTCTTAACAGTGTGTCATGTGAAGCCATGGATTTGGCATATAAACTGGTTAAAAGCAACCTATCTTATGACTTTGCTAACCTATTATTGAAGCAATTCAATAGAAATATGGAAAGTATTAGAACATCAAAGAACAACCCATGCAAATTTGGTTCATTGTTAAACTATCTATTCTTTTATGTTCAGAAGTTCTTCCCTTCTAAAGGAACTATAGTCTAGAGAAAATATGTGCCTATACTTTACCAAATAAATGAATATATTGTAGAAATGGGTGAGAACTATGCTAGCATCATGGATAACTACTATGATGTGTTCAAAGAGAAAATGGAAAACACATTCAGGATATTGAAGAAGTTAGTTGAAGAATACAAGGATGATTTGTGCTTCATGGTGGATAGTGACAAAGTATATATCTAGGTAATTAAGAATAGAGTTGTGTGGGTGAAACCTCTTGGCTATGAGGTAAATATTGATGAGACAAAGGATATCATTAAAGACATTGTCAATGAACCTGTTGCTCCAAAGGCCCCTTATTTTGAGACTTATGATGAAGCCAAGGCTAGAATTGAGCTAGAGATAAAGCTCCCATAGGTAGTTAACAAAGGGAAGAGGAGGATAGCCAAACTAAAATTAAGTGAACCTCTCTTGTTAATCAAGGGAAAAGGTAAGGATGTGGAAGAAGCAAAGGATGTGGAAGAATTAAAGAAAGAAGAAGAACCTTTGAAGAAGAAAGGTAAGGTGATCATCAACAAGCCACCCAAGCCATCCACTGTAGTCTTCACAAGTAGGTCACGAAATAAAGGAAGTCAAATTGTATTTAGCAAACCTCCACCCAACTTCTAGGATAGATTAAAGGAACTTTAAGAAGGTGTAGGGATAACAAATTTGAAGGCATTAAAGTATGATACTAGAACTAAGGCAAAGCAGAAGCAAATAGAAGACTTGGTCATGGACAAAATGGGTAAGTGGAAGTACTCTCCTGACCAACTTGTTTCTTAGATTCCTAATACTTTAATGGAGAATATCAAAGCAAGATGTGAACATGCCATGAAAATTGTCAAAGATAGATATGCTCAAACTTTGAGGCAACTATTACCAAGCATATCAGATGTAGAGGTAAAAGAATCATTAAAGAAGAATGAGGCAAAATTGTCTCTTAAGTTTAAAACTTGTCTAATTTTGATGAAAGATATTGAACATGTTGTGAATAATGCAAAAAATACATGGAAAAATGTTCATCATCTTCACAAACCAAGTGAGTTCCTAGTTGATGTAAAGGATGATGATGATGAAGAGAAAGATGAAGAAGACATTTTTGAAGTAGTAACTCATTTCAACAATGAAGAATATGAAGAGGAGCAAGAAGTTACCGAGGATGAAAAGAAAGATGATGAGGAGACTAACATAGTGAAGATAGTAGTAGCTGTCATTGCCTCTCTTCCTCACTCCTTGAGAAAACCATTGGCTACATCAAGTATGGAGACAACTTTAGCAAGTTTGGTTGTGACTACTACTAATACATCAAATGTCCAATCACTCTTTGCCCCAACTCAGCTTAGCATATCATTAACAAAAGTGATTTGACTTCATCCACCAAGCTACAAACTCCATCTACTGAGTTGAGTTCTTTAGTCTTCACTTCTCTAATTTTGACTTCTTCAGTTTTGAGTACATCCGTGGTAAGCTCTCCAATTTTGTCTACTTCAATTTTGGATTCTTCAAGGATCTCTGTAAGTATTCCATCAGTTAGAACAATATCAATTTTTATTGCAAGCCCAAGTATGTCAACTATTGTTTCCATTCTTAATACAAAAGAAATAAGTGCAAGGATAGTTGAGGCTAAGGCTCAACCAAGTACAAAATTTTTGGAGAAAGGAAAGGAAATAGAGGAAGATATTGATTTAGATGAGCAGATAGTTATCCCCAAATGGGATATCTACAAGCTTACTCTAGACCAAATGTATACATTTGGTGTACTCCTCTAGAAAAAGGCCAAACAAAAAAGATTAAGAGAGGAAAGAGATTGAGATTATAAGATAATATATGATGCCAAGAATATCTTGACCGAGGCAATAGGAATCAAGGTTGATTCTTCACAACCTATTTTATGTCAGCTAGGAGAAGTAGTCCAAAAATTCAATGAGGACACCAAAGGTCAAAATATGCTAGTTGAAAAGGCTGAAAATAAATTTAACAATAAAATGCTGGAGCACATTGCTCAACAAATAGCCATTTATCAAGTTGATCTTTCAACAATTTTGGTCAATCTTGAGACATCCTATTCCAATGTGTCATCACTTTTTGGGAAATTATGTGATGTCACCAAGTATACAAAGGAAGTAAAGGAAAAATTGTGCAAAATTGATATAGATCTTAAAGCAAGTGCTCAAGAGCTACAACTTGACCCTAGTTCAAGCTCTGTACATTTCAAGAAGATCAAATGTTTGTCAAAAATGCAAGCTAAATTGTTAAGAGAAGAAGCAAGGATCTACTCAACATTGATTGACATACAAAATATGATCCTTCCAATCATGGATGCTATGAAAAAACATCTTGTATATTCAAAAACTTTGATTCATGATAATAACTTCTCTATTGTGGACCACATGATTGAACTATCATCAAAAGTGCAAATTACAATTCATACATGCAAGGTCTTGCAAGAAAATTGGGATAAAACCTTGGCAATAACCCTCAAGGTACATTCTAAATTCTTATGTCATTTTGGTGTCTCCATGTAAATATGTTAGAATAAATCTTTGGCATTATTGTCAAAAAGGGGGAGAAAAGTTACATTGGAGAAATGTCATATGTATATAAGAGAAAAGTTATATTGAAGAAAAGCCAAACATGTACATAAAGGAACACATAGTATGGGGCAGAACTTGCAATAAGAAAGATATGTTGTATATAGAAAAAGATGCATAGTACACTGTATATACCTTACAAAATCAATTTTGAAAAATCTCAAAATAGTATACTCTACCGAGCTAGTATCACGCAGTGATGAATACAAGTTATTTAGTTTTTGACTAATAAGTGTTTTTGTCACTAATGCCAAAGGGGGAGATTGTTGACATATCAATCAAGTTTGTTATTAGTGACACACAATTATTTAGATTCTTTATAGCTACCAAGCTCATTGAATAGTTTACAATGTCAGCCATGCAATTTAGTAGCCGCCAAGCTCTACAGTTGCTACCGAGTCTTTTAGAATAATCCTAGTGGTTACCGAGTAGATTCAATTAGTGTGAAGTCAAGCAGTGTAAACCAAGCAATCTCAGTGTTGTATACCAAGTTTATTAATGGTTATCAAGCATTGATATGCTTACCAAGCTTGCATTTCATGTGATGTGAATCTAGTGTTAACCAAGCCAATCTATGTTAAACAAGTGATTTAGTTTATACTGAGCTCAAGGTGATAGTTTTTACTAACTGAATCAAGTGATTTAGTTTAAGCCAAGTTGCACAATGTTTACCGAGTCACCGGTACAAACCAAGTTCAAGACTACTTTGAGGTGATCAGTATGGACCGAGCTTCTATGTCTACTGAGTGCATGACAATGCCAAACAATGACAGTGGATGTCGTGTATCATAACTTAACCAAGTTAGTCTTCAGAACCCGAGTGTCTTAATATGGGCTAAATTTATAATATTTGCGTTAACTTGTATATTGGATGACTTGGTAATTATGTAATTTGGAATTGTATATATATGTAATGTATTGTATCATATCCAAGTAATAAGAGTGAGCATGGAAGTAAGAATGAAAAAAGTTCAAGTTATGAATACAATAGATGAAGAGTGAATTGTAAAGGCCATAACGATATGAGGAGTAATAGAGTCATATCTATCATAGAAACTTGATCGGTACAATAAGAAATGTCTATCAGAAAACTCAGTTGAAAGTCATAGATCTACCATTTCATCCTAATATGTGAACCAATCCTTTAACAAGGTAGACTTAACATTCTTTTCATAAATCTCTTACTGAGTGCATACTTCATTTTTTTTTTGTATATCCTCTTACAAGGTGGACCTAGCAGTCCTAATTGCTCCTAACAAGGTAGATCATTAGAAGTGATCAATGTAAGCCTTAATAGGCCAACTTTATGTTGCAGCATTGAAGTTTGTGGGTATCATCCCCACCCTAGTTTTACTCTTTATTTTGAAGGTTTTTGGGTCACCAAATCTCTGTGTCAAAGTGTTATGAATGCTCTCATGTTTTCAGTCTTCATATGCAAGTAATTAGATCAGTTTATATATGATTAATTTTATGCTGATTAGATTAATGGATTAAGAATTAAAGTGTTAAAGTTTTAGATGTTACTGATTCATCCCTCCCCTCTTAGTAACCTAGCATAGTCTTGAATATTTCCAATAGTAGACAAGCTGGTAGGTTAGGGTTATAAAGGATGGGTCTTAGGTGTTGGAGATAGTTGACATTGATCCCTACTAATATCATCACTCTCATTGAGAGTGAAATAAATACCACTACTAAATGCCCATGATTTTAATTAATTATCATAACTAGTGGCACAATACCCTTTCTAACTTCTTTAAAGGCGAAAAATTTATGTGGTTGACAAATATGATGGGAAACCTTCATATCACTTGTAGGCTTTTATAGCAACTTCCCAAAATCAATCATAAGAAGGTTTGGGTTGAAATCACTAATTACAAAAGGGGCTAGTCTTTTAATGATATTCACATAAGAATTCCTTGTAATGATAGAAATGAATCCCAAAAACGTTCCATTTATGATAAGAAATCCTTGATGATTAAATTTTATGCATTGATGTACCATCCTCCTCCTAAGCACAATGACTAGAATTCTAATATTGATGATTGAACTAGAAGGGCTATTTATATAAACTTTGCACCACTTTACTACCTAAAGTCGGTTTACTTTGCAAAATCAAAACCACCATTAATAGAGGTATTTCTAAAAATCCAAGCTAGAAGATCTCAAGGAGCTAGAGGTCCTAGTCGACATGGGTAGTGATTTTTACAAAATTGAGCCAAGGCATATCAAAGAGGATTAGCATGATAAGGTCTTTGCATGGATGTACATTACAAAGGGTAGCTTTTTTTCCTTTATAGAATATATAGAAGGACACAATGAGCTAGTGTCCATGCAACTGGTTGACCCCTAGAAAGATTGACAAATCACCATTAGTGGAATTACTTTTGATATAAGCAAGAAAGTCATTAATTAAGCTACTAGGTTATCCAAGATATGAAATAAATGGAGATGGGTCACTAAGAAAATGTATCAGACTAAGATGAATTAGTTCTTCAAAGAGGGTGAGGATCTTATCCATTTAAGTGGTGGTTTTAGTAGAGAGAATTCATTGGGCCCATGGGACGATGTCTGCTACCTGATAATAAAATAGCTCACTCTAGAAGGGAGACACAAAGTAAGTTACTATTACCACTTCCCTTTGATAAATCATTTTTTCTATCATGAAAAAGTTTGTTTGAACCCTTTCTTCCTATTAATGGATTTAGAAGCCTCAGTTATGGATGTGAGGAAATGTATGGCCGAGGAATTGTTTTCAACATCCTCCACTAGGGTTTTATTTTTAGATTGAATAATTTCCACAAAGCTATGTTTCCTCTTAGGAAAATTATGTTGTCCTAATCAACTTTGAGAGGGGAGGAGGCAGGTGAATCAATACACACATTTTTGCAAAACATGCTTGTTAGTCTGCTAGTCATTTCTATACACCATGTCATTGCTACTTTAACTATTATTGAAACAATAAATGTGATGCAATAAAACCATTCAATGTTCTATATAGAAGAAAACATCAATGAAACACATATTTTTATATGGAAATCCCCAATATGAGGGTAAAAATGATGGTGGAAGTAATGTACCCACTAGCCTTTTCTTACATGCAAAAGAGTGCCCTATTTAAGGCTTAAAACTGTTCCTTCTAAGAATGCATCCTATTAGGTATGCTAGTAACGTGTTGGGATTACAATAGCTTGTTAAGGCTACCTTGCTAGAGGATTTTTGTATCTTTCTGAGAGACACCTAGTTAGAGGATTTTCAATATTTCATACCAGTCTACCCTATTAAAATATTACAATAGATGCTATGGTTAGAAAGAAAACTAATGTGGTGATCTTAAAATTTGACACACCTTGCCTTGCATATCCTCTATTATGTTACCTCAAAGATGCTTTGATCTTCCTCTTTCTCTTTTATCTTGGGTAAGAGTCCTCCTTCTCTCTACCCTTGTAGACTGATTAGATTGTAACTTTGCATGCACCCTAACAACATTAACTGAGCACATTGAGCTTTAACAAAATGGAGGATGACAACTTCATGTCATAAATAATAGTTAGTTGATTGGAAGTAACAACATTCCCCTAAGGTTGAATCCCTTACTACAATAGAATAGTAGGGAAACCTTTAGCCCATAGATTAGTTGAAGGTAGGGCCCTTGAGATGCAAAGAATGTTAGGCCAATATACGTAGTTCTCACAATAATATCTGGCTATTATTTATCATAGATTGTGATCTTATTTGTCTTATAATTTTGAGTCTTACATTGATGATTTGGGTATTAATTATAATTTGAGCATTGGATAGAATGTTATTTTTCTTGTGTAATTTATTAGGTTTTGACTATAATAATAATTGTCCATGATTGATTCCTATATTCTTGATTCTCAATATTTCTCCCTAATCGATGTCAATCTTATCTTGATTGAAGTGAAATTTATAAAATTTCACTAAGTTATCTATAGCTTCTCTCTCAATGGTCACACTCTAGTGTGGCTATGAGAGGATTGATTACTTAGATTTATTTTTTGTTACTCTTCCCCTATTAAGATTATATACCAACACATTATTATAGTAAATTCTATTTAAACGATGTGAATCGACGACCCATGCATACAACCACTGGTTACTTAGTTATGGGTAGTGATGTTTTAATAACATTTATTTGTCAATCGACTCTTTCTTCATTGTAGCCATTATAGTAATTTGTACTTAGATAAGGATGTATATTTGATTATTAATATTATTAGTAATAAAATTTTTCTTAATGTACATTAATATTATTAAATATTAATTAATGTATTACTATTGATTGATACTGAAGGATTATTTTTATTTAATATTATATTTAATTATAGTTTTTAGATGATAATAAATGTGTGTTTTATTTGATAAAAAATATATTAATTCATATGAAAATTATGGCTCATAATATTTTAATTTCATGTCATAATATTATAGACTATCTCAATGATTAATCATATTTTATCATAATGATTATTTTTTTTATAATAGGTTTATTGTGTGTATGTTTGGGTTGCATTGTAGTCTTGATTTATTATTTTTATTTATTAAATATTATAATATTTTAATTTTATAATCATTATCTAAGGGTCATGACAAATGCAATATGATAAAGCAACCTCACACACACACACACACACTTACATATTATGGATTTAGTATTGAAAGACACTTTATATCATAACTGGGCATCTCTTTACTTTTCAAGTACAATTCTCTTCATGTTTCCAAATACATGACTCTTTGCAAGGACTCTGGGTGGAATCATTTTTCTCTTTTCTAGGAATGAGTGTTAACTCCATAGAAAGTATGTTAGGTAGATCATAATCCATATTTATATTTTCACTAGTATGTGCATTTGAATCATCATCAAGAGTATCTTCCATATCAACATTAATAGAATCTAAATTATGAACATAATCATCATGTTTCTCCATTTGTATATTATTACTATAAATAACTTCATCCAAAGGCTTAAGCATGGGTTCATCAAAGGAAGGTAAAGTTTGAGATGAAGTAGTTTGAGAAGAAAGAGTGTGGTCTTTGGCCTTGGCTTGATAGTTCTTGTGACTTTGATGAGTATATTGGCTTTGAATGTTTTACTAGATAAAGTTGAAGGATTAGGATCAATGGTCATAGGTTTCAAGGAGGGAATATGTTAGGATTAACCTCAGATAGAAATAACAGTTACATGCAAATATAAACAATATCAAAAAATAATAGATCACACATAAGAGAACACAAGACACCAAGATTTAACATGTTTCACCCACTCCCTAGGCTATGTCCACCAACAACAAGTCTAATATTATTATGATCCAGTGATTAAAACTTGATTACAATATGTAATCCCTTTTAGCTCAATACCACCAAAAAAACCAAATTTTGCATCACTCCTTGTGAGAATCTCTAACCCTAAGCCTTTTTATACAAGATTTTTGCCACTTTCAAGCCATATAAACTTTTCTTCAATTTGCACTCTAAGTTCTCCTGACCTTTGACCTCAAATCCTTGTCACTGTGCTATGTATATCTCTTTCATCTAAATCACCATGAAGGAAATCTATTTTAACATCAAGCTACTCTAAATGCAAGTCTTTAGTAGCCACAATACTTAAAATAGTATGAATAGAAGTCATTTTAACAACAAGAAAGAATATCTCATCAAAATCAATTACTTTTTTTTGTGAAAATCCTTTAACAACAAGAGAGAATATCTCATCAAAATCAATTCCTTTCTTTTGTGTAAATCCTGTGTAAATTGTTTTTTACCTCCATCCTCTTCTTCTAACCTATAAACCCACTTATTATGCAAAGCCTTTTTAGGGTATTAGGTCCAGAAATAGAATTACACATAGCCATTACAAAGCCATTCCAACTTTCAAGCAAATAACACAAAATAAGGAGAACCCTAATTTCTTCATAAAAATTAATACACATAGAAGATAACTAACTAGTAACACTATTAAACTCATTTAAATGATCTGCAACACATCAATATTTTGCCATTTTCATATTAAATAAATGCTTCATGAGAAATACCTTATTTGAAGTGGAGGGCTTTTCATACAATTTTGCTATGGTTTCCATCAACTCTTCCATCATCTTCACTTTTGTAATGTTAAATGTCATTGATGGTGCCAAGCACAATCAAATTCTTCGAAGTGCCTTTTTGTCTAAAATCTCCTAGTCCTCATCTAACATAGTTCCTTGTTTCTTGGATTTTCCTTCCAATGGCTTCCATAAGTCATTTTTGGCTTCAACTAAACTACCCCTAAAAATCCCCGTAGGGGCATTTCCCCTTGACCCCACCCTATACTACGATATGGAATGCACCTAGGGTACTACCCTAGGACCCTGCCGGGGTACTGCCCCTTGACCCTGTCTTAGGGATGCTACCCTCAAACCCCTATAGAAATAATCTAGAGGGAAATTGTATCAAATAAACCTCTGAGTCTGATTAGGCTCCACATCAAAACATAATAGCTTCACATTGAGGAATGGTATACATGCGAATAAGTGCGCAAGTGGGACAACTATAGGAGGATCAACCTTGTGAAGATTAAGCTCAATATTTTGTACCTTATATTTATGATAGGATTGAGTTAGATGATCAAGAAATCCATGAGTCATCTAAGGGAGAGATGACCAATAGACATCTATCTCAACACAATCTTAAGGATGCAAGGGTTTGTAAAGAGAATGATTAATGGTGACAACTTCTCCTTTATGTGGAAACTTTATACTCTTATGAATAGGAGGCATTACAAATTGAATAGAAGAAAACCCCAAGATACCGAACTTATTTATAAAGTCAATGACAGTAGGAATGCCAACAAAGATAGTATAAACAACATTACTAGACAAGGTCATAGGAAGATTGATAGAACCTTTAGGATGACAAAGAAAACCATAACAAGTTTGAATCCATACACTAGAAATATAATAGGTATCTTTATACTACCCTTTACTAAAAAGATGTTCTGTAGTGATAACAATCAAAAAAGAAGAGGAATCAATCAAAACACCGCAGGAAGGAATATAAGCAATCCTAGTAGTAATATAAAGAGGAACATAAACTACTTCAAATATATAAGAATGATCAAAGGTGATATGAACTAAAGCTTTAGGTTTAGTTGAAGGTAAAATTGAAGGCTCAAAATGATTAACCACATGATCAAATTCTTTCACCTTGTCATCATAACTAATATTAGTAATAGTATAAGGTTAATTAATGACATTTGTTGAATGCGAAGGAATATTATTGGTGTAAATTTGAAAATTCTAATTACGAGGTATTATGAATTTATTCATACTATTAACCTCAATATCAATATATAGCATTGGAATCGATAATATCTTGAATAGCATTTTCAAAGCATAATACTTATGAGTATTATGACTAGGTTGATGACGGTATTGACAAAAAGTATTTTGATAAGATGACTTAGGCATTGGTTTTCTAGTATTAATAAGATGAACATGAGAAAGTTTTAGAATGTTAGCATGAATAAAATTTGTCATCATGATATGCAAAGGTTCAGATAAATGAGTATACCTATGATTAGGATGATACACAGGAAAAAATAGTCATACCTTTAGATGCAATAGCCACTTGATCATCAATTATATTGATTGATTTAATAGGGTAAAAGCACAAACCTATGTCACCCTTTTGTAAAGGAAAGGGATAATAAAAGTATAACTATTAACCTTCAATGACATAAAGTTGGTATTATTATTTTGAATATGGAAATGAAGTAAACTAATAAAATGTGTAGAAATGGATGAGGTTTAGGATTATAATTTTTAATAATTATATGGAATAAAAATTGATATATTTTCCTAAATTTTATAGATAATTTTTTAGGTGCTAAAAAATGCTAAAAATTAGGGGTCTAGTTCGCACCACAACACTATATGGAAATAAACTTATTTCCATTTGATGTCAGACTTTGTTATAGATAACATATATATCTGGAACAATCAAAAATAAAAATTGTCTTTAGATCTATATTTTCTATTTTATGAGGATTGAAATCTCAACTCACCTTAAATTAATAGTTTTCATCTCCCACCACATCTTTCAAAACAAATCTATTCTAACCAGGATAAAAATTATACATTCTAGAAGAGGACTCTCTCCTCTAGAATGTCATATAATTTTTAGATTTTTTTGATATGGTCTAATATTTTTTTTTCTCAAAATTGACATCTTTTCAAGTGTTAAAATATGTAGATGTAATTTTTTTAAAATTATAATATACTATATCTAATTAAAACACTATAAGCTCTATATGTGAATACTCTTGACTCTGAGCACTATAAAATGGTGTTTACTTATTATTTTAAAAATGTCATAAGAAAATTGTTAGAGTTTTTGAAATGCCACTTTTTTAAAATAATTTTAATTCTTTAGTAATTGGATACAAACTAGTATAAAACATGCATTTAATAGACATTTCCAATTGGAAAAGTGTATAAATTAGCTAGAATGAATTTATCTAGATCATATGTTTTTTAAAAATAGATTTTTAGATAGAAATACTCAAATTTAGTTGTTTTGATAAGTCATCTTGAAAGGTGACACATCTTTGTACTTTTACCCTTTATTAATTTTGATGTAGTTGTTAGGCTTAGAGAACTTGTCTTTATGAATGAAGATGTAACTCTTATCAATAGTAATAGGAGCCATTGGAGTAGAACTCTCAAGTTGACTCACTTGTAACTAATAATGATGAAGCATTGCACAAAGCTATGAAAATGAATCATACTCAGAATCTTATCTTTAATACTTTTTGTAAATTAGAAATTAAAATATCCCGAATATCATGATTAGGCACATGTTAAGATATTTGAGCATACAGGTGTTTAAATATACTGATAAAGTCACTAACTTTTTTTTTCCTTTTTCTTATAATGCATTAAATTAGTCAAAGAAATTTTAGGATGAATTTTGTTTGAAAGTGTTGAATGAAAGTGTTAGAAAGAATTGAAATGAGGCAATGGAATAGGTTGAAAAAGACCAATACCATTGCAAATATTTATTCCTAAAAGTAAGTATCAAAACTTAGCCATGAGCATATAGTTGTGACAAAAATCATTGCATATAGTTTGCAAAGTCCTAACATGAATGACATGATCACCATTACCATTATAATTCTCAAGATGAGGTATCTCAACATGTTGTGGGATAATACTGCAAAGGATTCCTAATAAAAGGGATTAACAATGTCACATGTAGGGATGCTGTACTTAGATTGAGTAAATTGAGCCACTTGTTGTTGCAAAGTGATGATGGTTGAAAAAACACAATAGTAGACATAGACATATTGGATGTGCTAGAAAAGATGTAAGAAGAAGAAGGAAAATGTAAGGATGATGGTGGAGGATTAGAAGAAACAAGAAGAGGATCGAAATGTATGAAAGGACTGACCTTATATGAAGGTAATGAAGAAGGTATGGATATAGGAGGAACACTTGAGGTAAGTGAGTGGTTGGGAATACCAATGCTTAGAGGATTAGAGACTTTTTTAGAAGTTTTCATGAGAGGTGGTAAGTGGGAATGCTAGGAAGAGTATCAAAAATAAGAACAAAAGGTTCAATGGTTGCAGAAGTAGTGTATCCTAACTCTTGAGCACAATCTATCAAAGGCTTAGCATGTGTGTTAATAAGGTGGGATATATCATGCAAGATTGAGATTTTATTTTCATCATGAGTAGTACATTTCTTAATAGCCTTAATAGAAACAAGACTTGGTTCTCTTGCACATGTCAATTTTCCAATTTATCAAAATCATGAGAGATCTTATCAACTTGTGGAGGAGGAATTCTTAGGGCTTCCTCTTCATCATGGGAAGAGTGAGAAGAGTTATGATTCATGATAGGATTGAGATCTTGAGGAAACAAATCAGTATCATCATGGGTCTTAGGAAGAAAAGAGGAATCATAATAAAAAGATCCCATGAGTCTACACCTTCTCCTAATGAGAATGTTAGAGGTTGTACTTAATGTAATGAAGCTCATAAGAGAGGAGATCAAAAAAGGAAACTATAATGAGATCTAACCAGACAATTATAAAATTAAAAAAGAGTGTAAAAAGAGAGATCTAACCACACAAATATTGTTGGAATTACAACAGGAAAGGAAAACTTCTTGGGGGGTGTGAATCAATAGTTTAACCTTTTGACCCACAAAATTATTCACACATGTATGACACTAGATATGATTACCTAGAAACCCTCCAATGAGAAGGTAAAACTAGGGTGGGGATGACACCCACAAATATTCACTACTATAGTAATAAAATGTATCCAATGAAGGTTACAATGTTTTGATCATGAAACATGATCTATCTTGTGAAAGGTCTACCTAGTTAAAGGCTTACAAAGAATATTAGGGCTCACCCTGTTAAAGGATTTCAATGCCCTATTAGAAGTGTGCCTTGTCAAAGGACTTCAACTCACAATTAAGTAAGTATCCTACTAAAGGATTTTAATACATCCTATTAGGACTACTCTATTAAGAGATTTAACTGATTCACCTTCTAGAATGATTCAACATTGATCTTGCAGTTAGCACTTCGTTGCCTAATGATCGATCACCTCTAAACTGATGTATTCTCAATCCTTCTTGATCAAATGTTTCTTTTATATATGCTATCCTCTTTACTCTATTCTCCTTTAACTAATTCTGCAATGTAATCTCAGATTATAACTCCTTAGTCACCACGAATACTCTATTTGTACATGCAAACTTCTCTCTTCACTCCTTCATACACCTTCTTCACAACATAGATAGTTTATGGTTTCTCCTCCTTAACAAGACTTAGGTGACTTAGGGTTAGGTATGAATCAATGACTATGATTCATTCATTTTTTCACTTAATCCTTCCCTTTTTTTGATTGGCTACATGCAATTCATAGGGATTCCAAATTAAGATTAATCCTTATCTTAAAAATATCACAATTCAATATTTAAGTTGGCTAAAAAATGGTTTTCATAGTTGTTTGTGCCATTACAAACAACTATAACAAAATTGCCTTACTTGGAATCTAAAGTCTCTGATGCTCAACATATACTATCTTCTATACTATGACTTGACATCTGTATCAATCATCATGCTCTACTTACTTGGCTTCTCAATCACTTGACATACACTATCTACTCAACACTTAAGTGACTTGGCACATGAGTAACTCAACAGTCACTATGGACTTGACATGCACTATTATATACATGTTGTGCTCAACATGTACTACTTATTGGGCATGAACTAAGTAAATGACTTAAGTGTGTAGACACTCATTAGTCAAAACCAACCTGAGATCAACAATCCCCCCCTTTGACATGAGTGTAAAAAAAACTTGGTCATGCATTGATATCCTTAATCTTATGAGAATAAAATATCTCTTATTTGGCTTATGTATAGAAGTTAAAAATTTCAAAATTTGGTAACAACTTATACCTCAAAATTTGATAACTCCCCCTGAGTTGATAGGTCTATTCTGTAGTCAAAATTCTATACTCCTGCTAAGTAAATGTGTCTCAACTATTACTCTTTGAATTTATGCTATTTATGCTTGCTTCCTTGCATTCTTATTCTCCTCCTTTGTTCTCTATCTCTTCCAAATTTTATATCTCGTGCTTTTATTTCTCCCACTGTGTATTTCTCCCCCTTTTTGACACTTATGTCAAATGGGCTATACACTAATAGTGTGTTTGTCCAAAAAGGATTTATAGAACTCTAGTATAATCTTGAGAGCTACATCTTAATTTTCACATGCTACATCCAAGGACTTAATTTGGATGGCCAACTCGGTAGCAAGGTGGACAAGGTTGTCTAATGTTGCAAGATTGGGGTCTTTCTTCATAAGAGTTTCAGTGTAGCCTAATTCATTGTGAAAAATTTCCATATGGAGGGTCAATATTGTTTGGATGCTAATTTGTTTTTCCCTTATATTAACTTCATTTGCTGATAATGCAGCTAACTGATTCTGGGTTCATAACAAAGTTCTAAACTACTTCTTACTTTGAGTTGGTGTCATAGGCAATTTTGCACCTAATGCATTAATCTGACTTTCCAAACTCAAAATTTAACTTCTTGTCTCTTGTGTGAAGAGTGTTGGATTGAACAATTTTGTGTACAATGAGAAAATGTTCTCAAGTACCTTCTTCACACTCTCAACCTTAGTTGCCAATGCAACTTGTGTTTAAGTGCTATATCACCTGATATTTTCTCATTTACTTTGCTTTGAAATTTCTTTTTAGACCATTCTAGTAATTTAGCATTTGTATCAAGGTCTACATCACTAACCTTTTCTACTATATTTTTCATTTTTTTAATGAGTGGCTTGGTTTAATCTAGATTAGGAACACTAAATGCATCCAAAAAGATTTCCTTGATTTCCATCAATTCTTGCTTCTACATATGCTCCTTTTTGAGCAGTTCTTGTCTTCTCTTTCTTGCTAGGGCTTCTTGCAATATGCCCATCTACTCAATTTTTATTATGTCATAATCATATTTTGGTAAAATTATCTCTTCATCAAGGCTCACATCTCCATATTGTATCACTTCTTCAGCCTTTGATGAGACCAGACTCAACACTAAGATTTGCAATGGTGTGGCATCTATGATTGGCTTCTAAAGAGTGTGATTGGAAGGAGTCTTGAATTTTGGTAAAGTTACCAGGGCTTGAATTGTTACTTGGTCCTTCACCTTTGTTGTCAGCTTGCTCTCTTCAGGCTTGTCCTTTGCTTCCATAATGCCTTGTGATTCACCTTGTACTTGTGCTATAGGTATAGGTAAGTCTATCTAACCTGTTTCACTCTATGTTTCTATTGTGGCTTGGGTTTCCACTGTGTCTTTTCCAACTGTATAAACCTTTTCTGATGTATCTTCAGGTACTTTATCTAAAGGTTGTACATTAGTGACTTAAGGGTTGATAGTAGGTGGTTCTTGTGTATTCACCTCTTCCCTTGTAGTTTTAGTCACTATTTTCTGTATCTCATCTAAACTTACCAATACAAGATTGTTGCATAGTTTGGCGTGTAGTGTAGAATGATGAAGTATCTTTATCAGATCTTCTTTTGTTAGGGGATTGATGTTTTGAGCAATATGATTAGAAACATCCTTCACTATTATTGTTTTAGTACTTACACTTGTTACATGTTAAGGGCTAACATCTAGCAGTTGTGTATCTTGTACACTCTGTTCTTCTTGCTACTTTTCCTTAGCTATTGCCTGGTTATCTACTTGTATTTCTCTCAGCAATGTCTTCATCATTATCATCTTCATTATCTTTCATCTCAATGGGTTCCTGTTCTCCTACTTTTACTATTGCTAGACCATATGTCACTTTCCACATTTGTGTGGACTTCTTTACAACATCTTCAATATTGTTTTGCAATATGCTAAAGGATCTATATTTTGGAACAAATCTTATTGCATATTTCTTCATATCCTTAGCAATTTGTGCCTTATTTAGTTTAGGCATAACTTGTGCAAGTGATGTTTCCCTTATTTGTCTTTCAAGGTTTAAACAATAATGCCATTTTTTCTCAACTCTTTCATATAAACTTTTGGGCATAGAGTTAGTGATATCTAATGGGGATTTCTTAAAATTTTTTGTCATGGTATATATAGCCTCCTCCACTCGATTCTTTTCAACTTTACCAAGGTTATCAAAATCAACATGTCAAAATCCTAATAAATATGCACTATTTTTAATATTTTCACATAAATTTTCTAAATTAGATAATGGGTTGTGACTCACCACTTTGAATTGGGTATTGTCATCTAATTCAAGAAATTCTTCATCTGATTTAGCTTGTGCAATGTATTTCCTCCTTGGTCTTTTCTGCACTCCTTCTATTCTATAGGTTTTGTATTTTCTTTTGCCTTTAGTATAGTGAAATGTGCACTAGCCCTTGTAGTAGGTGTAGTTGGTTTGGGTTGGCTAGGTTTTGACATTTTCTTGGCTTTTGTCATGGGTTCTTCCTTGACATTTCTCTTGCTTTGATCTGTGGGAGTAGGTGCTTCCTTAGTTTCTTCTCCCTTAGAACCTTCAACAACTTCTATCTCTTCTAGATGATCTTCTCCCATTTCTTGTGTTAGTACAAGTGGTGCTTGTGTTTGCATATCTTCTTCCTCTTCATCCTCTTCTTCCTTATCGTCTTCTTGCTCATCACCTTCACCAAATTTATCTTTCAATTTCTTCACCAACTTCTCCTTCTTCTTTATGACAGAGGCAATCATGAGTTCCATGATAATATTGGATTTCTCCATCTCATAGTTTCCAAATACAATAGCATTTTAATCTATTTCTTCTACAAGTAAGGCTATAATAGTTGCAGAGGCCTCATTTACATTGACTTCATATCCTAATGGCCTTAACCATCTTACCCTTGGAGTTTTTGCTTGAACAAAAGTGTAATCAGCATCCATTAAGAAACAAACATCATCATAATGCTTTTCCACTAAGGATACTAGTATTCTCAATCTTTTCTACATTGGTTGCTTAAAGTCCTCAAAACAACTAGTCATAACTAACTCAAAGTTCTCTCCCAATTGTTTAATGAACTCACCAATTTGTATTGCCATTGACGTATTGGTTCTCCATGCAACTATGTCAAATGTAGGAAAAGTGTTTTGAACACAAAAGAAAATGCATATCAAATAGAACCAAATTTATATTGTGCACTCTTTATCTTCCTTATTGCTCCTAGATTCTGAATTAGTTGGTGTACTTGTAATTCTACAAAATGATATGTGTAATCTTTCTTGAAAATTTTATAACCAAAATCTACTGCAATATAGGGCACACTATTCAATCTATTGCATTGGTAAAAATTGTGTGAATAACCCTTACTACAAAGTTTAACTAATTCTGAAATGTAATCTTAGATCATAACTCCTTAGTCACCATGAATGCTCTATTTGCACATGCAAACTTCTCTCTTTGCTCCTTCATACACCTTCTTCACAACATAGATAGTTTAGGGTTTTTCCTCCTTAAGAAGACTTAGGTGACTTAGGGTTAGGTATGAATCAATAGCTATGATTCATCCATTTTTCTACTTAATCCTTCCCTTTTTTATGATTGGATGCATGCAATTCATAGGGATTCCAAATTAAGATTCATCCTTATCTTCAAAATATCATAATTCAATCTTTAAGTTGGCTCAAAAATGATTTACATAGTTGTTTGTTCCATTACAAACAACTATATTAAAACTATCTTACTCAGAATTTGAAGTCTCTAATGGTTGGCATATATTGTCTTCTATACTAAGAATCAACATCTGTATCACTTAGCATGCTCTACTTTCTTGGATCCTGAATCATTTGGCATACACTATTTGCTTGGCACTTGAGTGACTCGGCACATGAGTGACTCGACACTCACTATGGACTTGGCATGCACTATTATATACATGTTGTGCTTGGCATGAATTAAGTAAATGAATTAAGTGTGTAGACACTCATTAGTCAAAACCAATCCAAGATCAACAAATATAGCTAAACCTAACTCCAAATTTAAAAAGGATAATAGTGTTGGGTTTACCCAAAAGAAGGGAAACAACCAATGTGAAAAGGGAGATCAAGGATCCAACTCCAAAAAATAGGAGGAGACTCATTGGATTCACCAAAATGTTTAGTGGCAAAAAATAAATTGAATAATATAAACTAGGAGAGGTGAATTCATTAACTAACCATTCCCACACTAACATCAATGCACAAGAATACGGGCTTCCAAATAAATCTTGTTGGAATTATATAGAATAACTCTTGGGTCCATAAAATAGTTATCCAAGGTCCATATGTACAAATAAAACTTTTCATGGCTTAGTGAACCCATATCCATTAAAGATATTCATTATACATGCATCTATTAGATAATAAAATCACTTAAACTCTATAGGTTACTGTTAAATTAACTTTGTAGAAATATAAACATGAAACATAACTGATTCAATAATACTTTTGACATAATGATTTTACATCGAAATCCAATTTGTGAAAAATCACCAGTAACATGCTATTCATTCTTAGTCTTTGGAAGTGATGCCCTGTGAAAGGCCAACCCTGTTAGAGGTTATAATACACATTGTTAAAAGTGTCCTAGTAAGAGGATTTAAATCACCTTGTTAGGAGTGAGCCTTTGTTATAGGACTTTAGATCATTCACTTAGAATTTCACCTGGTTAAAGGATTTTCAAATGGGTTTTAGGTCGACCTTAATCCAAAGGATTTACACTAGACTGATACAATGATTAGAAAGTAATAGTAAGGCTTGATTTGATATCAACTTACAACTCACATGTGGATATAAGATTTTTTTTTTAGTCCTCCTTTCTACTTGGCTTTCACACACTTCATCTCTTATAGCTTTTTCACCCTTAAAACATTCATACTCTTAAGCCTTCTTACTTTGCTTGCCAATAATAGTCTCTTCTATTCAATCTTTGAATGAAGCAATACCTTAGACTTCTTGTATAACTTAGGTTCTCAAACATTGATGAACCTCACTTCTAACTAGCCATCTCTATAAATAGAAAATTAAGATCATTTTCCATTCATCCTCTATCATCCATTTTAGGGTTAGGTAGGTTTAGGTAGGATTCAATGAATCTACTCATATTTTCATTTTAGTCCATTCTAGAAACTTCTCTTCCAATCCTCTTTGGATTCACCTCAAAATGGTTTACCATGAATTTTGTACCACCAAATTATTATAGTTATCTTCCACATGCTTCACAAAATTCAAGAAAATAACATAGTTGACTCAGATTCATGAAATCCATAAATTAATATGAATATTGATTCTCAAAATCAATATGGTATCACTCGACTTCCATACCATTTTTCCAGTCATCCTCAACTAGATCACTCAACAAAAACTAAAGTTTAATGATGCTCAACATCAGCTAAACTTTACTTGGCTTACATTATATTACTCAACATACACTAAATTTTGACTTTGGTGAGCTCCAACTAATTTTCTACTCAACTTGCACCAACTTTTCTAGACACCTACTATCTAATTAGTTAAGCTTGGTAGACTCAATTCTTCTTACCTATTCTTCTAGACCATGTCAGTGTATCCAACCTTTGCAAACTTAGATAGATAATCAATGCACTATATCATCACTGTCTTAACTAATCTTTGTACTCCCTTTTACATACCATAACTCAACCTTTTCTCTAGGTGATTTGATTATCTCATTTTATCAAATCCTCCTCATCAATCAAATAAATGATAGTACTCAAATCATCTAAGCAATTATCTTACCAATAAGTAGTAGGTTTAGCATTAGTGACAAAATAATGATTAAAACACATTCTCATGGTTGTATCAATCCATTTTCAACAATATCCCTCTCTGGCATTGATGGAAAACTAGTACAACTAGTACAAATAGTACAACAATACCAAAAAGATAATAATTCCTTGTATTGAAATCTCCCCCTCTATCAACAGCTTTCATCTTTTGTATTGGTTACAAAATTATGTTTCGATCAATAGATAATCAACTCATGCTTATGACTTCCTCTTGATCACTTTCTCTTTATCTAGGTACCTATCATTGTCTATTCTATTCTTATTTTTGTCTTAGCACTATCTTCCTCTTAATAGGTAGATTTATGTCTTTTAACCATTAGGTACACTATCTCCCTCTAAGTAGATATCCCATGATTCTTCTTTTTTATATTTTTTCCTTTATTTGTCCCTTTCTGTATAATATCTCCTTCTTTGACAACAATGCCAAAGAATTGTCATCTTAATATGTAGATATGAATTTTTTTTAGTTTCTCCCTTTGTCACCTAGCTTGTGACTAATCTGTAGCTCTAGCTCTTTGATTACTTTAGGAAGCCCCTAAAGTAAGATCCATTGCATCAATGTGTAACATATGTCAATTATCCTAGTTGATGCAGGGAACTTCTCATGCTTCATAAATAGCCTTGGATAGGGGTATCACCCCTAGTTTTCCTCTTAGATACTCATTAGCTTCCTTAGGTAATGCTTTTGTGAAGATATTGTCTATTTTCTCTTTTGTATTCACATATTCCATCTTCACCTCTTTGCCTTGAACTAACTCTTTGAAGTAATGATACTTGATTGCAATGTACTTTATCTTTGTATGCATCACAAGGTTCTTTGATATATTTATAGCACTTGTATTATCACAATAAAGTACAATAAAGCATCATAGGTTCAGTGATTTCCTCCTTCATAGCTTTGAGTAGTTGTTTGATCCATACAATGTTTGTACAATTTACTGTAGCAACAACATATTCAGCTTTAATAGTAGATTGATATATGCAATTTTGTTTCTTGCTAGTCCATGCGACTAGCATTTTTCCTTAGAAAAATACTCCTCCACTAGTGCTCTTTTTTTCATCAATATTTCCAGCCCAATTAGCAGTAGTGTAGGCTCTCAACTCCAATTTTTTATTTTTCTTGTAGTATAGACCACGCTCTTCTGTACCTTTCAGATATCTCATTATTCTCTTAACAACCATCAAATGATTCTCCCTAGGATTAGAAGAGAATCTTGTAGTTCTATACCAATAGATAATGCAATATCAGGTCTTCTATGTACTAGATATTGCAATTTTCTAATGATAGACTTGTACAATGTTTGATTCACCTTAGCTGAATCATCATTCTTCAAAATTTGTGTCCTATCACCATAGGTGTGCTTATTGTCTTGGAATCTTCCAATCCAAAAAATTTCAGTATCTCCTTTACATTTTTTGACTAAGTGATGTATATACCATATTTCATCTGATGTACTTACAAACCCACGAAGGACTTGATCTCTCCAAACATACACATCTCAAATTCTTTCTTCATTTCATTTGAAGAAGTTTCACATAAAGTATCCTGACCGCCAAATATGATATCATCAACAAAAAATATAGATAGTAAAATAACTTTTCCTTTCTGTATCTTCAAGTATAGATTGATATTATCATTAGTCCTCTCAAATCCAATCTTCACAAGATAATTGTGTATCCTATCATACAATGCTCTTGATGCTTGCTTCCAATCATATAACTCTTTGTGTAGTCTACATACCATGTTTTTATTGTTAGCATCAAAAAATTCTTCTAGTTGCTCTATATGAATATCTTCTTCCAATATGCCATTTAGAAATGAAAATTTAACATCCATTTGATAAACTTTGAAACCTTTCTATGAAAAGTAAGCAAGTAGAGTTCTCACTCCTAATCTTGCAACAAGAGCAAATGTTGCTCCATAGTCTATCCTTTCTTCTTGTGCATACCCCTTGCAAACTAATCTTTCCTTATTCCTTGTGACTTCACCATTTTCATCTAACTTGTTTCCATATACCCACTTCATGCCAATCACATTTTAATCTTCTATTCTAGGAACTGAAGTCCATGTCTTATTCTTTTCAACCTATTCAATCTCTTATTTCATGACATTACTCCAATCCACATATTCTAATGCATCTTTAATTAATTTAGGTTTATGTATGCTAAGAATTTTTTTATCATTTCTCAACCTATTTCTTGTCATTGGTCTTTCTTATTTATCACCAATAATTTATGCAACTGGGTGATGTCTCTTGACATATTTTGACAATCTTGGTTCTGCTTTATTTTCCTCATTTGGTCTATCAACTTTTGAATCACTATGCACTTCTCTCTTAGGTAATTCAACATCTCTTTATGTACAGTAATCTCAAAATAATAATATGCCTCACCTTCATTCTATAACTTGATACTTGATTGTAGCTTTCTTCTCTAATGCAACTCAACATTCATAGTATGTGACTCAATGGTCAATGAAACTTGCTATCGATTTGCAACTTGATTAACAACATCTTCATCAGCAAGCATGCCTTCATAAAAGTAAACAAATGATTTATATTCCTCTACTTCCTTCATAGTTTCAGCCTCATGTACTTCTGTATATTCATCAAATTTCACATTTACACTTTCAACAACTTTGTTAGTATTTAAACATTTATAAGGTTTGCTTCTTGTAGAATAACCAATTGTTGGTGTAAATAAGTACTTTACTATTTACACTTACTTAAGTTTACTTAGGTTAATGCATTATTTAATTATATTGCATTATTTTATTATTTTTATTTGTGAGACACTTAGGAGTTTGCACACTTTTTGAGTTGTCATGTTGACAACACAGGAGTATGCAACTCTATTTGAGCACATGGTGTGTACAACACTATTTTGCGTGTCCCACCCTTCTAGTCTTATCCTCTCATCATTGCACTTACTTTCGTGCTTAATGGAGGATAATCCATATCTTGTGGACATGTGCTTGGTTGTGTAACACTTCATGGTGCTAACTTCTATGCATTCTAGAAGCTCTCCTGTAGCCTTTATAATTAGGCACTGCTAGTGTACTCTTGTATTAGTTATTGAATACATTGTTATTTTGATCATACTCTCTCCATTTTTGGTCTACAGTTGTGCTTGTGTTTGAGTTTTTAGTTCTTGGGTGAATTTTTCCCTTAGGCAAATTCTTACATGGTATTAGAGCTTGGAGACTTTCTCTTCACAAGTCATTCGAGACCTCTTGTTGCTTCATCACCTCAGCCCAAATCTAGAATGCTACAGAAATTGGGAGCATCTAGCACTAGATCTGACCTCTCCATTGTGTCTAGAATGCTGAACCGGTAAAAATTGACTATAAGCATGCCTACCTTGGCTCATAGTCAACCGCGAGGAAAAATATTTTTGCAAATCAAAACCCGAAGGCCTGATTTGCAAGTACGGGTATGATCATTTTTATCTGATCTGATTAATTATTTTTCAGATCTAAACATTATTTGTTCTGCAATTTATTTCCTTTATCCACATTTTTAGAACTATTTTTTCGAAATTATTATTGTAGTATGGAGAAAAAAAATTTGCGATACTTTTTTTCATTTATTTGCAAGGCATCAAATAAGCCTCGTAGTGCAGGTCGTACACTATGCAATTCACAGTTAGTATTTCCATCGGTGGCCTAGCACCTGGAATCATACAGCAGCCCACCAACCGGCGGTGTCAATATTTCTAGGCAGATAGTGCGGAAATCGAATATTTCTCATAGTGATCGGCAGGCAACGCCGTGAACATTCTCGAGGGCTAGGACCACAACATTGCCAGGCCTTTCCCTTGTCGGCTACCTATCGTACCATGAACTCTGTGGAATGTTGTATTTATACAGTGCCAATCCTACTTTCTTGGGGGATGTGGGACTAATCCTATAGACCCCAGCCGAAAAATGATACTATCGGCAATGGACTTTTGGCCACTGCTGTGTCCACCTTTTGTCATCCATGCTGCCACATTGCTATCTAGTCACCGTGTGATAGGCCTATGTGGAGTAAAAATCAGTAGCCATCTAGGCACCCAATCATCGCTCTATCAGTGCCATCATGGCGGCCATGTTACTGCCCTATCCACACATCAACAGCCAACTCAGCATTGACATGGCATCCACATCCACGCATAGTCAGCATCCATATGTTGAGCTGGAGGCATAATCATTTTCTGTATAGTATGGATCTATACAGTTCGTATTGCCACGCCAATGCCACATCGTCAAGGTGGGCAGATTCCTTCTGACGTCATTATTTCACTTGACTAAAGTTGACATCCATCTGAACGTCAAACCCTGGCATTTTAGAACTACGGTGACGACTGTTTGACAGTCAAATTTAGACTAGCAGTTTCTCCTCCAGACCCCTCTCCAGATTGCTTTCCTTTTTGGCAGCCTAAATTTGTGAGCTCTTAACTTGGACATCCGGAGTCTGATTTAGGTGCATTTTTTTTGAAATCAGGTAAAATTTCTTGAATTTTTCAGTGGTGGTGTTATTTTCTAGTTTTGGTGCATAGATTTTGCAAAATTTTCATTTTTTGGTGACTATACCCGCATAATCCTGCCTTTTGCAACTTCAGAAGCTCCGTACGGGCACCTCTGGTCACCTTTTCAGGTTTCATATTTTTGAAAGTACATATTTTTTCATCTACTTTCTAGATCTAAAGTCAGATTCTAGGGTTGTGTGGACCAATTTCTTACTTTTAGAATTAGGCCTTCTTTGGCATTGTAAAGCTTTGATTCTTTTTTAAATTTTTTGTAAAACTAAGCTATAATGCTTAAGTGACAAATTTTAGCCTCATAAGCCAGTTGTAAAATCCAAATTAGAAAGTCCACTTTGTTCATTTTGACAAGTGGCTCATTGTAAACGCACTACTTATAAAGTGCCACAAGCATCTTTTTTGGGGGGGTCTTTTGATTGAGTGAAAAGGGGGGGTGTGTATAGTGTTCTTATGGCTCTATTTTGTGCTCTTTCATTTCTGCATCATGGGTTTTAAATGTCCTCCTTTAACTTCACACAACTATTCTACATGGAAAGATATTGCATGGAGTAGATTAATGGAAAAAGGATATGGTTTGTATGTTGATGGTACTATTACCAAACCTACTGATGCTAAAGAACTCATTGATTGGACAATTCATGACCGACAAGATTTAGGTGTAATTAGGAGTTGTGTACATAGCGATCTTCTCTTCCACATTAAAAATAGTTCAAAATCTAAGGAAGCTTGGGATAAACTTGAACAATTATATGGTAAAGTGGATAAAGAAAAGGGATTTTAGATTGAGGATGATCTAATTCTCTTGGATCCTAAGAATTATGACACAATTCAAAATTATATCATCAAAGTCAATCAATATAGGGCACTTCTTAAAGATTGTGGAAATCCCATGAAGGATGATAGGTTGATACATCACATCCTGAAGAAGCTACCTACTGAGGATGCCAACTTTGTTTTGAGTTTTAATACTCACAAGTTAACCATGGGATCTGCTTACCAGAAACCTTCCTTTGATGGATTTGTAGACATGTTGATTTTTGAACAATCTCACTTGGTTGATTTTGGTCTTCTCAAGTCATCTAAGACCAAAGTCTTAGTGGTTAGTGATGGTCAGAAATCTAATCAAGGGGGAAAAAGCAACAACAAGAAGAAGCAGTGGAAGCAGAAAACACAATCTAAGACACAACATGACTCCTCTTAAGAAGGAAATTCTTTTTCAAACAAGAAGGGAAGTAATGACAAGAAGGAAAAACTCTTTTGTGCATATTGCAAAAAGTCAAATCATGACAAGCATCATTGCAAGACAAAAAGAATTGATGAGTTAGAAAATCCACTCAAGAAGAACAAGATTCAAGTGCTGGGTTCTTCCAAGGATTCTACTTCTACCTCTTCAAAGGGTAAAGGTCAAGCACTTATGGAAAATTAAAATTCTTCTTCAGAATGGATACTTGACTCAGGTGCCTCTTACCATATGGGTTCTTCAAAGCAAGACTTTTCTTCATTGAAGCAGTCACAGGTACCACACATCTTCATGGGAGATGATGCTAAGATGGAAGTTGAAGGTAAAGGACATGTAGAAATGGAAGATGGGGAATTCAAAGATGTTCTCTATGTTCCAAATGTAAGCTCCAATCTCCTATCAGTTTACCAAATCACTCACCTTGGAGATGGTCATAAGGTTGAGTTCCTTCTTGATTTAGTGATGGTGCGAAGTCTCAAAGATGATTCGTTGGTAGCAGTTGGGAAAGTCAATGATGACAAGAGGCTTTATTCCTTTTCCCATTTTGTGCCTAAGAGTTCTTCTCAAGCCTTTTTAACTTACTCTAATTCACACAACAATTTATGGCATGAGTGGTTTGGTCACCTTGACTTGTGTTCTCTTTAGCAACTTTGCTCAAAACACATGGTCAAAGGTCTACCCAACATCAACTTTTCTAAGGGGGAGTGTTCATCTTGTTCAGTGGATATGCATCTCAAGGAGAAGTATGATAAAGGGAAGTCTTCTTGAGGTCCAGTTGTTCTTCGGCTAGTTCACATGGTATTAGCAGGACCATTTGTAGTGACTTCAGTTAGCCAAGGCTGCTACATACTCGCATTTGTTGATGACTTTTCTAGATTCACTTGGGTCTTCTTTCTTCATCATAAGAATAAAGTAGTTCATAAGCTTCAAGACTTTAAGGCTCATGTTGAACACAAGTCAAGGAAAGCCATCAAAGTAGTAAGAGTGGACAATGAGAATAGATATGTTGACAGAAGACTTAAGAACTTTTGCAAAATTGAGGGGATTGATCTTCAGAACTCACCAGCATTCAATCTGCACAAGATAGATGTTGCAGCATTGAAGATTAAAACTCTAAAGTCTATGGCAAGTTGCATGATTCATGCCAAGTCTCTTGATCCTACAATTGAAGTTGAAGCCATTAGCAGTGCTACTCACATACATAATAGATCTCCTCATCTAGCCTTAGATGGCAAGACTCCTTTTGAGGCATGGTGTGGCAGAAAACTAGTTGCGAGTCACCTTAGAGTCTTCAGTTTTCCAGCATGGAAAAACCTATCTTCCAGGAGTTGCAAGGCACCATCACCTAGGCCTTGTACCTTTATTGGTTATGAAGACAAGGCAAAGGCTTACAGACTGATGGATCTAGAGACACATGAGATTTTTGTGGAGAAGGATGTTCACTTTGAGGAAAGTTCTCCCAGCTTGTCCTCTACTCCTCTCCACAGTTCATAAATAGTGGAAAATGATAGTGACACCAGCGATAGTGCTTCAACAGGTTCAAACATGTGGGGTTTTATCAATAGCTACAGTGAGAGGTCACATCAGTCCAGTCCACCTGCTTACATTGCTATAGTGAAAGGTCCAACACAACATGGTACATCTTGTCTTCCAGCTCTAGCTTCATTTGACTTAGAAGACAATCTTGAGGACTTACATCTTATCATTGATGATGATTCTTCTATAGTTGTTGCGAGGGCTCACTCTGACCCTCATGTCCATTCTTTAGATGATCAATCTTCACAGGTTGGTGTGATTGTGGGTCCTTATGAACAGAAATTAGTGGACGTCTCTTTGTCAATAGAAGAGATAGGTGGTTCTGTGGAACAGGTTTAGCAGACATCCTTGATAGATCTGCATTCATTCTTTTTAGCACAATTGGAAGGGGTGAACTTCAGCATCAGTACAGGGATACTTGAGCAAGTTTTAGGGCCAGCACACATCTTCAGGACTATACCTTGGGCATTGTTTCTTCCTAAGGGGAGGAACACCTTTCTACATTCTTGGACCAGCTGCTTCATTGAAGGAGTTTTCACTTGTTGGCATTATTCTTTTGGGGGGGAAGCCTATTCTATCTCTCTTCCTTCTCTTATTCTCTTTTGTATATACTAGATGTATGTCATAATGGGAAGGTCTTGATTACTCCATCCATCGATGCATCCTCTTTCATCTCTCTTTTTGGGGGAGGGTTTTTCCCATGAGGTTTTCCCTCTTTCCCCACTTTATGGGAGATTTGCATTTCATTATGTACATGGGTACCTTACATGGCCTAGTAGCTGGGACCCATTATGAATCTTCATCCTAGTTCATAAGCTTAAGCGCATTCCCCTAACTTGCACTTAAGGGGGGGTGTTGGTGTAAATAAGTACTTTACTATTTACACTTAATTAAGTTTACTTAGGTTAATGCATTATTTAATTATATTGCATTATTTTATTATTTTTATTTGTGAGAAACTTAGGAGTTTGCACACCTTTTGAGTTGTCATGTTGACAACCTAGGAGTATGCAACTCTATTTGAGCACATGGTGTCTACAACACTATTTTGCGCGTCCCACCCTTCTAGGCTTATCCTCTCATCACTGCACTTACTTTCGTGCTTAATGGAGGATAATCCATATCTGGTGGACATGTGCTTGGTTGTCTGACACTTCATGGTGCTCTCTTGTAGCCTTTATAACTAGGCACTCCTAGTGTACTCTTGTATTAGTTATTGAATACATTCTTATTCTTATCATGCTCTCTCCATTTTTGGTCTACAGTTGTGGTTGTGTTTGAGTTCTTAGTTCTTGGGTGAATTTTTCCCTTAGGCAAATACTTACACCAATGAATATACCTTATTCAGTTTTCACATCTAATTTACCATATCTAAAATATTTGAGAATATAACACTTGCTTCCATATACCTTAGAATTGGGTGAGTTTCCATACCAAAGTTCAAAAGGTGTTGAATGAGTACCTTTCTTGACTTGCACATGATTCAAGGTATAGACAACTATACTTACAACCTCTCTTTAGTATTTCAAAGCAATATTTTTCTCCATCATGAGTGTTCTAGCATAATCCATTATAGATTTGTTCCTCCTTTCAGAAATTCCATTTTGTGGAGGGGTTCTTGGTGTAGATGTCTATCTTTTGACTCCTGTGTCATTACAAAACATCTCAAACTCATTTGATGTGAATTCTCCCCCTCTATCAAATCTCAAACATTTTAGACTTTTACATGTTTCCTTCTCAACTCTTGCTAAGTACCACTTAAACATTTGGAAAGCTTCATATTTCTATTTTAGACTTTTACACGATTCCTTCTTCAATTCTTTTATCCTCCTTAGATTTGGATCTTTTGCTACTAGCATAGTCTCCATGGGTGCCTTCACTTCTTGATAAAGACAAACACTTAATGCACTAAAAGTTGTTTCCACTCTCAAAAATTCTCCAAATTGCTTTAAGCTTACTTCTTCTCTTCCAATCTTCCAAGTAGAGTCTCTTGGGTAAAATTCTTAGTATAAGGTATAAATTTCTTAGTCATCTACGTGATCTGTCTGAATGGTGGTGTTATAGTTTTCAAGATCCTCCATATAATATCATCTTCATCTTTAGATCCTTAACAAAAATTAATTCCTTCAGTAATTTCTGATATCCTATCAATATAGCTTCTTATAGATTCATCTTCCATCATTTTAACATCTTTAAACAAATATTTATAACTTTGTAGTCTAATTCTTTTAGCATTCTTATCACCCTCAAAAGTATATTCTAAGGCTATGCAAATTTCATGAGATTTCTCTAAGGTTTCTACTTGACTATATTCATTCTTAGGAAGAGATGACCATAATGCTTCTCTGACAAGCATATTACAAATAAACATATCTCTTTCAACTTGACTAAAATCCTCAAGTTTTCCTTCTTCCACAATCTTCTTTCCATTCTTTATCATCAACCAATACCCTAGACCCAAACATAGCAAATGAGTTTTCATCTTCTCCTTCTAGTTCTCATATTTGAATCCATCAAATGGAGGACGTCCTTTTCTCAAATGGCCCTCCATTGATCTCCTTAATTTGTTAATCTTTTTCTTCAAGGAACTAATGCTCTGATACCAATTGTTAGAAACTAAAGTATATTGAGACAACAAAGAGGGAACGGGGTGGGCGGAGGTGAATCAATTATTGAACTATTAAAACATATATCAACCTTATTAATCCTTAATTATGTGAACAATATAATCAACAACCATAAGATGATATAAAAACAAAATAATAGCATATATGTTAACTAGGGAACCCTTGATCAGAGGGAAAACCTTGGTGGGGATGGTATCCATAACATGATGTACTAGTATAAAAGTTCCTTGTAAGAGGATGCACTCTAATATGAGCCAATCAAATATATTTAGTACATATCAATCTCTATTAGGAGACTTTGAAACCATGTTAAGAGATTCCAATCCTATTAGGAGTTGTGTCAACCCTCTTAGGAGTTGTAAAAGGAAGAAGGACCTAATGTCCAAACAACATTAGGAGCAAGATCATCAAACTCACTATCCAACTGATCTCTATATTATTCCTTGCAAAATAATAGAAAATGAATGATCTTGAACTCTTTTTCCCTCTTTCCCAAACCTATCCGCTTCTAATCTCAATCCTAGATCACCAACTTCCAATTCAAATAATCCCTTAGATTGCCTACTCGCATTTACCAAATACTTCACATATCACACACTTTCTTACTTGCTCTCATATCTCAAATTTCATCACAAGGAAAATAACGTTTCAGTATGTCATATCTACAAAATAATTTGTTGGGTTGTCCTTGAGGTTTTCCTAATTAACTATAATAGGAAGTCATTAAGATAATATAAAACATTACATCTTTTTGCAATTACAAGTCATTGTCAGCTCATAGTCTTTACAACTTCTCACACATGCAACTATTGACCTTGCACACATACCAACATCATCATCAGGTTGTCTACAATCACTATCTAACTAAACTTACCATGATTCTATCCTAGTTAAGAGGTACAAATCAATCATTGGAAATTACTTATCAGGCACTTTGTCTGCATACCATCTTTTGTAATTCATGAATATCTTCCCCATGTCTTCAACTCTCTATTTGTGTACATTGCCATAGAACTAGAACATAATATCAAATACATCCTTAACTGCTCTTGATCTGATTATCAATACATAGTCTGTATGACCTTGATCTTTGTCTGATACTATGCCAATCTTTATAGAATAATGCTATGTTCACATCAATGAGAAACATAGTCATGAATGCAACATGTCAATCATTTTATCGATCTATCCAATGCTTAAGATACTCCCCCAAAAGAATACCATCACCATTCATCCTAACATCAAGAACTAACTACCCTCGAAGGAAGAAAGAATTGAAATGTTAAAGGCCTTTCTCTCCATTAAAAAAGATCAAGATTTTCTTGGGGAAGAATTGAACATTTTTTCTTACTAGAATGATTTTTTTTAGGCCAAAATAGTGGACGACATTGGCAGACTAAAGGGTCACTTGGATAAAAGTTCTACAAAGAGGAAGCATAAAGAGGAGACTCCTAGAATGAAATAAGGTCATTTGGACACCTCCTAGAAGTTGAGTGAGACAAGGCCCTTTTGTCGCCCTAAGTTATCCTCGTTGGATCAACTCAAGGACCTACACAAGTATTGGATTGATTTGTGTTTTGTTGCCTTTGGGTGATGAGTGTTGGGTCCTTGTGTTTTGTGTTTTGGTTATTAATGGTTTTGGGTTTTATTTGTAGTCTTCACCAACTAAGCTAGTCAATGTGGTAGTATGCTACTGTTTTGTAATTTTTAATTTTTTTTTTGAGTCGGTTTGGTTAGTTAGTTGGCTAGTTTTAGTGGTTTCTAGTCTTCTTTCATTTGTAGTCTAGTTAGCAGTTTTGAGTTTTTTTTTTTTAGCTTGCTTGTTTCTATTTGCTTTAGTTCTAGTTTCGTCTAGTAGGTGTCACTTCTTATGAATTTATTTTATTATCTTTGGACTTGATGTTACTTTTTTTGTAATGGGTTCAGGCCCTTCCCTCTTTACTTAAATAGGACATATTGTACAAAAAAGCATGGAATAAGTAATGAAGTCATTATGATAAATGAATAAATATTGTATATGTATGATTAATGTTTATCAATTATAAGAGATAGAGGAGTGATGTGGGATTTTTTGTTAGTCTATTGTTGAAAAGTTCCAATTAGTGTCTTGTTAGAATTTAAATATTTTACAGGTATTTGTACAATTCTTGAACTCCTTTATGTGTGTCATTTATATAGGCTAAAACATTCTATTATAATATTTGAAAGATATATTATAAATATAGATTTGTAATTTTACTTCAAAAAAAATCATTTAAAATAAATATCACTTATATACATAAATAGTTAGATTTGAGTGGTGACTTAGAGAATATTTTGTTAAACCTAATAATTTTAGAATCTAAGAAAAAGAACATCCAATATGAAAATCAAAAAAAGATTTATGTGATTTTAAACATGTGCTAAAATCATAGTAAATTGAAAATTCTTTTACTTAATAGAATTTAGAAAAATAAAGGTGAGACTATTTTTTTATATAAAAAAAATGGGTTTCCTTGATTTTATTAATAGAAATTAGTATATGCTTGAAATGTCCCCAATCTGATTTTATATGATATTTAAAGCCTTTGATAAGACTTTAAAATCAAACAACCATTTTTTCAAAGATCTACCAATTTCTCAATAAAACCCTATATCAAGTATGCTAGTAATACTGCCAAAAACTTCATAGCTTCACATATTATTAATAAATCTGGAAGTAGAATTTTAAAAAATATTTCTCCAGCATAATGTCCCACAAAATGAAATTTCTAGATCTATATAGATTTCACACAATAGCTCACAAATGGAGGACAAAAACAATGCCCATCAGACTCCCAAAAACAACACAAAATAGCTCGAAAAACACCACAATACCGTAATAATCTATCATAGAAGTATAACCATTATCTAAAAAATGTATCAAGATCTAAATTAACATCAAAATATCTTCAATACAATAGCAAACCAAATTGATGCAAAATACTCAACCGGAAACTCCAAGCTCTTATAAGAAACACACTTGACAACTCACATATTTGCACTATTTAGGCAAAGGCAAACTCTACATGAGCTTGTACATGGAATGGCCTCAAACTCCCATCCTTAGCCTTCTAGAAACCTACAAACTCCCATCTTTTGGTCTCCTTCTCCATAGGTTTGGTAGCCTCTGAAGAACAACAAAGCAATGAGCAAAAATCAAGTTTTGGAATGAGCCCAAATTGCCTCCAAACCTCTTTAGAAGAGGGCATAACCCTAACCCTAACTCACAACCAAGAGGGGTCAATAATACATATTTTAATATTAATTTACATTTATTAATCCATTGGTTTTTCCAAAGATTAACCCCCCCTTTCTTGAGGCTTCACTTTTTGAGCCCGCCAACCTAAGCAAAAGTCATTATTTTTTAATTATTTGAAAAGGGGACATGAGAAGTCCTCCCTCCCAAATATTTCTTGTCCTCATGAAATGAAGTTTGGGATGCTCAAGAATATGTGCTCCTTCCCAGGTTGCATCCTTTGGTGGTAATCCTTTCCATTTGAGCAAATGCTCTATGATGCTCCTATTTCTCAATCTTTTCTCTCTTGTATGCAAAACCTATTTTGGTATCAAAACTAATTTTTCTTCATCATCAAGAGGTGGTAATTCTATAAATATTATGATTTTTTGGCCTAGAAACTTCTTCAAGCAAGAGACATGGAAAACATTATGTATTTTTTTGTTTGATGGGAGCTCCAATTCATAAGCTACTTCTCCTACCTTCCTGATGACCTTATAAGGCCCATAAAACCTTGGCTTGAGCTTCTTTGCCCCACTCCTCTTCAAGGTTCTTTGCTCATATGGTTGCAACCTGACAAAGACCAAATCTCCCACTTTAAAAGATCTTTCGGTCCTTTTCCTATCAGCATACAACTTTTTTTGGTTCTATGCATGTTGTAGATTATCCTTGAGGGACCTTATTATGTCTTGGCTTTGCTTGACAAAATAACTTCCTGCAGGTACTTTGCTATCTAAAAGTACTAGATCAACAAAGGAAAGAGCATCATAACCATAAAGAGCATGGAAAGGAGGAATACCAATAGACATGTGATGAGATGTATTGTAATAATACTCTCCTAGGTGCAACCATTTTACCCAAGCATGTTGTTGATTTGAAACATCGTTCCTCGAATATCCCTCTATCCATTTATTAACTATCTTTGTTTATCCATCTATTTGAGGGTGATAGCTAGTACTGGGAGTAAGTTCATTTCCTACCAAATGAAAGAGCTCCTTCCAGAAAGAGCTAAGGAATCTATTGTCCTGGTCATTGATGATGTTCCTAGGTAAGCCATGTAACCTAAAAAATTCCTTGAAGAACAATTTAGCCACTTGTGATGCCTTGAAATCAGATTTGATAGGAAAGAAATGTGCATAGTTAGTCTATCTACCACCACATATATGCAATCCCTACCTTGAAACCTGGGCAACCCAGTGATGAAGTCCATGGAAATAATTTTCCATTTTTGTTTAGGAATAGGAAGTGGCTGCAACAACCTTGTAGGAAAAAAATGCTCACTCTTGCTTTGTTGGCATACCATACATTCCTTAATGTGTTTAAGGACATCCTCCTTCATACCCTTCCATGCAAACCACTCTCAAAGTTGTATGTATGTCTTGAAGTATCCTTGATGACCAACCAAAGGTGTGTCATGAAAGGCCCTCAATATCCTCTCCTTAGTTTTTGATCCTAGCAATAAGAAGATCCTATTCTTGTAATAAATCAATTCATCAACAACCTTGTACCTATTATCATCCACTAACTTATTCAAAATCTTGGTGGCAAACGAATCCTTAGCATACTCTAAAATTATGAAGACTTTCCAATCAACAGAAATAGATGTTAAGGAACACAAAGTAGGCTTTCTTTAGAGACCATTAGCAACCACATTATTCTTTCCTTTCATGTATTCAGTATCAAAATTGAAAGCTTGCAATTTTCTCACCTATTTTTGTTGAAGATCATTCAATCCCTTTGGTTCAAGAAGAACTTGAGGCTATTATGGTCTATCTTTACAATGAATCTCCCACATACCAAATATTGTCTAAACTTATGAAGTGCATGCATGATTTCCAACATTTCCTTATCATAGATGGATTAAAATTTCTCTAATTGATTTAATTTTCTACTCTCAAATGCTATTGGATGTCCCCTTTGAGTGAGGACAGCCCCTATACCTTCTCTAGAAGCATCACATTCAACCCTAAAAGGGAAGGAGAAATCTAGACTTACAAGCACAAGGCATGAACTCATTACCTCCTTAAGCTTATCAAATGTTTTTTGTACCTCCTCTGTCCAAATAAAAGCTCCTTTCTTTGTAAAATCAGTCAAGGAGGCAGCAAGCTAAGAAAATCCCTTTGCAAATCTCCTATAGTAGCTACGCAACCCAAAGAAACCTCTTAATTTTGTAAGATTAGTTGGTGGAGGCGAATCCAAAATTGTCTAGATTTTTTGTTGATCAACCTGTACTCCTTTAGAACTTATAATATGTCCCAAATATAGGATCTCTATAAAAAAAAACTCACATTTAGATAGCTTAGCATAGAAGGATTGCTGCTCCAAGATTCCCAAAATAGTGTCTATGTGCTTTAGATGCTCTTCCCATGTTTTACTATAAATCAAGATATCATAAAAAAATACCAAAAAGAAAATTTTGAAGATACTAGCTGAATACCTTATTCATAAATGATTGGAATGTTTCTAGTGCATTAGTTAGGCCAAATGGCATAACAAGAAATTCAAAGTGCCTATAGTTACATCTAAAAGCAGTATTTTCCACATCTTCCCTCCTCATGCGGATTTGATGGTACCCTGATCTTAAGTAAATTTTTGAGAAGTATACAACACCATGTAACTCATCAATGAGTTCATCTATGTGTGGTATGGGATACCTATTTTTTATGGTCTTCTTGTTTAGAGCCCTGTAGGCTATACACATTCTCATTGTACCACCCTTTTTCTTGACAAGTACCATAGATGATGCAAATGGACTAGAGCTAGGCCTTATGAATCCCATGTCTAGGAGTTCCTTAATAGTTTTTTCTATTTCATCCTTATAACCTCTTGGATGGCGGTATGGAGTTGTTATAACTTTTTTGGCACCCTGTTCTAGCTCTATAACATGCTCAAAACCTCTATCTGGTGGTAATCTTAGAGGAAAATCATTGAAAACTATACTATGCTTATCAAGAATATTTTGAATTTCAAAATGGAAATTACCTTGATTCTTTGGAGAGCTTTTTGGATGGATTATGACCCATGTTGCCCATGCTACCTGTCCTCTTCGAAAAGTCCTCTCCATCCTCTTTGTAGAGGCTACCTTAGGTGCTTCATTTGATAAGCCTCTCAATAAGACTTCTTTCCCATTGGAATGAAATTTGAACTCCATAGTTTGATGGTTCATGTAATAGCCTCCAATAGACTGCAACCATTGAACACTCAATACAAGATTTGTCTCCCTAATGCCAACAACATAGAAGTCATCACATAACTCGTAATCTCCCAAGGTCATCTTGAATGGTTTCACCACTAGCGTGCAAGACATAGTGAATCCATCACCTATAGTAACATTGAATCCCTCAAAATATTTTTCTTTAAGCCCTCTTTTCATGACAAATCCCTCATCAATAAAATTGTGAGTTACCCCACTATCAAGAATTTTCAACCTTTGCCCTACTAGTACCCTTCAAATTTGAAAGGGATGGTATCTTGGGACTCCTAATAATGTTGCTAAAGTGCCATCCTTGCTAATTAATTTTCCTTTCTCTTCTTCTTCCTCCTCCTTAGTGTCATGAAATTTCTCATGCTCATCTGAATCAGATTATGAAGCAACTTCAATATAGTGCACTTGACCTTTCCCCAAACATCTGTGTCCTAGAACCCATGGTTCTCTACAAGTGAAACAAAGCTTTTTCCTTCGTAATTCAGTCTTAGTCTCTTCATATACCTTCTTTTTTGCTACATTTATCCCATTCTTTAGTGGCAGTGCTAGAAAAGTCTTTTTCTAAAAATTCTCCCTATGTTTCCAAAGATTTGGGGTTTTTCTTATTGGTGACTGGTTTTATAGGAACACAAGTTTCAAGTTGCAAGCTTCTTTTGATAGCTTCCTGTAAGGTTGAGGGTGAGAAAGCCTTAACCAAAGCCTTAACAAAATCTTCCAACCCATCAAGGAAAAGATAAAAAATCCTCTTTTCACTCATATCAAGTACCATAACAACCACTTTTTGCAACTCTTCTATATACTCATTAACTAATTTAGTTTTCTTAAACTTTGACAACTCTTTAAAATACTCTTCATCATCCTTTAGGTCAAATCTATCTATCACTCTTTGACTAAAATCATCAAATGTAGTTACTTGATCATGACCTTGAGTAGTCATTCCATGATGCCACCAATCATAGGCTACATCTTCCAAGTGTACACTTGTGAATTGAATGACATCACTCTTCTTTATGGGCTTAAGTGTGAAGAAAGTTTTTAATTTTTGTAGCCATGGTCTAGTTAAAATTTTATTTGTTCCATCAAAAGTAGGTCCTATAAACTTGCTTATTTTATTTTTGAGCTCTCTTCCACTCATGTCATGCTCCCTCCTGTACTCTAGCTTGGGCATCAAAGTTTTCATCATATCCACATATTCTCTAAAAGGAACTAAATTGTAAAAGTCATCATCTAAGCCATTGTAAGTAGCTCTTAATGCAATCAAGTTACCTGTAACCTCTTCCATAGGACTAGGGGCTAGATTTGGTACTAGTGGCTCATCTGCAGGCAGGAAAATAGTTTTTTTTTGATTTAGAGGGTGTGGGTTTCACATTTCTTGACTCCTCTAAAGTGCTCCCTTTCTCCTTAGTAGATACAACTCCTTGCAATTTTTCTGTCAATATCTGCAAAGCCTCTCTAGTTTATGCCAAACTATCCACTGTTTGCTTCTGAGTATTCTGGATGTCCTAGAAGAATTTCTTTGCCATCTCATCTAAGTTAGCCGTACCTGTTCCTTCCTTGGATTTTGTACTTTTATTTTTAACTGGAGGTCTAATCCAAATTTCTTTATTCTTTCCTTGTTGCAAATATATCTTTTCTCTTTCACTTGGTTGCATACAAAAATTTACAAACCCTCAAGCTAGCAAAATCATAGCTCTGATACCACTGAAATATCCCCAATCTGATTTTATATGATATTTGAAGCCTTTGATCAGATTTTAAAATCAAACAACCAAGTTTTTAAAGATCTACCAATTTCTCAATAAAACCCTAAATCAGGTATGCCCATAATATTGCCAAAAATTTCATAGCTTCACATATTATTAATAAATCTAGAAGTAGAATTTTAACAAAGATTTCTCTAGCATAATGTCCCACAAAATGAAATTTTTAAATTTTTATAGAGTTCACACAATAGCTCACAAATGGAGGACAAAAACAATGCCCATCCGACTCCGAAAAATAACACAAAATAGCCTGGAAAATACCACAATACCCTAATAATCTATCATATAAGTATAACCACAATCCACCACATGTATCTAGCTCTATTTTAACATGAAAATATCTATAATATAGTAGCAAACCAAACTGATACAAAATACACAACTGGAAACTCCAAGCTCTTATAAGAAACACACCCGACAACTCACAAATTTGCACTGTTTAGCCAAAGGAAAACTCTGCATGAGCTTGCACATGGAATGACCTCAAACTCCCATCCTTAGCCTTCCTGGAAACCTATGAACTCCTGTCCTTCAATCTCCTTCTCCATAGGTTTGGCAGCCTCTAAAGAACAACAAAGCAATGAGCAAAAATTAAGTTTTGGAATAAGCACAAATTGCCTCCAAACCTCTTTAAAAGAGGGCATAACCCTAACCCTAACTCACAACCAAGAGGGGTCAATAATACATATTTTAATATTAATTTACATTTTTATTAATCCATTGGTTTTTCCAAAGATTAACCCCCACTTTCCCGAGGCTTCATTTTTTTAGCCCATCAACTTTAGCAAAATTCATTATTTTTTAATTATTTGAAAAGGGGACATGACAATGCTCCATATGTTAGGTTTTATTATTAGTGGTGACATAAATAGAACTACATTATACTTTTTGTATACAATTGTTGAGCCATTAAAACAATTGAATTATATGTCTTGATATTGTATATTATGTTAATAATTTTGATATTTTTTATTGAATCTTAAGTAAGTCTTCTTAGAACAATAAAATTATCTTATAGATAAAGGGAGACACTATTTGGCTCTGTATCTAATTTTAATTTTGATTATGCTAACAATTTAAATGTCAAGTTTATACAATGTTTATATTTTGATAGAGGTAGAAAAATAAATGATAGTAAATGTACCATTAGTTATGCATTTATCATAAGATTGAATTTGTACATTGGAACAAAGAAGTAGACTATTATGAAAATATTAATGCAATGTTGCTTATAAATTTGTTTGAATAGTGTGTAGTCTAGAATATGTGAGTCGCAATTAGGAAGGAACAATTCTAGTCAAATTGAGACAATAAAAACTCAATCAAAATGATGAATTATTCAATTATACTAATATGAAAATATATTGACACTCAACATAATTTTGTACAAGAAAAGATTCAATTAGAGAAGAGAATTAGTCAAATTAGAAAAGAAGGCTAGTATATCCTATGCTTTGTTCAAGTTCTACATAAGATAAAGTTCATACAATGCAGGGTGCACTCAACATCTAGAAAATTTATAACATATTCAACGTATGTTAATTACATATTGAAGATATATAGATAGATATTAAAGATATATTATATTATATTTTAGCTTTGTACAAAGATGTTTAATATTTATAATATTAATTTTTAAAATTTTGTTCATTATTCTTACATTAAGAAAAATAGCAAAATACTCCTACTCTGGTTCGATTCCATTCTGGCTGAGATGTTGATTGAGCATCCTCTTCTAAAATGTTACACCTATCGTCGTCCATGACAATTTCTCTACACAAGGAGAAGGGACAAGAAGAGACCAAAAAATCAATTTATTATCCTCTCATCTATTTTTTAAAACTATTATACTAATATTTCTAATTTTTTATTAAAAAATATTAAATAACACAACTAAATTGCATAAAACAAGCGTAGATAATTTACGACGAATTTTTTTTTTTCAAGTACTTGGGCAACGAAAGTGGGATTGAAACGGCTTCCATAGATTTTACTTTCAAAACTCTATTGACAATATTCTTCAGCAGCTTCGCCTCATCACTAGAACATACCAATAATACAGCAGATTGTAAAGACGTAGCTTAAGATTACCTCTCTTCCCAAAATTAAGAAAATGAAAAATATAGTGCATGAAGTGATGGCCATTGTAAAGAAAATGCATAAACTAGATTTTTTCACTTACTCCTTGTTATTAATGACGTGACCCACATAATACGAAACACGGTGGAGAGCATACTTCCACTCTTGAAGCTTTTGTTTGCAAATGCTTCGTCGAAGACTACTTTACCATGTCTAACTTCCTCAGGCTAAACATTATAGAAAACAGGGAAAATTTTCTTGCCAGCCTTGAGCATAAAAGAGAGCTCTGCCAAACACCAGGGGGATTGTGCATAGTTCTCAGAAATAATTGCTATGTGTAGCCATGCACTGCTCAGTGCAGCTTCAAGTGCTGTAGGCAAGAACTCCCCCACTTCCAGCTCTTGTGAATCACGAAAAACCCTAAACCCCATTCCACTCCTGAAGCTTTTCTGTGTTGTATCTTCATGCCTGGAAAATGCCTCAGCAAAGGCTCCTTTCCCATATCGCACATCCTCTGGCTGAACATGATAGAAAACTAGAACAATTTGGGTACCACTTTTGAGCATAAATGAAAGCTCTGCCAAACACCAGCGAGATTGTGCGTAGTTCTGAGAAATTATTGCTATGTTTTAAAGACGGTTAGCGAGAGTTTCTTTAGAATCCATGCCACGATGATTTATAAATACATCATAAGGCAGGTTTGCCTTTAGCATTGCTTTATCTGAAATATTGGGAGGACCACACAAGGAAGAAAGGAAAGATAAACAGTCAAAGATGGATGAAAGTAGAAGTTTGTATGAGGGACGAGATTCATGTTGTGGAGAAACGTTTGTCGGCTCATTCGAACGATGATCCCCATGAGAGATAAATGAGCAGATCGACGCCATGCACCAGTTTACACCCCCCAAAAAAACAAGAAAACCAAAGAAAGTAGGAAAGAAGGGGAGAATTCACACTGTTTGAGCGAAGTTTTAGTGCCGTGCGCTCCCTGGGGAACATCAGTGTATTTGGACTGGTTTAATTTCTTGCCAGTTTTGTCTGAGTTGTCTATGTTAATTTCTAGATAATGTTGCCTAAATCAGACGATCTGATCGATCCATACAATACAATAAAAAGAGCCTTGTTTTTCACAATTCAGTGACAACTTAGATTTAAGAATTATCTGCACTCGGTAGCATTTATAAGGTTTTGTGAAATGCAAGTGGGCCTAAAGATTAATATTGCCTTAACAATACTTCATTAATAAAACTACCGCCTTATCAATTTAATTCCATCATATTTTGAAACAATTTATATAGTTTTAGAGAGAATTTATCGTGTAACACTTTATGAATATTTTTGTAATGATATAATGAATAAAGTGGTTTCAAAGCTAGAAGACATTTACATTTATATTTATTAGGTTTGATAAATTTATGTTTTATATAATTTAAATATGCTGTTATAATAATAATATTAAAATATATGAATGTAATAATATTATTAAGGACATTTATTCAATAATTTTTATTAGGGATTTCAATCAAAATTTTAAAATTATCTATATTTAATATCCACTTATATTTTTAAATTTTAAATAATGAATAAATATGAACAAAATATGTATCTAGATTATGAGATAGACAATACAGATCTTGTATTACAGATAACTATATCAAATAATTATTAACCATTAATTTTCTAAATACATCATTAAATTAATAAAAATAAAATAAAAAAATAATATTGTTGTCTTTGCACCATTTGGCCGTTTCGATTATTTCAAAAGATCCGCTGCTCATTTCCGTCGATCCTGAAGCATGTTCCATTTCCTTCTTTATTTCTCCGCCGTTTGATAGAATGGCTCAAAGAGAGCTCAATTTATAATGGAATTTCACGACTGCAGAATACGCCTAAAAAAATTGTAATTATCTAATGGAATTTCACGTGTGCGGAATACGAAAAATTTATTAAATACGCTCGTGAAACTTTTAAGAGAATGCAAGTTTGACAACATTTAGCTAATTTCAGATTTAAAAAATCAAATAAATTTTTTAAAAAGTTCATTGTATTATAATTTTTTGAAATTTAGTCAATAGTGCAATTAATAGAATGACATTCCTTGCCAAATGAACCAAAACTGACAGGCTGACAGCTTTGTAACATGTTATGTAATTCAGGTAATTTTTATAATAATATATTATAAGGTAAAGGGTAATAGAATTTTGTTAAATGATACGGCCGTAACTGTTCAGGTACACATGCTTTCAAAAAGTGTAAGGATGTATGCGAAACATGTAATTGCCTAAGCAGACATTGTATTCGAACTTTGAAGCATATATAATGTATTTTAACTGTTCATCTGTAATATAGACAAGGCAGAAGTAATATTAGCATATTTTTATGATTGGTTTTTGAATTAAAGTGTGTAGAACTTTTCTTTATCAATGTTTGAGATCATATTTATCAAGGCAACAAAGTAGCGTAGTTCCTGTCATTGATTTTGTCATTGACTTTAGAAATCATATTTAATAAGGCTACAAAGTAGGGTAGTTGATGCTTTGACTTTATTTCTAAAGTTTAAGTTTTCAAATTGATTTAAATTTATATTTATATTAAGCTTGTTGAAGTGTTATCAGTGAACGTTTCACATGAGAGGCTCACAAGTTACCATTGTGTTGTAGGCTTTTGTGTGTGTAGTTATATTATTCATGTTTGATTGCACCATTTAAATTTGATACAAGTGGTTAAATGATTGTTATAAATGAACTTACCATGAAAAATCTTTGTGAAAAAAAATGTTTATATTAAAATACAATTTAAATTATTTATATTAACTTAATTTTAAGTCTAATTTATATTTTTAATGTAAATAAAAGAATTATTATATTATTATGCATAATGCATACTTAATTTTAAAAATTAAATTAGAGGAATAATAATTATATTTTGGAAATTGAATTTTTTTTTTGATATATTATTATTAATAAATTATTTAGATTTATTAGTTGAAATTAAATAGTTTCATACTTCTTATCGGTTAACAGATTTGTCACTGTGATAGTTACTTCTCAAAATTTGTGAACAGTAACAATTGTGCCAACAGTTGGAGAGATTGAAACCTATCATTACTAGATTATAATCTTTCTTTGTGTTTGAGAGAAGGTTATTGATGACGAAGGCACCACACAACTTCACAACTTTCTTGATTTAACATAAATTGATAATAAAGACAATCAAGAACTATGCTTGAAAATGATCATTATCACATGTTGATTCGTGATTCATAAACATTCATACAATACCGTGAAAACATTCACTATAGAAAGAACCAACAGTTTTATGCTGCAACAATCTAGACTTTAGAAAAAGAACCCAGACACATTTCTCATTTTATTTTCTTGCATCAAGAACATAATAGAGACTTTCAATTTCAAAGAAAAATCTACACATACTTTCCAAAATTTGTCTTCTCATCAAAATTTTAGCATAAATGTTCTCTTATTCCAAAGTCCAAAAAGTCCCTTTACAAAGCCAAAATGATTCCTTATATAAAGAAGGAGTTTAAGAACTACTCTTGTGTGGTTAATAACTACTTCCCAAATATGTAATTTTAGCAGAGGTTAATTAACCTTGATAATATTAACCAAAATGACTTGAAACTCAAACATTTTGAAAAGGATGTGAATGATTGATCTTTGATGATAACTATTGGATCTTTTCAAGCAAATCGAGCATGTGCTTTGTTCCCAAATTTGACCTTTCTTTTATTTGTATCACTTCAAATGTCTGGTTAAAGTTTACGCACATTAAATGGACTTCATCACTTTATTAGATCTTGAAGAATAGGTCAACAAGTCCTATAATGTGATCATTCTTTCATAGAGGCAGTCACTCTATACACCATCGTGCCACTTTAGAATGATGGTATTTGGTGGCTAGTGCAGTTTGGAGACACGGATTTGATACTTCACGTTACACTCTAGCCATCATACTCATGTTCTTAAGAGTCATCAAGGCCAAACCATCATCCTTTGAAGATACCCAAACATCTAATCAATTTGAAAACTTATCCATCAATTCCCATATTCTAACTGTACAAAGTGCCCTATCTAGCTTCAATATTCAGTTTCAGGATCATTGCTCAGCTAGCCGCACCTTACAAGTGTATCACCATCAATATTTCAACTCGACAAAATAAATGTACCCTGGACAATCATATATCCATTTCAGTACTTGCAATAACTCTGCATATATTTGATCAATGTATCATATGATGAAAAATATATATGGAACTTTGTCAAACAACACACATTCCCATTATTGCATATACAAGATATATATGCGCTCAAGCCGCCTTCTTGTTTTTGGCACTGTCAAAAGGCAGGTGTGGTTTCAACGAGGTTGTATTCATACATCCATGTTCGCCACCTCTATTTTTATTTGAGACATTCTGTCAAATACTTCGGAGATCTTCATCTGCCATACTGTCTTTTTAATGATTACATATACAACCACGAACTTGTTGAGATTGAAGCAAACAACATCAATTTAAAGTTGACTTTTATTTGTCTTGGGAGAGATCCATGTTTGGGAATTTCCTTCAACGGATCATCACATCTGAAAGTGTCAATGTTAGAGCATTGGCCAAAAAATTTATACCCGACACCATGGCTGCATAACTTGAGAGTGCATGTGTAATCTGCACTTGGGCTATATGTATTAACCGCCTAATTCTTGAGATGATTTGTTTCTTAATATAATTCTCACGTGCTTTAAAGGAATTTTATCAAATAGTTCGTGCTTGGTTTATGCCTATTCACTCGCCTTCTCTTCAAATCTTTTAAAATGCTGAATCAATTTTCATAGCTGCGAGTTAGAATGAGGAGAACTCCATCAAATGGTCTATGCACTTAGTCTATGGTTTTTGAATCTCCTTTTGAAGAACACCTATTATTACTTCACTTCTTTATAACTGCGTAGCCCATAATGCCAACATTGACAATGTTCTCCTTTATAGTGTGCACAATCCTGAACTAGAGGTGACACCTTGGTTATGGTTGAACTGGTCAATGGACATTATATCAAACAGTTCCCATGCTTTTTTTATCATTATACCACTACCATCTTGAATGCTAGTGAAGGAAAGCTGGTCAAACAGTCCACATGCCCTGTTTATGGTCGGGTCGATGCACAAGCACTTCACTAAAAAATTAACATGCCTTGTCTATGGTCGTATCTATCACCGTTCTGAATGTCGCGGGTTAGAGGATGAGGAGAGGCTAGTCAAACAGATTACAATCCTTGACAATGGTGATCACCTCATATGCCTTGACCATATCGATCTCCTCTGCGTGCGGGCTGGAAGACTTGGATGGATGGTGAGCTTGTCTATGATGATTGGGACCATCCATGTTGCAATTTTAAGTTGGAGTATTCCATCAAATGGTTATCATACATCATCTCTACTATGCCAACATTCAGAGACAAGTTTTAAATGCATTCAGCTACCAAGCATAGTGCAGACATGAGTGATCAATCAACAAAGACCATTCAATGTACTGGGGCTGGGAAGATAAAGGATGCCTGGTCTGATAGTCCACATGCTTTGCCTATGATTTTTGTGAATACCACTGATCTCCATTGGAAGTCGTGAGCTGGAGTCGTTGCTAGTGCCATTACTATGCCCATGCTGCTGGTTAAGATTTTTGAATTTCTTAATCAGCATAAACTACCTATGATGCCTTTGGTTTCAGTAATGGGGATGATGTCAAACAATTCACATTCTTCCTCACTGTTGTTACTCATATGTCACTGATCTCCAGACATGCAAGCTGGGTGGAAGATAAAGTTTGTCAAAAGAATTTCAACATTTGACTATGCTCTTCAATTCATGGGTATTATCTTTGTTTGCTAAAAGATGAGCGAGGTAAACCAGCTACTCTTTCTATGCAAGAACATTTCTCCATTTCAGCCACATATGGAATTTTAATCCTTTGGACAAAGAGGTTAATAACTACCTGCAAAATATGTATTTTGGAGCTCAACCTTCACCTTTGAGATGAGAGGTTAAGGTTAATGATACAGCAGGAAACACGTGTTCTAAAGTCAGAACCTTAACCTTTTTAGATAAGGTTAATGGTTAATGATTTATTTGAAACCACATATTTTGGAAACTTATCTTAACCTTTTTGATGGAGAGGTTAAGATTTTGAAATGAAACATGTGTTTTGGGATGCTTCATTAAACTTTGATAACTTGAGACTCAGGAACCGCATTTCAAAAATTCAAAGTGGTGGATGGAGTTGGGAAGGAGCTACCCATAGTTTTAAATGGTAAGGATTTTGAAAATTTAGAACAATTTTGATATCCAGGCAATAATTCTACAAAGAAGTATTAAAATATGATTTGTGTTAGCCAATCACATTCTAGAAAATAGATTTTGTTATTATATTTTGTTGAAAATTGAGCAATTTTACATTAATAAAACTTAATATTATTTGAAACAAGAAAATATCTTGAACTTGATTTGTTAAAAAATAATTAATAATAACAAGTTAAGTTTAGTTTGATGTCCATAATTCTACGGTACTAATAATTATTTATCATTATGATGAGTTAGAAACTCAGATGTAAATACAATAAATAAAATAAACTATTTAATATGATGACTTTGATATTATCTTATAGAATGAAATTTATGTCTAAAAGCATAAATAGACAAAACTATCTACTTTCAGCTTTCTTTCCCACAACTTTGTTGCTTGCATTATTCTTTGACCTCTTTTTCATTTTGAAATTCAAACCAATGATTCTTCCTTTTCTACAACTCATTCTTTCAAATTAAAATGAAACATAAAACATAGAACATTTTTTATTTTTTATTTTTTCTTCCAAATAACTACTCTCATTTTTCAAAGATGCAAGCAGTAATTATAAAACAAGTGCCACACATTAGCTTAGTACTTACCTAATTTAGTAATTTTATTAATAGAATAATTTAAACTTTTAAATAGTTTAAATTTTTTAAAATAAATTATTATAATTAAATAAAACTATTATTCAATACATTTAATTCAAATTATAATATTTTGTGTAGATTGATAAAATACATAACTAATAAATAATATAAATATATATTAAATGATATTATATATTTCTAAAAAAATATTATAATTTTAAAAATATGTATATATTCCAATCTAAAATGAGCTTGTGTATTATTTTTCTAATACATAATTAAAATCTTAACTAACCATAAAAATGAGAATTATTTAGCAACATATATTTATTTACATGGAGGAGTAATAAAATTTCACAATTATCATGTGTATAAGGCTTCAAATGGTTGAGCCAATGAAATTGGCAATAAATAATTTTGAAATATGATAAAGTTAGAAAAAAAATTAATTTTATATAAAATAAAATGTGTAGTAAATTGTTAAAAATATAATTTCTAATTAGTTTAAAGCTATGATTTTAATCAATAGTTAAGTGAAGGAATTCAAAAATTAACACAATAGTACTTGGCCTATGGCAAGTACTAATTAAAACATATAAGTACATCATCTATTTATTGCGGTTCACTTCTCTCTTAATTAATATTGATCATGTCATAGATGCCTAGTATCAATATTTCAAGTTTATAAAATAGAACACATCCAAAAAAGATTATGTTGTACAAGTAATATGCTAGGCATGTAGACAAATCTTTCACTATTTTAGTTGCCATATAAAGAAAGTTTGATATTTGGAAATACTTAAAGATCCACATGATGATGATTATATTCATGTCTTTAATTTTTTTTGTGATTAATCTTGATGAAGAAGATGTTATTAATGTTAATGATAATGCATATATTAGTGATGATGAATATGAGAATATTTATATGGATCATGACTTGCCTACCATGCTTTCTAAATAGTTGACACTTAGCAGTAGTATCAAGAATAAAGACTCTCAATAAAGTCCTTCCTTGGATTTGGTTGTTGTTCTTGATGTGTTGGATTTTGTTCCTCTTGCAAGTTAACCTTGTTTCCCTAATGATATAGATTGATATGGGGGGTCATAAGACATGCTTGAAGTGGAATTCTCTTACATAGTAGTCTTTGTGTATTTGTGTTGTACTCTTGCAATATGTTTTACCTATATTTTTGAGATGATCCTAGTATTGATCCCTAAGGAAGAGTTGTCTATTAGTGTCAAACACTTAGTTATACACAAGGAAAGATTGGTCGGTCATCACTGTGATCGAGCCATCCCACATAGGTTGAGCCATGTATTAAAGACTTGTATATATTTCAAGTCAAGTGTCAAGTCTAGTAGTTATTATTAAGAAAGTTAGAGGTCATCGAATACTCCAGTTATTGTCAAGTGATGTAGAGGCCGAGAAATTTAGTATATGCTGAGCATAGTTAAGGCCAAAGGAAAACATGATGAAATAGTTTACACCAAGTGTTAGTACATGGTATAAGTGTTGAGTAACACAATTTTTCATATTTTTTTGGAATGGCAAATAATCCTATGTAAGCTATTTTTATCGAGATGGAAGTGTGTTTTACAGATCAAGGAGCTAATCAAGGAATTGATTATATGTGTCCAATGGATGCTCATTAATCCCTATGTAAGGCAATCCACCAATTAGAAAATTGCATAGACTAGGTGAAAAAATCATTGAATCTAGATCAATTATTAGGATCTATAAGGTTCACTCAAGCAACAATTTAAGAAGGGTTTATGATCTAATTCGAAGTGTAAAAGTGTGTGTGTGTGTGTGTGTGTGTGTGTGTGTAGGTGCACACACATGTGCACAATTGTGCAATCACTAAGAGTCTAAATGTGAAGTGGAGAGGTGAATGAGGCATAAGTGATTGAGAAGTTCAGTGAATAGTTTTGGAGGATAGATAAATAAAATCAATCATAGTAAGGTGATATTAGATTGCATAGAGAAGATTTTTTTTAATCAATATTGTAGTGCAAACTGAAGGATCAAGGAATGAACATTCTAATAGGTCTTTCATGGTTCAAATCTCTTAACATAGTAGCTTTAGTAAAAAAATTAAATCTTCTAATAGAGTACTCACTTATCTATGATGTAAAATCATTTAATCAAGGCAGCACTTAATAGTCTTGTAAGCCTTTGATGGGGTAAACCCCTCACATGGTAGATCATCAAAAGTGATCAAACATTCTAATCTTAATAGGCACACTTTATTACTACAATAGTGAAGTTTTTGTGTATGTCATCTCCACCCTAATTTTACATTCACTTTGGAGGGTTTGTGTGTTATGAACTCTGTGTGTTAATGTGATATGTATTTATGAGCTTTCATTCATTCAGTTAGAAGTTAGATTTGATGTTATGCAATAGTAAATGATTACATTAATACGAGGTTAATGTTCAAATAATGGTTTATGTAATTTGACATGAAATATGTTTCATTTTTAAAGTGTGAAAACATTTATAGATCTCGGTTCAACCCCCCACCCTCCCTAGTATCTCACTTTCCCTGTTATATTTTCAACAATTGGTATTAGAGAAGTGCACTATTGGTAGAAGTCTAACCACTTGGGAGTTAAAGATCTTGAAGAGGGAGGCCTACAAACTAGGAAAGATAATTGAGAACCAAAATATTGATGATCATCTTGCATTTGAACAAGTCAAAACTACAAAGTAGACATTGAGTCAATCCTTAAAGAGAAGGAAAGAGATGGAAATTCAACAAAATGACACTCAATATATAGAAGGGGATGATGCTTAAGAAAAATTTGATGAAGGCAATTCTAGTGAATTTGATGCAACACTAGGAAGATTTATTGGAGAGGAACACCATTCTGAATGAGGAAGTTAGGGCATTGAAAAGAGAACATGAGATACAAGCAATAAGGCTATGTGAAGTGACTAAACAAAAGAAAAAGGCTAAAGAGGACAAAGAAACGGCTGAAAAAGACAAAACAATGGTAGATGAAGACAAAAGATAGATGGCTTCAAGATTGATAAAAGGATAAATAAAGTACAAAAGATGACCCACAATTAGTTTGACATGGTCATTAAATTACTAAGTACAAATCATGGGATTGCAAGAAAGGAGATGGAGATTGCAAATTTGAAATTTGAGAATGATAGATTGGTGAATGAGCTGAAATCTAAAAAGGAAGTAATTGATAGGTTGAACAAACCTATATAGGCTATGAAATTTATTAATGAATAGATGAATGCACCAATGATGGAAGAAGGGATGAATAACTAGGACCAAAGGCTCACCTAGCTATCCAAACCACCCTGCAGGAGTAAACACAATGGAAGCAAACATAAAGAACAACAACCAAACAAGGAAGAAGAGTGAAATACTTTTATTGATTCATCAAAATATCTTCATACATGTCCAATTGTAATGCCTTCTAGGTTACGGCCAAATACAATACATTCACATTCAAAGATCCAAAAACAAATTTGTATTTTCCAATTCTACTCTGCAATCCTCTTCCAATTTTTTTTAATCCCATCTCTAAGCCTAAACACTCTATATATACTTGTCAAAATGGCTTATAGATCATTCTAGAACATTACATAAGAGTAAGGCCAACCCAAAAATGGTTTGGACACATCCTAAGAAAATATTTTAACATAAATATCATGATCAAAATAAATCCCCCAAGTTGGCTCATAGAAATCACATCCAAATGCTAACACTTAGCATAAATAGGAAAAATTGGCACATGAAGGGTCACTCAACATACACTAGGTAACTTGGAACATGAAGAGTCACTTGGCATACACTGGATAATCTCAACACATGAAGCAACACTCGGTCAACACTAGATTGCTACAGTGACTCGACACCAACTAAGTGTTATAGTAACTTAACATAAATTAAGTGCTATAATAACTCGACACCAACTAAGTGCTACAGTAACTCGACACCAACTAGAGCTACAATAATGTTGTTTAGTGTGGAGATATTGTTGTTTAGTGTGGAGCCTGATCAGTCCCCAAGTGGGAGATTGTTAGATTGTGGTGACTGATCAGAAAAGCACTATACATACTTCATAAATAGTGGGGTTCGGAGCATCGCCCCAAAATTTTTTTTTGGGCCGTGGCCGACATGGTAGCCGACATATTATGACCGACATATGGCGACATGTTATAACCCTAAATCGGTTTAATACTTGTATAAAAGGGCTTAGGGTTGGATATTTTTCATTATGTTGTGATACGAAATTGGTTCTTGCGGCGGTATTGAGCTGTAAGGGATTACAGATTGTAATCAGGTTGTAATCACTGGATTGTAATAAGATCAGACTTGCTATTTGGTGGACGTAGCCCAGGGATTGGGTGAACCACGTTAAATCTTGGTGCCTTGTGTTCATTTTTGTTTGTTCTATTATTTTCTGTTATTGGTTATATTTGCATGTAGTTTTTATTTCTATCCATGGTTTATCCTAACAAGTAACTCGGCACCAACATGCAGAATGAACAAAAATGAGTAGGATAACAAGGAAACCCAAGATGCTCCTACATCAAACAATCTGGGTTGAAAGAAATAATCCTCTTGAATCATTGAGATGTCACAATTTGAGTGGAATCCAACTCAGATTGAGAAATCCATGAAGCATCTTCAATAGGCCTAATCTTCCATTTCACCAAATATTCATAGTAATATTTTCCTCTTGTGCTCTTGCCAACTCACTAATCCAATATCTATTCAACTTCTTCAATCTGCTTCTTAGGATAATCTTCTGATACAACAACTTCATCATCTAACTCATGATACTCATAAAAATTAGCAATATTGAATATAGGAGATATATCCATGTCATTAGGTAACTCAACTTCATAAGCACTACCATTGTCAACCTTCTTCAGGATCTTACAAGGTCCAAATTTCTTCATCTTTAGCTTACTATATGTTCCATCTGGGAATCTTCTTTTCTTCAGATGAACCATCACCTCATTACCAACTTGAAAATCATGGTTTATTCTAGACTTATTAACATTCTCCTTATACTTTTGATTATTTTGTTCCAACCTCAACTTCACTTCCTTATGTAAAGACTCCATAAAATCAGCAAATTCTTTTCTTGTAGCACTTCTCTTTTCATCACTAGCAACATCTCTCAAATCTAATACTCCTCTAGGCTTCATTCCAATAACAATCTCAAAAGGTGTCTTCCCTGTACTCCTATTCACAAAATTATTAAATGCAAATTTAGCTTGTGCCAATACCATCTCCCAATTACTTAGCTTATTCCCAACTAAACATCTCAACAAATTACCTAAGCTTCTATTCACAACCTTTATTTGTCCATCTATTTGTGGATGGAATGTAGAATTAAACTTCAACTTAGTACCCCTCTTCTTCCACAAGTTCTTCCAAAAATAACCAACAAACTTACTATCTCTGTTAGAAATAATACTTCTTGGTAATCCATGCAATCTCACAATATCTTTAAAGAAAAGTTTAGCAACCTACTCAGCATCTGATGTCTTCTTACATGGTATGAAATGAGTCATCTTATAAAATCTATCTACAACAAAAAATATGGAATTATACCTCTTCACTATTTTAGGCAATCCAAGAACAAAATCCATACTAATGTCACTCCAAGGTTTCTCAGGAATAGCAATAGGTGTAAACAAACCAATACTTTTACTCACTCCTTTTGCAACTTGACAAACTCCACCAGTTTTTACAAATTTCTGAACATCCTTATACATTTGTGGCCAATAATACTTCTGTTTTAGTAAACTCAATGTTTTATCAATTCTAAAATGTCTAGCTAATCCACCACTATGCTTTTCCTTAATCAGATTCAACCTCATAGAACTTCTAGGAATACACAATTGAATACCTTTGAACAACATACCTTCTTGAATAAAATAATCATCATACTTACTTATGTGATTGGTTAGATTTGGTGCTCTACACTATCTCCATGCCTTAGAAAAATCAAGATCAACATCATACAACTCTTTCATTTCATCAAAACAAAGAACTTTAACGTTCATTTTAGTCAACAAGGAACGTCTTCTACTCAATCCATCAACAACTTTGTTAGTAACTCTACTCTTATGCTTAATAACAAATATGAAACTCTACAAGTACTCAACCCACTTCATATGTCTCTGATTTAATTTATGTTGACTTCCCAAGTATTGTAAAGCTTTATAACCAGTATGTAGCACAAACTCCTTAGGAATCAAATAATGTCTCCACTTTTTCAATTCTTAGACAATAACATAAAACTCTTGATCATACACATAATACTTCCTTTTAGCATCATTCAACTTCTTACTAAAGAAAGAAATGAGCTTACCTTCATGACTTAATATAGCTTCGATTGCATTACCACTTGCATCACATTCAACTTGAAATACTTTGTTGAAATTAGGCAAAGCAAATATAGGTAATTCAGCAACCTTTTGTTTCAAAGTTTCAAAACTCTTATCAGCTTCATGTGTCCACTTGAATTTCCTTTTATCTCCCCTCATCTAGATTTTCAATCAAAGGAAAAAATATTTGTTTCTTCTCATTTACCCAAAGATTATATTGATTCAATCTTCTATCATGTACAACATATCTATCATATTGCCAAGCTCTATCCAACAAAACATGATAACAATCCATGGCCATAATATCACACAAAACTTCATCAAAGTAATGTCCAATTTTGAACTTCACAAGGCATTTCTCACTTACCAATATCTTATGCTCATCTTTGATCCATGAAACATGAAAAGGTTTAGGATGCTTCAGCCTCTACAATTGCAACTTTTTAACAAATTTTTCTAATGCCAAATTTGTAGAACTTCCACCATCAATGATCACTTTGTAGCATTTTTCAGCCTCTTACATCTTGTCATGAAAATACTTCTTCTTAAAATAGGTTCCTCATAACTTCTCTTATTACATTAGGTTCTTCTCACCATCAGATTTACTCCAGACTTAGGTCTAGTTGTTGAACCCTCATTATCTCCTCGAATCACAACATTTATGTTACCTTGCCCACTTTTAGAGGATCTACATTCAAAAAATCTATGTCCCTCTTTACCACATCTAAAATAATTACCATGAAACCCACCTCTAGAATAAGAATTATCTCTTCCTTGGTAAGAATTAGTACCTCCTCGGTAAGAATTACCACTTTTTCATTTAGTCTTGCCTTTGTCATCATTCTTCCATTCATATTTTCCTTTATCCTGCACAAAACTTTTAGATCTACCATCTTCACCATAAGATCTACATCTACCTCTTTGGAATCTGCCACCTCTACCTCTTTCTCTTTGTTCATGCTTCTTTTTCAAGATCTCCTCAGCTTTCAAGGCATATTGATATGCTTCTTCTATACTCTCCAACTTCACAAAACTTATTTCATCTTGAATTCTAGATTTCAATCCATTTATGTACCTTACAATTTTCTCAACATCATCAGCCACATGTCTAGATCTGATATCCAATTTATAGAATTCTTAAGTATATTGTTTCACAGTCATGTCCTTTTGTTTCAAATTTTGCATCTTTCTCAACAAGCTAACTTGGTAATTAGAAGGAAGGAGTTTGTTCTTTACCTTGTTCACCATCTTCAACTGAGTATTGATCTTCTCCTTTCCTCTCCTTTGTCTATCAGTTTGCAAATGTTCCTACCACAGTGATGCATCACCTTTCAACCAAGTGACTACAATCTTCACCTTTCTATTATCAGGAATGTTTTCATACTCAAAGAAATTTTCCATATTTGAGATCCAATCTAACACAGCATTGGTATCCAATTTTCCATCATAAGGAACAACTTCTACAATAGGCTTTGATTTTTCCCTAGACAACACTCACAACAATCTTTCCTCATCTTGATCTTCTTCAAGTTCTAGATTATGGTTTGGTGGTGTTACTTCATTAGTACTTGCATCATCAAGATGTGCTCCTCTCCTCTAGACTATCTGCATAGCATCTAGTCTGGCAACAATTTGTCTCAATTGATCCAATATGGCATTATCAACATTTCCTCTACCACAAACCATCTTAACAAATTAGGTTCCTACAAGATCGTAACCCTCTGCAAGTTATAGGTCAAATTCAAATATTTGCCACCCTACAACCAAATCTAAATTAGGGCTCTACATGATCTAATCTCCACAAGGATGAACCTCAAGCTCTAATACCACTTGACACAAGAAGGGATGAATAACTAGGACCAAAGACTCACCCAGCTATCCAAACCACCCTGTAGGAGTCAACACAATAGAATCAAACATAAAGAACAACAACCAAAGGAGGAAGAAGAGTGAAATACTTTTATTGATTCATCAAAATATCTTCATACATACCCAACTGTAAGATCTTTTGGGTTACAACCAAATACAATACATTGACATTCAAAGATCCAATAATAAATTCACACTTTCTAGTTCTGCTTTGCAATCTTCTTCCAAAAAAATTTGCCTCAACTCTAAGCCTAAACACTCTATATATACTTGCCAAAATGGCTTACAAATCATTCTATAACATTACATAAGAGGAAGGTCAACCCAACAACGATCTAGACAGATCCCAATAAAAGATCTTAACATAAATATCATGATCAAAATAAATCCCACAAGTCAACCCACAAAAATCACCTCTTATTGCTGACACTCGACATAAATAGGAAAAATCAGCACATGAAGGATCTCTTGGCATACATTAGGTAACTTGGCACATGAAGAGTCACTTGGCATACATTGGCTAATCTCAGCACATGAAGGAACACTTGGTCAACACTAGATTGCTATAGTAACTTGGCACCCACTAAGTGTTATAGTAACTTGACTCCAACTAAGTGCTACAGTAACTCGACACCAACTTAGTGCTATAGTAACTTGGCACAACTAAGTGCTACAATAACTTGGCACCAACTAGAGCTATAGTAACTCAGCATCAACATGTAGAATGAACAAAAATGAGTAGGATAACAAGGCAACCCAGGATGCTCCTACATCAACCAAGGAGATCTTGTGGCACTTCTGGGCTAGGTTATGTCAAGTTCCTATGAGGTTTTGACCAAGGAGAATCATCAAAGAAAGGAGAACAAAGGAATGTGACTGCAAAACCAAAGAACAAGAAGCCATACAACAAATGTGTGTAGGAGAAAAATTGATAAGTAAAATCCTAAACCAAAATTTAATGGTTATTTTTTTATTTATAAGAAACAAGGTTGATGAGGCATATTAATGTCTTAATTTTGATATAGTTTTCATAGTTTGAACTTACCCTTTGTGCTTTGTCAAAAACATTTACAAAACATTTGTGTAAATATCTTGTGAACTTATGCTAGAGATAGGTAAAACTTAGTAAACCTATGGGTAGTGTGTATGACATACTTTACTTAATATTATACATAGAATGTAGTATTTCAAATAAATTTTTCTTAAGCTATGTTCTAATATTTAAATAAAAGTAGGAATGTTATCTTGCATATATGTTTCAAATGTTTCTAAATTTTAGCAAATGAAGAGTGACACAAAGGGTGGTGATTACTGCATTAAAAGAAGAGGACGATGGAGACCAATCATAGCAAGAAAAGCATAGTTCAATTCCTATGGACAAGTTGTGCCTTTAGAGGAGTTACTATTCCAAAAAATCTAGGAGACACAACTTGCTATATTTTCTACAAGTTGTTATTCTGTTGCTTAGTAATAAATGTACTATGTCATGGTTGATCTTCTACCTTCTTTTCTGGTAATATTTGTTTAGGAATTTTATTTCATGCTTTTAATGAGTATCCAATCCTATATATAATAGATTGGGATCATCTTAGTAAGCTAATAATGAAATAATTGACAATTCTGGTTTAAGATTTAGAAGTTACTCTTTTTTTGTTCTACATGGATTATTTAGTTGATGTAGTCAAAGAAGGATTTTAATGAAAGAGTGATTTTAAAATACTTGTTGTGTTAGTAGATTAGAAGAGGCCAACCAAGGGGGCCCACTTGGGGGGTAGAATAGATTCAAGTAGAGTAGATTCATTCTTTGCAAATTTCTATTTTCAAGATAGATTTACGATATTAGTCCTACAACATTGTTATTGTGAAAGTTCCTGCAACACTTGCAAAAAATGATCATGGAGGATGTTTTGAGTTGTTAACTAGTTTAGGTTCATTTTCCAAAGCTTTCGTAGTTATTTTTTGTTATCCCAAGTGTGTTTACTATTTTATAATAGTAGTATAGATTCTTTTTGTGCATTTTATTTTCTTGCAACATAGGTGTTAAGACTCTTAAAGGAACATAGTGCACATACCATGCTAACTCATTCCAAGTCCTACGTCCCTGGGTTGACAATTTAAGTGTATTTCATGATGGAATAGGTAGTCTTTAGAATAGATATAGTACCCTTGAGAGAGACAATGGTGTGATTATCTTCATCTATTATGAAATCACACATTTTTGGTGTTGTTGTCGAGGATGTTGTGAAACTAGGAAGCTTCATGAGTCCTTTATTTTTAGAATAGTTTGTTAGCTAAAACCACAAAGTTGTGGGCTTGATTAACAAGTCACCAATTCAATTGCATGCATTGAAGAGGAAGACACCGAGATCAATACGGTAGATTTATTCCACAAGAGTTTATTAATTTGGATGAAGAAATTGAAGAAGAAGTTGAGTTTTGTTTTGAGGACTTAAGCCTCGATTTTCCTGCAAGATCTTCCTCTAGAGCAGAAACCTTGGACACAAGTGGTCTTCAGCCTTTTACTGAAATTTTGGCAAGCTTTCTTGATAGTTCTAGTCCAAATCCACCTATTGATAACAATCTTGTAGCAATGCTCCTTTTTAGCAGCAACCCCATAATCAAATACCTCTAGTAATGACACAACCTACTTTTCCATTTCCTCTCTTGAGCCTCATAACTAATGGTAATCTAAAAAATATACCTACAACTACTCTTCCAAAGTTTTATGGCCTTGTAACTGAGGATCTTGATACTTTCTTGTTTGAGTTTCACATACTTTGTCATAGCTTTTACTGTAACACTGATGCCCATAAGCTCAAATTGTTTCCAACAACATTAAAAGATTCATCCTTACGATGGTTCATGGGCTTAGGAGCCAATGCAACAAGTACTTGGGATGAAATGCAAACTCTATTTTTGGAGAAATACAAAGAGTATTGCAAGGGGATTGATCCAAAATGAGATGATATCTTTAGAATATCATAAAAAGAGGATGAAACATTGGAAGACTATGTTTCACGTTTCTTGTATACACTATAGAAGAACCCCCAGCATTTACTGGCAAAGGATTCATAGAAACTAGTTTTCTTGAGAGGGGTAAACGATGATTGTCTAGAAGCACTAGACATGATGGCTAGTGGTGATGTATATCAATCCTCTTGGGATGACCTAAAGAACATTTTTCTTAACTACTCAAGGTCAACTATGAAGAATGGTAGAGGACACTGGTTCACATCCACTAAAGGGATCCATTAGGGTATTTCAAAGCTCGAGATATCTAATCTACTTTCAAATTTCAAGGACATCATAAATGATGTTGCTACACATCTTGACACAATGAATACAAAGAAGAAGCATGTAGAGTCTGATGTGCAGTTAGTTGACTATTGTCCACACTGCCAGAAGTAGAAGAAAGATAGTCAATGCAAATTGGTCACTAGTGTGGAGAACTAGCATCTTCCAACTAAGTATCTCAAGATAGAAGGAGAGGATGAGCAAGTATTCTTTGTTGCTCAATGTTGGCCATGGGCCCAATGTAAAGGTATGCCTCAAGATCCTTTACAAAATTCAAATCCATGTGGTAATCAATGGCAAAACTATGGTGTCAAAGGTCCTCCATAATACAGTCAACCTAATTAGAATAGTGCTTGGTGAAATGATCCACAATAGCCTCAATGGATATAGTCCCCAAATAAATGGAAACCACCCCAAGGGAATTAGCAGTCCACAAACCAATTGAGAAGGACCTCAATAATGACCTAATAATGTTGGATACCCACCTGTACCACCTCCAACATATCCGCCTACACTAATGCCACCACCTAAAAGTTCTAGACCTCAAAAGCATACTCAGTTGCCTACACAACCTCAGCCAAATCCAAATAACCAATAGCCACAACAACCCATGTATTCGACTGATGCTCAGGAATATCCTGCTTATGCTCTAAATGTTGTAGATATATATTTGAGATTCGGTACAACCCTAGCAGTGCCTAAACTGCCTCTCATAACTAAAATACTAGATACTCCTGTAGCATCAATACCAACAAATTCTCTATCGCAAATGGTTGACCCAAATAATGTAATTAGCCTAGCACAAACTCAAACAAAAATTGAACCTCCTTTTCTACAAAAGCTCATACAAAGTAAACCTTTACAAATAGAGGAAAAATCCTTTGATGTTATTGATCAACTAAAGAACATGCATGTCCAGATTCCTTTATTCCAAGCTATTAAAGATGTTCCTATTTAGGGAAAAGCCATTACAGAAGCCTATCTAAAAAATCTTGGGAGAAAGAAAAAGGACCCAACCACACTCCATGTTGTAGAGCAATTGGCTGATATTATGTTAGGAAAATTGGTTATTCGTAAATATTCTGATCCAAGAAGTCCAGTTGTGAATGTGATTGTAAATGGTTAGTTTGTTAAAAAAGCCTTGATTGATCTTGGTGCTGCTACAAATATTATGACTAAGGATACTATAAAAGAGATGAATATAGAAGGATTAAGGGCTACTCTAACAATTCTACAACTTGCAGATAGTTCTATTGTCACTCTTGATGGGATGATAGAAGACATAGCAGTAACCATAGACTCTCTAGAATACCCTGCAAATTTCATGATTCTGTCCCCAAAAGTCAGCTTATTTGGTTACCCTATCATTTTAGGATGACCGTGGTTAGCCACAACCGATGCAAATATAAGTTGTAGGTTAGGGAGTATGACCATATCAAATGGACATGCAACATAGAAATTTGACTTGTATCTTCCAGTACAACCCCAAACAGATTTAAGCACATCCATTTGGTCAAATTTAGGGGATGGAGAGGAAGAGTTAAATTTTATAACACAACTTATGATGTTACATAGATGGTCTTTTCTAAAGATGTAGGAGGATGATTCAGTAATTTAGAGTATTCTTAATAATACTTGTGTGGAAGAAATGGATGTATTTGATAGTTCTGTGTTGGAACTAACAACATATGAGGAATGCAATGAGAATTTTTTTCTGCCCAAGGAGCTAGACATTATCCATCAGCTTTTACCATGTGAACTAGATACAAGTCCAACCTCTAAAACTGCTATGGTTGATCTCACAACTACTATTGAGTTGTCAAAATGTCATAATCTCCATGTCAATCACAAACTGCCTCCCAAATAGATGAAACAATTAATAGAGCTTCTTCAAAAAAGTGAAAAGGATTTTGCATGGGACTATGGGGACATGAAAAGGTTAAGTCCTATATTATGCACTCATAGAATATGAATATATATATATATATATATATATATATATATATATATATATATATATATATATATATATATATATATATATATATATATATATATATATATATATATATATATATATATATATATATATATATATATATATATATATATATATATATATATATATATATATATATATATATATATATATATATATATATATATATATATATATATATATATATATATATATATATATATATATATATATATATATATATATATATATATATATATATATATATATATATATATATATATATATATATATATATATATATATATATATATATCAATGAAGGGTGCCTGCCACTCTGTCAACCCCAAAGGAAGATTAATCTAGCATTCAGAGAAATATTTAAAACTGAAATGCAAAAGTTTCTTGATGCTAGTTTTATATACCCTATATCTAATAGTAGATGGGTCTCATCTCTAGTTATAGTACCTAAAAAGGTAGGGGAATGGTAGATTTGTGTAGATTATAGAGAATTGAATAAGGAAACCAACAAGGATCACCTTCCTTTACCCTCTATTGATCAAGTTCTGGACACTCTGGTTGGTAAGAACTATTTTTCTTTTATTGATGGGTAAAATGGTTATAATTAGATAAGTATAGCTCTAGAAGATCAAGATAAAACCACATTTACATGCCCATTAGATACATTTTCATATTTTTTTTACCATTTGGCCTATGTAATGCCCCCACAACATTTCAAAGAGTTGTAACTAGCATTTTTGTTGATATGTCACATGACTGCATGGAAATATACATGGATGATTTCATAGCATTTGGAGTCACCTTTTAGGAAGCATTGATGAATCTTGAAAAGGTTCTTGTCCAATGGAAAGAACATAATCTGTCACACAAAAGTGAGAAATGTTTCATGCTCATGCAGGAAGGAGTCGTGCTTAGTCATTTTATATTAGCTACAGGGATACAATTAGACCCAACTAAGATAGAGGTAATTCTAAATTTTCCATACCTACAAAACGAAAGGAAGTAAGATCTTTTTTAGGTCATGATGGATATTATAGGCATTTCATAGAAGATTTTTGTAAAATAGCTAGTCCTTTGTATACATTATTGACTAAAGAAGCTGAATTCATTTGGACACCCAAATGTAATGAAGCCTTCCTGTAGCTTCACAAACTCCTCACCATAGCACCAGTTTTGAAGGGACCAGATTGGTCAATTCCATTTCATATCCATGTTGATGCATTAGACTATGCTATAGGTGCTATATTAGGAAAGAAAAATTGCTAACCTTGAAAATGCAATCTACTATATTAGTAAAAGCCTCCATGGTTCTGAACTAAACTACATAGTAACTAAGAAAGAACTTTTAGCTATAGTTTATGCATTGAACAAATTCAGACATTATGTAATTGGATATCCTATTTTTGTTCATATTGACCACTCAGCTATAAAGTACTTAATGAAAAAACCTATTTTAACTAGTAGATTGGCAAGATGGCTCTTATTGTTGCAGGAGTTTGATATTACCATTGTTGATAAGCTAGGAAAGTCCAAAGTAGTTGTTGATTATTTATCCAGACTACACATTGATGATGAAGATCCAATTCCAATTGAATATACATTTCTAGATGAGCATTTATTCCACATAGAAACTCATACACCATGGTATGTAGACATAGCCAACTATCTTGCTACAAATAGAATGCCCCCACACTTCTCTCACAAAGACAGGAGGAAGGTAGCAAAGAAAATTTTTCATTATTCATAGATAGATAAAATCCTCTTCGATACTAGATTAGATCAGATCATGAGGAGATGTGTTAAGGAGGATGAGATATATGACATACTACATGCCTGTCATGATGAACCATGTGGAGGCCATTTTGCAAGAAAAAGAACAACACTAAGGGTACTTACAACTAGATATTATTGGCTAACATTACATAAGGATGCAAAAAATTCTACAACCAAGTGTGACAAATTCTAGAGGATGGGCCAAGCAACCAAGTCAGATGAGATGCCACTCAATCCACAAATTATTGTAACACCCTTTGACAAGTGGGGTATGAAATTTATAGGTCCAATTGACCCACCATCAAATGGAAAATCCTACATCTTAGTATGCATGGATTATTTAACTAAATGGGTGGAAGTTGGAGTAATAAAAAATGCAAGAGATGAGAAAGTAGCTAAATTCTTATATGAGGAAATATTCACATGCTATGAAGTTCCTAGAGAACTTGTCACAAATCAAGGTGCCCAACTCACATCAAACTTGATCACTAAACATATGAAGTAATATAAATCTAGTCCTTATCACCCTTAGGAAATTAGGCAAGCAGAGGTTACCAACACCGAAATTGAGGCCATTCTAACCAAGATAGTGTAAATACATAGAAAGTATTGGAGCGGTAGGTTAACTGAAGCTATCTGGGCATACCAAACTACATAGAAGACAACAACAAAATTCACTCCATTTGAACTTGTGTATAGAAAAGTAGAAATGTTTCCTATTGAATTTGAACATAAAACAAAATGCATTAATTTGGAATTGAACATCAATCTTCCTATGGCACAAGAAGAGAGACTTCTCCACTTGAACTCACTAGATGAAATGAGAAAGACAACTTTGGAAAGAACACAGATCATTCAACAACAATGAAAGAAGTGGCATGCCAGACATATCAATAATAAAAAATTCTAAGTGGGAGATTTGGCTCTCTTATATGATTCTCATTCCAAAGAGAATCTAGGAAAGTTGAAAACTCGGTGGCTAGGGCCTTAAGAAATTCATTATGTATTAAAAAATGGAGCAGTCTAGTTGACAACCATTGATCCTGTCCAGTTCAAATTGCTTGTAAATGGCCATAGGTTGCACCTCTATCATAAACCATAGACCAAATATGAGTTCTTGTAGCAATTCCAACCAAATAGTTTAACAACTCCTATAGACACAGTTCCTATAGTGGAGGGTGCAAACCTTCTTCCTACAGCTGTACCATGACAAACTTTCAATGAGCACTCATAATAAAACCTCATTTAATCTGAGGTACATTCTTTTATTCACTTTTCTTTTTCTTCATATCAACTCATCTCATTTATTTATCTATCATCCACTTACACTACATGTCACCCACAATTTTGTTTTTACTACTTTCAATAAAACATACCATCAACACCTTTTCTATGGTCACCAGAGTTTGCCACCTCATCAATTTTCATGCAAAAGTATACTCTAAAATTTTTAGGTACAACATTTTTTACTCTTTATTCATTATTAGTGCAGAGTTTTTGATATTTATATATAAATACCACATTAATTGTATCATATAAGCCTTAAACTAGTTTCTGATTCCTATGCCAAAATTTTTAAGTGTGGACACTTGTCAAAATTGAGTGAGGGTTGAGAAATTACTAGTAGATTGGGAAAGAAGCATTGATGTCAACAAAAGTACTAGCAGAGGAGCATTCTTTCTTGGAAAGAGACTAGTGTCTTGGACAAGCAAGAAGCATAATTGCATTTCTCAATCCACAACAAAAGTGGAATATGTTGTTGCAGTAGTTAGTTGTTCTAACATAATGTGGATCAAACAATTGATTTAGGAATGGAGGAAGAAATCAAGGAACCAGTGGTTATCTATTGTGATAACATAAGTGCAATCAATATATCCAAAAATCTAGTGATGCAATCACAGACAAAACACATTGCAATCAAATATCATTTCCTAAGGGAGTTGGTTCAAGACAAAGAGGTGAGATTAGAATATGTGAACACCAAGGAGCAAATAGTAGATATATTTACCAAATATTTACCTAAGGATGCATTTATGTATCTAAGAGGTAAACTAGGGGTTATTCCCCCATCTAATGCTCACTAAAGAAAAATATGTGAGGCATCAACCAAGATACAATGAAGATCAATCAAGTTGATGCAATATAATGCAAATAATATTGGCTATGAATCATTACAAAAGGTACATTATAATTTTTGATGTCGGTATCCTTTGGCAATTGATGTCAAAGAGGGAGATTTTAGTGTTAACATGGAAGATTGTGAAAAGTTCAATATTAATGAGATTGAGGGAAAGTCTTGATGATGGAGTATACAACGAAGAGGGAGAAAATGACAATAGAGTGGGAACATGAAAGTAATAGAGACAAATCCTAGTAGAATCTTAGAGGGAGCCAGTATGGATAAGAGCCAGAATCAAACTAAGGATATTATCTAATTGCTCATTCTTGTTTATCATCTTATGTTGATAGTTGTGTTGCCATCAATTCCAAAGAGGGAGTTTACTGGAAACAATTATTCAATTGTATATTGTCATTGATGTTCACAAAAGTTTCAGTATTAATTGGAAGCAATATTGAGTTTGCAATATTAACCTTGTATATCTCAGTATTAACCGAGTAGTTAGGTTATGAAGACTTTCTAGTACTAGTTGAGTAGTTGGTTAGTGAAAGGATACTTGCTTGCAATATTGACCAAGTGGTTGGGCATCATAGGTTTACAGTATTGACCAAGTGGTCAAGCATCAAAGAAGATCATTATTGATTGAGTGGTTGGGTAATGAAGAAGTTATAGTGTCAACTGAATGTTTAGTTCTAGTGTTGACCGAGTGACAATGGATTAAAATTATAAAATATTTTATTATTTGAGGCCAACTATTTGGATGTGTATTGATGTTTTGAAAGGGTATTCAAGCCAACTTTTTCTATCTTATAATATATAAGAAAGGTCAAGTTGTGAAGATAAAGTGTAACAAGAAGAATATGAAAACGATGGACATGCGAGTGAAGACAAAAGATAGAGCAAGAAAGTGTGGAAGATAAACTGCAAAGAAACATTTGATTTGGAAGGATCCAAAAGTTAAGTCAGAACAAAGGTTTGAATCAACAAAGGAAGTTGCTTCATAAATTACATCAAATTGTTGTTTCTTTCTAACCATTGTAGTAGTAAAGAAATCTCTTAACATAGTTGACTTAACAATCATTTTGTAAATCCTCTAACAAGATGACATTTGAAGATTGAAGTGTTTGAAGACCTTTAACCAAGCCACTCCTAATAGGGTGATATAAATCCTCTAACAAGGTCATACTTAACAATATGTCTGTAACCTTTAATAGGGTTGGCTCCTAATAGGGCTCACTTCAGAAGAGTGAAAATTATTGCGACTAGTTGCAATGTGGTTTTTATCAAGTTGGCTTCCACGTTAAGTCTTGGTGTTATTTGTGTTCATGTTATTTTCTTATGCTTTAAGTTTCTTCAATTAAGTTACTAAAGGATTAAATCAGTTTAATAAATCTTAAGATTTCTTTGTTAACCAAGTAACAATAAAATTCTAATGTTAACCGAGCAATTCAATATTACACAATTAGTTTAAGTTTGTATTAACATCTAATGGATAAAAAAATTGTTCTTGTGGTAATTGATTCACCCCTCCCCTCAAAGTTACTCCTCTTACATTTCCAACAACTTTTTGGAAGCTCTAATTGCTAGCAAACAACCTCTACTTATGCTACATTATTAGTCTCATCTTGTAATCTTTTACCTCTTAATGCAATAAGATATTCATTAGCATCTATGATGATGAAACATTCTCTTGGGGGACCTGGATTTCCTCTTGAGACACCATCAAAGTTACATTTTCACCATCCATCTTGAGGTTCTTCTCAAGCCACTAGTTCTCTAGGAACATAAGTGAGACCAACCTCACTAGGCCCATTCACAAGCTTTAAATGATTATATTATTCATATATAATCAATTGAATATAAATTAATAATATTTGTTAGTCTATGTAAAATATTTTTTATTTAAATTGAAAATTGTTAATAGTTTAATTTATTCACACAAGATTATATTTTAAAAAAAATATTATTAAATATTACCACTTTATCGTTGCAAGCATGAAAATGTGTAATTACTAGTTATAATTATATATGATTTATGTTTATGTTGATGGTATTTTATTATCTAAAAAGAATAATTAGATATTCTAATTTCAATCAATATTTTATAATTTGAATTTTTATATTTTATATTTTAGTTTTTATTAATTAATATTTTTATCAAATCTATTAAATATTTTATTTTATTTAATTTATATTCATGAGCTTAGTATTGGGTTTTGAATTTTATTTACTAGATATTTATATGTAAAATAGATTAAATTTAAGCTTTAATTAAGTATGTTGAAAAATATATTTATTATGTAATATTAATTTTTTACAATATAAATATTAAATGTATATTTAATTTTAGTTAGTATAAGTTTATATTAAAAAAATTATTTGGGTTTAATTTTATTTGTGGATTGTAATACATTTGATTTGAAAGGGGAAAATGAGATATTTAAAATTACAATTAGATTTTTTTAAAGTATAAAAATGACATTTATTTTCTAGTTTTCTTTTTCCTTACTAGTAATTATATACAACCATCAACAATTTATTGTTTATCTTAATTTTTTTTTCATTTTTGTACTTGTTGTAGGCAAATACTATTGCATTAAGTTTGGCTAAAAATTCAATTAGTTGTAGCCAATCACATATAATTATTTTAAATTAAACAATATTTTCTAAAGTTTTATAATTTAATTATATATTTTATAAACTATGCAAATTATACAATTGGCTCAATTGGTTTTGTCTTATAGGAGCCCTTTTCTTAGAGCTCTTCCATTATGTAATTTTAGCGAATTTTGGTATGTATAGATTGTAAACTATTATTAACCTCATAAATGCTAATGTTTTTCATTTAATAAAAGTTTGCATATTAGTGAATTTTTTAAGTAGGTGAGCCTGTGAACATCAAAGAATTAAGTTTTAGTTCTAAATTTTTAAATGAAACAAAATCTCAAATGTTATCTATTCAAAAGTATATTTAAATTTTTAAAAAAATATATATTAAGTTTTGATAAACAAGAAATTGTTGTAACTTTATATATAAATTTACATATATTTAAAAATACGAAGTATTAACATGTAAATCTATTTTATTTCATTAATGTAATATGTATATGAATCTTTATATCTTCATTATATTTCATTAATTTATATATTGTAACACTTTTATCACCTATTCAATTCAATTGTCTATTATTAAAGCTTTGAAAACTAATATAAATATTATTATTTCAAATATTACATTATATTATATTCAAAAAATGATTAAACTATCTAGAACACATAAAATAAAATTTTAAATATGAATTATAACTACTGCACATGTATTTTCTTAACTATAACTACATATTTATTGGATTAATTATAATTTTCATTGTATTTTATTAATTATAACTACATTAGAACTATAACAACTTATTACATTCAATGGTTAGTATTCTAATTAGAGTTAGAGGTACAAGTTAAAATTGTGAATAGGTTTAGAGTTAAATTATAGTTAGTACGTCAATGAGCCTTTGGTCTGCTAGTGAAGTTGAATGGCTCACAAAGAGCCCACCAAGGATCAAGTCTTACTTAGTGCAAGGCTCCGACATAATAAGGGATGAGAGCGAGATCGTGCCCCAGGTGATTTTGATGGTGTGGGTGCCCCTCAGTCCTTTGCTCTAAGTTGAAGAGGTTTCAAGCACGAGTGAGTCCATATCAGTTTCCTAAAAAGTCTATGTGGTGGCCTTAATTGTTTGGTAGCTCACAGGCTTCGCGCCTTGCTCGGTTGCCTTGCAGGTCCGAACCCTCCATGAAAAAAATAAAAAAAATAAAATTATAGTTAGTATTATGTATAACATTCAAACTTTGATTAAGGTTAAGTTTAGGTTTATGTTGAGGTTAGACTTAGGAATATGGTTAATTTTATGGTTGAAGTGACAATTTTTATTAGAGTTATTATTAGAATAATGGTTTAGATATATATCATGATTAAGGTTAGGAATGTGTTAAATGATTATCTTTGTAATTGATAGATTATCTTATTAGTTGAACAAATATATGAAAAGAGTGCTCATGTTTTTTTTGCTGCTACATCTAGTGCTACCCTTCCCCCTAATCACCACTCATAAGAATCCCAAAAAAAAATTAGTAATAGCTGATTATTTTTAGTCCCTACCAGGGAACTAATGTTTTCATTAGACCTCCCATCTATTAGTGTGTGCAATTAAAAAATCTAAATTTCTAAGGTTTGATAACTTTTTATTTTAAAATTAATTTATGTACATTAATTTCTCTTTTCCAACTGGCCCTTTCCAATTTTGCTGGGTATAAACTATTTTTTCACTTTCAAAAATAAGAAAAACCATTGCATTTATTATCTTTGTCAATGTCCTCAATTGTTTACCAACCAATTGTTTACGCTTTACGCCCATATTATAGTACCTAAGCAGCCATACAAAACAAATGCTATTAGTTGAGTCTCACGGCTTAAAGATGAAACATTCATGGATAGAAAATTCTATTTAGTAATTATGCCTATGTCGACTAGTTAAAGTGAAAACTGTTCATCCATACAAAGTGTTTATTTTATTTATTAATTAAGTTGATTTAAATTATTTTAATAATACCATTTATGTTGAAACTTTTATTAAAATAATGGTTTTTGAATGATGTAATATGTTGGTTTATTTATAATTTGATATATATTTTTTATTTGAGGTTTTCTTTATGTTATAAAATAATAACTTTTCACAAATAAATATATATTTCAAAGTTTTATGAAATATTTTTATATTGATTTTTTTTTATTCAAAATATTTAACAATTAAATTTATAGAATTATATTATTTATAATTACTGGAGTGTAAAAAAATATAATGTCTTAATTCAATCTTATTTATTATTATATTTAGTATAAAAATAAAGTTGAATATATTTTCTTTTTAATTTTTTTTACTGAATTATTTTCTTGCAAGATCAATATATAGCATATCTTTTAGATTTCTGAAGTTTCAAAACTAAATAAATTGGTATTGAATATTTGACAACGAACTCATGTTAATTTTTGTAGAGAAGAAATATTTGTGAAACCAAAATCACTTATCAATCAAAAATAGTTTTCCCATTTCTAAATTGCACTAGGCAGGTTGCACTACACAGGGACTCATGCTCTCTTGAGCTCTTGTTTAATGTATCTAAGGTGCATAGTGTGAATAAGGAGATTCGTTTGGTAAAGCGCGCAGAAGGTCTCTTTGATGGAATGGTGAAGTGTTGTTCCAAATTCTCAACCGTAAAGGAAAACAGTCTGTCATTTAGTATGCTTCCCATGAAGTATTTAACAATTGGATACCGGGGGCTGTGATTTACAAGTTCTTACCAGACTACCGACAGCGAGACTCGAAGAGTACAAGAAGCAAGCAAACATGTACGTGTATACGTATATATGAATATTCAGTTTCTATTTTCCTGATCATTTAGATGATGGAGGCGATTAAAGTATGAATTCACAAATTTTTCATCTTACTATTCATTCATTTGATATACAATAAGGACTTTTTGCGAATCAGTTTTTTGGATTAATATATCAGGGCAGACTCCTTGAACTATACCTTACCTTGACACAACCACAACCAGTAGCAGCTATGCCAAAGCCAAATGATCATACATAACGTCTTTTTCCTTAATTGCCTGCCTTTGCATAAATGCATCTTTCCTAAACCATCAACTTATAAGGCATGTTTGTTTTGACAACAAATCTATACCAATTTGAACTTGATGAGATTAGTTTTCTTGAAATTTTTGTCGTAGAATGTAAATAAATAAGACGTGAAAATGTAGTCCAAAGCAAAGGAAAATTTGATTTTGTGGAAAGAACGTTAAAACAGAGGCATTGGGCATTCACTAATCCAAATGTTTTTTTTATTGTTCATTTTGTAGATTTTGCCATCACACCAAAAGTACGTACTGATGGTGGAGAGGGATCTCATCGGGGATATATCGGGGATATAGTCGCTACACCAACACCCCCTCACACAATGGAGCCGGATACAACCATTTATCATGTGGGATTTGCACGCACTACATACCATGTTGATAATCCAAGCCTACGTGGTGACCTACGCTCTGATACCATATAGATTTTCCCATCACACCAAAATCACGTACTGATGGTGGAGAGGGATCTCATCGGTGATATAGTCGCTACGCCAACACATTTATAGATAGACACCACTTTTTGTTGAGGATTGGACACATGTATATCTATCAGAGACAATTAGAATCTGCCCTAAAGATTCAGACAAAGTAGAAACGTTGTGCATATTTTTACCAACAATTGTCACAAAAAACTGAATTTGCTGAAATATAATTGTGACCATAAGCTATGAAATTAATCTAAATTCTTGTATCCGTTGCATAATTCAATTATTGTATCACAAGCATAATGTATACAATACAACGATCAAACTAGTGGAAGGAAAAGGTATATAAGACATGTACAAAACGGTGTGTGTCCTATACAGGGGCCTGTTTAAGTGATACCAATTGCAAAAAGTATTTTATATCTGAATAAAATGCTATAGGGAGCTGTGACTCAAAGTTGCTATTCTTGGTATAGTGATCCGTGAATTCGAACATCTTATTCTCACCTGGTTTTGGAAGGAAAAGGTAAAGAATTTATTTACAAAATAGAACATGTAAAACAGAGGATGTGTTCTGCATGGAGGCTGCTTAAGTGATACTAATTTCAAAGAGGATTGCAAATCAAAGAAATTCTGCACAGGGAGCCGTGACTTCAAAGGCTTTGTTCCCGCCTATTTTTATCACAAATATTGGTGATACATTTGTGACATGCAAGCACTATTATTAAATTTTTTTCTTTTTTGTGACTGCTTTGATAATTTATAACTGTATCATTTGCTTTCATCTATTTTGTCCTATAATTTCCATTTCTATAAATAAATTTTAGACATTTCAAAAAGAATCTCTCAACATGTTTTGTATAAGTTTGTAAATATATATAATTAGCATGCATATATAGTGTACGCACACACATATCTACTCAACACCGTAGGAAGTCAATTGAGGAAATAGAAATATAAGTATAAGCAGTCTAGGTTTGTTGTAATACTATTAAATGAGTAGGAACAGATTGCAAAGGCTGTGAATGAGGACTTCATGTGCTCATACAATAACACAATACTTGTGAGAAGTGCTAAACATGTTGTAGCTTAGGATTTGAATGTTGGATACCAATGACTTGATTGAGAGACTTAAGGAGTAGGAATAATGAGTGTACACACAACTCAGAGTTTAAACACTCAATACAATCAACCCTACTTGTGAAACAATGATAATAAATTATTTCTAAAAACAGGCAAGACAATGAAACATCTTGAGAAATCTTCATAGGAAGCAAGAGGAATATTTTATTCAATCATGCTCTCTTTGTAGTTTTATACCAGCTGCTCGCTATTCCCTGTATTCCATGGTAATCTATATCTATGGAGTTTTTAGTGGGTTGGCTTGTACCTTCAGAGTAGATGATCCTTCTTTTGTGGTGGGTGGATTTAAAAAAAAATCATCATCTCCTATTTTCACAAGCAAATTTGTTGTGTGCAAGGTTGCATCTCTTTTTTTTGGTAGTGTATGGTGTGATTTTGTTATGTCTCTTTTTATTATTTCTAATCACTTTTACATTTCAGCCAATTTTGGAAGTCAGTTGACTATTGTTTGGGTCTCAACTTCAGTATTCTACAACTTCCTATTGACAAACAAATGGCCAAACTAAAGTTGTCAATTTAGACTTCAGTTCATACTCTTAGGATGTTCTATTGTAAGAATAAACATTGACATTGTTATCTTCATTGTTTGTAACACAACTGATCTGCATGTCTCTAACCCCATTCTCCTTTTGAGCTATGTTATCGATAACATCCTCTTTTAACAATCAAGATTCAACTCCATCACATCTGCAAAAGGAATACAACCAAGGTTCTGATTATATTCAAAACATGACAGATATTCAAGCAAAAGTGTAGGAAACTCTTAAAGCTTCCTAGGATAAATAGAGTAAGATCTATGGTAAGAATCACATTCCTTGTAAGTTGGGGAGAATTTGATTTTTTATGACTAAATAAAAAGTTCAAGAGTCAAAACTATCATAATCTCAAACCCATCTAGTTTGGACACTAGATCATTTCTCAATAGATAGGAGAAAAAATGGCTTCATAGTTGATCTTCCATTCTAGCTTGACAATTTTTGAGGTAATTAATACTAATAATTAATTAGTATAAGCATTATGTACCACAAGTATCTTAAAAAAAAAAATTCAGCTTGCTCAACTTGAAAGTAATATTCTAGACTTTAGCCTATTTTTTAAGAATGCATCATTCTTGGTGTTAAGATACTATCAAGAGAGGGATGTTCCTGTATACTAGTTTTATAAGAGTACCCTACCAATCTAAACAAAGTCTTACAATTTTCATTTTAGCAACTTAGCTTCCTTCTAAAGAAAGAGAAATTGATAAGAATCAATCTCTAAATTAAAAATAACATTTGATTAACTAGTATAATAGAATGCTATTTGTCTTGAGCAAACTCTTTTATCAAGTCCAAATTTATTTTGGACAACATCATTGCTATTTGGGAAGGTATGGAATGGGCTCGTTGTTCCAAAAATCAAGCCTTCTTTATAATGTTTGATTACGACAATGTTTATGAATGCATCAAATCACCTTCCATCTTGGCTATGCCAGTTGCTCTTAAATTTCATGTCCACTTTATTCAATCCATTAAAATGCCTTTGGGGGATGTCTTTCTATGTATCACCACAATCTCAAGCTTTTGGACTTCACCACTACATCTGTCAGGGCTGTCCTTTCCCTCCTCCTTTATATGATCTTGCTGCTGAAAAGTTTGGGTATTTGTTGGCATTCTCTATTTTTTCTAGGAGGGATAGAGGAATTTTAATTTGTGAGTCACCTAACCAGTTGGTTAATTGCATTTTTTCTCCACGTCTCAAAGATGATGACAGACAGGGGACATGGGGACTCTGTTCCCCATCGCCAACAATGCCACCACATTCTTCCGCTTCCACCAAGGACGGGGGGGATGTCCTATTGTTGACTATTTGTTGATTCTACTATTTATGTTCAAATGTTTGATGTTAAAATTCAATGCAATGTTCAAGTATTTACTTTTTTATATCTTTATATCTTATATTGCAATACATCTTTTCATAACTAGCACTTTAAGTACCATATGTATAATATATACAATCACCCTTGTCCCATGCACAACCCCCCCTGCATCCCCCCCCCACCATCCCCAAATTATTTCTCCTTTGTCCCCCCAACTCGAAAACTTGTCCCCCATTTTGTTGTCCCATGTTCCCCAGGGTAGTGTAACTATGGTTTGTAGGCATTCCCTTTGCTTTCTAGGCCTCTATTGTAAACCTTTCAAGTACGATCCTCGCTTGAATTGAGAAAAGGATTTCTTATTGGGTTACCGATGTTATCAATAAATTATATATTGTAGCTAACCTATAGAAGCGTATCTGAAAGGGCATGTGATGGTTGAGTCACACCTTCGAGAAAGTATATGTACACTATCTGGAAGGGACTATTGATCATAATCATAATCATATTGTAATCATTGGAGTGCATATTGCGTATATGAATGAAGTATCTATTCTATGTCATATCTTTCTATACTACATGCGATAAGTATCCTTTTACCCTATATGGTAAACATTTGGCACCATTGCTAGTCGAACCTGGAACAAAGGAAGTGTTATGAAGATTAATGCCAAATCTGCTTAATAAAAAAAAGAATAAGATAAAAGATAAGGATAAGATATGTACAACACAAGAAGTTTTAAATTTTAGCACAACAAGCAGAGCATAGAAAAAAGCTTCAATAGCTTACTAACAGACACCAAGGGGGTGAAGGAGCACAAATGGAGGGAGTGCATTCTCCTAGTAGATCAAGGAGTGTTGAGGAATTTTTAGAAGAAACTTGATAGTGATTAAATTTGGTGGAAGGGACAAGGGAGGAGTTCCTTAACTTGTATATGCTGAGGGTAGAGAATCTGAATAGAAGGGAAGTAACTTGTATGGCTTGAAGTGCCAAAGGAGCACAAACGTGGAGTAAACTCTTTGTTCCTGATACACCCGATGAATGGATACAAGCAGTGGATTGAACAACTTTTCTTGAGGAAGATCTTTTCTCACTAGGTAACATGATTGTCCACAGTAGGGCAGTTGTCCAAAGCAACGCAGTTGCTCAAAACAACGTGGGTGCTCAAAATGATGTAGGTTCTCATAACAACACAAGTACACAACAAGTACCACATAATCAGAAGAAAGTAGCAATGGTAGGACCAAAGCAAAATTTTTTGAAGTTCAATGGTGATGGAATGATAGATCTGATCAGACACTACAAAAAATGCAAAACAATATGGACAGAGAATGGTGCAACGAACTAGGATGATTAGGTGCGAAAATTTTTGGCAACCCTATAGGGTGTAGTGATTGATTGGTTTTTGGATGCTGATTTTCATAAATTAACTACATGGGTAGAAGTCAGGAAGGAATTCATAGCAAAGTTCTGACTACTAAGGGACAATAATGAAATTGTGGTAAAAATATACAATACAAAGCAAGGAAAGAATGAAAAAATCTGTGTGAATGCAAGAAGGATGAAAGAGTTGGTGGGGAAGATGGTGAGCCAACCAGTAGACAAGTTAAAGAAAAGATGGTTTGTTGAAGGGTTACAACTGACACTAAAGAAAAATATGAAATTTGTACCTCTAGCATCATATACTGATGCATATAATTAGGCAATGGATCTAGAAAGTGAACAAAAAATGAGCAAAAAGAAGAAACACAAATCATCAAACTCAGATGATTCATCTTCCAAAAGTCGCAGCAATGATGAAGAATCAAGTAAGAAAGCTTGAGCATTGTAAAAGGATATGTTATGGATGATGAAGGAATTTAAAATTTTGAAAAAGAATCCTAACTTAGTGAAAGGGGAATTATGGTGTACGGACTATAAGGAGGAGGGCCACACAAAGGGCTCCTACCCAAAATATAATTTTGCGATATCTGCCAGATTGTAGCACATTCCACCAAGGAATGCCCATTCAATACAAAGTCAAAGGGACATGAGTAAGTGATACTGATGCAAGAAGTGTCCACCAGAATGAACATGAACAACAATGCAACCTTGGGAGGATACTGTAACAATAGCTAGCACGGACAAGGTGGTAATAATAGTAATATCAATGGAGGCCAAAGTCAGATACAATACGACTCCAGTGGATGACTGATGATATAATGCCATCTATGCAACTTTTGAGGGCACTTTGCTAGAGACTATACCACAAAAGAAACAAGATAACTATTGTGCAGAGGGTGTGGTCTGAGACCACAAGGATTCAAAATTCCCTAAGAAAGGGGTGAACTTGTTAAGCATTAAAGCATTTGATGAGAAGATACTAGTTGTCACTCATGAAAAAACAAAGAAGATAATGTACCTAGATGCAAAGGAAGAAAAGAAGAGGTTGTAGCAAGAACAAATAGAGTTGGAAAAAGAAATGGAAAAAGAAAAATTACAAACAAAAGACACTATCAGCACCTCTAAGAGGAACCTGGTACAACAAAATATTATAAGGTAGGTAATGCAAATGGAAGTTCCTATGAAGTTAAATGACCTCCTTCTTAGAATGCCTTAGTTGTGAATGATGATACTAAACATGACACCACTCCCAAAAGAAATGGAATAAATAGGTAAGGGTTGTAGCAGAACAACTGTGGTAAACCCAATGCTACTAGTACTAAATAGAGGAAGACATCTTGGAGTAGTAGAGATGGGTATATTGGGAACCCTACTTATGAATGCAATCATCGATGGAGAGTCAAGAGTGAATGTATTATTAGTAGATGTATGAAAAAATTTGGGATAACCTACATTGTGGCTACTTACATTTCAATTGCTCATTGTTGATTAGCATGATATTAAGCCCCTAGGGACTTTGATGGCACAATGTGTAACTATCGGCACAAAACCATTCCTGTTGGATTTTGTGGTCATACCATTAAAAAAAAAAGGGTAGAATGCCATCCTTGGATGGGGTTGGTTAGTACAGGTGAAGGTGAAACATGATTGGAAACAAAATATCCTATCCATGAAATGTAGAGGCCAAATATTTATAATCAACTTACACACATATGATAGGTGAGGAGTCAGCATCATCAAATTCCAAAGGTGGAGATGGAGGGGATGACGAGGGGAAGAAAAGAATGAAACCTAATGAAGAGCGAGTATTGAGACTAGAAGGAGGGTCTAATGATGATGACTTAGACTCAGTGAACAACCTACTCCATTGGTATATGGATGACTATAAGCTCTTTCTAAGTTGTAATATGTTAAGGGTCAATGAAGGTAATAAAGGAGAAGGAAATGAATGTCCGAATGAATACAGAAAAGTGAAAGAAGAAAACATAGTTACGGCTGAAGTTGAAAAAAAGAACATACCATATGGCTAGTACAAGAGGAAGAACATACTGTATGAACCCAACAAAAGGAAAGATTCTACCCTGCGGTACATGGTGAATGAAACATGTGGAAAGAAAAGGTTACACCACACCACAAAATTAGTGGAAAGGTATCGGCAGTAAGAAAAACACATCGTAACAAAGAGGAAGGGCTTAATAAAAACTTCAACAACATGGAGTGAAGTTTCTAGAATAAAAAATATAGTTATTGATGGCAAGGAGTGGTAGTCAATAGAATTCATGGTACCAAGTTTAAGGATCATGATTGACAAAAAGCTTAGAGATATGAAAAGCCTAAGGGAGAGATTCTATAATTTAAATTAACTTGATGAGTGATGACTATAGGTACAATGGGCCACGAAGATTACACAAAATAGGTGAAAGGCATGGCATGATAAGCACTTGAAGTTGAATAGATTTTCCAACCCAATCAGTTTTGAAGTATAATGGGCACAACAAGATTAGACTAGGAAAATTCAAGGTAAAATGGATAGGATCGTATAAGATCTACGAAGTTGGTGATAATGGAGCAATCAAATTATCGATGCTTGATGGGAAGGAAGTTATCAATGAAGTAAATGGGTCTAAACTAAAAATATATTATGAAATACGTAATGCACTTTCACAAACAAACAACTCAGAGAGAATATAAATAATAGATTAAAAAAATGTATATATGTAAGATAAGTAAAACGCAAATAAAGTATAATAAATATCTACAAAATAAGAAGCTAAAAGAGAAAATTATAACATTGGAACAATGAAAACATATAATAAATAAGCTGAAGGCTATATAGAATGAACTGTACGGTCATGGTGAATGTGTATGATTGACTATATAGTACGACTATGATAAAGCATGTCGACAGAGTGCAATAGGAGATTAAAGCCACATTATGCCCATCAGTTGAAGGAAAAAGGCATTGTATAGCCATCCAAAAATGAGAATGGTATCGTACGACCACGAGTTGGAAGGAAGAGGACAATGTATGGCAATAAGGGAACTGGAAGACTACCATAAGACATGAAAGAGTGGACTGTATGATCTTTTTTAGAGTCTAGATATTGTATGGCCGTACCTGAGGGAGGACACTACATGTTATAGCCTGTACAGAAATAGGTAAGGCATAAAGTCAACCAAAGAGCACTGTACAATACAAAAATGAGAAGAGAACATATAGGAAACATCGTACAACCAAAATAAGTAAGAAGAAAGAAGATGCTCACCCTACACCATATGGTAAAGTCAAAACAAAGAGGCACAAGATCACTATACAATCATACAACCAATACAAATAGTGTTGTCATCGTATGGTCAAGAGAGTGCATGAGCATATGAATTAAGACCAAATTTCACACCGTGCAGAACAAAAACACCATTGTACAGCATTGAGAATACTATATGGTCTAAAGTGTAGTCAGGCATGGATATCATATGGCCCATACGACCCAAGGCAAGTAAACTTAAAACATGATATGGTTGTATCACAATAGGGAAGCAAGAGAGGTAGTCAAAGAAACTACCATATGGTTGAAATGCATAGCATAGTAAGTCGAAAGGGGAACATGGGCTAGATGCACCATACAATCAAGAAGGTTGACTAAAGGAAGTGACTGTATGACCATACGACAATAGGAAGGTACAAAGAGAACAACAATAACACTATATGACATGCACATCCCACATTGGGTATCGTACAACAAGTAGAAACAAAGCCAGTCAAAGCAAAAAATAGTAACAAGGTATATGTAGGATAATGGTGTGCCAAAAAGTGGCGATCTAAAAAATCTGTAGTTTTGAAATATCTCAAATCATTTCAAAACCTATTCCAAATTTTCTCTCACCCACCTTGATACTAAATGGAAACAATTAATAAATTTATAAAGTCTATTATATTTTTTGATACCAAACTGATATGGTCAACTTTAAAAACATCCTAAAAATGTGGTTTGGCCAATTTTTATGTAATTTTTACTTCAAACATGTAGCTAATGACTTTTTTTCACCAAAATTTGATGAAATGAAATTGGTTTCTTAAGAATGTTCTTATTTTTCCATATGTGTAAAGTTTGTCAAATTATGAGTTTAGTAAGTAATTATTACTTATTTTCTAATGGAGTTACGTATAAAGTGTTAACTAACACACCATTTGAAGAAAAACTATAACTTTCAAATGGTACAACATTTTTAAAATCCAAAAGATGCATCATATTCTATGTTTCTTCTACTATAAGAAAAAATAAATAAAAAATTGAATTTTGCAGAGTTTTGAATTAGTTAAGGTGGTCAAACATGAGAGTTTTTTATTCCAAAAATACTAAAGTTAAAACTTAATTATTTATTATTTATTTAGAATAAAAATACCCCAAAATATGTGTCACATCCAGGCATGAGTCTACTACTTATATCTAGAATATTATTAAAAAATATTATCATTTGATTTTGATTAAGGTGGTCAGACATACGTCTACTTTTTATTTTTGTTATGAAATTTTTACAATATTGCATTAAAATTAAAATTTTTGACCAATTAATTTTTATTTTTTTGAAATAAGCCCTAGTAGTTTAGAAACTGGATTCAATTTGCTAGGATTCTTTTCTCTCAACTTTTTGATATAAAGTTAATAACAAGTAGAAAACTACACGTCAAGTTGACATAACCCTTATTTTCTGAATTTTTATTGCCACTTAAGAGCATAGTTTGATTGATCATGATCCTACACATACCCAACATACGACCAACATAGGCAAGGAAAGAGGGCTATAATTACAATGGCAGGAAGGTTCTTACCAAAAAACAAAAAATTGACAAATCTAAATAGTTCACAATGAATAAATAGTATCGAAGGGAGAGACATAAACAAGTAGTGAAGAAAATATAAACAGTTGGCAAAAAGAGTATGGGATTGTAAGAAAACCACAAAAATGGTGTGTTCCTTGGACTTCTATGTGGGTTTGAGGGTGTTAATTTGGCTTTGGCGGTGAGGGTGCTGCCCCTCAACCCTGCTAGACCCCATGTCATTTTAGTTATTAGTTTTGGTAAGTGTGACCAGTTGATGAGACCTAAAGTTATTGTAGGCATGGAGGGTTTGTATGTTGGAGGTGGAGAGAGCACTAAAGCAAGCCTTTCAATAAGGGTGCTACACTTTTAGGCAATTGGAGTAGGTTTTGGTTGGACTAAGGCTATCTTGGTGGATGCATAGAGAGCTCAAGAGGAGCTGACCACCCAGTTGGAGGTAGTAGAGCAACACTTGGTATAACATACCTATGAGTTGGAAGTAGAGAATGTAGCACAGAGGGCTATCAAGGTTAGATTGGCTAAAGAGACAGTATTGTGTTAGTAGAGGCTACAAATGCAACATGTTTTATAGACCAATTTGGTGTAGGCATGGGAGGAATGTGAATGATGTGACAAAAAAAAGATCTATTTTGTTAGTCATAGTTAATACATTCCATTTTATTAATCTGTGTCACATATTTTGTAATTTTTATCCAGTGACAACTTTAATTTTGGGGGGGTGATGTTGTTGGTAAATTCTATATTGCAGCTGGCAAGTAGAAGTTTATCTGAAAGGGCGCATGACAATTGAGTCACCTCTTCAGGAAAGTATATGTACACCATCTAGAAGGGACTATTGATCATCATCATAATCATATTGTAAGCATTGGAGTTCATATTGCATATATGAATAAAGTATATGTTCTATGTCATATCTTACTATACTACATGTGATAACTATGCTTTTACACTGTATGGTAAACAACTAAACCACTTTCATTCTCTATTAAATTTCAAGTGCACTCTAGATTCTTTTGGCCACCCACTTTTATTATTCTTTTTGTTGAGTCTCTTCTAAAGCCTCCTATATCAAAATGAAGAAGCTTATACAAGAATTTTTGTGGGCCTTCTTGGAAGATTAGAAGGGTTATTGCTAAGTTTCTTGGAAGTTTGGTTTTTTCTTGCTTGAATCTAGTGGTCATGGGGTCCTCTCAACTTAATGACAAAGATTGGCTTTATTTCTAAATGGAATGTTTTTGTCATTTTTGGGGATGAGGTTTGAAAATATTCTCCAAGCATTGTATCTCATTGATCACTTGGTTAATTGGCTTGCTTGGAAGGGGACTAGCTTTCAAACCCTTCTAGTCATGAAAGACACTATTCACATCAAGGGCACTTTTGTCACCAAAAAAATTTGATGTGCTTGGGAAACTACTAATCCATGGCTTTGGTGGGCTAGCTTAGGCTTTGAAGATGGTATTTCTTTGAACCAACATAATCTTTGGTGGTCTTTACTTATTCAAATTCAAGGGCTTCCTCTTGCTTCTTTTCCTTTGGTTCGTGTCTTGTAATTTCACAATTAGGCATTAGCAGTCCCATGACTTGTTTCCTAGAACTACAATGAATCTTCCACTTGGAAAGATATGAAAGCCTAGTCCTCGCACTCTTGGCTAGATCAAGGGACATTGAACATTTTCATTTTTTCTCTATCTCCATTCTACACAAAATTGGCATTTATTCTGTGAAACCTTGGCGGAAGGGATGGTGTTGGTCTTGCAACACTACTTATCACAATTACAAGCCACATTTTGGTTACCACTAGCTTCATTTGCACCTTCTTATGGTGCTTGCTTTGAATCTATAATGGCATTTGCAATTTCACTTTTGTCTTTTAGGAAATGATGGTTTCACAACATCTAGTTGTTACTATTGACCCTAAGGCCCATTTTTCTTCATGTATTCTTTTAAAAGGCTTTCTTGTGGGCTCTCACCTTTGGCATATAGGTATTTTGGATCCTTGTTGCTTGTTTTGTGGCCAACTAGAGCCTTTCAAACACCTCTTCTTGTTTTATCATCATGCTCAACATTTTTGGACTTGAATTCATGACATTTTTGCCCCTTTTGATCAAAACCTTTTTTTTCCTCAACATGCGGTTCTTTTGAGGTATTTTCCTTCATCACTTTCAATTATACCCATATTTGGCATGCTTTCAAGGTAGAGATTTTTATTTCCCTATTGAAAGAAAAAATTCTTTTATGTTATCTAATAGGTGCATTGACACTAGTGTCACACATTATACTAAATAAAGCTTGTATTTATAAAAAATTAATGCATTAACTCAAGTTCAAGCCACATTGTGGCACTTGAGGTGGCCCATCCTCAGGAGCTTCTTGTTTGTTGGGGTAATGCCCAGTTTACTATGGCTTAGGTCCTTCCCATAATTGTGTCTCCCATGACCCATCCCCACCTCATGAACTTGATGTTCTTAAACCCTAGGTCCTAGGCTCTTTGTCACCACTTTTGTGGTGGGAGTGGCTTGGCTTAGCTTAGTCTACTTTTATACAATATAGAGACTTTACCTCTCGTTAGCCTTTGGGGGAGTGAGGTTATGTTTTGGTGATGGTAGTGGCTAGCTTGTGATTGGAGGAAGTGGTGTTTGGCCAATCTCCTTTGAATGGCTCCCTAGGTTACCTTTTGCAATCTAGCTTGTGTGTGATGTAAATAATGACAAAGAGTAGGGTGAAGCTATTGTTGATGAGGGGTGCTCCATTCCTAACATCACTCTAGACTGCATTGATATATGGAGTTAACTAGACAACTATGATCCCCCTCTGCCTTCCCCTATAAATGTTCTTGCTAGTTAAGTGACTTTGTTATTTTTGTTTCCTTTCTTTTAAGAATCTTCTCATGTGACTTATGATTGATTTCTTTCTCTTTGTACACTATGCGACTCTCATGATTGACCTCATGTCCTTTTTTTTGGTGAATATAGATATATATATATATATATATATATATATATATATAAATTAAAATAAATTGACATGTGTTTTAAAAGCATCCGTCAACATCTACTCCAAACTTTTTCTATAGAAAGTCATTTGGTGTTTTTTGGCCTTTAAGTAGATGGTCATGTCCATGCTGAAGGCCATTTGTTACATATCAAGGCACCACCTATTCACCTTTTAAAAAATCATTTTAATGATTATGAGGCTAGCTCAAGAGCCTCACCTTAACTGAATGCTTCCATTTTCAAATTATTGAGATCATTTGTGGAAAGCCACTAGTAACCAATTTTATGTGAAGAATGAAGTTGTGCCAATCGCTAGGAAATTTAACCTCCACCACTTGTGTACTACATGATCTTTGAGGCTTTCTAGTACTACTATAATTTGACTTACCATCTGCCCAACTTCTAGTTTGGAATGTTTAACAATCTGATTACATTGATAATAAGTAATGAATCACCTTCAAGGTGTATTTTCGTAAATTCAAGCCTTCTACTTATCAACACTCTATTGAGCTGGTTGAAACTTGTTGGTAAATGGATTCGTCACTTAGAAAATTGATGTAATTTAGCCCAATGGAGTGTCTATGGAAAACTATTCCAAATAGTTGGATAGGCCCTTGATATGCAACCTTCCTCTATGTTTAGAGGGGAAGCTCCCTCATAGGATGTAAAATTTGGCTTTTAAAAAGGTTAAAGGTAAAACCAAGTATTGAGATTTACAACACTTCATTCTTACTCAAAGAATATAGAAACTATAAGGAAACTCAAGTGCAGAAACAACTTCCTACACTAATACCTTATGGAAAGTATTATTCTTTAAATCCTTACAATTTTAGATTCGATATTTTATGCAGTCAACCATGGATACAGAAAATAGATAGAAAAAAATAATACATAAACACAAAGATATGCCAATGAAAACCTGCACAATGTATTATCTTCAACACAGAAGGTTACAACACACTTGCAATGCAAGTTCTTTTAGGACACAAAAGACCAATTTAATAGCAACATACCATACCAATAATAAATTTTCTCTCTATACAAATTGCAACACTAAAAATGCTTATATCATGCACTTTCCCTTTTAAGGAAACTTCTAAAGAACAAAAATATTAAGGTTTTACCATTTTCCAAAAAAATAAGAACCCAAATTTGTTTTACCCTGCACATGAGTTGGTGACTCGAGTGTACAGTACTAAATGATCAATTTCCACATGTCTTCACATCTTCACCCATCATCAAATCTTCCAAAGATAGCTCATACACATCATAGGAATTTTTCATAACCATTTCAGCCATGATCTCCTTACATAGAATTCAATATGCCAACACATACAAGTGGAGTGACACATCAACATGCCAACTAGACATGTACACTCACACTTAATTACATTATTTGCAAAAAAATACACTTAAAAAAGAAATAATATGAATAGGAATTATCCAAGGTTGAGACACCTTATTCCTCATAAAAACTCGTAACAAGAATTCATACTGATAACGAATCAATTCCATCATAAACACCAATGAACTACACATAAAGTATCAAATAAAGTAACTTTAACTTTCTATAACACAAGCACATTTTGAGATATTAAGAAATGTGCTTGATCGTATAGAATAGATTGTTAACTAAGTAATTGCCTTTTCAAAAGAGAGAGAGAGAGAGAGAGAGAGAGAGAGAGAGAGAGAGAGAGAGAGAGAGAGAGAGAGAGTAAAATGTTATATCCTCCTATGATGAATATAATTGATAAGAATTTGAACAACCAAAGGTTTTGAAAATGCTTTAAAATTAACTTGGTCCTCAATACATCAAGCAATACTACTTCAGTAATAAAGTTGTCCTCTCAATTCTTCAAGTTAAATGAAGTCCTTTTACAAAGGAAAATGATCTCTTATATAGACATTGAGGTTAAGAACTACTCCTTTGTGTTTAATAACTACCTCCCAATTACATGATTTTGGTAATTAATTAACCTTGCAAAAATTAACCTAAAAATGATCAAATCCTTAGCCTTTGACCAAAAGAAACACGATCACCTAAGTTAACAAACTCCCATTTAAGTATGACAAAGAGAATGATAATGTTATCCTCAACATCTTTGAAGAAAGAAATTGACTAGTATCTCAAATTTGTTACATTAAAGCCTTCTCTCTTACATCTCCATTCAATTTGATGAGGAGATCATCTTATTGGAATGAATTCCCATCTTCCATTGTTTTTCCGTGATGTTTGTCTTTAATTAATAGAGTTGTGCAAATGGACATGCACTCTCAACTGCTTCCATGATCTTTGAGATTCCACAAATTATATTCATTAAGATATGATAGGTTTATTCTTGAATGCCCTATCATCCTTTGAAAATCTATTGTTCTATACCCTTTGACTAATCATTATGCATTCAAAGACAATAAACCTTCATTGTACAATTTGTCAAGCATGATATGTGCCTATAGATATGCTTCCATGATCTGCATATATAGTTCTCTTAGGCCTCATTTGGTTATGGGAATGTGAAGGTAGAATAGGGTTTTGACAGAAAAAACCTCAAACCTAATTATCAATTTTTTCTTCCAATTTTGGAGTAGAAATAAAAGAAGTTTCTTCAAAGAAATAGGTGGAATTTGAAATGAAAACCTGATTATGGATTTTTATGAAGGCATTTTAATCAAATCATTGGGTTCATGAAATCCATATTAGGGTTTTGGAAAATGGTAGAGGCATTTGGGAAGATGAACCCATGAGCCATTTTTCCTCTTGCGACTTGGGTTTCTAGTGTTCTTGGGCAAGGTTGGGGTTTTTGTGGACAATGACAAGTTTGAAGTTTTGGGGGTTTGTATGGACACTGGTAGCTTTGGGGATTTGGGTGTTTCTATGGACGCTAGTGAGTTTGAAGTTTTTGGGCCATTGTTCTCTACTTTGGTTGATAGTTATGGGGTTTTTCCACTTTCAATGACATCTAGGGTTTCTTCTCCCACCAATCTCTGCTGACACACTACTTGAAAAATAACTATAACTTTCAAATGGTACAACATTTTTTAATTCCAAAAGATGCATCACATTCTATGTTTCTTCTACTATAAGGAAAAAAAATGAAAAATTGAATGTTGTAGAGTTTTGAATTAGTTAAGGTGGCCAGACACAAGAGTTTTTTTAATCCAAAAATACTAAAGTCAAAAAATATTTATTTATTTAGAATAAAAATAACCAAAAATATGCTTCACATCCAGGCATGAGTCTACTACTTATATCTAGAATATTATTAAAAAATATTATCATTTTATTTTGATTAAGGTGGTCAGACATACTTCTACTTCTTTTTTTGTTCTAAATTTTTTGCAATATTGGATTAAAATTCAAAATTTTGACCAATAAATTTTTATTTTTTTGAGATAATTTCTAGTAGTTTAGAAACTAGATTGAATTTTCTACAGATTATTTTCTCTCAACTTTTGCATATTAAGTTAAATAATAAGTAGAAAATTGAACGTCAAGTTGATGTAACCCTGATCTTTTATTGCCACTTAAGAGCATAGTTTGGTTGACTGTAATCCTACACATACCCCATTACCTTTGATTATCCGATTACATAGTTTATATCATGGTTCTATTTCTATCTTCTATCTACTTAGCAAAAATTTCAATATATGTTGTAATAGTTTGTTTCAAATCTGTTTAGCAAAATAGAAAATATATGCTCACTAATGAGTTCCAGTATAGTATTGTGAGAGATCAATGCAATACCATTAATCAAAGTGAATCATGCCAATGAAATCAATAACTAAACTATGGATATATCAAGTATGTATAGATCCATGCAAAACCATTCAACATAGGAAACTTATAAACTAGAACTACTTTAGATGTCAATCATGCCAATACCAATGAAATGAACAACTAAACTATGTAACATTTTCTTGCCAGTAATGACTTCTAGTATAGTGCTGTGAGAGATCAATGCAATACCATTAATTAGAGCCAAGTCATAAAATCTATATGGATCAACTATGTATAGATCAATGACAATTAGGGATTTTATCTATACATAGTTTATGAGATTGTAAACTATGTATAGATCAATGCCAATCTTGGCTCTGATCTCTACATAGTTTACAATCTCATAAACTATGTATAGATCATTGCAATTCCATTAAACACTAGCAAGTCATAAACTATGTATAGATCATTGCAATTTCATTAAACACATTCTACTCATAAACTATTTATGGATGTACCTACCTAAAACATTTATACCCATGACTCTATTCACATGTTTTGATTTTTGGCATTGATCTATACATAGTTTACAATCTCATAAACTATGTATAGATCATTTCAATTCCATTAAACACTACCAAGTCATAAACTATGTATAGATCATTGAAATTTCATTAAACACATTCTACTCATAAACTATTTATGGATGTACCTACCTAAAACATTTATACCCATGACTCTATTCACATGTTTTGATTTTGCATTGTTAAAGGGTGGATACTAAATTTGGCCTATATTTATGTAGTATACATGGTAGATCAATGAAAATCATAGCTTTTATCTATAAATAGTTGACTTATACATAGTTTATAGTGGTTCTATTTCTATATGCTATGTACTTGGCAAAAAAATCAATATATGTTGTAATGGTTTGTTTTGAGTCTACTTAGGAAAACAATAAACATGTGCTCAGTAATAAGATCAATGCAAATCATGCCAATGAAATGAGAAACTACACTATGTATACATCAACTATACATAGTTTATGAGGTCATAAACTTTGAATAGATAAATACAAAAAGAAACCCTATTTCCACATGCCAACAATGCACCTTTTCATCTTCTAAAAGATGAGCATCAATTTCAGCAGACCCAATAGTTTATTAGAACACATTTATTAAAACCCAAATTCATACATACATACATTTGTGTGTACATATATACATACATGTGTGTGTACGTATGTACTTGCATACATACATGTGTGTGTACATAAATTCATACATACATTTGTGTGTGTACATACATACATACATACATACGTGTATCTATGTACATATAGAAAAATGGAATTATTATTATGGTTTCATTAGTAGATAGATTACATGGAGTAGAATGACACGTTATTGTAATTTGTTCATTATGGGCTTATGATCCTCAGTAGTTGGTACTCTTTGTTGTATTTGAATACATAATTGACTTCTTAATGCAATGAGGCTAGCAAATAATCATGTTGTATCTCATAATGGATAGTGTATAATTTTTCCACATTTCAAGCCACTGATGGATCCTATGGACAATATAGAGGTTCAAGGATGCATAGTTAGAAAGACTGCATACACCCGCATTCTCACAATTCTTTTTTCTTTTGTTGGCATAGCCAAAGTGTTGGTAGCCCAAGAAGGAAGTCAAATGGGTGAATGAATAAGAAAAGGAAATTCCTTTTGTAGAGAGATTATTCATTCCAATGAGGTGGATTGCCATGATCTGATTCAAATGAGTAGGGTAGCCTTCTTTTCTCTAACTCGTATTCTCAGGCTAAAAGGAAGCTTGAGAGATACAATCACTTAAAGTTAGAGGAACAACTAGTGATGTTCCTCCACACCCTTGGGAAAAATCTAAGGAACCACAAGATTGCCCATAACTTTGGGCACTTAGGAGAGATATCCAGTTAGCACTTCCACAAGGTGTTGATGGTTGTCTTAGCCCTTCATAGGGATTACTTCATACCACCTGGTCCAAACACTCCTCCTAAAATTAGTGGGAAGGATCATTTTGAACTATTCTTCAAGGTAAATCATGCATTTTTACAAGTTTATTGTCTGGATAGTTGTCCTTATCTTATCATTACTTGAGAATACAATTGATCAGTGTATCATATCCCATAGGATTGCATTGGAGCTATCAACAAAACCCATAATCCAATGCAAGTCAATGTTGAAATACAAGGTAAATATCGTGATAGAAAAGGGAACCTATCACAAAATGTTATGGGTGTTTGCTTCTTTGATTGTAAGTTTCAATATTGCCTTCCTAGTTGGGAAGGTTTTGTTGTAGATAACTATCTTCTAGCCTCAACTTTGTCCTGATCAGATCCACTTGTAGTTCCCCCTGGTAAGCCAAATCACATTTTAATATACTCAAGGGTATGCTAAATGTTTCAAGTATTGACACTATACTTTCTTTATGTAGGAAAATATTTTCTAGTGGATGTTGGATATCCAAATGCACCTAGATTTTTTGTGCTCCTTATTGGTGTACATGCTACCACTTGAAAGAGTGGTTAAGAAATAACCCAATAAACTTTGCACATGAGTTGTTCAACTATCAACACTCCTCTCTTAGAAATCTAGTAGAATGCACATTTGGTATTCTAAAGTAGAATTTTCCAATCTTAAGACATGCAACATCTTATGATATCATGACACAATCCTATATTGTTTTAGCATGTTGCATACTTCACAATTTCATTATGATAGAGGATGGCCTTCAATCAGAAGTAGCTATTGAAGAGGAAGATGATCATGATGGGATAGAGGTACCATTGCTTGAGACATATGGGTTATCTTAGGAGGATAGAAATGAGTGGGCCCAACTTTGAGAAGATATAGCAAGTAGGATGTGGGAAGATTATAGACCCAAGAATAAATGATTTATTAGAAGGAAATGTGATTTATATGATTAAATTTTTGTATGCTTATACAATGATGGTGTGTAATTTTGTTATTATGATATCAGTCCTTGCTACCTTCCAATTAAATAAAAAGAGCACTAACTTTCAATTTCACACCTACTCTATGTACAAAAACTCTTGATCATATCTGCTATACACAATCAAACATGAAATTTAGATTACATTGTTCTAAATGTAAGAAAGCATAATCATTATAGATCTTTGCATTGACAAATTAAAATAACATGCTTCATAATGGGCTCACGACTATTTACCTACCATTGATATCATCATTTTATCTTATTGGTGGGTATGTGCAAGATCATGGTCAACCAAACTATGGCCTTAAGTGGCAGGGAAAAGCTAGCAAATTAGGGTTATGTCAACTTGACACATAATTTTAAAGTGGTTCTGGACTTTATATCAAAAAGTTGTAAGAAAATAATCTATAGGAAATTGAATGTAGTTTTTAAACTACTAAGCCTTATCCAGAGAAAAAAATAATTGATTGATCAAAAGTTTGGATTTTAATGTAGTACTACAAAAATTTCAGGGCGAAAATAAAAAGTAGGTGTATGTTTGACCACCTTAATCAAAATCAAATTATAATATTTTTTTAATATAATTATAGATATAAAAAGTAGACTCATGCCCAGATATGATGCATATTTTTTATTATTTTTATTCCAAATAAATAATTAAATATGAATTTTGAACTAAAACTTTTTCAAACAAAAAAACTCCTGTGTCTAACCACCTTAACTAATAGAAAACTTTACCAAATTTTATTTTATTTTAATTTTCCTTATACTAGGTGAAGCATAGAATGTGACACAACTTTTGGATTTAAAAAATGTTATACCTTTTGAAAGTTATAGCTATTTTTCAATTAGAATGTCAATAACCACTTTACAATCATCTTCATTGAAAATTAACTAATAAATATTTATCAAACTCAAAATTTGACAACAATTATATCGATTGAATCTTAAGAGTGTTATAAAAAAACCCTTTTCGTTTTATTCAATTTCGATGAAAATAACATTGTCAGATGGCTACTCGAAGTCTGAGTGTCAGTGAAACCCTTCTCAAACACTTTTTTTGGGTTGACCAAATAGCCTTGGTAAATACCAAGGCTAATTGGATACCTGAATTCGAATCGGGTATCCAATTTAAAATTGGATACCTGATTTGGAATTGGGTATCCGATTAGGTCCGAGATTTTTCAATTGAAATTTGGAGAGAATTTTGAGAGGAGAGATTTTTCAATGTTAAATTTGGAGGGAGGGAAATTTGAGAGGAAATAAATTTAAGAGGGAAATTTTAGAGTGCTTTAGAGGGAAATTTATTTGGGGGAAGTGTGGATATTGATATTATTATTATTAGCTATTATTATTATATATGATTATAATTATTATTATAAATAAATATAATATAGTAATATATATGATAAATATTATTATTATTAAATATATATAGTAATATTATATGACTATTATTACATATAATAATAATATATATGGTTATTATTATTATTAAATCTATAATCTAGTAACATATATGATTATTATTGTTATATAATATGATAATATATTATTATATTAAAATATACAATATTATATTCTTATTAAATATAATATTGTCATAAAATGCATCAAAAGGGGTCATAGGTTAACCTATGACCACTTTTGACAAATTTTATGACAACATATGTCTATAGGGCCCCTAGTGACACATTTTGATGCATTCCCAATGGGTCCTAAGTATCCTAGGGGTCCTAGGGATATACATTGCCATGAAATGTGTCAAGAAGGGTCATAGGTTAATCTATGACCCCTCTCAACACATTGGAATCAACCAAATGTATCCCTAAAGGGTCCTAGGACCTCTAGGGACATAAGTTGTGATGAAATGCGTAGAGAGGGTTCATAGGTCATCCTATGGCCCTTTTCGACACATTTAAATGATTATAATATGTCTTTAGGGGTACTAAGACCCCTAGAGACATATGTCAATCGTTTATGTCTCTAGGAGTCCTAGGGCCCCTAGAGACATATAAAAATTTATAATATGTCTCTAGGAGTGCTAAGGCCCCTAGAGACATATGTTGTAATAAAAAGTGTCAAAAGGGCTCATAGGTCATCCTATGGCCCCTTTTGACCCATATAAATGATTATGATATGTCCTTAGGGGTCCTAAGACCCCTATACACATATGTCATTATAGAATATGTTGAAAAGAGTCATAGGTTATCCTATGACCCCTTTCGACCTATATAAACAATTATAATATGTCCCTAGGGTTCTTAGGACCCCTAGAGAAGTATGTTGTAATAAAATGTGTCAAAAAGTGTCATAGGTCATCCTATGGCCCCTTTTGACCCATATAAATTATTATAATATGTCCCTAAGAGTCTTAGGACACCTAGATACATATGTCATCATGTGGAATGCATCAAAAGGAGTCATAGGTCATCTTATCACCCCTTTTGATCCATATAAATGATTGTAATATGTCCCTAGGGGTCTTAGGGCCCCTAGAGACATATGTTGTAATAAAATATGTCAAAAGGGGTCATAGGTCATCCTATGACCCCTTTCGACCTGTATAAATGATTATAATGTCCTTAGGGGTCCAAGGTCCCCTAGAGACATATGTCAACATGAAATGTCTTGAAAGGGGTCATATGTTATCCTATGCTCCCTTTCAACCCATATAAAAGATTCTAATATGTCCCTAGGGGTCCTAGGACCCCTAATGACATATTTCATCATGAAATGTGTCAAAAGAGGTCATAGATCATCTTATGGCCCCTTTGACCCATATAAATGATTATAATATGTCCCAAGGGGTCTTAGGACCCCTACAAACATATGTCATCATGAAAAGTGTTGAAAGGGGTCATTTTCATTTTATGGCCCCTTTCAATCCATCTAAATGATTCTAATATGTCTATAGGGGCCGTAGAACCCCTAGAGACATATATCTTCATGGAATATGTCAAAACGGGTCATAGGTCATCCTATGGACCCTTTCGACCTATATAAACGATTCTAATATGTCCGCAAGGGTCTTATGACTCCTAGAGAAATATGTTGTCATTGAATGTGTTGAAAGGACCTATGGCCCCTTTCGACCCATATAAATGATTATAATATGTCTCTAGGGGTCCTAGGACCCCTAGAGACATATGTCTTCATAAAATGTGTTGAAAGTGGTCATAGGTCATCTTATCGCCCCTTTCAACCCATATAAATGATTATAATGTGTCCTTAGGGTCCTAGGAATCCTATAGACATATGTCATCATGAAATGTGTTAAAAGGGGTCGTAGGTCATCCTATGGCCACTTTTGATAGATATAAAGGATTGTAATATGTACCTAGGGGTCCTAGGGCCCACACAGACATGTTGTAATAAAATGTGTCAAAAGCGGTCATAGGTCATCTTATGACCCCTTTCAACCCATATAAACAATTATAATATGTCTGTAGGGGTCCTAGGACTCGTAGAGACATATGTTATCATGGAATGTGTCAAAAGGGGTCATAGGTCATCTTTTGGCCCCTTTCGACCCATATAAATGATTCTAATATGTCGCTAGGGGTCCTAAGACCCCTAAAGACATATGTCATCATGGAATGCATCCAAAGGGGTCATAGGCCATCCTATGGCTCCTTTCAACCCCTATAAATGATTATAATATGTCCCTAGGGGTCCTAGGACCCCTAGAGACATATGTCATCATGGGATGTGTCGAAGGGGTCATAGGTATTCCTATTGCTCATTTCAATTTATATAAATGATTCTAATATGTCTGTAGGGGTCCTAGGACCCCTAGAGACATATGTCATCATAGAATGTGTCGAAAGGGGTCATAGGTCATCCTATGGCCCCTTTTGACTTATATAAATGATTCTAATATGTTTGTAGAGGTCCTAGGATCCCTAGAGACATATGTCATCATGTAATGTGTCAAAAGGGGTCATAGGTCATCCTATGGCCCCTTTCGACCCATATAAATGATTATTATATGTCTATAGGGGTCCTAGGACCCCTATAGACATATGTCGTCAGTGTCATAGGTTATGATATGGCCCCTTTTGACCCATATAAATGATTATAATATGTCCCTAGGGGTCTTAGGATCCCTAGAGACATATGTCATCATAGAATGTGTCGAAATGGGTCATAGGTCATCCTTTGACCTCTTTCAAGCCATATAAATGATTATAATATGTCCCTAAGGGTCCTAGGACCCCTAGAAACATATGTAATCATAGAATATGTCGAAAGGGGTCAGAGGTCATCTTATGGCCCTTTTTGACTCATATAAATGATTGTAATACATCTCTAGGGGTCCTAGGGCCCCTAGAGACATATGTTGTAATAAAATGTATCGAAAGAGGTCATAGTTCATCCTATGACCCCTTTTGAACATATAAATAATTATAATAAGTCGCTAGGGGTCCTAGGACCCCTAGAGACATATGTCATCGAGGAATGTGTGAAAAAGGGTCACAGGTCATCCTATGGCCCCTTTTGACCCATATAAATGATTCTAATATGTCCCCTAGGGGTCCTAGAACCCCTAGAGACATATGTCATCATGGAATGTGTTGAAAGGGGTCATAAGTCATTCTATGGCCCCTTTCAACCGATATAAATGATTATAATATGTCCCTAGTGGTCCTAGGACCTCTAGAGACACATGTCATCATGGAATGTGTTGAAAGGGGTCATAAGTCATCCTATGGCCCCTTTCGACCCATATAGATGATTCTAATATGTTTGCAGGGGTCCTAGGACCCCTAGAGATATATGTCATCATGGAATGTGTTAAAAGGGGTCATAGGTCATCCTATGGCCCCTTTTGACCTATATAAATGATTATAATATGTTGTTAGGAGTCCTAGGACTCCTAGAGACATATGTTGTCATGGAATGTGTCGAAAGGGGTCATAGGTCATCTTATGGCCCCTTTTGACCTATATAAACGATTCTTATATGCCCCTAGGGGTCCTCTAGGAGACATAAGTTGTCATGGAATGTATCAAAAGGGTTCATAGCTCATCCTATGGCCCCTTTCGACCTATATAAGTGATTCTAATATGTGCCTAAGGGTCCTAAGGCCCCTAGAGATATATGTTGTAATAAAATGTGTCAAAAGGGCCTATGACACCTTTCGAGCCATATATACGATTGTAATATGTCCCTAGGGGTCTTAGGACCCCTAGAGATATATGTCATCATGGAATGTGTCAAAAGTGGTCATAGGTCATCCTATGGCCCCTTTTGACCCATATAAACAATTGTAATATGTCCCTAGGGGTCCTAAGACCCCTAGAGACATATGTCATCATGGAATGTTTCAAAAGGGGTTATAGGTCATCCTTTTGCCCCTTTTGACCCATATAAATGATTCTAATATGTTCCTAGGGGTCTTAGGGCCCATAGAGACATATGTTGTAATAAAATTTGTCGAAAGGGGTCATAGGTCATCCTATGAACCCTCTCGACCCATATAAACGATTGTAATATGTTCCTAGGGTGAGACATATGTCATCATGGATTGTGTTGAAAGGGGTCACAAGTCATCCTATGGCCCCTTTTGACCCATATAAATGATTCTAATATGTCCCTAAGGGTCCTAGGACCCCTAGAGTCATATGTCATCATGGAATGTGTCGAAAGGAGTCATAAGTCATCCTATGGCCTCTTTCAACCCATATAAATAATTGTAATATGTCCGTAGGGTTCCTAGGGCTCCTAGAGACATATGTTGTAATAAAATGTGTCGAAAGGGGTTGTAGGTCATTCTATGACCCCTTTCGACCCATATAAATGATTATTATATGTTGTTATAGTAACAAATACTGATAATATAGTAAAAATAATAATAGTATAATATAATAATCATATATATATATATATATATATATAATATTTATATATTATAAAAATGATAATAACATAGTATATTATTATATATTAATAACACAGGTCATAATAATAATAATATATATTATACTTATAGATTATAATAGTAATAATAACATAATATATTATTATATATTAATAGTTATGGTATTATATTAAATAATAATAATAATTTAATTTAATTTAATTTAATTTAATTTCATATAGATATATATATAAATATATATTATATATTTATAGATTAGGCATAACTCATTAGTCATATTATACATTTATATATTTCATAACTCATTAGTCATAACTCATAAATTTGTTTTTCCCTCCAATATTTTGGTGCCACGCAATATTAGATATCCAATTTGAAATCGGGTATCTGATCTGAAATCGGATTCTCAATTTTACTGGCATGATTTTACCGAAATATTTTTTGTCACTATAGACCCAACAACATCACTTTTTGTGGGTCTTTTTCACGAGTTTTGGGAAAAGTCACGTTTTGGGGCCCAACCAATCAATTTTTTTTTGATAATATATCTCTAAGTGTCTGATATTGTCATCTGAATGGGGAGCAATAGTCATCGAAAATCTAAACACAAAATGAAGGTATCCAATAAAGGCATTGTGGCATATAGGGAAAGGGATAAAATAGAACACCAAAGGAAAAGACAAGCTATGTTAAATGTCATTCAAGTTGAAAATGAATTAGCTGAAGGTGAAATCATAGAGTTAGATAATGAATATGTACAATTAGGAAATGAAAATGTACCAATTGAAAATGATAATGCTAGAATTGAAAATTTAGAGAATGAAAATTTCGAGGAGGAAATGCTACCAGGTCATAATGTAAATTGCATAATTGGCCATGCCAAATGTGGCAATGTATAGGAACCTTACATATCTCCTAATTATAATCAATATGAAGGTTCTAGAAGACCAAAATGGATAATTGAAATTGATGAAATGATTATTACCAATTTGGAAGGGAAAAAATCAGAAAGAACCATTCGGTTATGGTCTTCAAGACTATATAAGATGTTTTTGGGCAACAAGATAGTGGTGGAGCAATGTCATCTTTTTATGCACTTGTTAAAAATGCAAAAGATGAGACCTATGCTTTCCAAATTGAAGATTCATGTCAGTAGAAAGTTGGAAACAAATGCCATTATTGTGAAGAATCTTTTTAGTGCTCTCAATAGCATTGGAAAAAATAGCAAGGACAAGGATAATAGAGCTACTTGAAGGGTTATTACAGCCTCTTTGGTAATTCATCATTTGAGAAATGGTAGATATATGAGACAAACTTGTATTGATTTGAACCTAAATTGTACTACTTTGAGAAGAGCGCTTAGTCAATGAGAGAGAATTGATGATCCTCTTCAAAATGAGACATGAGCATTTTGTGGGAGACTTCCATGTTTTGATAAGAAGCTATCCAATGATGTGAAGGAAGAAATTACATGATTTTGGAACTCTAGCTCATGAGTATCACCTAGTGCTAATGACTTGTTAAAGTTGAGAATTGGCATCAGAGATTGCCCACCACATCCTATACACTATTTGGAGGTAAGTCAAACTATGTTGTTCAAAAAAATTAGAGAGATTCATCAAAGTCTATATATCACAAAGGGCTTTTCAAATTTTGAAACCATTTTATTGTGTGCCACTTAAAATTCAAAATACATGTCGTTGCAAATATCATGTCGATTTTTCTATGCACTATGAACTATTACACTCCATCTATTCTACTTTGCATAGTAAAGAAATGTTGGAGAATTGTGGTGTTAGTGGGCTTCCAAAATGATCAAGAGACTTGCTAGATCAGTTTTTATGTCGTAGAGTTGATGGTTGTTTCTTTTATAGAAATGCTTTCTTAAATGAGAAGTGTTCAGAATGTGGTGGCTAGAACTTTTTGAAATGAAACTCCTAATAGCTAGAACTATTAATACATTGTTTGAATTAGTTATAAATAGCCTATATAGGATCTAAGCATTCAAAGAAGGAGATAGATTGAAGAAACACATTGTACTTTCTCTCAAATCAATAAAGAACTTGTTGTTTCCAGTTCATTTTTCTAATTTTCCACATGTAGTATAGAACCAAATGGTTGAAGGGTAAACTTTTTGCATTGATAAGTTGGCACTATTTATTTATAAGATTTTGGTTTTGGTTTGAGGTCCTATTAATCATTTTTCAAAATTTATTCAATTTCCAAATACACATCCATAAGAGTGCATAAAAATAACATTCTACGACATTAAAGGATCACCACAACGTAATTTTGAAACTGCTGATCTTGGCATCAAATCATTAGTGTTATTAGCTCTAGATGGGTGAGTGAAGCCTAATGACACCCTTGTTCTAGCTGCAGAGACCATCTATTATTTACGACCACCCCATACTGAGGAGTATCCAACGTGCTTTAAGTGCATTTTAAGGTCAATCTTCCAAGGGTCATAACATGGAACTCCTGAGGGCTATCGATGAAACGTAAAATTCTACAAGATGGTGATGCCGAGGCCTAAAATAACCTATCTCATTTTTGGGAGATCACATTCCATTTGGATTTGGCATAGTGATCTCGCTTGATGCCAAAACTCGTAGTGTGCCTCAATTCATAGGTGCACCGCAACGTAACTTCGAAACAACTAATCTTGACATCGAATTGTCAACACCATTAGCTTTTTATGGGTGTGTGAACCTTAGTGACACCCTTGTTCCATCTATGGAGACCCTCCATCGTCCGCGACCACCCCGTACTAAGGAGTCTCCAAGGTGCTCTAAGTGCCTTTTGAGGTTGATCTTCCAAGGGTCGTAACTTAGAGCTTGTGAGTGCTACCAATGAAGCATTAAATGCTATATGAAGATGATGCCAAGGCCTAAAATAACCTATCTAATTTTAAAGAGATCACATTCCATTTGGATTCGGCACAACAATCTCGCTCAATGCCAAAACTCGTAGTGTGCCTCAATTCACAGGTGCACCACAGTGTAACCTTGAAACTTCTAATCTTGGCATTAAATCATCAGTACCATTAGCTTTGGATGGGAAGGTGAACCCTAGTGACACCCTTGTTCCAACCAGAGAGATCATCCATCGTCAATGGCCACCCTATACCAAGGAATTTCCAAGGTGCTCTTAGTGCATTTTGAGGTCAATCTTTCGAAGGTCGTAACTCAGAGATCATGAGGGCTATCAATGAACCATTGAATGCTATAGGATGGCAATTCTGAGGCCTAAAATAATCTATCTCATTTTTGAGAGATCACCTTTTGTTTGGATTCGGCACATCAATCTTGCTCGATGCCAAAACTCACAATGTGCCTTAGTTCATAGGTGCACCACAACGTAACTTTGAAACCACTGATCTTGACATCGAATTGTCAGTTCTATTAGCTCCAGATGGGTGGGTGAATCCTAGTGACACCCTTGTTCTAGCCATAGAGATCATCCATTATCCGCGGCCACCCCATACCGAGGAGTCTCTAAAGTGCTCTAAGTGCATTTCGAGGTTGATCTTCCGAGGGCCATAACTCAAACCTTGTGAGGGCTATCAATGAATCATCAAATGCTATAGAATAGTGATGTTGAGGTTTAAAATAACCTATCTCATTTTCAAGAGATCACCTTCCCTTTGGATTCGACACATTGAGCTCACTCGATGCCAAAACTCACAGTATGCCTTAGTTCATAGGTGCACCACAGCATAACTTTGAAACCGTTGATCTTGGCATCGAATAATCAGCACCATTAGCTCTGGACAGGCAGGTGAACCCTAGTGACATCCTTTTTCTAGCCACAGAGATCATCCATGGTTTGCAGCCACCCTATACTGAGAAGTCTCCAAGGTGCTCTAAATGCATTTCAAGGTTGATATTTTAAGGGTCATAACTCAAAGATCCTGAGGGCTATCAATGAACCATAAAATGCTACAAGATAGTGATGCTAAAGCCTAAAATAACCTATCTCATTTTTGAGAGAAGACCTTCCATTTGGATTCAGCACAACGATCTTGCTCGATGCCAAAACTCGTAGTGTGCCTCAGTTCATAGGTGCACCATAGCATAACAATGAAGTCACTAATATTGGCATCAAATCATTAGTACCATCAACTTTGGATGGGTGGGTGAACCGTAGTGACACCCATGTTCCAACCATGGAGACCCTCCATTGTCTGTAGCCACCCCGTACTAAGGAGTCTCCAAGGTGCTCTAAGTGCGTTTCGAGGTCGATCTTCTAAGGGTCATATCTCAAAGCTTGTGAGGACTATCGATGAACCATAAAATGCTATAGGATGATGATGTTGAGGCCTAAAATAACCTATCTCATTTTTGAGAGATCACATTCCATTTGGATTTGGTACAAAAACCTTGCTCAATGCCAAACCTCACAGTGTGCCTCAGTTCATAGGTGCACCACAACATAACTTTAAAACCGCTGATCTTGGCATCAAATTGTTAGGGTCATTAGCTATGAATGGACGGGTGAACCCTAGTGACACCCTTGTTCTATTCATGGAGGCCATCCATTAGTCGTGGCCACCTCGTACCGAGGAGGCTCCAAAGTGCTCTAAGTGCATTTCAAGGTTGATCTTTCGAGGGCTATAACTCAGAGCTCATGAGGGCTATCGATGAACCATCAAATGCTATAGGAAAATGAGAGTAAATTTTTCTTGCAAAGTGAAAATGAGTGCAAAGAGTCAGTTAGGGGTTTGAGCATGACCATACAAGGTTGGAAACACCTATATAAGGTGTGAAATGATAACATGCATTAATGAAGCCAATTTTGTTAAGTGGATCAGTATGGGTAATCTAATCAATGTGAGAAATGTATAGATGTTATTCATATGGATATGGTATTGGCAAACCAAGTTAAAAAGGTTTGATCCAATCAAGTGTCTTAAGTTGAGATATTTTGAGGTTATGTTGAAATTGAAAAATTGTAGTATGAGGATAGTAACAAAGTGAAGTGCTAGTTATCAAAGATTATGAGTCTAGGAATGAGTTCGTGGTTGGGAATAGAAGCCATGGTTGAGGAGTGGAGTCTTTAATTGTGTTGAGATTAGATTTAAAGCCAAGAGTTAGTTTCAAGGTTGAAGGTCGAGTTTAAAATCAGATTTGGGGTTATGTGAACCTTGTGTAGGAGGTTAACAAGTGTGTTTATGTCATGATCAATAGCACTTCAAATTAAAAATTGCATCCAAATTTGATAATAAATATTGTTAAAATGTTATTCAAAAAGTATTACATTTGAATTAAATATAAAAAACATAATCAAAATTAATGATATTCCATAAACATGAACAATACACATGATTCGTGATAAATTGAACAATACTAGATACTAAATTAATTTGTATATCATTGTGCGCATAAATGACAAAAAATATATATCAAAATACATGTATCCATAGACAAATTACACAAATATATATCAAAGATCATGTATCCATAGACAAAGTACACAAATATATATCAAAATACATAGATCCATATACAAAATGTGGCTAATCATGCCATCGGAATGTGTAATATCAATGTTTTTGTAAACAATGTGGCATATGCCATCTCAAAATGTGTCATGGCGCATCCTACAATAACTATACTATCCTAGGGTGCTGGTGGATGATCAAAATGCATCCTCTTTACTGCACTAGGTGGATCAAATGCTTCCTACATAAACAAAAAAGGAAAACCCAAAGTTAGACTACTAAATTTATATGATTCTTTGTATCTAACATTGAATTATCTCAAATTCATAATGATATTTTTTGTAATGAAGATTTATACTATTAAAATTTCATAATAAATACTTCTCTCATTGACCTCCTATCCTGGTTAGGAGTCCTCTTGTATGCCCTCGACAATGCTTGTACCTTGTTGATTGTGGGTTGTGTATGTTCAAATATGTTGTTCAGATGAATCTACAACTTAAAATATAACATTACAATTCATAGCATGCTAAATTTATAACATATTTAATCATGAATTCAAACTAGAACTTACTATTGTATGGTCCTCCTTAGGATATAGTGGTTGTATCATCAAATCTACATAACTCTCCCGTTGAACCTCATGTGCACTAGGAGTCTCCTATAAGATACAAAATAGTAGTTGTTAATATCATGGAAATTAGTTTTTAATTTATTTATGAAGATAAGGAAAATAAAAAAAAATGATACTTATACATACAATGGGGCTCTTGGTGTGAATGGAAATGATTGAGTGTCTATGACATAGAATCTGTATAGGCTCATTGCTAGTAGCCATGCCCTATATACAATAGAGAATGTAATTAAATTTCATTACCACTAAAATTTTACAAGAATGCATCAATATTTAATCAAATAGAAAGCACCTAATTACCTTTCCTTTGTCAATGGGTGTTGGCTCATCCCTTGCACTTTGTCCCCCCAGGACGGGTGGTACCTATGAGACAAAAGAAAGATTAGCAACCATATATGCTACAATATCAAATAGAAAAAAAAAATGAGAACATAACATAACGTACCATAGATGTCTCAAGGCCAAATGATATGGCCGAGAGTATGGCATCATCAATCTATTTGAGCTCCTCCTCGGTCATCAACGAAACATGGCTAAAGATCACATACATGTATAAGTCAATATGGCTTTAAAATTAAAATTAATCTATTATAAAAATTAACTTTAAATTGCATATGTCATAACAAAAAAATGTATACATGTACCAACATAGAAGGAGTCCCTACCTTTGCATTCCCTTACTCTCTTGCATCACGGTCTATAGCCTCTGCATGTGTGTCTGGTGTATCCTCATCTAATACAAAATGATACTCAGGAAGATCACCTATGGGACCCAGGAAAATATTCTTGCATGTAATGCAAGTGTGAGGCACAAAAACATGTGATAAGCTAGCTGATGATGAACTGGTGCCAGCATCATTAGCACAAGGAGGAAGGACTGACCTAGCCTGAGTTATCAATAGGCTACTTAGCCTATGAATGGATTTGATGGTTTGAGAGCTAGCTTCTACCATAATATTAGGATGTTACACTTGAGGAGGGGTGGAGATATTAGTAGGGGGCACAAAAGTGCTAGCTTTCTTCCACTAGGAAGATGGTCTATCTTGAGGAGCTTCTAGTCCTACACCCAAGTTGGGCTTCATGCTCCAATAGTTCACTTTGATTTTCAACACAAATTCTGCATATAATTTTCTAAGGAAATAAAATGACACCTCTAAATTGCTATGTTAAGGGATATCAAAAACCATCCACCAATGATCCCAAAAGTTTGCATGTATGGCATCATTTGTGCACCATTTAATTGATAGTTTGGATTTTTTATGTCGACTGGTATACTAGTTTTTGGGTTCACAAAAAGGCTAGCCAAATCCTCTTTGGTTATATTGAGGGTCACAACCTCATCATAGTCCAAGCCATCATCAAACATCTCATGAATTTCATCACACTAATGAAGAGCATCATTTTGTTGGTTGGTAAGGGTTTCAATGTTATCCTCCATGGTGTTTAACGTGGATAACATAGGAGCCAATGCGGGTACATTATTATATGTTCTTTGCAAAGTCCTCAATAGGGTGATATTTTCTATTATCAAATCCTCAATTCAAGGAGGGTTTTGAGAGGGTAAAGGATCATGTGGTGGACAGTTTTATAGGGGCATTGGATTGTTTGGTGGGTGGTTACAAGGAATATTATTCTTTGCCTCAATGTCATCATTTTGATTAGCCATTCCAATTAATTTGTAAAACATAATATATATTAAAAAAAAAATCTTAATTTTAACAATTTCTATCAAAAAAACCCTAAATTCAATTAAAACTAAAAAATTCATGATAAAATCTATTAAATTTATATTCAAATTGATAAAAAATAAATAAAAATTTTACCTTATATCGTGTATCCTATTTCAAACCTGATATTTACGCTGCTAAACGCTAGATAAGCCTGTGAAAACAACCTGCATGTTGGCTTTTTATTTTATTTTTATAATGATTGACAGATATAAGGTATCTGATGTAATATCAGATATTTAATATTTGACATGTCAACCCATGGGTTGTCTTTTTTGAAACACCCTGCAGATCAACATATTAGGTAATGTATTATATTATATTATACTATTATAATATAATAATAATATTATCATATTATAGTATAATAATTATTATTATATTATAATAATAGTATTATATTATAGTATAATATATTATACTTTTATATTATATAATATGTATAATATATTATATAATATATATAATATATTATACTATTATTATATTATACTATATATATATATATATTAAAGTGGGGTAAACGCTTTGACCTGAAGCTATGAACTAGTGAGGCCACAAATGGGGAACCTCATCCCCATTAGATTTGAACCTTGATGGCAAGCATAACAACACAATAACTTAACCATCACAACATGCCACTATTGGCTTATTATAATATAATATAATATAATATTATACCATTATATTATACTATACTATACTATTATATTATACTATTATACAATATCATAATATAATATAATATAATATAATATTATTATATTATACTATTATATTATATTATAATTTATACTATTATATTATATTTTACTCATATTAATATTTGTGAATAATTTTTGAGATATAAAAATATTAATCTTCATAAATAATATAATATATATTTATTATTTTATAATTATATAATGTAATAACTAATTTATTATTTCATATTACTTAATATATATTTCATACTATATATTTTTAAGTGTTATCAAGTATCTGATATTATATTGGATATCCGGTATAATATCAGATATTTGATATAATATCAGGTATCCAATATCAAATTGGATATTTGATAAGGGTTGGGCCTTACTTTTTAGATTTGGTACTTGGATAGGTGAAAAAAAGTTAGAGTGGATTTTGAAGCACTTTTAGATGTTTTCAAACTCTATTTTTTTCACATCGCCACTTTTTGGCAGACCATGATCTTGCACATAGTCTAGTAGTCTTGTTGATGTTGATGTATTATCATCAATTATTGTAACGTGCACACCAATCCTCTGTAAATAATATTTTGTGCACAAATCTTCCATCCACCACCATAGTTACAATTAAATTTATAGTATATGATGATTTGGAAAAGTTTGAATTGACTAGTATAGCAGGTTGATTATGTGTGTCATCTGATAGGAATAGCTTAAATGTCTCCCAAATATTCCTCCTATCCATTACCTCAAAACCACTCAAACTATTACATGTTGTAGTTGAATGATGTTTATCATCTTCAATTCAATGCTTTCAAGTTTATTAAATGTTAGCCTCATTACATTAGGATGTATTTAAAAATGATATTTAAAGTTTATCATCTTTAGTTTTAAATGAAATACAACAAGGAGTACCAAATGATGAAGATCATAAGCCCACTAGTAACAAGAGAACAACAAATTCGCTGAAAATTCTATTTTTCTGATGTTACTCCTTGCATTCCATTTAAATTTAAAGAGGAGTAACTTTCAATTTCAATCATATGATTACTTTAAATTGTAATACGTTTATCTATTCAATATGTTAGCCTTGTTCCATTCTGATGTATTACAAATTGATATTTAAACTTTATCACCTTCAAATTTAATTGAAATATGGAAAGGAGTACACAATGGCATATACTAAGCTCATGATGAGAATGGAGGATCTGATCATGTGAACTAGATGTGTCCTCCCATTAGTTTGAGTGATATAAATGGATTCCTTATTGTGAGCAACAGATCTTCTTCAAAGAAGAAAATGTGGAAAAATTTGATAGAATTCAAGTTTCTAGACTTTCTCCTCAAACAAGTTCATCTCGGATGAAAAGGTAAAGGTGATTTTAAAAGAGAAGCCTAGACTACCATAGAGGGGACATTCGATGCAGGGATGAACTTGAATCTATCATGAGATCATTTTAAGAATAAATTGAAAACATGGAAAGTAGGATATAGAGTAGTGAAGGACTTGAAAAATACAAGTGGGTTAGCTTGCAATGAAGAAACTCAAACTGTGGATGGTAAGGATTCTATGTGGGATGAGGTTTTGAAGGTAGGATGATCTTTGTACTCTTTTGATTGAAGAAAATTTCCCTTCTTATTTTAGTAATAAAAAACTAACAACCTAATCCAACTATTAATGCTTACATGTAGAGAAGAGAATTCAAAAATGCAAAAATGTATAAGAGGTCATCTTTCCAAGATTTCATTGAGTTGGTTGTAATTGTCAAAATGACATTGTTGAAGGATTCATAGCTACAACACCCTTTGATGCTGAAAAAGGGCACCCTATGAACAATGCATTCCACATGCTTGATGAGGATGGTACCAATTGTGGTACACCTCTTGATAGCCAACTAGATTTTGATGAAGAGTTATATCATTCCAATTAGTCGAGTGCAAGTGGTAGATGGACTCCTCCACCATAATCATCAAGGAGGGGAAAGAGAAAGAAGACAACTCTAGCTACATCATTGGATGTGATACGTGAAACCATGAAGGAACTAAAAGATGGCCTCAATAAGCCTCAGATTGTAAAAGTGTATAAATTTGAAGAGGATAATGTTTTGAGTGCCACATATATTGCTCTCAAAGTTGTCCTTGAACTATGTTGAGCAATTTTCCTAAAAGTACATGATACCTTTGTACTTCAACATGAAAGAGCCAAAGGGTTCTTGATGATGGATGAGGTGGAGAGATTGGACTAGATTGCAATGAAATTGGTATGATTTACCTATTTTAGCTTTTGACTAGATTGTAATGACATATGCTGCATGATTGCTCTGTTTAATGGTTTTGCATTGATCTCTGATAGCGCTAAATTGATACTATATTGATCTCACAATACTATATTGGAACTCATTACTGAGCACATTTTGACTATTTAATTGACATTGGTATGATTGGTATCTAAAGTAATTCCTATTTATGAGTTCTCTCTATTTAATTGTTTTGCACAGATCAGTTTATGAGTTGCCTTTGTTTAATGTTTGGCATTGATCAATGCATAGTTTAGTTGTTCATTTCATTGGCATGATTTCCATTGATCACTACATAGTTTTGTTGTTCATTTCATTGGCATGATTTTCAATGATCAATACATAGTTTAGTTGTTCATTTTATTGCCATTGTATCTCTCATAACACTATACTAGAACTCAATGTTGAGCACATTTTGACTATTTTCTAAGAAGACTAGCAAGAAACTATTACATAGTTCAGTTGTTCATTTCATTGGCATTGGTACGATTGACATTTGAAGTAATTCTAGTTTATGAGTTTCCTAAGTTGAATGGTTTTGCATGGATCTATACATACTTGATATATCCATAGCTTAGCTGTTCAAACTATTACAGCATATATTGACATTTTTGCTAAGCAGACAACATATATAAATGTAACCACGATAAACTATGTATAGGTCAGCTATGTACAGATAAAATCCATGATAGCAATTGATCTATACATATTTGATCCATACATAGTTTACCAATTGGCTTTATTTAATGGTATTGCATTGATCTTTGACACCACTAAAATGGAACTAATTACTGGCAAGAAACTGTTACGTAGTTTAGTTGTTCATGGCATTGGCATTGGCATGATTGACATTTGAAGTAATTCTAGTTAATGAGTTTCCTATGTTTAATGGTTTTGCATGGATCTATACATACTTGATATATCCATAGTTTAGTTGTTCATTTCATTGGCATGATTGGCATTGATCAATACATAGCTTAGTTATTCATTTCATTAGCATGGCATGATTGGCATTGATGAATTACATAGTTCAGTTGCTCATTTCATTGGCATTGGTATGATTGGCATTTGAAGTAATTCTATTTTATGAGTTTCCTATGTTAAATGGTTTTGCATGGATTTGTACATACTTCATATATCCATAGTTTAGTTGTTCATTTCATTGGCATGATTCTTTTTGATCAATGGTATTGCATTGATCTCTCACAACACTATACTGAAAATCATTAGTGAGCACATATTGATTATTTTGCTAAATATATTCTAAACAAACTATTACAACATATTTTGACTATTTTGTTAAATAGATTCAAAACAAATAGTTACAACATATATTGACTATTTTGCTAAGCAAATAGCAAATAGAAATAGAACCATGATAAACTATGTATAGGTCAACTAAGCATAGATAAAATCCATGATTATCATTGATCTACCATGTATACTATATAAATATAGGACAAACATCCATACATAGTTTATTTGTTAGTCATGTTTAATGGTATTGCGTTGATCTCTAGGTGATCCCACAATAATGGGTTCCACTTTTTGACCAATTTTGACACTGAAATCAATATTTTTGCAACAAATGTCACGTTCAAGTGACTATATCTCCAAAACTATAAATAATTTCAAGATGACATAAACTAGTGATTTTGAGTACTTTGTTCCTACTTTGTAACCATATTTTTTAATCTAAAAAAAAATATTATTTATGTCAATTTTTTTTATCTCCTCCAAAAAGTGGTACATAATAAAATTCAATATTTTAAAAAGTGATAGTCTGTTTGACACACATAACTTTTTTTTCTAGAAATGATAATGAAGTAATTCTTTTGGCGTTGGATTTGTAACATCAATATCCAGTGTCTGCATTTGGTTTGATTTATTTTTGTTGAATATTGTATAGTTTATAAAGTTTTGAAGTGACATGAAACGTAATTTAGACATACGTTCTGTTTGACATAGATAATTTGAAGTCAATTTATCATAAACCATTTTTTTTTTTGAATAGAGGGTATGTGCAGGATCATGGTGTACCAAACTATGGCCTTAAGTGGTAGTGAAAAACTAGCAAATCAGGGTTATGTCAACTTGACACATAATTTTAAAGTGGTTCTAGACTTTATATCAAAAATTTGTAAGAAAATAATCTATAGGAAATTGAATCTAGTTTCTAAAATACAAGGCCTTATCTAGAGAAAAAAATATTTGATTGGTCAAAAGTTTGAATTTTAATGCAGTACTACAAAAATTTTAGGGCGAAAATAAAAAGTAGGTGTATGTCTGACCACCTTAATCATAATGAAATGGTAATATTTTTAAATATAATTTTAGATATAAAAAGTAGACTCATGCCTAGATGTGACGTATATTTTTGGGAATTTTTATTCCAAATAAATAATTAATTATGAATTTTCTACTATACTATTTTCAGAATTAAAAAACTCCCATGTCTGACCACCTTAACTAGTTAAAAAAAAAATCAAAATTAAGTTTTTTTTTTTTTTTCTTATACTAGTTGAAGCGTAGAATGTGATGCATCTTTTGGATTTCACAAATCTTATACGGTTTGAAAGTTATAGCTATTTTTCAACCAGTATGTCAATCAACACTTTGCAGCTAACTCCATTAGAAAATAAGTAATAATTACTTATTGAACTCGTAATTTGACAAACCTTACATTTATGAAAAGCTAAGAACATTCTTAAGAAACCCTTTTCATTACATCAAATTTTGGTTTAAAAAAAGTCGTCAGTTACATGCTTGAAGTAAAAAACACATAAGAACATGCAAAAAACACATTTTTGGGATGTTTTAAAGATGACCATATAAGGTTGGTATTGAAAGATATAGTAGGAATTATAAAGGTATTAATTGTTTTCATTTAGTATTAGGATGGGTGGGAAAAAAGTTGGAATAGATTTTGAAATTCTTTGAGGCATTTCAGAACTGCATATTTTTCAGATTGCCACTTTTTGGCACACCATGATCCTACACATACCCTAGAAAGGTATCTCAATAAGCCAGTGCCTCCATATTTTAAAAAAAACAATTGACATAATTTACTAATTTTCCCAAGGTGTCAAAGTCGGTTGATGTTCAATCGGTAATGAACCTATAATTAGTTAAACCCATATTTGAAAGTCTTAATGATTAAATTATGTAATAAAATTATAGTCGTTGGAAAGCTTGGTCCGAGCAGCACATTTAACATTTTTTATTTTACAGTAGGAGATCATTCTCCTGCAATTATGGCAACAAAAAGAGCAAAAAACAAGAAAAAAGAAAAAAAGGTTAAAATTTTTGTGATTTTGCATGTTCGTGTGAACACATTTACCATGTTCGCATGAACGTATGTTCACGTGAACATGCAAATCATGTTTGCGCAAACATATGGTAAACTCAATTTCTCATTTTGCAATTTTTTTCATTTTTGTTTGTCCCACTAAAGTGGAACCCATTATTGTGGGTTCACCCCTCTACATAGTTTATGACCTCATAAGTATGTTGAATGGTTTTTCATGGGTCTATACATACTTGATATGTCCATAGTTTAGTTGTTCATTTCATTAGCATGAGTCGATTTAATTAATGGTATTTCATTGATCTCTCACAACACTGTACTAGAACTCATCAGTGAGCAAATATTGAATATTTTGCTAAATAGATTCTAAACAAACTATTACAGCATATATTGACTATTTTTCTAAATAGATTTGAAATAAATAGTTACAACATATATCGACTATTTTGCTAAGTAGGTAGTAGAAATAGAACCATGATAAACTATGTATAGATAAAAGCCATGATTTTCATTGATCTATACGTATTTGATCCATACATAGTTTACCACTTGGCTTTATTGAATGGTATTGCATTGATCTCTCATAGCACTCTATTGGAATTATTACTGAGTACATTTTGACTATTTAATTGGCATTGGTATGATTGGCATATGAATTAATTCTATTTTATGAGTTACCTTTGGTATGATTGGAATTTATAGTAATTCTATTTTATGATTGACACTATGATATATACAGGTAATCAGAGGTAATCACATGAACACATAATGAAACTCATTATTGAGCACATATTGAGCACATATTGACTATGTATAGATAAAAGTCATGATTGTCATTGATCTATACATAGTTGATCCATGCATAGTTTATGACTTGACTCTGATTAATGGTATTGCATTGATCTCTCACAACACTAAACTGGAACTAATTACTCGATCTATGCATAGTTTAGTTGTTCATTTCATTGGCAAGATTGACATTGGTCAATGCATAGTTTAGTTGTTTATTTCATTGGCATGATTGGTATTGGTCAATACATAGTTTACCCGTTCATTTCAGTGGCATTGGCATGATTTTCATCTAAAGTAATTCCAATTTTTGACTTGGCTCTATTTAGTGGTATTGCATTCATGTATATATGTACATAGCCATGTATCTATGTATGAATGTATGTATGTATGTATGTGCATATGTAGGTACACACATTTATGTATGTATGTATGTACACACATGTATGTACATATGTATATATACTTGATCTATGCATAGTTTATTTGTCTATTTAATTAGCATGATTGGCATTGGTTAATACACAGTTTAGTTGTTCATTTCATTGGCATTCACACAATTTCCATGTAAAGTAATTCTAGATGGTTAGTTGGATTTGTTTAATGGTATTGCATTGATCTCTCACAACACTATATTGGAACTCATTACCGAGCACATTTTTACTATTTTGCTAAGCATACTTGATGTATACATACCTAATCTATATGTAGTTTATGATCTCATAAACATTTGGTATAGTTGTTCATTGCATTATTAATTAGAGCTATAATTGAAGCATACATACGTGGAATACATGAGGAGTGGAAAATGATGAGTGCTCAATTGTAGAACTTGAGAGAATATGTTGATAGAAATGTGATTTCGTATATGATTGTACATTTCATGATTATGTCCTATGTTATATATATAGTCCTAATTTGGTTGCATATGTTTTTATTAAATCTTGTCTTTTTGTCCATATTTGATTTCCTATGTATGTTCTTATTGACAAGATTATTAAAAGTATTGAGGATTTCTGGTAGATGATTGTATAGTTCATGATTTTGTCCCATGTCATATGTATATATTCCTAATTTTCTTGAATATTTTTTTAATTTCTTGTCCTTTTTCCACAATTTGGCTTCCTATGTATATGCTACCTAATAAGATTGTCAACGGTATTGAAAAATTGTCTATCTTTTGTATTTTTTTATTGCTCCTGATTTGTTGATATTGCGAGACCACACATGCCAATTAAAAAAGAGCTATCTAATGATTGGTTACTATGCATGTTTTTAAACTATCAATACTTTTGATGCTACTCCTTGGTGTATTCCATTAAAAAAAATCGAGTTTTATTTTTTCAACCATGTTTAGTTCGTATATCTAGGATTGACCATCTAACTATTAGAAATAGATAATACTGGGGGGGGGGGGGGGGTGAATCAGTATTTTCAATCTTTTTATCCACAATCGAATATTATTAATTACTTTACCACATGCATAATAAAGTAAAACAATAATGTTGAATAGTTTAAACAACCACACACAAAGAGAGATCATAACACCATATTTTGTTAATTAGGGAAACCCTGGCCAAGGGAAAACCGTGGTGGGGATGAAACCCACAAGATGATTCATTATATAAAGGATTTGGTTAAGGATATTGACCTTGTTAGGAGTCTATGAAGTATGTATAGTGTCTGGAGTCCCTGTTAGGTGACTAGGCCTTGTTAGAAGCCTCAACCTTGTTAGGAGTTGCTTCAACCCTATTAAGAGTTGGTAAATCATATACAAATCCATGCAAGAAGGACCCACTACCCTAACATGCAACTATAAAATAAGTTCTTCAAGAAATAAGTATACATACAATATTGAGATACTTGTACTTCATAAATCTTCTGACTGACAATTCTTTACACAAGAGCGACTGCATATATATCAATCTACAACATATCTCATATCACAATGCTTCACATATATATATCAATGTATCACATTCACT